>OX336357.1:13016720-15416720 GCA_946902875.1 Nematopogon swammerdamellus
GGGGGTTAGCTTTGTGAGTGGAGGACTGGAGGTCTGCAGGCGGAGGGTGAGGAGCGGCAACAACGCGTTAAATTACACTAGACGAAAACATACATTTCAAAAATTCATATCTCGAAAACTTGACACTTTAGAGAAAAACTTTATTTGCTTTTTTGTCTACGAAAAACATGACGATTGCGCTGGCGAAATTAATGTACTCGCCGTTTTAACACCCTGTATATATAGGGTGACTGGTAATTCGATCTATTCCTTGAAAGGGGTTATACTAGAGGTTATTTGGAACAAATTAAGTCCTGTCAACTGGGGGTCGGAAATGAGCGGTTTCCGAGATATCGGGGTTTTAAGATTTTTTTTTTAAATTTATAACTTGTAATCGAACAATTTTTTTTAAAAAATATATCCTTATTTTTGGGCACTCCATTGATATTTTTCTGAAAGCTGGTAAGCTACCAATCATTTAAAAAAAAATATCGGCCCAACATTCTCAAAATATCAGAAATAAAAGGTCTTAAATGAATTTTTATTTTTATTTTTATGTAAATTTTTATTTAAAAAAATTTTTTTTTTTCGTTAAAGAAAAACCAGTTGATGGGGGTTAAATGTTGTTTCAAATAACCTCTAGAATAACCCCTTTCAAGGAATAGATCGAATTACCAGTCATCCTGTATATAAAAAATAGTTAATTTATTCTTGCGGGCGAACACCGAACGGGCGAAGCGGTCCACCGCTGGACAAAACCTCTTTGATCTTCATAAATAAATAAATAAATAATAATACCCGTGCCTTATCCTCAAGTGACCAAAGCAGTAACTGGTGGGGTCTTGTATCTTATTGAGCTCGTATGGCTTTCGTATCCCCTGGCATCACGCTATCCACGAGCATCGTCGGTCAACGTGTGTATGTCGTAAAAGGCGACTAAGGGATATGTATGACTCCCTTCTTATATTACTAGGTGGTAGGGTTTAACCCGCCCGGGTTGATACCACCGCACTGAATGAAAGATCCGTCGAAATGGCTATGTAAATAGTTTGTGTTTTCCATCCAGTTCAATGTAGCCGGCACGGCCGAAGGGAAGCACTGACGTGGCGCCCAGTTCATCCGGTGTTATGGGCTGACATCACGGATGTTGTAGGTGATGTAGCCAACCGTGTCAGTATCCATAAAAAAAAACCACAAATGGGTGGAACGGTGGCGCTTCCTATAATAAAGAGTGACCGCTTGCAGGCTTGACAAGATAATGGAGGAGAACCGGTTGGCGGCGATCAAGCGCGCAGAAGAGGAGGAAAGACGCCGCAAGCAACTGCGTCTCACCAACCTCAGCGGTCTCAAGAAGCAGATTCGAGCACGCGAAGCGGCCAAGGCCAGTATTTGTCACGTGCACTGTAGATAGATATTATTTGTTTCTGGTGGCTGAAGTATTTGCGGGAAACTATACATATGAATATCTCGAATGGAAGCCACGTACAAGCAAACGTAGCGTGGGACGCCCCCCGGCTAGGTGGACAGATGACCTAAAAAAGGTAGTGGATGGATGAGAAGAGCGGAAGACCGCGTGTGATGGCGTGCCTTGGAAGAGGCCTAGGTCCAGCAGTGGACCGATACAGGCTGATGATGATGATGATGATGATACATATTATGTTAAGGTGGTCAATGGGGTCGAATTTTCCAATTAATCCTGGGTGCAAAGCCAAAGACCATAGGAATTTCTCTGGTTTATGTAAATTTTTAATACAATTATGTAGGTTGAACGAAATCAATTGCACGTTTCAGTAGAACCTCCTAGCTATACGCTGTTAACTAAAGCTTGGTTGTTTGTTGGAAAACTTACATAGGCCTAAATCATAATAACTGTAGTATCTGTCTTATGTTAACAGACTGTAAGTATGCTTCCGAAACTATTCTCAACCTTAATTTTGTCATTTCGCTCAACACTCCAATCCAACAATCAAATTAATATTATCATGACGTAAGTGTAGGTTGATCCGGCTCGAAGGACCAAAATGTGTGTGACAGATAATGGAGGTGGAACGCATTGCGGAGGAGAGCATCCGTGTGAACCAGGCCAACATCGCCATGCAGGTCGACGAGGCTCAGAAGCTGAAGGAGAAGTACCAGCGGCAGACGAAACTCAAGGGAATACTTGATCAGTGTGCGTATTTATACAGAATGTTGTGACGGCCTGTACATTAATTTCGCCAGCGCAATCCTCATGTTATTGCGTGACAAAAAAAGTAAACAAAGTTTTTCTCTAAAGTGTCTAGTTTTGGAGATATTAATTTTTGAAATTTATATTTTCGTCAAGTGTAATTTGACGCGCGCCCCCCGCGCGTGAACGGTCGGGGTCGAAAAACTCACGCCACGCCGCCCCGCCGCGGCCGCCTCCGCCGCGCATCTTCTCGCTCCGCGCACTCGTCCTTGCTCGCTCACTCACCGCTCGCCTCTCATTCCCACGTTCGTGCAGAACATTAGATCCTTCTTACACTAAATTAATCAATTAGTTTGTATGAAAACTGTAACTTTGTACCGTGTGGGGCCGGTACTTTAAAAGAATAGCCCCACTGCATCTCTCCCCGTGTATGTCGTAAAAGGCGACTAAGGGATATGACTCCCTTCTTATATTACTAGGTGGTAGGGTTTAGCCCGCCCGGGTTGGTACCACCGTACTGAATGAAAGGACGGTCGAAACGGCTATGTAAATAGTTTGTGTTTTCCGTCCAGTTCAGTGTAGCCGGCACGATCGAAGGGAAGCACTGACGTGGCACCAAGTTCACCCGGTGTTATGGGCTTACATCACGGATGTTGTAGGTGATGTAGCCAACCGTGTCAGTTTCAATAAAAAAAAAAAAAAAAAAAACTTTTTATTTAAAGGGAATTCCGAAAAAGTTATTTGACTTTTTTGTTACTATTGATCCCAATAATCATTTCCTAAATTTAATGTCGTGGCCGTTACAACACCATGTATTTTGCTCACATTTGTTCAACTGACAAGACATTATTATCTCTTGTAATTACCGTGCAAGTTGACTGTTCGCAAAAATTATGCGACATCATGCATGAAGGTGCAATAAGATCGAAAATTTGGAGATAATACGTCACGGCCCGGTTGCGTAGTTGGTTATCGCGTTGGCAGCTCAAGCCAGAGACCCAGGTTCGAATCCTGGTCGGGATGTATTTTTTCCAATGACTTTCGATTTGCATTTTTCTAATTAAAAATAATTGTCATCTCTTCTTTCGCATTATCTTATATATAACTCAACTGACAGAGGCAGCATCCCTCTTTTCACTGCCGAAATTGTGATTTATTTCCAGTAAGGCATTAAACATGTGTCCAAGTACTCATTATAGGCGTTTTGCGTGCTGCATTCGTTCCGATTTCAGTGTTTCAAGGACTTTTGCTATTTTTTTTTTTTTTTTTTTTATGGAACCTGACACGGTTGGCTACATCACCTACAACATCCGTGATGTCAGCCCATAACACAGGGTGAACTAGGTGCCATGTCAGTGCTTCCCTTCATTTCATGTCGGCTACACTAAACTGGACGGAAAACACGAACTATTTACATAGCCGTTTCGACCGACGTTTCGTTCAGTGCGGTGGTATCAACCCGGCCGGGATAAACCCTACCACCTAGTAAGGTAAGAAGGGAAGGGACCTACAGTTTAACGTGGAATCCGAACCTAGGTCAGCCTCCAACGGTCGAGCGGTCACCCATCCAGTCACTGACCGCGCTCAGCGTTGCTTAATAACAGTTGACTAACCAACCGCGCCACTGAGCTACCGAGGCTGACGAATTTTCTTATCCCTTAGTCGACTTTTACGACATGCGACGGGGAGAGATGCAGTGGGGCTATTCTTTTTAAGTACCGACCCCACACGGTACATGCATGCTATGCTGTCAGACCACGAAAGAGCTGGAAATAATCAATCAGGATGCTTATATTTATGTCGGAATCCTTAGAAACTGGACATTTCCGCTTAGGCAACGCCGATATCTTCTACCACAAGCAGCTTCAGAATGAAGAGGAGCGCATCTCGGATCAGCGGGTGAAGCAGTTCCTTAAAGCCAGGCACGAGCGGGAGGCGAGGAATGAAGCACACCAGAACGCCATTAAGGCCGCAAAGCAGAAGGGCATTGACCATATTGCTAAAGCGCAAAAGGTACTCTGTAATACTTTTTTTTTTTATGCAAACTGACACGGTTGGGTACATCACCTACAACAACATCCGTGATGTCAGCCCATAACATAACTGGACGGAAAACACAAACTATTTACATAGCCGTTTCGACCGACCTTTCATTCAGTGCGGTGATAGCAATCCGGGCGGGTTAAACCCTACCACCTAGTAATATAAGAAGGGAGTCATATCCCTTAATCGCCTTTTAGGACATACATGGTACATACGATATACATAGTATTATGGAAAACGCATTTTCAATTTAGCCGTCACTTCGATGACAAATCTAAGCTCGCCTCCAAAAAGCTGGGCATCCTGAATAAGGCGCGGAGATACTTTACGCCTGACCAAATTCTGCTGCTGTATAAGTCGTAGAGGTGAGGTCATGCTCATGAGGTGAGTATTGCTCGTATCTTTGGGGTGGGGCTGCTCAGTATGGACGTGGCTTGTTAGACTCGATCCAAAGACGTGCAGTTCGCCAAGTTAACGACTTTGAAGTGCCCTGCAAACTTGAACCTTTGCAGCTCCGTAGAGACTTAGGTTCACTAAGTGTGTTCTATCGACTGTTCAACTGCGAATCCTCTGAAGAGCTGTTCGAAACGATTCCGACCTCACCATTTCAACATAGGTCTACGCGTAGCGGACAGGGAATGCATCCCTTTACTGTAGAGCTGCCTAAAGTCCGGACTAAGCGCTCCAGTATTTCTTTTATCTTCCGCACTGCGAAACTCGGAATGCACTTCCTCCCAATTGTTTCCTTCAGTGTGTGAAGGATATTTCAAGAGAAGCTTAAAAAGGCATCTGTCACGCCGGCACCAAATTCTTTTGGGCGTCGTCAGTTCCACAATCCACGCTGACGGCGCAAAGTGTCTCGCGTATCCATAAAAAAGGTAGTATCGGGAAAACTGGGTATTAGTGTTTGTGCCACAGTACAGATGCACGACTGAGGTACGGTGCGGGTTACGGGGGTAAGGCGACGGCTGGGGCGTCTTGCCCAATGGTCAGACTGTTGCACCAACATAAACACCCCGCTATCCTTATCCTGCGTCAGGTTTCTTACCTACCTTATCTTTTCATTCCTTTACTTTAAAAGGTAAAGTGATTTCCTTTCTAGTCCTTTGTTTACAGTTAGTAAGTAGGAAACTAGTAATAATAAGTATTTGAGATTAGTAGTAGTGCTTAGTAATAGCTCGTGTTTTCCCTCCAGTTTAGTGTAGCCGACCTGCAATGAAGGGGAACACTGACATGGCACCTATTTCATCCGGTGTTATGGGCTGACATCACGGATTGTTGTAGGTGATGTAGTTTTCCGCAACCGTGTCAGTTTTCATAAAAAAGGCGAGATTCAGACCAATGAATTGATGTTTTGAAGGTTTCCTTGCTATTGTTTCCATGCCGATCAGTTAACACTCAGGTGGATTTAAAGTAGACACTGGCCTGTGCTGCACGTTACCTCTTAATTAAAAAACCTCTTTTTCAGTGCAGTGGTAAATAGGTACATACAATCGCAGTACACGTTATTTTTTCCAAGCCGTAGTCTCGAGGTAGATGTCAGCCAACCGTCGAGAGATGGAAATTTCTAAATAAAACGAGGCCTTCGTCAGCTCTTTGAAACCACTGGCCGTAAAAATACCACTAGAAGAATTTTAAAGCGGAATTCTTGGTCCTCAGGCGGAGCAAGATTTGAAGGAGAAGTTGGAGCGGATCCGCAATCTGAAGATCCAGGAGGACGTCGAGAGGGAATACCGCAGGAAGGAGAGAGACGCAGCCATCAAGCGGAACAAGGAGCTAGCGGATTTGCATGTGGCGAGATCGCAACAGGCAAGTCTTTCGGTTTTCAGCTAACACCTACAGCAAGAATTTATCTTATTATATTTTATAGACAATTTTCGTTATTCTGCATCTCTAAGACCTGCCCGTATCAGTATATCCACATCTTACGGTTAGTTTATAAAGAATGTAGCATGGCATTTTTATTGAACCTGACATCACCTACTACATCCGACAGCCCATCACCTTGGGGTGAACTAGGTACCATGAACTAGGTACAATGGCAGTGCTTCCATTTGGGGTGGAAGTGGAGGGAAAACATTAATTAACTAGGCCTCGTTGTCGTACTATGGGCTGGCTGACGGTGCAGTCAAGCTTCTTAGCAGCTACCTCACTGGAAGGTACCAGATAACCAAAACGTCCACCTCTGATGGCACTATTCAGTATTCTGACGCTGAGCCTGTGCAACGGGGCTGTCCGCAGGGGTCATCCATTTCACCTCTACTTTACACTGTCTTCACAGCTGACTTCCCAAAGTGTCTTCGGTACATGGAGTGCGACCTATTCGCTGACGACTCGCAGCTCAGGCTCTCATTCTCACCGAGCTCTCTCGAGGAGGCGATTAACAAGGTCAACAATGACCTTGATAACGTATGGAGGTGGTCCATCAACAACGGCCTAGCTTTGAACCCACAGAAAACCATAGGCATGGTTATGGGAACTAGGCAAACTGTTCAGAGGATAATGGCTCAAAACCCTATGCTCAAACTTAATAATGTCCCAATTCCGTTAGAACAGTCGGCAAGAAATCCCGGTGTACATATGGACAATACGCTGCGTTATCAAAAGCATGTCATGGATAAATTTTGAAGTTCCTTTGGTAAACTGAAAACATTATATAAAATAAGAAAATTTCTCACTATAGAAGTTAGGCACAAAGTAACTGAAGCTCTTATTCTGTCACACTATAACTATTGCGACTCGCTTTATGGACCCTGCCTACATAAAAAAACGGCTAAACATATACAGCGAGTACAGAATGCCTGTATACGTTTCTGTGAGTATGTGAAGCGACGAGAACGCATCACCCCCCACTTAAACCGTCTCGGTATTCTCAACATGGAGAGTCGCCGCCACCTTCACCTGGCCACCTTAATACATAAAATTATAACCACGGAAACTCCAACTCTGTTTGGAAGAAACTGAAGTGGCACGGTGAAGGTCACAGATACGGCACGCGCTCCGTGGGGAGACTGCTGGCAGTTCCGAAGCATCGGGGAGCCGCCTTCGAAGGCAGCTTCAAGTATGCGGCTTCCCGGTGCTGGAATAATATCCCACCCCCCATCTCCTCCATAAATAATTTGATTGCCTTTAAAAGGCACCTTGCTGCTCACCTGCTGAAGCTGCAGAAGCAGCTCTAAATACTTACGCGATCTTCTTGTCTCCCGGTTATTTACTTGCTGGTATAACTGTGGTGTTCAATTTTAATTTTAGGTCTTGTTGTGTTGTAGGTTAGGTTATGTTGTGTCACATTCATTCATTCTTCATTCATCTTTTGTTTTTAATTTTCATGTTTATCTTGTAATATATATTTGCCTCGTTTTATTCTAAATGTATTCTAATTGCTAGGTGTGTTAATTTGTTAATTTAGTAATATCGTTAGTAATAGTTAATTTGTCATTTTCACTTTGTTATATATAGCAGTACGAAGCATATTTATATTTTATTTATTTTGCCTTTTTTATATTCATTTTATAATTAAATTCTGTATATTTATTAATGTAAATAGATTTTAAACATCTGTCAAATAGGATATTCTGGAGGCTGGGCTTAAAATCAGCGATGCTGGGTCGTCTCGGCTCAGTATCTTACGCTGCGCCCAGATCCTATTTTTCATAGTATTAGGTATGTTATTATTAGTTATTTATTAGTTACAACTGTTGTGTATGTTGCCAACTACCTATTTATGAAAAATAAATAAACATTTCATTTCATAACTATTTATATAGCCGCATAGACCGAGCTTTCATTCAGTGTGTGCTACATGGTAAATTCCCAAGTCATCATCGCCAGGACCTCATTGCAATAATGTGTACCACCGGAGTAGCAAAGTAAATTATCGATTAATATTGCGAGATCTGGGATTCGTCGCGCAAGATGGCCGAATAACTTACCACACAAACAAATCCGATCAATACTCAACTGCTAATCCTATATCTAGAAGCAACAGCATTCTACTTCCGCTACAGCATGAGTTAGAAATAATGCGCAAAGTTGACCCAATTCTTGCGGTAAGTTGCCAGTGAGTCTTCCTGTCCTGATATGTTGCTCTGTCTGTATCCTTTAGATCAATGACATCCACCGCATGATAGCGCGGGAGATAGCCAAGGACGAGCAGAGCTTCAACAACGCAGCGAGACAGAATGAGGAACACATGCTCAAGGAAAAAGAGGTAGGTACTTATTGTGGTGGTTTAGGAACAGGTGCTTAGGTAACTGACAGGTTTTCAAACGTTTGCGATCATATTTCAATGTGCTTGAGTGGTGTGAACGATGGGTCCGAAATAGTTCGAAATATGGACTATTAACGCAGAATTTGTGAGAGACATAAGAAAATGAAATTGTTACTAAGCTTCTTCACAGTAAATTTTAGGAAATTTGGAATTAGGAAGAGCTGCAGAGCGGCGTGAAAAGGAAAGAGAATGGAAGGAAGAAAAAGAAACAGAAACCCTTATAAAATAGTACGTAAGGATCATCATAAAAAAAATCTTCTGTTTAACAGACACAAGAGAAGCACAAGCGTGACGTGGAGAATCATCGACGGGAGATCATGAAGCAGATCAACGACAAGGAGATACATAGGTCAGTTTTACACTTTACAACTTTTTCACGCTCACTTAACATAAATTAGACCAAGGCCCTGATGAAAAGTTAGACAAACCGATTGACCGATAGAAAATTTATATTTGTTGGGGAAACCTAGAAATATGTAATTGCAGTTTTCAAGTATAGTCAATGTTATTTGAGCAATAGCAGAAGAAACGATAATTCTTTGTACCCTCGCGTAGTGCCACAAAAATTCCCGCAGTTTCACCCGCTCCAATTCGGTGGAAAAAGACATTTCGCTAAGTAATCACGTCGACTATCACTTTCAAAATGCTAAGTCAATAGCAGTCTCTCCTATTCCATCCTCCCCTCCCGGCTAGCGTTGCCAGGTGTACAGAACAGAAAGCCGGATTTACCAGTCGGTAAAGCCGGACATTTTGGTAACAAGGTCGGACATTTAAAAACTAAATTTAATAAGACATTTAAAATAAAATCCATATACCTAATTATTTGTTATTCCATCAGTATTTAATTTACATAAAGGAATTACAAAAGAAAATATCTTTAAACTTCTTTTCACTAATTTAAAAAAAAAATACAGTCATCTAGATTTGAGAACACAAACAATAATTTAAAAAGTTAATATTTTTCATTTGTCGAAATTTGTTTTAAAATCTCCGTTTCTTCCAAAATTTTATTGTAGGACTCCTTACACGTCAAGTGTCGTAAATTAAATTCAAAAACTAACATTTTAGCCCGCCGACCGAGTGCGAATAGCAGCGTGCCAAGTCGCGTGCGCGCGCGACTCACAGCACGAAGAAAAAGCCTAACGGGACAACCCCGACAACAAAAACCGGACAGGCCGGACACCCCCTAATTTGGCCGGACAAGCATTTAAAAAGCCTAACCCTATCCGGCGTTATCCGGACGCCTGGCAACGCTACTCCCGGCCAGTGGCGGGGCAACAAGACATAAATGTTATGTGGGCAAGATACATTTTGCGAGGCCCTCTCTGGTGGCACTAGAGGATGAAGTTACCTACTGCGACCACTTGAGAAAGGCGAAAATGCATTTGGGGACTTTGCGCGCCAAGTTTAAAAGCTAAGCATTTCGTTCAAAACCAAATCACATTCACAGTGTCTTATACTTCCGTGTGATTTTTTAAACTCTCAATACATTCAACAATAACATCAAATTGCAATAATACAGCATTCACTGCCTCTGTCTGTCCTGCTTTCCCTTCTTGTGTCTGAATCAGACACAAGATGGGACAAGATTAGACAGGCTGATAAAGGATTTATAGTAAGCTTTAGTTTGCCTTTGATTGAAACATGTTTACTCGGGGTATCTTTTAATAGATCTAGCTGAATATGTTTCATGAATCAAAGCTGCATCAACTTTCGAGGCGCGAGGCCTCTCGGGCCGCGAGGCCGTGGCCGGTCGCCCATGTCGCCCACGCCTTGCGCCGCCTCTGCTCCTGGCCTTCAGCCAAGTCAATGCACATTCCAGATGGCACAATTGAAGAGTAACAAAATATGGCAGATATAATAGATACTTACGATAGCAGGGATGAACGATTCAATGGTTGATCCCACAGGGCGGAGACGCGCGCGGCGACACTAGCGCAAGGCATGGCGCTGCGTCTCGAGCGGGAGCAGGGCTTGGCGCGCGAGCGGCGCGTGGTGAGAGACAAGGTGCAGCAGATGCGCGACCAGCGCGTGTCGGAGCCCTATGTGAAGGAGGTCGAGCAGATTCTCGCTAAGCACGGCCATTGGCCTTGAGCTGTCGCGCCGTCTGACAGTTTTGACAGTCGAAAAGATTTGACTAAACGCTAACTCGAGTCTCAAAGGGTGTTAGGGGAAAACACGACTTTGCAGAAGAAGCAAAAAACAAACAAAAAAAAAACTATTTTTCTGTTTTGTCTGTAGTTTTTTGTTTTGTTTTTTCCGCTAGCTAATGTAATCTATTGACAAAGTGCTTACCATTTTAGTATTGTCTTGATATTATATTTAATTTTAAAAAATTTCCCTGCTTGATAGTTTTAGAGATACGTTTTCATTTATGATCAACCATTACGAGCAACTTGTCCTTCGTAACCCTCAAAACAACGTTGTGTGCAAGTATGTAAGGACGTAAGTCGAACGTAATGTAATAATTTGTAAATAAGTTTTTGAAGTTAACGAAAGTTGCATTGTTTTTTTATGATTGTATAAGGTCATAATAAGATATAACTAAAATTAAAATTATGTACATATATAATGTATCTTTATTGACCTAATTGAGTGCAAAAAATTTATATATTAGTATTAATTATGATTATTTATTATGCATTCAATCCATTATTATTTATTACTGTTTAGCATTTCAATGAAAGAACTGATTACGAAAGGACTAATTAAGATGTTATGTTTAAAACTAAATAAAACTTTATTAAAAGTCATCAACTTCTTTATTTTGTAACTAATTAGTAGGTACCTGTGTATGGTTATACCTGGGTGATAACTATTCAGTAACGGACTAAAGAATAGCAAAAACGTTACTTTTTATTTAGGTTTGCGTACCACGTACGAAAGCCTATTACTAGACCCACGCCATCTGTATGTCTGTCTGCGTCCGTCCGTCCGTCCGATGGCTGTATCTTTGGAACCGTGGTTTTGGAGACCCCAGGTGGAGACCTTATTTAGGGTCTCCTCGAGCTCAAGCACAAGATGTAGCCTGTTTTTCTCCACCTTGGCCAGGCTTGCGGTTGGGCGACATGTGTAGGTACATTTTCTCCGTTTTTTTAGGCGCGTACAGACATCGCGAGGCATGCGGCGCGAACGGTTCGTCACGCATGCTTCAACCTGAGGCATGCGCGCAACATTTGTGCATAACTCCTGAACGGCACATGCTCAAGCCGAGCACGCGAACAACCACGCACGCACATGCTCAAGCTGACGCAGCCATGCGGCGCAAATGGTTCGTCACGCATGCCTCGGGCTGTGTGGGGGTGAGTGCTCACTGTGAGCATTCGCCGCATACGCTCGTTGCGAAGCAATTAACGCGCTGCCTCAGTGCGAGCCGTGCGTTCCGTGTGGACGGCTGTTATTGTGTTGCGTGCGCCGTCCTCACGGAACGCACGGCTCGCACTGAGGCAGCCTCGCAACGAGCGTACGCGGCGAATGCTCACAGTGAGCACTCACGTCCACAAAGCCCGAGGCATGCGTGCGTGACGAACCATTCGCGCCGCATGCCTCGCGATGTCTGTACGCACCTAACTTATGTGCAACGTGAATACACGACAATACCATATGTCGCAACACACGACATATGGTAGTCTAAAATGAAGATGACTGTTGCCTAGCGACCACTTCTTTACTCAAAACAAAGAGAATATAACACTCAAAAGTGCGAAAATCTTATATATTGATATAGATTTGTTATATTTCTTTGATCGATTTGTAGATTTGTAGCAGTTTTACAGTTTTGTGAGGTATATTTTGCCCATTTTGCTCTGTGTTTTTCTACATTTACAACATGCCGAAACAGGAAAAGCCGAACTTGGACATTGAGTGTATTTGGGTGCGAAAAGGTACCGAAGGTACCGATTCGGGCTGCTATTGTTTGCATAGGTAATTCAATACTTTATTTTACCGATAGATTTATTTTTTATGGATACTAACACGGCTGGCTACACTACCTACAACAACCGCGATGCTATCCCATAGCAGCTTGGTTAACTAGGTGTCATGTCAGTGCATCCCTTTGGTAGTGATGCACTGACATGACGTGAGCACCAGCTACACGGATAACACTATCTATTTACATAGCTGTTTCGACCGAATTTTCATTCAGTCGGACGCGACGGGTAAAGCCTTTACAACTTAGTAATGAACTTTTTTAGACAGTTTTACTGGTTTTACGTGGAATACGAACCGCGGCCAGACTCCAACGGTCGAGCGGTCGGTAAGGTCTGACCGCGCCCAGGTGTGCTTATATGATCACAAACGACAGTCGACCGATCGCACCACTGAGCTACCGAGGCCGACAACTCATCGACGTCAGATCTCAGTACCTACTTGACATTTTTAAAACACCGAAAAGGATAGGTGGTTTTTTTTTATGGAAACGGACACCGTTGGCTTCATCAATCACCTACAACATCCGTGATGTCAGCCCATAACACCGAGTGAACTAGGTGCCATGCCAGTGCTTCCCTTCATTTTCATGTCGGCTACTACACTGAACTGGACGGAAAATACGAACTATTTACATGCCTAGCCGTTTCGACCGATGTTTCATTCAGTGCGGTGGTATCAACCCGGGCGGGATAAACCCTACCACCTAATAAGGTAAGAATGGAAGGGACCTACAGGTTTACGTGGAATCCGAACCACGTTCAGCCTCCAACGGTCGAGTGGTCAACCATCACCCAACAGTCGACCGACCGCACCACTGATATGAGTTACCGAGGCTGTCGATCATTTTGTAGGTGGTAAAATTTGAGTATCGAGTGGCGAGAGAAAATTCACGCCGCGAATTTTTATTAGCGGCGCGGCGGCGGCGCGAGCATTTGTTCCCGGTGAGTGAGTCGCTCGTTTAGATCCACAAATATTTTTTTTTTATGTAATCCGGTATAGGTGGCTGAGTCAGAGGGGCCAAAGCACATGCTCTGACTAGCCAATATCACCTCCGAGAAGGTAGGTGCCATACCGGAGACTTCCCTGGATTGCTGGCTATACTGGACTAGAGGAGAACACAACCGAGGCTGCTATGCGGCCATCTTACATCCAGTACGGTGGTACCAACCCAGTCGGCTACAATTTGAGCCTACCACCTAGTAAGGGGAATTGAGATATTATATGACAAGGTTCACCTGCCTACTTTCTCCGCAGGCCGTCACAATGCCGTCTCAAGTTTCCCGCGGACAATCGGCCGATACACAAGTGCGAAGCGATCAGGAAAGACGTAAAGCTGGTGCACCTTAGTACAGGAGGTTTCCGCAAGTTTTTGCTGCCCTCGAAGGAGACGAACGTTTACCCGGCCATCATGCAAAAGAGAGAGTTTGAACGCCTCCAGCAACAAGCTACGGTTTGTATTCAGTCTCAAAGAGCTGTCGGCCAGTATCGCTCATGCGTATATCGCAAGATAATTCTATAGATTAGGATATATAGGTCTTCAGACATTTTTTTTTTTTTATGGAAACTGACACGGTTGGCTACATCACCTACAACATCCGTGATGTGAGCCCATAACACCGGGTGAACTTGGTGCCACGTCAGTGCTTCCCTTCGGTCGTGCCGGCTACACTGAACTGGACGGAAAACACAAACTATTTACATAGTCGTTTCGACCGACCTTTCATTCAGTGCGGTGGTACCAACCCGGGTGGGTTAAACCCTACTACCTAGTAATATAAGAAGGGAGTCATATCCCTTAGTCGCCTTTTACGACATACACGGGGAGAGATGCAGTGGGGCTATTCTTTTAAAGTACCGGCCCCACACGGTACAAAACGGACATGGGCAGTAGCAGATCACATCAATCAATCAGATGCGCACGTACAGCTAAAACTTGACAACGTTAAATTTAGGTGTCTGTGGGTTTATAAAATGTAGCTCTTTTATTTATCGTCAAAGCAGTTTACATGAAATGTGAAGGAAGCTATGACAAATAACAAAGCCACAGCTCAATCCGGATAGTCTTGTCGCCGCATGTCGGTAACCCCGAGTATACATAGGATCTACATCTTCAGACATGAAGTAGCAGATCTAAAACTTGACAAAGTTAAATTTATGCGTCGGTAAATGGGTCTTTCTCCGGATGGGCAGAATAAGCGAGTCCGGATCGAAAAGTCTTATAAAATGGATTCATAATACTTTTATATTTTTTTATATTGTAGATATGATTAAAATACTAGGGGGGGGGGGCCTGTGTCCTTTTTTAATTAATTAATTAGAAATGCGATAAAAAAAATTCTAACTGCTGAAATCTTGACTTCACTGGCGCGTCCGGACTACAGTTTGCGGTAGAAAAAATTTTTTTTCTTATCATCTATAAGGAATTACGCTACTTTGTATTTGTTCTCTAAAACCTAGTTAGTTATGCTTTACCTTATATTTTTACTAAGCATGAATACGCTTTAGAAGACGAAATACGAATTATTTTATAAGCGTCCGCTAGTTTCCTTTGATATCGGTGGCGCACACGAATACGCTCATAGATCCTATATTTAACCCCTAAATTCAGGTTAGGTATTTGGTAAGCCGGCTGCTCATTGCTATTTGTAGTTTTGTTTATGGAACCTAACATGGTTGTCTAACATAATCGCGATGCGGTCCAAAACACCATGGAGAACTAGATGCCATGGCAGTGCTTCCTTTTGATTGTGCCTAGCACGCACGCACAAATACAGAATTCAACAAAGCAAATCAGAAAGCGTTCGGTGGGTGGGTAATGCCGGGTGCATTACCCGACACGGTCATTGGTTGAAATCCAACCGGAACCGAACCACGACGAGTCTCTACGATCCTAAACCAGACCGAAGGCGGGCTCGGAAGCTTATCAACCGGGCCCGGGCCAAGCTAACAATAGCCGTTGGTCTGATGAGCGGCCACTGCTCACTAAATAAACATCTACACACCATAGGTATTACGGATAGTCCATTATGCAGAGGATGCTTGGCAACGGATGAAACGGCCGACCATGTTTTGTTGGAGTGCAGTGTGCTTGACAACCAACGAAGGGACATACATACTCCGTTCTCCATCTTCCGTTGCAGCGATCTGGACACACCCCGGTCGACTTGTGGCTTTCATGGAAGACATAGGCTGGCTGGGGTAGCTGGAGATTGCGGGGTTTTGCACGAAGATTCCCAACCAAGCGGGATTAGTTTGCAGGCGTAGAGCCAACCACAAACCAAATCAACAACAACAAAGTCTCTACGATCGAACGATCACAAAGTCCGACCGCGCCCGTGTGTGCATAACCTCGACGATCAAACGCCGATGAATAGCACCGCGGAACAAACACAGCTGAAATTTCTAAACTAAAACTTTGGAGCACGTGGAGGTTCATTGTCTCTGCCTGTATGTACCCCATTGGCAACAGGCTTGTATGTATCATTGGGACGACGACATCAAGTACGTCTGCGGAAAGCAGTGGTTCCGTACTGCTGAAGGCCGGGAGGACTGGAGGAAAATTTAGAGGCGTATGTCCAGCAGTGGACGCTTACACGCTGACTGACTGACTGACTGACTTGTATGTATGTATGAATAATTGTTGATCATCATCATACAATGTTCTACCGCAGATCGTAAGCCTAGAGGAGAAGATAGCGGTGGCGCAGGCGGCGGAGGCGCGTACGCACGCGGCGACGGCCGAGTCGGAGCAGCGCAAGCTGAACTTGAAGGAATCGTTGAAGCCGCAGCCGGGCGCCGCGGTCGCGGCCGGCGGCGAGGATCCGGAGCTCGTCGGACCGGACCAGGCCGAACACACCAGGTCGAAGGGCGACGGTATGCCGCCACTCAATAGCCGCGTACGGACTGAGCGCGGCCGCCGCGCGAGGCAGCCTCGACTCGCAAGCCTCGGTCAGTCAGGCAGCGGCAGGACGCGCCTCGCCCGGGGCAAGCGCACGCGCGGCCTCGGGCGAGCGTTGGTTCGGCCGATCCGCCCGCTGTCGGATTTTTGTCGCGCTCAAAGGAGCCTCAGTCCATTTGCCGCGCGCACACAAGACGGACGTTGTGTGCCTCGCTCGCCTCGCTCGTTCGCGACATGGATAAGGAGCTGTGCTTAAAACTTATTTGAATTATGGCTCGGCTTTTCCTCGCGAGGTAGCCTCGCGACAATTGGTTTTGTTGCGAGGCAGCCTCGCGCGCCAAATCTTCGCGCGGCATACGGCCGAGGCAGCCTCGCCGTATGCCGCGCTCAGTCAGTACGCGGCTAATTAATATTAGGCCGTGTGATCGCCGGCATACCACCTCGCTGAGCTCGGTTTCGCAGACTGGTGTTTCTTCTTCGATACACTGCGCTAAGATTTGTCATAATTTACATTGTAACATTCCGCCAGTTCGATTATCACAGCGAAGAAGAAGAACTTGCAAATTTATTTTTTGCTATCCACAGGGCGTTAGGTGATCCCCTCACGGAAAAATGCAAAATACTCACATTTTTCCAAGCATTTCTAGCCCTCAGAGAGTATAGTCGACAGTCGGATAAAGTACTACCTATGTAAAAAAGCATGTGCTATCGTAGGTTATGATATAACCTACGATCTCTAATTACTCCTTCACTCATCATCCAAAGACTGCACACTGCACAATCATGACAAAAGCAGTAATTCATGACAATTTTTTTTTTAAATTTAGAATTATATGAAATTATATGCCCACCAAATGGCCACTTGAAGCAGGCCTGTCTTCACAAACACAGACAGTTGATGTTCGCCTGGTATTTTTTTCTGCACCTGATCATCTCCTGTCGCCAGCTCTAAGGGAGGAGGAGATGGAAGGTCCCCGGCTGGCGAACCGCGTGATCCTCGCGTCCAAGGTCCACGCGATACGCGACGCGCAGCTCGTCGAGAGGGCGCTCATCAAGAAGGAGCTGGCGGAGGAGGAGCGCAGGTCTTTTAATGCTATCTCGCTCATTCTTACAGCTCTCTCCCCTGACTGTTGTTAAAGGGACCAACTGAAACTATGTACCACTGCGGGTATATTTCTGAAACGATCCCTTTTTTTCCTTCTTAGGGTTCCGTATCCGGTAAGGAACGTAGTGATGGGGGTGGGAGAGATGCAGTGGGGCTATTCTTTTAAGTAACGGCCCCATACAGTAGATTTTGAAGAATAAAGACATGAAAAAAGACTTCGCCTGAATGATGTGATTCACAAATATTTTGTAGGGAATTTGATTCTGATCTGCAGTTGTCCTTTTCACGTGCGGGGACAGCGGCGCGGCCCACAGTGACAGCAATATGATGAAGGAAATTCGAAATTTGATAACGGTTCGCAGTACACGATGCTCTTAAGTGGGGCGTCAAAGGCTCCTATCGAGCCGGTGCGGTGGTGTGGCGATCGCAATGTATCACGGTTTGTTAACCCTGATAGATCGTCATGTTTGCGATGGCGCTTCCTATAAAAAAGAGTAACCGCTTGCAGGCTGGACAATATAATGGAGGAGAACCGGTTGGCGGCGATCAGACGCGCAGAAGGGGAGGAAAACTACCGCAAGCAGCTCCGTCTCACCAACCTGAGCGCACTCAGGAAGCAGATACAAGCGCGCGAAGCGGCCAAGGCCAGTATTTGTCACGTGCCCAGTAGATATCTTGGTTTCTAGTGGCAGAAGTCTTTCCATCTATGCTGATATGTAGGTGATCGATCAATAGATTCGAATTTTCTAAATAATGCTAGGTGCAAAATCGAAGACTGCAGAAATTTATTTGAATTAAAAAAAAACCACTTACGTTTCATTAAATATTATTTTAATAGTAGAACTTTTCTGTAGAACCCCCCACCCAGCTAGATATACGCATCTACTTACCTAGGTCCAAATCAAAATATCTCTCTTATTTTAACATACTGTAAGAATGCATTTCAATCTTTTCTCAGCCTTGAACTTGTCATTTCGCTCAAAAACTTCATAACCGATTAAAAAGCATGAACTTAACGTTAGGTAAATGTCGCTCCGGCTCGAAGGACCAAAATGTGTGTGACAGATAATGGAGACGGAACGCATCGCGGAGGAGAGCGTCCGCGTGAACCAGGCCAACATAACAATGCAGCTGGACGAGGCGCAGAAGCTAAAGGACAAGCACAATCAACAGACGAAACTCAAATATACACTCGATCAGTGTGCGTACATATACATATATATTTTATTATTGAAACTGACACGGTTAGCTACATCACCTACAACATCCGTGATGTCAGCCCATAACACTTATATTTTGCTCACATTTTTGCAACTGACAAGACAGCCCAAAATAATGATCTCTCCTTTCTCATTTTCTTATAACACAACTGACAGAGGCAGCATCCCTATTATCATTGCCGAAATCGTGATTTATTCCCCGTATAAATGTGCCCATTGACTCAATATAGTCGTTCTGCATTCAGAATTCTTCTGCATTTAGAATTCATGTTTTGAGTACATTGGCAATGCTAGACGCACGTAGTGAAAGACGTGGAAATATTCACGCAGAATGCCTATATTTATGTCAGAGTCCTTAAGAACTTATGCTTCCGTTTAGGCAACGCCGAGATCCTCTACTTCAAACAGCTGCAAAATGAAGAGGAGCGCATCTCGGATCAACGGGTGCAGCAGTTCCTTAAAGCCAAGCAGGAGCGGGAGGCGAGGAATAAAGCACAACAGGACGCCATTAAGGCCGCAAAGCAGAAGGGCATTGACCATATTGCTAAGGCGCAAAAGGTACTCTGTACTAAGTATTATCATTGCCGTGTGTACCGTGTGGGGCCGGTACTTTAAAAGAATAGCCCCACTGCATCTCTCCCCGTGTATGTCGTAAAAGGCGATTAAGGGATATGACTCCCTTCTTATATTACTAGATGGTAGGGTTTAACCCGCCCGGGTTGGTACCACCGCACTGAATGAAAGGTAGGTCGAAACGGCTATGTAAATAGTTTGTGTTTTCCGTCCAGTTCAGTGTAGCCGGCACGACCGAAGGGAAGCACTGACGTGGCACCAAGTTCACCCGGTGTTATGGGCTGACATCACGGATGTTGGAGGTGATGTCGCCAACCGTGTCAGTATCCATAAAAAAAAAAAAAAAAAAAAAGTATGGGCAACGTAGTAGGTATAGGGAAAGCTGAGTGTTTGTGTGAGTGCCACGACACGACCACGATGCAGATGCATAACTGAGGCACGGCGCGGATTAGGAGGTTTGGGTAGGGCCAGGGCTGGCGCGACATGTTCAGTGGTCAGTGGGAGCACTAACATAAACACCACATTGTCCCTATGCTGCATCTGGTTTACTTTCTCATTCCTTATCAGTAATGGGTTAGGTGCCTTCTTTTCTAGGCCATTGTTTACAGTTAGTAATTAGGAGAGGTTTGAGGGTGTTCGATCGTTGCTGATCAGTTAACATTCAGACGGTTCTGACTTCTGAAGTAGACGCAGACCTATAATACATATAATACATACAGACCTATAATACGTACATATTAGAAAAATGCAAATCGAAAATCATTGGAAAAAATACATCCCGACAAGGATTCGAACCTGGGTCTCTGGCTTGAGCCGCCAACGCGATAACCAATTACACCACCGGGCCGTTACATTTATTATCTCCAAATTTTCGATCTATTGCACCGCACCTTCATGATAACGTCGCATAATTTTTGTGAACAGTCAATAATAATAGTCATAAGGTTCATTGTGGAACCGTGCAAGTTGACTGTTCGCAAAAATTATGCGAAGGTCATCATGAAGGTGCAATAGATCGAAAATTTGGAGATAACGGCCGCCCGGTTGTGTAGTTGGTTTTCGCGTTGGCGGTTCAAGCCAGAGACCCAGGTTCGAATCCTGGTCGGGATGTATTTTTTCCAATGATTTTCGATTTGAATTTTTCTAATATATGGGTCTTTCTCCGCCGTCGCAATATTTCGATGACTTCGGTGGCACTTTTTTTTTCTTTGAATTTAGACATTCTCACAGGCAAAAGATAATTTAGAATTAATTTAGAATCGAATGGTAGTGGAGGGAACGAAATTGATTGAACGGTTATGAAGTTATTGAATTTAAAAAATATGATGTCCACCGAAATCAATATTTAAGTCACCGAAATCACATCGTGTAATTACTTTATAACTTAACACTTTAAACACTATGCAACTGTGCAAAAGAACAAACAATACCAACTACAATTGTGTGCAATTTCGATATGAGTAGGTATTGAGCAGATTTATATTGTAAAAAAATTTTTTGTGATATTGCCGGTCTCTTTCCTTGTTAAGTGCATAAAGTATGGGGTCGCTTTTATTTCTAGCTTTTCTAAGTCCTTCAGCCACTCTTTTTTTAGCTAAGCGTTCCTCTTTTGAATTCGCTATCACGGCAAATCTCACACGTAATACTATACCTAATAATAAATCGACCACCGATACGTCGAGATACTCCAAAACTTGTATCGGTAAACGGCGGTGACTGTGAGGCTCCATGAAAATACCCGCCCCATCCAATGATATTCTGCTAAGTACTCGGCAACATACATTTTTATGCGGACAAAAGTAGGTACACGGATCCTACACCAGTCACCCTTCAGCCAGACGGGACGTTGTGGATGAGAAGAGGCGAAGACTGTCTGAACTCGAACAAACGCTTCGGTCTATTTCCGAATGGGACCGTACTAATTTGGTCGAGTTTAACGCTTCCAAGACATAAGTCTGCGCGTTCAGTGCGAAAAGAACGGCGTTCACACCCGCTCCTTCCTTCCACGTCCCGTCGGTAAAATTAAGCGATCACCTCGGGGTCCTCAGAGTCGAACTGTCGCACGACCTAAACTTTCGGCGCCATAATCTAGTGCAAGGCCAAGCTAGTTTCTAAAAAGTTGGGCGTACTCAATAAGGTGCGACGGTACTTCACGCCGGGCCAAAGACTGCTTTTGTATAGCACAGATTAGGTCCTGCTTGGGGTACTGCTCGCACTTGTGGGTTGGCTCAGCTAAATACCAGCTTGCGCCTTTGGTTTCGATCCAGAGTCAAGCCCTGCGACTAGTGGATGACCCCAACGTGTACCGCGATCTAGAACCACTGCAACTCCGTAGGGATTTCGGCGACATAAGTGTGTTCTATCGCTTATTCAATCCATGGTGAATGCTCGGAGGAGCTGTTTAACGCGATCCTTCCGTCCCCTTTCCACCTCCGCACAACGCGCACTCGACAGGGATTGCATCCCTATACGCTGGACTTATACGGATGAGTACCAATCGGTTCTGCAGGTCTTTCCTCCACAGAACTGGTAAACTCTGGAACGCTCTCCCAGGCCGGCATGGCATTCGAAAGGCCAGCGTACGACCGAATTTCTATGGGCGTCATTAGGCACCTTATTGGTGGCTCGTCGTCTCATGTCGCGCTTTTTATTTAAAAAAAAAAGGGGAGGAGGCAAAAAGGGAGTGAGGCAAGGGGACGTGATCTCACCCAAGCTCCTTACAAAAGCACTTGAAGACGTGTTAAAGACGCTTGAGTGGGAGAACATTGGAATAAATATCAATGGCGAGTTTCTCAGTCATCTCCGTTTCGCGGATAACATTGTCCTCCTCGCCCATACCCGGGTTCAGCTTCAAGAGACGCTCAGCGACCTTTACGAGGTCTCGCTGAACGTCGGCCTGAGGATGAACCTGGATTCATTTTATTGCTTCTGAACTGGGTGGCTCTACCCGAGGTCAAAGCTTCAGGCGCAACCAATTTCACCGCCGAGGAGGTGCCTGTCCGGCTTGGAGGTGGAATAATGTCGCTGGGGAAAGGCTATTAACCCGCGATTTGAAGATCCGTGGATTGTAGGAGTGGGGAAAGATATTCCCTGGGAGCCCGTTCCACACCTTTGGAGTGCGGCACAAGAACGATTTAGAGAATCGTGCAGTTCGAAGAACTGTTCTGTCGACAACAAAGGGGTGTTTCGAGAACCTGGTCAACCCGAGCAACAGTTTCGCGTCTCGCGTTTGCTGCTGAGGCTTCTCTACCCTTCCAGTCCTTGATGAACCCTTCGTGCACCGTGCTGTCCTCCACGTAACAATGTATTTCGCCGAGCGAGAGCATGTCGTTGATGAATCATAGAAACAGCGTAGGGGACATCACGGATCCTTGTGGAACACCAGCATTGATTGAGTAGTCGGCCGAGCAGGCACCATCTAGGGTGACAAAGATCGACCGACCACTCAAAAAGCTAGAGATCCAAGTGCACAGTTTTGTAGGGACACCGTAAGCTTTCTTAACAGTCCCCGGTGCCAGACGCGATCGAATGCTTTGGATATGTCCAGAGCCACCGCCAGCGATTCCCCAAAACCATCGAGCCTTTCAGCCTACAAATGCGTGACGTACGCAAGAAGATCTCCATTCGACCTTTGCTTGCGGAAGCCGTATTGCTTGTCATCGAGAAGTTTACAGTCTTCTAGATACGTCAGAGCGCTGAGTTGACAATACGCTCCATAACCTTACTCAAAAGTAAGGTTAGGGATAAAACCAAATTCATGACGATGAAGGTTATGTGGGTGAGGGGATATTCTGATCGACGGTGAAATGATCGAACAAGTGGAGGAATACGTATATTTCGGACAAATATTTCGGCTTGGTAGGTCGACAAGGCCTACTCAAGGAGGTAGAGAGACACATTCAACTGGGTTGGGCTGCCTTCGGAAAGCTGAAGTTCGTCCTAAAGTCTGATCTACCGTAACGCAAAACATATTTAATAAGAAATATATACTAGTCCCAAAAGATATTTAGTTAATATAGTGCAAACGGCATAATACTATATAACTTCGATTAAAAGAAAAACTGTTGTTTTTTTTTTGTACTTCATTCGACGAAAACTCTCAATGACGCAATAGAATACAGTAAGTTAGGTTTTGCTACGTAGAGTTTGCAGTCTTAAATGTTTTTAACTTTATGTGAATTTAATTTTTTTTCATTTCTAAACCTCAAATACATAAGTTGTCCTGTTTATAAGTTATAATAGGCATGCTATTTAATTAAAAAATATGTTTCTTGCTTTCGGTGGTTTTGAAATTGACTTCGGTGCACCTATTTCCACCGAAAACACCGAAGTCATTGACACTGAAATCAAAAAAGTAAGGAAAATCTAAAATATTTGCAAATATAATCTATATATACAGTATTGCTCTCTAAGTTGGAGATCTAGGACTAATAAGACAATCTCTAATTAAAATATAATAGTAATATGTCAAATAAATAACGAGAAAATTGGTTCAGCGAAATCAATTTTATAGGTTACCAAGCCACCGAAAACGATTACATACCTTAATAACACGGCCGCACAGGAACGCACAGACGTGTTGTCCTCGCCACAGAAGCGGCGCGACTGATATTTTTTTTCGCTTTAACAGCTATGCACGCAGCTACAATAATATAGGATCTATGAGCGTATTCGTGCGCGCCACCGATATCAAAGGAAACTAGCGGACGCAGATAAAATAATTCGTATTTCGTCTTCTAAAGCGTATTCATGCTTAGTAAAAATATAAGGTAAAGCATAACTATCTAGGTTTTAGAGAACATATACAAAGTAGCGTAATTCCTTATAGATGATAAGAAAAAAAATGTTTTCTACCGCAAACTGTAGTCCGGACGCGCCAGTGAAGTCAAGATTTCAGCAGTTAGAATTTTTTTTATCGCATTTAATTAATGAACGCTAATTAATGAATTAAAAAAAGGACACAGGCCCCCCCTAGTATTTTAGTCATATCTACAATATAAAAAAATATAAAAGTATTATGAACCCATTTTATAAGACTTTTCGATCCGGACTCGCTTATTCTGCCCATCCGGAGAAAGACCCATATATAAAGCGAGTACGTGCTTAGTACTAACATATAAACATAAAATACTATAACGTACAGCAGATCTTAGCTAAAAAACCGCTTCATCACTGCAATGGTAGGTACAAACAATCGCAGCACACGTTCTTTTTTCCAAGCTGCACTGCAGTTTCCAGCAGGTGGATATGAGGAGACGTTCGTGAAATGATACTTTCCTAAAAAAAAGAACAAAGGTTCATCTCCTTGAAACCACTGACCGCAAAAATACCACTAGAATAATTCTATAGCAGTGTTTTTTACCTTCAGGCTGAGCAAGAATTGAATGAGGAGTTGGAGCGGATCCGCAATTTGAAGATCCAGGAGGACGTCGAGAGGGAATACCGCAGGAAAGAGAGAGACGCAGCTATCAAGCGGAACAAGGAGCTAGCGGCTCTGCATTTGGCGAGATCGCAACAGGTAAGTCTTTCGGTTTTCAGCTAACACCTACAGCAAGAATTTATCTTTTTATACTCTTGGCATATATGTGCATAGCTTCTTATTTTAAGAAGAAATTCATTGGACATGAAGTTACTGTTTTGTTTTTCATGTTGTTGCCAGGAATTATTAAATGGAGTAAATACTACACATTTGGTACTTATTGTTTGAATATATTCCAACTCTATAGGCAAATACCTTTATTTTTTACTGCATCACCTGCCCCTCTAAGACCTGCCCGTATCTCCACAACTCAGAGGATATAAATAAAGAAGAATGCTGCATGACATTTTTTTATGGAACCTGACATGGTACATCACCTACTACGTCCGTTAGCCCATCACACCTTGGAGAACTTGGTGTCATGCCAGTCCTTTCCTTTGGGCTGGAAGTGGACGGAAAACATTAACAATATATTTCGACCGACCCGACTCATTGAGTGCGGGGCTATAATCCGGGTTATTTAACCCCACCACCCGTAGGTGGTAGGGATAAAATTTGCTTTAACTCCCCTATTTCATCTTTTAATAGTGTACAATATAGGGTAACTATATTAAGATTTCATTTGAAGACATGGTAAATTATCCCAGTCATGACCGCAAGGAGCTAGCGGAATGTAGGCGCAAAACTGACTCATCATCGTTGCAATAATGTCGTGTTCAGTAGCATAATAGTAAATTATCAATTCATCTTGCGGTACCTGGGATTAGTCGAGCTAAAGGGTCCAATAACTTGACACACAAAACCAATCATACCCGACTACCAATTCTATACCTAACAGCAAATTCTTATCTTCCGCCACAGCATGAGTTAGAAATAAGGCGCAAAGCTAACCCGATCTTTACGGTAAGGTGCCAGTGAGCCTTCCTGTCCTGACACGTTGCTCTGTCTGTATCCGTCAGATCAATGACATCCACCGCCTGATAGCGCAGGAGATATACAAGGATGAGCAGAGCTTCAACAACGCCGCGAGACAGAATGAGGAATACATGCTAAAGGAAAAAGAGGTAGGTGCTTATAATTGTGGTATTAGAATAGAATAGAATAGAATTATAGGCACAGTTAGTCTGACAGGCTTTCAAGCGTTTATTCTTTATTCTTTATTCATCATTCGTATGGTAGCACACTACGCTTGAATTTGTCCTGTTTAGTTTTTACAATCCGGTTCGATTACACCCACAAAGAAGAGCCGGCAAGAAACTTCGCAGGGTTCTTTTTTCAATACATTGTGACTAGCTATACAATAGACACCGCTTACAGTGTTAAGATATAGTTTGAGGGCTAGAATAACTATAATTTAAGCTTGATAATTCTGACCGTTTGATAATACTGACGTTTACGTTAATGTTTTAATGTGATTGTGCAGTGTGAAAGGGCTCGAAATATGTAATGTACCTACCTACTCCAAACACAGTCATGCACTCGGGGCATCAGTCAAATATGGTCTTTCTTCTCTTTGTTTATTTTTTATGGAATATTGTATTCTAAACCTGTTGTGATTGTGATACTGATGAAAATTAAAATTGTTACTAATCTAACCGTAAATGAATTAGGAATTAGGAAGGGCACTGCAAAGAGGCGTGAAAAAGAAGAGAGCGGAAGGAAGCAGAAGGAAAAGAAAACATTGTCCTAGTAAACGGTATGTATGGAACATTTAAAAAAACGCATCTTCTGTTTGACAGATAAAAGACAAGCACAAGCGTGTGGTGGAGAAGCATCGACGGGAGATCATGAAACAGATCAACGACAAGGAGATACATAGGTCACTTTATACTTTAAAATTTTTTCACGCTAACTAAAATTAAATTATGCAGGCTCTGTATGACAATCAGATTGGCGGACAGATAATGGATGTTTGCTAGGAAAACTTAAAAATATGTAATTATAGTTTCATAGCATAGCCATCATAGGCGCCGACTACGTGGGTGCTCGGGAGCTCCAGCACCCACGAGCGGCGAGTAGTGGGTGCGGAGCACCCACGACGATAGATAGAAAAACTGATCAGTAATCGGATTTCAACTACGATAAAAGTGCCTTATTTACTTACAAGCCTTTGAGCGGCCACATTTACACATTCGCACTAGTGGCGCGACGAATAGCGAACGTTACTATAGTACTCCCATATTATTCTATACCATGCAATAGAATATAGGAGCACTACATGTGTAGGTACATCGTGCGAATGTGTAAATGCGGCAAATGCAAAACATTGTGCGAACGTTTTGCGAATCCATGCTGCCAGGTGCCGGGAGAATTAATGAAATATTGGAGAAGCATATGTCCAGCAGTGGACGGCAAAACTTGGATGATTATTGTTCAATAAAAAAAAAATTGCATGAGCACCCACGAGGATTTCTAAAAGTCGGCGCCCCTGATAGCCATAATATCGTTTGAGCAAATAGCAAGAAACGTTAATATTAAAGTAATGTTTTCGATTACGCTATAATACGCGCCGATTACGGTAAATATCAACTTTTTTTTTTTATGGAAACTGACATGGTTGGCTACATCACCTACAACATCCGTGATGTCAGCCCATAACACCGGGTGAACTTGGTGCCATATCAGTGCTTCCCTTCGGTCGTGCCGGCTACACTGAACTGGACGGAAAACACAAACTATTTACATAGCCGTTTCGACCGACCTTTCATTCAGTGCGGTGGTACCAACCCGGGCGGGTTAAACCCTACCACCTAGTAATATAAGAAGGGAGTCATATCCCTTAGTCGTCTTTTACGACATACACGGGGAGAGATGCAGTGGGGCTATTCTTTTAAAGTACCGGCCCCACACGGTACAAAACTACTTTTGTCGACGTTTCGTCCCCCGCTACGGAGACGTTGTCTCGCGGAACTGCGACGACCTGAACTGATGGAACATTGAGGCACACAGACAGTCTACAGAAAACCTACACACACCAACAGGTGTGTTTCCAGTTCACACCACCATCCAGTGCAGTTACGGACAGCGAGTACCTCTTTAGTAAACAGAGCACACAAGATCTGTAATGATGATCACATCGAGGAGGAACTTGACGAAGTAAGGACAGCGTTTCAACCGAGTGGCAACAAAGCGCGAGCCTTCCAGTTTGTTCAACATGAAGCAACAGGGCGGCAGAGGTTTAGAGGTCGGGAGTCGGGACGCGGTGCGTCTACTTACCCCATACCTAGGTAAGTTGATGAGCAAGTTGAGCATAAAGACCTTCTACAAACCTTTTGTAAAAATCCAAAGCATGTTGGCAACAGTCAAGGACGAGATTCCACTGCAGGCTCCGGTGTATACAAAAACCGTGTAGCTGTGGGAGGTGATATATCAGACAAACGAAGCGGAGTGTTCAGACAAGAGTCTCGGAACACATCATGGCGATGAAGAACAACGAGTTCCATAAGTCAACCTTCTGTGAGCAGCCTGCTGGACAATGGCACGAATCATTAGATTCGTTTCGATCTAACCAGAACGATAGCAGTGGAAAAACACTATGTTTTACTTTTGGTTCGGGAATCCATAGACATTTCCAGACATGAATTTCAATACATCGTCATGGGCTCCTCTGCTGGCGAAATATGGCTCTGGTCGTAACTAGAAGTTCTGGCAGCCATAGACATAATGAGCTACGTGTGCACCGACCTTTTCCAGCAAGCGATGTCGACAAGATACTTTGGCCGAAGCGCTTAGGCCGCTACGGCCGAAGTACCCTCTCATCGCTACAATCTACGCTGCGCTACGCTCGTACAACATCGATCGCCAATTGACATATTCTGACTGAACGACGTGTCCATGTCGGGTGTCCTCCAGGTCGTCACAGTTCCGCGAGTCCTGACAATGTCTCCGGAGCGGGGGACGAAACGTCGACAAAGTCGTTCACGAGGTCGTCCTGCGCGTATTACTATAACGTGCAACAGCGGTAAAAGCCTAAACGAACATAATGTTTGGTGCCACAAAATGCATGACTCCACTTTCTCTCGTGCCCGCAGTTTCACCCGCTTGAAGTCTGTTTAAAAATACAGTTTGCTAAGTAAACACATCGACTACCACATCCAAAATGTCAAGTCAATATAGCAGTCTCTCTTGTTCCTTCCACGGCCTTCAGCCAAGTAAATGCGCAGGCTATCTATCCCGCGCATTGACTTGACAATGTCATCTGACTCAATTAAAGAGTGACAAAATATGGCAGACACCATCCTTACAGTAGCAGGGATGAACGATTCAATGGTTGATCCCACAGGGCGGAGACGCGCGCGGCGACACTAGCGCAAGGCATGGCGCTGCGTCTCGAGCGGGAGCAGGGCTTCGCGCTCGAGCGGCGCGTGGTGAGAGACAAGCTGCAACAGATGCGCGACCAGCGCATACCGGAGCCCTATGTGAAGGAGGTCGAGCAGACGCTCGCCAAACACGGGTTAAAGTTGTAATGATGTTGACAGACAGACATGATGTTACTTTTATAAGGTGCATTAGTAGTAAGGTACATACATATGCATTTACACATGCATATGTGGTTTGAATTGGAACGACATCATATTTGTAAAGCACGCGATTGTGGCTCCGATGGATATTTTTAGAAATGTTTCTGCTTACAGTTGGAATAAAAATATTTTTTTAAATATTTATTCTAAAAAATGCATTCTTATTTTAAAAAATCAAGTTTCAAGGGCCTCATGTCAACAAGGTACAATTAGTATGGTTTGGGCATGAGGCAGTCGCTCGAATATGATATTGAAAATAATGACTGCTTATAGCCCGACATACTTTACTGGGTACCCCGCGCCGGCCGTAATATTAAAATGTAATTTCTGCTCAAAGATATATTATGTACTAGCGTACTAGATAAATCACTCGGCGAACTAACCGTTCCACCGAGTTGCGGTTCACGATCCTCAAGCACACCGACGCACGAGCGTGCGATCATTCTCCCTACCCCTTGCCTCTCTCCCGAACGCTTCCCGCCCCGCGCGAGCCCCCCTGACATGGACTGACATCATGAGTGTAGCACGTGACTTAGTCAACCATGACAGGTTCCATGCAAAAAGACGGGTTTCGTTCCACTAGTGACCCAAAAGGCCACCTCGGGCAGGTTTGCGGTGTTTTTATGTAATCCAGTATAGGTGGCTGAGTCAGAGGGACCAAAGCGCATGCTCCGACCAGTCAATATCACTTCCGACAAGGTAGGTGCCATACCGGAGACTTCCCTGGATTGCTGGATATACTGGACTAGACGAGAACACAACCGAGGTTGCTATGCGGCCATCTTACATCCAGTATGGTGGTTCCAACCCAGTCGGCTACAATTTGAGCCTACCACCTATAGCAAGGGGCAAAGGAAGGGACCTACAGTTTTACACCAGTTCCGAACGGTGAAGTAGCAGGTGTAGGTTACACGTAAGTTTTTTCGTCAGAAAAAACTTATTGGTAGGTACACGCCGACCGGATTCGAACCTCGGACCTCTCGCATGAGAAGCCACTCGGCCACCCGCCGCTTTGTACCTGGACGACTTGTGTACCTGGCGATTTATTTCGCCCGATTTGAGCAGATCATTAATGTGTACCAGAAAAAGGGTTGGTGACAGCACGGAGCCCTGCGGCACACCGGCATCAACCGCCGCGGCATCTGAGCAACACCCGTCAATCGAGACTTTAATATCGCGACCATGCAGGAAGTCGACAATCCAGCCACACAAGCCGGACGGTAGGCCGTATGACGGCAGCTTTGATAGAAGGCTTTATGCCAGACCCTATCGAACGCTTTCGCTACATCCAGCCCGATAGCAATGCCCTCGCCGTGACTTTCGATCGCATCACCCATCTTGTGACATACCTACATGAACCAGAAGGTCTCCAGCTGACCGGATTTGGCAAAAGCCGTATTGTGGGTGACTTAGAAGACTTCTATAGGTATATCATCAATTGAGTGTTGATGGTGCGATCCATCAGTTTGCAGAGTAATGAAGTAATGAAGTACTCTTGGAGTCTCGACCGTTGGAGGCTGACCGTGGTTCGGTCGGATTCCACGTAAAATTGTAGGTCCCTTCCTTACTAGGTGGTAGGGTTTAACCCGCCCAGGTTGGTACTACTGCACCGAATGAAAGGTCGGTTGTCGTGTTTTCCGTCCAGTTTAGTATAGCCGACACACGCCGACACCGAAGGGAAGCACTGACTGACATGGCACCTAGTTGTTATGTGCTGACATCACGGATGTAGTAGGTGATGTAGCCAACCGTGTCGTGTCAACTTTCCATAAAAAAACGAGTAATTAAAATCATTACTAAAGGTCATTGGGCACAATCCGACCCAATTTGTGAAGGTTTGCCTACAGAAACAAAATTACTTTTAAATTAATAAGGTATATTCCACTTTTCATTTTAAGTAAAAATTATTTTAAAAAACCATGGGAATAAAATATAACGAGTGATTTAAAAGTTGAAGATATTTATTGCAAAGAACAAATTCATAGAATTTAAATGAAGGAATTGTATTAAAAACACCATGCGTACAAAGAGGTATTATTGTACTAGCGTTAGTACGACTATCGAGTCTAGTGAGTTGATTGATGGAATAGAATAAATCTTATAAATAAAAAAAAAATTTTTTTTTTTACAAATACTTACAGAATTTTATTGTACCTATCCATCATGAACAATTTATCGAAATTCTCTACACTATTTTATTTCTGTACATTCTGGGTATATTTTTCGTACTAAGTGAGATAGGTAGTACGATTGCACCTGTTGATATCAATCAATTTCGTTTTCTGTCTAATTCCCATTATTTATGGTAATGCGACCTATATATTCGTAAACCAGAGATATATTATGTCGAAACATCCCACATCAATTAAATTCTGTAAGTCGTGGGTAAATTTTTCATACTTAAGTGCCCAATGACCTTTGGACTAAGTTATCCGGACTTTTTAATGTCCGTCTTTTTGTCAGGACTTTCGAATATCAGCAACCACGATGATCGTGTCAGCAACGAACGACGACCACGTGTCATTTTACACAGCCATAGACAAGAGACAAATGATAGACGGACGAACGTAGACATCACAGATATAAAATGTCCAGCTCCAGCCTGTACGATGTTGGCTACTAACCATAGGTTATCTTATCTATCATAACAATCTACAATGAATAAAATACTATTTCTGTTACCATATTGTTTATTTTCCATCCTGTAACATATATGACTAAATGGGGAACATAAAAGTGTTAATTACAATAATACTATTTACACAAGAACAGTTTAATGACTTTATCAATTTTCATAATGTATAGTTGAATAATAATTATTGTGAGCAGATTCTTAGCGTAGGTTCATCATATCTAGACCCATAATGGCTGCTTGCGCACTGCGCCACGGCGACGGTAACGGCACGGCGACGGTAACGGCACAGCGACGGTAACGCCACGGCGACGGTAACGGCACGGCGACGGTAACGTCACGGCAGCAGGCGAGAGAAACCGCCAGCCAGCCGGCCACCGGCCGGGCCGCGGCGGTGGCGGTGCCACCGCGACTGCCTGTACCCTTATCACAGATTTAATCACGCTACGCCATGGAATCTTCCCCAACTCCATGCGCTACGCCCGCTGTGTTCTCCGCATCATTATGTATGGAGAAACGAAGTTCGCAAATCTATCACTAGAGGCGCTGCTCCGTTTCTCCATGCAAAATGATGCGGAGAACACGGCGTAGCGTAGTACGCGGTGTAGGTTAAATCCCGTGATTAGGGTACTGCTCTAATATAGGACAAACAAAGTGATGGCAGGCCGCGCAGGCCTCGCGCGTATGGTTACCGTTTCGAAATTTGAAAAGTCCTAACAAAAAGCGGAACATAAAAAAAGTCCGGACATTTTAGTCACATTATGTTTGAAGTAGAATTTGATTATTTTAAGTAGAGATGAGAAACTAGTTGAATGAGATGCAACATCAGCCCGTATGGGTCCACTGCTGGACATATGCCTCTCTCAAGGCACGCCACCACACGGAAAATTACTTGTATGTAATTTAATAAAGATTGAAGAAGGATTATGTATTCGCACGTAATTATTTTCGTCAGAAAAAACTCATGGTACACGCTGACCGGATTCGAACCTCGGACCTCTCGCATGAGGAGCCGATGCCCAAAACACTCGGCCACCCGCCGCGCAATAGTACCTACAGAATCTGCTTACAAATTATTCAGTAATTAGTACAGTACAATATATTTTAATCTATTTTTTTTTATTTCTGGCTGTGATCAATATAAAAAAAATGCTTCTGAAATGCTTAAATATTTTTTATAACTTAGTAAAACAAATTTAATAAAAATAGGCACAACGAAATCGATCACAGCCAAAATATACAAATTTTGGTATTTTTGCTCTAACAAAACAAAAATAAAATAATTTACATTTATAACATGAACACGATACACTGCTGTTAATAAACTTTAAAATTATGAAATCAACATATACACATAGCGATATAACTCAAATTTTATATATAATTTTAAATAATATTCTATTGCATAATTTCGTGATTATTATTTTTATTTATATATTTAAAAAGAAATCAACGAAATAATGTGTTTCATTTTAGCCATTTGACATAATTCAAATGCAAATGAAACTAAAATTGTAGAAATAAATTAAATTTAAAATATAATAATTTCATCGTAATTAAATAAAACCTAAAGAAATCGTATAATTTATAGGAAATTAAATGGAATGTCAACATTATTCTGTAGATTCATAAATTAACTACAACACTTGACGCAGGATAAGGGAAGCTTTTTTTTGGGTAACTGACACGGTTGGCTACATCACCTACTGTATCAGTTATGTCAGTCAGCCCATAAAACCTTTGTGAACTAGGTGCCGTGTCAGTGCTTTTCTTCCGTCATGCCGACTACACTGAACTGGGCGGAAAACATGAACTATTTACATAGGCCTTTCAACCGACCTTTCATTCAGTGCGGTGGTAGCAAGCAACCCGGGCGGGTTAAACCCTACCACCTAGTAAGGTAAGAAAGAAGGCAACGGACCTTCAATTACTTACAAGCTTGGTTTTTTAGGTTTGCGTATCCCGTACGGAAGCCTATTACTAAGCCTACGCCGTCTGTCTGTCTGTCTGTCTGTCCGTCCGTCCGTCTGTCCGATGGCTGTATCTCTTGAAACGTAAAGAAAGGTAGCCCGTTGAAATGAAAATTTTCACAGAATATGTGTATGGCGGATATAACAACAAATAATAAAAAATAGAAAAAGTAAAAAATAACGGGGGTTCCGGCCAAGTACGAATCAGACTCGCGCACCGAGGTTTCCGCACCACAAAATTTAAAAAAACACGTTTCTTGTATGGGGACCCCATTTAATCTTTGACCTTTTCTATATTTTATTATTTGTCGTTATATCCGCCATAATAACATATTCTGTTAAAATTTCAAACGGCTACCTATTACGGTTCCAAAGGTACAGCAGTAGGACATAAGACAGACAAAGAGACAGACGGCGCGGCGGCGTAGGCTTAGTAATAGGCTTCCGTACGGGATACGGAAACCTAAAAAAACAATCAAATCAAGAATATCTTATTAGTACAACTGTAGACATCTTGGTGTGGGGTAGACATCGCAGTGTTTCACAACGTGAAAATAAAAATTAAAAGAAATAAAAAAATTAATTTCCATACATATAATTTGGCATATTCGAAATATAATACTCGAGGTTAAAAGTTGATATGTTTCTTAAAAATTTTAATTAAGTAATTTTTACATTTATACATTTATAAAATAACTTAACTTTTTTAAATATACTAAAATCTATACAAACAAAATTGTGATCATTAAACAATTTGGCTGAAAATATAGGAAGGTACAATATTCTTACAGTAAGCATGGAACAAGGTAATGGGCAGCTATTAGGTACCTACAGGGGACCAGCAGCACCCGGTATATAGAAAAGAAAACAGTTAAGTAAGTGTGTTTTTATACACAAATGAGCTATTCTCTCGACTCACCACGGACAACATACATACAGGGTGACTGGAAATTCGATCTATTCCTTGAAAGGGTTAGTACTAGAGGTTATGTGGAACAATTTAACCCCCACGCGGTCTTCCGCTCTTCTCATAGCATATTTGGAACAATTTAACTCCCATCAACTGGGGGTCGGAAATGAGCGGTTTCCGAGATATCGGGGTTTAAAGATTTTTTTTTAATTTTTGACCTGTAATAAAAAAAAAAGTTATAAAAAAAGTGGTTATTTTTGGGCACGCCATTAATATTTTCCTGAAAGGTGATAAGCTACCAACCATTTCAAATAAAAATATCGGCCCAAAATTATCAATATCTCAGAAATAAAAGGTCTTAAATGACATTTATTTTTATTTTTATGTAAATTTTTATTTAAAAAAAAGATTTTTTATGTAAATAAAACCCAGTTGATGGGGGTTAAATTGTTCCACATAACCTCTAGTACTAACCCTTTCAAGGAATAGATCGAATTTCCAGTCACCCTGTATACTACTTTTCAAGGACCCAGATCTAACATCGATCAAGCATGCATGCTTGACGAACACATGTTGATTAATCATTGATTATGAAGCTCAGAGATGCCTGATCAAGAATGCATCATCTATTATGTGGATGCTTGGATGCATCAAGTATGAAGACGGCTGATCAAGTACTTATGCATAATCAAGTGTATTAGATGTAGGTACAAGTGGATATATGGGTAATCAAGTATGCATGATCAAGTGTATTAGATATACAAGTACATAGATGTACACTGTACAGTACAAGTACATAACTATATGGTTAATCAAGTATGCATTATCAAGTGTATTGATATACAAGTGATAGACGGTTGATCAAGTATGCATAATCAAGTGTATTAGATGTGCAAGTGCATATATGGCTAATCAAGTATGCATCATCAAGTGTATTATTTAATATAGTACAAGTACATAGACGGTTGATCAAGTATGCATGATCAAGTTTATTAGACGTACCAGTACCAACATATATGGTTCATCAAGTATGCATCATTAGTTATGCATGTGCATCATTAATTATGAGTTAGATGTATAAGTATTACCGAAATTTCATCAAGTTGCGACTGATTGACTTGAACAGCATGCATTAACTTGATCACTGATATATCATATAGATGTATGATCAAGCATCCACGATCAAGCTATTTATTACACTAGAGACCCCGCAATTTTCCACAGGAAGCGTGTCTGGTCTTGACAGCAAGAATTTCCTATCTAAAAATGACATTACTAGTGTGCGAAGCGCGATGTGCGCTAGAGTCGCGCTGGTTGCGCCGGAAGGGGTTCCAGGAAGGCGCGCGGCGCGCGGAGACCCGCGGCGTGCCGGCGCCGGGGCTCGCGGAGCCCGACGAGGCGGTGGAGGCGGCGGACACTGAACCGCATACTTCATCCATGATCAAGTGTATTAGATGCGACTATACAAGTACATAGACGGTTGATCAAGTTTATTAGATGTACCAGTACCAACATATATGGTTCATCAAGTATGCATCATCAAGGGAGTTAGATGTATAAGCAGGTACATATACAGAAAGTTCATCAAGTTGCGACTGATTGACTTGAACAGCATGCATGATCACTGATCACTGATATATATGCATAATCAAGCATCCACGATAAGTTGCGACTGATTGACTTGAACAGCATGCATTAACTTGATCACTGATATATAATATAGATGCATGATCAAGCATCCAAGATCGAGCTATTTATTATACTAGAGACCCGGCAATTTTCCACAGGAAGCGTGTGTGGTCTTGACAGCAAGAATTTCCTATCTAAAAATGACATTGCTAGTGTGCGAAGCGCGATGTGCGCTAGAGTCGCGCTGGTTGCGCCGGAAGGGGTTCCAGGAGGGCGCGCGGCGCGCGGAGCTCCGCGGCGTGCCGGCGCCGGGGCCCGCGGAGCCCGACGAGGCGGTGGAGGCGGCGGACACTGAGCCGCCGTTGAGCGAGCCGGATTCCTTGCCAACCTCCGTTGGTGACGACTGCTGCTGTAACAATACGTTTTGATTGGAATATGGTATCGTTTTTATTAGGTTTCCGTATTCGGTGCGGAAGCATACGCTGGCTGTCTGTCTGTCCGTCCGTCTGTCCGAGGGCTGTATCTCTTGAACCGTAATAGCTAGCCCGTTGAAATTTTCACAGAATATGTGTTACTATGGCGGAAATAACGACAAATAATAAAAAAAAGAAAATGTTAAAGATTAAGGGCGGCTCCCATACAACAGACGTTCGAAAAATCGATTAGTCACGCTACTGAATAATAGATGGCGCCACAGGCTTTTATACATTGCATTGTTGAAAGACAAAAGATAGACGGATATTATTAATAGCGGATAAATACGGAAACCTCCACGCGCGAGTAAAACTCGCACTTGACAGATTTTTTTATTCTTTTATTATTTGTTGGTTGGTAGATCTGCTGTAATAACTCGTGCTATAGACGTTTCGGCTCGCGTCGAGTCCTCGTCAGCTAGTCAGTCTGCCAGAGGCGGACTAGCAGCCTTAGCCGCCCTAGGCCATTTAGTACCAGCCGCCCCAATTCAATGCAGCCGCCCCTTTCAAGTTTACAGCATAGATACAAATGTGAAGTTGTACGAAAATCAGTATTGCTTTCGGTTCAATCTGCCAGAAATATATTATTTCTCGGTTTATTTTACATATAGCAAAAGTATTTTTTATAAGTTTTGCGGCAATATTGACCTTATCGTCATTTTGTCCGCGTAAATAGTGCGTCGTCTCCGCCGCCGCGCTCACCACTCCCGCACGTCGCACGCACTTGCTCCGGCCGGCACCCTTTCTATTCTATACCTGCTCTCACTGCTTCCAGCACTGCAGCAGGTACAGATTGGCCGCCCCTAATATCTGGCCGCCCTAGGCCCGGGCCTAGTCGGCCTTAAGGAAAGTCCGCCTCTGCAGTCTGCGCCGACTGTAGTTGCTTTGGTGTCGTGTAGGTACATACCTTCAAGTAGTTGCGGTCCATGGGTGTGACGAGTTTGAGTGTGAGCGTGTCCGCGCACTGCTGTATCAGCCGCACCACCTGCTCGTGCGAGCTCCACTTCACGTCTCGCTCGCCGATCGTGTAGGTAGGTAGGTAGGTACCTTCAAGTAGTTGCGGTCCATGGGTGTGACGAGTTTGAGTGTGAGCGTGTCCGCGCACTGCTGTATCAGCCGCACCACCTGCTCGTGCGAGCTCCACTTCACGTCTCGCTCGCCGATCGTGTAGGTAGGTAGGTAGGTACCTTCAAGTAGTTGCGGTCCATGGGTGTGACGAGTTTGAGTGTGAGCGTGTCCGCGCACTGCTGTATCAGCCGCACCACCTGCTCGTGCGAGCTCCACTTCACGTCTCGCTCGCCGATCGTGTAGGTAGGTAGGTAGGTACCTTCAAGTAGTTGCGGTCCATGGGTGTGACGAGTTTGAGTGTGAGCGTGTCCGCGCACTGCTGTATCAGCCGCACCACCTGCTCGTGCGAGCTCCACTTCACGTCTCGCTCGCCGATCGTGTAGGTAGGTAGGTAGGTACCTTCAAGTAGTTGCGGTCCATGGGTGTGACGAGTTTGAGTGTGAGCGTGTCCGCGCACTGCTGTATCAGCCGCACCACCTGCTCGTGCGAGTTCCACTTCACGTCTCGCTCGCCTATCGTGTAGGTAGGTAGGTAGGTACCTTCAAGTAGTTGCGGTCCATGGGTGTGACGAGTTTGAGTGTGAGCGTGTCCGCGCACTGCTGTATCAGCCGCACTACCTGCTCGTGCGAGCTCCACTTCACGTCTCGCTCGCCGATCGTGTAGGTAGGTAGGTAGGTACCTTCAAGTAGTTGCGGTCCATGGGTGTGACGAGTTTGAGTGTGAGCGTGTCCGCGCACTGCTGTATCAGCCGCACCACCTGCTCGTGCGAGCTCCACTTCACGTCTAGCTCGCCGATCGTGTAGGTAGGTAGGTAGGTACCTTCAAGTAGTTGCGGTCCATGGGTGTGACGAGTTTGAGTGTGAGCGTGTCCGCGCACTGCTGTATCAGCCGCACCACCTGCTCGTGCGAGCTCCACTTCACGTCTCGCTCGCCAATCGTGTAGGTAGGTAGGTAGGTACCTTCAAGTAGTTGCGGTCCATGGGTGTGACGAGTTTGAGTGTGAGCGTGTCCGCGCACTGCTGTATCAGCCGCACCACCTGCTCGTGCGAGCTCCACTTCACGTCTCGCTCGCCGATCGTGTAGGTAGGTAGGTAGGTACCTTCAAGTAGTTGCGGTCCATGGGTGTGACGAGTTTGAGTGTGAGCGTGTCCGCGCACTGCTGTATCAGCCGCACCACCTGCTCGTGCGAGCTCCACTTCACGTCTCGCTCGCCAATCGTGTAGGTAGGTAGGTAGGTACCTTCAAGTAGTTGCGGTCCATGGGTGTGACGAGTTTGAGTGTGAGCGTGTCCGCGCACTGCTGTATCAGCCGCACCACCTGCTCGTGCGAGCTCCACTTCACGTCCCGCTCGCCGATCGTGTAGGTAGGTAGGTAGGTACCTTCAAGTAGTTGCGGTCCATGGGTGTGACGAGTTTAAATGTGTGAGCGTGTCCGCGCACTGCTGTATCAGCCGCACCACCTGCTCGTGCGAGCTCCACTTCACGTCCCGCTCGCCGATCGTGTAGGTAGGTAGGTAGGTACCTTCAAGTAGTTGCGGTCCATGGGTGTGACGAGTTTGAGTGTGAGCGTGTCCGCGCACTGCTGTATCAGCCGCACCACCTGCTCGTGCGAGCTCCACTTCACGTCTAGCTCGCCGATCGTGTAGGTAGGTAGGTAGGTACCTTCAAGTAGTTGCGGTCCATGGGTGTGAGGAGTTTAAATGTGTGAGCGTGTCCGCGCACTGCTGCATCAGCCGCACCACCTGCTCGTGCGAGTTCCACTTCACATCTCGCTCGCCTATCGTGTAGGTAGGTAGGTAGGTACCTTCAAGTAGTTGCGGTCCATGGGTGTGACGAGTTTGAGTGTGAGCGTGTCCGCGCACTGCTGTATCAGCCGCACTACCTGCTCGTGCGAGCTCCACTTCACGTCTCGCTCGCCGATCGTGTAGGTAGGTAGGTAGGTACCTTCAAGTAGTTGCGGTCCATGGGTGTGACGAGTTTGAGTGTGAGCGTGTCCGCGCACTGCTGTATCAGCCGCACCACCTGCTCGTGCGAGCTCCACTTCACGTCTAGCTCGCCGATCGTGTAGGTAGGTAGGTAGGTACCTTCAATTAGTTGCGGTCCATGGGTGTGACGAGTTTGAGTGTGAGCGTGTCCGCGCACTGCTGTATCAGCCGCACCACCTGCTCGTGCGAGCTTCACTTCACGTCTCGCTCGCCGATCGTGTAGGTAGGTAGGTACCTTCAAGTAGTTGCGGTCCATGGGTGTGACGAGTTTGAGTGTGAGCGTGTCCGCGCACTGCTGTATCAGCCGCACCACCTGCTCGTGCGAGCTCCACTTCACGTCTAGCTCGCCGATCGTGTAGGTAGGTAGGTAGGTACCTTCAAGTAGTTGCGGTCCATGGGTGTGACGAGTTTGAGTGTGAGCGTGTCCGCGCACTGCTGTATCAGCCGCACCACCTGCTCGTGCGAGCTCCACTTCACGTCTCGCTCGCCGATCGCCACGATGAAGTCACCTTCCCGCATTCCGCCCACCTGTAGAGGACAACCATTCTGTTGCATAAGGGATATGACTCCCTTCTTATATTACTCGGTGCTAGGGTTTAACCCGTCCGGGTTGGTACCACCGCACTGAATGAAAGGTCGGTCGAAACGGCTATGTAAATAGTTTGTGTTTTCCGTCCAGTTCAGTGTAGCCGGCACGACCGAAGGGAAGCACTGACGTGGCACCAAGTTCACTCGGTGTTATGGGCTGACATCACGGATGTTGTAGGTGATGTAGCCAACCGTGTCAGCATTCATAAAAAAAACAAACAAAAGTTGTTTCTTGTTTTTTAGGTTTTTACTTCACATTGACGGAGGCAATACAGTTTTAGGTGTTTTTTTGAATAAGGGAAGCGATTTACAATGTCGGATAAAGCGTGGTAGTGAATTCCACAGTCGAGCTGCGCGAACAGAAAATGAGTTCGTATAAAAACCAGTTTTATGAGAGGAGATAGCTAAAATATTGTCATGACTAGACCGAAGTGGGACACCGTGAGAAGATAGGTTCTGAAAACGGGAAGATAGGATCTGGTCCAGCCAAAAATGGTGGCCAGATCAATGATGGTTGATCACATCAATGATGGTGTTATGTGCTACCATCGCGAATGTAGTATAGGTGATGTAGCGAACCGTGTTAGATTCCATAAAAAAATGTAAATGTATACTTACATCAGCCAAGGAGTTAGGTTCAACGCCAGCTACTATAACAGGCGCGTCCCCTCGCACCGAAAACCCGAATCCTTCGTCGTTGTCCAACCGAGGAGTCGTCGATATGTTGTAGTCGCTCGACACTCTTCGCAGGGGGTCACCATTCTTTATAGCCGCTTTTCTATCTCTCAGCTTCCCGTTGGCGTAACCTGCTTCCGATCGTTTCGCCTCTAGACGGCTCAGGCCGTTCTCTGTCGATGTTTTAACGTATGTCTCTGTGTTAATTTTGCTTTTCTCGTATTCATTTGGGTAATAATCGTAATTGTTGTTATTGAAGCTGCTAATGTAGACACCATTTTGTTTTTTCACCTTCAACATCTTGTCGTCCGCGTATTTCTCGTCGCTTCGCAACGCCTGATTGTAATAAGTGCTGTTGTCTTCGGAGTGATCCCGTTTCTCGTAGCCGTTCGTTCTTAGGGCTTTCAGACCGTTACGAAGGATTTCCCCGTCGGTCTGTTTCGGTTTTCCGTTCTGCCTCTGCCGTTGCTCCGATTTTCTGACGCTCTCTCTCTTTATATTGCCGCGCTCGTTGTATTTTTGCAACTGGACAAGCCTCGGCGCGCTCCAGTGTCGCTTGGCGGAGAATATTGCCACCGGACCGAGCGGCTTGAAGAGATCCTCCACTCGATGCTGGGCGAAGTCGGGAGACGTCAGCGATAGTTGGAATTTAGACGATGCTGTGGAAGAGATTACATTCTATTAGGTTTTGTACCGCGTGGGACCGGTACTTTAAAAGAATAGCCCCACTGCATCTCTCCCCGTGTTAGTCGCCACTAAGGGATTTTTTTTCTAATAGGGCTTTAGCCGACTGTCGACTACGCCAGCCCCATCGTAACTACTAGTATGGTCGCACACTTTGGGCTATTGCTTGATGGGTTATTTATTTTAATTTGTGATTGTTCATGTAATTTTTGACAACATTTGATTTATGACTCCCTTCGGAGTTGGTACCACCGCACTGAATGAAAGTTCGGTCGAAACGTCTATGTAAATAGTTTGTGTTTTCCGTCGTTCAGTGTAACCGGCACGACCGAAGGGAAGCACTGACGTGGCACCAAGTTCACCCGGTGTTATGGGCTGACATCGCGGATGTTGTAGGTGATGTAGCCAGCCGTGTCAGTTTCCATAAAAAAAATAAAAAAAAAGGTTATATAACTTGATTCATAAGGTTTTTTTTATGGTAAGCGCGACATGTGGCATTGTTTCACCTAGAAGTAGGTATCTAACGATGGCCATAAACCTTCTGTGATGCACGGAGATTACGAATGCCATGACAGCCTGACGGGAGCCTTTTCACGCCCCTTTTGAAAAAACCCCAGGCTGCACTTGGGAGGAAATAGGTGAGCAGGGAGTGCGTTCCACATTTTCCTGGTTCGGTTAATAAAATACCTACAGAACCGGTTGGTGCGCTTTCGTGGTAAGTCGATTGGATAGGGGTGCATGCACTGCCCAGTACGCGTAGTGCGGGGACGACGGAAGCGCGTTTTAAATAGCTCCTACGAACACTCCCCATGAAATAGACGATAGAACACACATAGGGTAGGGAGCCGCCGAGTTGCAGCGGTTTTAAGTCGCGGGATACCACAGGGTCATCCAAAAGTAGGTAAGTAATCTCTTCAGAAAAAGAACTATCGAGGACCACTGCATCCGCAATGTAGGCGTGTGCTTTTTCGTCGCCCTGACGAGCTGGAATGAATTAGGTTAGACTAAGAGCCTAGGCTGGACTACTTACCTATATGGCAAATTATACATATATATTTGACATAATCTGGTATGGGTGGCTTAATCACAGAGGCTAAAGCACGTGCTCCGATCAGCCATTATCACCCTCCGATAAGGTAGGTGGCATACCGGAAACTTCTCTTTGGATTGCTGGCTATATAAGAACACGGCCGAGGCTGCTATGCGACCATCTTATAATCCAGTACGGCGATACAATTTGAGCCTACCACCTAGTAAGGGGCAAGGGAATGCACCTACAGTTGTACACCGGTTCCGCGACCAATACAGGACCAATGATATTTTCAAGCTCTTGAGTAAGGTGCAAACTGACGGAGTCACTGCAGATGGTCAAATAAGTACAGTACGCGCCAACTTTCTATCGAGTGCCCCCCTTGTTGAGAAGCGTAAAGCTGCGTATCCATGAGAGCAGCCTCAGGCCGAGCAGGCTCGACTTGAAGCAAACTGAGGCTGCTCACTCTGAGGCATAGTCTCGAGGCACGTTGCGGATCAAGGTGAGGCGTGGGCCAAGTGCACGGCTCGGACTGAGGCTCCTTTGAGCGCGGCAAAAAACCGACAAAATATGGCTCGGCGCGAGGCGACGAATTTGCCTCATGGCGCGGCGTGCCTCAGGTTGAGGCAGCGTCTCCACTTGTGCGGCCTCGGGTCGAGCGGCTGCCTCGGCCCGAGTCTGCCTCTAGTGGATACGCAGCTTAAGACGTTCATCGAATTCACGTAAAAAAACGCAAGCAGCGGATGTACATATAGGTACTGACGCAGTATCTGGGGCGGATCGAGTATCTCGGAGAAATCCGGCGCGTCCTCGAGCCCGGCGGACTCGCGCACCGCGCGCTCGTGATGCTGACGCAGCACGCGGATCAGCGGCTCCTTCGACCTCAGCTCTCTGTAGCACACACGACTCAACACATTTAGTAATGAAATGAAATGAAATGAAAATGAAAATATACTTTATTGCACAAAAAGTGACAAAAGGCGGACTTAAAGCCTAAGGGACTTAAGCCTATTATCTGCCAGTCATACCTGGGATTGTGAGTAGGGTAGATGAGTAGTGCGGAAAATTAAATGAGAGATTTTTTTAAAGAGTATAAAAATAAACAATAAAACATAGATAATAGTAACATACAACTAAATACATTCCTGACATACATACATACAAGTTCAACGTACATACATATACGCAATATAAACAAATACAAATACATACATACATACCTAATGCAGTTTCTAAACAAGCGATAACACACATGGAGGCATTATGGGTTTGAAAACATATGTTCCCTCAAACGGGATTTGAAAATGTTGTGGGAAGCGGAAGTATGGAGAGTGGCAGGGAGTTGGTTCCAGAGACGAGCTGATTCAACAGCAAAAGAATGGGTATAGAATGAACTGGAATGAATCGGGATACAAAGAAGGTTACCATCCATGAACCTCAAAGAAGCGCCATGACTCGAAAGAAATTGGGATTTCGAACGGAGATATTGTAGTACGGGTGGGGTCGGTACTTAAAAATAATAGCCCCACTGCATCTATCCCCGTTGATGGTATCCCGGCAGCAGGCCTCCCTGCGTGCAACGATCTTCGAGTGATTGTTCCATGATGAAGTCGTGACACAGTGCGGGTGCTATGGCCTCAAGGCTGGTGCGCTCGGGTCAGTGGCGGGTGAATATTGCATTAATCCCCGTCGCATGTCGTAAAAGGCGACTAAGGGATATGACTCCCTTCTTATATTACAAGGTGGTAGGGTTCAACCCGCCGGGTTGGTACCACCGGACTGAATGAAATGTCGGTCGAAACGGCTATGTAAATAATTTGTGTTTTCCGCCGAGTTCAGTGTAGCCGGCACGACCAAAGGGAAGCACTGACGTGGCACCTAGTTCACCCGGTGTTATGGGCTGACATCACGGATGTTGTAGGTGATGTAGCCAAGCGTGTCCGTTTCCATAAAAAAAAAAACAGTTTTACACCGGTTCCGAACAGCCAAGCAGCAGGTGTAAGTATGCACGTATATTTTTCCGTAAGAAAAAACTGATTGGTACATGCAGCGCAGGTTGGATTCGAACCTCAAACCTCTCGCAAGAGGTTCGAATCCTGCCTGATAATTGATTAATTATTTCTTCCGAATAGAAGTAGAATACGAGGAGGGCGTGTGGGTACCGACCTGCACATGCGCTGTAGTCTCAGCGCTTCTTCGTACAGAGCCAGCGCCTCCCGCAGGTGCGCCTTGCCCAACGCGAGCCGCTCCTCCAGCCCACCGTTGCCGCTGTCGCACACGTCAGTGATGCCTGCGAGCGTGCGTCACGTCAGTCAAGTCATTACGCTGTTCTTGTAGTAAGAAGCATCTTGCGGTTCTTTTTTGACGTGAAACGTCTTTAAAATCACACTGATACCTGATACCTGGACCGTAACGAAAAGGGGTATATAGTCTGTACCACAGAACAACTTCTATGATCTATGGTCTGTACCCTAATCACGAGATTTAACCTACTTCGCTACGCTACGCCGTGTTCTCCGCATCATTTTGCATGGAGAAACGGAGCAGCGCCTCTAGTGATAGATTTGCGAACTTCTTTTCTCCATATAAAATGATGCGGAGAACACGGCCGTAGCGTAGTACGCGGTGTAGGTTAAATCTCGTGATAAGGGTACAGGTCAGAAAACCGGACCGTAACGAAAAGGGGTCGATAGTCTGATTTTAATAACTGCAAAACTATTAGTCTTAGAAACATGAATCCAGTGTCATTGTTTAGCTTATATAGTCAGCTTGCTGGTAAGACCTTGAATTTGCGGCAGGGCCAAGGGGGTAGCGGTAGAGGGGCACTGGCACTGCGTAAAATGAACGAAACTCGCTCTCTCGCTAGTTTATATTCAGTGCAACTCACGACTCATACGTGATAGCGCGGTGATTCTTTCGCGTATTTATAGAGTTTATTCAGAACAATCGATTCATATGAAAATAAGTTATTTCGACGATATTTGCTGTTAAAAATAAGCAGAAAGTGTAAAAAAATATATAAAAGTTCTATATGTCGGCCTCAGCAACAAATATATGGATGATTTTCCAAGTAAGTATGTAAAAATGTATGAATTGAGAATATGATTGTGTGGGGTCGGTACTTAAAAAGAATAGCCCCACTGCATTTCTCCCCGTCGCAAGTCGTAAAAGTCGACTAAGGGATCGTCAGCCTCGGCAGCTCAGTGGTGCGGTCAGTTATTGGATGGGTGACCGCCCGACCGTTGGAGGCTGACCGTGGTTCGGATTCCACGTTAAACTGTAGGTCCCTTCCCTTCTTACCTTACTAGGTGGTAGGGTTTATCCCGGCCGGGTTGGTACCACCGCACTGAGCGAAACGTCGGTCGAAACGGCTATGTAAATAGTTTGTGTTTTCCGTCCAGTTCAGTGTAGCCAGCGCGAAATGAAGGGAAGCACTGACATGACACCTAGTTCACCCGGTGTTATGGGCTGACATCACGGATGTTGTAGGGACGTAGCCAACCGTGTCAGTTTCCATAAAAAAAATAAAAAAAATATGATAAAGTACCAGGTTAGCAGAAAGAGCAAGAGACTAACCGTTATCCCTGTCTCGGTACGACTGCCAGACCGGAGTCTGCCCTGAGTGTATAGTGGCCAGTCGCTCCTTGATCTTGATTCCCAGCGGATTCCCGCCCACCATGTTGAGAAGACCCGTCGCGCAGTAGTGGTGGGCCAGGGCTGAAGATGCAATCAATTAAGACGTTTAATTAAGATGATTAAATTAAGATGCATCCCAACAAACAAATTGGTGCTAACGGCAGGTTTTTTAGATCTTAAACTGGTATATTGGATTAATATAACGCGTCACTACTGTAGAGCTCTTGTTCCACCCTTATAGCACTTACTAACGCATTGTAAAGTCTATAAAGAACCTTCGCCTGTATAACGCCTGTGTTAAGGGGGGGTACTAGGCAAAACATCACATCATATTATCCTAACTATAGCCATATTTCAATAGATATAACTATAATTTATATGCTTATATTTAGGTAAAGGTTCAAGGTATAATGTGTGATAAATTATTGTAATTTAATCTTGTAAATTCTCTGTAAAATAAGTGGGTGAAAAGTGGTAAAAACGTTCGAAAATGCATTTGCTATTTCGTCACAAATACGTCCATACAAAAAACGCTCTCGCACGGCAACGGCCCAAAATTTAGAATGTTCAAAGATAGTTCAGTGAAAAACCATTTATTCTGTAAGCGTTTGAGTTTATTTAGATGATTCTTAGTCTTATTGACTCTAAGCTCAATGAAGCATTTTTCGTATTAGATGCATTTGTAAAAAATGGCGAAGGAAATAGCAAAGGCATTTTTTAACGATTTTACCACTTTTCAACCACATATTTTAAAAGGAATTTATAAAATTAAATGAAAAATAATGTATTCACATTATACCTTGAATCATTACCTAACTATAGGCATATATATTATAGTTAAATCACTTGAAATATGGGTATGGTTAGGGAAATACGAAGTGCTTTTGCCTAGTACCCCCCTTAACACCATAATGTTAGTTGGGATAGATGGTCCTTGCACCCGAGCTAATAAATCTAAGCCGGAATCAACATAGGCTACACACAAGAACTGTAACGGGATACTGCAACCTCAACAAGGATAGATAGATAGGATGACTGGTCGGCGACAGAGGTTTTGTCGCAAGGAAGAGGAATCTCAGACTTATGCGACTGTGGGTGGACCACTGGTCAATAACAGAAGTATCTGGATGGAGAGGGAGACATATAAATTCACCCTGAAGATATCAAGGATGATCGAAGAAGGTTGGAATTGGGGGCTAACGATAAGAAGGACATAATAGACCACGGAAGGTTGCCGTGACATTTACTACCAAATAGGTACTAAATAATAATAGATGGTCCTTCGAGTCGGATGTTTGATGACATTGAACGATAAATACGTTTCGTAAATATTTTTATTTAGATTTTAACAAATTACCTTTATAGAATTCCGTTTTGACATGAACTAGAGACACCCACGAATATGGCACGTAGTGGAAAACTGCTTCCGATTGCATCTGGAAAAACAAAGTTGTTTTAATAAATGTGTAAGGACTTAAATCAGTTTTCTATGTCGTTTATGCATAAAACAAATTCACTTCGTCTACTCGTTGATTAAAACAGTTTTTTAAAGACTCTACCGTCCGTCGGTGGTGTAGCTTAGTGCACACTTGTATGAAGTGGATTCGCAAAACTTGTGTTAAGAGCATTGACTGTGCAAATTGCTATAAGCGTTAGTATCTGTCGTTGGTTTGCTCAAACGCCTCGAATATGGAAATATTTTATGTACGATCTTTCATAATCGTAGAGTCAATAATATAATTTAGCATGTAGTAATAAGATTTATGAAAAATTTATAAAAAAATATACTGACTTATCCAAGTATTACCAATTAGATTGGAATGTGCATACCAACTTTTGGATCAATAAAAAAAAATCACTTAGTTCATGTGCGAACATCGTTTTGTATCAGCAAAATCGTTCCTTATCAAGAGCGGTACAAGCAAAATCAGGCCTTGCGTACCTTCTGATAGAGCGTAGAGTAGCAGTAGTTGAGCTGCGCACTCTCCTGGCACAGGTCGAGACACAATTCCAGATCGTCACACAGCTCCAGCTCCTTGGCAGAGCATTCTTCGCGCGCCTGCAGCTGCAGTTTCTCGAACAGGCACTCACGAGCTTGCGCCTATAAACAGGAACAAAAATCTAACATCTCTGAAATACTTATGATGAGTAAATTGTGTAAGATAAAAATTGTTCGTGATCAAAGGGAAGCCTTTGACTGCATCAAACATAGCATTATTAAGTGCAAATTGGAATATTATTGTATTCGAAATCCAGAATTATAGTTATGTAAATCTCTTCCAAAACCGCAGTGTCAATAAAGTCAATGGTCAAAGTCAACCGCAGAGTCAAACATGACAGGTGTTGCTCAAGGGTCGATGTTAGGACCCCTGTGTTCTACCATCGTCATTGAATACTTCAATGTTAAACTAATTAAATATAACAGTTATATTAACTGCCTTCACGTTTCATAGACGAACACATCTCGATATAACTCACCATCATAAGATTGACGAGAGAGTCGAGCGTGTCTGCGGCCAGGTCGACGGAGGGTGCGTTGGTAAAGTTCTCGTGTATGTAGCGGAGCGTGCCGGCCGCCCGCAGCAATGCGTCCACTGACCCGTCCAGACCCGCTGACGTGTTCCGCTCCTGAGTTCGTGGATGTTAGTTTGGTTTTTAATTGTAATATATTAGCTCTCGGTGTGAGCAGTAATTTTGTAAATGAAGCGGAAATGCGTTAAGGAAGTGATGTCACTTGTAGCATAGCGTCATCTAGTAGCTTGATCTTGTTAGGAAGATTGGTCAGTTTAGCGCGCCACCAGTTTAGTGCATCATGTAACTTGTTACACACCATTGGCTATTACTGTAAGACTCGTTTTTTTTTTTGCGTAAACCAACATACATGGTGGCTGTGCCGAGCGACCAATGATACAGTTGACAGCGTAGACGGAAAAAATAGTCATATTTTTTATGATCGAAGGTTGACAGAGCCAAAAACGCCTCTCCTCGCGAGAGTCGCCATGCCAGCAGATTTGCGGACTGTTGCTAGGAAATCTATCGTTGAGCTTGAATCTTTTTGCACCATAACTTATAACTTATGTATCCTTTCCTTTCCTTTCCTTTACCTTTAATAAAATCCAACGTCTGCTTTCTGTCTGTCTGTCTGTCTGTCCGCTTATAACTCGAGAACCACTGAACCGATTTTAATAAAACAAAATTCTACGGATAGCTTGATTCTTCCCATCAACTATAGGCTACTTACTATCACGCTAAATGGCTTATGAGGTTAGCAGTGAAGTGAAATATGAGAGCGGGCGGAGCCGCGGGCACAGCTTGTCTACTATAAATTATGTAATTATAAGTTAAACTAGCTGTGCCCGCGGCTCCGCCCGCTCTCATATTTCACTTCACTGCTAACCTCATAAGCTATTTAGCGTGATAGTAAGTAGCCTATAATTGATGGGAAGAATCAAGCTATCCGTAGAATTTTGTTTTATTAAAATCGGTTCAGTGGTTCTCGAGTTATAAGCGGACAGATAGACATACACTCAGACACTCAGACAGAAAGCAGACGTTGGATTTTATTATAGGTAAGGATTCAAGCTGTCCGGATAAACGGCCTTTCGTATGACCGACATTCGCTTAAGGCGCTATACTTACTGTAAATTAATTGGATGATTGTTTTTATTGTATAATTTCATCATAGGTAGGCCGGTAACCTACCCTTGGATGCGTCGAAAATTCCGCCAGGTCTATTTAAATGTGAAGAAGAACTGACAAACTTCGCAAGTCACAATGTTTTGTTAGTACCTTATAATAATAAGTATTATAGTTACTTACAAATAATTAACCCATAGCTAATACCGCTCACAAGAACATTAATTACTATTTACATTGTAAGGGAAAACGAATCGTACAGAGAATAGAATCGTAAATGAATCGTAAAGATCGTACAGAGAATATACAGTGTGTTGTACGGCCAGAACAATAAATTTAGGAAATGATTATTGGGATCAATAGTAACAAAAAAGTCAAATAACTTTTTTCTGAATTCCCTTTAAATAAAAAGTTACAGTTTTCATACAAACAAATTGATTAATTTAGTGTAAAAAGGATCTAATGTTCCGCGCGAACGTGGGAATGAGAGGCGCGCGGTGAGTGAGCGCGCAAGGACGAGTGCCCGGAGCGAGGAGATGTGCGGAGGCGGTGCGGCGTGAGTTTTTTGACCCCGACCGCCCGTTCCCGCGCCAGCACGCTCCCCCGCCCGCGCCAATTACACTTGACGAAAACATAAATTTCAAAAATTAATATCTCGAAAAGTAGACTTTATAGAAACATTTTATTTCCTTTTTTGTCTCGGAAAAACACGAGGATTGCGCTGGTGAAATTAATGTACTGGCCGTTAAAACACCCTGTATATTCAGCTTCTTGGGTAAATTATTATGAAAGCTTTACCTGTCTAGCGCCAATCTGTGTGTAGATGCCGGCCATGTTGAATAGCACGCAGGCCTTCTCGAACGCGACGGTGCGCTGACACGACGGTACGCCTGCAAAATTGAAATGAAAATATGAAAATATACTTTATTGTACACCATTATACAAAGGAGTTACAAAAGACGAGTTGAATGCCTTGCGGCATTCTTTACGAACTAACCTTGATTATGTGGAAAACACGTAGTGGCGGACAATGCAGTATTAAGCCTGTTTCACCCATGCCACAGAATATCTAATTTCATGCGCTCAAAATAGAGACGGCTATGGCTCAGCGGAGTGGGGAGCGTCGCGAGACAAAGCGGACGCGGGCCAGTTTCCTTTTTACTAGAGCGGGATGGAATTCGCCACAAGGCGCTTACGATAAAATAAAGCGAAGACGAATAACGCGCAAATCTTTTTTATTTTATTAAGTTTGAAAAATTTTAGCTGCGTGACTTTTTTAAACCGTACCGTACCGTGTGGGGCCGGTTTGTACCGTGTGGGGCCGGTACTTTAAAAGAATAGCCCCACTGCATCTCTACCCGTGTATGTCGTAAAAGGCGACTAAGGGATATGACTCCCTTCTTATATTACTAGGTGGTAGGGTTTATCCCGCCCGGGCTGGTACCACCGCACTGAATGAAAGGTCGGTCGAAACGGCTATGTAAATAGTTTGTGTTTTCCGTCCAGTTCAGTGTAGCCGGCACGACCGAAGGGAAGCACTGACGTGGCACCAAGTTCACCCGGTGTTATGGGCTGACATCACGGATGTTGTAGGTGATGTAGCAAACCGTGTCAGTTTCCATAAAAAAAAAAAAAAAAAAAAAAAAAAATATGGTTCACTAAAAAATATAAAATTGTATTTAGGGAAAAATTATAAAAAATGTACATTAATTCTTTACATTTTTACAATAGAAATTGCTGTAAAAATAGAGGAATATTCAGATTTTTTTTCTATCGATCGAAGTTAAAAAACTTGCTGTTTCAACCTTTTGGCTCACTAAAGGAAATCCTGTAGATTGAAAACCTAGAACATAGGGGATGTTATTTATAACTTTTCACAGGTGTGCATCAATTCGAAAGTACAGATGACCCGGGTTGGTGTTCTATGTCCCGGGTAGTATAGCCTCTTAAAGAGTGGAGTAGGTAGTATAAAATAATGAGGAACATAAATGTAGTTGTGTTATCCTATACCTGTGAGCGAGTCGAACCATTCGAAGTAAATGCCGAGGCTGCGGTCCGGCGGGAAGAAGCGTCTCTCGATGAAGTACAGCTGGTTGTAATACTTGAACAGGAGCGCCACGCCGGCTGTGGAGCGAACCGGTGTCCGCATTGCCTGCGAACATTATCAAACAGCCGTGAATGTTCTGCTGACGAATCATCATTCGAAGTAAATGCCGAGGCTGCGCGGTCCGGCGGGAAGAAGCGTCTCTCGATGAAGTACAGCGGGTTGTAATACTTGAACAGGAGCGCCACGCCGGCTGTGGAGCGAACCGGTGTTCGCATTGCCTGCGAACATTATCAAACAGCCGTGAATGTTCTGCTGACGAATCTTCATTCCAAGTGAATGCCGAGACTGCGGTCCGGCGGGAAGAAGCGTCTCTCGATGAAGTACAGCGGGTTGTAATACTTGAACAGGAGCGCCACGCCGGCTGTGGAGCGAACCGGTGTTCGCATTGCCTGCGAACATTATCAAACAGCCGTGAATGTTCTGCTGACGAATCTTCATTCCAAGTGAATGCCGAGACTGCGGTCCGGCGGGAAGAAGCGTCTCTCGATGAAGTACAGCTGTTTGTAATACTTGAACAGGAGCGCCACGCCGCCGGCTGTGGAGCGAACCGGTGTTCGCATTGCCTGCGAACATTATTTTCCAGCCGTGAATCTTCTGCTGACGAATCTTCATTCGAAGTGAATGTCGAGAGTGCGATCCGGTGGGAAGAAACCTCTGTGGAGTAAACCGGTGTTCGGATTATATTATTATTATTTATATTATATTTCTCGGTATGACTTTTTGTTTTAGATTTTAATGGTAGTTTTATTTTCTATTCTATTTTGTACTTAAATTAAACAATTATTTTATTTAACTGCGTTAAGTTTCATTTCATTTGTTTGCCAGTGGTAGAGCAAGAGAAGTTGCCTCACTCAATAATCATACTAATAATAAATCTGTAAGGGATGGTCATGGAGTAAGTTACTTTGTTTTATTAGACATTGCGTTTGTAGACTATACGTATGATACTAAAACTAAATTGACGATTTTTTAGAAATATTTTCTGTATGTATGTATGTTCCTCCATAACTCTTAAACCGATAATCCGAATTTGATTAAACTTAGTACTATACGATACGATACACAGGATAGGCTAAATAAAATTATGTTCCGGTTACGCTAAGATATGGCTTTCATACAAACAGAATTGTTCCGCGCGCCGAAATAAAGGTACGGTAGCAGGGCTAACTTACTTTGCCTCTTTGTAAATATGAATTTCACGCGAGCGAAGCCGCGGGCAAAAGCTAGTGATTATACACGGTGTTGCAGTTGCCCCCGTAATATTTTTAACTGACATAAGGGGGTTATTCTATAAACTATTCTAGAAACTAAACAACTTCTGCGGCGAAAAATGTTTTTTTGAAAAAAAAAAAAAAAGATTTCTTCCATACAAATTTTAAATACATATTCTCAAAATGTATGGAGAAAAAAAAATTGTTTTTCTTCAAATTAAAAAGTCGTAGAACAAAAGTTGTGCTATTTCACATACAGAATCCCACCTTTCGGGTTTTACGGTTGGGGTTGCACACAGAGCATCAAATGCGCGCGCCCCTCCTAGAGGCGCCCTGAGCGCGATTTCTCTACAACGGCGTTGAAGCCTGTGGGCGTGGCCTATGACTTACATAATAAGTGTGTTGTGCGTGTGCATTTGTTTTGTGCGTGTGCCTAACTTGCTCCTCTTTGTGTGTAGTGTCGATACTAGCACACACACACACACATACAAAGCGCTAGCAGCACTGCGTGTAGTTTTTGGGTTTCAAATATTATCACTTAGGGCGTCTCTAGTAGGGGGCGCGCGCGGTAGGTATTTGACGCTCTGTGGGGTTGCAACACTGTATAAACCAAGAGGGAACATTATACAGACCTGTCGCATGTCCATGAAGTCAGAGATGGACTCCTCGTAGGTGGCTGCGTCCTCGCTGTAGTGTTCCAGGATGAAGTCCTTGAACGGCTCCCGGAAGTCCACTTCCTTCGTCTCCTTCAGCCCGAGCGGTATCATCGGCATTACGCATTCTTTGCTGTTGGAGAGATACGATTCAAATGTTAGGAATTTTCAACAATATTCGACGAAGAACAACCCGGCAGAAACTTTGCAGGGTATTTATTGATTTTTTTTATAAATATCAATACAAATATTTTAGTGACGAGCCAAATAATTAATATCGCCGACAGTCTATCGAAAACAAAGTTTGAAAGCAAGATTACCAATTTTACTGAGAGTTCTGACTGCAAAGACTTATTAATTAAGTGATTAAGGGCCAATTGCGCCAACACGAATTTAACGATATAAATCAGTTTAACTCGTTAAGCTAGTACCCGTTGACTGTGGGAACCGCGTTTAAATCCATAACTCGCTACTTAACTCTAAATTCGTGTTGGTGCAATTGGGCCTAAGTGTACTTATCAGGTGTAAAGCGCCTTTGTCAAACTTTGATACATAATTTGTAGCAACTTAATTATGTTATTAATTAAGTGTACTTATCAGGTGTAAAGCGCCTTTGTCAAACTTTGATACATAATTTGTAGCAACTTAATTATGTTATTAATTAAGTGTACTTATCAGGTGTAAAGCGCCTTTGTCAAACTTTGATACATAATTTGTAGCAACTTAATTATGTTATTAATTAAGTGTACTTATCAGGTGTAAAGCGCCTTTGTCAAACTTTGATACATAATTTGTAGCAACTTAATTATGTTATTAATTAAGTGTACTTATCAGGTGTAAAGCGCCTTTGTCAAACTTTGATACATAATTTGTAGCAACTTAATTAATTATGTTATTAATTAAGTGTACTTATCAGGTGTAAAGCGCCTTTGTCAAACTTTGATACATAATTTGTAGCAACTTAATTATGTTATTAATTATTAACTTAATTATATTAAACATACTACAATGTACGTACAATGCGTACCAATCGGTTCAGTATCCTAAAAACGAGATTACGATTACTACGCTACGCCGTGTTCTCAGCATCATTTTGTATGGATAAACGGAGCAGCGCCTCTAGTGATAGATTAGCGAACTTCGTTTCTCCATAAAAAATTATGCGGAGAACACGGCGTAGCGTGCGTAGCGTAGTAGGTTAAATCTCATGATTAGATCTTTCCTCCACAGAACTTGTAAACTCTAGAACACTCTCCCTGCCCACATTATTTCCCCCCAAGTACAGTCTCGGGCCATTCGTGAGAGGCGTGATAGACACCTGTAAGGCCGGCATGGCATTCGCAACCCTCGCGTACGAGCGAAAGTCCATGGGCGTCGTTGGACACCTTATGGGTGGCTCAGAGTCACAAGTCACGCTTTCTATAAATTGCCAATAAATACAAATTACTATATAAAAATATTAAGATACTATTGAAGTATCAAGTGTTCAATGGGTTAATAAAATTGAGGTACTAATCGTACCTAGAATATTGTTAATTGTTTATTGTTTATTTAGCGTCTATTGGCAGTACACTGCGCTCAGATTTGTCATATTTACATTGTAACATTCCGCCAGTTCGATTATCACAGCGAAGAAGAACTGACAAGAAACTTCACTGGAAATTTTTGAAGTCTATACAAAAATGTTTGCCACTGCCTAGACACGCATGTGCTGATTTGTGACATGCAGCAATTCATGACAATAGGGTTGTCATTCGTCCTGGTACAGCGGGACTTGTCACCGGTTTAGAATCTCAGTCCCGGTCGTCCCGCCTGCCTGACCCCGTCGTGAACCAAAAGCCAGTTAGTTTTATCCACAGAGCATCAAATACCTACCGCGCGCGCCCCCTACTAGAGACGCCCTAAGCGATAATATTTGAAACCCAAAAACTACACGCAGTGCTGCTAGCGCTTCGTATGTGTGTGTGTGTGTGTGCTAGTATCGACACTACACACAAAGAGGAGCAAGTTAGGCACACGCACAAAACAAATGCACACGCAAAACACACATATGTAAGTCATAGGACACGCCCACAGGCTTCAACGGCGTTGTAGAGAAATCGCGCTCAGGGCGCCTCTAGGAGGGGGCGCGCGCATTTGATGCTCTGTGGTTTTATCCATACCAATATTATAAAAAAAAAATCTTTGAAGGGTTTAGTGTTTCTTCTTATTTCCTAACACTCCTTACAGAGCGTTTCCGACATCATAAGTCCGCAGATTTCAGTCACAGATGCCAATTATGTGTATACATACATACATAGACAACGAACACAACGTTCAGTGGAGACTCTTGCTTGGCTATCTATCTAACTATCTGTGAGCTTACAGAGATGCGTGGACGGTCTGAATCGGACACTTTTCTGGGGCCTATAATTTATTGGCTATGGACATTTAAAACCATTGCCTACCTAATTATCTAATACAGCGGTTCTCAAACTTTTTTGGTGACGGAACCAAAGCGAAATATTTGACGGAGCCCTAAAATAAATAAAAATTAGTTTTTGTGCATTCTTTATTAATAATCATATTACAATGTAATAGTTACTTACATATTTTTTTTTTTTTTTTATGGAAACTGACACGGTTGGCTACATCACCTACAACATCCGTGATGTCAGCCCATAACACCGGGTGAACTTGGTGCCACGTCAGTGTTTCCCTTCGGTCGTGCCGAAGTCATAGTATTATAATAAAAAAAAAAACAATAATTATGTAAATATCTAATGGGAGGTCTGAAACTGTTTCTTATTTTTCATCAATTGGTTGATATCAGGCTTGATAGGAGAGAGTTGAGTTGAGTTCGTCTGCGCAGCCGAGCTGAATCGAGCCAGGGAGGAGAGGTGTATTTTTGATTTTTTTTTCTCGTATTCTCGCGGAGCCCCCACAGAGGCTCCGCGGAGCCCTAGGGCTTCGCGGAGCACACTTCGAGTATGGCTGATCTAATAGAATTTATCCATAATCTATCCTTAAATGTAAAGATAACTATCATCTAAAATGTAATTTAATATTTATAGAACAGGTGCTGCATTTCCCCGCTCAAAGACAAGCAACTTTTCTTAGGTGTCCCGGTCAGTACCTGCACCTTTATGGCAACCCTAGCCTAGAAGAAACCTACATATAAAACTCTACGATATCTATCACCCATCGGTCATCAACATCATCGACTTAATGGCAACCCTAGCCTAGAAGAAACCTACATATAAAACTCTACGATATCTATCACCCATCGGTCATCAACATCATCGACTTAATGGCAACCCTAGCCTAGAAGAAACCTACATATAAAACTCTACGATATCTATCACCCATCGGTCATCAACATCATCGACTTAATGGCAACCCTAGCCTAGAAGAAACCTACATATAAAACTCTACGATATCTATCACCCATCGGTCATCAACATCATCGACTTAATGGCAACCCTAGCCTAGAAGAAACCTACATATAAAACTCTACGATATCTATCACCCATCGGTCATCAACATCATCGACTTAATGGCAACCCTAGCCTAGAAGAAACCTACATATAAAACTCTACGATATCTATCACCCATCGGTCATCAACATCATCGACTTAATGGCAACCCTAGCCTAGAAGAAACCTACATATAAAACTCTACGATATCTATCACCCATCGGTCATCAACATCATCGACTTAATGGCAACCCTAGCCTAGAAGAAACCTACATATAAAACTCTACGATATCTATCACCCATCGGTCATCAACATCATCGACTTAATGGCAACCCTAGCCTAGAAGAAACCTACATATAAAACTCTACGATATCTATCACCCATCGGTCATCAACATCATCGACTTAATGGCAACCCTAGCCTAGAAGAAACCTACATATAAAACTCTACGATATCTATCACCCATCGGTCATCAACATCATCGACTTAATGGCAACCCTAGCCTAGAAGAAACCTACATATAAAACTCTACGATATCTATCACCCATCGGTCATCAACATCATCGACTTAATGGCAACCCTAGCCTAGAAGAAACCTACATATAAAACTCTACGATATCTATCACCCATCGGTCATCAACATCATCGACTTAATCGCAACCCTAGCCTAGAAGAAACCTACATATAAAACTCTACGATATCTATCACCCATCGGTCATCAACATCATCGACTTAATGGCAACCCTAGCCTAGAAGAAACCTACATATAAAACTCTACGATATCTATCACCCATCGGTCATCAACATCATCGACTTAATGGCAACCCTAGCCTAGAAGAAACCTACATATAAAACTCTACGATATCTATCACCCATCGGTCATCAACATCATCGACTTAATGGCAACCCTAGCCTAGAAGAAACCTACATATAAAACTCTACGATATCTATCACCCATCGGTCATCAACATCATCGACTTAATGGCAACCCTAGCCTAGAAGAAACCTACATATAAAACTCTACGATATCTATCACCCATCGGTCATCAACATCATCGACTTAATGGCAACCCTAGCCTAGAAGAAACCTACATATAAAACTCTACGATATCTATCACCCATCGGTCATCAACATCATCGACTTAATGGCAACCCTAGCCTAGAAGAAACCTACATATAAAACTCTACGATATCTATCACCCATCGGTCATCAACATCATCGACTTAATGGCAACCCTAGCCTAGAAGAAACCTACATATAAAACTCTACGATATCTATCACCCATCGGTCATCAACATCATCGACTTAATGGCAACCCTAGCCTAGAAGAAACCTACATATAAAACTCTACGATATCTATCACCCATCGGTCATCAACATCATCGACTTAATGGCAACCCTAGCCTAGAAGAAACCTACATATAAAACTCTACGATATCTATCACCCATCGGTCATCAACATCATCGACTTAATGGCAACCCTAGCCTAGAAGAAACCTACATATAAAACTCTACGATATCTATCACCCATCGGTCATCAACATCATCGACTTAATGGCAACCCTAGCCTAGAAGAAACCTACATATAAAACTCTACGATATCTATCACCCATCGGTCATCAACATCATCGACTTAATGGCAACCCTAGCCTAGAAGAAACCTACATATAAAACTCTACGATATCTATCACCCATCGGTCATCAACATCATCGACTTAATGGCAACCCTAGCCTAGAAGAAACCTACATATAAAACTCTACGATATCTATCACCCATCGGTCATCAACATCATCGACTTAATGGCAACCCTAGCCTAGAAGAAACCTACATATAAAACTCTACGATATCTATCACCCATCGGTCATCAACATCATCGACTTAATGGCAACCCTAGCCTAGAAGAAACCTACATATAAAACTCTAGGATATCTATCACCCATCGGTCATCAACATCATCGACTTAATGGCAACCCTAGCCTAGAAGAAACCTACATATAAAACTCTACGATATCTATCACCCATCGGTCATCAACATCATCGACTTAATGGCAACCCTAGCCTAGAAGAAACCTACATATAAAACTCTACGATATCTATCACCCATCGGTCATCAACATCATCGACTTAATGGCAACCCTAGCCTAGAAGAAACCTACATATAAAACTCTACGATATCTATCACCCATCGGTCATCAACATCATCGACTTAATGGCAACCCTAGCCTAGAAGAAACCTACATATAAAACTCTACGATATCTATCACCCATCGGTCATCAACATCATCGACTTAATGGCAACCCTAGCCTAGAAGAAACCTACATATAAAACTCTACGATATCTATCACCCATCGGTCATCAACATCATCGACTTAATGGCAACCCTAGCCTAGAAGAAACCTACATATAAAACTCTACGATATCTATCACCCATCGGTCATCAACATCATCGACTTAATGGCAACCCTAGCCTAGAAGAAACCTACATATAAAACTCTACGATATCTATCACCCATCGGTCATCAACATCATCGACTTAATGGCAACCCTAGCCTAGAAGAAACCTACATATAAAACTCTACGATATCTATCACCCATCGGTCATCAACATCATCGACTTAATGGCAACCCTAGCCTAGAAGAAACCTACATATAAAACTCTACGATATCTATCACCCATCGGTCATCAACATCATCGACTTAATGGCAACCCTAGCCTAGAAGAAACCTACATATAAAACTCTACGATATCTATCACCCATCGGTCATCAACATCATCGACTTAATGGCAACCCTAGCCTAGAAGAAACCTACATATAAAACTCTACGATATCTATCACCCATCGGTCATCAACATCATCGACTTAATGGCAACCCTAGCCTAGAAGAAACCTACATATAAAACTCTACGATATCTATCACCCATCGGTCATCAACATCATCGACTTAATGGCAACCCTAGCCTAGAAGAAACCTACATATAAAACTCTACGATATCTATCACCCATCGGTCATCAACATCATCGACTTAATGGCAACCCTAGCCTAGAAGAAACCTACATATAAAACTCTACGATATCTATCACCCATCGGTCATCAACATCATCGACTTAATGGCAACCCTAGCCTAGAAGAAACCTACATATAAAACTCTACGATATCTATCACCCATCGGTCATCAACATCATCGACTTAATGGCAACCCTAGCCTAGAAGAAACCTACATATAAAACTCTACGATATCTATCACCCATCGGTCATCAACATCATCGACTTAATGGCAACCCTAGCCTAGAAGAAACCTACATATAAAACTCTACGATATCTATCACCCATCGGTCATCAACATCATCGACTTAATGGCAACCCTAGCCTAGAAGAAACCTACATATAAAACTCTACGATATCTATCACCCATCGGTCATCAACATCATCGACTTAATGGCAACCCTAGCCTAGAAGAAACCTACATATAAAACTCTACGATATCTATCACCCATCGGTCATCAACATCATCGACTTAATGGCAACCCTAGCCTAGAAGAAACCTACATATAAAACTCTACGATATCTATCACCCATCGGTCATCAACATCATCGACTTAATGGCAACCCTAGCCTAGAAGAAACCTACATATAAAACTCTACGATATCTATCACCCATCGGTCATCAACATCATCGACTTAATGGCAACCCTAGCCTAGAAGAAACCTACATATAAAACTCTACGATATCTATCACCCATCGGTCATCAACATCATCGACTTAATGGCAACCCTAGCCTAGAAGAAACCTACATATAAAACTCTACGATATCTATCACCCATCGGTCATCAACATCATCGACTTAATGGCAACCCTAGCCTAGAAGAAACCTACATATAAAACTCTACGATATCTATCACCCATCGGTCATCAACATCATCGACTTAATGGCAACCCTAGCCTAGAAGAAACCTACATATAAAACTCTACGATATCTATCACCCATCGGTCATCAACATCATCGACTTAATGGCAACCCTAGCCTAGAAGAAACCTACATATAAAACTCTACGATATCTATCACCCATCGGTCATCAACATCATCGACTTAATGGCAACCCTAGCCTAGAAGAAACCTACATATAAAACTCTACGATATCTATCACCCATCGGTCATCAACATCATCGACTTAATCGCAACCCTAGCCTAGAAGAAACCTACATATAAAACTCTACGATATCTATCACCCATCGGTCATCAACATCATCGACTTAATGGCAACCCTAGCCTAGAAGAAACCTACATATAAAACTCTACGATATCTATCACCCATCGGTCATCAACATCATCGACTTAATGGCAACCCTAGCCTAGAAGAAACCTACATATAAAACTCTACGATATCTATCACCCATCGGTCATCAACATCATCGACTTAATGGCAACCCTAGCCTAGAAGAAACCTACATATAAAACTCTACGATATCTATCACCCATCGGTCATCAACATCATCGACTTAATGGCAACCCTAGCCTAGAAGAAACCTACATATAAAACTCTACGATATCTATCACCCATCGGTCATCAACATCATCGACTTAATGGCAACCCTAGCCTAGAAGAAACCTACATATAAAACTCTACGATATCTATCACCCATCGGTCATCAACATCATCGACTTAATGGCAACCCTAGCCTAGAAGAAACCTACATATAAAACTCTACGATATCTATCACCCATCGGTCATCAACATCATCGACTTAATGGCAACCCTAGCCTAGAAGAAACCTACATATAAAACTCTACGATATCTATCACCCATCGGTCATCAACATCATCGACTTAATGGCAACCCTAGCCTAGAAGAAACCTACATATAAAACTCTACGATATCTATCACCCATCGGTCATCAACATCATCGACTTAATGGCAACCCTAGCCTAGAAGAAACCTACATATAAAACTCTACGATATCTATCACCCATCGGTCATCAACATCATCGACTTAATGGCAACCCTAGCCTAGAAGAAACCTACATATAAAACTCTACGATATCTATCACCCATCGGTCATCAACATCATCGACTTAATGGCAACCCTAGCCTAGAAGAAACCTACATATAAAACTCTACGATATCTATCACCCATCGGTCATCAACATCATCGACTTAATGGCAACCCTAGCCTAGAAGAAACCTACATATAAAACTCTACGATATCTATCACCCATCGGTCATCAACATCATCGACTTAATGGCAACCCTAGCCTAGAAGAAACCTACATATAAAACTCTACGATATCTATCACCCATCGGTCATCAACATCATCGACTTAATGGCAACCCTAGCCTAGAAGAAACCTACATATAAAACTCTACGATATCTATCACCCATCGGTCATCAACATCATCGACTTAATGGCAACCCTAGCCTAGAAGAAACCTACATATAAAACTCTACGATATCTATCACCCATCGGTCATCAACATCATCGACTTAATGGCAACCCTAGCCTAGAAGAAACCTACATATAAAACTCTACGATATCTATCACCCATCGGTCATCAACATCATCGACTTAATGGCAACCCTAGCCTAGAAGAAACCTACATATAAAACTCTACGATATCTATCACCCATCGGTCATCAACATCATCGACTTAATGGCAACCCTAGCCTAGAAGAAACCTACATATAAAACTCTACGATATCTATCACCCATCGGTCATCAACATCATCGACTTAATGGCAACCCTAGCCTAGAAGAAACCTACATATAAAACTCTACGATATCTATCACCCATCGGTCATCAACATCATCGACTTAATGGCAACCCTAGCCTAGAAGAAACCTACATATAAAACTCTACGATATCTATCACCCATCGGTCATCAACATCATCGACTTAATGGCAACCCTAGCCTAGAAGAAACCTACATATAAAACTCTACGATATCTATCACCCATCGGTCATCAACATCATCGACTTAATGGCAACCCTAGCCTAGAAGAAACCTACATATAAAACTCTACGATATCTATCACCCATCGGTCATCAACATCATCGACTTAATGGCAACCCTAGCCTAGAAGAAACCTACATATAAAACTCTAGGATATCTATCACCCATCGGTCATCAACATCATCGACTTAATGGCAACCCTAGCCTAGAAGAAACCTACATATAAAACTCTACGATATCTATCACCCATCGGTCATCAACATCATCGACTTAATGGCAACCCTAGCCTAGAAGAAACCTACATATAAAACTCTACGATATCTATCACCCATCGGTCATCAACATCATCGACTTAATGGCAACCCTAGCCTAGAAGAAACCTACATATAAAACTCTACGATATCTATCACCCATCGGTCATCAACATCATCGACTTAATGGCAACCCTAGCCTAGAAGAAACCTACATATAAAACTCTACGATATCTATCACCCATCGGTCATCAACATCATCGACTTAATGGCAACCCTAGCCTAGAAGAAACCTACATATAAAACTCTACGATATCTATCACCCATCGGTCATCAACATCATCGACTTAATGGCAACCCTAGCCTAGAAGAAACCTACATATAAAACTCTACGATATCTATCACCCATCGGTCATCAACATCATCGACTTAATGGCAACCCTAGCCTAGAAGAAACCTACATATAAAACTCTACGATATCTATCACCCATCGGTCATCATCATCGACTTATATATATCACTGTCGGTCATGCATGACCCCACGATTCTTCCCCGCGCTACTAAGAACTGTGTACTCGCGACGACGTGTAGTACATAATAGTGATATGAGGAAGTCACGGCACAAGTCTGCTGACCCCGACGAGCTCATACATAGCGGCCATTGTTCCTGGTAAGATGTACGCGCCGCCGCCGGCCCGCGGTGGCGCTGTGGGGCGGGGAGGCGGCGCGGAGCGGGAAATCGCCGGTTAGTATGGGAAAGGTAGTAATGGTAGAAATACGGAATGATGTATTTTAAGACGAAGAAAGAAGTTAACTTTCTCTATCTAAGGGATATGATATGACTCCCTTCTTATATTACAGGTGGTAGGGTTTAACCCCGGGCGGGTTGATACCACCACACTGAATGAAAGGTCGGTCGAAACGGCTATGTAAATAGTTTGTGTTTTCCGTCCAGTTCAGTGTAGCCGGCACGACCGAAGGGAAGCACTGACGTGGCACCAAGTTCAACCGGTGTTATGGGCTGACATCACGGATATTGTCGGTTGATCAAACAGTTTGTATTACGTCGCTGAGGAGCGCAGCGACGCAATACAAACTCTTTGGTGATGATGACAATTCTATTGATGCGAAGTATTTTAATGTTTTATTTTAATTTTGCTCTAGTTTTATTTGCCTTTTTATACACAAAACTGTTTTATTTTTTCCTGTATTTTTATAATGTTTTAGGTGTGTATATTATTGCTTAGGCTAAAATTATTAGTCCCTTGCCATGGCTAGACACAGAAAGTTATAATTGTAAATTTGTTTACTAAACTGTGACGAACTCAAGTGTACCTATGGTACCTAAGACGGAAATGAATAAATGAAATGATGACGATTGGCAAACCGTGTCAGTTTCCATAAAAAAAAAATACAAAATCGTCTTTTGGCATTTAGGTTTTTTACCCCCTTAAACCTATCCGATTTTTACAAAAAAATATTATTGTCTTAAGGTACCTAAGACGGAAATGAATAAATGAAATGATGACGATTGGCTAACCGTGTCAGTTTCTATAAAAAAAAAATACAAAATCGTCTTTTGGCATTTAGGTTTTTTACCCCCTTAAACCTATCCGATTTTTACAAAAAAATATTATTGTCTTAAGGTACCTAAGACGGAAATGAATAAATGAAATGATGACGATTGGCTAACCGTGTCAGTTTCCATAAAAAAAAAATACAAAATCGTCTTTTGGCATTTAGGTTTTTTACCCCCTTAAACCTATCCGATTTTTACAAAAAAATATTATTGTCTTAAGGACAGTCCAATCTACGTTCCTGTCATTTTTTGTTTAGATTAAATATACCTACAACACCGGAGCTAAAAAATTTTATTTCGGCCGAAAACATTTGAATTTTTTTTGTTTTTTCTTGTCATGCAGTTCATTAAGCTTTATTGTAGAGCAGGCTCCAATGAGATGTTCGTTTGCAAAAATAGCGGACCGCGAAATGTTTTGTGATTCGTCTACCTGATACCCTCGACATTATAAAAAGCCATGTTGCCGCGCGCGTTCACGGTTTTTTGTCATTTGTCAATTACAGCTAGTGAAATTTCTATGCAAGCATGCCTCGACTTATACAAAAGTCAATGAAAAAAGCGATCTATATATAAGGTCTTTCAAAATTAGTTGGGGGGGGGGGGGGGGGGGGGGGGGGGGTTCTGTATCACATAGGGAGTAAAACCTATATAAATTTTTTAGACCTTGGGATTTTTTTTATGTAAAATAATTTTTTATGTGTTTAAATAAAAAAATAGGTGGTTGATTTTTATAGCCTAATCGATTCAGTTTTATAACAGTAACAAAAAAGTATTCATTACCATTATGATGTATCTCGTGTAAGTTGGTAAAAAAAATAAAATTCTTTCTATTCCATACTAATAAAACTAAAAGTGTGGTTTTTCACAATTTCTAAAAGAAAGAGACCTATGTGTTGGAAGACTTTTTTGTTCCTGGCATGAAACTGAAACGATTAAGAAAATATTTTTTTTACATTTTACATTAAAAAAATTATTTTTTTGTAAAAAATGTCTGAAGCAATTTTTTCGTAAATTTCGTAATATTTCATCAAAAAAATACTTTTCTATTGGTGTACTGGCTAGTATTTTAATTATGACACATATAAGCACCCATACGTACTAATTTTCTAATGAAATTCCAAAATTAAAACCAAAACTCTTGTAATTTACTAATAATATTTGTGAGGGAGGAGGGGGGGAGAGGGGACCACAAAACTGGTTGGCAACATCTGTTAATTGTATGTCTGGGATCTATACAATATATATCAGAAGTCAGAATGAGGTCCGCAATTTTTGCAAACGGAACTTCACTGAGAGTCCGTTCTATTGAGTCATCCATCACTTTAGATATTCAAAAAATAAAAAGACAACAACGTAGATTCGACTGTCCTTATTAGGTACAACAAAAAAAGAATTGTAAAAAAAATAAAGCGATAACGAGCAATAGAGCATTTTCTATCTATTTATCTATCTAACCGTCAAGAAACTTCGCAGGGATTATATTATACACGGTGTTGCAACCCCAACCGTAAAACCCGAAAGGGGGTGATTCAGTACGTGAAATAGAACAACTTTTGTTCTACGACTTTTTTATTTGAAGAAAAAAAATTTTTTTTCTCCATACATTTTGAGAATAGGTAAGTAATTAAAATTTGTATGGAAAATAAAATTTTTTTTTGTTTAAAAAAATTTTTTTTCTTCGCAGAAGTTGTTTAGTTTCACATATAGAATAACCCCCTTATGTCAGTTAAAAATATTATGGGGGCAACTGCAACACCGTGTATAAATTATATACATATTAATACAAGTATTTAATGACTAACCACATAATAACACCGCCCACAATAAGTGAATGGTTTACAGTGAGTGAGATAACGCCCCTGTCAAATTGTCAATTGTTAAATTGTTGTCGCTCTGATTTTACTCCAATCTCGTGCTTGCCCAATTTGATGATAAGTCACAGCCGCGAGCTGCAACTGACTAAACTGTATCGCATTGTCTAGTTAGATCAAGACGCAGTGGGTATTCATTGTTGCAAAAAAGGAAAAAAAAAATCGAGAGACCGTTTGTTGTTCCGACTCCGAGTTGCTCTTTGTTTCATTAACTCCCAAGAAGTTTCAATTATGAGATAGTTTAAACTATTCCCATACTGAGCATAAAGGTAAGCGTCCTTTAGCGGCGGACGTGGCGGGTCGGAGCGGGTCGGGGCGGGTCGGGGCGGGTCGGAGCGGGTCGGGGCGGGTCGGAGCGGGTCGGAGCGGGTCGGGGCGGGTCGGAGCGGGTCGGGGCCTAGGGGCGGACCGGGGCGGGTCTGTCCGCATTGGCGTGCTGCGTCCGTCTCTATATATAATAGAGACGGACGGGGGTATGTATGGCTGATCGTCTGGGCGGATTTTTCATTCCAGACTAAATCTCATGCCGGCACTTCACTTGGCTTAGCGTATTCGTGTATTTGGCAAAAATTTCCGTTTCTTCTCCCTTTAATGGCTTGTTTAGAGCGAGATAAAACTAAAATGTTTGCAACAATCACGAATACGCTAAGCCAAGTGAAGTGCCGGCATCAGACAACACGCACACGTGCGATCCATCTGGACAGTGGACAGATTCAGATATTTATTTCGCCATAAAGAACACACAACATTAACAATATTTCATTGAGGCATATGCATATTCTGTATGGTTCGACATCATTATTGTCATGTCCCGTTCAGCAATGCAATCTATAACAATCACCTGATCCACCGCGTCAGCAGACTAATATGACGCATACGGGTCTCTATTGGGACCCGTACAGACACAAGTGGAGAAAAAGTAATTTTAGTTCTTAGGTTAAGACATTTAATATGTATTTTCAATATGGCCCTAGTTGGCTGAAATAAAGAGATAAATAAAAAATAAATAAATAAATATAAGGAAAAACCGGGTAAATAAAAATATAACTTACTTAATAATTCAGAAAATAAAAACCGCCCGCGCATCTGTCCGACTGCCCGCCTGCAGCGTCTATCTAAGTACTGACTCGTGATCTAAGTACTAGACGGGTCGGACCGGGTCGCAAGTCGTAACGCAACGCAACGCACCGCGCGCTCCCGATAAAAATTCGCCTGGCGACCGACCCGCCAATGCGTTGCGATCCACCGACCCGCCCCGACCCAAAACAAGTGGGTTGCATAGTAAACACAGGCAGGCGCATTTTTGCGTTCCCATCCCACCCGGCCCGGCCCGATCCGCCTGATGGACGCTTACCTTTATAAAACAATACACATAAAATTTTAACAAATGAAATAAATCCGCGGCAAAAACTGACGTTTCCGCCATTGTAGCGCGTTCCCGCGCGCCGCCATATTGTTCCATAGACAATATAAGTAAAGCCGTCCACACACGGCGGGGTAAGAGAACAATAAATTAAAAATAAAAGTCGTTGAACGGCTTGACTTTTTTACGACCAAAGCATCTCTGCTTACTTTTAGATAACAGTTGAAAGCTCTGACAAAAACCAGCCAAGTGCGGGTCGAACTCGCGCACCGAGGGTTCCGTATCGCCATGTCAGCGCGACTCACGCCATCCATGTATTAGTTAAAATATTTCTACTCATTTCGGTAGATGGCGCGCATTAACTTTTTAGTTTCTTGTATGGGGATCCCAGTGATTTTTTTTACTATTTCTTATTTTTATTATTTGTTGTTATATCGGCCATAATAACACATATTCTGTCAAAATTTCAACGGGCTACCTATTACGGTTCAAGAGAGACAGTAGGTACTCGGACAGACATACAGACAGACATACATACTTAGTAATAGGCTTACGAAAAGTGGAAATATATACCTACTAAGTTTGACTTTACTTTCGGTCAGGCAGTACGTTCGATTTTAAATTCAGAGTTACTTGTCCCGAGTTCCGCTAGGAAATTATATTTAGGATAAAATTGTACTGATTACCACTGGCTACCAGTACAATCAAATCATTAAAAATAATTAATATTTTGAAAATCCTTCTAAAACTGAAAGCGTTTGTTTTTGTATTCGTTCGCGAGTCTCGGCCGAGAGACAAGGGGTTGTTTATATTTTGGAAATTTCAATAAAAGCTTGGAACATTTTCTTAGTATCATTTTATAGTGTTATATACACTATACTATAGTTCAACATGAGTTCAGGCAGATGCCAAAGAGAATAGTGAAGAGTACAGGAACTGGAGCCAGAGGCTTCAGTCACAGATTACTTAATAGTTCCTAACGGAACGGCTTCAGTTCAATATTATGTAGTAGTCACTACGGCAGGGTACGGGCAAGGAGCTTTGAACCAGACCAGTCTTGCCCGGGGGCTCTGGGCCCGACCGTTGTTCTGTGGGTACGGGAGTCAGCACATCAACAAAAGTCGTCTTGAGTTATTATGAGTTGAGTATTGAGGCAGTGTCTTAAAAGCATAGACGAAAAAAAATATGTGGATGCGTTCACAACCGGAATGTATCATTATGTATTTATTTTTTTAGTAACAGATTCAAACAGCAAGACGAATCCAGCGAACCGTAGAGCGGCGGAGTGCCAGTCTCGAAGGCAACGGCCGGAACGACCCGTAGGAACTCAAATTGCGATTCCTTACGTAAAACCTATTATGTGATTATGGTAATTTTCCGTCTAGCTAGAAGGTGGAGCTACCGTGCTAGAATAATGTACTAAGTATTTGTCAATAATGTACGTTATAAGGTCAGTACTCTAATCACGAGATTTAACCTACACCGCGTACTACGTACGCTACGCCGTGTTCTCCGCATCATTTTGTATGGAGAAACGAAGTTCGGAAATCTATCACTAGAGACGCTGCTCCGTTTCTCCATACAAAATGATGCGGAGAACACGGGGCGTAGCGTAGTACGCGGTGTAGGTTAAATCTCGTGATTAGGGCACTGACCGCCCTTTCTCCGCATGACTCGTCGCAGAGAGACTCAGCGCCCTTTTTGTTGTTGACATTGGGCTTTTGAGAACCCATCGGTTCTCTAAATCGTTTCTTTGTCGCACCGCTATGGTGTGAAACTGTCTTCCGGCGAGTGTGTTTCCCGAATCCTTTAGCCTAGCAACAGTCCGCAAATCTGCTGGCATGGCACTTAACTGAGCGTGGTTTCGCGAGGATTGGTGTTTTTGGCTCTGTCGAATGCACCATTGGTCTCTCGGCACAGCCACACATGTTTTGGTTTACATAAAAAAAAGACAAATTGCAATATTAAAATTCAACTTAGTACAAAATCTAAATCAAATCAAAACAGTTCATCGACAAGCTGGGCGATATGTTTGTCGACAAGTCTGGTGACCCACGTGCCAAGGTTTATCTCGTGCGGCGAATTAACCTCGAAATTCAGAGGGGCAACGCAGCCAGTGTGCCCAGCACACAGCTGGGGCGAAGACGACGCGACGGACAAATTAGAGGAAATTTCCGTACCTACTGTTATATTATGTATTTTAGTAGAGCAAAGTTCCAACTGAATACTCATAATATTATTATTCGAAAAAAAAAATTGTGTCCCACTTATCCACAGAGCATCAAATGCGCGCGCCCGCCCCTACTAGAGGCGCCCTGAGCGCGATTTCTCTACAACGCCGTTGAAGCCTGTGGGCGTGGCCTATAATTACATATATGTGTTTGTGCGTGTGCATTTGTTTTGTGCTTGTGCCTAACTTGCTCCTCTTTGTGTGTAGTGTCGATACTAGCACACACACACACACATACGAAGCGCTAGCAGCTCAGCGTACGGTTATTGGGTTTCAAATATCATCGGTTAGGGCGCCTCTAGTAGGGGGCGCGGGCGGTAGGTATTTGATGCTCTGTGCACTTATCTAATGAAAATGTCAAATACTATTTATCTGCAATTAGAATATTTATTTAATAAATAACAAAAAAGTAATACTAATAACTAAAGAAATAAACCTACCTAACAAACATTAAAATAACTATCAAAAGGGGCATTTTCAAATGTTCCTAGAACACTTGCTGCATTACCCCGCTGGATGGCAAGGCTTACCCTTTGAATGAAGTAGGCCCTTGATTGCGGGACGCCAGTAGCGTCCACCAGCAATTTAAAAATATCGTTAATCAAGATCGAGGCATTTAGTTGACTTTTAGATACCGGATTCTGAATTTAAATCAAGTTTGACAATCTCCTAATACTCGTAAATAAAGCAAAGTTTCTACGGGCTACCGGCGCGGCAGCCGTGTAACATACGTCAATATATGAATATCCTTATAACTAGAGAAGCACTTTACATACGGTTTTCACTGTTCCATTATGTCATTTTCCAAGATGGTTTTAGGCTATAAATCATAACGCTACTTCATCGGCGGCCTGAGCTGTGAGCAAAAAGGTAAAAGCCTAAACACGCGAAGCGAGGCGCAGGCAAAAGATTTTACTTGAAAATTGAATAGTTTTACTACTGTAGAATGAATGTTATTGCATTTGTTGTTTCTGTTACTTCTAGCTATTTTCGTGTAACAGCTACATAAAAGTTAAATTACAAATTTAAAAAAAAAAACCCGAATAATTTCCGTTTACTTACTTAAAGGTGTCGGGGTACCGCTAAGTAAATTTCCGCGCTGTTCTAAGTTTCTATATTCTATCTTACTAGGTGGTAGGCTCAAATTGTAACCGACTGGGTTGGTACCACCGTACTGGATGTAAGATGGCCGCACAGGAACCTCTGCTGTGTTCTCCTCTAGTCCAATATAGCCAGCAATCCAGGGTAGTCTCCGGTATGGCAGCTACCTTCTCGGAGGTGATATTGGCTGGTCGGAACATGCGCTTTGGCCGCTCCGACTCAGCCATCCATACCAGATCGGATTACATAAAAAAAAAATCATATTTAATTAGCGGTCCCCCGAATCCTTTAAGTCTTAACCGGGGGGCCGCTAAGTCATCGCGGGAAGGTCCTCCTCGGTCACAGTTCCTACCTATGCAAGAGCTTTTTATTTTAATTTAGCTATTAGTTAGTTTGCATATACTCTGTTGTTTTTTTTTCTTTATGTTTTTAATCATATTATTGTAATTATGTTTTTTTTGTCTTCCTGATTTTGTTTAGTTATGCCATGCAGCATTCTTTAAAAACTAACCTTTCATGACATACTTTTTAATAGAATCTCTTTTTTCAGAAAATTTGGAAAGCTTCTTTAAATGAATTTAATATCATTGACTTATTTTAATATTGAAAAAATAAATCTATATATAATTTTAGCTGGCGCTTTCTATCGTCCGTCACATACGTACAATTGAATGCTCTATGATCAATAGGTGTTAAGCCATAGACAAGCTTCCGCATTCGGTATTGCCAGCGGTTCAAGCGTAACAAAGTCAAAAAACGAAAGTTGTAAACAATCGGTTTTCCGTTTATAAACGCGCCGCCGGCTCTCGAAGAGCCTCGATCGCCGCATCGCCGCCGCCATCATCGATCACTCGATCTACAGATTGCAATCTCACCTCACGTCGCGCGCGTGTGGGACTTCGGTGTGGGACGTGATTGCGCATCTCGTGACCCGCAAGATATCTGCGCGTTTGTTGGCTCTTAAATCGAACAAGTCAAAACCGACCAAGTGCGAGTCGAACTCGCGCACCGGAGGGTTCCGTATCGCCATGTCATGGCTAGCGCCGCTCACGCCATCTATGGTGTTTTATGAATGCTTCATATTAGTTAAATAAATGTCATGATTAGTTAAAATGCTTCACACTCTATTCGGTAGATGGCGCGCGCGAGCGCATACACTTTTTGGGATCCTCTATGGGAACCCCGTGATTTTTTTACTTTTTCTTATTTTTATTATTTGCTGTTATATCGGCCATAATAATAACACATATTCTGTGAAAATTTCAACGGGCTACCTATTACGGTTCAAGAGATACAGCCCTCGGACAGACAGACGGACGAACAGACAGACAGACAGACAGACAGACGGCGTAGGCTTAGTAATAGGGTCCCGTATCGGATACGGAAAAAGGTAGAATTTATATTGCCATACTTACACATCACATAGTTCACGCCTGTTTCCAAATGGGAGTAGGCAGAGACAACGCATCTCAACGTGCCATCATCTTGGTGCCACACACAATCCAATCACACCTCCGAAGGATAGAAAGCGAATCTTTACGACGTGTTATATAAAAAGCTGTGGTATCTCTATTATGGTACCTATATGTGAACACATACGCCGTTCAATCACTATCTCTACTACTTATAAAAGGGAACGTCTGTCTGTCTGTATGTTTGAGATAAACTCTTTATTCTATGTGTCTGTCTGCCTGTCTATTGGTCTGTCCGTCTGTCTTCAGAATATTTATAAGATTATGTATCCTTGTCTATTATATCCAATTATATCTACTATAATTGTATTTTACTAATAGTTTAAACTTTCCATTTTATACTTATACTTATTTGTAACTACATAAATGTACCAATGTCTATAATGTTATAACGTTCTTTGAGATCAACAAAGATTCTTTAAACCGAACTCCGGAACAACTGAACAGATTTTGATGCTGTTCGCACGAATGTAAAGAGTAGTTCTTGAGATATAATAATTCAATGCTCTTGACGTTCACTACAGGCTAAATAGCATAGGGCTGAGCAGTATCAAAGAAAGTTTAGTATGAACGGAATTTAGTGTCGATTGGTAGTGCCGAATGGGGAATAATTATTATAGGGGAAAGAAGGACGGGGTGGAGGGGGTGGGAGGGAAGGAGTGGATATGGGAAAGAAGGACGACGCGAGGGTGGGAAGGAGAGGGAGGGAGGGAAATGGGTGGGGGAGCGAGGGAGGGAGAAAGAGCGAATATAAGAGAATATAATAAAAGATTGTTTATTATCATATATTTTGCATTTAAATCGGATTTGCTATTAAACCGAGTCTACCGCGAGCGAAGCCGCAGGCAAGAGATAGCAGGTAATATAACCGTAGTAGCCAGTATTGTTTTATGTCGTAGTATGCCTTTCACTGGACCGCAGGTGTAGTACATACCACACGCTGTATCCCGACAATCGGGCTAAGCAGAGTAATCGGTGTTGTGCCGCAAGTGCTCTAGTAAATTACAGCGCGACGCCGATCACCACGTTTAGCAATGTATTAGGATAAGATAACTAACTATCAAGCAGTAAGTAAGGCACGAAGACTCATCTGCTGCATGACTCGGTGGAAGGACCGTGCCAAGGCGAGAGGTGGCATCAGGTTGCCCTATAACACGGCACCTTGTCCTTATCGCTAAGTCTAACTGTCATAATATGATTGTCAAATGTTTGTATTGTATTGTATCGTTTATTGATCATTCATACATATGGCAGTTAGACTGCTCTCTAACTTGTCACAATTTGTTCTATCATTTGTAAATCCCACAGAGCATCAAATACCTACCGCCCGCGCCCCCTACTAGAGGCGCCCTGAGCGATGATATTTGAAACCCAATAACCGTACGCTGAGCTGCTAGCGCTTCGTATGTGTGTGTGTGTGCTAGTATCGACACTACACACAAAGAGGAGCAAGTTAGGCACACGCACAAAACAAATGCACACGCACAACACACATATGTAAGTCATAGGCCACGCCCACAGGCTTCAACGCCGTTGTAGAGAAATCGCGCTCACGACGCCTCTAGTAGGGGCGGGCGCGTGCATTTCATGCTCTGTGGTAAATCCAAATGTGTTTTTTTTTTCTTTCGTACTAGAAAAAGTATCTCGTGTTTTAATGTCCTTATATGTCATTACGTGTTTTTATGTGCCTTATGTGCGTGTGATTTTAAGTGGTGATAGCTGACGCTATTTTGCAATGTTGTATGCTTACGTGTGTTGGGACCAGCGGAAGATCAGCGCTGCGGAGCTCTCATCGCGAGGGAGCCGCGGCATACAAGCTGAGCTGGCTCCCTTTTCCTCCTAGCCCATGTGTATAATGCACCTACTGTATTACTGATGTGAAGAGGAAATAAACGCTATTCTATTCTTCTATTCTATTCTTCTTCTATATGAATTATCAATAAACAATATAATACAATACAATAGTACTGCTCATGTGAGGATACTCGCCTGTCGTTCTGGTAGAGTTCGACGGAGGAATTGAGCTCAGCGAGTTGCTCCTTCAGCAGCTGCAAGTTGGAGTTGACGAAGCTCAACTCCAGGGCGACCGTCTCTCGTAGCTTGCGGTTCGTTGTCGCCTGCAATCAACACCGAACAATGACCGCAATGTACCATTTGGCTTCCATAAAGATGTCGCCCTAAGAAGAAATACATTTCTCTCGGTAAATTAAAAAATCTCTTAAGTGCGAGTTTAACTCGCGCACAGAGTCGGTGCTTTTGCTGTACCTCAGCATAGGGATAGCACCGTCTGTGATTCAGCTCGCTTCGGGTAGTACTTGTGATACAAATAAACACTCACAGTTGCTTTGAATATTATAATCAGCCACATAATCACATACACGAACTTATCCGTCGTACCGTCCCACGGTGACTGGCGAGGGGGGAGGCGGCGGAGAGGGAGCCAGTGTGGCCAACACAAATACCAAATATGCCACAGTTTCCGTATCTATCCCCTATCAATAATTTCCGGCTATCCGCTCAGGTGGCATGGTCTTCGAATTTTAATTTCGAAGATATGTAGGACGATCAGAGAGAAGCCTCAATGAGGTCGATGGCAATTGACGGTGGGAAAATGACAGCACATCAATGAGGTCGTTGGCAATTGAGCAGCTATCTTTTGTCTTTGAACAATGCAATGTATAAAAGCCTGTGGCGCCATCTATTATTCAATAGTGTAACTAATCGATTTATCGGACGTTTGTTGTATGGGAGCCCCTTAATTTTTAACATTTTCTCATTTTTCTTATTTGTTGTTATATCCGCCATAGTAACACATATTCTGTGAAAATTTCAACGGGCTACCTACTACGGTTCAAGAGATACAGCCCTCGGTCGGCTCGGACGGACGGACGGACGGACGGCGGCGGAGGCTTAGTAATAGGCTTCCGTACGGGATACGGAAACCTAAAAAGTACCTTATAAAATAACCCACGATTTAAATCGATAGACTGAGCTCAAGAGTTCGTCACCGATTAGACATAACCGTGTGTGTGTGTGTGTGACTTCATGTAAGTACAGTGGTCATTAATATGACTTAATATGACTTATTTATTACATTTCTTTGCAATAAACTTTTACTAATTGTTCTTGAATTGACTTGATATTATTATTTTTTATGTAGGTAAACCAACTTGGGTGGCTGTGTCGAGGGACCAATGGTACATTCGACAGAGCCAAAAACCCCTCTCCTCGCGAAACTACGCTCAGTGAGGCGCCATGCCAGCAGATTTGCGGACTGTTGCTAGGCTGTCTAGCCCGTTGATACGACGTTTGAAGACACCCAGGTTAAAGGATTCGGGAAACACACTCGCCGGGAGACAGTTCCACACCCTAGCGGTGGCATATTTAAGTATCAAATTGACGATGGCACTATACATCAGATATAGGCAATGTAAATAGGCACAGCGGTCAGATTCTTCAGTATTCATATTTATGCTGTAAAATTAAATATTAATGCTCCTGTGAACGGTAGTTAGTATGGGTTGATTATTTGTAAGTTACTATAATACACATAATACTTATAACTTATAAGGTCTAACAAAACATTGTGACTTGCGAAGTTTGTTCGTCAGTTCTTCTTCGCATTGAATTAAGAACTGGCGGAATTTTCGACATGTCCAAGCGTAGGTTACCTACCTGTGGATGAAATTATACAATAAACAATAAATAAATAAACATTAAAGAATCACATCAAAACTCCGCACTTGCGCATTGGCGCGTTCCGTTCCTTTCCGTCAAACGACCTCTCAGCACGCGCGCGGCGCTGCGTCTGATGCGAAGTAGCCGCATGCGGCTCTTTCATTGGTGACATTGTCTGTAGTGCGCCATGTAATATTATGCCCGATCTATCGATTAAAATCTTTGATAATAACTCTACAAAAAGGGATAAGGAATTAAGGACAAGATGCCGTGCTAAATGGCGATCGGATAGCCACCTCTCACCTCGGCACGGTCCTTCCACCGAGTCATGCAGCGGGTGGGTCCTCGTGCCTTACTTGCTGTTTGATAGTTATCTTGTCCGAATACTTTGCGCGAAACGTGGTGGTCGGTGTTGTGCTGTAATTTACCAGAGTCGTTGCAGCAGCACAACGCCGATTACTCTGCTTACCACGAATATCTGGTTACAGCTTGTGGTATGTCTGTATTTGTGTATCCTCTCGACCGAGTAATATTCTCAGCAAGAAATCTCTTATTGAAGAAAAGCTTTGCTATGTAAATAGTTTGTGTTTTCGGTCCAGTTCAGTGTAACCGGCACGACCGAAGGGAAGCACTGACATGGCACCTAGTTCACCCGGTGTTATGGGCTGACATCACGGATATTGTAGGTGATGTAGCCAACCGTATCGTTCCCATAAAAAAAACCCAGGAGAGCACCTTATTGTATTATCATAATTAAAAGTAGTAATTTTTTAGGGTGTTATATTCATACGAAAGCCTATTACTAAGCCTGCAACGTCTGTCTGTCTGTCTGTCCGACGCGACGGCTGTATCTTTGGAACGGTAATAGTTAGCCGATTGAAATTTTCACAGAATATGTGTTATTTTGACGAATATAACAACAACAATAATAAAACATTTGAAAAAGTGATTTTTTTTGTTGGTACACAAACCTCGGCGCGCGAGTCCGACTCGAACTTGGCCGGTTTTTATAGTCAGAACAGGCATCGGCGCTGAAGCGTGACTCCCTCCGTTATAGTCCAAGAAGCTTGAGAAACCTTGAGAAACGATTAAGTACTTTGAACTTTTCTGTTATTTAAGTATATTCTACTGTTTCATACTTAGCAGGTGGTAGCAATGTTATTGGAATAGGTAGGTTATGTATTTATTTAAATCTGTATTTTCCTGCATCTTACATACATACTCGTATAACGAATTTCTGAGAGAGATCTCTTAAAAAACCGGCCAAGTGCGAGTCGAACTCGCGCACCGAGGTTTCCGTAATCCGTACCCCCACGTAATGGGCCGGTGTTTTTTTATTATTTGTTATTTTACTTTAAATTTATCACTATAATCACACCAACTTTGACGCTTGCATGTACCATTATCGTTTTTAAAAGATAGAGAAAAACAACACCCAAAAACAATCTTAGAAAAAACACGTTTCTCATATTGGGAACCTATTTAATTTTTTACTGCTGAGTTCCGTATGATGCGGAACCGTAAAAATAACATATAATCACTTTGAAAATACAAGAGCATTTTCATGATAATATTGTAACAGATACAAACAGATACAGATACCTCTCTCTTCGCATAAATATTTAAACGATTTACTAGCTCCCTTCTATCCTTCCTTCCTTATCCTTACCTATAATAAAATCCAACGTCTGCTTTCTGTCTGTCTGTTTGTCCGCTTATAACTCGAGAACCACTGAACCGATTTTAATAAAACAAAATTCTACGGATAGCTTCATTCTTCCCATCAACTATAGGCTACTTACTATCACGCTAAATGGCTTATGAGGTTAGCAGTGAAGTGAAATATGAGAGCGGGCGGAGCCGCGGGCACAGCTTGTATACCTATAATAAAATCCAACGTCTGCTTTCTGTCTGTCTGAGTGTCTGTCTGTCCGCTTATAACTCGAGAACCACTGAACCGATTTTAATAAAACAAAATTCTACGGATAGCTTGATTCTTCCCATCAACTATAGGCTACTTACTATCACGCTAAATAGCTTATGAGGTTAGCAGTGAAGTGAAATATGAGAGCGGGCGGAGCCGCGGGCACGGCTTCCTTACCTATAATAAAATCCAACGTCTGCTTTCTGTCTGTCTGAGTGTCTGTCTGTCCGCTTATAACTCGAGAACCACTGAACCGATTTTAATAAAAAAAAATTCTACGGATAGCTTGATTCTTCCCATCAACTATAGGCTACTTACTATCACGCTAAATAGCTTATGAGGTTAGCAGTGAAGTGAAATATGAGAGCGGGCGGAGCCGCGGGCACAGCTAGTATTACTATGTAGGTAGGTACGTATTTACATAATTTAATATTCATGACAAACTCTACTTTAGTTACGGAATTAATTTAGTCTCCTGCGCAGTACATCAAGTTATCACGTGCATCTCTACTGTCAATCTGTCGGTTTGTACTAGACGTCCGTACTTTCGCTACTATACTTCCTGAGAGGATACGCACCATGTGTCGACTACTAAAAGAATGTCTTTAGTCCCTTCTTCCCTTTTACTAGGTGGTAGGGTTTAACTCGCCCGGGTTGGTACCGCCGCCACACTGAAGGAAAAGTCGTCGAAACGGCTACGTAAATATGTTCGTGTTTTCCGTCTAGTTCACTGTAGCCGGCGCGACCGAAGCGAGCCCTCCGAACCGGCACCGCCGCCGCCGCCCTTAGCTACACCCATGGCTCCACTGCGTGTCTAGGGAAGTTCGTCGTTCTGTAGTTTGAGTAGAAGAATGTGAGAGGCGGGAGTGAAGAACTGAAGACGGAGATGAGAATGTAGGTTGGGGACGGAGCGAAAGATTAAGAGGAGGTGATTTTAGCTCTGTCGACTGTACCATTTAGTCCCTCGACACAGCCACCTATGTTGGTTTACATATAAAAAACAACCGGCCAAGTGCGAGTCGAATTCTCGCACCGAGGGTTCCGTATCGCCATGTCACGGTGAGCGCCACTCACGCCATCTATGGCGTCTTTTATGGAATGCTTCATATTAGTTAAAATTCATGATTAGTTAAAATGCTTCATACTGTTTTCGGTAGATGGCGCGCATACACTTTTTAGTTTCTTGTGAATTTTTTAGTTTTTCTTATTTTTATTATTTGTTGTTATATCGGCCATAATAACACATATTCTGTGAACATTTCAACGGGCTACCTATTACGGTTCAAGAGATACAACAGCCCTCGGACAGACAGACAGACAGACGGCGTAGGCTTAGTAATAGGATCCCGTCCGCCGGATACGGAACTCTAAAAAATATGAAATACTTGGGACGTCGTCGGTCGCCAGACTTATCAATAAGGAGCTTTCCTAGGTCGTTTCCGAAGGTCCTTGCGTCGGGTGACCAGACAGCAAGTGTTTCCACAGCAAAGACCAGGAATTCGAAGTGGCCGCGCAAGCTTTGTCTCTTTAAGACATTCTGGTCAGGGTCATGTATAGTGAGGTATAGTCATGTAGAGTTGAGTTTTCCGTGCTTCCCGTCGCCACCGCGCGCCCGACTACCGAGGCCCGGCGACAGTTAATTCAAAGTAAACATTGCACCGCGTCTTTCTAAATAATCCTATCAACTTAGGGCTCGGCCACACGGCCGATAGTATCACATGGTATCACTACTTAAATAAACTAGATGAGTTGAGTTGAGCATGACACGGCCGATTTCTCTCCAATTATTATTATTTTTTTTTTTTTATGGAAACTGACACGGTTGGCTACACCTACAACATCCGTGAATTCAGCTCATAACACCGGGTGAACTAGGTGCCATGTCATTGCTTTCCTTCATTTCATGTCGGCTACACTGAACTGGACGGAAAACACGAACTATTTACATAGCCGTTTCGACCGACGCACTAAGGAGTATTCTAAGTAAAAAAGTCGATCAAAAGTCGAATACTCGAATTTTGTTATATTGTATTCTATCATAAGTATCGATAAAGCCCGATAGCCGTTACATCACTAAACGGCCATCTTGGAAACGTCCCTCCCCTCCACTAAGTGTGACAGCAGTCTGAACCCAGTCGTTGGGCGAGTCGTTTGTCTTCGTTTTCGGCGCTCCTGTTAAATCGTAATCTTTTAATGTCAATTTAAGCTTATGTTCGGTGAAATCATATAATAACCGTTATGGATGTTGAAGAAGAAGGTATGTACTTAATTTATGAATAATTATTTTTAGTATTATAGTTGATAAAGTTATATTTCTCATATTAAGACTTTAGTATTGAAAAATGTGTCTTTTTTTGGTTAACGCTATAATTAAAGGTCTTTTTGTTTATGAGTTTAGCTGAGTTCACCTACAATTTTATATGCAAGGTAAAATTTAGTTATTCTTGATTAGGTTTTCAAAGCAAAATGTCCCGCCTATTCACAACGACGTTTGCCTATTCACGCCATTTTTTTAAATTTTTTTTTAAGAATATATGTCGAAATTACTTTTTCTGTAAAATTAAATAGTTTATTTTGAAATTGTTCCAGAATCCACAATGGCGTCGATGGAGATGACTAGAAAATCACTCTATGAAGTCATAAAACAATGTGCAAGTAGAAAGGTAGGCGAAAAGTTCGTTTTTTTAGAAAATCATCTGCAAATAATCACGAAATGTCCTGAAAATAAACAAGGTATAATGAAACGTGCCTTAAAAGCGTTTAAGTTTCATTTTAAACAAAAATGGGCGGCTGCCAGCAATAAAGAAGAACGCTTTTTAAAAAAAAATGAAGAATGGCTCAATACATCTATAATACTACCTACATGGGCAACAACAAAACCGGGCCGACCAACAAAAGATTTCAAGGAATCGAGCGATCAATCAAAGAGGCGCAAAACAAAGGTTTTGAGAGAACTAATACCTTGTGATCAGTTAACCTACGCAGCTCAAATGAGTCAGCGTGCTGCAGGACATAGTGACGCCTCTAAGGTTATGAAAGATATGACTTTAAGCCCAACAAGAGCAAAAAAATACAGAACACGTTTTACTTCAACTCAAAAAGATATATTCAAGAAGCATACACCTTCACAAGCATTAGCGATTTTCGTGGAAGCGGATATGACAAGAAAACAATATGAAGTCATTCATGCTGCCAACAGGAACATTTATCCTTGTTACTCTCTTATAAAAAAGGCAAAAAAAGAATGTTATCCGCGCGAAGAGTCGATGACAGTTACGGAAACATGTGCTGAAATAAACTTGCAAGATCTTTTAAATCATACATCTGCACGGTTGTGTATGTACTTAGAAGAAGTATTTGAAAGTATAAATGAACAAGAAAGTAGAAATTTAGAGCTATTATCAAAGTGGGGTTGTGATGGTTCACAACAACAACAATTTAAACAAAAATTTGGGAATAGTACAGATAGCGATTCAAATATCTTCCAGAGTTCATTTGTGCCTATACGATTGATCTCAAATATTGATGGACAAAAAAATATTATTTGGCAAAACCCCGTACCTTCGTCCCCACGATACTGCAGACCGATAAGAATCCGCTTTGTTCACGAAACAAATGATATCACAAATGAAGAGATCTGCTACATACAAAATCAAATAAAAAACCTCAAGAAGAGTGAGATACCGAGACCGAATGGTGATGTATATAAAATAAAACACACACTGGCATTTACTATGATTGACGCAAAGGTTTGCAATGCTGCGACAAACACGACATCGACCATGAGGTGCTACATATGCGGCCTAACATCAAAAGATTTTAATAACTTGAATAAAAAAAATACAGAAAATCCTGATGCCCTTAAATTTGGGCTATCGACGCTACATGCCAGGATTCGATTTCTTGAGTCACTTCTCCACTTGTCGTATAAAATACCGTTTAAAAAATGGCAAGCGAGGACTCAAGAACATAAACAAATTATGGCAGATACAAAGAAGAAAATCCAACAGTCTTTTAAAGAGGAAATGGGGCTTTTGGTGGATATTCCCAAGGCAGGCTTTGGAAACACGAATGACGGGAATACTTCAAGAAGGTTTTTTTCGGACCCGGAAACTTCATCCCGCATTACAGGAGTCGATATCAACCTAATAAAAAAATGCAGTGTGATATTAGAAGCTTTGACAAGTGGTCTAAAAATCGACGTAAACAAATTCGAACATTTTGCAGAAGAAACATCAAAACTCTATGTCGACCTGTATGAATGGCACCCCATGTCGCCTACAATGCATAAAGTTTTGAGGCATGGGGCCACTGTAATTGACCACGCTATACTGCCTATTGGACAGTTATCTGAAGAGGCGGCTGAGGCGAGGAATAAACACTTCCGCATGTACAGACAGCATTTTTCTAGAAAGATGTCGCGAGAAGCCTGCAATAGGGATGTTTTAAACAGACTACTGCTAAGTTCCGATCCATTTTTGAGCAGCACAAGGCAGAGACCCCGGAAAAAAAGTAAGCCTTTTTCCAGTGAGGCATTAGATCTCTTGCTCCCGGAGACATTGCAAGTCTCTACTACAGAATCTGACAGTGAGGAGGAGGATGGATCTAGTGAAGGCGAATATGATTAAAATAATTTCCTGTAAAACCATTTAATGTTCAATATTGTGTGTGTATGATGTTTTAAATATTATATTATTACCCTAAACTGTTTTTTATTATATCTCCAACTGAATAAAACCACAAAATAATTTTGATCAACTTTAAAGGTTAAATTCTCCACAGTGCGACGTTTCGTTCAGTGCGGTGGTACCAATCCGGCCGGAATAAACCCTACCACCTAGTAAGGTAAAAAGGGAAGGGACCTACAGTTTAACGTGTAATCCAACAGTTTTGTCGTTGAGATGCGCGCACGCATGATTGTTCAGTCGTTCGCCCTGCGTAGGTTGGGGCCCATCTTTTTAGTCGTTGTATAACTTTTTTAGTTATACCAACTTTTTAGTTGAGTCGTGGAGAGTCGGTGCCAACTAGAAAGTTGAGTTGGCGCCGCCCTCGACATTTATGCATATACATAGGTATTTTGGAAGTTTTTTGTTTATTAAACAGGTTAGTTGGATAAGATTCGCTCTTCTGCTCGAGCACTTAGGCCCACTTGCACCAACACAAATTTAATATATAAACCAGTTTAACTCGCTAAACCAGTTTAAGTTAGCACCCGTTGACTGTGTGAACCGCGTTTAAATCCATAACTCGCTACTTAACTTTAAACTCGTGTTGGTGCAAGTGAGCCTTAGAGATCGCCCTCAACTAAAAAGTTGGTACAACTAAAAAAGTTGTACAGCGCCAACAGCGGCCAACTTTTGACGTGATAACGTCACGTCTTATAAATTGATGAACACCGGCTGCACGCACGGAATAGTGTCACGTTCCATCTGAGCCTGTGTGTGCAAGCGAGAGCGCGTAACAAGCGATAGAGAGGCACAATCGGCCCAAGCGTCGGCTTGTACACATTTATCTCTCTGGTTCTAAAGTACAAGGGCAGCAGAAATTTATGACGTTATCACGTAAAACTGTCATCCGTAAACCGACTTTACAGACAACCAATTTTTTTAGTTTAGTTTAAGCCGCCGACTAAAAAGTTGGGCTCCAACCTACGCTGCGCTGCACTATGCAGAGCGAACGACGACGAACGATCGTCCGCGTGCGCACGCACACCCTAAACGACTACACAGTTGGGTTGGAGAGGAATCGGCCGTCATGCCCAACTCAACTTGAACTCAACTAAATCATTTAATTGGTGATACAATCGGCCGTCTAGCCGAACCCTTAAGCCCAGTTCACATGAGTAGAGTTAGCGGTAGAGTTAGCAGGGCGAGTACTAAATAGCCCCCTCACTCTACCAATGTAGACGCAATCGGTAGAGTACTAGAATTTGGTAGAGTAGAGTGGATAGCACGGTGGTAGAGTAGCTCTACTACTTTATTCCTCCACCACCCGCCTACTCTACTCTACCGGCCAAACGCCCGCGTGTGGACACGTTTTGACTAAATAGTAGCTCGCCGCGCCCAGCCGTCAAGACAGCTCGCCCTCGCGCACCTGCGTGCGCGCCGGCAATTTGTTTCGGGAACCTAAGTACCTTATTAATTTATTGTTGTTTATTATTGTAATTGGAAGGGAAAATTAAGTGGACAGAACTAGAAACAATGAAACTAGTAGAACTACATATATAGTGAATACGAGTTTCGTATTCACTATATACCGTGCGTTTCTCTTCTTTTGATCCAACCTCGAGTCCATATTCGTTTCCTTTTCTTCTGTTCTTCTTCGAGAGCTAACGTAATTTCCCCCAGCAAAAGACCAGAAAGATTTATTAAAGAGTTTCTTATTGCAGAACGACGGCGGGCGATGCTCATTGTAGTGCTTTGATCTTACACTGCCTACTCTACTCTACCATCCTACTTTTGCGTGTGGACGGCTACTCTAACGAAAACAGTAGAGTTAGTAGGGCAAAATAGTAGGTAGTTCACCCACTCTACCGCTAACTCTACTAATGTGAACAAAGCTTTATCGTCAGATTCCGTCGCGCGGCTCGCGCCTTGTCACCGGCTCGCGTCGCCGCACGCTTGTATAATCGCGGACCGGTCGTCGGACCAATTCTATTACATTGTAGACTAGCCGCCTATAGTAAATCATTTATGTCTTCCCTCGTCTGACAGCTGACACTTACTACCGGGTAGGCGGCGCGCGGCGCACGCTTTTAACAGAGTCGCGGAATGGTCGCTCGGCATTTTGGAATGCCCGAATGAAGACAATACTTTGCGGTATTCCTCGTCACGTCTTAGGACTCACGTTGTTTTACCGGCCTACGGCGAAGCCAAAAAGGAGGGTAATGTTGTTTAGTCTGAATGTTTGTATATATGTATGTAGGAGAGTTAGATCCACTCTAGAACCTAAACTAGTTTTCGGATTTTAATAATGCTCTCGATAATTCTGGTGTCATTCGGTTTGTCTCAATTGCGCGCGTAACCCTGGATATGTGTTACTATGACGGATATAACAACAAATAATTAAAAAAAAGAAAATGTTAAAAATTAAGGGGGGCTCCCATACAACGAACGTGCGAAAAATCGATTAGTCACGCTACTGAATAATAGATGGCGCCATAGGCTTTTATACATTGCATTGTTGAAAGACAAAATATAGCCGCTCAATTACCAACGACCTCATTGATGTGCTGTCATTTTCTCACCGTCAATTGCCATCGACCTCATTGAGGTGCTGTCATTTTCCTACCGTCAATTGCCATCGACCTCATTGAGGCTTCTCTCCGATCGTCCTACATATCTTCGAAATTAAAATTCGAAGACCTGCCACCTGAGCGGATAGGCGGATATTATTGATAGCGGATAGATACGGAAACCTCCGTGCGCGAGTAAAACTCGCACTTGACAGATTTTTTTTTAGAAAATTCAAAATGACGGTCGTCTTTCGCCATATTGTCGAACTATAATCAGCGCATAACCAGTTTAACTGTTCAACTTATTCTTTCAGAACCACGTGAGAATGAATATTTTATTATACTAAATCCAAACATTTTAGGATTTAGTGTAACAAAAGATTCATATCATCGAGCGAGGACATAGGCTGGCGGGAGTGGCTGGGGATCAATATTAATAGTCTGTCAGTCCGTCCGTCTGAGAGTGTGGCTATTATAATTAGGAGTGTGAGTGTGTGTGTGTTCTCGTCCGTCCGTCCGTTTTTGAGTAGGATTAGAAGATAGTAGATAGTAGTAGTACTATAGGATAGTAGTAGATAGGATAGGTAGATTTTAGATTTTTACTTAGACTTAAATTAGTGTTTGTCCGTCCGTCCGTCAGTCAGCTAGGGCAACGTGGGCACATCGCACAATATGGCGTATGTGTACTACTGTGAAGTGTAAATGAAAATTAAAATTGTAATTTAATTTGTTTTTTTTTTATCTATGTAAACTGTTGACAGGTTAAGACTTTGTATGTAATTTAATTTTTTGTTATTATATGTATGTATACTGTTAGTTATATAGCTGTTTAAACAACCTAAAGGGGGAACACCGAATGGCCATGCATCTTAGCGCATGTAATACTAGTTGTTGAAAATGTAAACGCTGTAGTGTTTTCTAATAAAATAAATAAATAAATCAAGAGGGTTTTGCACGACCGAGAGGGACTAGTTTGCAGGCTTAGAGCCAAACCCAAACAAAAAACTAACAACAACGCATGTTCTCCGGTTTCCGGTTTCGATTCTGGAATATTTTTTCTCAGTTGGGGATTGCAGCTGCTGGACATCTAAGGATACAAATGGAAAAGGACTCATGGAAAAAGAGGGCTCTGTCTCTATTTTTTTTATGGAATCTGACGCGGTTGGCTACATCACCTACAACATCCGTGATGTCAGCCCATAACACCGGATGAACTAGGTGCCGTGTCAGTGCTTCCCTTCATTTCATGTCGGCTACACACTGAACTGGACGGAAAACGCAAACTATTTACATAGCCGTTTCGACCGACGACGGGCGGGTTAAACCCTACCACCTAGTAATATAAGAAGAGAGTCATATAAGTACTGGCCCCACACGGTACATTTATTTATTTACATTTAAGCTTTTAAAAAAAAAACGCATCGGTCCATTTGTTTGGGAGCTACGATGCCACAGACAGCCAGACAGACAGACAGCCACACACACAGACAGACGGAGGCGTCAAACTTTTAACACCCCCGCTCCTTTTGCGTCAGGGGTAGGTCCCTTGTAACTGTAGTTCCCTTCCCTTCTTACCTTACTAGGTGGTAGGGTTTATGCCCGGCCTGGTTGGTACCACCCACAGGTACCACCGCACTGAGCAAAACGTCGGTCGCAACGGCTATGTAAATAGTTCGTGTTTTCCGTCCAGTTCAGTGTAGCCGGCGCGAAATGAAGGGAAGCACTGACGCGGCACCTAGTTCACCCGGTGTTATGGGCTGACATCACGGATGTTTTAGGTGCAGTCAACAGTGTCAGTTTCCATAAAAAAAATAAATAAAAAAAAGTGGACTCTGTCTCCATTCCTACAAAAGTGGTCTCTGTCTCCATTCCTACAAAAGTGGACTCTGTCTCCATTCCTACAAAAGTGGACTCTGTCTCCATTCCTACAAAAGTGGACTCTGTCTCCATTCCTACAAAAGTGGACTCTGTCTCCATTCCTACAAAAGTGGACTCTGTCTCCATTCCCGTTCCTTTCACACCCTACAGTGATGGGCTGAGAGCGTACCTTGAAGAGATTCTCAGCGCCGGCGCGCAGGCGCAGTTCCTTGTTGATCTCCTGGTTGAGCTGGCAGCGGCGGGTCTGCAGGCGGCCCCGGCATGTCGCCACGCGAGGATCCGACCCCTGCAACAACACAAACACTCTATTATCCCTGTACATATATTTACCCCCAAGTAAATACAAGTCAAAGTCTCGGGTCTTTCGCGAGGGGCGTGAATGGGCACCTGTCAGGCCGGCATGGCATTCGCAACCCCCGCATAAGACCGAATGTTCATGGGTGTCATTAGACACCTTATGGGTGGCTAGCTAGGCGCCACCATATCGCGCTTTCAATAAAAAAACAAAATTACATCATTCCGTCTCCATCAAGGAATTACCACGCTCAGTGCAGTGCCACATCAGCGACGACGGACGAAGAACCAGGTAGTCTTGGATTTTATTTACACGACTTTTGAAGACTACCAGGTTATAGTAGCAAGGGCAGGGCTAGGGAATACCAGACTTGAAAATACGAATATTGTAAGCATCTAATGTTAACCAACCAGCACTCTTTCGTGTCTTGCTTGAGTACGGAGACTGGTCGTTCAGTTTCAGTTTCAGTTCTTTATTAAAATAAAAAGAAAACATATGCATCGCAAAAATTATGCGACATCATTCATGAAGGTGCAATAGATCGAAAATTTGGAGATAATATGTAACGACCCGGTGGTGTAGTTGGTTATCGCGTTGGCGGCTCAAGCCAGAGAACCAGGTTAAAATCCTGGTCGGGATGTATTTTGTCCAATGATTTTCGATTTGCATTTTTCTAATTAAAAATATATATAAAGCGAGTACGTGCTTAATGCTAACATAAACATAAAATATTATAGAAAACATTTAATAAAAATAAACAAATAAAAACAAACTTATAAAAATTAATATACTTAGATATCATAAAATAAACGTATATCTACCACTTGTATTACTCTACCATAGAGACCACTTATTTTCTACTATTTTGGTTTCTGCCCCCCCCCCCCCCCCCCCCCCCCCCCCAAACTAGCCCTATGTTACAACCAGGACGGGCAGAAAATATAATTTTAACAACATTCTAAACTGAGTATTTTTGTTAGCAGTTAGGCCTCAGTGAGCAGTGAAAGGACAAAGGCGGTAATATATGGATGCGGTTTAGTATGCGGGAGGCGGCCGGGACGCATGCGCACCGGCGGCGGTGTCTTTACTGCATTGTTTATGGTCATTCGGGCACGGTGCAGTAGGGTTAACAGAAATGATACAGCATACGGACAGACCTACATACTTCATATCCCTCCATCCCCATTCCACCATCGTTCCACGCACAACAGGTTGGGAATGCATCCACACACTGTCGATATTTCCCCACTTAGGAAAATCGATCCTGTAAATCCTTCATTTACAGGGTTGCCAACATGTGGAATTCCCTCCCAGCTGCGCATCCTCTAATGTACAGTCTGGGGTCCTTCAAACATAATGTGAAAGTGCACCTAGCCGGCCGACATGGTATTCGCAGCCTCCGTAAATATCCGAATGCCCGTGGGCGCCGTCGGACTACACCTCTGCGTTAGTCTGGCGCGCGCCATTTGTTCGTGCTCCCGATAAAAAAAAATATATCAGCAGTCACTGTGGCCGTCGTTTGGGACTGGAGCGTGCAGTCCATCATCAGGGCGAGTGCCTCGCTGCGGTCGGGCCCGCGGTTAACAGAACACCGAAAGGTTTGTATTACGTCGATGCGCTCCTTTAAAGGAGCGCAGCGACGTAATACAAACTCTTTGGAGAACACTTAGCGGTAAACAGATCAGTATTCTGTTAACCGCGGGCCCGACCGGAGCCAGGCACTCGCCCTGATGATGGACTGCACGCGGCGCCAGTCCGAAACCATGGTAGGCCATTTCAACCATGGTAGGCCAAACACCAACCATAATATGAATATCCATGGTAGACTAAAAGTATTTATATCAGCAGCTCCTAAAAGGTGTTCCCCGGGGTTCCGCGGTAGTGTCACAGGGGTTCCGAAAGTTAGGGCGTTTTTAGAGGCAGTCGAGACAGAACTGCATTTCACTCCAGCTCTGAAAATTTCTCGAGTTCCCTGCAATTTGCAAATAACAAATTTCTCCTGATATTTTCTTGTCGAAAATGTTTCGCAAGCAAGTGGCAACCCCGACTTCGTGTGGACCACCGTACTGGTGCGCCGTATAGTTAGTGCGGTATCGCAAGGATGCCTGATTTGAGTTAGTACTTCTATTCCAGTTAGCGGTTATTTACTGCTTCTGTGAGTTGCACTAACTAACAAAGACTTGTTCGGCAGTAGCTATGCCTGTTAGTGTACCTATAACTTCGCAAGTTAAGGCACCAAGTCAGTGAGACATCCTGCTGTATGACTCGGTGGAAGGACCATGCTAAGTCACGTTTTAGCACGGCACGAATCTCGTCATTGTCCTTATGCAGACTCTGTATAAGTTACCATAACATGAGCGTTGGATGGAGAATGTGTCCATGTTGCAATGCAGAAAATTGGGAATAATTTTCCGTAATCGGCGGGTCATCTCACCACCAGCACAACTATTCCTGTTGTAAAAATGACGGATTAGGCCCGTGATGGAAGTACTTGAGTCATATTTGGGAGGTCCCCAATATCTGCCTGGGTCATTGGAGTCGATACAGCGCTGAGCCATCCGTCTTGTTGCTGACCCGAAACTTATAGATAGTCTCGAGTCTCTGAGTCACAGACAATTTGTAGGTCCGCTTTGCCTGTTGTACAGTTCACGGACGCTGCTCTGTAGATCCCCGGATTACTCGTCGCAGAGAGACTGTGCACCCCTTTGTTGTTGACATTGCGCTTTTGAGAACCCATCGGTTCTCTAAATCGTTTCTTTGTCGCATCGCTGGGGTGTCTTCCGGCGAATGTGTTTCCGGAATCCTTTAACCTGGGTGTCTTCAAAAGTCTTATTAAAAGGCTAGAACAGCCCATATAGCAACAGTCCGCAAATCTGCTGGCATTGCGGCTAACTGAGCGTAATTTCGCGAGGAGAGGTCATTTTGGCTCTGCCGACAGCAATTTCTCGGTACATCCATAAATCAACATGGATTTACATAAAAAACAAGTACCCGCCTCAGAAGAAAGTGCAGGTACTCCGTGTAGTACGTGGTGTGTGCTCGCATTCGTCGGTCAAACGGAGAAGATCGATTAAGATTCCTAGCGGACAGCGCCGCTGCTTGAATAAAGTATTAGCGAAATCTAAGACTCTTTCGTTCGCAATGACAGTGATATTACTTTCGCTCGCAATAACATTGATGTTCTGCAATCAGAAAAACGAATTAAAACGATTCTGCATAATTGTTTCTTGCCATTGCCAGTTCCGGTAGCTAAGTGGTGCGATCGTTGGGCTCCGGCGGACTGCCGTGATGGTCCGGTCGCCAAGGCTGACAGTGTTTCGGATTTCACGTAAACCTGTGGAATACTTACCAATATTTGGGTGGTATGAAATGGAATTGGTACGACCGCACCGAATGAGGGTCGGTCGAAAATAGTTTTGTGTTTCGTCCTTCAGACTAACAGTGATAATTTTTTAGAAATAGTGATGACTCGTACTGTGTAGGTAGGCAGTGGCAAGCATTTTTGTAAATGTAGACTAAGTGGACGTAAAAAAAAAGTATCCAGCGAAGTTTCTTGCCAGTTCTTCTTCGCTGTGATGATAATCGAATTGGCAAAATGCTAAATGTTAAATGTTAAAATTTGACCAATCTGAGTGCAGTGTACTGTCTATGGATGGATGATGAATAAAGAATAAAGAATGAAGAATGGAGAATGGAGAATGGAGAATGAAGAATGGAGAATGGAGAATGGAGAATGAAGAATAAAGAAAGGGCAATTTCTTTTTCAATTTGTTCATTCGAGTTTTACACGTATTTCTGAAGTGTTTTTCCTGTCGCAATTAGACGCGGTGCCGGCTACACTGAAGGACGGAAACGTTTCTGTAAGGAATAAGTCAGCCTTTGCACCTTATGTAAATTTTGTAATGTTTAATGTTTATTGGAGCAATAAAGTATTTTCTATCTATTTTGTTTTATGAGAGTGACACGGTTGGCTTGGCTACCTCACCTACAACATCTGTGATGTCAGCCCATAACACCGACTGACTAGGTGCCATGTCAGTGCTTCCCTTCATTTCATGTCGGCTACACTGAACTGGACGGGAAACACGAACTATTTACATAGCCCTTTAGACCGACATATCATTCAGTGCGGTGGTACCAACCCGGGCGGGATGAACCCTACCACCTAGTAAGGTAAGAAGGGAAGGGACCTACAGTTTTACATGAAATCCGAACCGCGGTCAGCCTCCAACGGTCGAGCAGCGGTCACCCATCCAAGTACTGACCGCGCTCAGGGTTGCTTAACAACAGTCGACCAACCGCACGACTGACTGAGCTACCGAGGCTGACAAATCTACTATCTACAATCCATCTAACATGAACTAGCCCATTTAGCCTTCGTCCTACGTGAAGGTCACAAGACTGCCAGGGCGGCTGCAGACCTCCACAACCACAGCGGCTACATCACATACGCACGTTGAATGCAAATGATTGAACGAAAAATGTCAACGCGACTTGATCCTGGTTTTATTGTCCTGCCGTGACGAGCATTCTAAGGACTTGTGACCAGAGGCGGCGCAAGGCGTGGGCGACGACGTGGGCGACCGCCCACGGCCTCGCGGCCCGAGGGGCCTCGCGCCTCGACAGTTCATGTAGCTTTGATTCATGAAAAATATTCAGCTAGATCTATTAAAGGAGACCCCGAGTAAACATGTTTAGACTTAATCAAAGGCAAACTAAAGCATACTATAAAGCCTTTATCCGACACAAGATGGGAAAGCAGGTGACAGAGGCAGTGAAGGCTGTATTATTGCAATTTGATTATGTTTACTTTTATCGACGAAAGCTATGCTGACAAATATGTTTGATTTGATCGGTATACCGGAAATCCATTTCAACAGTGAAAATCCATAAAATCCATCCTCTAGTGCCACCAGAGAGGGCCTCGCAAAATATATCTTGCCCACATCAAATTTAGGTCTTGCCCCGCCACTGCTTGTGGCCATCTTGTGACGAAGAAGTATGTTTTTACTTTCAGACTTATTTATTCATAAGAATAAGTAAATAATTTGTTAGCCTCGGTAGCTCAGTGGTGCGGTCGGTCGACTGTTGTTAAGCACCCTGAGCGCCGTCAGTACTTGGATGGGTGACCGCTCGACCCTTGGAGGCTGACCGTGGCTCGGATTCCACGTAAAACTGTAGGTCCCTTCCCATCTTACCTTACTAGGTAGGGTTTATCCCGGCCGGTTTGATACCACCGCACTGAATGAAACGTCGGTCGAAGCGGCTATGTAAATAGTTCGTGTTTTCCGTCCAGTTGAGTGCAGCCGTCATTAAATGAAGGGAAGCACTGACATGGCACTTAGTTCACCCGGTGTTATGGGCTGACATCACGGATGTTGTATGTGATGTAGCCAACCGTGCCAGTTTCCATAAAAAAAAGAACTGGTAATATAAGAGTAGCCCCGGCGCGGCGGGTGGAGGAGTGGTTTGGGCATCCGCTTCTCATGCGAGAGGTCCGAGGTTCGAATCGGGTCGGCGTGTACCAATGAGTTTTTTCTGACGAAAAAAATTACGTGCATACCTACACCTGCTGCTTCACCGTTCGGAACCGGTGTAAAACTGTAGGTTCCTTCCCTTGCCCCTTACTAGGTGGTAGGCCCAAATTGTAGCCGACTGGATTGGTACCATCGTACTGGATGTAAGATGGCCGCATAGCAGCCTCGGTTGTGTCCTCTAGTCCAGTATAGCCAGCATTCCAGGGAAGTCTCCGGTATGGCACCTACCTTCTCGGAGGTGATATTGGCTGGTCGGAGCATATGCTTTGGCCCCTCCGACTCAGCCAACCATACCGGATTACATAAAAAAAGCCCCCTTATGTATCTTAGGTCCAATACAGACTTAACAAGTAAGTAAGGTAAGTAAGTCCTGCCCTCATCCATCACAAAAACATCCTTATTCCTTATTCCTTTCCTTACCTATAATAAAATCCAACGTCTGCTTTCTGTCTGAGTGTCTGAGTGTATGTCTGTCTGTCCGCTTACAACTCGAGAACCACTGAACCGATTTTAATAAAAAAACATTCTACGGATAGCTTGATTCTTCCCATCAACTATAGGCTACTTACTATCACGCTAAATGGCTTATGAGGTTAGCAGTGAAGTGAAATATAAGAGCGGGCGGAGCCGCGGGCACAGCTTGTCTTACGATAAAAGCCAGTTGCGCCAAACGTGAAATGCTGTCATTAGAATCCAAAGCTCACTTTAAGTCTGGGTGTTCGGTCATTTAACTTTCTAATAGGCACTTAAGAAAAGTCAAATTCACATCTGCCGTGCAGAGCGAATGATGTGATTAAAACATGATGAAATGATGAGCGTCAGCTGTCAAACTGTTTATTTTAGGTGCTCATTATAAACCCGTATAGGTCCACTGCTGCACACAGACATCTCCCAAGGCACGCCATCACAAGACTTCCTCTGGCACTGCCGACCGGGAGTGCCAGAGGAAATATTGTGCAGAGCGAATGATGTGATAAAATCATGATGAAATGATGAGCGTCAGCTGTCAAACTCTTTATTTTAGGTACTCAATATAAGCCCGTATAGGTCCATTGCTGCACAAAGACCTCTCCCAAGGCACGCCACCACAAGACTTCCTCTGGCACTGCCGACCGGGCGTGCCAGAGGAAATCTTGTGCAGAGCGAATGATGTGATGAAAACATGATGAAATGATGACCGTCAGCTGTCAAACTGTTTATTTTAGGCCCGTATCGGCCTCTCCCAAGGCACGCCACGACAAGATTTCCTCTGGCACTCCCGATCTATAGATCGGGAGTGCCAGAGGAAATCCAGTACGATCAATTTAATACCGCTTCTCGATCCTAGGAAAGAATTTCCAGAACTACTATAAAGACGCTGTAGACGCAAGTCAAGGTATTTAAAAATATAGACGGGGCAACTGTTGTGACTATATCTTTTTACAGACCATACGGCAGTTCTTTATTCTTTATTCTTTATTCATCCATCATCCACTGCACTCTGCACTCGGATTCGTTATTTCTTTTAAAATTTCTTAAAAGAAATAACGAATTTCTTTTAAAATAACTGAAGAACGATTTGCATAACAGGAGCTATGATTTAAGGAACTTCGAAGAACTTGGTATCCGTTAGATCTCACTACTTTTTTTAGCAAACCCGTTCTTAGAGTGCTTATCTTGCAAGTTTTTTGTTGCGAACTTTGCAATTTTTTTCACATTTATGTTTTTGGTGGGATTATTTCTTCCGGGGAGTGCACTTCCCGGATGATTTAACCGGGGTGTCTTCAAACGTCGCACCTCTGCAACCACTGAATTATTCAGTGCCTGCAACAGTCTATAAATCTGTTGGCATGGCGCCTCAATGAGCGTGGTGTGACCGAGGATAGGAGAATTTGGCTCTGTCGACCGCGCCATTGACACCCCGGCAGAGCCAATGCTGTCAGCCAGTCAGTCCAATGCTGGACCAAAAGGTGCTTCTGTATAAATCGCAGATCAGGTCCTGCTTGGAGTACTGCTTGCACCTGTGCGACTGTGGGTGAAGACCTGTCGAGCCGTGCGACTAGTGGGTGACCCCGAAGTGTCCTGCGATCTTGAACCACTGCAACACCGTAGGGATGTCGGCTCCCTAAGTGTGTTCTATCGCTTATTCCATTGGGAGTGCTCGGAGGAGCTGTTTAATGCGATCGCGGCATCCCATTTCCACCTTCGCACCACGCGCACTGGGCAGGGATTGCACCCCTACACGCTGGACTTACCGAGGATGCGTACCAATCGATTCTGCAGATCATTCCTCTACAGAACCGGTAAACTCGGGAACGCTCTCCCTGCCCATATATTTCCCCCCAAGTACAGCCTCGGGTCCTTCAAGAGGGGCGTGAATGGGCACCTGTCAGGCCGGCATGGCATTCGCAACCCCCGCATACGACCGAATGTCCATGGGCGTCGTTAGACACCTTATGGGTGGCTCGGCGCCATATGTTGCGCTGTCATTAAAAAAAATAAAAAAACATACGGCTATCCAATTTTCCTCCAGTCCTTCCCGCCTTAGTGCTGGTTTTCATGAAATTATGAAGTAAATTGTGTGCAGTGCAGTACACGACGATAGCCAGTTCTATAATTTTAAACTCCCTGGCGAGAGCCGACAACCACTGCACCAGTTTGTACCGCTACGTTGCCCTTAACGCCCGACTAAACCCATATTTAACTATTTTCTAACGGACATCGAATGCATTAAACTACAAAATATGCACGCCCGGGGAACTGCAGTAAACCGTTGTTCATAACGTTGATGATACGTATAGGTAAGTCGCCGAGCATAAAATTATGTGCAAATTCTATGTGGAAATTTATCTAGTTAGTGCCATAGAGGGTTAAACGTCTATGGTTAGTGCGGTTTTCTTAACCGTTCACTTCGAAAGAATGCGCGGAATGCGAAGCCCGCACCCTGCTCTGACTGGCTGGCGTTTGCAGTGGCGCCTACTGTGTACTGCTCGTGCCCTATGTATGACACTCATGTGAGTGAGACGAATATACATACATACATATATACGTACATACACACATACCAAGGAGCTTTGAACCAGACCAGTCGGGCGCGGGCGCGGGCGGTGTGGCCCGATCGTTGTTCTGTGACACTCCAATTTCCAATTTCCAGTCAAAGTTTCCAGTGAAGTTTCTTGTCAGTTCTTCTTCGCTATGATAATCGACGGGTGGCCGAGTGGTTTGGGCAACATAGGCGCCGACTACGTGGGTGCTCCGGGGCTTCAGCACCCACGAGGTGTGAGCAGTGGGTGCGGAGCACCCACGACGATAGATGTAAAAACTGATCTAATAGGATTTGAGCTACGATAAAAGTGCCTTATTTACTTACAAGCCTTTCAGCGGCCACATTTACACATTCGAACTAGTGGCGCGACGAATAGCGAACGTTACTATCGTACTCCTATATTATTCCATACCATTCAATATAATATAGGGACACTACATGCGTAGGTACATCGTGCAAATGTGTAAATGCGGCAAATGCAAAACATTGTTCGAACGTTTTGCGAATCCATGCTGCCGGGTGCCGGGAGAATTAGTGAAAAATTGGAGAAGCATATGTCCAGCAGTGGACGGCAACACGTTGATGATGATGATAACTGTTCAATAAAAAAAAATTGCATGAGCACCCACGAGGATTTCTAAAAGTCGGCGCCCCTGGGCAACGGCTTCTCATGCGAGAGGTCCGCGGTTCGAATCCCGTCGGCGTGTACCAATGAGTTTTTTCTGACGAACAAATTTACGTGCATACCTACACCTGTTGCTTCACCGTTCGGAACCGGTGTAAAACTGTAGGCCCCCTTACTAGGTGGTAGGCTCAAATTGAAGCCGACTGGGTTGGTAACACCGTACTGGATGCTCGGTGACTGGATGTAAGATGGCCGCATAGCAGCCTCGGTTGTGTTCTCCTCTAGTCCAGTATAGCCAGCAATCCAGGGAAGCCTCCGGTATGGCACCTACCTTCTCGGAGGTGATATTGGCTGGTCGGAGCATGCGCTTTAGCCCCTCCAACTCAGCCACCCATACCGGATTACATAAAAAATAAATAAAAATAAAATCGAACTGGCGGAATGTTACAATGCAAATATGACAAATCTGAGCGCAGTGTATTATTGTTTGTTTATTTGTTTCTTCGCCGTGGTCGGGTAAGAAGAAAACTTTCTTCCTAACACCCACGGAATGGGCTTCGCTAATAAGGTAATAAGTAACATGCCTGTAACCACAGAGCAATAAATGCGCGCGCCCGCCCCTACTAGAACTAGGCGCCCTGAGCGCGATTTCTCTACAACGCCGTTGAAGCCTGTGGGCGTGGCCTATGACTTACATATGTGTGTTGTGCGTGTGCATTTGTTTTGTGCGTGTGCCTAACTTGCTCCTCTTTGTGTGTAGTGTCGATACTAGCATACACACACACACATACGAAGCGCTAGCAGCTCAGCGTACGGTTATTGGGTTTCAAATATCATCGCTTAGGGCGCCTCTAGTAGGGGGCGCGGGCGGTAGGTATTTGATGCTCTGTGGCTGTAACCAACGACATTCTACTTTCTGGACGGGCCCTCGTTATACATTTTACCGGTAGAAAGAGACTCTCTCTCACAGATGCACACTAAGCTAAAATTTTACACACACACGTAACATAGGCTAGAATAAGACTTGCAGATGCAAACTCCGTGAACGGAAAAGGGATAGTGCGATTGGAGTTCTTCTATATATTGCCAATATTTAAAAGAGCGTAAGTGCGCGAGCGCCTTATACATCAAGTTACGTTTCCGCTCTGTGAACGTCGATAGAGTAAGACGGTTAAATGGCAATTTGATTAACAGAGTAAGGGAGACAACGATTGTACATTCCAAATTAGAATTCGTATACTTGAACTTTGTACGTCGCGGCTTGCGCGTGTGCCTTTATATTCATATAAAGACTTGTGTCATGCGTTACAAGATAGGTTTAGAACCCTGCATGTCGCCACTGCATGTTTTCAGTGACTGACTCTCGTATGCTCTCGTCTCGAACCGAGTAACGTATAGCTATCCTTTTCACGCTCATATTTTGTGTATGCGAATGCATGATATTTTATCTCTCTCTTTTACGGACGGACGGATACAAAAACGTGACCTGCCTGAGCGGCGCAGTGCGGCTGACTGACTGCTCGCGAAAGAGGGTGCGCTGTATGCTCACAAATAGCGCGCCTCAAGTCGGTGCGTTGTATGCCACTTCCCGATACTTTTTAATTCGTTGGCTGTAACAGGTGAAACTGTTGGTTCTACTTAGATTGTTATATAAGCAAATAAATATAAATGAAGTCTTCACCTGTCAACATAACAAAGAATCCGTCAAGATACTGAGCTCAAGATAGTCGAAAATTTCGACAACATAATAACAGTCATCCAATATATAAATATCTTAACACTGACAGACAGACAACGCACAGCCTAAACCAGTAGGTGCAGAAGCATGAAGTTTTGCGTAGGAGCTCCTTATATAACGTAGGTGAGCACTAAGAAAGGATTTTTGAAAATTCATCCCTTAATATCCCAATAGGGTATTAAAATTACATATTGAAGTTCGTAATTTTTTAAATTAGAAATATGGAAATTGGTATTAATGCTTCAGTTCTATGAGCTTTTTTTGGATATTAATCCCCTAAGGGGGTAAAATAAGGGACGAAAGTTTGTATGGGAAGTGCGTAATTTTTTTATTTTATTTATGGGAAGCACGACAAATGGCGCGCGCCAGACTAACGCAGAGATGTAGTCCGACGGCGCCCACGGGCATTCGGATATTGACGGGGCCTGCGAATACCACACGAGTCAGTAAGCCTGGATACGAAATACGGCATCGTTTGTATGAGAACCGAGGTAGCCGCCAAAGGGGTGTGAAGTCTGAGGCGGGAGCGGCGCATGGAACGCCGTGATTGGCCGAGCGAGTAGGTAGCCAAGTGACGCCAGTCTTCCATACATTTGAACGGGATTCATACAATAAGTCGCTCATTGTGTCGATTCGCGATGAAAAGATGAAACGGATTTAACAATATTTAACCTTTCTTTACATCAAGGGAATAATATAACTTTCTCTTAAATGAACAAAGGGAACGCCCCTTTCACAATTTTGCGAATTTGCAGATTTTCGCATAAACACGATCATAGTTCTAAGTTCTGAGATACCTCGGATACTTTATTATAAATCTACAATTGTGTATTCCATAATAAAAATTATAAAAATGTATGCGAAAATAGTTAAGCATAAAGATTAACTTTTTTTAGGAAACTGATACGGATGGTTCCATCATCGTAATAATGCTTCAGTTTGGTACCAGCGATGATGGGAGCCCAATATATAAATAATAAAATAAAACTACAATAAACTAAAATAATAAAAATAATCAAGATCGATAAATACATAAAAAAAAAATTAACAAACAAACCAAATAAAATAAAAAATATGAAGAAAAACCGGATTTAGACACATCAGCCAAGGCTGCCTGTCTAAAATAAATAAATATACCTAGGTGAATTAGGTACGTGCCTTGTCACCGATTCCCCCTAATCGATCCGGCTATACTGAATTGGATGGAAAACACGTAGTTACTAATTTTCATAGTGACTTCGACCGACGTTTATTTAGTGCAGTGGTACCAACACGGGCGGGTTGAACCCTACCATCTACATATACATCCTGTACATTTATATACGTTCTATACATTCTGAATCTCTGACATTAAAGGCAAACGTTTAAACTATTACGTCAATTATTTTTAATTCTCCTAAATATCCGCGATCTTTGTACCGTGTGGGGTCGGTACTTAAAAAGAATAGCCCCACTGCATCTCTCCCCGTCGCATGTCGTAAAAGTCGACTAAGGGATCGTCAGCCTGGGCAGCTCAGTGGTGCGGTCAGTTATTGGATGGGTGACCGCCCGACCGTTGGAGGCTGACCGTGGTTCGGATTCCACGTTAAACTGTAGGTCCCTTCCCTTCTTACCTTACTGGGTGGTAGGGTTTATCCCGGCCGGGTTGGTACCACCGCACTGAGCGAAACGTCGGTCGAAACGGCTATGTAAATAGTTCGTGTTTTCCGTCCAGTTCAGTGTAGCCGACGCGAAATGAAGGGAAGCACTGACATAGCACCTAGTTCACCCGGTGTTATGGGCTGACATCACGGATGTTGTAGGTGATGTAGCCTACCGTGTCAGTTTCCATAAAAAAAAAAAAAAAAAAAATGGGATATTCCCGGTAGACGCATGACCTAAAGAAATTAATTCCTTTCTCCTTAGAGTCGCTCAAAAGTAAAAACCGGTAGGTACTGGTTGAATGAAAAAAGCGCGATAAACGAATATTGAACGAGGAAACCTGCTGAGGTTGACTAGAAGAAATGTCCTTTGGCAATAAGGCAGAATGCATGAAATATCTGTATACATTTAACATACATATTTATTATCAATAAACAAAAAAAATTACAAGATCTAACTGCATCCAACACGATAGTCGACCTATGGTGGGTAAGCAGAATAGAGCTCTCCATACATATTTACGCCGATGTTTGTTACTGAAATTCAAGCGAAAAATGCTATCAAATTGAATGAAAGTACTTACTCGTGAAAGGTGACTCCATCTGTGTTCAAGTTTGAATTTTTCGACGACTTTTTGCACCAAAGCACTGCACAATGAGGCATTTTGTGACAGACGCGCACGTTCGCTCCGCCTGAGCGGCGGACGGAGACTAAAATCGGTCGCCGGCGCTAGACTGACGCGCTGGCGCGTTTGCGCTGGCGCGCGGCTACCCCTGTCCTCCTATGTATAGCGTATCCAGGCTTACTGACTCGTGGAATACCATGTCGGCCGGCTAGTTGCACCTTCACATTATGTATGAAGGACCCCAGATTGTACATTAGAGGATTTTTTAGTTTTGTTTCGGTTTTGTTGTGTAATTCATACCCTAAGAGGTAGGGAGGTAGAGAGGCAGGGGGGCAGGGAGAGAGGGAGGGAGAATTGGAGGGAGAGAGAGAGAATATATCGCGTTGATTCAAATTTTATTAAGCATAACCTACATTGCCGCGAGCGAAGCCGTAGGCAAAAAGCAAGCCTTATATAAAAAGAAAGATGGAATGCAGATGTGAAAATATTGATGCGAAGTACTTGGTCATGTTGACCAGCTGCATTGCGTAACAACATAGAGAGTTAATAAGAAAGGAATACGTTTTCATAGAAGAAAATTCATACCTAAATGAGACTAATTTAATTCATTAAATATTTTACGTGGTAGGGTTTAATCCGCCCGGATTGGTACCACCGCACTGAATGAAAGGTCAGTGGAAACGGCTAAGTATGTAAATAGTTCGTGTTTTCCGTTCAGTTCAGTGTAGCCGGGACCAAAGGGAAGCATTGAGTACCGTGTGGGGCCGGTACTTTAAAAGAATAGCCCCACTGCATCTCTCCCCGTGTATGTCGTAAAAGGCGACTAAGGGATATAACTCCCTTCTTATATTACTAGGTGGTAGGGTTTAACCCGCCCGGGTTGGTACCACCGCACTGAATGAAAGGTCGGTCCAAACGGCTATGTAAATAGTTTGTGTTTTCCGTCCAGTTCAGTGTAGCCGGCACGACCGAAGGGAAGCACTGACGTGGCACCAAGTTCACCCGGTGTTATGGGCTGACATCACGGATGTTGTAGGTGATGTGTAGCCAACCGTGTCAGTTTCCATAAAATAAAAAAAACAAAATTCACATGGCACCTAGTTCACACTGTGGTGAATGGTTCGTGGTGGTATTGGGTAATCGGAGCATGTGCTCTGGCCTCTCTGACTCAGCCATCCATACCGGATCACATACAAAAAATAATTTCCTTTTTGTTTCATAATGAACATAAACTGTTACCTACATGACAGCGTTTTAATAAGGTGGCCAACCGTCCCGGATTCTGCGGGACCGTCCCGCAATAGCAGTTTGTAATCCCGCATTGCAATAATTAATAAAATAGTCCCGCAAAACGTCTAATGCGTCCCGCATGTCCCGCATTTTCCATATTTCCAAGTCATTCAAAATTTGCCTGGCCATCGTCCAGTGCCTTGTTTGTTTGCCAGGGACGAACGCACCTACTGAACTAGTATTTTCGTTGATCAATGCCTTATGGACATTGGAAAAATCGTCTTTGAAAGTTGAAACGTTACGTCCAATGATTGTTGTAAAATTTTATATGGGCAGTTGTGAAAACTTTTATCACATTCTTAACCGAAACCCAGAATTGAGAAATATGATTTTAAAAATAAATGATAACTTCAGTAAGTGCTCGGACACACCCTCAGTCCTTCACACTCGGTGTGAGTGTGAAGGAAGAGTGTCCCCAAGAATGTCCCGCATTGACTTTTCATAAAGTTGGCCGCCCTACGTTTTAATCGCCGACGCAAAAAGAGAGGTTTATAAGTTTAACGTGTCTGTGTGTATGTGTGTATGGTTGTATTTGCCTGTGGGACCGTAGCTCCCAAACGGATGGACCGATTTGGATGCGGTTTTTTTATTAGAAAGCTGATTTAATCGGGATGGTTCTTAGCTATGTTGGTAATCAAGCAATCAAGTAATAAAAAAAATAATTATCTTAAAAAGTGGACCGATTTGTGCGTGGTTTTTTTAATGCTTGAAATTAAAGTTAAATTATGTACAAATTTTAATAAAATATAAAACTCAGAGCTGCGCGAAAATTTACTTAGCGGTCCCCCGACTCCTTTAAAGCAAACGGAAATTCTTTTTGAACTTTTAAGGGTCACGGGTTTTCTAAATATGTAATTAAACTTTTATTTCAAGCTTTTTTAAAAAAAACCGCATGCAAATCGGTCCACTTTTTAAGATAATTTCATGTTTTATTAATTTATTAAACAACCAAAAAATTAAGATACAATAAAAATTAAACTAATTATCTAAGCTAAACTAATATAAAATATAACTAAGTTAAAAACTAAAATTAACCTAAAATTAAAACTAACCTAAAAAATATAAAATATTTCGTCCAGCCCGTCCTCCGTGTCCTGTCCGCGAAGCGAGCCCATTACACCTGCTGCATTCCCACGCTGGATCGCCAGGCTGACTCTCTGCCTGAAGTATTCACCAGCGCGTTTGTCATTTGCTTTTTCTATTAATTTTTTTGATAAGTTGCCAATAAATTTCTTTGTATCGCCGCACCACGGACCAAAAGTCTCGACAGCGAATGCGATGAAGTGGTTAATAAGTTAATTTATTATTATAATCCATGCTAATATCATTGCATGATTAATTGATAATAACGTGCAGGCAGGGCCCTTTCTCTTTAAAAAAAACTCGCAATGTGCGGCTCGTTAGATCTACTTTTTTTTCTATTCACTCAATTTAATCTAACGAAGTAGGTACCTAAATTGGATTTGTAATTTAATTAATTTGTTGTAAGTTGAGTTGAGGCTAAGCTTGGAGGGGCTAAGTGAGTAAGTGTTCATTTGCGTTTTACTGAGCGATCGCTGGCGCGATGACCTCTTTTTGTCGGTGGTAAAATGTATCGGACGCTTCGCAGCAGTTAACGTTCTTTAGTTTTACCGTTTTTATGTAAACACTTCGATACGAAGACTTCGCGGCTGGAGGGAGAGTGCCGTCCCAAATATGACAGCCTTATGGCATTGCCGATTCATTCTTTAAATAATGACTTGTCGTAAAATCGACTGTCATTGTCAGATAATACTGATCATAATTTTCTTTTAATTGAAACCGCGACATGTGGCAAGCCACCCATAACGCCCATGGACATTCGGTCGTATGCGGGGGTTTGCCAATGCCATGCCGGCCTGACAGGTGCACATTCACGCCCCTCTCGAAGGACCATGTCAGCCTCGGTAGCTCAGTGGTGCGGTCGGTCGAATGTTTTAGGCAACCCTGAGCGCGGTCAGTGCTTGGATGGGTGACCGCCCGACCGTTGGAGGCTGACCGTGGTTCGGATTCCACGTAAAACTTTAGGTCCCTTCCCTTCTTACCTTATATTACTAGGTGGTAGGGTTTATCCCGCCCGGGTTGGTCCCACCGCACTGAATGAAACCAGTCGAAGCGGCTATGTAAATAGTTCGTGTTTTCCGTCCAGTTCAGTGTAGCCGACATAAAATGAAGGGAAGCACTGACACGGCACCTACTTCACCCGGTGTTATGGGTTGACATCACGGATGTTGTAGGTGATGTAGTCAACCGCGTCAATTTACATTAAAAAAAAATCCGAGAGAAATACGATTACTACGAGGGTTCTGTAAAATCTTTACGGAACCCTCGGCGCACAAAGTGCCTTCATGCTTGACCGGCTTTTTAAAATCTTGTGCATTTGCTGACTTTTCACCTCTGTCCTTTTCATTATTTTGTCTTTAGTATGCTTTTCGCAAGATCCAACCGACGCGGTTGCGCCAGACGGGTAATTGGCAAAACGAATTTATAAGCGTCATCCAAGCGAGATGCCTCCATAACGACCAGAATATCTTGCAGCCAACTTGCAGCTACATGGAGCATTTTATTACAAAATGCTCCATTAGAGGCGACTATAATAACTATTAGCGTTTTTGCTCCAACGTTGATCGCATAACCGAACTGCATCGTTCCACGTTTGAACAATGACTGAACAAAAAGAAGAGTTTCTTTTTTTCTTTTTTTTTTAAAGGTCGGCGCGTGGATACTAGTCCCGTTAATCGATCGACAGGTTGACGGACAGCCGCATCAATTAGTTTAAGGTGCGTTCACATAATGATGTTGATATATTACAGAGAGCCCTCATGACAAGATAAGTGTGTTTTATCGCTTATTCCATGGGGACACAGAGCATCAAATGCGCGCGCCCCTCCTAGAGGCGCCCTGAGCGCGATTTCTCTACAACGCCGTTGAAGCCTGTGGGCGTGGCCTATGACTTACATATGTGTGTTGTGCGTGTGCATTTGTTTTGTGCGTGTGCCTAACTTGCTCCTCTTTGTGTGTAGTGTCGATACTAGCACACACACACACACATACGAAGCGCTAGCAGCACTGCGTGTAGTTTTTGGGTTTCAAATATTATCGCTTAGGGCGTCTCTAGTAGGGGGCGCGCGCGGTAGGTATTTGATGCTCTGTGCATGGGGAGTACTCGGAGCAGCTGTTTAACGCGATCCCGCCGTCTCCTTTACATCACCGCACCACACGCACCGGACAGTGATTGCATCCTTACACGCTGAACTTACCGCGGTTACGTACCAACCGGTTCTGCAGATCTTTCCTCTACAGAACCGGTAAACTCTGGAACAACGCTCTCCCTGCCCATATATTTTCCCCCAAGTACAGTCTCGGGTTCTCCAAGAGGGGCGTGAATAGGCACCTGTCAGGCCGGCATGGCATTCGCAACGCCCGATGTGGACTTTTTCAGCAATTTGCAGTTTCATAATTACTATGGTGTGTGGTTACCTTCAGCAAAACTTTTGTGATGTGAATTTTTTCAGCAATTTGCAGTTTCATAATTACTATGGTGTGTGGTTACCTTCAGCAAAACTTTTGTGATGTGAATTTTTTCAGCAATTTGCAGTTTGACACATATGGCGATTAATTCTGTACCACTTCAACCGATTTCGATTGTTCGATTTCGATTATTTTTTTATGTAATATTACTACAAAGAATGAAATAAAAACTGTTTTAAAAAATATAAAACCGACTTAAAAAAAAACTAGAACTAAAAAGTATTAAATAGGTACCTAATATTTTTTTTTTTATAGATTAATTCGTCTCCTCCCGAAACAGGCAAAACTCATTAGAGTATACAGCCAATTCTGTCGTAGCTTTTAACGTCTGTTGTATAAGTTCTCGCACCGCGAGAACCACAAAAATATATTTTTCTAATTACAACGACGACGCGACCAACTCCCGCCGTCCGCCATCTTTTTGATGAAATTTTCTCTGTGAATATTCTAAATTTGAAATCTGTTCCGACCGGCCAGATGCGCTTAATATATTATGGTACGAGTACCATCGAGCTGGTCTGATGATGGAGACGGAAGGTGGCCAAAGGAACTCCTAAACTATGTACACATGACAAACCTGCTGTTTGAGCTCGTTGGATTTGTCTTGACAAGCAATTACTATAGGCCTAGGTGGTGTCCAGGGTCTGATGATGAAGACGGAAGGTGGCTACAGGAACTCCTAAACTACACAATATGATAAACACATCGTGTTTGGGCTCGTTGCATTTGTCTTCACGAGCATTTTACTTTAGACCTAGGAGATTCTCAATCCGACGGTATGTTTTCTTTTTTTTATGTTTGTTACGCGATAACTCCCTCAATTGTGGGCCGATTTTGAAAATTATGATTTTTTGTCCCTGAGGTGGTCACGATCGCATTGGAAAGCGAAGCGGAATCGCGATGCCGAAGGCCTCCCGATTCCGCCGAGTACATTAATAGCAAAAATTCCTAAAAAAAAACTATTTAAAAAAATATAAAAAACTACTTCAAAATGTATGAAATAAAAAAAATCGAACCCTGGAGTTGAAGGCGGTGCTAAAGCAAGCAAAAATGATGGATGAAAGAAAACATGATTCAGATTTCGATTCATGAGTGGATCCTTTTGTGATTTTGTGTAGCCATCTTTTGCATGCACCGCCTTCAATTCTGGGGTTCGATTTTTTTTTATTTCATACATTTTTGAAGTCGGTTTTTATAATTTTTTATATAGTTTTTTTTTTTTCATTTAATTACTCTCAAACGGTTTTTCTTTCATTTTTACCCGACTGCGCGAAGCAAACATGTGCAAAAAACACCCAAAACCATCGATCGACCAAAACAAACTCGACATATTATGTACGAATTCTTCTTCGCCTCCGCCCGCACATTGGGCCGGTGGATGAATGTGTATCTATGTTCTGATGTCCACTCGAGCCACTTCGAGGCATTTTAATTCCACGGCTGGAGGTAATGTCGGCAATTTGTGTGTCGTCGCTCACCCGGCCTCATATTAAGATTAATTTGATCCTTGGATAGTCTCGGAAGAGTATAATCATTCTGGTTGGCTAGCGTACGCCGGCTTTGCCCGGGGCTTTTTACTTTCAATTTGCCAGTGCCTCTGTCGTCGATCTTAGCATTCAAACTTAAGGCGCCATACAACTTACAAGGTAAGCCAGCACATACATCGCGCAGAAATAGAAAAAGCAAAACTTCCGGTTTTTATTTCTTAAAATATTAACAAGTTCACTCCGGAGAAAAAAAAATCTGTTAAGTGCGAGTTTTACTCGCGCACGGAGGTTCCCGTATCTATCCGCTATTATCCGCCTATCTTTTGTCTTTCAACAATGCAATGTATAAAAGCCTGTGGCGCCATCTATTATTCAGTAATGTGACTAATTGATTTTTCGGACGTTTGTTGTATGGGAGCCCCCCTTAATTTTTAACATTTTCTTTTTTTGTATTATTTGTTGTTATATCCGCCATAGTAACACATATTCTGTGAAAATTTCCACGGGCTACCTATTACGGTTCCAGAGATACAGCCCTCGGACAGACGGACGGACGGACGGCAGAGGCTTAGTAATAGGCTTTTGTACGGGATAAGGAAACCTAAAAAGTGAAATAAACGCATCAGCTTCAAGTTCTTAGTGCTATTAATAATCAATTAATGGATTTTAATTTTTAGTATATAAAAATTTTTTTATTGTTATAAAAATAAATGTGTCAATACAGGAAAAACAATAATAATAATGCAAAACTACGAAATGAAATAAAAAAAAATTATTACAAATTAAAAACAACCCCGACACATTCACAATCCTGAAAAAGTGAAAAAAGAATTTCCGCATAGTTAAAGGCGTCGGGGATCGAGTTTAGTTTTATTTATTAAGTTTTTATAAATAAATATTTTCAATTAAGATGAGACAAGCTGCATAGAAACTTTTTGTACTTTTGCACAGATTTTTCTTTTACTTGGACGTAAGCGCCACGTCTTCGCCGTTTCGCTACTTCACTTGTTGTCTTTTTTTTTTTTTTTTTTTTTTATGGAACCTGACACGGTTGGCTACATCACCTACAACATCCGTGATGTCAGCCCATAACACAGGGTGAACTAGGTGCCATGTCAGTGCTTCCCTTCATTTCATGTCGGCTACACTAAACTGGACGGAAAACACGAACTATTTACATAGCCGTTTCGACCGACGTTTCGTTCAGTGCGGTGGTACCAACCCGGCCGGGATAAACCCTACCACCTAGTAAGGTAAGAAGGGAAGGGACCTACAGTTTAACGTGGAATCCGAACCACGGTCAGCCTCCAACGGTCGAGCGGTCACCCATCCAATCACTGACCGCGCTCAGCGTTGCTTAATAACAGTTGACTAACCAACCGCGCCACTGAGCTGCCGAGGCTGACGAATTTTCTTATCCCTTAGTCGACTTTTACGACATGCGACGGGGAGAGATGCAGTGGGGCTATTCTTTTTAAGTACCGACCCCACACGGTACACGTTGTCTTTTTCATACACGCGCCTGCGCTCTCTCCCTGTCTCGTTCACAGGGATGGAGGGGGAAATTTGACAATTCTGTCTTGTCATCTGCGGCGCCTTAATTTCTTATTTTCTTACTTTCGTGTCAGCGGTAACCTTTTGGCTTAATTTTTATCGAAAGGCAGAAATATATTTAATTTGTTATTTTTTTCAGTCTCGATCGTTTACCGTGCAATGTTTATCGCCAAGCAAATTGCAAGATAACTACACTTAATAGTCTTAAAGTACCTTACATCAGCTGAAACTCAAGTGCACACTTTGTTGCAACGACCACGGGAACATTGACATGCACAAAACTCCCAGAAACGACAATGTTAAAAAAATTGCATGCATGCATACATACATACATACATACATATCACACACGATGAATCCCGACAATCGGGGTAAGCAGAGTAATCGGCGTTGTGCTGCAAGAACTCTGGTAAATTACAGCACAACACCGACCGCCACGTTTCGCAAAGTATTTGAACAAGATTTAATCGATCAAGCAGCAAGTAAGGCACGAAGACCCACCTGCTGCATGACTCGGTGGAAGTACCGTGCCAAGGTGAGAGGTGGCGAGCCTGTCGCCCTTTAGCACGGCATCTTTTCCTTATCCCTTAGTCGCCTTTTACGACATGCACGGGGAGAGATGCAGTGGAGATATTCTTTTTAAGTACGGGCCCCACACATGCATGCATGATGGTACATATACATACATACCACACGCTGTATCCCCACTGTATCGGGGTAAGCAGAGTGGTCGGTGTTGTGCCGCAAGTACAGAACAACACCGACCACCACATTTAGCAAAGTATTAGGACAAGATAACTATCAAGCAGTAATTTAAGGCACGAAGACCCACCTGCTGCATGACTCGATGGAAGAACCCTGCCAAGGTGAGAGGTAGCTTGCCTGTCGCCCTTATGCACGGCACGACAGACAGGCAGACGGGCAGACGGACGAACGGACAGACAGCTAACACAGAATATTAGTAATGATTTCGTGTGTGTACACTTTTCTATAACCTCGTCGTCGTCGAGTATGTCCTTCTGGGTGTATGTTCTCAGGAACATTAAAATTTCTCCCATGGCAACAAGCCACTTTGTTCTTGCTTGTGGGCATGCGCAGAAAAACTGTTCGCCATAAGAAGCCATCTTTGATTGCTTGCTACCAACATTACGGACGCTAACTTTCGCAGACAACTCTTCGTAAAGAGGCGTCAGCGGTATTTTATTATAAACAACAACATTATAACAGTAACAATATTTTGTGGCTCAGAACACGTCTTCGGTTTCGGGAGTGGTTATAGGGTGGCATACTGAAGAGTGGATAAACGTTTATGAAATAAAGTGTTGTCAGCTTCGGTAGCCCAGTGGCGCGGTCGGTCGGATCATAAGCACACCTGGGCGCGGCCAGTGGATGGGTGACCGCTCGAAGGCTGAGCGTGGTTCGGATTCCACGTAAAACTGTAGGTCCCTTCCTTTCTTACCGTACTAGGTTAGGGTTTAACCCGCCCGGGTTGATACCACCGCACTGAATGAAAGGTCGGTTGAAACGGCTATGTAAATAGTTCGTGCTTTCCGTCCACTTCAGTGTACCCGGCACGATCGAAGATAGGCACTGACACGGCACCTAGTTCACTAAGGTGTTATGGGCTGACATTGCACGGATTTAGTAGGTGAAGTAGCCAACCGTGTCAGTTTCCATAAAAAAAAGTATTTTATGTTAAATTATGGCGTAAATTGGCGGGCCGCCGCACAGGCGGGATGCCATTTTCGTTTGTTTTGACCCACTGTGTTGAAACTCTGTGGCTACACTGACTGACCTACACTGTAGTCAGGGTTGAAAAAACAAGAAAACAGTTTTGTTTTTATAAAACAATTTTTTAAACAACACTAGTACTTAAGGCCCTGTCAACCTGTATTCACCCGTACTCCTCTTTCAAGGCGCCGCTTTCGCTGGTTGGAGTAGGATGCAACACAATCAATCAATCAAAAATTAGGTTTTTATTTTTTTATTCCAAAACTAAGGATCGAAACAAAAAAGTAAAAATAAAAAACTATTTAAAAAAATATAAAAACCGCCTTACAAAATGTATGAAATAAAAAAAAAATGGAACCCTAGAGTTGAAGGCGGTCGGTTATTTTTGCTTGCTTTAGCACCGCCTTCAACTCTAGGGTTAGATTTTTTTTTATTTCATACATTTCTGAAGGCGGTTTTTATATTTTTTTAAATAGTTTTTTATTTCACAGTGTTTTTTAGTAATTTTTTGCTATTAATCTACTCGGCGGAATCGCTTTCCAATCCGATCTTGACCAAATTGAAATGGGGCCACACGGGAAACACCAGCTTTCAAATAAAAAAAGAATTTTCAAAATCGGTTCACCCAGTCGAAAGTTCTGAGGTAACAAATATAAAAATAAAAAAATTAAAAATACAGTCGAATGGAGAACCTCCTCCTTTTTTTGAAGTCGGTTAAAAAGCTACGGATTTAGATATATACTATATTCAACAAATAACATACCTATATTTTTTCCAAAGCCTTTATTTGGTCACGAAATACGTTTTTATAACTAAATTCAGAGGCATGTTCATGATTTTTTTCTATCGAGCGAAGTTAATCAATTCTTGTTTTCAAAAAGCTATCGATCTGCGCTGATAGATGAAGTTTTACATATATTAAAACTGAATCGCTTTTTAATGAATTGCTTTGGCTGTAGGTAATATGAGACGTTTCTAAAACTCCTGTGTTAGCAAAAATTCTGGCCGGGAACGAACTATTTATTTATTATCTTTTTTCATCTGTGTCTAATGTAAACATGTCACCTCTGTTCGCGCAAGCGCGCTATGCATGTTCTTGACGCTGCTATGCATTAAAAGTACCGAGATATTTCCTGCGAAGTCTTCCGTGTTTTGCGGTTGCGGTGCGGTGTTGTTCTATCTTGGATCCGCAATATAACCATGGCCTAAACAAAACCATTATTACAAATAAGCAATGGAAGAGGAAACTTTATCTTAAACAGCTTGAAAAATCTGTCAAGTGCGAGTTTTACTTGCACACAGAGGGTTCTGTAGATCCGTTATACCATAGGTACCTGTCAAAAAAACATATCCGTCTATCTTTCATATGTCTTCCATGCAAAGTTTTTTTTATTGCTTCCGAACTGGGTGGCTGTGCCCGAGGTCGAAGCCTCAGGCGCAGCCAATATCATCCCCGAGGAGGCGCCAGTCCGGCTTTGAGGTGGACTAATGTCACTGGGGAAAGGCCATTAACCCGCGATTTGACGATCCGTGGATTGTAGGAGTGGGGAAAGATATTCCCCGGAAGCCCGCTCCACACCTATGCAGCGCGACACAAGAACGATTTAGAGAATTGTGCAGTTCTAAGAACAGCTTTTATCGACTGTACACGACAAGTACCTGTAGAACCACATATTATTTAGTCAAAGTCAAAGTCACATCATTTATTTCCAATGGAGTATAGTTTCGTACAATTTTACAATTTCTTATAAAATTATTCTACTATAACAAAAGTCAAAAATAATAAAATTATTAATAATACAAATAAAATTTATATAAAAAAAATCAAAACACATAATAAATTATCATAATAAAAAAAATTCAAATAAAATTTAACCTAAGCTAACCTATTATAAATACTCAGTAGTCAGAATTAATCGATTCATAGCATGTTTATTGTACGGGGACCCCTTAATTTTTTACTTTTTGCTTGTTTTATTATTTGTTGGCATATCTGCCATAATAACACATTATGTTCTGTGAAAATTTCAATCGGCTACCTGTTACGGTTCAAAAGTTACAGTCCTAGGACGGACAGACGGACAGACAGACGGCGCGGCGTACGCTTATTACTAGAACGATAAAAAAGGTATGGACGCCGGACTGTCAAATCCTTGTATGAGAACTAGCGTCGCCGAGTTGCGGGGAGCGGAGTGTTCTTTCTTACCGATGATAAGATATTCCACTAAGGCCCACTTGCACCAACACGAATTTAACGATATAAACCAGTTTAACTCGTTAAGCTAGTACCCGTGGACTGTGGGAACCGCGTTTAAATCCATAACTCGCTACTTAACTCTAAATTCGTTTTGGCGCAATTGGGCCTAATTGTGCACACTAAACTTGGCTGTAGTGTTTTTACACGTAAACACAGAGCATGCGGGCATTTAAAACGGGTTTTTACGAACGCGGCCGATGACAGACCGACGGGCCAGCGCGCGACCGTCCAATGAAACAAGTATGCTTTTACTTATATCGTGTTACGCTGGCGAGGATAGGGTTCCTAGGCTTATTAATAGGCTTCCGAATGCATACGAAACCCTAAAAATGGTAAGCACAAGAACAACATTACGCAATAGGTACATTAGTCGGATGGGCCATGCCATGAAAGACGCCGCCTTATGCGTCCACCGGCTCTCTAAAGGTGACTATAGAAGGTGTTTTTTTTTAAATACCGCTTTCGTATAATATATTTTTTTTATTGTCGAACGAATAGGTACATTTTCATTCATTCTATACAACATTTTTGGGGGTGTAATTTTTGCTGCAAAAGATACACGAGTTTTTATGTTTTCGACCAAAATATACTTGGATTTTCTTTCTTGTCATTCGTCATTGAGAAATAATATTATTTCTATATAAATTCTAAGATTTCATACAAGGCCGAATTAGTGTATGTATATACCTACCTATGTATACCTACCTCAAACCATAGATTAAGTATGCTAGGTAGGAGGGATATAGCGCGATTCAATGCTTCCGAGAGTATGATAAATGAGTAAACGTATGTAATTGGGTCGAATGTTGCGATATTTTACTAGATATCTGGCTGGACAGACAGACTTCGCACGTAGACAATGGAGCAGCAGTTGCGTGCTCGCGCTGCGTTGCATTAATGCACCTCTTAGACGAGCGTCTTTCCACTTGCGCCAGTCAAAATTATAATAAAAAAACCGGTCGGTACTAAAACACTTTTCTGTCCCGTAAATATTACATTGTCAAAAAAACCTACACATTTCCTGTAATCTATGGTTTAATATCTACTATTAAATTATAATATATTAAAATATACCCTATTAAAATCCAAATCTGAGCTTTAGGAACCTAGGAGAACAGGGGCGGGGCGATAATTTTATGTACATTTCTAGCTTTATCATTAATACCACTGAACTTAAAATTGTAAAAAAATATTTTTAGAATCCTAACTAAAGAAAATGATACTCCACACTCCACGCGATAAAATACAAAAAGTATTGGTACCAAACTGAGCGCCCTATTAACCTAAAACAATTTTTTTATGTAGTTATTGACCAAGTTTTATCATTATGCCAAATTTCAAGTTTCTACGTTACTTAGTTTTCGAGAAAAACCTCTGTGACCGCCGGACGGACAGACACGGTTGTGATCTTATAAGGGTTCCGTGTTTTCCTTTTAAGGTACGGAACCCTAATAAAGCGGAAAATCTGTAACGATGCGCCGATCTATGCGGCGTCGTTGATTCTATGTTCGCTTATAAGACGAGAACTACTTAACCAATTCACGTGGGGTTTTCACGGGTGTTCAGAGACATCTAAGGGTATTATATAAATATGATTTTTCCACGAAGCGATGCCGTGGGAGCACATAGTAAGTGATAAGATAATTGAATCGAAATGTGAATGTACCAACGCGGGGTTCATACAAAAATTATTTGCGACGCGTATCTGTTTGTACAATTTTATAAATATATTTTTATATATTGATATTAATAATAAAATGTAGGCAGGTTCAAATATTTGAACCTGAAGACGACAGGTTAAGTCGAAATATTTGAAGCAGTGTACATTTTATTATTAATATCAATATATAAAAATACATTTAAAACAAATATTTTGTAAATAAAAATAATTTATTATTTACAATTTTATAAAAAAATATACTTGCGCTATCGTGTCCATGTCATGAGATTCGTCAAACAGTACCACTACACAATATGTTGACTTGGTTAAACAATTTAGGACTGGCGCATACTAGCAGAAACTGGCGTCATTCAAAATGACAATATAAACCCGGCCCCGTTCTTATCATCGGTTCGCGAGTTTGTATTGTAAATTGGCATGAATCCGAAATCAAATCTGCTTAATTACAATTTTATTCACAAATCGGATTGCGCACGAAGCCGCCACAAATAATAGACTTTGATCGCACGCAATCGAGCTTTGCGAAATGCTGAAAAATTCCGGTCAAGCATGAAGATATTCACATTCAGATATTTATTTCGCCACAAAGAACACACAACATTAACAATATTTCATTGAGACGTATGCATATTCAGTATAGTTCGTCTATCTCGCCATACTAGAAATGTGTTTTTTTCAAGTTTACTAAAAAAACGATTAATATAGTGAAATGTAAGTAGGAAAAGACAATTGAAGATAAAATAATAATAAGATACATATTAATAATACAAGTAGTAAGTACATGCTAGTTAAAAATAAAACCGTTTAAAAAAAAAAAACCGGCCAAGTGCGAGTCGGACTCGCGCACCTAGGTTTCCGCACCACAAAAAAAAACAATGAAAAAAAACGTTTCTTGTATGGGGACACCCCTTAATTTTTTAACTTTTCTATATTTTATTATTTGCTGTTATATCCACCATAATATAACACATATTCTATGAAAATTTGAACCGGCTACCTATTACGGTTCCAAAGATACAGCCATGGGCGCCGCCAGGATTTCCTTCAGGGAGGTGCTCTATGTTTTGTAGATAAATGTATGTAATGTCAAATTCTAATCGCGCGCATTTGGAGAAAAATCATTCCATGTAGGACTCTGTCAGGCCTCACCACAGAGCATGAAATACTACTGCGGGCGCCCAGTAGTAATGCGCGCGCAGTTCCATGCTCTGTGGGCCTCACGCACTCTATGTACTTGCGCGCGCTAACTACCTACCGCCCAGCGGGTCGCCAGCAGCGGTCTAATTCAGTGAAAATTCGTCGTCACTCGTCATTCGTCACTTTACACTCGATCGTTTAGGTACATTTTCGTACGCAGCGATTGGCGACGTGAAACATTAGGCTATTAAAGCCGAAGGTATGGAACTTTTTCTATGGAGTGATTTATCTGTTACGAAGTAACTATTAAGTAAGCTGTGACTCCGTCCTCCGACTCGTCTGTCCACTCAGCCGGATGTACTGTAGCCACTTATTATATTTATAAATGGGATCATTAGTATGCATACGTGTAATATGTGCTACTCGTATATGGCATAAATATAATAAAGATAAATGCTGTGGAAATGCGGTGCGCGCGTTGAGGAGTATGTGTGGAGTTACAATGAAAGATAGATTGAGAAATAGTGTAGTGCGAGAGCGCTGTGATGTGATCTAAAAGAAGGTATAGTGACAAGGATTGAGAAAGGAATGCTTCGGTGGTTCGGTCATGTTGGAAGAATGGATGATAGGTAGGCTTGCCATAATTTTCCAGAATTAAGTCCGGACGCCACACTGATCCTCAAAAACAAGGACCTCCCTCTTCCTCCGTATGGGTACCACCACCCCACTGAATGAAGGTTGGTCGAAGCAGCTATGAAATAAAATAGTTCATGTTTTCCTACCAGTTCAGCAAGATCAAAAAGGGGGAAGCACTGTCATGGCACCCAGTTCACCAAAGTGGGTGATAACACCGCTATTGTCGGTGGTGTAATCCGTCTAAGTCAGGTGAATAAAAAAAATTAAAAGACTCAAAATCAACACAATTCTATTATTAGGCGGAAGAAATCGCGATTTCTTCGATCCGGATTTTTTTATATTCGCGCGCAGTAATCGCGATTACTGCGCGCGAATATAAAAAAATTTGGACGTATTATGAGTCCGGACAAAAGTCCGGACATAGTTGCTAAATCTGGACAGTCCGGGCTAAATCCGGACGTATGGCAAGCCTAGATAGGAGACTAACGAAAGTTTATCGAGCGAATGTGAGTGGAAGAGCCGGGAAGGGACGCCCTAGACGCACGTACCTGGACCAGATCGGGCATGTGCTCAAAAAGGGTCAAGTCCGTAGTACCCGTAACCGACGAGCATGCATGAAGAACATTATGAGAGCGGAAGGGGCGGCAGACGTGTTTCAGGATCGTCGCACGTAGGGATCCGTTGTCTCTGCCTACCCCACCGGGAAACGCTATGTATTTATGTGTGTATGTAAGGCATAAAATGAGAGAAAATGAAATTAAAACGGATCTATAAAATTATTAATTTCGTGTAGAATTTCAAATGTAGACTGCCTTGAATAAACTTATTAATTACCAAGTTGTGATCGACCTTGGACGATATATTCTTTACAATTTATTCAAACGTGGTCGTCAAATTTCGATTTAGCACGGCATTAAAATATCACATTGGCAAATATTAATAAACAATCTGTTTAGTAAATTGTATAATATGTTTTAATATGTGAGGAGTCGGGGAACAAAACGATCTAAAAGCGATGAACTCAATTTTACAGGAGAGGCAAAAAACTAAATAACATACCTACTTCCATTTGTTTATTTCTATATTTTGTTTTTTTAGTCGATACCTTGGCTGATTTGTATAAGATCTAGCATTCGCAAGTAACTTTTTATTGTGTGAATGGGACATAATTAAAAAAAAAAATTCCATTTAGATCGTTTTGATTGAAACCGGAATATTTAGATCATTTTGATCGCAACTGTATTAATAAATTATACCGTTTTGATTGCTACTGGTGTTATAAAAACAGGAAATAAAAAATTTTAACTTTTAAACAACATTTTTTTAATCCGTATATTTCTACATAGTAAATCTTAATTTATTAAATCCTTAATTAATGAATATGCAAAAAAAATTTCTTCCCTGTTACACTATTTTCTTGGAACCGGCGTTGAGTGCCGCAACCGTACCCGAAGACATTTTTCCTACCATTTACACCAAACCAAAAAATTATAATTAATTATTAATTTAATGGTTTTTCGTTTATAACAATTCAATAAATATATTTTCCTTTCTTTTCCAAATTTAAACAAATGTATACATTTCATATTTTTGTTGATATTATTAATTGTAGAATTAAAATTAAATTGAATAGTTTAATTAATTATTAATTAATTAAATTAGTAGAAACTTTACTGGTTTAGTTGTTAGACTAGTGTTAATTTTCTATGTATTAATATTATAACTGTTTGTTTCTTCAAAAGTTTAAAATAAAATAAAAATAAAAATAAATAAAACCAATTTGCACAGTAACTCACTTTACCGAAGATATGCTCAAATGTGAATGTTACCATATGTAAATTACGAATACCAGAACAAAAAAATTAGAAACGGCGCCAAAAAAATTCTATTTAGACCGTTTTGAAAGAAAACATTTTTACGCTATGATTAATATGAGATTTAGATCATTTTGAAAGAAATTAAATTTTCATAATTTCATAATTAAATTAATATTTTCATTTCAAATAATCAATCATTTTCTACTAGCGATAGATCGTTTTGAACGAAATTGGTTATTTTAGCCTAATTTTTCTAAGGTTTCTAGATCATTTTGGTAGCAAATAGTTTTGCCAATCGATAGAACGGTCAAAGGCGCACCGATTAAAAAAAACATTTTTGTGTCAAAAATCTATTTAATCTTTTTGTTCGCCGACTCCTCATGTCTAACAGAATATATGTTATTTTTTATGGCCGATATAACAACAAATAATAAAAATAAGAAAAGGAAAATAAGAAAAATAAGAAAATAAAATTAAAAAAATCACGAGGGTTCCCATAGAAGAAACTGAAAAGTGCTGAAGACAGTATGGGCGCGCGACATCTACCGAAAATAGTATGAACCATTCATGAATTTTAACTAATATGAAGCATTTCATGACGTATTATATATATTATATATTATATATATTAGCACAGTATTAGGACAAGATAACTATCATGCAGCAAGTAAGGCACGAAGACTCACCTGCCAATGCGAGAAATTGTATTTACATTACAATCCCGGAAGGCCATCGTTGCACCGGCCACTATGTATCGGTATTCCGCATTTCACTCGGCGGGCGGCGGCGGCGGCGCGCGGCGCTCGTCGCGACCGTAACTTGTATTACCGCAATCGAAGCGACGACACTTTCTCGACCGACCACGACGACGCGTCGTCTTACCCGGTAGGTTGGTCCCAGTTGGTTGGGCGTAGATAGTTTGCACTGGCGTAACACGCTGTTTCTGGTCTAGGCGTATAATTAATTAGACAATATTTTGTGACAATAAATGTAAATAAAAATCCGCCCAAGTGCGAGCGGGACACGCGCATAGAGGTTTCCGCACCACAAAAAAAAAAACGTTGACAAAACACGTTTCTTGTATCCCCCCTTAATTTTTTTTCTAGTTTATTTTTATTTGTTGTTATATCCGCCATAATAACACATATTTTTGAAAAAATCAACTGGTTAGCTATTACGGTTCCAAAGATAGAGCCATCGGACGGACGGACACACAGGCAGAGGTATTATGTACTAGCGTAGGCTAGTACATAATACCTCTTTGCACACAGACAGACAGACAGACAGCGTAGGTTTAGGTTAGGCCATAGATTCCCAAAGTGGTCCAGGTGGACCCCCAGGGGTCCACGGGAGACTCGACGGGGGTCTACGTTGGCGTGAAAAAAAAAGTGGGGGTTCACATGTTGTAAGTTAGGGTCCACGAAAATTTATCTGGTTTCGATAGTAAAGAACAATAATGTTGGCTTGACTAGTAAGAACTTGCATATTCGATATTCAGTACAACATTTCAGAGCATGTATAGGCGTTTATTCCTTACAAAACTGAAACCAAATATTGATAATTTGCTGTCAATCCATCAAGTATATCCCTGCCATTAATGTTTAATTTTAATTCTACTAAGTCTGTGTAAGTAACATATTATTTTAATAAATAGAACACAAGAAAATATACTATTTTTCTTTTTCTTTTTACCGCTCTGAACTTAGGGTTGGGACTTAGCGGCCACGCAAATTTCCATCGTTAGATCTAATCTTCACATTTTTGACGAGTTTTGGGAATATAGCAGGAGGGGTTCACAGAAACCAGTAAAATTTTGAAAGTGGTCTACGAGAAAAAAAAGTTTGGGAACCTCTGGTTTAGGCTAATAGGCTTCCGTATGGGGTATGTTTAGTGTTGCAAAAAACCCGATTCATACCATTTATTGTTGATTTATTTCACTTTGGTACATGTACGATACAGTACCGAACATCTATGACGTCATCAGGATTCAAACGAATTCTTTGTGTATCGAACAGAAAGATTCATAATGTAACTGTAGGTAGTAACCGGTACCGTACAAATAAAGCTGGCGGCACACAGTCGATTTCTGCATTCGATGACAGACGATTATAAGATAAATTAATTCCGTGACATAATCGCATATATTCACTACATTTCATTCAAAATTATAACTAGAATATATTTGTAGGTACATAGCTGTTTTAATCAAGTTTGTTTTGCAGTGACTGTGACATAATATTGCCTTTCAATTTATCTATCCTTCTTTCACGCTTCGAAATAGTCGGGGATCTAGAAAATCTGGTCAACATTTTGTTGGTACATAAGGTTCAATGTGGGACCGTGCAAGTTGACTGATCGCAAAAATTATGCGACATCTCAGAGATCGGAATTAGGTAGTGCGATTAGGTACCAAAGTAGGTAAAGTTCGCGTGAGGATATAATATGGAGTTGTTAAATAAAACCACCACCTTGTTTGGGAATTCTGAAAATTTCCTGGGAAATTTCCCGGACTGGATTTTTCTACGAGATCGTATTTATTGACTAAATATAAACTTCTTTTGCTCTTAGGTGATTTTCTTTAGAGTGGCCGGTTATGGAGATATAATTTTTTTTTCAGAAATTTTTATTTCTACTCAATTTACAGGAAAACCGGGGAAGACGTGATAAAATAATCTAAGAGTTTATCGAACTGCTTACAAAACAAGACCTAATTTGTTGTCCTACCATCATTGGTTCTCGATTTATAGCTCGCCGCGATTCTGAATTATGCAGGACGGCATTTGTATGGAAAGCTCCGCCCCCTTTCCTGATTTAAATTCTCGAATGTTGATATTTTTTTCGCCTGAACCTTATTTTTAGACGAAATATAAGACACTTTTATTCTTACACGTTTTTCAATAAAATCGATATTTCCGGAGAAAAAAAAATCTAAAATTATTTTTTTCCAAAATGTTCTCGATTGCTCATGTTTTTTTGGCGGATTCTTATTTCTAAACGAAATATAAGACGCTTTTATTCTTACACGTTTTTCACTTAAGTCGATATTTCCGGAGAGAAAAATAAAACAACCTATTTTTTCATATTTTCTCGAATGTTGATGTTTTTTCGCCTCGAGAACCAATGATGGTGCGACAACAAATTTGGTCTTGTTTTGTAAGCAGTTCGATACACTCTTAGATTATTTTATCACATCTTCCCGGTTTTCCTGTAAATTGAGTAGAAATAAAAATTTCTCAAAAAAATTATGTCTCCATAACCGGCCACTCTAGAGAAAATCACCTAAGAACAAAGGAAGCTTGTATTTAGTCAATAAATACGATCCCGAAGAAAAATCCAGTCCCGGAAATTTCCTAGGAAATTTTCAGAATTCCCAAACAAAGTGGTGGTTTTAACAAGTCCTTATTATATCCTCTCGCAAACTTTACCTACTTTGGTACCAAATCACACTACCTAATGCCGATCACTGATTCATGAAGGTGCAATAGATCGAAAATTGGAGATAATATGTAACAGCCCGGTAGTGGTTTGTTGGTTATCGCGTTGGCGACTCAAGCCAGAACCTGGGTCAGGTTCAAATCCTGGTCGGGATGTATTTTTTCCAATGATTTTCGATTTGCATTTTTCTAATTAAAAATATATATAAAGCGATTACGTGCTTAGTACTAACATAAACATAAAAAACAACATTTTGTGTTTTGTTTGTGTAGTAGTAATGAATAGTAAAAAATATGAGATATTATTAGCGACAAGATTATTATTATTGTAAACTTTATGAATAAAGTACCTAGTATAAAGACTTATCCCATTTTCTTTGTGTGAATTTTATATTTCTATGGAAATATCCACATACCTATGTGAATTTTAAAATAGGTAGATAAAATAAACAATATTTTTTGTTTTAAAACAATGTTATGTGTGTGATCTGCCTTAATCCACTCTGACGTCGCGTCGTCGGCGGCCAGCAGTAGCGAGCGGTACGCTTAAAGACCGCGGCGCGGCGCGGCGGTACAAAGAGCCGGCGGCGGCGGTACATACAAAGAGCCGGCGGCGGAGGTACGTTCAAAGGTTTCAGGCGGCCGGCGGTAAAATATAAAAGCTTTGCCGAGCGATCGCTTACCGATCGTAGCCAGTGGCGGCTTTATTATTTACTTCAGTAAGGCCACTTACATTGTGTTGCCTACTGATGTTTCGTTCCCGGGTCAACATAAAAAAAATTGTACCGCTCCTCCAGGTCGTTTCCTATTTAGTCTAATGGGAAAACCAGCACTGGGTTCTTCTTATAAAGCTTAGAAAGTTTTGAATAAAAAATCTTACAGTTCAGTACCGTACAGTACGGTACATGTATTTTATGGTTTTATTTCCATTTCTGGGTATTATACAAAATTGTATCGTACGGTATCGTACTGCCTTTGCATCTCTAGGTATGTTGTACAATGACTGCTCGTGGTTACAATCTCATCTTATCGTCTTATGTCCGCAAATACGCGAGTGAGTAGCGCATTCATAGCATGAGGCGGCTTGTAATGCGATCGTTTGAAAGTATTCATGACTAGCTTTGGCCCGCGGCTTCGCTCGCGTAAAATTCGCATTAAAAAAAAAGAAAGTAACTAAGCCCGCTACCGTACCTTTATTTCGGCGCGCGGAATAATTCGGTTTGTATGAGAGGTTTGTTTGCGTAACCGGAACTAAATTGTATTTAGCCTATCCTGCCTGTGTCACGTATAGTTAAATGTGGTTGTACTTACTAAGTTTCATAAAATTCGGATGATCGGTTTAAGAGTTATGGAGGAACATACATACATACAGAAAATATTTCTAAAAATTGTCAATTAGTTTTAGTATCATACCTACATAATTGTAGAGTCTACAAACGCAATATCTCATACAACAAAGTAACTTACTCCATGACCATCCCTTACAGATTTGTTATTTATTACCATTGATTTATTAGTATATATACATATCACACACGCTGAATCCTGACAATCGGGGTAAGCAGAGTAATTGGTGTTGTGCTGCATGAACTCTGGTAAATTACAGCACAACACTGACCGCCACGTTTCGCAAAGTATTCGAACAAGATTAAATCGATCAAGCAGTAAGTAAGGCACGAAGACCCACCTGCTGCATGACTCGGTGGAAGTGCCGTGCCAAGGTGAGAGGTGGCGAGCCTGTGGCCGTTTAGCACGGCATCTTGTCCTTATCCCTTAGTCGCCTTTTACGACATGCACGGGGAGAGATGCAGTGGGGGTATTTTTTTTATGTACCGAACCCACACGGTTATTGATGAGAAATTACATGTGAAGGCACGCACATTTATTTACAGACAGGTAACAAGTTTCATCGCTCTTTGCTCCAACTAGTATTTATAGATAGCTCTTTGCCCCAACTAGTATTTATAGATAGCTCTTTGCCCCAACTAGTATTTATAGATAGCTCTTTGCCCCAACTAGTATTTATAGATCGCTCTTTGCCCCAACTAGTATTTATAGATAGCTCTTTGCCCCAACTAGTATTTATAGATAGCTCTTTGCCCCAACTAGTATTTATAGATAGCTCTTTGCCCCAACTAGTATTTATAGATAGCTCTTTGCCCCAACTAGTATTTATAGATAGCTCTTTGCCCCAACTAGTATTTATAGATAGCTCTTTGCCCCAACTAGTATTTATAGATAGCTCTTTGCCCCAACTAGTATTTATAGATCGCTCTTTGCCCCAACTAGTATTTATAGATCGCTCTTTGCCCCAACTAGTATTTATAGATCGCTCTTTGCCCCAACTAGTATTTATAGATAGCTCTTTGCCCCAACTAGTATTTATTGATAGCTCTCTGCCCCAACTAGTATTTATAGATAGCTCTTTGCCCCAACTAGTATTTATAGATAGCTCTTTGCCCCAACTAGTATTTATAGATAGCTCTTTGCCCCAACTAGTATTTATAGATAGCTCTTTGCCCCAACTAGTATTTATAGATAGCTCTTTGCCCCAACTAGTATTTATAGATAGCTCTTTGCCCCAACTAGTATTTATAGATCGCTCTTTGCTCCAACTAGTATTTATAGATCGCTCTTTGCCCCAACTAGTATTTATAGATCGCTCTTTGCCCCAACTAGTATTTATAGATAGCTCTTTGCCCCAACTAGTATTTATAGATCGCTCTTTGCCCCAACTAGTATTTATAGATAGCTCTTTGCCCCAACTAGTATTTATAGGTAGCTCTTTGCCCCAACTAGTATTTATAGATCGCTCTTTGCCCCAACTAGTATTTATAGATCGCTCTTTGCCCCAACTAGTATTTATAGATAGCTCTTTGCTCCAACTAGTATTTATAGATCGCTCTTTGCCCCAACTAGTATTTATAGATCGCTCTTTGCCCCAACTAGTATTTATAGATCGCTCTTTGCCCCAACTAGTGTTTATAGATCGCTCTTTGCCCCAACTAGTATTTATAGATCGCTCTTTGCTCCAACTAGTATTTATAGATAGCTCTTTGCCCCAACTAGTATTTATAGATAGCTCTTTGCCCCAACTAGTATTTATAGATAGCTCTTTGCCCCAACTAGTATTTATAACGTTTTGTCCATATCTCTTACTATCGTGTCTATTCATAATAATTATATTACTGTTTCTAATGATTTTATTTTCTCTGTAATTATGCGCTAATTGTACTCAAACTAAAAATCAGAACAATCACAATCACCATCACAATACATTACACACACCACATTCACACATACACATATAACAAAACACTTCACTTACCATTCAAGCACACTCACCCACCGCCTCGCTTTCTCAGTAAACGCAATTATACCACAGAATACTTAATAGATACATTACACACTACAAAATATAAATCAATTATAACTTACTACACACACTACACTCGCACCCAAACACACACCCTTTTTCATAATAATGCAAATACCTTACACACACTGTCACACACTCACCCAGAAACCTTCTTTCTTTATAAATATGTAGTTGCTGTAATATATAAATATTTCTGTAGATCATACGAATGCCTATCATACCTTGGAATAAAAATACCTACGGGCGCTAAGATAGACAGTTTTAATTTATATTTTCAAAATTCTAGAAGTATTAGAGGGAAAACAACTGAATTTAAACAGACATTATTGTGCAACGACTACAGCTTGGTAATGATAGTGGAAAGCTGGCTGCACGGGGGCATAACCGATGCGGAGGTTTGTGATCCTCGCTATGACGTACACCGAGCTGACCGCGATCCGTCGACATCAGGCTGCGAGCTGGGCGGAGGCGTACTCGCGGCCGCGCGTACAGAGCTGGCCGCCACCCGCCGAGACACACACACCTCACCCTATGATATAGTCTGGCTCACTGTCGGGGCGCGCGCCATTGGCTCGGCACACGATTTACAAATCATAGTGGTCTATCTGCCCGGTAGCGGCTCACGTCACGACGCATTACTAGCTCACTTCACTGATTTCTTGTACAATGTTCGTAACCTGCACCCACACAGCCATATTCTCGTTGCTGGTGATTTTAACCTGCCATCTATACACTGGACTGGTACTACTCATCAAAAATATTTAACTCCCTGTGCTGTAACGAGCGACAAAAAAACAAATTTATTGATTGCTTATCCTTTACAGGCCTGTATCAGTTCAATGGAATTGTTAATGACAATAATAGATTACTGGACTTAATACTGTTTGACATGGATGCTGAGGTATCGAGGTCTGACTTTCCCCTGACTCGCGAGGACATGCCTCATCACCCTGCCTTGGAGATAGGTATCACTGATATTTTTTCCATAACAAACCTTAAAGATCCGCCGAAACGCGTGTACAGTTATAGAAAAGCAGATTACTCGGGGTTGATTGAGCACCGACTGGACCAATTTGCGTAATGGCACTGTAGACGACTCGGTAATCATATTGTACAATGTTTTATATAAAGCTATCGACGAATTCGTTCCCAGCCACATTGCGAGCTCCGACGGTTACCCTCAATGGTACTCAGGTGCACTTAAGCGTATCATTAGCAAAAAGAAGAAATTTCACAGGTTATATAAAAAATATAAAAATCCTAGAGACTATAGTACTTTTTCTCTACTTAGAGCTCGGCAAAAGAAAGTACAATCATTATGCTGGCGGAAATATGTTGCCGGCTGCGAGTCTCGCATTAAATATGATCCAAAACAAATCTGGACATATTGTAAAAACTTGAGGGGTCAAAATTCTATACCAAATCAAGTCACCTATGGAGGATCGGTGGCAACAGAGGGAACGGAGATTTGCAAATTATTCAGTAATTACTTTCAATCTGCCTTTGCCCCAACTAGTATTTATAGATAGCTCTTTGCCCCAACTAGTATTTATAGATAGCTCTCTGCCCCAACTAGTATTTATAGATATCTCTTTGCCCCAACTAGTATTTATAGATAGCTCTCTGCCCCAACTAGTATTTATAGATAGCTCTTTGCCCCAACTAGTATTTATAGATAGCTCTTTGCCCCAACTAGTATTTATAGATAGCTCTTTGCCCCATCTAGTATTTATAGATAGCTCTTTGCCCCAACTAGTATTTATAGATAGCTCTCTGCCCCAGCTAGTATTTATAGATAGCTCTTTGCCCCAACTAGTATTTATAGATAGCTCTCTGCCCCAGCTAGTATTTATAGATAGCTCTTTGCCCCAACTAGTATTTATAGATAGCTCTTTGCCCCAACTAGTATTTATAGATAGCTCTTTGCCCCAACTAGTATTTTTAGATAGCTCTTTGCCCCAACTAGTATTTATAGATAGATCTTTGCCCCAACTAGTATTTATAGATAGCTCTTTGCCCCAACTAGTATTTATAGATAGCTCTTTGCCCCAACTAGTATTTATAGATAGCTCTCTGCCCCAACTAGTATTTATAGATAGCTCTATGCCCCAACTAGTATTTATAGATAGCTCTCTGCCCCAGCTAGTATTTATAGATAGCTCTTTGCCCCAACTAGTATTTATAGATAGCTCTTTGCCCCAACTAGTATTTATAGATAGCTCTTTGCCCCAACTAGTATTTATTGATAGCTCTCTGCCCCAACTAGTATTTATAGATAGCTCTTTGCCCCAACTAGTATTTATAGATAGCTCTTTGCCCCAACTAGTATTTATAGATAGCTCTTTGCCCCAACTAGTATTTATAGACAGCTCTTTGCCCCAACTAGTATTTATAGATAGCTCTCTGCCCCAACTAGTATTTATAGATAGCTCTTTGCCCCAACTAGTATTTATAGATAGCTCTCTGCCCCAACTAGTATTTATAGATAGCTCTTTGCCCCAACTAGTATTTATAGATAGCTCTTTGCCCCAACTAGTATTTATAGATAGCTCTTTGCCCCAACTAGTATTTATAGATAGCTCTCTGCCCCAACTAGTATTTATAGATAGCTCTTTGCCCCAACTAGTATTTATAGATAGCTCTCTGCCCCAACTAGTATTTATAGATAGCTCTCTGCCCCAACTAGTATTTATAGATAGCTCTTTGCCCCAACTAGTATTTATAGATAGCTCTTTGCCCCAACTAGTATTTATAGATAGCTCTTTGCCCCAACTAGTATTTATAGATAGCTCTTTGCCCCAACTAGTATTTATAGATAGCTCTCTGCCCCAACTAGTATTTATAGATAGCTCTCTGCCCCAACTAGTATTTATAGATAGCTCTTTGCCCCAACTAGTATTTATAGATCGGTGTCCAAATGATGATTTGATGGCAGGTTGGAAGACTCACTTCCAATCGCAATGTTACGTGTGGTTTGTGTGTCGAGTGTATGTACGTTCTTGTTATTGCAATATTGCTTCGATATTTACATTGTCACCGCTTGACATTATGACGACTTTCGACGGTTCGTTTCTAAACAAACATTAGGACATTATGTACTTTTGTTACGTTAACATTCGTTAAGTACTGCGATTGACGGCAAATATTGCGCCACTGGACTCGAACCAGCAGCATCGAGATTTCAGATTTGAGATTTTTTTATTAATTTTTCATATTTTAAGTCATAATAATGTCATAATTATTACACCTAAAAATATTTATATTATTATGGAACAATAATATAGAATTTAGTGTAAGTATATAAAAAAGAATATAAAATTCAACAATATAAAATACTACCAATTACATGGGCTTTTATTTATTATCCTATTTATATTATTATTTTATGAAATCATCACGGTCTAAGAACTCCTCTGCGGAGTAGTATGCTTTGGTGGCCAGAAACTCCTCGAGCTTAGATGAGAATATACCATCCGAAGGAGCATTTCGAATAGATTCACTCAGCGTATTCCAGATCGTGGGCCCAATCACAGTTACCGACCTTTCCGATTTTGTAAGACGATGCTTTGACGATGACGAGCCGTGCGACTAGTGGGTGAGCCCGACCGAAGATCCCGCGATCTAGAGCCACTGCAACTCCGAAGGGATGTCGACGGCCTAATAAGTGTGTTCTATCGCTTATTGCATGGGAGTGCTCGGAGGAGCTGTTTAACGTGATCCCGCCGTCCCATTTCCACCCCCGCACTGGGATTGGGTCCCTACACCAATAAGTAATCTGTGTCTACTGTCTAGACCCTGAACTTACCGCGGATTGCATATATTTTAAAATTTTGTTATCTGACGACGACTAATGAAAGTCGAAATATTATGTAAAATATGTGTTTTTTTTTAAATTTATTATTTACAAAATATATATTATAAAAATGTTAAACCAAATATTGGTCTAAATAAAACTATTTGATTCATATTATAAAGTATCTAAGCAACTCAAAAGAACTGTGGTCACATACAACACGTGATATTATGTTGTGTCAAAGACAAGTAAGTATTCATGTAATAAACAGCTATTGTCAAGCTTGAACTAGTAGGACCTTGCATCCAAAATGGCGTAATTTCCTCGTCTCAGTCGGCTGCGCTTCGCCGGCCGTTAGTAAAGGTTAATTTGTGCGTAATGTATTATATGTAAGGTTCATTGTTTCAACTAACAGCTAACGGTGTTTCTAAACCTTTATCTGGGGGAACGGTAGTGCTCCCGCCAAGTCGAGCACACACGGCCGTACCATCCTTTTCTCGAAGCGAAGCTTCTTTTGGCCTCACCGTATCTATGCTCTGGATCTTACTGTCTCGCTCAAAAACTACACCTAAACACACAGAATTATATAGTTTTTTTTATTCAATTAGATTGAGTAACTCTATGAGAATATTTTAATTAAAAAAAACCAAGTGCGAGTTGAGCTCGCGCACCGAGGGTTCCGTACCACCACGTAATTGGCCTGGTTTTATTATTTGGAGTTTGCACCACAAAAAAAAAACGTTGAAAAAACACGTTTATTGCATGTGTGGGGGGGTTAGGGGCGTGAATTTTATACTTAAGGTATTTTTATACTTTTTATTATACTTTAATAGTTTGTGAAAATTTCAACCTGCTAGATATTACGGTTCAAAATATACAAGCCATAGGACGGACGGAGAAATACCTATATATTTTTAATTTCATGAGGATCAAACCGTGTGCGAATGCGTGCGTAAAATTGAACATCATCATCATCATATCATATCACTCACGCTGAATCCCGACAATCGGGGTAAGCAGAGTAATCGGTGTTGTCCTGCAAGAACTCTGGTAAATTAACACGTTTCGCAAAGTATTCGAACAAGAGGCAGCAAGTAAGGCATGTAGACCCACCTGCTGCATGACTCGGTGGAAGTACCGTGCCAAGGTGAGAGGTGGCGAGCCTGTCGCCCTTTAGCACGGCATCTTGTCCTTATCCCTTAGTCGCCTTTTACGACATGCACGGGGAGAGATGCAGTGGGGCTATTCTTTTTAAGTACCGAACCCACACGGTACTTTAAAATTGAACATCCTAATAAAAACGCAAACAAAGTAATACTGATAACAATCTCTACTGACTGATATGATTAACGCGCTCAGCCGAACCACAGAGGACGAACCAACCTTCGCGCTACCACCACCACCGGGGCAATTGTCGATTAAAATCTCTGTTTACCTCAAACTGTGATCTAGGATCTTCCGGTTGCGCAGGCGCCCCTGAGAGATCTTATCGGATATTCTAACATTCCTTTAATCAGTCTTCCCGGCGACTATTAGGAGCAGACCACAGAGCATCAAATGCGCGCGCCCCTCCTAGAGGCGCCCTGAGCGCGATTTCTCTACAACGCCGTTGAAGCCTGTGGGCGTGGCCTATGACTTACATATGTGTGTTGTGCGTGTGCATTTCTTTTGTGCGTGTGCCTAACTTGCTCCTCTTTGTGTGTAGTGTCGATACTAGCACACACACACACACATACGAAGCGCTAGCAGCACTGCGTGTAGTTTTTGGGTTTCAAATATTATCGCTTAGGGCGCTAAGTAAATACCCGCGTAGCTCTGAGTTTTTACATTTTATTTACTAAGCGAACCCCCGACTACTTTAAGCAAGGAAATTGAAATTATTATTGAATATATAGGGGTCGGTTTTTTTTTTATTTGTAATTTAACTACATATTATTTCAAGCTTTAAAAAAAACCGGATACAAATCGGTCCATCCGTGTGACGTAATTTTTTTACTACTTCATAATTACTTTATTACTTGATTTACTAACATAGCAAAGAACCATCTCGTTTAAACCAGCTTTTTAATATAAAAAATACCGCATCCAAATCGGTCCATCCGTTTGGGAGCTACGATGCCACAAACAGACAGAAACAGACAGACGGAGGCGTCAAACTTTTTTTTTTATGGATAGCGCGACATGTGGCATCGTTTCATCTACAAGTAGGTGTCTAACGATGCCCATATGGACATTCTGTGATGCACGGGGATTGCGAATGCAATGCCGGCCTGACAGGAGCCTTTTTACGCCGCTTTTGAAGAACCCCAGGCTGTACTTATACCGCTATGCGGCCATCTTTCATCCAGTACGGTTGTGTAGCTTCAGACACGTTGGTCTCCAAATGCCTCAGTAGGGAGCTTGTCAAACTCCTTGATGAACATTCACCACACGAAGTAACTTTCAAACAAGTCGAGTCGAAAGAGAACTTCCGAGCTTTCTACAGATTTATAGCCTGCCGTCAGGGTACGAGAAATTGTCTTTCAGGGTACCGGTTTCCAATGAGCACAAATTATTACTTGCTTCACAGGTCTCTCCCTTCCTTGCTTCAAGCATGGACATACGAATAAGTACCCAGAAACGTGCATCGCATAATATATTTTCCTTTTTTTTGTCAAAATCTTATCGGCATTTCGGTTTCTCAAAGAACGTGTAGGTACACACTTGCTTGCAGAGATTATTATAAGTTGTTACAAAGCAAATATATACATAAAATTGAATTTAAGACGATACCCATAGCTGGCTGCCGTGCATAGAAAAAGGTCGTAAGTCAATGTTTTTTTTAATTAATTGTAATAAAATTTTAAAATCTACAACAATAGTGTTCTGTGCTTGTGGTTTAGTTTTTATCAGTGCAATAAAAAAATCGTTTTATTCATTCACTTTTGCGTCAGATGAAAAGAAATATTTATATCGATTTTTTTTGGGAAATCCACCCCTGAGATATACCCTACTCATGAAAAAAAAGAATCATTAAAATCGGTTGAGAATTGGCGGAGAAATCGATTAACATACACAAAAAAAACATACAGACGAATTGAGAACTTCTCCTTTTTTAAGTCGGTTGAAAAGAAAAAGCCCCACTGCATCTCTCTCCGTGCATGTTTTAAAAGGCGATTAGGGATAAGGACAAGATGCCATCGACTGCATACAATAGCTTCACATGTGTTTCCCTTCCAATGCCCTTGTCGTCGCAGTCGACGCGCTAGCCGCAGGGCAGAAAGAGAGAGCGGAAAGTTGCGCCGGTTTTCTATTTGTCTCTTGACAGTCGAGTGTGACTCGCTAGTAATGTGAGTGATCTGTCTCGGATTACTGGCATTACGCGATCGCAGCCGGACTAAACCGTGTCGCTGGGGGTAATGTGAACGCCCATTAGAAACGTAAGTAAATCGTTGCCCGCATCGTTGGACATGTCAGTTTTCTCAAAATGACACCAACGAGGAGAAAGAAAAGCATCGTGTTCTATATTATGTCGTACTTTCAAATTATAGCGTTCACATGGTCGCAGATTTCACAACTTCGCAGATTATGCTGGCGACCGACGGGATGTTGGTGACAATACTGGACTAGAGGAGAACACAACCGAGTCAATACGGCCATCTTAATCTAGTACAGTGGTTTCAATCCAGTCAGCTACAATTTGAACCTACCACCTAGTAAGGGGTAATGGAGGGGGGGGGGGGGGGGGGGGGTGAGGGTTCCCTTGCCCCTTACTAGGTGGTAGGTTAAAATTGTAACCGACTGAGATGATACCACCGTACTGGATGTAAGAGGCCGCATAGCAGCCTCGGTTGTGTTCTCCTCTAGTCCAGTATAGCCAGCAATCCAGGGAAGTCTCCGGTATGGCTCCTACCTTCTCGGAGGTGATATTGGCTGGTCGGAGCATGTGCTTTGGCCCCTCCGATTCAGCCACTCATACAGGATTAAATAATAAAAAAAAAAGGAAGGGACCTACAGTTTTACACCGGTTCCGAACGGTGAAGCAGTAAGTAAATTTTTTCGTTAGAAAAAACTCATTGGTACACGCCCTCGTCCGTTCGAAACCTAGGACCTCTCGCATGAGAAGCCGATGCCCAAACCTCACCTATTTAATAGCTTATGACAATTTGCATTATTGATGACCCCTTCAAAAAAGAAGAACAAAAAACTAACAACTAAATAACTAACCTTCCCATTACTAAAATAAAACCCGTTAATAATAAAAATGTACAACATAATGTCTATCCACATACTAAACTCAATAAGAGCGCCATAATGTAATAAATAATTCAATAAAACAAGTCTTCCTGCAAGACAGAGTTTCTCTAGAGCAGGAGACATGATTACATGTAAAATAGGCTTAGAAACTTTTCTGAATAAATCATTTTTCATTTTAATTTTTTTCATTTACATTTCATTTCAATGACATCCGAACCGAGTTTTGGGACATGCATTCGTATTTCAGGTCACATTTGTTCAGGAAGCGTGTCTGTTTCCAATGTGAACGACCTGCCTTCGGGCATACGAAGCGCTCGTTTCGCGGTACTTGCTCGGTACGTACACCCAACATATTGGTCGCCCCACTTTCTACAGTCTTCGAGTCTCGTCAGCAGCCATGCCGCCGCCGTTTCCACGTGCGTGCCGGTACTCAACAGAGAGAATGTGGCACGTAGGCCGAATGTAGGAATATTCGCATTGAGAGAACAAAACGTAGTTATTTTGTGAACGTCGCTCGTCGTCGATTCTGTGGAGACACTCGGGCGTGAAGAGATGGAATTACGTTTGGTATTCACAGTCATTGGTTCTACTGGAGATATACATAGCGGAGAATGGTAAGCGCTGTCTCGCTTTTCAAAATAGTTCCCGTGTCGTACGGCGAAAATATATAATAGTCTTCCGGTGAGTGTGTACTCTACTTTTTTTTATGTAAACCAACATGGGTGGCTGTGTCGAGGGACCAATGGTACAGTCGACAGAGCCAAAAGCCCCTCTCCTCGCGAAACCACGCTCAGTGAGGCGCCATGCCAGCAGATTTGCGGACTGTTGCTAGGCTGTCTAGCCCGTTGATACGACGTTTGAAGACATCCAGGTTAAAGGATCCCGGAACACACTTGCCGGGAGACAGTTCTACAGCCTAGCGGTGAGACAATCTGTGGCGAGTGCTGCGAAAATAGGTTAGATGGCAAGGAATAAGGTAAGCAAGTTCCTCCGAGCAGCGCCCATGATAGTACCTGTAGAACAAACTGAGTGACCTTACAAATCCACTATAAACCTATAACCTGGGGATCTCAAGACGTGTCAATAAATTAGACGAGGATGTTTTAGTCCGCCTTGTTTCGTGAGAAGTGGTGACATTGGCACAGCCACCCGTGCCGACTGTTTATATAAAACAAGCTAATACTACTAGGAGCATTGGCAATATGGTTAGAGACATGTTACCAATGCTTATCCTTAAAATGGAAAGGTAGCTAAATACTTCTACATTAAATAACCCTTCATTTTGGCTTCCCCATCGGGTAAAGAGGAGGTAGATAGATTGTGAAATTATCATTTGAAAAGAACATTTGATTTTGAAAGATATTAATTCTTTAAATATGCTCCCGATTTTGCAATTAATTGAAAAGTTTAATTAGCGATATTGTGGTAACAGGCTAGATCTCAATCGATCTATATTATTGCGGCAGTTATATATCATAGAATAGATCGGTGAAAGTGAAACTGAAGACGGCTAACCTCTAAAGATATTAACGATCGAATTGAGGAACAATCACTCGGTATTAGTGTGCACGATCTCAGCTCACCACTCTCAACACCACACTCCAGCGTTTTGCGGCTTTTGCCGGAGTGAGCTACAAATCATTTCTCTATGGCTACAATAAAACAATCTTTAAAGATCTCTTTCTCGAGGCCTCAGTCTCCTGCTGCGCGTTCTACAAACTCAACGCTGCGTCAAATTCAGTTCGCAACGCTTCCAAACCCAATAGCCACCATGACGCGGTTAATTTCCGCTCGTTCAGTCTATCAAATCATAACATTATCAACAGCGACGCATACTAATGAACCGATTGACAGTTACACAACGCGGCCATCTTGGATTTTTGTTTATGCTTGCGCAATATAATTTTATTGTCTATGCACGCGCACTTGGAAGGAATGTGACGTTGCGTGCGTGGATTCGCTCATTGGTCGTGTGACGAGCTGTCATTAATTAAGTTCAATGCTTGCGGTTTACCAAAATGGCGTGCGCGCCGGCCGCGGATTGATGTGGAGAAACTGTTTAAGAGCTTCATTGGCCTTATCCATTGCATCGACGACGTCACGTTGGAGATCGATGAAGTTGGCACCGATAAGCGGCATGATATTTTTCATGACTACAAATATACATTCAAGTGGAGTGTTACTTGCAGTGTGTAAGGGAAGACACCTTTTCCCGATGTGCAGCAGGTTTTCAGATATTATAGTTAAAAGTGTCATGTAGAATATTCAGTTTCGGCTCACGTTCTTCTTCTTCTTTATTCGCGCCGCCTAACCGAACTTTAATATCTTTATCCTATTGTTAACGTCAATTCGATGAACGTCTTATGGTTTGTCCGGGGGAGGGAGTATCGTTCGATGTGACGAAAATGATGTACTTTCTTGGTCTTCGTACGGCTAAACTATAGCAGATAGAAAAATTATACTTATACCATCTGAAAGGTCCATCTGACAACAACACAAAAATATGGTACCTAATAGATCTGACGACAACACAAAAATACGCTTCAATCAATAATAATAATAATCAATGACGTCATAACCTCCGGAAGATTGTTCTGAAAATTTGTCGAGGCGCGGTCGCCGCTCACTAACTATCTAGCGACCAAACTACTTATTCGTTTTAGATAAATTAAACTATTTTGCATAGACAAAAGAGTATTGCAGATATTTTAATATGCAAAAAATAATAAATTGCAATATAAAAAAATTTGTAGCAACGATTGGAAAACAAAATACGGAAACCGAAAATTTTGAAGAGCAAATTAAAAAGGCGTAATCCCATTTGCTGCTGACCAAACCCACTGTAGAGTGCGAAGAAGGATCTCCTCTACCGTTTAAAAAAGAAAGAAGCCCAAGATTTGTTTTAATGCAATCCAGCATTACGGCTGAACCGGAGACACCCAGAGCACATGCTCGTTTGAGAAGGCACCATACTGAAAGCTTCCCATCGGCCTATATTGGAACACCAAGGAATTACACCGAATATATGTATGTTGTGATCAGTCAGTCGCCTATATCAAATACAGACCTTAATGCTTCACTTCTGGTTTCGTTGCTATACAGCTTTTCAGTGTTGGTTTGAATGTCACAAAAGTACAAATTTTGTATGAATAATTGCGTATAGTTTTGCAGCAGTCCAGCGCGCGTTACTGGAACCACACAACTCAGACGACTTCATCTAAATCGACGCTAATCAACGGTCATTACAGCTTTCTTTTGTTTAAGCAATTCGTTACAAATTGCCGGGTAACGTGTGCACTTAATACATTACTTGCAATTTAGCGTCGTCTGCAACCATGGAGATATATTACTATTTACCAGTGGACTAGCGCTGCCTACGAAGAAAGAAGAAATCAAGTCGCATTATCTAAGGTGGCGGCGCGGAGAGTCGAGTTGTATAGAAAGTTAGTAAAGTAAGTAAGAAAGAAAGAAAGAAAGAAAGAAAGAAAGAAAGAAAGAAAGAAAGAAAGAAAGAAAGAAAGAAAGAAAGAAAGAAAGAAGGAAAGAAATAAAGAAAGAAAGAAATAAAGAAAGAAAGAAAGAAAGAAAGAAAGAAAGAAAGAAAGAAAGAAAGAAAGAAAGAAAGAAAGAAAGAAAGAAAGAAAGAAAGAAATAAAGAAATAAAGAAAGAAAGAAAGAAAGAAGGAAAGAAAGAAAGAAAGAAAGAAAGAAATAAAGAAAGAAAGACAGAACCAAAGAAAGAAAGACAGAACCAAATATAAATAAACATATACATGTGACGAAAATGGGCCCGATCAGCGGAAGTCAGGATAATTGGAATTTCAGGGAATTGGAGTATCGACCTTGTGTGAACCTACTTATTGCTGCCGAAGACCGGATCTAGTCTACCAGATGAATGGTTGATCGGTTGGAAATAATTTTCGCGCGTGAGTGCGGAGCGGAGGTTGCGTAACGCACGCGCACGATTTTGGCTGATATTTCCAGCTGGGCTTGTATTAAAATATGTAGGTAGGTAGGTACTACTCGAATCATTCATTATGTTTCCCCGGTAGGTGGTGCGATGCATTGGTGTTGGATTTGTATTTTTTTATGAAAACCAGCATTGGCTGGTTGTGCAGGGGACCAGAGTTAACCGAAACAGGCGAATCCACCTCACCTTGCTAAACCACACTCAATGAGGCACCATACCAGCAGAATTTTCGGACTGCAGAAGCGCTATCCAGCTTGTTAATACGGCGTTTGAAGACTAGGTTGAAATTTGGGTTGAATGAAACTATCGGGAAATGCAGTCGTCGGTAGGCAATTCTACACCCTGGGGCGTTTCGACGGAGGTGCGATTTTGAGTAACGATGGATCCTCATAAGCCTAATGTCGAAGTTTCAAGAGTATCGAAGACATGGGTACTTTGAATGGCTGATCATCTGACCGTTAGGCAGATCGTGGTTCGGGTTCCACAAACAGCTGTAGGCCCCTTCTCTTCTCTTACTAGATCATAGGTGGTTAGGAACTAAACTGAAAGGTGTCGGTCGAAACGACCATGAAAAATGTTCGTGTTTTTCGTCTTGTGTTCCAGTGTCCAAAGGGAATCACTAACATGGCACCTAGGAGATCAAGGTGCAATAGGCCGACATCACGAGTGTAGCAGGTGATGTAGCCAACCATGCGATTAGATAAAAAAAGTGAAAACTTAAAAATCAACGTTGTGCATTTTTGAATATTTTGGAATGGTTAGGGAATAATTTCGCACGAATTGTTTTATTTATCAGTATAAAAGTACTATCATTTATGTGTTAAAATACAATATTCATTTATTGCGCTATCGTAGACAAAAATGACAATTTATATTACATAAAAAATTTAACACTACAGAACTATTATAAGTAATTATTTTACATCAAAAAGTTAATTTCTCAGAAAAATCAACTTTCATCCATAATTTCAACGAATCTTACGCTTTTTCGATCAGGTTACCGATCTGACGCGAGTTTAACGCCAAGCCAAGCGCCGCTAAAGAAGTTTCGAATCTTACGCTTTTTCGATCAGGATACGGATCTGACGCGAGATCTGACGCGAGTTTAACATTTTTTAACCATCTAAAAAAAGTGCCAAGCGACGCTAAAGAAGTTTTCACTTAAAAAAAAAAATCAGCGCAATGGCTACGGAATCCTAAAAATTCGCCAACAAATTTGGTTCTCACGAGGTTGATACTCCAGTTGTTCACGCGAGGGGCGTAGCAGATCATCTGATGACCCGCGCCCGCCGTCGCCGCCGCCGCGAGCTGGTTTCTGAGTACAGTTAGGGCCTCGCGGTTCCGAGACTTGCCTTCCGCTGCCGAACCCCTCATTATTGCTAAATCGAGTAGTAGCGTCGGCAAGCGCGGTGGGTGTACGAAGGAAAGAAAGAAGAAAGAAAGAAAAATGAAAAATCGGTCGAGCGTGAGTTTTACTCACGCACTGAGGGTTCCGCTGATTCGCTATTCCATACCTGTCAAAAACAATATCCGTCTATCTTTATCGTCTATGAAATGAAGGGCAGCACTGACATGGCACCTAGTTCACCCGGTGTTATGGGCTGCCATCACGGATGTTGTAGGTAATGTAGCCAACCGTGTCAGTTCACATAACAAAAAAAATATTTTGTCTGTCTGCAATGCAAAATACCTGTGGCGCCATCTATAATTTAGTAGTATGAATATGTACTAATTGATTCTTAGCACGTTTCTTGTATAAGGGGACACCTTTAATGTTTTAAATTTTTGCTTTTTTTATTATTTGTTGGCATATGCGCTATAATAACACGTATTCTGTGAAAATTTCAACCGGCTACCTATCAAGGTTCAAAGGATACAGCCCTCGGACGAACACGAACGGATGGACAGACACACAGACAGCGCGGCGCGACGACGTAAGCTTAGTAATAGGCTTCAGTATGGATACACAACCCCAAAAGCTTTTATTCACTTAAAACTTCACCTTCAACACAATAATCTGTGAAAATTTTAACTGGCTAGCTATTACGGTTCGAAAGAGACAGCCATCGGGCGGACGGACGGACGACAGACAGACAGACAGACAGACCGTTAATATTAATATTAATAGTTAATAATAATTAACAAGCTTATGGGGTCATCGGGACTTCACGTCCCGTCTAGTGCCCCCGCTACCGGTGGTGCGTGCGACCACGAGACGACGCGCGCGCGAAGATTAAGACTTCAAAGAGCTGCGTGACGTTCGCCACGCAGACCGGCGGATACGGAGCTCTCCGAGGTGGGGGTGGTGGTGGCCTACGTGTCTAGTACCACCACCTATCGCTCGTAGCTTGCCTCGCGTCGTCTCGGAGAGCTCCGTAGCCACGGCCTGCACCCGCCGGCGTGCTTGGAGGCTTGTCTCCCGCCGCCGGCGGAAATTACCGTTTTTATTTTGATTTTGTATTAATTTTGTGTATTTTTAGTACTTTTTGTAAAATTTATGTAAAATTAATATGAAAGTTTAAAAACGTGAATAAAGAGAAACAAGCTTAGTAATAGGCTTCCGTACGGAAACCTAAAAACGTATACCAGCCAGTGTTGCCGACCGTACTGACTGACGTGAGAACCGGTCGGCGCTGGCTGACGCGCGCTCGCCGCACTGGGTTATAGGAGCCGGAGTAACTGTCCGCGTCGTTTTGGTAAACTCGGAAATGCCTCGCCTCTTCCAATGCATCATGTTTTAGTGTATGCGAGCGTGTGTGTTGCGGTTGTGTTGACGGTGTGTGTGTGTGTGTAATACCGCTATTTTATTGTGGATTTAATGTGTTATTTTTGTTAGCTCTAGCCGGTGCTAATGTGAATTCTGAATGAAAATACGCATTGATTGGGCGGACTTTAGCGCGTCTTGCACCAACACGAGTTTAAAGTTAAGTAGCGAGTTATGGATTTAAACGCGGTTCACACATACAACGGGTGCTAGTTTAACGAGTTAAACTGGTTTATATATTAAATTTGTGTTGGTGCAAGTGGGCCTTAGTTTGCCTTGGTCACATAATATGATTTCTTTTTTCTAAAATAAACAAAGAAGTAATTTTTTCGAAAATAAAAGATACGTTTACCATCCGCATACTTACAATGTTATAAATGTTTGTATGCAAAATTTTATGAAGAGATAATTTTTTTCTTATTTCGAAAAAAATATTGAGGACGAAAAAATATTTCTCATCTAGTATGCCTCACGGCATTAAGCTCGCCTATTGCGCCTAATTTGTATAAATTGGTGTTCAATAAAAAATATTATATTATTATATGTACATACATACCACGGCCACTGCTTACTATAAACATCTACACACCATAGGTATTACTATGCAGAGGATGCTTGGCAACGGATGAAACGGCCGACCATGTTTTGTTGGAGTGCAGTGTGCTTGACAACCAACGAAGGGACAAACTCCGTTCTCCATCTTCCGTTGCAGCGGTCTGCAGACACCCCGGTCGACTTGTGGCTTTCATGGAAGACATAGGCTGGCTGGCTGGGGCAGCTGGAGATTGCGGGGTTTTGCACGAAGGTCCCCCCAACCAAGCGGGATTAGTTTGCAGGCCTAGAGCCAACCCCAAACCAAAACAACAACAACAACAACATATACATACATATGTACGTACAAATATTTTGTTGAAACTGTTTTACGGGAAACTGTAATAAAAGTTATCCGTAAATAGCGTAAATTCAAGATATCCGTGGACAGGGAAAAGGAGTGTGGAGCCTGGGGTTTTTCGAAAGGGGCGTGAAAAGGCTCCTGTCAGGCCGGCATGGCGTTCACAATCCCCGTGCATCACAGAATGACCATGGGCATCGTTAGACACCTACTTGTAGGTAAAACGATGCCACATGTCGCGCTATCCATAAAAAAAAGACCACCTGCGCGGTGGCACGACGACATTAGACGCTTAGACGTACATCAGGCCATTTTCGATTCTACGCGCGGACTTGCACCGACTTTTTGAATAAATTACAGAAAGTCGCCCAATATATAGACAAATTATAACGTCCAAAAATGCAAATATTTTTGGGCTATTACATAAACATGGCTGTTTTTATTCGATTGAGAATACTAATGTGCGTCTTTAGCATATTAATAAGGTAAAAATAATATCGAAGGTAGGAAAACACACAACACGAGAGATGGGTACACCTTGCTTGACCGCTTCGCTTACATAAATACATAGATAATAATTACTGGCGACAATCGCAGAGTAATGCTAGAGTGGCTTTAATATGAAATGAAGGGAAGCACTGACATGGCACCTAGTTCACTCACCCGGCGTTATGGGCTGACATCACGGATGCTGTAGGTGATGTTGCGAATCGTGTCAGTTGAAGTCTTTTAATATATCCTAATCTTTTATTCTTCTGTCATACAATTTTAAAGGAATAGGTACAAAATACATGCCTATACGCATGTGGTTGCCATGTAAAAATCACGAAAAATCATAAAAGTGGAACCGGGGAAATGTGGAACGCACTCCCTCCCTGTTTATTTCCTCCCAAGCACAGCCACAAGCGGCGGGTGGCCGAGTGGTTTGGGCATCGGCTTCTCGTGCGGGAGGTCCGAGGTTCGAATCCAACCGGCGTGTACCAATGAGTTTTTTCTGACGAAAAAATTTACGTGCATACCTACACCTGCTGCTTCACCGTTCGGAACCGGCGTAAAACTGTAGGTCCCTTCCCTTGCCCCTTACTAGGTGGTAGGCTCAAATTGAAGCCGACTGGGTTGATACCACCGTACAGGATGTAAGATGGCCGCATAGCAACCTCGGTTGTGTTCTCCTCTAGTCCAGTATAGCCAGCAATCCAGGGAAGTCTCCGGTATGGCACCTACCTTCTCGGAGGATCACCTCCGAGAAGGTAGGTGCCATACCGGAGACTATTATTGGCTAGTCAGAGCATGTGCTTTGGCCCCTCTGACTCAGACACCCATACCGGATTACATAAAAAAAAAAAAAGCCAGGCCGTTTTCGAAAGGGGCGTGAAATGGCTTGCAATCCCCGTGCATCACAGCAGAATATCCATGGGCATCGTTAGACGCCTACTTGTAGGTGTAGTGATGCCACATGTCGCGCTTTCCATAAAAAAAACCGGCCAAGTGCGAGTCGAACTCGCGCACCGAATTTTCCGTATCGCCATGTCATGGTCAGCGCCACTCACACCATCTATGGCGTGTTTACGAAATGCTTCACATTAGTTAAAACTCATGATTAGTTCAAATGCTTCATACTCCTTTCGATAGATGGCGCGCATACAAATTTTAGTTTGTTATGAGGACCCCGTGAATTTTTTACATTTTCTTATTTTTAGTATTTGTTGTTATATCGGCCATAATAAATAATAAATAACACATATTCTGAGAAAATTTCAACGGGCTACCTATTACGGTTCAAGAGATACAGCCCTCGGACAGACAAACAGACAGACGGACAGACAGACAGACAGACAGACAGACAGACAGACAGACAGACAGACAGACAGACAGACAGACAGACAGACAGACAGACAGACAGACAGACAGGCAGACGGCGTAGGCTTACCGGCGTACCGGATACGGAACCCTAAAAAAATGTGAGGTTTCGTGGGACACCCGAACGAAACCTTTGTATATAAAAGTCACCACTGCTGGACATAAGCCTCTCCAATTTTCCTCAAGTCGTCCCGGCCTTCAGCGCCTCTGAACCGCAGCTTTTCGCAAATATTAATTAACTACCTTTTGTAAAAAATATAACTATTTTTTTCCGTCTACGTATCGGAATGATATAACAGGCAGTGCCGATACCCGGTGAATATTATGTAAGCGATGCAGCGCGGAGGGGCGCAGCGGTGCGGCGCAGCGGTGCGGGAGTGCGGACCGGTCGGAGCTAACTGTATCCCGCCCGGGTACTGCAGATCGCTGACCGAGACCAGGGGCAACTGTGGAGACGCCGGGACTGGACTGTGGGGAATGTAGATGAAGAAATAAGAAAAAAATAAATTACAAATAAAAATTCACGATTAGTTAAAATGCTTCATACTCTTTTCGGTAGATGGCGCGCATACACTTCTTAGTTTCTTCTGTGGTAACCCCCGTGACTTTTTCAATTTTTCTTATTTGTTGTTATATCGGCCACAATACAATAACACATATTCTTTGATATTCTGTGAAAATTTCAACGGGCTTCATATTACGGTTCAAGAGATACAGCCCACGGACCAGACGGCGGCGCGCGTAAGTTTGGTAATAGGGTCCCGTACCGGATACGGAACCCTAAAAAACCGCGACCCCTTACAAAGTCCAAAACAATCTCCGTTTAGCTACTTAAAGGCGTCGGGGGAACGCTAAGTAAATGACCGCGCAGCTCTGAGTGTTTATATTTTATTTACGTTTGGGGATTTTGGAGAATTTTGGGGACTGCCAAGAAAGCGGGGTTTTGGGGGAAGGTCGTGTGTGGACATGTTTGACGATTTTAGAAGACAGATATATTTTATGGAGAAGGTGACGAGTTGTGAAAAAAAATTTAAGCTAGCGAAAACCGGAAAAATTTTGGTAAATTTTTAATTCGTCATGGAATTGCTGGATTGTAGAGAAATGCAGGGTTTGTTAATTGTAGAGTTTTGTTTGTTAATTGTAGAGGTTTGGAGATTATTTTGGAAGACCGGCGCGGCGGGATAAGTTTGTGAGAAGCTCGGGGAAGACATAACATTCTAGAAAAAAAAATGGGGATTATGGGGAAAGCAATTGGGAATGTTGGAGAGAAACTTTAGGGATTTCGGGAAAGCTGTTCGAACTAAACCTCTTTGCCTTCGGCTCCCCGGATGCACTCGTGTGATCGGTGCGGCGTAGTGGTGCGGAGAGGAGAGGGGTTGGAGGGTGGGAGGTTCCCGTGTGACTAGTTACGGCTGTTTGCACTGGCCGCGCGCGGTGCCTCCAGTCACCTCGAGTGCCTTCCGCTCCACCCCGCACCGCCACCCCCCACCCCGTGAATGCACTAGGAAGCTGCGGAGCAGGCGTTGACAACCAGCGCGTGTTTAAGACCCATACTATAGGGCGCGTTTATTTGACACGAATTATTTCTTACGTCAGTTATAAATTGACAAACAAAACAGATTCAAAACTGACAAACAAACTTCGCAAGTCACAATGTTTGGTTAGTACCTTTTTTTTTTTTTATGGAAACTGACACGGTTGGCTACATCACCTACAACATCTGTGATGTCAGCCCATAACACCGGGTGAACTTGGTGCCACGTCAGTGCTTCCCTTCGGTCGTGCCACCTACACTGAACTGGACAGAAAACACAAACTATTTACATAGCCGTTTCGACTGACCTTTCATTCAGTGCGGTGGTACCAACCCGGGCGGGTTAAACCCTACCACCTAGTAGTATAAGAAGGGAGTCATATCCCTTAGTCGCCTTTTACGACATACACGGGAAGAGATGTAGTGGGGCTATTCTTTTAAAGTACCGGCCACACACGGTACAAATGAGAGATGAGATTCTGAGAGAGAGAGATGAGGTACCTGATGAGATTCTCCTCAGTTGTGATCGGTGTAACAAGGAGAATGACATGTACCAATTGCTGATGGAATGTTGTCAGTATGAGGAATTACGGAGATAATTAATTACTCACTCACTTAGGGTGGAAGACTTAGTGTTTTTTGGTAGGTATACATAAACTGTGGGCGAGCCCAAGTGAGAGGAATTTAGTAATTGTGTTGGATTTCGCGGAGCGTTCTCTATCCCTTAGGGACTCTGGGGCCTAAGGGATGGAGAAGATGAGTACTATGGGGCTGATATAAACAAATTATTGCTAAAAACCCTAAAAATTTATAAAAAAACAAAGTATTATATTATAGTAACTTACAAATAATTAACCCACACTACCGCTCACAAGAACAATAAATATTTTTACAGCATTTTACAGCATAAACATGGATACTTAAGACGAGACGGAAGTTTACTTTCTCCATACGAAAGCGTCTTTCGGCATTTATGTTTTCTACCCCCCCCCCCCCCCCCCCCCCCCCCCCCTAAACCTTATCCGATTTTTACAATTCTTTTTTTTGTGTTGTAATAAAAACAGTCGAATCTACGTTCCTGTCTTTTAATTTTTTTAATATCTAAAGTGATGAGTAGTGATGACTCAATAATAAAGTCTAATGAACTTCACGACTTCAAAAAATAAAAAATTCTAATGTTTTCGGTCGGAATACAAATTATTAGCCCCGGTGTTTTAGGTATAGTTCATCTAAACAAAAAAAAGGAACGTAGACTGGACTGTCCATAAGACAAGAAAAAAATAATCTAAAAATCGGATAAGGTTTAGGGGGCTAGAAAACATAAATGCCGAAAAGACGATGTTGTATGGAGAAAGTTAACCTCCGTCTCGTCTTAAGAATCTGATACGTCCAGTTAACGAATCGAGTTTTAAAATCAAATTTAGTCGTGCGCTCACACCAATAGTTGTGCACCCCTGAAGATTACGTTTAGCAATAAAATGTATCATTTACTAGATGCGTCGGTCGCTAACCTCTCTCATATCCGGGACTATTAGCACGATGCATAAGCCATTCGTCTTATTATATTACGCACTTTAATCTAAACATTTTGTAATATAAATTTAATGCGATACTAATTTACGTATAAACGGAAACGCGGAGGAAGTAGCAGAAACCTTTCTTTCTTTCTTTTTTATCTTTCCCTTTTTTATGTATTTTTTGGTTTTGTTCTTTTTGCGTTTTAAACAAGTTTCTTTATTAGTAAGTAGTCGAAATTATGTAAACATGTTAGGGTTAGGCTTAAAATCAGCGTTCTTATGGTTCGCCGCCGTAGGAATAAGAGCTGTGCCCAGTGGCGGCTGGTGACTTCAGTGACCGGTAGTGCGCTAAGTACATACCTACTTAAATACCAAACCCAACACATTCCCGTCATGTTATTTTAAGATCGGGACTTACGAATTTTTTAAATGCCTGCGTTTTATTATGTACGTACCTAGTATGAATATTCTCAAGACACTCAATGAGTTGCAAAAAACAAGAAAAAAATCCAAACAAGTTTTTTAACTTATTTTTAGTACCTTTATGAATACACCCATAGACCACAACAATACTGCAGCTTTCAAAAAGAAAACAGTAGTAATGTCCCAAAAATACTTCAAAAAATATATAAAAATAAAGGCATTTGAAAAGTAGGAATTAAACCCGGGATCACCTGATTGTAAAGCCTTACCTTTAACCAACGCTTAGGCAAATATCGGCACCACTTAATTCACAGTATCACGTGACAGAAAGCACAAAACCTAACCATATTCCATTTTAAATATTCGCGCGCTAACGGGTATGTGTCATCACATGACAGCGCGCTGGCTGACTCGCTTCGAGGTAGACGATTCGCTTTGAGGTAGACGGCAGAGTTTGTAAGACGGACTCGTGCAAAACGAATCGCTCGCGACGCGACGTGTCGCACGCGCGGGTATCACGATATAGCGTCCTTGTTTGACGCTCGTGCGCCGCACACAGAACTCCTGTCGGCCCATACTGTTTCAATGAAGTATCTTCTGTCTCACGCGCCAGCGGTATTTTGCCGATCCCCATACATTCAGTATGGGAGACCGGCGTGCGATTTATATTCCGCACGGCGCGCGCGTTTACTCGCAAAAACGTGCCTTGTGATCTATAAAATAAGGTCGAATTCATATTCGTATTTATTTGGAGTACGATCTTTATGGTTTTAAGTAGTATGTTGTAAGGTATTATTTATTTTGAGTGAAGTGAAGACTCTCGTGGTATGGTAGTGCGGCGCACGAGCGCACTTTAGGACCAGCCGCCAGTGGCTGTGCCACATCGTTTTTGCGAACACACACGTTTTTCTCTTTTAATGTTCTTTTTTTTGTTATAAGTATTTAATTATTTTTGTTTTTATTATGTATTTTTTTTTCTTTTATGTTTTCTGTTTTATTTGTTTGCAAATAAATGTCTTGAATTTGAATTTGAATTTGAAACCGTCCGTCCGGAAGGATGAATGCCATTTCCGCTTGACAAGGTGTCTTTGCGAGTATATTCCATCCCTTCAGGCAGTGCTTGGGGATTTAGAAAAATCTCTGATTTTGTAGATAGGACGTCAGCCTCGGTAGCTCAGTGATGCGTCGGTCGACTGTTGTTAAGCACACCTTGGCGCGGTCAGTACTTGGATGGGTTCTTCCTTACCTTATTACCTTACTAGGTGGTAGGGTTTAACCCGCCCGGGTTGGTACCACCGTACTGAATGAAACGTCTATCGAAACGGCTATACAACGTGTCCCAAAACTCAACGTCAAGCGGGAACCAGGGAGTAGGCCAGTTTATGACTACCCAGGGAAAAATAAGAAAAAAAAATCTGAGTGATTTATTTTTTATCATATGAGCATTTTTTGAAAAACGTTGAAAATTTCTCGCACAACATTTTTAGGTAGGTACTAAGTACGAATACAAATTTGCAAATATAATTGTTAAAGTTTTTTTATTGGTAGCCTAAATAACTCTGCTATTGATCAGTATCCCAAATAAAACCAGAATGCCTGTAGTTTTACCAAAAAAAAAATTCTGTTAAATTTTTTTCTAAAACAATGAATTTTTATATATTAATATTATTTAAAACAAAATGTTTTTTCTAAAACAATAAATGACTCAGCTTTTTTTTCTTATTTTTCCCTGGCTAGTCATAAACTGGCCTACTCCCTGGTTCCCGCTTGACGTTGAGTTCTGGGACACCCTGTATAAATACAAAAAACAAAAAAATATTACTATTTTAAGTCGCTCACCGCCTCCAACCGCCCGTACCGGAGCAGTAAGACATGGTTCTCTGTCAAAATCTTAATATATATTAATATAAGCTTGACCCCTGTTTCAAGCTTAAACCGGTAGTGTGCTAAAGAAATATAATAAACTTACCATTAGAACAGCCGCCATCTTCATCATGGTCCTGCCTGGTAGAATGTCCTGGATTTCAGTATCACACACACACATACACTACTAACACAATCGCCACAGCGTACACGCACGAAGTTCGCTCACATCGCTCAGTTAGGTTCAATTAAACTTGTTGTAGAACACTTATTTACCATATTATGGTAAAATTTACAGTATTTAATCAACCAACTGGGTACTGAATGGGAGAGTTTAGTTAGACGTAGTGGAAATCGTTAAGTGAGTACACATACTTAGTTTGTAACTTATTGTATGCATTTCTGTCAAGTATAAACTTTTTGTCAGATAGACATAAAATATATTTTATTTCTCTATGTTTTACAGAAATAAACATAATTCGAGTATAACTGAGGTGTATACACACACATGAGGTGGAGGACTTATCCCTTACAAAGATGTTTTGTAGGTACATGCGAGTTAGATAAAAAATACACTTATATGAATACATATAAATTATTTTTTTTACTTTTAATTACATTTAATTTAATTACAAAATCAAATACAACCTAAAACTACCTATCAAATTAAAATTACCTAAAATCCAATATAAAATTACTAAATAGTTTGTTTATTATTTATTTATTGTTGTTTGTTTGTTTATTAACTTATCAAAACCCTTCGAGTCCCAAGTGGAGCGCGCGCTCCAGTTTTCGTCGCCTACCCATGGCTCCCAAGTGGAGCGCGCGCTCCAGTTTTCGTCGACCACCCTTGGCTCCCAAGTGGAGCGCGCGCTCCACTTATTGCGCGCCTTTTGCGCGCCCCTAGTTTTAATTCATTATCTAATTCTACCAATTTTCCACCAAAGCACTCAACATAACAAAAAACAATAAATAAATAATAAAACAATTTAGTATTGTAGTTTGAATTTTAGGTAATTTTAATTTGATAGGTAGTTTTAGTTTGTATTTGATTTTGTAGTTAAATTAAATGTAATTTAAAGTTAAAAATTTAATATAATATACCTAATTATTTAACGAACAAACGAAGTCTAAATGATTCTAATCCTGAACTTATTTTGTTATTATCATGTTCTAATGTAATTTTGTAATGAGTAAGACCACGATCTGTATAATTAGTCAAAAACTCGACGGACATCTCATACATAAGATCAATTATAAGATCGATCAAGCGAGCTCATAGCGAAATTTGGAACAAACGCAGCCGGTCAGTTAGGGCTGTCAGATCGGGTTTTTCGAAAGTATAGGGGGAAAAGTACATATAGAGTAAAGTAAAGTAAATAATATTAGTAAGTAAAGTGCCAAAGCTTTCTTCATACGCCGCATAAGCCTAGAAATTCAAAGAGGGAACGCTATAAGCGTCCTAGGGACTATGGCTGCCTCGGCTGAACTGGAAGACATTTTTTATTTATAGGTTCTTGCAAATTTTTCTTTTGTTAGATAGGTAAGTTTTGTTTTAGGTTAGTTTTAGTTAAGATCTTTATAAATATTTTGATTACTTAAATACTTGATTAAATAAATTCTTGATTTGAAAAAAAAGAACATTTCAAATTGTGGAGTTTTCTAAAAGAGTGGAAATCCGTTAGAAAACATACAAAGTACATTTCGAATGATTTTATAATATGTAAACATCTATACCGGAACCCTGACGATATTTGGGGCCGGAGTGAATTCAGATTTTCCGTAACACGCCACGCGCCATTCTCGCGAGTGATGTTTACGCATCATCAGTGGGTGCAGGTATTTAGGTTGCCGTACCCCGGACGGAAGCCTATTACTAAGCCTAAACAACGTCCGTCGGTCGACTGTCTGTCCATCCGTCCGCCCGATGGCTGTATCTTTGGAACCGTAATAGCTAGCCGGTTGAGTTTTTTTACAAAATATTATGTGCTATTATGGCGGATATAACAACAAATAATAGAAAAAAAATTAAGTTAAAAGTTAAGGGGGGTCCCACAATATTCCCAATATAAGAAACGTGTTTTTTCAAGTAATTGTTTTTTTTTTGTGTTGCGGAATTCTCGGTGCGCGTGTCTGACTCGCACTTGGCCGGTTTTTTTATATAATAAAGAATATGCCACAATACTTACTTAGCATGTCGCTTACAAATTTTAAATTAATTTGGATTGGATATACACACACATAGTCTATTCTGATGATTCTGATTAGGGTTGAATTATTTTTAATTCTAAAAAAGTTACTTATAAAGATGACATACGAATTTGCAATTGCTGAAAGTGTCTCGGAAAAATAAAGAAAATAAATTTAATTTTATGTACCCATAGGTACATTAGGTTTAAAATTAAGTTAACATAGGTAAGTTAACATAAACATTTTCATATACGATATAAGTTTATTAGTTGTAAAATTTTCGAGCATTTTAAGTTCCTGAATTATATTCCCGATTGTGTCAACCCTAGTTTGGGTGCAAGCGCGGGCGGGGCGCGGCGGAGACGGGTGCGGGCGGGCGCGGCACAACACAGAGTAGGTAACGGAACAGAGTTGCGTCAAACTGTACCGCAGTTACGTGATTTATTTATTATTGAGGTTTTGATGAAATATCGGAGACTATTCTGTGCTTCATTACTTAGTAGTTGACAGTATTGATAAATACTTTTTTTTTTGTTGCGAGTACGAAGTAACTTTTCTTGTTGTTTTATTACCAAAAGGGTAATCAAGAGCGAGAAATACGGTGTAGCCTAAATGTGTGTGTGTGTGTGTGTGAAATAAGCCCTACCACCTAGTAAAATAATTTACGTGAAATCCGTACCACGGTCGTCCATCCAAGTTCTTACCGTGCCCAGGTGCACTTAAGATCAGGAATGTCAGATCAGGATCGCACCACTGAACTACCGAGGCTGACAAAATACATAATGACTTATTGTATTGCCTTGCTAAAGGGCGACAGGCTAGCTACCTCTCACCTTGGCACGGTACTTCCACCGAGTCATGCAGCAGGTGGGTTTTCGTGCCTGATTGAATCTTGATCGAATACTTTGCGAAACGTGGTGGTCGGTGTTGTGTTGTAATTTACCAGAGTGTCGGGATTTAGCGTGTGTGATATGTATGTATGTATGTATAAAATACCTATTTGTACAATAAAACAGTTGATCGCTTAGCAATAACTAAAACGAGCTAGTTCAGAATAGCACGCCTGCATCGCGGAAGTGGTGCGCGTCGGGCGGGTCGGTCGGTAGTGTTGACTGGCGAGTCGTCGACCGGCACAGTGCAACTCGATTTCTTGAGAAAGTACCGCCTCGATACACGAAGAACTCGGTTCGGTGTCCGGGCGGGAAATTGGAGAACCAGCTGTGCTGAGAGGTTATTCATATTTTCGAAATTCTTTCAGCGTTCAGTAAGAACCACAGAAGATATTTATTGTGAAAGCGGACGCGGTTGGTTACATCGCTAGTTATGTCAGCCGAATACAACGTATTCATGTCGGAATTATGTAGGTGCCGCGCTAGTACATTTTTACCCGACTACGGCGAAGCCAAAAAAGGAAGGGTTATGAGTTTTTGTTTATCTGTGTATTATTATATTATATTATTATTTGTTCCTCTGTAACTATGTTCTTTTAAGGCGCCTAGTAACGCCAACGGCAACGGCGGCGCAGCGGGTAGTAGTTTCAGGTTTTTTTTTTCATAAATTGCGATCCTTCGCATTATTATTTTTTTTATGGAAACTGACATGGTTGTCTACATCACCTACAACATCCGTGATGTCAGCCCACAACACCGGGTGAACTAGGTGCCACGTCAGTGCTCCCTTCATTTCGCGCCCGCTACACTGAACTGGACGGAAAACACGAACTATTTACATAGCGGTTTCGACCGACGTTTCGTTCAGTGCGGTGGTAGCAACCCGGCCGGGATAAACCCTACCACCTAGTAAGGTAAGAAGGGAAGGCATTACAACTTTGAAAAGCGTGTGATCGACAGATATAACAAATAGCGTCATTTTGCTAAAAAAATTACATTCAAATTCTCTTTAGTTTCCGAGATGAAGTCTTCAAAGTTCACGCGGAAGAAAAAAATCTACATTTGTTTTCCGTATAGTTTGTATAGAAATGATAAAATTTTACACCCAAATACGTGTAATCTATAGACAAAGAATTTTTCTATGTTTCGCAGTAGTTTTTAGCTTTTAAATTTGGTCTAGTTATTATCACGGGCTACTTCTTCAAAAATCCACATGTGGCGTTACTAGGCGGCTTAATGTATAATTGTAATTTTGTTGTTGTTGTGGAATAAAGTATTTTATGTTTATATTTCTGTTTCTCTCTCTGTTTGTTTCTATTTCTACATCCCTTTGAAAAAAGTGGCGTGTTCTACAAATAATTGCACGTATCAGACTCAGAAAGCGAAAGAAAATGGTTCACGCCAACGGGTATCAATCCCAGACCAGATCCGCTCAAAAGAAAGTAGGTCTATGCCCACAACGAACGCATGAAAGCTTGCTTCAATTTTATCTTCAGTCAGCCAGTCAGTCGGCGCGTATGTTTTTTTTTATGTAATCCGGTATGGGTGGCTGAGTCGGAGGGGCCAAAGCGCATGCTCCGACCAGCCAATATCACCTCCGAGAAGGTAGGTGCCATACCGGAGACTTCCCTGGATTGCTCGTTATACTAGACTAGAGGAGAACACAACCGAGGCTGCTATGCGGCCATCTTACATCCAGTACGGTGGTACCAACCCAGTCGGCTACAATTTGATCCTACCAACTAGTAAAGGGGCAAGGGAAGGGACCTAGAGTTTTACCCCGGTTTCGAACGGTGAAGCAGCAGGTGTAGGTATGCACGTAAATTTTTTCGTCAGAAAAAACTCATTGGTACACGCCGACCGGATTCGAACCAAGGACCTCTCGCATGAGAAGCCGATGCCGAAACCTCTCGGCCACCCGCCGTTATGTGTCTTCTGCTGGATGCCTGGCCTGCCCTGGTGGGAAGACATGGAAAATGTGTTTTTCATTTAGTGCCTTTTTGTTGTTACCTATCATAATTTTTTTAATAAGATTTTTGTGTTTATATTTTATTTTTGTTTCTTGTTTAAACTATTTGATTAAATAAATTTGTTTTGTTTGTGTTGTAATGTAAGGGGACATACCTACTTACATTTACAACCAGCCGCAACTACCTACTTTTTTTTCATGGAAACTGACACTGTTGGCTACATCACCTACAACGTCCGTGATGTCAGCCCATAACACCGGGTGAACTAGGTGGCATGTCAGTGCTTCCCCCTTTGATAGTGCCGGCTACACTGAACTGGTCGGAAAAAAACAAACTATTTGTATAGCCGTTTTGACCGACGTTTCATTCAGTGCGGTGGTATCAACCCGGGCGGGTTAAACCCTACCACCAAGTAAGATTAGGAGGGAAGGGACGTACAGTTTTACGAGGAATCCGAACCTCGGTCAGCCTCCAACGGTCAGCGGTCACCCATCCAAACACTGACCGCACCCAGGTTGACTGTCTGCACCACTGAGTTACCGAGGCTGACAACTTAGGTTTTGCATAATGCTGTGTCAGCTCCATTTCAGCTAAAAAAAATATTTTACATTTTGAATACCTTGCATTTTGTTATTTTATAGTTTTAGCTGAATAAACGTTTTTATTTCTTTCTTTCTTTCTTTACATTGAAAAAATATTATGACACGTTAGATAACTTGCATCCGGTGGTAATAGACCGCACACCATGTGAATCGATACGATTTCTGCATAATAAAATTCAATTTTGCCCCACATTGAGCTAAAATTACCATAGATAGACCGACGAAACGCCAAATTTTGTGATTGACCGAGATTCCTCCGAAATTGAATGTATTATGTCAGAATCCGACATTTGATAAGCTAATGTATTGTTATGAAAAGAGATTATTATGAGTTTTGCGGGAGAAAGAAAAACATTCGTGAAAAGAATTCCCATTAAAAAATAAATAAATTAAAGGCATTTGTCGCACTATAGAAACAAAGACTAAACACTATGGAAAAGTTTATAATTATTTATCTGCAATTGTCACATTCAATCTCGCAGTCAATAAGTCTTTTGGCTACTACCTACTTACATTTCACTATATTAATCGAACCTCAGACATCCTATAAGGTTGACTGGAAGAAATCTCTGTAAAGAATAAGTCCTCCTTTGAACCTCATGTAATTATGTTATATTGTGCTAATTTCTGTAAATTTTTTTTTAGCAATAGAGTGTTTATCTTTTTCTTTTTTTATGACAAAGGTATGTATGTATTCACTTAAATTTAACCAAGACAGTTAGGTAGCCTTTAAAATTAATTACTTGTTGAAAATTACCAATTCACATAAACCTTAATCCACTGGACACGAGAAATCGGCACGCCTTTTCACTAAAGCCGAACTAAAGCCTGCAATGCACTATCCATATCGTCGAATTGTTCACTGAACATCCCGAAAACACAAGGCTTGCTCTCCACTGGTAGATTTTAGTGAAAGACTTTTTTACACACTGACTTTTAGTGAAGCATTTGTCATCCCGCAAATTTTCACCGAATCGGCGATACAGTGTGCGGTGCGCGCGTAAGGCCGGTCGTCCACTGGACGGATAGCGGAGACGTGCGCGTCGCGCGGCGGCCGCGGAGGAGTGCTCGCGGCCCCAGATGCGCGCGCTGGCGGGGCGGCGCGTGCGTTCGAGCGTGACGCCCAGTTCACATTTTGGGGATTTTCCTTTTACGAAAGTACCGTCGCGGAAGTGTCCGTCCGTCCATCTGTGTACCGTCCACAGATTAGAGTACAGTAACTAGATGATCAAGAGCCCTTTGTATATGTAGGATTAAGAACACGGTGTCGCCAACATACATACATACATACATACATACATACATACATACATACATACATACATACATACATACATAGGTACATACATACATAGGTACATACATACATATATTGTTGTATTGTATTGTTTATTAAGCATTCATTAGACAGCATGACTGTACTCGAATTTGTTACAATTTGTTCTATCCGATTCGATTACACCCACGAAGAAGAACCGGTAAGAAACTTCGCAGGGCTTTTTTTTCATAGTCATTTTTACAAGCATTTAGTGACTATCCATATAATAACACCGCCTACAGTCGATTGAAAATACAGCTTGAGAGCAAGATCAAAAACACACATACCTACCTACATTCATACATTCATTCATTCATCATACATAAGGTACATACATACCTACATTCATACATAAATAAATACATAAATACATACATACCACACACTGTATTCCGACAGTCGGGTTAAGCAGAGTAATCGGTGTTGCGCTGGGATGAAATTTTGTATTTAGATCAGTCTCGGGTCCTTAAAGAGGGGCGTGAATGGGCACCTGTCAGGCTGGCATGGCATTCGCAACCCCAGCATACGACCGAATGTCCGTGGGCGCCGTTAGACACCTCATGGGTGCCTCGGCGACATAATGTATGTCGAGCTTACAATAAAAAAAAAATTAAAAATCTTTTCTTTCCAAGTTTATCTAGACAGGTTTCATCCCTGAGAAAATCTGAAATTGTTGTGTGAAAAGGTACACACAAATAAAAGGCGCCGAGCGAAGCTCGTTCGCCCAATCGTGAACCTATTTCCATCTGCATACGTATACCTTTTTAATGTTCTGGATATAGTTTTTCCCCTTTATCATACAACAGTAGGTATGTAATTTTGGGGCGGGCTTTAACGGTTTACCGCCTTGTTGGGTGCACGCACACACATCACGCGCATGCGTGACACGCGTCACGTCGGACGGCGACTGCGGGCGACTGAGTTTAGGTGTGTGACAATCACACACTTTATGTGGGTCACGTGCGCAGATCGCGTTACATGTCTATTATTGTTTGTAATATCTATGACTTACCGTCGTTACGGAAGCTTCGTTCTTCGAAAATACATTTTTATTATATATTTTTTAATAAACTTTACACCTTTTGCTTCGGGGCGGGGGCGGCGTTCGACATCTGAAAGACTTCCTGGCTCCTCCTGGCTCCTTTCGTGAACACTCGGCTCGAAACGAAACGTAACAAAAACGACATGCACCGCCTCAACATTAGTTTAGGGTTAATATAGAGAAGATGCGTCGCGCGACGCATCTTCTTTATATTAACCCTGGTTATTTTTTTTTTAAACCACCAAAACATCACTCTTACCACACTTTCCTTCGAGCCGAAGTCTGCCGAAAGGAACTAAAGGAGCCACGCTACGCTTGCTTGTAGGTGGCCTTTATTCGAGCACCCGTCTACCAGAGCGGTTGTCGAGTCGGAGACACATGTGCCCAGCCCATTGCCACTTCAGCGTGCTAATTTTCTCAGCAATGCCGACTGCCTTAGTTTTTGTCGTATTTCGTACTTTGTCATTATTACTTTCGCGACGATTTTTCGTAAATGTAAAATGGGCCCGAGCGCCGCGGACGCAGCAGTCCCCTCCAGTGATAGATAGATAACAGTTACCTTGCGGGAGAGACTTCAGTTATTTAGAACCGATCGAGCGTGGAAAACCTCGCCTGTCGGAAGTACCTAGGTGCCGTGCCAGTGCACTTTTCTCAACTAAGCTGAACACAGCCGGATTGATACAACCGCATGAGGTGAAGGACGCGGCTGCCTACCCCATTGAGTGATAGATAGGCGTGATGTTGCGCATTTTTTATGGATTCTTTTTTTTATGGTAACTGACACGGTTGGCTGCATCACCTACTTACAAATCCGTGATGTCAGCCCTTAATACCGGGTGAACTAGGTGCGACATCAGTGCTTCCCTTCATTTAATGTCGGCTACACTGAACTGGACGGAAAACACGAACTATTTACATAGCCGTTTAGACCAACGTTTCATTCAGTGCGGTGGTGGTACCAAACCTTTGTGGTACGGAAACCTCGATGCGCGAGTCCGACTCGCACTTGGCCGGTTTTTTTTTTCATATCAGAAAAAAAACTCATTGGTACACGTCGAACGAACTCGAACCTCGGACCTCCCGCAATAGAAGCCAACGCCCAGACAACTGTTATTTAATCTGTGCGGAGACCGCGCCGGGTGGACTACCCAACCACCGCAGTTGATAATTGCAGCCATTTAGATCGCCCAACTAAATAGTTACTAGATGAGGCAAAGCAAAGAAACCGGACAAGTGCGGGTCGGACTCGCGCACCGAGGTTTACGTACCACAAAAGTAAAAAACGTTGAAACACATACATACATACATACATAACACACGCTGTATCCCGACAATCAGGGTAAGCAGAGTAATCGGTGTTGTTCTATAAGGATTCTGGTAAATTACAGCACAACACCGACCACCACGTTTAGCACAGTATACGGACAAGACAACTATCAAGCAGCAAGTAAGGCACGAAGAACCCACCTGCTGCATGACAAGGTGGAAGGACTGCGCCAAGGTGAGAAGTGGCTAGCCTGTCGCCCTTTAGCGCAGTATCTTGTCCTTATCCCTTAGTCGCCTCTTACGACATGCACGGGGAGAGATGCAGTGGGGCTATTCTTTTTAAGTACCGGCCACATTTCCACATTTTCGGTACCACCACGTAAATGGTAGATTTTTACGGTTCCGTATCCGGTACGGGCATTCGCAACCCCCATATGCGACCGAATGTCCACGGGCGTCGCTAAACACCTTATGGGTGGCTCAGCGACACAATATGTCGCGCTTAGTGTAAAAGAAAAAAAAAAAAAAGGTGAGCCATGCAACACATTACACAAGCATCATTGTAAACTCAGCTGATCAGCTGATTTGGTCGGTCACAATGAAAAAGGATAATATAGTATCTACTATATTCATAGTTCAGTGATTTGGACAGGATTTGGATTTGATGAAATGATTGCTTTCGCTGTGGAAACATTAGGTCCCTTGTCAGCTGAAGCAAAGTCTCTCTGCAAGGATTTAGGCAGTCGACTGCGATAGAAGTGTCCGGGGAGGCCCGAGCTGGGGCCTACCTCTCTCAGCGCATTAGTCTGGCTGGCCATTAGAGGGCTAGCTGAGCGTCTTGGGAACTTTCCCTGGATCGGTCGGTATGGATGAGATTTTTTATTTATCAACCTGATTTACAGATCTCATTCATATCACTTGTCCGGGGTTGTTCTTTTTTTTTTTATATCTCTGTATACTACTTCTAAAACCATTTTTTTTTTATATAATCCGGTATGGGTGGCTGAGTCAGAGGGGCCAAAGCACATGCTCTGACTAGCTAATGTCACTTCCGAGAAGGTAGGTGCCATACCGGAGACTTCCCTGGATTGCTGGCTATACTGGACTAGAGGAGAACACAACCGAGGTTGCTATGCGGTCATCTTACATCCAATACGGTGGTACCAACCCAGTCGGCTACAATTTGAGCCTACCACCTTATAAGGGGCAAGGGAAGGGACCTACAGTTTTACACCGGTTCCGAACGGTGAAGCAGCGGGTGTAGGTATGCACGTAAATTTTTTTCGTCAGAAAAAATTTATTGGTGCACGCCGACGGATTCGAACCTTGGACCTCCGGCTTGAGAAGCCGATGCCTAAACCATTCGGCCACCCGCCGCTTAAACCATATTATTGCAATAAAGAAAATTACATTTGGACAGCATTTTCCACTAATTAAGCACCAGATCTAGTTAGAACCAGGTCCAGGTGGTACGTACAATGATCTCAACCGCCGCGCAGGCGCGCTGGGATGCGAGCAGGGATTTTTATGTTTCCTGTTCTGGTAAAGTGACATAAAGAGACCGACAGAACTTAATCACTAGGTACTGATTGAAACTGAGCAATATTTTTTCATTGCCTTCGAAGTACTGAGAAATAGTACCTACCATAGCTAGATTAAATAAGAATAAATAAATATAGGTACTGTGTGGGGCCGGTACTTAAAAAGAATATCCTCACTGCATCTCTCCCCATGCATGTCGTAAAAGGCGACTAAGGGATAAGGACAAGATGCCGTGCTAAAGGGCGACAGGCTCGCCACCTCTCACCTTGGCACCTCCACCTCTCACTTCCACCGAGTCACAGCAGGTGGGTCTTCGTGCCTTACTTGCTGCTTGATCGATTTAATCTTGTTCGTATACTTTGCGAAACGTGGTGGTCGGTGTTGTGCTGTAATTAACCAGAGTACTTGCAGCACAACACCGATTACTCTGCTTACCCCGATTATCGGGATTCAGCGTGTGTGATATGTATATGTATGTATGTAAATAAATATGAAAATAAAATTTAATTATATTATTATTAAATGTTCGTGACTAGGTACTTGGCGCGGTTGCCTTGCCTGCTACAAAAAAGATGAAAAATCATGAAGTACCCACTACCCATTTATCTTAATTTCTTTGGTTTTTTTTTTTACTTTGAAACATAAATAAACATCCCGATTGACAGTTTTAAATTAGCGACAAAACATAACATTCGTTGTAAGGGGAATTAAGATTAAAAAGTGCCTGCGTTTAGACTGCAGCAACGAAATCGAAGTAAAATAAATTGTTGCGATAGTCATACTTGCAGGCGTATTTCCCTACGACTCCTGTCAAAAGCATGAGAAATCTTACGAGGTGGTGAAAGCGGTCATTAGTCGTTTTTGTGGAAAGGGCTTCCGTTCAAAATACACACAAAACAATAATATATGCTCAAGACATGTACAGTGTACACCTACCTATACAATTTATTACCTAGCATGGTGTACCGTCAAACGTGTGGGGCCGGTACGTAAAACGAATCGCCCCACTGCATCTTTCCCCGTGCATGTCGTAAAAGGCGATTAAGGGATAAGGGCAAGATGCCGTGCTAAAGGGCGACAGGTTCGTCACCTCTCACCTTGGCACGGTACCAGTACCTATTTAGTATTCTGTGACGGTACTTCGACCGAGCCATGCAGCAGGTGGGTCTTCCTTCATGCCTTACATACTGCTTGATAGATATCTTGTCCGAATAAGTACTTTGGGAACGTGGCGGTCGGTGTTGTGTTGTAATTTACCAGAGTTCTTGCAGCACAACACCGATTATTCTGCTTACCCCGATTGTCTGGATTCAGCGTGTGTGATATGTATGTATATTGTAGAGAAACTGATATTGGTATTACCTATACCTAACGTGTATTTACATCGGATAAATCTTTGTAGTCAGAACTTTCAGTAAAATTGTTAATCTGACTTGGCACCAAGTTCACCCGGTGTTATGGGCTGACATCACGGATGTTGTAGGTGATGTAGCCAACCATGGCAGTTTCCATAAAAAAAAAAATCTTGCTCTCAACATCGATACCTATCTATTTGCTCTCAAGCTATTTTTTTAACCGACTTCCAAAAAAGGAGGAGGTTCTCAATTCGTCTGTATGTTTTTTTTTGTTTTATTTTTTTTTTTATTTTTTTTTTTATTTTTTTGTATGTTTGTAACACGATTTCTCCGTCAATTGAGGGCCGATTTAGAAAATTCTTTTTTTGTTAGTTAGGTCATACTTCCGAGGTGGTCCCATTTCAATTTTATCGAAATTGGTTCAGTGGTTTTCGAAAAATCAGCATAATACTATGGTGTGTGGTTACCTTCAGCAAAACTTGTGATGTGGTCGTTTTCGGCAATTTTCAGTTTGATAAATTAGTATGGTGTGTGGTTACCTTCAGCAAAACATTTGTGATGTGGACTTATTCAGCAATTTGCAGTCTGACACATATGGCGAATAATTCTGTACCACTTCAATCGATTTCGATTATTCGATTTCGATTATTCTTTTTTATGTAATATTACTAAAAAGAATGAAATAAAAACTGTTTTAAAAAATATTAAACCGATTTCCAAAAAACAAAAAAAAAAAAACTAAAAAAGTATTAAATACCTAATATTTTGAAATTTTCTCTGTCCTGTTGAAATACATGAATCGATATACTAGTGATACATATTCGGACCCTTGTTTCATGAATATTCTAAATTTGAAATTTTTTATCTTTTCCGACCGGCGCTTAATTTATTATGGTACCTGGCCAGTACCTACTGTACCGAGTACCATCGAGCTGGTTTGATGATGGAGACAGAAGGTGGCCATAGGAACTCCTAAACTACACATGATAAACCCATCGTGTTTGGGCTCGTTGCATTTGTCTTCACGAGAAATTTACTTTAGACCTAAAAGATTCTCAATTCGACGGTATGTTTTCTTTTTTTGGATGTTTGTTACGCGATTACTCCGTCAATTGTGGGCCGATTTTGAAAATTCTTTTTTTTTATTTGAAAGGGGATAACCCTGAGGTTTTTGAAGTGAAAACTTCTTTAGCGGCTCTTGGCACTTTTTTAGGTGGGTAAAAATGTATAACTCGCGACATCGCGTCAGCGTCATTTTTAAAATGAAACCTTAAGTCATTGCGTTAAGGGTTAAGTTAGAGTGGCACGGGATCTGCCGGCACTCCCGGAGTGCAACTGTTAAGTAGGGTTCCGTAACACGTTTATGTCTGTCCATTCTGCTAAGTTCTGCAAAATGAATGTAGGGTTCCGTAACATATGCATGTCTATCCGTTCTACTAAATTTTACAATTTTCAACCAAGGTCCTCCGACGGTTATTTTATAATAAAAGTAGGCTTCCGTAACACGTTTATGTCTGTCCATTCTACTAAGTTCTGCAACATCACCTACAACGTCCGTGATGTCAGCCCATAACACCAGTGCCATGTCAGTGCTTCCCCCTTTGATCGTGCTGACTACACTGAACTGGTCGGAAAACACAAACTATTTACATAGCCGTTTCGACCGACGTTTAATTCAGTGCGGTGGTACCAACCCGGGAAGGTTAAACCCTACCACCAAGTAAGATTACGAGGGAAGGGACTTACAGTTTTACGAGGAATCCGAACCTTGGTCAGCCTCCAACGGTCAGCGGTCACCCATCTAAGTACTGACCGCACCCAGCGTTGCTTAAAATTCAATAGCGACTGTCTGCACCACTGAGCTATCGAAGCTGACGTGGTCCTATTTTAATTGGGTCAAGATCGGATTGGAAAGCGAGGCGGAATCGCGAGGCCGAAGGCCGAGCGATTCCGCCGAGTACATTAATAGCAAAAATTACTAAAAAAAACTGTGAAATAAAAAAAAAGTTTTAAAAAACATAAAACCGACTTCCTAAAAAAAGTAGAACTAAAAAACTATTTAAAATAAAAATATAAAAACCGCCTTCAAAAATATATGAAATAAAAACCTAAAAAAAAAAAACGAACCCTAGAGTTGAAGGCGGTGCTAAAGCAAGCAAAAATGATGCATGAAAGAAAACATGAGCGGATGATAATATCCTTTGTGATTTGTGTAGCCTTTTTAGCACCGCATTCAACTCTAGGGTTCGTTTTTTTTTTTAGGTTTTTATTTCATATATTTTTGAAGGCGGTTTTTATATTTTTATTTTAAATAGTTTTTTAGTTCTACTTTTTTTAGGAAGTCGGTTTTATGTTTTTTAAAACTTTTTGATAAGACTGTAGGGCGATGCTATTATGTATCACTAAAATAAATTGTAATAATATTTATTTAAAATACCCTGCGAAGTTTCTTGTCGGTTCTTCTTCGTGGATACCAAAAATGGAACAAATTCTGACAATTTCGAGTGCAGTCGACAAATTATGAATGATTGATCAATTAAACAATAGGTACATACAATACAATATTAGTGGCTTGACTTGAGGTAGACAAGAAGCCACCACATGCCAATATAGGTATTATCAGTCTGTAAAGGTTGTCACTTGTCGTCCAAGTTGCAGCTCTTTAGAAACCTTACAAATAACTACCTCGGTCTGTCTAACAGCGCAGCGCAGGTCTGGGCATTGACTGTTATTGAATATTTACTAACGTAAGGACATCCCCATACGATAGTATTGTTTATTGTTTATTGTATAATTTCATCTATAGGTATTACTTGTCTATTGCTGGTTTGCTGCTACCTCAGCCCGCGCTTCCGCACATCGCGCCTCACGCCACACCCGCTGACGCCCAGCTCAGTAGCGTTAGTATCGCTGTCGCGTAGCCAAAGAATATAATACCGCGTAGCCACGCCCGTATTATATGTGTAATTGAGCTACCTATCCCTCGCGCGTGTACGAATTTTGTTTTTTTTGGTGTTATTTGTTTTATTACTAACATTTGTTGTGTTCAAATGCCAATACGAGTAAAAAAAGGAATAGTAATGTGACTATGACGTGTGCGCTAGCTTCACTAGTCATGTCACTTAATTACGTACAATTATTATTACATGGTAGTACATATTAATTCCATGCCTGAAATACGAAGTAACGACAGTTCAGTTTAACACCTGGTGGCGGGATTATTCGTCTATCCGACTTTTTTGTCGACGGTACCGATAGCTGTTACGTCATAATAACCGTCAGCGGTGGTATACTGGAACCAGACGACTAATAGGTAACGTAACCTACGCTTGGACATGCCACAAAGGAGGACGGGCACAAACGTATGGAATCTGGTCCTGGCATCAATCAAGACACCGAATATATATTACTTACGTGCGTCGTTGGAAAGGTAGTTTTTTGTATATTAAGAATAACTGAGGCGTTGTTGGTCCCGATTCGCTGTCCATTTTGTTTGAGTAATCCTACTTTGAAAGTTTTTTTTATTATTTCTGTTGTGTTAATTATTTTCTATATTTTTTTTACTGTTTGAAAGTTTATTTTATTATTATGTCGCTGTCTCGCTCCGACGATTTATGACCGAGTCGATGAACATTGGTTGTTAAACCGGAGATATGAATTATTATAATTATATTTAGAGCAAAAAAATTTGTGTAGAGTATATTTCAAAATGGACAACTCTTACGGGTTTGCCGTCATAGTAATTTTTTGTTCACTTGAAAAGAGCAACGATGTATGGCTCATCTTGATTGGACAATGTGCGTTTTGGTCCTGATGTCGCATAAGGACCAAAACCTGTCCCAAAACGCCCATGGTCCTTTTTAAGAAAGAATAATTTTATGGAAAATATTATAATGGGGGGGGGGGGGGGCAGTGGGGGAGGGGAAGGCAGGCGGAGGGGGGCGGCCTGGGTGAATGTTTTGGTGGTTAAAAAACTGAATTACCAGGGTTAATTATTATAGAAGACGCTTCGCAACAAAGAAATAATATTCTCCTTCACGGGAAGGTGCTTGATGTCGTCGTCCCACCAGGCGGGTGGTCATGCCACACTCTGTTTTCCTGTCCTCGGCTGCCAGTGTTGCTCCAACGGTCGTCGTCTCTTCGGCTGACGTGCCCAGCCCACTGCCACTTGAGCTTAGCCATCCGGCCCATATAGACATACAGACAATACTATTTACTACAGTAGGGAAGAAGAGAGTATGTTGTGGCCTTCTTCAAAGTATGTGCACGTGTAAATTCATCTGGTGAAGGGTCGCATATCTCGCGGTGTGGTCGACCTCGGAAGGTTGAGTTAGGCGAAGATTGTACGTTCGACATGGTATACTCGTAGTCAAGAACATTTGGTTTCTTGCTCGTAGTATATTATAAGGTGTTTCGTTAGTCATGTCAAAAATTTCGGGAGGGTTACATACACACTCAAATAAACACTTTACGTAAAAAAACACAATATGTTTATAGGAGTATTTTTTCTCCTAACAAAAAAAAATTAAATCAAATAAGTAGCAGTAAAAACCAATCATAGTGACCTTGTGACTTACTTACAACAAACAGCTGTTCTGCGTTTGAACATAGTACGGTCATTGACCCCGTACAATGCAAGTTACCTACTGTTACACACAGGTTAATCTTTAGGTAGCAAATATGTTTTGTAAAATTTCTCGAAAAGTAATACTAAAAACATATAATGTTTTTTTGCGTGGCGTATTTATTTGAGTGTGTATGTAACCCTCCCGAAATTTTTTACATGACTAACGAAACACCTTATATATCTTTGAGATATAATACTAATATAAATAAATATATGTCAATACTAATAATAAATCTCTAAGTTTTTCTGACGAAAAAATTTACTTGCATACCTACACCTGCTGCTTCACCGTTCGGAACCGGTGTAAAACTGTAGGTCCCTTCCCTTACCCCTTACTAGGTGGAAGCCGACAAATTGTAGCCGACTGGGTAGATACCACCGTACTGGATGTAAGATGGCCGCATAGCAGCCTCGGTAGTGTTCTCCTCTAGTCTAGCATAGCCAGCGATTCAGGGAAGTCTCGCTGTCTCGCGGTATGGCACCTACCTTCTCGGAGGTGATATTGGCTGGTCGGAGCATGTGCTTTGGTCCCTCCGACTCAGCCACTCATACCGGATCACAAACAAAAAAAATCTGTAAGGGATCATGGATATGGGATAATCATGGAGTAACATTGAAGTAAGTTACATTGTTTTATTATGAGATACTCCGATTGTAGACTCTATGTATGATACTAAAACTAAATTCAAGCTTTTTAGAAATGTTTTCTGTATGTTTGTATACATACATAACTCTTAAACCGATCATCCGAATTCTATTAAGCTTAGTACAAGCACAATTAACTATAGGCGACACAGGAAGGCTAAATAACATTCAATTCCAGTTACGCTAAGAAATATGGCTATTATAAACCGAATTGCTCTGCGCGCAGAAATTCTTCTTTTAAAATACGAATTTCATGCGAGCGAAGAAGGCCGGGAAAAAGCTAGTAGGTATATAATATTAATAAGCAACTGGCGTCCCGTAATCAATCAAGAGCCGACTTTATTCAAAGGGTAAGCCTTGCCATCCAGCGGGGTAATGCCGCATGTGTTCTGGGAACTTTTGAAAACGCCCCTTTTTGATATTTATTTTAATGTTTGTTAGGTAGGTTTTAATTATTTAGTTATTTGTATTACTTTTTTGTTTTTCTTGAATAAAAGTTAAGTTTCTTACGGGTAATTGTTTGAGAAAGTATAATAAACGCACCTCGGGCTTCGGCCTCGTCCTATCTTACTGTTTACGGGAAAGTATATAGTTTGACTGAAGGGGAAAGGCCGCTCGGCCTTTCCCCTTCCGCCTCGCCAATTAGCACTTTCGGAAATAAGAGGCGGGGAACACGTTTTCTTTTTTGCATATATTTATAAAATTACCTTAAACATAAATAATCTATAAAAACTTAAAAAAATATATTTTTCATATCCCCAAAGTGAGATCTTTTGAACTCTTTCTTTTGAATCATTTTCTTTTTATTGTTTTTTATTTTCACTCTATGGCAATACTATCACAGTTAGAAAATATTTTCCTCGTATGTATCACCTGAATCTAGTTTCTTATTAAAAATATAATTTTAATTCAAAAACGATTCCATGAAAGCAACATGCATCCTTCGATCAAACATCTCGATAAGACACGCTAAGTTAATCTATAGGGCGGAGTTCCGAGTAATTTAATGGCTCTATGACAGCGCGGAGCGTTCCGTAAAGCTATTGTATGCAAATATTATGACACCTTCGTGCAACGGTCTGGCTTAACCTTCCTAGAACACCTATGTAGGTATTCGTCTATTATTACTTATTAGACAGCTGGAATCCGGAATTAGGCATTGGCAGGATGATCAATAGTTATTTTATTATTGATGGATGCCTACCTTCTTTATCACTATTGTACGGAACCTTAAAATAACCGGCCAAGTGCGAGTAGGATTCGCGCACCGAGGCTGCCGTACCACCACGTAATTTACCGGTTTTTAGGTTTCCGTACCCTGTACGGGAAGACCCTTAAAAAGTAAAAAAAAAATCGGGGTGTGGCTGTGTCGTGCCGTCGTGCGTGGACACGGCCGTGTGTTTTACTTTACGTGAATACGTGTACGGAACGGGTAATATTTTCCTAGAGCGTATTACGTAACGAATTCTTTGATCCTTTAGCTATCGAGTGGTGTAATTAAATTTTGGGTGTAGATGATGGATATGAAGCTGCAACACCAAACTGTATCCCCCGATTTTGTTATCATCAGTTTTCTGGATTGGCTCCCACTATGGAAGACGTATTCACGTCAAAAAAACCGTTTACTTACTTAAAGGAGTCGGGGGACCGCTAAGTGAATAAAATATACGACTCAGAGCTGCGCGGGAAATTGCTTAGCGGTCCTCCAACTCCTTTATGTAAGTAAACTGAAATTATTCTTGACTTTTTAAGAGTCAGGGGTTTATTAAATTTGTAATTTCTTTTTTGTATCGACAGCATCATACGGAGATTATAGAAAACCGACAGATTGCCTGTTCTCGGGTTTGACACCTGAAAGCCTTTGCGGCTCCTGCGACTCCTGCGGCTCCTTTCGGAAACACGGCTCGGGTTGACTCGGCTCGAAACGAAACACTCGGCTCGAAACGAAACGTAACAAAAACGACATGCACCGCCTCAACATTAGGTTAGGGTTAATATAAAGAAGATGCTTCGCCATCTTCTTTATATTAACCCTGGTTATTTTTTTTTTAAACCACCAAGACATCACTCATACCACACTTTCCTTCGAGCCGAAGTCTGGCCGAAAGGAGCTAAAGGAGCCGTAGGAGCCACGAAGTCTTTCAGGTGGCGGACCGCCTGTTCTCGAGGCAACATCGAGGTGCGGTGCGTTCGACAGATTCCATTCAGATTGCGCTCAGACCTCGCCATCTTTACATTGACGTGTCTTTCCCGAGCGCTGGCCATACGGCACGCTATGGAACATCGTGCCGATCCATTGCCGATCTATCGTAGACGCTGTGTGTGGGATATGCGCCACTCACTTGCGACTAGTTGCGAGTTGCGACCTAAGATCAATAGGTACTTACGTACGTACTTACTTACTTGTTTAGGAATCAAGCTAGGCAGAACAAGATGCAATGAAGACTCGGTTGGTAATCTCAGACAGATAGAAAATAATTTATTGCTACAGAAACATTTTACAGAAATAAGCAAAATGTAACATTTACACGAGGTGCAAAGGTGGACCATGTATACTATAATTTATATATAACCCTTACAGAGATTTCTTACAATGCAATTTTATTTTTTTTTATTTTTTTTTATGGAAACTGTCACGGTTGGCTACATCACTTACAACGTCCGTGATGTTAGCCCATAACACCGGGTGAACTAGGTGTCATGTCAGTGCTTCCCCTTTGATCGCGCCGGCTACACTGAACTGGTCGGAAAACACAAACTATTAACGTTGCCGTTTCGACCGACGTTTCATTCCGTGCGGTGGTATCAATCCGGGCGGGTTGAACCCTACGACCTGTAAGGTAAGAAGGGAAGGGACCTACAGTTTTACATGGAATCCGAACTACGGTCAGCCTCCCTCCAACGGTCGAGCGGTTTACTTACATCATTAGATTTTAAAATCATTTCCGTATACTTACTTAAAGGAGTCGGGGGACCGCTAAGAAAATAAAATATGTATAAAAACTCAGAGCTGCGCGGGAATTTACTTAGCGATCCACCGACTCCTTTAAGTAAGTAAACAGAAATTATTTTTTACATAGGTTTTTTTTTGTTTACAGAGTTGTTTATTTGAGATCTATAGTCACCCCTTACAAATTTTGATCGTCACTGCTGAATCATTCCGTATGTATACAGGGTGTTTCAGGATAGGCTTGAAAAACTTCAGGAATAGAAAGTACCCATTATTAGAAGAAAATAATCCTTATCACTCAAATCGAAATTCCGTATTTATTTTTTTCAAACAAAAATTTAAAATTGTAATAAAAACTCGATGGACAGTGAGCATGGGGAGATTTGGCAATAGTGCTGTCTAGGTCTAGGGAGTGCAATGACCTACTCCAGTCTCCTTTTTCTTTTGACGTTATTAAATGTAAGTGTTTCATATGCAGTTCAATTCTACTAGTTAAGCATCGAAGGTAGTTATTTTATTTTTATTTAATAAAGGCGGACGTTAACCGTCCACCAAATCTCGATGAAACTATTTTCACCAAAAAGTACTATGAAAAGAACGAATCTGGGAAAAAGTTTCAGAGCTTTTAGTCTTCAAATATGGAACCCTTTCGTACCCTGAAGTTACGAAACCCTATCCTGAAACACCCTGCATAATGGTTGTATGATTTTCATTACGCGCTTGACTTCTGTTCTTTCGAATTTCTTGACAGCTAAATTCGTTTTCAATAATTACTTAAGAGCTGGATGTGATGTGATGGAGTTGTAAGAGCCGCAAACGGCCGATCAGAATCAACAATAGCCGCGCACGCGCTTGGGCAACCACTGCAGCCTTGGCGACAGTAGGTCATACGCCTCAACTGTCGGTGGGCCGTATGTATAGTGGTACGTGTTACAACAAGTACTTACCTCCCTGCATTTTGTATCTTAGTGAGTGCAAACAGACACAGTAACGTGTGGGGGACGCGACGGTACAATAGTATAAACAGACGAAGGAGAAGGGAAGCACTGACATGACTCATGACTCCTAGTTCCTAAGTTGGCACCTAAGTGTGTTCTATAGCTAATTCCACGGGGAGTGCTCGGAGGAGCTGTTTAACGCGATTCCGCCGTCCCCTTTCCACCTCCGTACAACGCGCACTGGGCAGGGATTGCATCCCTATACGCTGGACTTACCGCGGATGCGTACTAATCGGTTCTGCAGATCCTTCCTCCACAGAACCGGTAAACTCTGGAACGCTCTCCCTGCCTACATATTTCCCCCCAAGTATAGTCTCGGGTCCTTCAAGACAGGCGTGAATGGGCACCTGTCAGGACGGCATGGCATTCGTAGCCCCCGCATGCGACCGAATGTCCATGGGCGTCGCTAGACACCTTACTGACTCGGCGCCATATGTCGCGCTTACTATAAAAAAAAAGTTCACCCGGTGTCGTGGGCTGACATCGCGGATGTTGTAGGTGATGTAGCCAACCGTGTCAGCAAGAACGTTAGAAGAGGTAGGGACGTCGGACAGTCCAATGCTTGTATGAGAACCAGCTTCGCCGAGCTCCGCGGGTAGCGGAGGGGACGGCGCGCGCTCTGATTGGCTGGTATCGCGTGGGGGAAGGTTGACGCTATGTGGCCAGCGGGCGACTGCCAAATGTTTTTGGTATGTTTTTACTAATATCGTGTTACGTTGGCGCGGGAACAGTCCGGCGTCCCTACCTCTTCTAACGTTCTTGCGTATCAGTTTCTATAAATAATAATAATAATAATGCTTCTCTTCGGTCGCGTCGGCCACACGTTGTCGCAGCGGAAAATAATGAAATTTTTTTTGAAAACCTTAAGACGATACCCACAGCTGGCTGCTTTGCATAGAAAAAGGTCGTAAGTCGGTGTTGTTTTTTAATTTAAAAAAGTCGGTTTACGGACGATAGTTTTACGTGATAACGTCATAAAGAAACACCGCTATAAGGGTTACCGTATTTTTTCGTACGGCACCCCTATCGCTGCCGTACGCCGTACATTTGTCGATTTCTAGCCTCGATTACCGTACGATACGGCAATTACCGTACGTTTGGCAACACTGCCGCTTGGGCCGATTGTGCCTCTCTATCGCTTGTTACGCGCTCTCGCTTGCACACACAGGCTCAGATGGAACGTGACACTTTTTCGTGCGCGCAGCCGGTGTTCATCAATTTATAAGACGTTATCACGTCAAAAATGAATGGTAATAAAATTTAAAAATCTACAACAATAGGGTTCTGTGCTTGTGGTTTAGTTATTTATCAGTGCAATACAAATTTCGTTTTATTCATTCACTTTTGCGTCTGTAAAAAATCGAAATTAAATCATTTTTTTCATGCAAAGCAGCCAGCTATGGGTATCGTCTTAAGATCAACAAGTCTAAGTCCACGCGAGCGAAGCCGCGCGCGTGTATTTTATTATAATTGTCGACATTAAAATGTGTGTACGTCCAATGTTTATTGCGATAGTAATAATGATAAGTGAAATGTTAGGACAAGAGAAAGGTTATACGAGATAATGTTCTGTTTCAACTGTCCTCTTGGTCACACTCATTCATTATTTTTAATATCTACGCGCAAGTAGGTACAGTTAGAATATTTGAAGATTCACAATATGACGTAAATATTAATATCATCATCATATCATACTCATACTCATATCATCATCACCATTGTACCGTGTGGGGCCGGTACTTTAAAAGAATCGCCCCACTGCACCTCTCCCCGTGTATGTCGTAAAAGGCGACTAAGGGATATGACTCCCCCTTCTTATATTACTAGGTGGTAGGGTTTAACCCGCCCGGGTTGGTACCACCGCACTGAATGAAAGGTCGGTCGAAACCGTTATGTAAATAGTTTGTGTTTTCCGTCCAGTTCAGTGTAGCCGGCGCGACCGAAGGGAAGCACTGACGTGGCACCAAGTTCACCAGGTGTTATGGGCTGACATCACGGATGTTGTAGGTGATGTAGCCAACCGTGTCAGTTTTAATTTTATTTTAGTTTTATTATTATATATTTATTTTCACATTTTTACAATATTTATATTAATTTTACATATTTTATAATATTATACAAAAACTTATAAAATACACAAAATTAATAAAAATCTAAATAAAAACGGTAAATATCCGCCGGCGGCGGGAGGCAGGCCTCCAAGCACGCCGGCGGGTGCAGGCCGTGGCTACGGAGCTCTCCGAGACGACGCGAGGCAAGCTACGAGCGATAGGTGGTGGTACTAGACACGTAGGCCACCACCACCCCCATCTCGGAGAGCTCCATATCCGCCGGGCTGCGGGGCGACGTCACGCAGCTCTTCTATACTTGAAAGGCCTCTTGCGTGCGTCGCTGTGGCGCACGGCGCTGCACCGGTAGCGGAAGCTGCAAGCGGGCGGGACACACGGCCGCGATAGCCCCAAGCTAACCGGTGGCGGCGGACTTCGTCCCGTCGTAGCTGGTGTGGCGGGGCGCGTCCCTGGTTCGCCACCCTCACCGGCAGACGCGGGCGATGGAGTAGCAAACCGTGGTGGATTGTGTGCGCTGCTGGTGTTGAAAGAAGCGGCAGGTCTTGTCACTGGATCCTCCGGCCACACCGCGAGGAGGGCGAGGCCTCGGGAGAGGCGCTGTTGACTCGGACGCGTTGCATCACTGGTCCCTCCTCTGACACAGCGGGGTGGTGAAGCGCTGAGGCGGTGTCGCCGGTATTCCGCTGCCGAGGCTGTCGACGACTAGTTTTATAAAATTTTCATTTTTCCGGAGAAAATTTTTCCACCCTGTCAGTCTGACAGCTTTTCTTCTTTATGACTTTATTATTATTATTTTAAAATTAATATATATATTAATTTTATTATAGTTTTACTTTGATTTTAATCTGTTGTTATTTTTTTCATTTTTAGTTTGTTTTTATTAATTACCAGTGTATCATCTACAACATCCGTGATGTCAGCCCATAACACCTTGGTGAACTAGGTGCCATGTCAGTGCTTCCCTTCATTTAATTTTGTCAATGAGGTGAGATATGCGCCGAGATATGCGCTCCAAAAGTCGTAAAGCGTGACCCCCTAACTTTTCAACTATACAGCGTTGCTATACAGTGGAAAATTTTGAAAAGTGTTTTCCTCTCTCACAATGTTTTCCATTTTACTGTTTTTAGGTTTCCGTATCCCGTACGGAAGCCTATACTAAGCCTCCGCTGTCCGTCCGTCCGTCTGTCTGTCCGTCCGTCTGTCCGTCTGTCTGTCCGAGTGCTGTATCTCTTGAACCTCTCTCGGTGCGCTAGTCCGACTCGCACTTGGCCGGTTTTTTTAAATATGCGACTGACTGTACTTAGTTGGCGAGATGTGGGTCACACCGCGAGTCGTGTGGGAATAGTTAACAATTAACCGCACTTTTTCCTCACATTTAAACTTTACTCAAGACACTTTTAGTTTTGCTTACGGAAGAGTTACTTCTTTTTCTCGCTCGTTAGTCGATTTGGAACGTGTCTCTCTGTTATATGAAATGATTTATCAGCAGTAATAGACAAACATTGACCGGAAGAAAGAACTCCATGTGATTATTCTTGCTGTTGTGTCTTATCTTTGTTTTCATGTTGTGTATTTCTAGTGCTGGTACGCAATTTTTTATTTTTTTTATTGCTTCCGAACTTGGTGGCTCTGCCCGAGGCCGAAGCCTCAGGCGCAGCCAATTTCACCGCCGAGGAGGTGCCAGTCCGGCTTGGAGGTGGACTAATGTCTCTGGGGAAAGGCGATTTGAAGATCCGTGGATTGTAGGAGTGGAGAAAGATATTCCCTGGCAGCCCGGGAAACGGTCTGCCATAGTTCGGTCGAAATGGCTATGTAAATAGTTTGTGTTTTCCGGTTCGGTGTCGCCGGCACGATCAAAGGGGGAAGCACTGACATGGCACCTAGTTCACCCGGTGTTATGGGCTGACATCACGGACGTTGTAGGTGATGTAACCAACCGTGTAAGCTTCCATAAAAAAAAACCCGTTCCACACCTTTGCAGTGCTACACAAGAACGATTTAGAGAATCGTGCAGTTCGAAGAACTCTTCTGTCGACTACAAAGGGATGTTTCGCGAGAGTATGGCGGGTTTCGTGAAGGCGAACAGGAGGAGGAGGGATAAGGGAAGCAAGTTTGTCAGAGCAGCTGACAACAGCTTAAAATTTAAATTTTTTAATGTAATGCGGTATGGGTCGCTGATATGAGTCAGAGGGGCCAAAGCACATGCGCCGACCAACCGCAGCCCTTTCAGCCGACCCTTCATTCAGTGCGAGTTGTTATCAATCATCCAGGGCGGGTTAGATAGAGCTATAGTGACGAGAGAAGGGTAGGGAGAGGAACTCTAGGGACCTACAGTTTCACGTGGAATCCGAACCACGGTCAGCCTCCAACGGTCGAGCGGTCACACGTCCAAGTACTGACCGCGCCCAGGTTTGCTTATTTATGATCACGTCACGACCGACAGTCGACCGACCACACCACTGAACTAACGAGGCTGACAACCAATCGATTTATTGCCTTATCATATCATACAATGAATGGAGTGCACACACACATTGTATGAATCATTTTCGTGCGAACAAAATTCCAATCGCGCACAATTTGATAAAGATCCTTCATTTACAGATTTGACTATCAGGCAGACTGCACCTAATGAATCAGGTTGTATAATGAGGGCGGTCTTTCTTTGAAACGTTAATTATTTGTAGTAATCTGTTCTGCTAATGTTTTGGTTTATTAACTAACTGAACCAGATAGGTACAATGAAGCGAAATAATTAAACGTAAACCAAATTAGATTAGCTTGAACTTAGCCTAGCAGAGGACTTATTAAATTATACTAGTTCACCAAGGTGTTATATTTATTTATTTATTTATTTAGTTATAATAAATAGCCCATAAAACTTTGGTGAACTAGGTGCCATTTCCGTGCTTCCCTTCGTTCGGTCGTGCCGGCTACACTGAACTGGACGGAAAACACGAACTATTTAAATAGCCGTTTCAACTGAACTTTCATTCAGTGCGGTGGCACCAACACGGGCGGGTTAAACCCTACCACCTAGAAGAAGGGAAGGTACCTACAAGTTTTGGAATTCGAACCACGATCAGCCTCAAACGGTCGAGCGGTCACCCATCTATCCACTGACCGCGCCCAGGTGTGCTTATGATTCGACCGACAGCACCACTGAGCTACCGAGCAGGCTGACAAATTCGAAATCCAAGAACGTTAGAGGTAGGATAGGGAGGGACGTCGGACCTTCCCCGCGCCAGCGTAACACGATATTAGTAAAAACGTACCTACCAATAATATTCGTTACCACCCAATCAGAGCGCGCGCCCTCCCCTCCGCTACCCGCGGAGCACGGCGACGCTGCGCTGATCCTCACAGAATCATTGGATTGTCTGACGTCCAATCTCTTCTAACGTTCTTGTCGAAATCTTATAAACATTAATTTGTTATTGTAAATAAGCTGAAATGCTTTTAACCTCGTTCTCTTTACAGATAGCTTAAGTCCACATGGGTGTGGTCACCACACACTGACCAGGTGTGGTCTGGCGGAACCAAGCCGAGCAAAGCGTGTTGAAAACAATTTGACCGATAGCTGATTGCCTTCGTTTGCGACAACGATTTATTTGGGTTAATTGCCACACACTGTATGTATCCCGACAATCGGGGTAAGCGGAGTAATCAGTGTTGTGCTGTACGGTAAATCATGTGTGACATTAATTTTTTATGGAAACTGACACGGTTGGCTACATCACCTACACTTCATGTCGGCTAAACTGAACTGAACGGAAAACACGAACTATTTACACAGCCGTTTCGACCGACGTTCCATTCAGTGCGGTGGTACGAACCCGGGCGGGGTAAACCCTACCACCTAGTAAGGTAAGAAGGGAAGGGACCTACAGTTTAACGTGGAATCCGAACAAAGGACATAGACGTGTGTGGGTGGATGCATTCCCATCTGTTGTGCAAGGAACGATGTGGATAGCGGGATCAGTGATGTTAGTAATATATATAAGTCAATGAGCGGGATCGCATCGCGTAGCTCCTTGGAACACTCTGCGTGGTACAGCCAAAGACCGTACTCTTTGGGTACAGGTACAGCACATAATAATTTATCCTATCTAAGTTATTATTCACTCTCACGGTGTGTACATTACCTTTGTATTAGGGTTGTCATAAAGGTGCAGGTGCTGACCGGGATACTATATCAAAACCTAAGAAAAGTTGGTTTTCTTTGAGCGGGGAAATGCAGCACATGTTCTATGAATATTAAATTAAATACATACTGTGTGGGGCCGGTACTTTAAAAGAATAGCCCCACTGCATCTCTCCCCGTGTATGTCGTAAAAAGCGACTAAGGGATATGACTCCCTTCTTACATTACTAGGTGGTAGGGTTTAGCCCGCCCGGGTTGGCACCACCGCACTGAATGAAAGGTCGGTCGAAACGGCTATGTAAATGGTTTGTGTTTTCCGTCCAGTTCAGTGTAGCCGGCACGACCGAAGAGAAGCACTGACGTGGCACCAAGTTCACCCGGTGTTATGGGCTGACATCACGGATGTTGTAGGTGATGTAGCCAACCGAGTCAGTTTCAATAAAAAAAAAAAATATATGATATTACATTTTTTACATTTAATCTTTAATATTAAATTAAATTTAGATGTTAGGTATTTTTCTCAGGATGCAATCCATCTCCGTGCAAAGTTTTATCGAAATCTGTTCAGCGGTTTAGGCGTGAAAAAGGAACAGACAGACATCAGAGTTACTTTAGAATTTGTAATATTAGTATAGATAAAACTAACTAGCTTTTCTTTCCCGACCGGGACATTTGGTGGTCAGGTGGGACGACCGGGACTGAGATTCTAAACCGGTGACAAGTCCCGCTGTACCGGGACGAATGACAACCCTACTCTATATAGCGAGCTATATAGTACATTCATATCGATTGTGTTGTCGGCCCATACTATGGAATGTTTTGTACATAATCGATAATGAATGATAGATAATAACTAATCGACTAACTACATAGGTAACCTGCATATTTTTACCTAGACGTAATTCATAAGGTCGTAAATTCCTACAATCTAATCCGCAGTTAATCCTGTTGCAGACAAGACGGTGTGTCGACACGTCGTCGTCGGAACAATGTAAAATTTACATTGTAAATAATGAGGTCACCGAAAATTATTGCTATTTTTCATGGCAGGCCTGGCGAAGCCCGCCCGGCACATTGAAGACACCGCCGACGCTCATGGACATTCGGTAGTGCTTGAGGGTTGTAAAATTCCATATCAGCTTGCCAGGTACACCTGTAATAGGATCCCAAAGGACTTCAATCATTTTTGTCTCCGTAATTTGTTTGCCACATCGTTCAAATTAAAAGGTTACATGAAATGTATTTACTTTGTTAGTTTTATCAATTGTTTTAAGTACCGTGTGGGGCCGGTATTGTACCGTGTGGGGCCGGTAATGTACCGTGTGGGGCCGGTACTTTAAAAGAATAGCCCCACTGCATCTCTCCCCGTGTATGTCGTAAAAGGCGACTAAGGGATATGACTCCCCCTTCTTAAATTACTAGGTGGTAGGGTTTAACCCGCCCGGGTTGATACCACCGCACTGAATGAAAGGTCGGTCGAAGCGGCTATGTAAATAGTTTGTGTTTTCCGTCCAGTTCAGTGTAGCCGGCACGACCGAAGGGAAGCACTGACGTGGCACCAAGTTCATCCGGTGTTATGGGCTGACATCAGGGATGTTGTAGGTGATGTAACCAACCGTGTCAGTATCCATAAAAAAAAAAATAATAATCATTTTTATCATAGTAATGATTGTTGATTGTTTATTTTGGTTTTAGATTGAATTTGATAGTTGTTTTATAATATAACGTATTTATTAAACAACCAAAAAATGAAGATACAATAAAAATTAAACTAATTATCTAAGCTAAACTAATATAAAATATAACTAAGTTAAAAACTAAAATTAACCTAAAATTAAAACTAACCTAAAAAATATAAAATATTTCGTCCAGCCCGTCCTCCGTGTCCTGTCCGCACCACTATAACCTACTTAATTTAATTTATTGGATCAATAAAGACACCTTATTTAAACTTAGTTAAAAGCAAATATTTCAAAAGTCGCAACGCATAGCGACTGAATACCTATGCAAAATAGAGAGAGAGAAAAAAGAAAAGTAAATGAAATTTGTGTTTGTTCACACGACCACCTACCGTACTTTTTCAGCTATTATAGCGTGTGGTGTTATCATCCTAATGAACGAGCCATGAAAAACAAAACCCACGGTAATAGCACTCACCCGAACAAAAGGGTTCCGCTTGGGCAATGCATCGACTTCGTCCAACTCCTCATCCTCGGGCGAGTCCACCCGGATGCTGATGATCTTCGTATCTTGATCATCCATATTCGGTACACATCATAGAGCACTGAACTACGTACGCTAAACTGCACTTGCGGACACGGAGATGCGCATTAAAAACACTGTATATCACTGAGAAAATTTAAGCTGACTATGAAAATATTTGACCCTAATATTGATCCTTGTCGCACACCTTCAAATTGTTATTTCATTTTCACTTATCTGCACTTATTCGCTGTCAAAATATATTTTACATACAATTCTCTTTCAAAACACATAAATTTATAAGGATTATAGTTTTGAACACTTCAAGAACAACACTTTTCGACCGATGATGTGATGACACTCTTACGCACTGCACTGGTCGACGATAAACTAATTACAGATGACACAGCTATGTCTCGGCGGCGCGGCGGTGCCTCGAGTATCTGAAATAAATAAATATTGAGCCATTAAGAAGTGAATTGCGAGATATAAGAGATAATGAGTAATCTCAGCCTTATCATTTTATGCAAACATACTAGCTTGATGCTAGTGCGTCATAGAGAGGACCGATTCAGGCATATTCTAGGACGTCTAGGTGATGTTGGTGAGAGGAGAGCGAGTCACTGATGATATCACTGATGCGGTTCTTCGTTCTTGGAACACCTACTAAGTATGCTGAAACAATACATTATTATACAGGGTGTCCCCGGACTGGTGTAGTTCCTTTAAGCAGGCTATTCTGCGCTTTGTAACAAACATAATTAGTTAGAGAAGTAGGGTTCTAGGTACGCCTGTTGCGGAGATATAAATTGTTAAAATTATTAATGTAGTGTAATGTTGTAATGCTCTAATCGGGCGCGCGCGGGGCGCGGGGCAGCGGGCAGCGAGAATACGAACGGGACGCGACACGAGTGAACGCAAACAGATAGCCCGCCCCGCCCGCGTATCGCTCGCGCCCCGACCCGCGCCATTCCGCTTTGCGTTTCACAGTCGCGCGGGCTAAAGGCGCCCACACATTGTAGTATGCATTTAGTTTGTTAGGAAATCCTAAAATTTTAATGAAAGCACATATTTAAAATATTATTTCACCAGTGCTTTTGTTACAAGGCGTAGAATAGCCTCCTTAAAGGAACTACACCTGTCCGGGGACAGCCTGTATAGGTTATGGGTTTTAGAGAAACATATGCCATAGGTTGTTAACATTTAGTTAAACATGTTACCGAAATTAAAGTGAATTTGAACTAAAAGAAATTAGAATTTTTTCTGAAGCGTTTATGTTGTGAGAACCTTTCATCACAAGGAAATACAAATTAAACTCACATACAAGATGCCAAAAGAGAATAAGAATACTATATATAACCTAAACAAAACCGTCGACAAAAACATTTAAGTGTTGTTCAAAATCTTCGTAAAATACGGTTAAAATAAAGAAAACTTTTAAGTACCTATTCAATTTTTTTGTAATCTTTGTTCTAATATTATAGCGGTGACAAACAGATTGATGCACCGAACACCAACTAAATAAGTATGTATATCAAGAAAAAGAAGAAATTCTCGTTTTTGAAAATTTTGATTCAAGAGGGGCGTAAATAGGCACCTTTTTATGGATAGCGCGACATGTGGCACCGTTTCACCTACAAGTAGGTGTCTAACTAACGATGCCCATGGACATTCTATTATGCACGGGGATGCGAATGCCATGCCGGCCTGACAAGAGCCTTTTCACGTCCCTTTTGGAAAACCCCAGGCTGTACTTGGGTGGGAGGAAATAGATGGGCAGGGAGTCCGTTACAAATTTTTCTATCAGGCCCGCATGGCATTCGCAACCTCCGCATACGACCGAACGTCCATGGACGTCGTTAGACACCTTATCATCTGTGGCTCGGCGCCACATGTCGCGCTTTCTTATTTTAATTATTTATTATATTATATATATTATATATTATTTATTATTCTTTTTTATTAAAAAAAAATTTATGCAATACTTATGTTATGTTATTATAATTTACATAAATGAAATACAGTGTGTATGCTAATAAAAATATATCTATAAGACCTTATGAGGGTTCTTGCCCATGGCACAATTTTGTGGCGCCGCCGGCCTGCCTGCTCCGCTGCCGCGCAGTGCGGTCACACCTTTAAACATTGCAACTATTCACATAATTCGCTCTCAATTTATTATTCCATGCACTATTTGCAGTCAATTTTACGCCTAACTGTAAGTTATTGAACAAGGTCGCATAACAGAGCATGCACCGCAAAACTAACCAACTGAAACGCTATGAAAAACTTCCATCTATAAGCCGACACAAGAGCAAAGTAATATCGAGACATACGCACAGTGTATCATTAAACAAAAAAGTTTCATAATGTGCGTTATTTATCTCTATTTGCTCGTCTTCAATAATTAAATTATTATAAAGCGCAACGCATGTCTGTTTGTCGGTCACGAGTAAACTTGAGAACGAAAACCGATTAACATGCGGTTTTTACTAATGGAATCTGACACACATAGGCGTGCCGAGGGGAGGGGGGTTTGTCAGCCTCGATAGCTCAGTGGTGCAGACAGTCAACTGTCGCTATTGAATGTTAAGCAACGCTGGGTGCGGTCAGTACTTGGATGGGTGACCGCTGACCGTTGGAGGCTGACCGAGGTTTGGATTCCTCGTAAAACTGAAGGTCCCTTCCCTCCTAATCTTACTTGGTGGTAGGGTTTAACCCGCCCGGGTTGGTACCACCGCACTGAATGAAACGTCGGTCTAAACGGCTATGTAAATAGTTTGTGTTTTCCGACCAGTTCAGTGTAGCCGGCGCGAAATGTAGGGAAGCACTGACATGGCACCTAGTTCACCCGGTGTTATGGGCTGACATCACGGATGTTGTAGGTGATGTAGCCAACCGTGTCAAGTATCCATAAAAAAAAAAAAAAGTAGGTACATTAAATATACCTAATACCTACAATATTTTCGGATGCAAGTTACCCTTCAGCTAAGCGGGATATTGTGGAAGAGAAGAACCGCCGATTGCGGAAAAGTATTCCCAATTTTCTGGGTGCAGTTTTAGCCCTAAACTCGATTAGTTGCCGGAAACCTACGTCTTTGGAAATGGCGGTGCCCAGGAGGTTCAGGTGCTTCCAGACAGGTATGACGCTGACTTAGAAACTGGCTTGGAAAGCAAAAGGACCTTCAAATCGACCTTCGCAGATAATGCGCAGCACTGAACCTTGCTAACGTTGAAGGCGTGGGTGTAGCATTCAGGGGGCAACATATCATTGTTATACATACGAGAGTACGGAACACGGGTTCTACACCAGTTACCCTTCAACTAGGCGGGATGTGGATGAGAAGAGGCGAAGACTTGTGTCTGAACTTGAGCAAACACTCGGCTCTATTTCCGAATGGGCCGTAGCAAGTTGGTCAAGTTAAATACCTCCAAGATACAAGTTTGCGCTTTCACACCAGCTCCTTCCTACCAAGGCACGTCACTTAAATTTTGCGACCACCTCGGGGTCCTCCGAGTCGAATTTTCGCACGATCTAAACTTCCGGCGTGACATCGAGGGCAAGGCCGTATAGATCGCAGATTCGGTACTGCTCGCACCTATGGGATGGCTCAGTCAAATACCAGCTGGCGCCTCTGGACTCGATCCAGCGTCGAGCCGTGCGAATAGTAGGTGACTCCCAAATGTCCCGCGATCTAAAACCACTGCAACTCCGTAGGAATACATCGCTAAATCAGAGCCTGTTGAAATACAAACAGAGAGAAATATTTTTCCCCAAGTACAGTCTCGGGTCCTTCAACCTGGGCACCTTTCAGGCCGGCATGGCATTCGTAGCCTCCGCATGCTACCGAATGTCCATGGGCATCGCTAGACACCTTATGGGTCGCTCGGCGCCACATGTCGCGCTTACTATAAAAATAATATCAGTAGCTTTGGCCTCGCCTTAGTGGCTTACCTGCTTTGTGTGAGTACATTATTCAACTATGTATAACCTGAAACCTCCCTCGGTCTTCGGCCTTGAACTGATTGGTTTACTTACTTCCCGAATCCGCTTCACCCCAGCCAGATATATTTACTTACATAGACAAAGAAAATCGTGTACTTACACAGCTCAGTCTTCGGTCTTGCTCTGACTGACTTTTCATTTTACTTCAAGACTATACATCGTTCAACTATACATAATTTGTATATATCGAGGGCTTACTTCAAGAATGCACTATGTCAAAAAAAATCGATTTTGACTTAATTATACAGTTTTGTTCATTATTTCTTGCGCTACATTCTTCAAAAACACACTAAGCTGTACACTGACGAGATCCAAAGATAGCTATAGCATTAAGTCATAATATAACTACTTTGTACAAGCAAAAAGCACTAAATGACATGATTCGAATAGAATGGCACTAAGTTCTGATTATTGTTGAAATTATAGTCAACGTAAATACACTAAATACAATTTAGTGCCTTACTGTAAATGTTTTTTAGGTTAATCGCAAAATGTAATTCTTCTGAAATGCATTAAGTCTACTTAGTGTTATTTCACAATAAATACAAATTCGATAATTCGTGGTAGAATACTATTCTACAAGAAAGCATTAAGTGACTTAATGCATTTCATGTTGCGGTTTTGGCTTACTCAGACTTAATGAAATCATTTTCAAAAAGACATTATGTCACTTAGTGCATTTACGAAGACGCGATTTTTAGAAACGTCGTCAAAACTTAGTGCGAAAAGCACTAAGTCGGACTTAATGTATTCTTGGCCATATTACTTGAAGTGGTGGTTGTTAACAACTACACTGGCCGATGCATTAAGTCGACATAAATTAGAATTGTGTGCTTGCAATACTGAACCGTGGATGGCACCTCAAGCATTCGCTGAGTGAATTTGTTAGTGAGCTGTTGTAATTTGAGGTTATCTAGTTAAAAAAGAATTTTTTTTTGGCAAGATGAAGCGTTTTCTCTCTGGTAATCGTAATAGATAGATGAAGATCAATACAACTAGTTTAGTAGCAGCCACCATTTTAATTCACTGAAAAATTATAATCCCGTAAAACTGTCTTTTTAATCAACGATGCAATTAGAGAAGCTTTAGAGATTCGCCTGCATAGATATTACCTCCAAGGATATTACGGATTGTATGCGGTACACCCATGGCCACCATTGAAGCCATACTCTGTCTGTCAACGCTGGACCTATGTGTCAAACAGGAGGCAGCGGCGTCCGTATTCAGACTCAAGGCACTATGATTATGAAAAGGGGACGAACCGGTAAAGCACACAAGTGTCCTGCACACGGTGTGCAGTGAACTACCCTTATTAATGACCAACCCCCGGCCCATCTAGTGAGACAGAACTAAGAATCTTCACAGACGGGTCAAGGACAAGCAGCTGGACCGGTGCGGGCATTTTCTCACGTGAGCTGAACATTAATAGATCAGGACGACTTGGTGCACACTCAACAGTTTTCCAAATGGAAGTAATCGGGGTGCTACAAGTGCAACCGCTGGGACTGAGATGGGCGTATGTCATGTACACTGCACTACAACGAAGAGGCTCTAGAACTATAACCATAGGAGCGGAACCCGTGATAATGTCGTCAGCAAGCATACAGAAAACTTGGTTGAACTTGGACTTGGTTGCACGCGTCGACATCACGGAAACACAGGGACAGATGGAAGGGCTTCTCAGAGTGCAGACAGTCGAGAGCTGCTCTTCCTAAACCAGACCGAAGGCTGGCTCTGAAGCTTATCAATCTGGCCCGGGCTAAGCTAAATAAATATCTACACACCGTGGTTATTACGAATAGCCCACTGTGCAGGGAATGTTTGGCGACGAATGAAATGACCGAGCATGTTTTGTTGGAGTGCAGTTTGCTTGACAACCAACGAAGGGACATACTCCGTTCTCCATCTTCCGTTGCAGAGGTCTGCGAACGCCCCAGTCGACTTGTGGCTTTCTTCCATGAAAGCCTTTCTTCCATGACATAGGCTGGCTGGGGTAGCTGGAGATCGCAGGGTTTTGCACGAAGGTCCTCAACCAAGCGGGACTAGTTTGCAGGCCTAGAGCCAACCCCAAACGAAAGCACCAACCACAACTGTCTTTTTCATTAAATTACTATAAGACTTAACGCAGTATTTTTATTTTACTGCAAAATTAACCGTCAAACAAAATACACTAAGTCAGTACCTTCTCCTACACTTTTGAATATAAAGTGCTATTGTGTGAACATATATTTTTTTCATTAATAACATTTTTAACCTCGATAGATAATAAATCTCGGTACATAATACTGATATTGTAAATATAAGTAGAATTTTTTATAAATTTTTCGTAAACTTTAAATCTTGATTATCTCAAAACTACTTTTTCTGACTTAATGCATTCTTGAAGTAAGCCCTCGATATATGTAGGTACTCACTAATGCGCTATTTGCAGAAAACTTTAGTTTCAAATAGAGATCACGACAAATAAACGGACGGATAGTATCAAGCCGGTACTTATATAAAAGAATAGCCCCACTGTATCTCTCCCCGTGTATGTCGTAAAAGGCGACTAAGAGATATGACTTCCTTCTTATATTACTAGGTGGTAGGGTTTAACCCGCCCGTGTTGGTACCACCGCACCGCACTGAATGAAAGGTCGGTAGAAATGGCTATGTATTTAGTGTAGCCGGTACGACCGAAGGGAAGCACTGACGTGGCACCAAGTTCACCCGGTGTTATGGGCTGACATCACGGATGTTGTAGCCTGTAGGTGATGTGTCAGATTCCATAAAAAAAATCAATATACGAGTTACATACAACATTTAAAGCATGCAAACAGTTTTTAAAAAAGCCTAAAATAAAAAAAAATTAGTTATAAAAAACTAAAACCCGACTACGTAAAAGCTAATTATGAAAATCGTTTAAATAAAAAAAAATTGTTATAAAAAACTAAAACCCGTCTACGAAAAAGCAAATTATGAAAATAGTTTAACTATAACTAAAAATAACAAAATAATGTTTTCCATATAATTTATCAGATACAGCATTTCTCTTTTTATATTGATTTTACCTTAGCACTAACTCTATAAATTTTGATAAATTTATTATTTTTAACGTTCTAAATATAGAGCCGTGGTCGGGCGTTCTTCGTTCAACAAGACAAGTGAGACCGTCGTTATTTACCTATGTATCTACTTATAATAATTTTAGATTGGCTCTGACTGATCTTACAAAAAGATGCCAGTATGACACAATGGCGATGGCCGTCCTAAGTTCCGCGCTCTAATAATGCACGACGACGGCCTCACTTGTCTTGTTGAACGAAGAACGCCCGACCACGGCTCTATATTTAGAACGTTAAAAATAATAAATTTATCAAAATTTATAGAGTTAGTGCTAAGGTAAAATCAATATAAAAAGAGAAATGCTGTATCTGATAAATTATATGGAAAACATTATTTTGTTATTTTTAGTTATAGTTAAACTATTTTCATAATTTGCTTTTTCGTGGACGGGTTTTAGTTTTTTATAACAATTTTTTTTTATTTAAACGATTTTCATAATTAGCTTTTACGTAGTCGGGTTTTAGTTTTTTATAACTAATTTTTTTTTATCGAAAAGGTTTATTGTTTACTTGACTCTGCCTTCTTTTTACTTACTTTCTTCTTTTTATTTAAATACGAATTTCACGCGAGCGAAGTCGCGGGCAAAAGCTAGTAATATAAATATTTAGCATATAAACTCCTAAGCATAACCAATAATTCCGCGAGCGAAGTCGCCTGTAAAAGCTAGTTCAATATAATATCACATCAAGGGTATAGAAACTTTTAATTTATAGTAATGAGATTGGATATAAATTATCGTAAGAAGCAATAAGTATGCAGATGTCGACGCCGCATTAGTCGCGCTCCAGTTGTGACGGTTTCTAGCCATAGCTCACATTGTTTGAAGGATGAATTGATGTGGGGCAGAGAGATTTGATAGGATATAAATCACTTTCGTTAGAATCGAACGGTCTCGGGTAAGATCGTTGTAATGAAATCAAATTAAAAAGGTAAATAAAAAATAAACCGGCCAAGTGCGAGTTGAACTCGCGCACCGAGGGTTCCGTATCGCCATGTCATGGTCAGCGCCACTCACGCCATCTATGTCTTAGTTAAAATGTTCCATACTCTTTTCGGCAGAAATGGCATACACTTTTTAGTTTCTTCTATGGGGATTGGGGACCCCCGTGATTTTTTTACTTTTTCTTATTTTTATTATTTGTTGTTATATCGGCCATAATAATTAATAACAGAAATGTTCTGTGAAAATGTCAACGGGCTACCTTCAGATCAGAGTTTACCAGTTCCGCAGAGGAAAGAAGTCCTTGCACCACAACACCGATTACTCTGCTTACCCCGATTGTGGTATGTACATTGTACATATATACAGGGTGTTAAAACGGCGAGTACATTAATTTCGCCAGCGCAATCCTCATGTTTTTCTTAGACAAAAAAGCAAATAAAGTTTTTCTCTAAAGTGTCTAGTTTTCGAGATATGAATTTTTTAAATGTATGTTTCGGTCTAGTGTAATTTAACGCGTTATTGCCGCTCCGCACCCTCCCCCTGCCGACCTCCAGTCCTCCACTCACAAAGCTAACCCCCGCCCCTCCCGCCAACACCTCCGTCCGAGGCGCTCACGTCTCACCCGCTCTTCCCCCCTCCGCGCCGCCCTGTTGTCATTAGATCATTTTTTACACTAAAATAATCAATTAGTTTGTATTAAAACTGTAACTTTTTATTTAAAGGGAATTCAGAAAAAAGTTATTTGACTTTTTTGTTACTCTTGATCATCGACATAGATATCAATGCTCTTGATCCCAATAATCATTTCCTAAATTTAATGTACTCGCCGTTTTTACACCCTGTATAGTTAGGTAGGTAAACTTGCGGAGACATTTCCAGAAGAAATATTCCCAGATAATTATGCCCTACGCAAACATAAATAAAAAAAACTAATCAGAAAAAAAAGTGTATCAATATTGTGAATGGCTGTATGTTTTCTAATATAAATAAATAAAAAAAAAGGCAGTTAAAGTGACTTGGAAATATCCTCAAAAAAGTTTGTTAAGTGGTGTCGCGCTCGCGTCCGGTCCCCTGATAAGTGAGGAATTTCACTTAGTGAACAAAGTCACTCGAAGGAGCTGTTAACTAAAAAAAATTGTAAACTTGACGACGACTACACGGCGATGACGTCAGCGGGAGGCTTAAGCTAGAAACTCATTGGGCCCACGTACGCTACGCACGCGTACGTGGGCGCGTCGGTCTCCATACATTTTATATGGAAGAGTGCAGCACGCAGTGTGTCGCGTAGGCGTAGGGTGGCGTGGGCGCAATGAAACTGCGTGCTGCACTCTTCCATATAAAATGTATGGAGACCGACGCGCCCAGATTCGCGTGTGTGGCGTACGTGGGCCCAATGAGTTTCTAGCTTTACACCAGTAGCTCGATTCCAAGTTAAGGTGAAGTGAGACTGCGTCTGACTCGAATTTCAAGAAATGTACCGCCAATATTACTTACCTGACAGATTCAGTTTTAATATATGTAAAACTTCATCATCAGCGCAGATCGATAGCTTTTTGAAAACACGATTTGATTAACTTCGCTCAATAGAAAAAAATCATGAACATGCCTCTGCATTTAGTTATAAAAACGTATTTAAGGCAACGTGACTAAATGAAGGCTTTGGAAAAAATATATTTTATTTGCTGAATATATATCTAAATCCGTAGCTTTTTACTTTTTTGTTTCGATCCGTAGTTTTGGAATAAAAAAATAATAACCTAATTTTTTATTGATTGATTGTGTTGCATCCTACTCCAACCAGCGAAAGCAGCGGCGGCGGCGCCTTGAAAGTACTCCTGTACGGGTGGATACGGACGGTTAGCGAACGTTGCATTGCAGCGAAAGGTGCTCGTAATCATTTTCGCCGTGCGCCGCCGATTGAAGATAGGACCCTTATAAATCGTTAATAGTAATCTAGAATTGAGAAACAGTTTTTTTTTATGTAAACCGGTATGGTTGGCTGAGTCGGAGGGGCCAAAGCACATGCTCCAACCAGCCAATATCACCTCCGAGAAGGTAGGTGGCATACCGGAGGCTTCCCTGGATTGCTGGCTATACTGAACTAGAGGAGAACACAACCGAGGCTGCTATGCGGCCATCTTACATCCAGTACGGTGGTACCAAACCAGACGGCTACAATTTGAGCCTACCATCTAGTAAGGGGCAAGGGAAGGGACCTACAGTTTTACACCGGTTCCGAACGGTGAAGCAGCAGGTGTAGGTATGCACGTAAATTTTTTCGTCAGAAAAAAGTTGTAGATAAATAGATAAAAATACTTTATGGCTCCAAAAAACATTTTACAGAACTATAAGTAATTTAGGTGAAGGACAAAGGCGGACTTATCCCTTACAGGGATTTCTCCCAAGCAAACTTTGGATGTTTGACAGTCGTATGTTGTGAAATATAAGTGGGTACTTAGTAGCAATAGACTTGAGTGTGGGAATGTAAAATATAATATTATAAGGAATATAACTATAATCAATACTAATAATAAATCTGTAAGAGATGGTCATGGAGTAAGTTACTTTGTTTTATGATATATTGCGTTTGTAGACTATATGTATATAAAATATGATACTAAAACTAAATTGACGATTTTTAGAAATATTTTCTGTATGTATGTTCCTCCATAACTCTTAAACCGATCAACTCGATGAAACTTATAAAATTCAGTTCGCTGACACAGGGCATAGGCGTAAAATATACCAGTGCGACCTTGATTATTTTTTTTAAGAACTGGCACGGGTGGCTGTTACTAAGAGTCTCGCGAAACCACGCTCAGCGAGTCGCCGCGCCGCCGCCTTGCCAGCTTGTTGATACACGCCTAACGTGCGCCCGATTCTGTGTGTCGTTTGTGTGGGCTGAAGTTGGAATAGAACGGCAGTCGCTTCGCTTCACGCTGGATTAGCACAGCAGTCAAGGCTATTTCAAAATGAGCATCTTTATGAAGAACCGTTGATACACGCCTAACGTTCGCCCGATTCTGTGTGTCGTTTGTGTGGGCTGAAGTTGGAATAGAGCGGCAGTCGCTTCACGCTGGATTAGCACAGCAGTCAAGGCTATTTCAAAATGAGCATCTTTATGAAGAACCGTTCATACACGCCTAACGTTCGCCCGAATCTGTGTGTCGTTTGTGTGGGCTGAACTTGGAATAGAGCGGCAGTCGCTTCACGCTGGATTAGCACAGCAGTCAAGGCTATTTCAAAATGAGAATCTTTATGAAGAACCGTTGATACACGCCTAACGTTCGCCCGATTCTGTGTGTCGTTTGTGTGGCCTGAACTTGGAATAGAGCGGCAGTCGCTTCACGCTGGATTAGCACAGCAGTCAAGGCTATTTCAAAATGAGCATCTTTATGAAGAATTAGGAAGTAGCTTGCGGAAAAAAATGCGAATCTCTTAGTAGTATTGTTCTAAAGATTTCAATTGAATTAGCAGGTAATTGAGGTATCTATCAAAGAATCCTTTAAGAATTCGATTTATTTGGTAAAATAATATAAAGGAGTTAGTCTGGGGATACATCAAAGCGGCCGCCATCCTGGGAACCATCCCGGGGAAGACGCCCCTTGAGGAAACCTATAATTTATAAGTTAGTTTTTGGTTTTTAGGGTTTCGTATCCGTCGTACGGGACCCTATTAGTAAGCCTATGCCATGTCATGGTGGTATCGTGCAGGGGGCGGTACTTAAAAAGGATAGCCCAACTGCATCTCTCCCCATGCATGTCGTAAAAGGCGACTAAGGGATAAGGACAAGATGTCGTGCTAAAGGGCGATAGGATCGCCACCTCTCACCTTGGCACGGTACTTCCACCGAGTCATGCAGCAGGTGGGTCTTCGTGCCTTACTTGCTGCTTGATCGATTGAATCTTGTTCGAATACTTGTGCGAAACGTGGTGGTCGGTGTTGCGCTGTAATCTACCAGAGTTCTTGCAGCGCAACACCGATTACTCTGCTTCCCCGATTGTCGGGATTCAGCGTGTGTGATATGTTTATTGTTTATTGTATAATTTCATCCATAGGTAGGTAACCTACGCTTGGACATGTCGAAAATTCCGCCAGTTCTAAATTCAATGCGATGAAGAACTGACAAACAAACTTCGCAAGTCACAATGTTTTGTTAGTACCTTATAAATAAAATAATTAACCCATACCGCTCACAAGAACATTAATTTATGTATATGTATGTATGTATAGTATATAAAGATATATGTATGTATTATGTAAAACAACACACGCAAGCCGTGTCGTTATTGTGCGAAAGCTGGTCTTGACATTGAGCTCCGCAGTGGATATGATAATATTATGTTATTTAAACGTTAGCAGACAATGTGTGTGATGCTGGCTGCCTTGAAGCTGAACGTTACACTGGTTATCAACTATGGAATTTGTTTTTGACGTTGGAAATGTCTTTTCGTTCGCTCCAGTGTAGGCTCCGATTTCACGAAAAAGTGCGAACCCCTTATATCTCGTAGAGTTTTGAAGATATGATATTTAAAAAAGGCTCAAAAGACGCGTATTCATGAGAGCTGTAAGGTGCAAAAATAATTCGAGAAAGTCAAAAACGAAAAAAGTTATGGCCGAAATAGTGAAAAAAACATTAAATTTTTTTTATTTTGACGCTCGATATTTTGGAAACGAAGAATGATATAAAAAATTTGAGAAAAACTCCTCTGGACAATTTAGTTAGCTAGAATTTGAGCCTAAAACAAAGACGATCGGGTTAAGGATTTGCCCTGTAGCCTAACCTTTTTGAAAAAAGTCAAAAAATCAGAACGAAATTTTTTTCGAATTCCGTAGATTCATTTCCAATGTGCTCGATAGTCGTGTGAGGCACGAAATCATTGAATTTTTTTTAACCGACTTTTTAAAAAAAGTAGGTTATCAATTCGACACGTATGCATGTAATATCGTTGGAATTGCACAATATTCGTATAATTATGTTAGTCTATGTGGGCTTCTAAACTGGTGTGCCAAATTTCATAAGCATATGTATGTATGTTTGTATGTATGTTTGTCCAAGCATTTCCCCGAAACTATTGATCGGATTGTGACCATTCTTATTTTATTGGCTTACATTAACTTCAACTTAGGGAACAGTGCAAGTTTCATCAAAATCGGTTTAGTAGTTAAGATCAAGATATGAACTGTTAAGTGTGTACCAATCACTGGAAAAACACATTCTACCCAGAACTTGTTATGTGATATAACTTGAGTTGAAGGCGGTACAAAATCACACCTGAAAATTGATAGATGGACCCCTTTTATGCTTTTGTACCGCCTTCAACTCAAGGATCCGAATATGAATCAAAATATTATTAAACACTTTTATGTTCTAGTTGTTTTTTTAAGTCGGTGCAAAGTTTTTTTTTATTTTTATATGGAAACTGACACGGTTGGCTACATCACCTACAACAGCCTTGATGTCAGCCCATAACACCGGGTGAACTAGGTGCCATGTCAGTGCTTCCCTTCATTTCATGTCAGCTACACTGAACTGGACGGAAAACACGAACTATTTACATAGCCGCTTCGACTGACATTTCATTCAGTGCGGTGCAGTACCAACCCTGGCGGGATAAACCCTACCACCTAGTAAAGTAAGTAAGAAGAGAAGGGACCTACAGTGTTACGTGGAATCCGAACCACGGTCAGCCACCAACGGTCGAGTGGCCACACATCCAAGTACTGATCGCGCACCACTGAGCTACCGGGGAAATATATATATATATGTATAGAAAACATAGTAAACCTTTTCCTACTTATTCCAAATAGTCTTCAAATTCCACAAGCGCATTGTAATCTCTCGTAATGTTCCTCATCTCATATGTATATAAGTATGTAAATAGCATCGCACCCGGGTCATCACATCATACCACGATGGATCAAAACCAGTATCACACGAAATAGTAAACAGGATGACCAGTAATTAGACGTATTCCTTCTAGGGCGTGACAGTAGAAGCACAGATGAAATAGTTAGATAGATTAAACATTAAACAGTAACAAATACATTGGAAAATTTACATAAGGTGCAAAGGCGGACTTATACCTTACAGAGATTTCTTACAGTCAACCTTTGGATGTTTGAGATTCGATAATATAGTGGAATGTAAGTAGGTAGTAGCAAAAGAGTTGCGTGACAATTGAAGATAAAAATAATAATAAGAATACTTATTAATACATACATATAAGTACATGCTAGTAAAATATAAGCCATACATGTTTAATACATATAAATTACTAAATATATAGAATATTATATACAAATAAATATACATACATACATACTTGTCCATCCAGGTAAGTAAGAAACAAAAGTGGTTTTCGTTTTTTTAGGTTTTGAACTCCCGCAGTTCCTGATGAAGCCCGTGACGTAGCGGGCGAAACGTCGACTTATGTAAGTCTTTAAACCTACTGTTAATCCGGAAACTTAAAAATGAATATTATTAATAACAGTGTAAACTTAAAAACATTAATATTAATATTATTAATAAAATGGTGTTGATATTTTTTTTACATGAGAGGTTGATATGTTGATTGTTTTTTTTTACTGAACGTTATTTAATCCTGGGGAATGATGCGCGCCTAGGTTCCATATGTATGATGATTCCCAAAATCTTAATTCTATTTCTTAAGTGGTGGACTGAATGATTGATTTAATGATGCGGACGGTGAAGCATTGATTGAATGAAATTTGATGGTTACGGCGGCAGTGTGTTGGGATGGGAAGAGGCAAGTTTACTGAGATGAAATAGTTGGTAGAAGTTGCAATTGCAAGTAGAGCAAAAAGTTTAACGTGCACGTGCATTATGCAAATGGTTTGTATATATATCTATAATATCTATAATACCTATAATACCTTTAATTATAATATCTATAATACCTATAATAAAATCCAACGTCTGCTTTCTGTCTGTCTGAGTGTCTGTCTGTCCGCTTATGACTCGAGAACCACTGAACCGATTTTAATAAAACAAAATTCTACGGATAGCTTGATTCTTCCCATCAACTATAGGCTACTTACTATCACGCTAAATAGCTTATGAGGTTAGCAGTGAAGTGATATATGAGAGCGGGCGGAGCCGCGGGCACAGCTTGTTTCATTATATTATTGTGAAAAAGTAGACTAACTACTAACATTACCACAAACATGTGTTGGGCCGGTACTTTAAAAGAATAGCCCCACTGCATCTCTCCCCGTGTATGTCGTAAAAGGCGACTAAGGGTCGTAAGGGGATGACTCCCTTCTTATATTACTAGGTGGTAGGGTTTAACCCGCCCGGGTTGGTACCACCGCACTGAATGAAAGGTCGGTCGAAACGGCTATGTAAATAGTTTGTGTTTTCCGTTCAGTTCAGTTCACACGACCGAAGGGAAGCACTGACGTGGCACCAAGTTCACCCGGTGTTATGGGCTGACATCACGGATGTTGTAGGTGATGTAGACAACCGTGTCGTTTCCATAAAAAAAAAAAACATTAAAAAAAAAATTGTCATTAAAAATGTTAGTTATATAAATTAAAATGTTCAGGTTAGTTTTGGGGTCGAATTATTATTTTATTATTTAGTATAATTAAGTAATAAATTTCTCATCCATCCACTCCCGGCTACCTTTTTTAGGTCATCTGTCCACCTAGCCGGGGGGCGTCCCACGCTACGTTTGCTTGTAAGTGGCCTCCATAAGGTAGCCGGGAGTGCGGGAGTGGATGGATGAGAAGAGCGGAAGACCGCGTGTGGTGGCGTGCCTTGGGAGACGCCTATGTCCAGCAGTGGACCGATACAGGCTGATGATGATGATGAAGTAATAAATTTATAAAAACAGTTTTTCTCAGCTTTTGTTCACTTTATTATAATATTGTTTAATAATTAAATTTTCAAAACAAATCTTTTTTATTTTTAATCTCAGTCTCAGACAGTAATATGTCTCTAAAATACGGTAAATCATTTTAGAAGTAATTTATGTAGCATACATTAAGAGAAAAAATTTGAAATTATTAATAATTTTATTTAACAATTAAGTTTAACAAATGCCTCTTATTTTATTATTAGTATATTTTGGCCCTAAAATACGGTAAATCTTTTTAGATATATTTTTTTCGCACAAAATACAAGTGCAAATGTTGAATAATAATACCCATTGTTCATTGATAACGCTAGTATTGCTTATTACCTCTTTAGCGCTTTAGTTAGAAAAGGAATACGTCGAATTACCAGTCACCCTGTATGTATCTATAGGGGCTAAACGCGTTGTTGATCGTACACAGTCTATTCAACCATTGTGTTGTGAATGTGTTTTGAATATCGTGTTATGGGTACTGGGTTTGGTACTTCAAACATACACCTACGTTACAGATTGATGTGATGAAGTGATGAGCACTTGTTGTCTGCAAGGTAGGATGGAATAAGAAGAACACTGACTCTCTGATTACCTCAGTGTCTATTGTCAATGCTGTGAGTCTGGAGATAATAATAATAATAAACTTCCTAAACTAAGCTTAATAAAATTCCGCTTAATGTGTGACGAGGGCGGGTTTATTGCCTTAGGAAATTTCCCCCAATCAACCCGGTGGGACCTACATTTTTACATGGAATCCGAACCATGGAGCAGTGGGTGGCAGGGTGAAGGTACTTATATAGGTGTTTCGTTATTCATGTCAAATGTTTCGGGAGGGTTACATACACACTAATATAAACACGCTACGCAAAAAAATTCTATGTTTTTAGCATTAGGTACTTTTCGAGAAATTTAACAAAACATGTTTGCTACCTAAACATTAAAAGGATCAACCTGTGTGTAACAGTAGGTAACTTGCATTGTACGGGGGAATGAATTTTCAAACCAGAAAAAAATTCATTGGTACGCGCCAACCGGATTCGAACCTCGGACTTCTCGCAAGAGAATCTGGTCTAATTTAATAATAATTAATTTGTATTTAATTTTATTTCGACGGCATGTATACAATAAGATGTTCCCTTAGGAAAAAGATGAAACGGATGATTTATGATTTGAAGTGTGAGAGTCAGGGCCCCCGAGCCCCATTATAGGTCACAGTCTAGCTAGCTAGATCAGTATTTTTCAATCTTTTTGTATACGCGACCCCTTTACAGTTTGAAAAATTCTCGCGACCCCCTTGGGCCAGAGACAGAAAAAAGTTAGTAATTTAAAACACTGCGTTTATGATTTTCTATATTTTGGTACCTATATTCATTATTACTATGTGAACTGACGTTCTCTTCAATTTAACATTAAAAAGAAAAAAAGAGAAATAGACTTCTATTAGAAAATGATTTGATTGTTAACATTTCAAGAATAGCACCACGATTAGACAATTTAAAAAAAAATAATAAACAGGCCCATCCTTCTCACTGAAATTGTGTAAATTGTGTTTTATTATAGTGTAAAACCTTGCCTTTTTCATTTTGCCGGTGACCCCCCGAGTAAGGCTTCACGACCCCCCCAGGGGTCGCGACCCACAGTACAGTTTGAAAAACACTGGTCTAGATAGATCTATTGTGATCTCTCAATAGTTCGCACAAGATAACTATAAAGCAGCAAGTAAGGCACGCAGACCCATCTGCTGCGTGACTCGGTGGAAGGACCGTGCTAAGGTGAGAGGTGGCTAGCCTGTCTGTCGCCCTATAGCACGGCATCTTGTCCCGATCAGTTGGTTTTACCACATAGACGGGGGCGATGCAGTGGGGCTATGCGGTACATTGATGATGATGACAAGTTATAATACCATGAATTTATTATATTTTTATATTATAAGAAAATATACATATCACTTTTTAGTGCTTGTATTATTTATTGAAAAAGAACACATGTTTTTTTTATACACATTTTATATATTTCGGCGAATGCCGTCTTCAGTAATTATGTATTATGATATGAATAAAATATTGTTTATTTACAAAAGTTTGTCATGGTAACAATGTCATTGGTTAATGACACTGTTACCATGACTTGACAAACACAGATCTATAGATTAAAAAAAAAAAAAAAAAAAAAAAAATTAAAAATAAATTGAAAAAAATTGACGTTTGTAACCTTAGTGTAACGCTCAACACTAAGGTTACAAACGTCAATTTTTTTCAATTTATTTTTAATTTTTTATTTAATTTTTTTTTATTTTTTTTATTTTTTATTTTTTTTTTTAATCTATAGATCTGTGTTTGTCATGTCATGGTAACAGTGTCATTAACCAATGACATTGTTACCGCGCTCGACCGTTGGAGGCTGACCGCGGTTCGGAATCCACGTAAAACTGTGTAGGTCCCTTCCCTTCTTACCTTAATAGGTGGTAGGGTTCAACCCGCCCGGGTTGGTGCTACACCGCACTGAATGAATTTGTCGGTCGAAACGGCTGTGTAAATAGTTCGTGTTTTCCGGCCATTTCAGTGTAGCCGGCATGACCGAAAGGAAGCGCTGACATGGCACCTGGTTCACCAATGTGTTTTGAGCCGACATCACGGATGTAGTAGGTGATGTAGCCAACCGTATCAGTTTTCATAAAAAATAAATAAAAAAAATACCGCTTCGGTCTTGCTTGCTTCGTACGCTGGCGAAAATATTTAAAGCGGCGAACCTTCGTTGTTTGAAAACATTTCTGTTCAAAATACGACCACCTCAACTAGGTACGCCGCAGAATAAAAGTTGATGTACAGCGTGACTTTGTGATGTGGAAGTCGAGAGACGAACTCAACTGGATCGGGCTGCCTTCTGAAAGTTAAAATTCGCCCTGAGGTCTTACATTCCGCAAAATTTTAAAACCCGTATGTATGACCAGTGTGTGCTCCTGTCATGGTGTCCTCCCCGTTAAGATGTGTGGGTGTGAAACGTGGACTCTGACGGTAGCTGTTGTCCAAAGTTTGAAAGTAGTCCAGCGACCAATGGAGCGGGCCATGCTGGGAATATCGCTACGTGATATGGTGCGTAACGAGGCAATCCACCGACGCACTAAACTAGTCGATATTGGACACCGGGTGGCTAAGCTAAAGTGGCAGTGTGCTGGGCACGTCAGCCGAAGATTCAACGACCATTGGAGTAACCGTAGCGCCGAAGGTTTGGAGGAAAATTTGAGAGGCCTATGTCCAGCAGTGGACGCATACACAATACACACTGATTGACTGACTATCATCAGGCCAGGCGCACTCCGCACTTTAGGCACAGATTACTTAATAGTTACTTCGTAACAGATAAATCACTCCATGGAAAAAGTTCCATACCTTCGGCCTTAATAGCCTACTGTTTCACGTCGCCAATCGCTGCGTGCGAAAATGTACCTAAACGATCGAGTGTAAAGTGATTATTTCTTTGCAGCTGCGCGCAGCTGCGCGCAGTTGCGTGGGCGAGCGTGTAGGTATGCTTCGCACGGTTGACGAATTACCACTGAATTAGACCGCCGGCGGTCCACCGGGCGGTAGGTAGTTAGCGCGCGTAAGTACATAGAGTGCGCGAAGCCTGCTTTAGGTGTGAAGCTACAAGTACATCAGCGGGCCCGACTTGACGCGCCAATTTAATGAAACGTGCGGATTCAGAAGAGATAGATTCGAGTTACGCGATAGAAAGAGAAGCGTGTTGTTGGTGCATGTAATTTTTGACATTGAAAATGTCTTTTGGTTCGTTCCAGTCTTCAGTATAGGCCCCGATTTCAAGAAAAAGTGCGATCCCCTTATATCTCGGAGAGTTGTGAAGATATGATATTCGAAAAAGGTTCAAAAGACAAAAGTCAAATGACTCAAGATTTTTTTTATTTTGTTGAATTCATTTTCAATGCGACGCATCTTCGAACCTAACCTATGTTCCTATATTCCTATATCCACCTGTAGTTTAGGAGTTCCTATGGGTTCCTTCCGGCTCCATCATCAGGACCCTGGAAATAACATATGACTAGAGTACTTGCGAAGACAAATCCAACGAGCCCAAACATGATGGGCTTATCATGTGTAGTTTAGGAGTTCCTATGGCTTCCTTTCGGCTCCATCATTAGAACCCAACTAACCTTTTCCTTATCCCGACTTTCTCGTGTCGCTTAGTGACAATATTTTTTCGAATTCCGTAGATTCATTTTCAATGTGCTCGATAGTCGTGTAATGCACGAAATCATGTGAATTTTTTGCAAGCAGAGCTGAATTGCACTTTATTGCGTCGTTGCAAGAGTATCTATTTATTTGTGTGTCTTCGTAGAGTCACGTGCCACGATCCTGACATACCTCTGCCGCCTCTTCCACTCTCATAATGTTCTTCATGCATGCTCGTCGGTTACGGGTACTACGCACTCAGCCCTTTGTGAGCATGTGTCCGATCTGGTCTAGGTACCTATTGTCAAATGTGAAATGAAATATCATTTAGAAATATCATTTTAACCGACAGATAACTGTTAGACGATGTGACGACGTGCTAACTGATATTTAAGTGGAGTGGATTGTATCCGAACCACGGCCGACCTCATCGGTCGGACGGCCACCCAATGCAAAGTCAGACCGGGCACTCGATGAGAGCGAAGCAGCGGTGACGACCCTTCTTACCTTACTAGGTGGTAGGGTTCAACCCGCTCGGCTTGGTACCACCGCACTGAATGAAAGCTCGGTCGAAACGGCTATGTAAATAGTTTGTGTTTTCCGTCCATTTCAGTGTAGCCGGCACGACCGAAGGGAAGCACTGACATGGCGCCTAGTTCACCTGGTGTTATGGGCTGACATCACGGATGTTGTAGGTGACGTAGACAACCGTGTCAGTTTCCATAAAAAAAACGAACGAATAGAATAAGATTGCTTTCTCTGTCCGTCGCGTGTGTAATGGATCAACAGATCCGTGGTCGTGCGTGCGTGCGCACGCGCGACGTGTGTTGAATGGACGGCTGCATGCTGAACTTCGTAATTTTGTTTATTTATTACACAAATTTCCGACCAAAGTTTAGCTCAGACACGGCACCTAGTCAACCAAGGTGTGATTTCTGACATCGCATGTGTTGTAGGCGATGCAGTCAAATGTCCGGTTTATATTAGTAGGTAACGATACGCCAAGGGGTGTATGTGTATCAGATACTGATCACGTTTCCATACCCATTTTTTTTACGATATAAAAAAACTACATATACACACATGCATATCACCACGCTGAATCCCGACAATCGGGGTAAGCAGAGTAATCGGTGTTGTGCTGCAAGAACTTACAGCTTACTTAGAACTTACTTGGTAAATTACAGCACAACACCGACCACCACGTTTCGCAAAGTATTCGAACAAGATTCAATCGATCAAGCAGCAAGTAAGGCACGAAGACCCACCTGCTGCATGACTCGGTGGAAGTACCATGCCAAGGTGAGAGGTGGCGAGCCCGTCGCCCTTTAGCACGGCATCTTGTCCTTATCCCTTAGTCGCCTTTTACGACATGCACGGGGAGAGATGCAGTGGGGCTATTATTTTTAAGTACCGGGCCCACAGTACTACTGAAAACTACCTACTCTTCAAATTTAACACGAGTAGGTTTTTTTGTACACGCCGGCCACTACAGTTTGTTTCCGTCGGAGCTAGGTGCCATGATTCTTTCTGACACTTGAGGCTGAGACTTAATTTCTGGCATACCATATTCTCGCATTAGTTTTCTGTCGCGCCGCTACTTACAGTATGGAATTGTTTGCCGGCGAGTATTTTCCCCGATTCCTTCAACCAAGGTGTCTTCAGATGTGGTGTCGACAGTCTGGGAAAGCCCTACCATAGTCCGCAAATCTTCTGGTATGGTACCTAGAGAGGTCAAATTGGATGTCTCGATCGATCACCTTTGATCCCTCGGCTTAGCTACTGGTTCTCATAAAACAAAATACATACTAGTGGCATGTTGAATGAAGCCATCCGCGTAACCGATGCGTCCGCGCAAGTCGGTCGGCAACGGAACCCGTGCTCGCTTCACTGCAGCGGTGGAGAGTAACCGCAGAACTAACTAATATAGCTCTGTCATGCATGCCATACTGCCATGTTGTCGGCCTCGGTAGCTCAGTGGTGCTATCGGTCGACTGTCGGTCGTGGTCATAAGCACACCTCGGCGCGGTCAGTACTTGGATGTCTGAACCGCTCGACCGTTGGAGGCTGACCGTGGTTCGGATTCTACGTAAAACTGTAGGTCACTTCCCTTCTTACCATACTAAGTGGTAGGATTTAACCCGCCCGGGTCGGTACAAGCGCACTGAATGAAAGGTCGGTTGAAACGGCTATATGGTAAATAGTTAGTGTTTTCCGTCCCGTTCGGTGTAGCCGGCACGACCGAAGGGAAGCACTGACATGGTACCTAGTTCACCAAGGTGATGTGCGCTGGCATCACGGATGTAGTAGGTGATGTAGCCAACCGTATAAAAATTCTTAAAAAAAGTTCTGTCTTCCAAACATTTCGCCACATCTTTGGTTAAGACTCAGCAGTACCAAAAACAGTCCAAGTTCGAGTCGAACTCGCGCACCCAGGGTTCCGTAGCGCCATGTCATGGTCAGCGCTGCTTCATAATGTTTTCGGTAGATGGCGCGTATACTTACCTACACATTTTAGTTTCTTGTATGGGGACCCCGTGATTTTTTTTCTTTTTCTTATTTGTTGTTATATCGGTCATAATAACACATGTACCTATTCTGTGAAAATTTCAACGGGGGGCTACCTATTACGGTTCAAGAGATGCAGCCTTCGGACAGACAGATGGCGTAGGCTTAGTAATAGAGTCCCGTACACGACGGATACGGAACCCTAAAAAAATTGGTTTCTCCCGATTGATGTTTCTCGTAAAGCACTATGAGTTTGATGGTAGAAAAATGTATGGCTTTCTACAATACATACTGCTTATATACCAACAAGAAGCCTACTGCATTAGACGCAATTGTAGGTATAGGTCTTTCATTTCATTAGTAATAGTACGCTAAGTAGTGTCCGACCTAAAGTGTAATAACTAATATCACTTTCGGCCGTAAGCCGTAGCCGAATTTCGGCCAAATTCTACTTTCGGCAGAAAGCCGAAAGCCGAAGCCGAAAGCCGAAAGCCGAAACCGAAAGCCGTAGCCGAAATTATGTATGTTATTTAAGTACCTAGTTAGTTAGTTATGCATTATTTAGGTAGAAGGATATGCAAGTGACAATAAAAGGTATTTATAATTATGGGATTTTTTTTATTTAATGCATACAACTATATGCACAATTATTAATATAATTATTAATGAAAAATCAAACAAGGTTTGTCTGTCTAACAACTTTCGGTTGGGCCGAAAGTGACCACTACTTTCAGCCGAAACCGTAAGTTTGCCGAATGTTTTTTCGGCCTTTCGGCAAATATTTGCATATTTGCCGAAAGGCCGAAAGCGGAAAGCCGAAACCGAATATTCGGTCGGACACTAACGCTAAGGGGATTTTGTCAGCCTTGATAGCTCAGAGGTGCAGACAGTCAACTGTCGCTATTGAATGTTAAGCAACGCTGGGTGCGGTCAGTACTTGGATGGGTGACCGCTGACCGTTGGAGGCTGACCGAGGTTCGGATTCCTCGTAAAACTGTAGGTCCCTTCCCTCCTAATCTTACTTGGTGGTAGGGCTTAACCCGCCCGGGTTGGTACCACCGCACTGAATGAAACGTCGGTTGAAACGGCTATGTAAATAGTTTGTGTTTTCCGACCAGTTCAGTGTAGCCGGCACGATCAAAGGGGGAAGCGCTGACATGGCACCTAGTTCACCCGGTGTTATGGGCTGACATCACGGACGTTGTAGGTGATGTAGCCAACCGTGTCAGTTTCCATAAAAAAAAAAAAAAGGGGGGAGTATGTGTATCAGATACCTACTGATCATGTTCCCCATACCATTTTTTTTTCCGATATCAATACCTACCCATCCTACTAAAATAATAGTTTATTGAACAATTATTTTATAGCATGGGTAGGTATTGATATCGGAAATAAAATTGGTATGGGGAACGTGATCAGTAGGTATCTGATACACATACTCCCCTTAGCGTAATATTACCTTTTTTTTTTTTTTATGGAAACTGACACGGTTGGCTACATCACCTACAACGTCCGTGATGTCAGCCCATAACACCGGGTGAACTAGGTGCCATGTCAGCGCTTCCCCCTTTGATCGTGCCGGCTACACTGAACTGGTCGGAAAACACAAACTATTTACATAGCCGTTTCAACCGACGTTTCATTCAGTGCGGTGGTACCAACCCGGGCGGGTTAAGCCCTACCACCAAGTAAGATTAGGAGGGAGCCATATCCCTTAGTCGCCTTTTACGACATACACGGGGAGAGATGCAGTGGGGCTATTCTTTTAAAGTACCGGCCCCACACGGTACAGTTTAATGAAAGACACCTACTAATGAAAGACCTTATATATTTGACTCGATAGAAAAACATTTGCAAAGTGTGCCCTCGAAAATTCGAAAAATCCATGTTTCCGTGCCGCCGTTCATCATGTTATGTCATGTACAGCACAACACCGACCACCACGTTTCGCAAGGTATTCGGACAAGATAAACCTATCGAGCGGTATGTAAGGCACGAAGACCCACCTGCTGCGTGACCCGGTAGAAGTGCCAAGGTGAGAGGTGGCTAACCTGTCGCCATTTAGCACGGCATGAGCTTACTGAGAGAAATTAGATACTTTGTACTAATGCAAGCAAGTTTGCCTTCCGCATCGAAGAAAAAACTAGCTTTTCGTTTTCCTTACAATATACGTCCCAGTTTGTTACGAGTACGACCAATGATATTATAAAAAGGGGTAGATACGTTGTTGACACGACTTTTGGTGATTCCAAATGGCGCGACCTTGAGTAAATGAACCACAATGTCACGAGATAATTTTAATGTTAATATTAATGAAATTAATCTGAATCTTATGAAATGAAGGGAACATGTGACATGTCACCTAGTTCACCCGGTGTTGTGAGCTGACATCACGGATATTGTAGGTGATGTAGCCAACCGTGTCAGTTTCCACAAAAAAAATATTACAAGAGGAACTAAGACGGCAATGTCTGTTGTTGAGAACAAACACGTTGCTCTGCATCGTCCGAACATGTCTGAACACTTGTGTCATTGGTGCGAGACTGACTTCAGGTAGGACAAGTGTCCTGATTTTGAAGTGCCACTTTTGGAGCTCGAATAACACATCTATCTATTTTTTACATATAATATCATTGCGTACGGCAGATTAGAGCGTGTCATTAGAACGTGTTTAATCGTCCCATTTGTAGCGCCGAGTCCGAGGAAAATGGCATTTGTCATTAAGCGAAATAGCTCTTATTGCCCCAGGAATAAGAGCCATCATTCACGTGGACAACTGCCACGAAAATACGGTCTACCGACCAGGTAGGTAGCCAACAATCAGAGTTAGGAATGCGGTCTGTAGCACGCACACTTTCTGAGTCTCTAAGGTGTGAATTAAGTTAATTATTTATGAGATAATTTTTATTTACAGATTTTTAGGGTTCCGTACACCGCACGGGAGCCGCCCGTCCGTCCGATGGCTGTATCTTTGGAACCGTAGGTAGTCGTTTGAAATTTTCACAGAATATGTAATTTTGGCAGATATAACAACAAATAATAAAAAATAAAAATAAATATTATTTTTATGCATATTCGGACCCTCGAGTTGAAGGCGGTACAAAAGCACAAAAGGGGTCCATCTATCAATTTTCAGGTTTCCGAATATAATCAAAATATTATTTAACACTTTTATGTTCTAGTTGTTTTTTGAAGTCGGTTCAATGTTTTTTGATAACCTCCTTTTTTTGAAGAAGTCGGTAAAAAATTTATCAAAAGTGGAAAACACGGAACGCTATAGGATCACTCTTGTGTCTGTCTGTCTGAATGTATGTCTGTCACAGCTTATTTTCTCTGAATCTACTGGACAAAAAAAGTTGAAATTGTTACATATATAATAGAGTTTGATGACCCAATCAAGGACGTATAGCGTAAATGAATGAATTTCGATTTTGGGGGATAAATTAGAAAATAAAAAAAATAAATTCAAGTGCTCATGTGACATATCACAAAGAGTTTGTATTACGTCGCTGCGCAGCGACGTAATACAAACTCTTTGACATATCAATGAAAAGAGTTCGTTATAAGAAATACAAATATATTTTTTATTATTAAAAAATGCATAGTTTTAAAGATATTAAAGAAAATATACAAAGATCGGGCATCACCGAAACTACTGAGTCTAAATTTCGAAAAACATTGGGAATATAGGACCTCTCCTATAGTTTACAGGATAACCTTAAACGAAAATCTTAAGTCTTAAGTGTTGCGATGTGATGTCTAGTACCAAGACATCACATCGTATTATCCTAACTATAGCCATATTTCAATCGATATAACTATAATTTATATGCTTATAGTTACGTAAAGATTCAAGTTATAATGTGTGATAGATTATTGTAATATAATCTTGTAAATTATCTGAAAAATAAGTGGGTGAAAAGTGGTAAAAACGTTCGAAAATGCATTTCGTTACAAATACGTCGTTAAAAAAACGCTCGCCCAAAATTTAGAATGTTCAAAGATAGTTCAGTGAAAAACCATTTATTCTGTAAGCGTTTGAATTTATTTATATGATTCTTAGTCTTACTGACTCTAAGCTCAATGGAGCATTTTTCGTATTAGATGCATTTGTAAAAAATGGCGAGGGAAATAGCAAAGGCATTTTTGAACGATTTTACCACTTTTAAACCACATATTTTTAATGGAATTTATAAGATTAAAATAAAAATAATGTATTCACATTATACCTTGAATCTTTACCATATAAGGTCTTTCAAAATTAGTTCATAGTACGCTCAGGGGGGGTTCTGTATCGTATAGGGAGTAAAACCTATATAAATTTTTTTGGACCTTGGGCTTTTTTTTATGTAAAATATTTTTTTTATGTATTTAAATAAAAAAATTGGTGGTTGATTTTTATAGCGTAATCGATTCAGTTTCATAACAGTAACAAAAAAGTCTTCATTATCATTATGAGGTAACACGTGTAAGTTGGTAAAAAAAATCAAATTCTTTCTATTCCATACTAATAAAACTAAAATTGTGGTTTTTCACAATTTCTGAAAGAAAGAGATCTATGTGTTGGAAGACTTTTTTGTTCCTGGCATGATTTTTGATTTTTTTTTATAAAAAAAAAATCTTTGTTCTTCAAAAAAGTGATCTATTTCCAATACAGAACCCCCCCTTAGCGTACTCTGAACTAATTTTGAAAGACCTTATATAACATTATAGTTAAATCACTTGATCACTTAAAACTCTCACGGAAAACAGAATGTTACGGAACCCACTCCACGCGAGTTCGATTCGCACTAGACCGTCTTTTTATTAATTTTTTTTAATTTTTTTTTATTGTTGTTCATTCATCATTCATTACGTAGGTCGTAGATAAAGTAGACACTCTTGTCCGCAATTTTAAGTCTGTCATCTCTATCTCCATCTCTACTTCTTATAAAAAGGAACGTCTGTCTGTACATATATATGTTTGAAGTAAACTCCGGAACAACTGGACAGATTTTGATGGGGTTTGCACCAATGAAAGGAGCTTCTTGAGGCTCATTAATTCATTATAGGCTAAAATACAAACACGCTAAATAGCCTTAGGGCTGAGCAGTATCAAAGAAAATATAGTATGGACGGGAGAGAGAGAGATAGAGAAAGAGAGATATTTGCATTTAAATCGAATTTGATATTAATCCGAGTCTACGGTGAGCGAAGCCGCGTCCAAAAGCTAGTTCATTATAGGTATAACGTAACTTTTTACGTTTCCAAGGAAACGAACAACTAGTATATTTATTAAAGTGGGGATTTTTTCTAGTAACCAGTTCTGTGCTAGTATTATCTAGAAAACATATCTTGAAAGTCGAACGGGTGCGACAAGCGACAACGGAGCGGAAATAATTTCCCAGGTAATGATTCGTAACAGTTTGTATAATTTGATGGAGCGCGAGCGCTGGTGCAAGGCCATCGCAAGGATAAACGAAGAGTTCTGAACAATAGAAAAAGCATACATAATAATAATAAGTAATACAAACACAACAGACACAAATATGCTTTAACAATTAAAATAAAATACATTTAACTAAATTAACATAATTGAGGAGGTGGTAATTGAAAAGGTAACAGATCCACTTTAGGCAGATTATTTATTTTATTTTAAATGCCGAATTGCTTCGACTCCACACCTTGTAATTATCAAAATGTACTCAAATCCGCTTGATTTTAGCTACCAAAAAGTGACATTGGTTCAAAAGGTAACAGATCCGAAAAAGTCGCCACTAAATTATTCCTTTTAGATCACTTTACATCAAAAGGGCAACAAATCTAAACCAATTTCGGTGCATAATGCCGCCCCGTGGTTTTAAAAGTAACATTTTCAATTATTTTCGTAATTTTGTGGGTCACATATCCGTATACTTGTGGAACAAAAAGTAACAAATCCATTACTCCAGTACAAAAAGGCACAAATCCAAAATTCAAATCCATGCATTCCTTATTCTAGTGCACAATTTCTCTCAGTGCAACAAATCTTTGTATGATACGAATGATCTCTACTAGTAGTATTTTTATATGAAATTAAAATAAATATTTCTGTAATGGCTTAGGGACTAGTAATTTTACTAGTAATTTTAGGATTTGTGACCTTTTGTTCCTAACCTCCTCAATTAAGGGGGGGGGGAGGGGGGGGGGGGGCGTAACATCGTATTATCCTAACCATAGCCATATTTCAAGTGATTTAACTATAATTTATATCACTTAAAATAATAAATAAAATAATATAAATCAAAAATAAACTTAAAATAATTTAAATCACTTAAAATATGGCTATGGTAGGATAATACGATGTGATGTTTGCCTAGTACCCCCCTTAAACCTTTATTATATTTTACTTGCCTACCTACTGTAAGTAAAATATTTCGTTCAATGTTTCCAATATACATTCGTCTGTTTTTTTTTTCTTTATGGAAACTGACATGGTTGGGTACATCACCTAAAACATCCGCGCTGTCAGCCCATAACACCTTGGTGAACTAGGTGCCATGTCGGTGCTTCGCACCGGACCGGATATACACTAGCAATGATAACTAATAATGATCATTGTAAATTTTTTTCTAATATTTTTTTATGATATTTATTATTCGAATTTATCCATCTATTTTTAATGTTTATATCCTTCCTTACCTATAATAAAATCCAACCTCTGCTTTCTGTCTGAGTGTCTGTCTGTCCGCTTATAACTCGAGAACCACTGAACCGATTTTAATAAAACAAAATTCTACGGATAGCTTGATTCTTCCCATCAACTATAGGCTACTTACTATCACGCTAAATAGCTTATGGGGTTAGCAGTGAAGTGAAATATGAGAGCGGGCGGAGCCGCGGGCACAGCTTGTAACTAATATTAATAGAAATTATAGCTCCATTACGATGTGATGACCTCGCGATGGTACCAGGTAGACATCTGTCTGTCTTCACAAGGTTGTTTTTTATCCACACAGAGAGGTAGACGTGATTCTCAATCGTGCTGGGAACCAAACTTTAACAAAAAAAAAATCACCGATACACAATAATAAAAAATAAAAACAGTAAAAAACATTTTGTTAATAAAAACCCATTACGCTTACATCTCGTCGTCGTCACTAATTTGTTTGTCTCGTTCGAACCATTGAACCTACAAATATAAATATATTGTACGAATACCTACGACATCTGTGATGTCAGCCCATAACACCTTGGTGAACTAGGTGCCGCGTCGGTGCTTCCCTCCGGCCACACTGAACTGGACGGAGAACACGAACTGTTCATATAGCCGCTTCAATCGACATTTCATTCAGTGCGCTGGTACCAACCCGGGCGGGTGAAACCCCTATGGTAAAACTTGTAATGTAAGAAGGGAAGGGACCTACAGCACAGAATAGAAAAGAGTACTCCGTACAGAAGCTGCTCTGTACAAACACTCACAAAGAAATAGCTACTCTGCGACGACGCGATAAAGTACAAATTGACTCGCCCAGAGCTGCTTGCCTAACCACGATAATTGCCTACATTTCGCTTCTCTTTCTGTCGTGTAACTCTATCTCGAAAGCGCGCCGTTCAGCGCGTTAAGGCAGGGCTCACGCACTCTATGTACTTGCGCGCGATAACTACCTACCGCCGACCGGACCGCCGGCGATCCATAATTCATTGGGCTGCCGACAGCCGCGTGGAGCTAACCTACGTGAGCGCGCGCTCACGCTACTGCTTCGTACGGTCGTACCTACCTATATCCAAAGAGTTTCTTTGCCTATGTCTTAATTCAAGTTGACATGGCTTCTGTTAATAGTGGCAGTGGCAATTTATGTGCAGTAGATGGATGTAAATCCAGCAAGAGGAGAGATAAAAATCTCTCTTTTTTCCATTTACCTGCTGATGAAGAAATGTGAGTATATTGTTTTTGTTGAGCAATAATTACCTATTCTAAAAAACCGGACACCATCACTGAAATCGATTGCCTACGGCAATAAGTCCGCCTTCTGCCAAGCAGAAAGGTGTATGTAAAGGTCGACTGGAAGTAATTGCCAGATGGAAGTAATCGCTTGGCAGATGTATTTTTAATCTATACCGAATAAAATCGGTTAGATAAGCATGCGTACAGGTAACAATAATAACATTACAGGGGTAGTAGGTAGGTAGGATTACCTGAAGTATTTTCGGGCTGAACTAATTTCTTCCTTTAATATATTTTAACGAGGGCGAAGCCGCGGGCTAAAACTAGTAGTAGCCTATATGTTAAACAAAAAAAAATTGGTACCTATCTAACAGTAAAAAAACTTTTTAAAATCTTACGAATTTTTGGCTTTCTCCGTCGAAACTTTAGGCCCCTGGAGTAAGGAAGTAAAAAATCTTGTGCACACTTTAGGCTCAAAATTAAAAATTATATCGGGCGACCCTCGTTCAGGAGTTTATCTCAAACAGAGGGTCAGCATCGCCATCCAGCGTGGGAATGCAGCGAGTATGCTGGGAACACTCAGCTCCATCCCCAGGCAAAATTTCAGTGAAATATTTTATATAGTTATGTAAGTAGTTTGTTTAGCATTTTAATTTTGTATTCATTTTATATCAAATAAATCTCTTTTCTTTTTAAATCTGTGCTGCAGCTCGCGAACAAACATTCACACATATTTCCTCTTTACAATATAATAATATTAAAGATTGTGTAATGCATTGATATTTTTATCGAAAGTAGCAGCCCTAACGTCACCGAATTTGCTTCAAGGCCCCGCGTCCGCGCGCAGCTGCAAAGCAATAATCACTTTACGCTCTTTCGTTTAGGTACATTTTCGCACGCAGCGACTGGCGTCGTAAAAGTTTAGGCTATTAAAGACGAAGGTACGTAACTTTTTCTATGGAGAGATTCATCTGTTACGAAGTAACTATTTAGTAATCTGTGGTTAAGGGCTGTGTCTTTGTGCTGTCTTATTGTGAGGAATAAAATGAAGATGATACCTACCAACTTTTATCGTTCTAGCTACCAACGATATGATATTTAGCTACGGCAAATTCATGCGAACAAATTCATGCATGCGTTAGCGTCACAATTAGTTTCTCACATCGAAGCGTGCATTGCGTGCAACCTTCCAGTGATAGTTTTGTTTGATCAATAAATTTAATGATCAATGATCATCTACAATGTACCTATTATCCTTATACGAATTAGGCCATACACACCACGCTGTTCGGCGTACTAATGTTATTGGCAATATAATAATATCATTTTAAATCAATGACCTCCTACTATATGAATAAATAAATTACTAGAAATAAATCAAAATGCTACTAAACAAAATACTTACCTTTCTTCGTCTCTCGGCAATGAAAAAAAAGACAAGTTTTCATTTGTCTGTTGACTTTTGCACCCGTCCACTGCACAATAATTACGTGATTTCGACATTTTCTAAATTCGAAAGCGCCACACGCCCGGTCTGGCTGGATAGCGACAGCCCACTGTTAATTGTACATTAGTCGGTACGCCAAGCGGTAGGCATTTAACTCGCGACCTTGAGCGAGTGACGAAGGCCTGCCTACAGTTTTACGTGAAATGCGAACCGCGGTCAGCCTCCAACGGCCGAGCGGTCACCCATCCAAGAACTGACCGCGCCAAGGTGTGCTTATAAAATATTATCACGACCGACAGTCGACCGACCGCACCTCGGTCGGAGCTACCGAGGCTGATAAACAAAACAAAAACAAGTCTGATGTAGATTTTTTTAGAAATAAAATAAATCGCGATTTTCGATTAAAACACCGTTTATGAGTAAACACACCTGCGCGAACCTTAACCTCGTAATCTAAATTATTTTATTCGATATTTTAATTAAACTAGCCATAACAATGGTTGACCGGCAAATTTTAACAATGCTAGAGCTACGAATCACCAATTGCATTGTAAAATTTTGCAAGTGCAATGGACTGATTCGTTTAAAACTTGCTGGTTGACCGACCAATATTTCATTTGGTCTATTGTGTTGGTTGACACTAAGTACTTAGTGCTATACTTTCTACCGCAGACGCAATATAAGTACTATAATCCTCTTTACTGTAATTTTAAATTAACTACACACTTTCAGCTAAAAAGAAATGTTTAAAAAAGTTAAATTACAAATTTAAAAATACCCGACCCTTAAAAAGTAAAAAATAATTTCCGTTTACTTACTAAAGGAGTCGGGGGACCGCTAAGTAAATTTCCGCGCAGCTCTGAGTTTTATATTTTATTTACATAGCGGTCCCCCGACTCCTTTAAGTAAGTAAACGGAAATTATTTTTGCCTTTTAAGGGTCGGGGCTCAAATTTATAATTAAACTTTTATTTCAAGATTCAAAAAAAATCGCATGCAAATCGGTCTAATGTTTAAGATAATTAATTTGTTGATTACATAAGGGGGGTTACTAGGCAAAACATCACATCATATTATCCTAACTGTAGCCATATTTCAATAGATATAACTATAATTTATATGCTTATAGTTAGGTAAAGGTTCAAGGTATAATGTGTGATAGATTATTGTAATTTAATCTTGTAAATTCTCTGAAAAATAAGTGGGTGAAAAGTGGTAAAAACGTTCGAAAATGCATTTGCTATTTCGTCACAAATACTTCCATACAAAAAACGCTCGAGCACGGCAACGGCCCAAAATTTAGAATGTTCAAAGATAGTTCAGTGAAAAACCATTTATTCTGTAAGCGTTTGAGTTTATTTAGATGATTCTTAGTCTTATTGACTCTAATCTCAATGAAGCATTTTTCGTATTAGATGCATTTGTAAAAAATGGCGAGGGAAATAGCAAAGGCATTTTTTAACGATTTTACCACTTTTCAACCACATTTTTTAAAAGGAATTTATAAAATTAAATGAAAAATAATTTATTCACATTATACCTTGAATCTTTACCTAACTATAGGCATATATATTATAATTAAATCACTTGAAATATGGGTATGGTTAGGGAAATACGAAGTGCTTTTGCCTAGTACCCCCCCTTAATTACTTGATTACAAACATAGCAAGAACCACTCCGATTAAACCAGCTTAAAGCCGATTAAATCGGCTTTTTTTAACTTTCGGAGCATGTGCTCGGCTCATCTGACTTAGCCACCCATACCGGATTACATAAAAAATGATTTATCTATGAAATAATTATTATTAGCTAATTTGTTATGACAGTGTTCCATAGTTTATTTTAATTTGATATAATATGTTGCTGTTGATTTATTTTACAAATAAATAAATTAAAATAAATAAAATAAAAGCGAAAGCGGCGGGTGGCCGAGTGGTTTGGGCATCGGCTTCTCACGCGAGAGGTCCGCGGTTCGAATCCCGTTGGCGTGTACCAATGAGTTTTTTCTGACGAAAAAATTTACGTGCATACCTACACTTGCTGCTTCACCGTTCGGAACCGGTGTAAAACTGTAGGTCCCTTCCCTTGCCCCTTACTAGGTGGTAGGCTCAAATTGTAGCCGACTGGGTTGGTACCACGGTACTGGATGTAAGATGGCCGCATAGAAGCCTCGGTTGTGTTCTCCTCTAGTCCAATATAGCCAGCAATCCAGGGAAGTCTCCGGTATGGCACCTACCTTCTTGGAGGTGATATTGGCTGGTCGGAGCATGCGCTTTAGGCCCTCCAACTCAGCCACCCATACCGGATTACATAAAAAAAAAAAAAAAAATTATCAGGTGCCAGATGCCGGACCAAAGCAAAATCTTAAAAACATTCCACGGACACCATTTTAGATAAGCAGGTGTCATCAACATGTTCAAATTCTCGACAACAATGATTGTCACCAAGGCGCAGGCTTCGTCACCGCCAGCATAGCATACTAATGACACCAATTATCACGGTGCAAGGTTACAGATAGTAACCGCGTTGACTTTGAGCTTCACCTCCATGTCGTGTTTGGAGGAAGGGTTCGTGCTATGTATCTTCGGAGAAGCGCGAAGGATAGCATGTTTTAGTTAGTAATTTTCACTACTCATTATTTATTGTATAATTTCATCCATAGGTAGGCAACTTACGCTTGGACATGTCGAAAATTTCGCCAGTTCTAAATTCAAATGCGAAGAAGAACTGACAAACAAACTTCGCAAGTCACAACACAATGTTTTGTTAGTACCTTGAAAGTATTATAAGTTTTTCTAAATTAGTTCAGAGTACGCTAATGGGGGGTTCTGTATCATAAAGGGATTAAAACCTATATAAATTTTTTTGGACCTTGGTTTTTTTTTTATGTAAAATATTTGTTTATGTATTTAAATAAAAAAATAGGTGGTTGATTTTTATAGCCTAATCGATTCAGTTTCATAACAGTAACAAAAAAGTCTTCATCACCATTATGATCTAACACGTGTAAGTTGGTAAAAAAAACCAAATTCTTTCTATTCCATACTAATAAAACTAAAATTGTGGTTTTTCACAATTTCTGAAAGAAAGAGATCTATGTGTTGGAAGACTTTTTTGTTCCAGGCATGAAACTGAAACGATTACTAAAATTTTTTTTTTACATTTTACATTAAATTTTTTTTTTTTTTTTGTAAAAAACAAAATCTTTGTTCTTCAAAATTGATATATTTCCGATACAGAACCCCCCCTTAGCGTACTCTGAACCAATTTTGAAAGACCTTAAACTTACAAATAATGAAGCCATACTATCACTCACAAGAACATTAATAATATTTACAGCACAAACATAGAATCTGACCACAATGCCTATTTAAATTGCCTATATCTGGTGAGTAAGCGCGACATGTGGCGCCGAGCCACCCATATGGTGTCTAGCGACGCCCATGGACATTTGGTCGCATGCTGGGGCTGCAAATGCCATGCCGGCCTGACAGGTGCCCATTCACGCCTCTCGTGATTGATGTACGGAAATTCTAAGTAGGTATGTCCTCGAGTCTGTCACATACAGACGGACGGACGTACGCGCCACGGATGTCACATTGTAATTAATTCATGTATGCGCGATATATGGGGTCTTGTAAATAAGTGAGTACCTACCGACGCTACTGCTGCAGTTAGGTGCCATGTACGGGGCGCACTCGCCTGTAATCGCACCCGGTAGTGAAGGTGACACTCGAAAGTCAAGGGCACTGATAGCGAAATAATCGATACTGAATTTAAGGCTACGTACAAGGTATACGCACGCATATCAAGCCCGATATGAAATTTACGGGTGCAAGCGGGATAGCAACACGTAGGATGCAAAGCTCGGAAATTTTTTAGCGTAAGTGAAAATTCGTATTTTATTATTTTATTAAAAACTAGCTGAGCCCGCGGCTCCGCTCGCGTGAAATTCGTATTCCAAAGAAGAATGTAAGTAACTAAGGGCGAGGCCGAAGGCCGAGCTGCGTTCAGGTAATCGATAAACCTTCTTAAAGAAAGTAACTAACTAAGGGCGAGGCCGAAGGCCGAGCTGCTTTCAGGTAAACGATAAACCTTTCTCAAATAAAGGAAGTAAGTAAGGGCGAGGCCGAAGGCCGAGCTACGTTCAGGAAGACGACAAACCTTCTGGAAGAAAGGAAGGAACTAAGTGCGAGGCCGAAGGCCGAGCTGCGTTCAGGTAAACTAAAAACCCTCTTCCGCCTTCGGGCCTCGCCCTTAAAGACTTCCTTTCTTCGATAGAATATAATATCGTTTACTCAATCTATTTATTTCATATAAATAAAAAAGTAATATTAATTACTAAAGAATTAAACCTACCTAACAAACATTAAAATAACTATCAAAACGGGCATTTTCAAATGTTCTTAGAGCACTTGCGGCATTACCCCGCTGGATGGCAAGGCTTACCCTTTGAATGAAGTACATAAGCCCTTGATGACGGGACACCAGTTGCGTCAACCAGCTCAAGCCTCTTTTGGCTTCACTGCTCCACGGACCGAGGGTTTCAACCGCAAAGGCAACAAATTCGAAATCTTGAATTATATTTCTATATTTGCTGCGTTGGAGGCTCTCCGCCCCAGCCTCGGCCGCGCCAGCCGCTCTTGAAGATGTCCTAACGTGACTTGGAGCCAATGTGAGAACAAAAGTGGCGTCCCACATCAAAGAACTACCCTTAGTCCATGGCACTAAGGTCTCTAGCATCGGGCCTCTTGCCATCCAGCCGGGAATAACCGCGAGGTTCTAGGATGCACGGTATATTTGCCGTTAGAAGCTGAGGTTAGAAGCGTGGACTTTATAATAAAATTTAAATTAAATTAACTCAATCTTAATATTAATTAACTTTATTCGAGATGGTTTAGCTTCTTCCTGAACGCAGCTCGGCCTTCGGCCTCGCCCTTAGTTACTTGCTTTCTTCGAGATGGTTTATCATTTGTCAGAACGTAGCTCGGCCTTCGGCCTCGCCTTAGTTGCTTACTTTCTTCAAGATGGTTTAGCTTCTTCCTGAACGCAGCTCGGCCTTCGGCCTCGCCCTTAGTTACTTGCTTTCTTCGAGATGGTTTTTCAATTATCCGAACGTAGCTCGGCCTTCGGCCTCGCCTTAGTTACTTACTTTCTTCAAGATGGTTTAGCTTCTTCCTGAACGCAGCTCGGCCTGCGGCCTCGCCCATAGTTACTTACTTTCTTCGAGAAGGTTTATGGTCTTCCAGAATAGAGCTCGGCCTTCGGCCTCGCCCTTAGTTACTTATTTTCTTCAAGAATGTTTTTCTTCTTCCTGAAATCAGCTCCGCCTTTCGCCTCGCCCTTAGTTACTTTCATCGAGAAAGAATATCGTTTACGTGAGCGCAGATCCGCCTTCGGGCCCGCCTTTAGTTACTTACTTTCTTTTTTTTAAATACGAATTTCACGCGAGCGAAGCCGCGGGCAACAGATATATAAATGTTATTGCACCAATGACAGCGACATAACTTCGACTTTCAATTATTATTTTTATCAAACAATTTGTCACCGGCCAGCTCACGTCGAGATGACAGTTCTCCGTTGTCAACATGACATTTAAAATTGTTTTTACCTTTACTTTGGACTACGTGATTTTAAACGCGCAATAATGTTTATAATTGTTAATTTTTTTTTATTTTTGTTAATTTTTTTTACGTATTATGTTAACCCGGCATATAAACTGCCACTATACAAAGTTTCGTCTAATTCCGTTCAGTGGTTTTTGCGTGATGCGCGTACAGACAAACAAACAAACAAACAAAAATTTTAAAAACTGTTCTAACAGGTTCAGTATCTCATTTTAAGCCACCCTGGTTAGTTTTTTTCCGAATACATTCAATGTACAGACTTTCTTACCTCTACGATTTTATTATATGTATAGAAAACAAATTAAAAAATTTACTGACATAGAATTTTTTATGGAAACTGAAACGGTTGTTGGCAACATCACCTACAATATCAGTGATGTCAGCCCATAACACCATGGTGAACTAGGTGCCAAGTCAGTGCCTTCCTTCGGTCGTGCCGGCTACACTGATCTGGACGGAAAACACGAACTATTTGCATAGCAGTTTCGACCTACTTTTCATTCTGTGCAGTGGTACCTACCAACCGGGGCGGGTTAAACACTACCACCTAATAAGGTAAGAAAGGAATCCTTAAAAGAATACCCTTTTATGGGTTCCTCTAAAGGTCTGTGATGTTTTGAACCGTACTAATATTTAGGTTGAAATTTTCAGAAAACACCCATGTGTTATATGGCGGATATCGTAGCAAATAATACCCCCATACAAGAAACGTGTTTTTATTTCAAAATTTTGTTTGTTTTTGCTCTATAGTATAAACGGTAATACATACAAGCCAAGTACAAGCGTCAAGCTTGGTGTGATAACAGCTCGGATAACAGTGCAAACTCTAAAGTTGAAATTAAATCATAATAATTAATAATACATAGGGTGGGGGTACGGAACCCTCGGTGCGTGAGTCTTACACACGCACTTGTTTTGTTTTTTTTTTCATACAAAAGTTAACACGCCGGTGAAGGGTGCGCGGTACGTTTTTTTTTTTTTATGGAACCTGACATGGTTGGCTACATCACCTACAACAACCGTGATGTCAGCCCATAACACAGGGTGAACTAGGTGCGATGTCAGTGCTTCCCTTCATTTCATGTCGGCTACACTAAACTGGACGGAAAACACGAACTATTTACATAGCCGTTTCGACCGACGTTTCGTTCAGTGCGGTGGTATCAACCCGGCCGGGATAAACCCTACCACCTAGTAAGGTGCCTCGGTGTAACGTAAAGTAACAAGGGACCTACAGTTTAACGTGGAATCCGAACCACGGTCAGCCTCCAACGGTCGTGCGGTCACCCATCCAATCACTGACCGCGCTCAGCGTTGCTTAATAACAGTTGACTAACCAACCGCGCCACTGAGCTACCGAGGCTGACGAATTTTCTTATCCCTTAGTCGACTTTTACGGCATGCGACGGGGAGAGATGCAGTGTGGCTATTCTTTTTAAGTACCGACCCCACACGGTACGTCTACAAACATCCTGTTGTAAGTCTTTTATTGGTGGAAATCACAGGTGGAAATAAGCGCGTTTTGTACTCATAATGTGGTTTGTTTGTTGTTAAAACTCTAGCAACATGGAAGCACTGACGGTCGCTGAAACGCGTTTCCTGTGTAAAATGTTTTGCGGAAGCGACTTTCGTGCCATTTTATGTTTTGACGCCTTTTCTACAAGTAGGTACCTACAGTTCCCCCCAGCAAATAAATTTCGAAAAATGTCGAGCTTTCGGCATTTATGTTTTCTAGCCCCCTTAAACCCTACCCGATTTTTGTTCAATTTTGTTTTGTTGTCTTAAGGACAGCCCAATCTACGTTCCTGCCTTTGTCGTTTTTGGTTAGATGAAATATACAACACCGGAGTTAAAAATTTGTATTTCGACCGAAAAAAATTTAATTTTTTATTTTTTGATGTCATTAAGCTTTATTGAATCATCAACTCATCACTTTCGATATTCAAAAAATAAAAAGACAGGAACTTAAGATTCGAATGTCCTTATTACAACAAAAAAAGAATTGTAAAAATCGGAAAAGGTTTAGGGGGTCAAAAACAAACCCCGAAATCCGTCGAGTCGAGCTTTAGAAAGATACAATCCGGTTGTAGAGCGTCGTCTCTGTCGCACGAACTCGCACGTCTCTGTGCGACAGGGATGACGCTCTACAACCAGATTGTCTCTTTCTAAAGCTCGATGCACATTATTTACTACCTGGTACTTTACCTCCCGTCACAGATTACTTAATAGTTACTTCGTAACAGATAAATCACTCCATAGAAAATGTTCCTACCTTCGGGCTTTAATAGCCTACTGTTTCACATCGCCAATGCTGCGTGCGAAAATGTACCTTAATAGTAGGGAGGCCAAGTGAATAAAAAATTTTTTTCGTAGGACTGAACAGGTTTATACCGACTACTGGTATCGTTGGAATCAGCTTGATCTCCCGAGTACGGAACTGCCGGTAGTCGCTCTCTAAAGTGGTGGAATAAGTAGTTATGACGTCACAAAGATGGCGGCCCAAAAAACCAAATTTGTCCATTATCTCAGTAAGTACTTAACCGATTTAAATAAACCTGGTATCATGCGATAGCTATTTAAATGATTCACTAAATGTGTCTTACATGTAAGTTTGTATGTGTGAATTTCAAGCTATATTTTCAAAAAAACTTTTTTTTCGAGCATGGATATTTTACTTTTTTGCTAAATAATATTATTAATTACAAGAATTAAAATAACACTAAACTTTTAAAATACTCCATAGTTTTTCAGCTATACTACAAAATTTTAAAATTGGAAATCGCATGAAAACTTATTAAATTGTAGCCGTTTTTGTACATGCGGGTGCGCGATGACATCGCCCGGCGCGCGTCGAGAATTACGCGAATTACGGGAATAAACGAAAAAAATGTTTGGATAGCTATTTAAATGATTCACAAAATGTGTATACACGTACATATAAGTGTGTAAATTATATACTTAAAAAGGTATTTACAAAAAAATATATACATTGATTGTTTTTATTATTTTTAAAGTTACGAAATAATTATTCACCACATAAATAAACAAAATATTGCTGTGATCTTCAGCTATATTTAAAACTAGCTGAGCCCGCGGCTCCGCTCGCGTGAAATTCGTATTCCAAAGAAAAATGTAAGTGACTAAGGGCGAGGCCGAAGGCCGAGCTGCGTTCAGGTAATCGAAAAACCTTCTTAAAGAAAGTAAATAACTAAGGGCGAGCCCGAAGGCCGAGCTGCTTTCAGGTAAACGATAAACCTTTCTCAAATAAAGGAAGTAAGTAAGGGCGAGGCCGAAGGCCGAGCTGCGTTCAGGAAGACGATAAACCTTCTGGAAGAAAGGAAGGAACTAAGTGCGAGGGCGAAGGCCGAGCTGCGTTCAGGTAAACCAAAAACCCTCTTCCGCCTTCGGGCCTCGCCCTTAAAGACTTCCTTTCTTCGATAGAATATAATATCGTTTACTAAATCTATTTATTTCATAAAAATAAAAAAGTAATATTAATAACTAAAGAATTAAACCTACCCTCATTTTCCTCTGAGAACCTACCTAACAAACATTAAAATAACTATCAAAACGGGCATTTTCAAATGTTCTTAGAGCACTTGCGGCATTACCCCGCTGGATGGCAAGGCTTACCCTTTGAATGAAGTACATAAGCCCTTGATGGCGGGACACCAGTTGCGTCAACCAGCTCAAGCCTCTTTTGGCTTCACTGCTCCACGGACCGAGGGTTTCAACCGCAAACGCAACAAATTCGAAATGTTGAATTATATTTCTATATTTGCTGCATTTGAGGCTCTCCGCCCCAGCCTCGGCCGCGCCAGCCGCTCTTGAAGATGACCTAACGTGACTTGGAGCCAATGTGAGAACAAAAGTGGCGTCCCACATCAAAGAACTACCCTTAGTCCATGGCACTAAGGTGATAGCATCGGGCCTCTTGCCATCCAGCCGGGAATAACCGCGAGGTTCTAGGATGCACGGTATATTTGCCGTTAGAAGCGTTGACTTTATAATAAAATTTAAATTAAATTAACTCAATCTTAATATTAATTAACTTTATTCGAGATGGTTTAGCTTCTTCCTGAACGCAGCTCGGCCTTCGGCCTCGCCCTTAGTTACTTGCTTTCTTCGAGATGGTTTATCATTTGTCAGAACGTAGCTCGGCCTTCGGCCTCGCCTTAGTTGCTTACTTTCTTCAAGATGGTTTAGCTTCTTCCTGAACGCAGCTCGGCCTTCGGCCTCGCCCTTAGTTACTTGCTTTCTTCGAGATGGTTTTTCAATTATCCGAACGTAGCTTGGCCTTCGGCCTCACCTTAGTTACTTACTTTCTTCAAGATGGTTTAGCTTCTTTCTGAACGCAGCTCGGCCTGCGGCCTCGCCCATAGTTACTTACTTTCTTCGAGAAGGTTTATGGTCTTCCAGAATAGAGCTCGGCCTTCGGCCTCGCCCTTAGTTACTTACTTTCTTCAAGAATGTTTTTCTTCTTCCTTAACTCAGCTCCGCCTTCCGCCTCGCCCTTAGTTACTTTCATCGAGAAAGAATATCGTTTACGTGAGCGCAGATCCGCCTTCGGGCCCGCCTTTAGTTACTTACTTTCTTTTTTTTAAATACGAATTTCACGCAAACGAAGCCGCGGGCAACAGATATAGAAAATTTTATTGCACCAATGACAGCGACATAACTTCGACTTTCAATTATTATTTTTATTTATCAAACAATTTGTCACCGGCCAGCTCACGTCGAGATGACAGTTCTCCGTTGTCAACATGACATTTAAAATTGTTTTTTATCTTTTACTTTGGATTACGTGATTTTTATTATATTTTTTAATTATTATGTTCATCCGGGATATACACTGTCACTATAAAAAGTTTCGTCAAATTCCGTTCAGTGGTTTTTGCGAGATGCGCGTACAAACAGACATTTTTGCATTTACGATTTTATTATATGTATAGAAAGAATAGATATGTATAGACTATTGTGTTCAAGTTATAAAAAAGAAGAACTGTCATTTTCGTTGTATCTACTTATTTTTAAATTTCGAATGAATATTTTATTCAAATTGTATTTGCTGCCAGTTCTCAAGATATAATTATGTACTTTGGACTACGTGATTTTAAACGCGCAATAATGTTTATAATTGTAATTTTTTTTTTTATTTTTGTTTTTTTTTTTACGTATTATGTTAACCCGGCATATTAACTGCCACTATACAAAGTTTCGTCTAATTCCGTTCAGTGGTTTTTGCGTGATGCGCGTACAGACAAACAAACAAACAAACAAAAATTTTAAAAACTGTTCTAACATGTTCAGTATCTCATTTTAAGCCACCCTGGTTAGTTTTTTTCCGAATACATTCAATGTACAGACTTTCTTACCTCTACGATTTTATTATATGTATAGATTTAAAATTATAGAATTCTCGTGAAAAACAAGAAAGTTATCGCTATTTTACTGAGAGGCGCCGCGCCGAGTGTCGCAACAAACACGGCTACTAAATTTACTTCTTAAAAATATTTTACCTGATTCATGTACATAATATATCCCAGTCAGTCAGTCAGCGTGTAAGCGTCAACTGCTGGACATACGCATCTCTAATTTTCCTCCAGTCCTCCCGGCCTTCAGCGATACGGAACCACTGCTTTCCGCCGACGTACTTGATGTCGTCGTTCCACCTGGCGGGTGGTTTTCCCACACTCCGTTTTCCTGTCCACGGCCGCCAGTGTAGGACACGGTTACTCCAACGGTCTATCCCCTTATAGGTATATCCTTAAACATACCTAAATAAAATTTAGCACCAAATCTGGGGATAAGTATATTTATTGTCTTATTAATACATACATATTTATACCTATTATAAGCATACTGAATTAGAAAAAAATCAAAGGTCTGTTTCGCGGCAAATTAGTATCTGTCAGAATTAAACTCATTAAAGCATTTCACACCAACATGGCAAACGTCTTCCATACACTTCTGATTTCGGTCAGCGCAAACACAACGTGATGTCCTACAACCAGTCTTGCAACTGCAGGATATTAGCTACACGTCCTTATGCCTTGTAGGATCGTTCAAAATGGTATTTATTTAATGTTTGAAGAACCTCGAATGTTTTAGCATTGGTGTGGTTTAGGTAGGTAGGTAATAGACGAACTTGACGAGGAACACAACATCCGACTAAATAACTTTTGTTGTGGTTTATAATTGAATACTACATAGTATTTTCATCTCCAACAAAGGATTTTCCATGTTGGAGAAACCGTTTTTCAATACGTTTGATATTTGCGTTGCTTGTAAATGAAGCATAACACATTGTGTGCCAACTGCCATTTCGCTTTTTCTACAAGATCATCAATTTTGTGTCCTGAATAATTTTTTTTTTTTAATTTAGTAATTTTTTATATCCAAACTTATAAATAGACAGCACAGAGATTTAGACAGACAGACAGGAACATATCATACTATATTGACATGCGTGGTAAGCATTAAAACAGAACAAAAACCAGTGTTAGTCTTCATTACGTTTACGCTTTTTACTGAACCATTAAATAAAATTCAAAACTAATAAATTAAATACAATTAAATTAAAAAATAAATTTTGCATCCATTTTACGTTTTTCATAATACTCATGTTTAATAATTATTAATAATACGCAGTACCAATTTTATTTACTGAACAATATTAATAATTGGATCATGCATCTTTTGTCTAGCCAGAGGAATTTTTAATAAGTTTTATTTAATAAGTCCTATGCCACTTACGCTAATATGTGGCTCTCATACAAACCGAATTGTTCCGCACGCCGAAATAAAGGTACGGTAGCGGGATTACTTATTATCTTCTTTTTAAATACGAATTTCACGCGAGCGAAGCCGCGGGCAAAGGCTAGTCGTTAATAAAATAGAAAGCTCACTCACCGCCAAGTCTTGCAAAGAAGTCAGAAAATCACAGTCCAGAATTTTTTCTCGTTTATTCCCGTAATTCGCGTAATTCTCGACGCGCGCGCCGGGCGGTGTCATCCATCGCGCACCCGCATGTACAAAAACGGCTACAATTTAATAAGTTTTCGTGCGATTTCCAATTTTCAAATTTTGTAGTATAGCTGAAAAAGTACGGAATATTGTAAAACTTTTGTGTTATTTTAATTGTTGTAATTAATAATATTATTTAGTAAAAAAGTAAAATATGCACGCTCGAAAAAAAAGTTTTTTTGAAAACATAGCTTAAAATTCACACATACAAACTTACATGTAAGACACATTTTGTGAAGCATTTAAATAGCTATCGCATGATACCAAATTTATTTAAATCAGTTAAGTACTTACTGAGATAATGGACAAATTTGGTTTTTCGGACCGCCATCTTTGTGACGTCATAACTACTTATTCCACCACTTTAGAGAGCGACTACCGGCAGTTCCGTATTCAGGAGATCAAGCTGATTCCAACGATACCAGTAGTCGGTATAACCTGTTCAGTCCTACGAAAATCGTTATTTGACGACTTTATTTAAAGTGGCCTCTCTACTATAACGATCGAGTGTAAAGTGGTTATTGCTTTGCAGCTGCGCTCAGTTGCGTGGGCGAGCGTCTATGTATACTTCGCGCGGCTGACGAATATCACTGAAATAGACCGCCGGCGGCCCGTCGGGCGGTAGGTAGTTAGCGCGCGCAAGTACATAGAGTGCGCGAGGCCTGCTCCCGTGCGAGACGGGAGTTAATTTCTCCATACAAATCGTCTTTCGGGGTTTATGTTTTTTACCCCCCTAAACCATATCCATCACGGTCCTTCCACCCTCGCTTCCACCGAGTGATGCAGCATGTGGGTCTTCGTGCCTTACTTGCTGCTTGAAATTAACTTATCTTGTCCGAATAGGTACTTTGAAAAACTTGGTGGTCGGGGTTGTATTATTATTAGGGTTGTAACGAATATCCGTATTCGCATTCGAAATTCCGAATATTCGGTTCATTTTTAATATTCGTATCCGTATTCGTTTGTAAGATACCGAATATATTTATCGAATATTTTACTTCGCATGTTATACTAATGAAAGAGTGGGGCGCAACAATATTGGTAGTTGTCTTAATAATCAAACTCCTAAAGTTTATTATTAAATAAAATTATAAATCTTTTGTAACGCACTAATTTCGTTTCATATTTTTTTCAAAATGCAGTGTCAAGTTACCTAATTAAAAACCGAGGAAAACATTAAAACAAGTCCGTATTCATATAATTTTAGGACTCAATGTAGATAGATTCAACGAATTAAAAATAGATCTACATTTATAATAGAATATTTAAGTGTTTTTTCATTTGGATATCAAATTCCATATAATTTTTTTCAATATACATATTCGTATTCGTATTCGCGAATATCATTTGGGAATATTCGTATTCGCATTCGTATTTGCGAATGTGGAAAAATAGGTATTCGTTACAACACTAAATTATTACGAGTGCGGGGCACGGAGGGGATTTGCTGTAGAAATAGGCGGGTGGCGGGGGAGTGGGGGAGGGGGGTTTGTTTGGGCTATACCCCCCCCCCGCGGAAGGGGAAGGGGGTAAGTGGGGGAGGCCAAAACGTAATATGACTCAGTGAGTAGAGACGGGTGCTATGCTAAGGCAGGGGGGGAATAAGTATCTCCTTAATACTCCCCCCCCCCCCCCCCCCCCTTCATTGGAGATATAATTATGCACTTTTCGGTACTTATCAGTTTACTACACAAAAAAGGAAAATAAAAAAACTTAGGATTGCCTCTTCTCCGGCTTATAAAAAAAAAACACTCTTGGGAATAGCCATACTAACAGGTTATGTCGGGCGGTGAATTTTGTACTAAATTTTAAATTTCACTAATATTTGGATATCTTAAAAAAAAATTCTCCAAAAGTATGAGTCTCCGGCAAAAAAAATATTTTTGCTAATAATTCCTCAGACCCTCGCACCTACCATTCCCAGCTACCAGCAATCTTCTACTAAACCCGCCTCTTTCTACAGCGCACTCCGAGTGGGTACCTATATAATTTACAAGAGTCCTTGTAGCACCGAGTGTAGCACAACACCGATTACTCCGCTCACCCTAATTGCCGGGATACAGCGTGCGTTATATATGTACTACATTGTAGTAGGTACCTATGCGTAAAATGAATGTACTAAAATTATTGAGTTGATACAAATTACATATCAGAATTTGACAAATGCTCTTTAAAACTGATACACTTAATTAATAAGTATTTGTAGGTAGTCAGAACTCTCAGTAAAATTGTTAATCTTTCTCTCAAGCTGTGTCTTCGATAGCCTGTAGGCGATGTTATTATGTGGCTAGTCACTATAATAGATGTAATTTGAAAAAAAAACCTGCGGAGTTCTTGTCGTTTCTTCTTCGTGGCTGTAATCGAACCGGATAGAACAAATTGTGACAAGTTCGAGTGCAGTCTACAGCAAATTCAGAAAAAGATGTAGGTAGGTAGGTACCTACCTACTTCCTGATAAACATCATGTATGTGACTGCTGAAACTAGGTGCCATGTAAACCTATACTTACCATTGAACCATTTAACTGTATACATGTAGTTAAAATGTCAGGTACCCACCGCTATATTTAAGTATTCACTATAGTTACGACAGCTTCAAACTATAGTCACTCGCTCGCACATAATATCCTCCATTGAACCCGCCAACAGAGTGACAAACAATCGTAGCACAGGCGTAACCAATGTCACTTAAAAACCATCGAAAATTTTGCATTTTCCATTAAAAAAATTACGTCACCATCACAGTTTGAAATTTAAATAAATCTTATGCTTGGAAAACTGGATAGTTCGCTTGTTTCAAATAAGGAACACTTCGTTCGATTTGACGTTTTTATGTTCAAAATTTGAAATCAACTACGCGAATCACCGTGCGCGCGCAACAGCGCTTGGCGCGAGACTGGACTGACTGACTGAATGAATCACTGACTGTCTGACTGGCTGAACGGACCAGCGAATCAATGAACGAAGTGGAGGGAACACGACGAACGGAAACGGATGGATCGACGCGATGGATTGACGTTTGCGGAAATCAAGGTCGCGAGAAAAATGCTGATGAATATCTGACGGACTAATGCGAGATAATGCACAAAGACTTCGAATGACCAACGCATATTCCTTATGATGCTGTAATGCGAGACAAACTTACATTTTTCTTTCATGAAGTAGGTACGTACGACCAAGTACGACGATAATTCAAATTTAAAAACCGGCAAGTGCGAATCGAACTCGAGGGTACCGAACTACCGAGGGTTCCGTGCAACCACTTAATTTTATTGGCAGGTTTCTGGTACTGGTCGAGGTACCAAACGTTCAACTCACTTGTTAGTGTTTCGATGAGAGGATGAATGACCATACTAAAACCAGCGGCACTTATTAGTGCTTAGGCGCCTAAATATGTAGATATAATTAGATTCCGTTGTGCGTTATTTTCCTAGAACTATTTATATAATTTTCACTTTATAAATATATATATTTTTTAATTAAATACTAACAACTTTTTGTTGCTATATTTTTATGTAGAACACATATTTTATTAATAATAATAAAAAAGCACATTTATTGATGAAATATTTCGCCCCGATGTCGGTGGCGTCTTCAGTCAAGTGAGAAATAATGATTTGATAGATATGTTTTTTAATATTTTCTTCTATTTTTATTATTTTTTATATAGAAATAGAAAGCAAATGGTGGTTTTATGGATACATGGTGAGTGGATGAACGTAAATTATACGAACGTAATTTACGTTCATCCACTTACCATGTATCCATAAAACCACCATTTGCTTTCTATTTCTATATAAAAAATAATAAAAAAAGAAGAAAATATTAAAAAACATATCTATCAAATCATTATTTCTCACTTGACTGAAGACGCCACCGACATCGGGGCGAAATATTTCATCAATAAATGTGCTTTTTTATTATTATTAATAAAATATGTATTTATATAATTGTCTCCTAGAGATGTCCTAACTACCTAAGTAATTTGTATTAAAGTGTTTTAATTTATTTACTAGTTTTTCCCTACATAGTACGAATCTTATTTTAATTCACTGATAAAAATGGGCAGATACATTGTAGAAAATTTGAAATGAATGGACATATCGTCGCCTAAGTATCAACACCGCGGAAGTCATTTTTGGCCATTTTACAGGAACAACAAAAAACCTATTATTTCGCAAGTTTTTCAAGCATCTTTATTTTAAATTATTACAGGGTATTAAAGTAATATTCCAAATCCCATGAAAGAAAAATAAATGACAAATTCTCCTTTATTCAGTTTTTATACACTATGGTGAACTGATGACATACGCTGTGTTTGCCAAAACAATCCGAAGCAGGTGACTTCCGCGCTGTACATTCTTAGCCCTCTACGGCATCTGATTGGTCGTTAGGCATTTGAGCAACCAATTAGAAGACGCGTCTTTGAATCCTCTATCCAATGACATTTAAATGTTTTTTCCGTTTAAAAATGACTTCCGCGGTGTTGATACTTAGGCGACGATATACTTTATTGTACACTATTATAAAAAGGGTGAAAAAAGAAGAGTTTAATGCCTTGCGGGATTCCTTACAAACTATCCTGTGGGATTTGGAAAACACGTATAGGGGCGGACAATGCAGTACTAAAGACTACAACTTATGTATATACAAAGACAAATTGCACAAAGATAAATACAACCAATATACATCCTTACATATACATAATTACATATAATATACAATAAGAAACATAAATATTATAATATACCTACATCTTATAATATACATTATAAATATTATAATATACTTATATGCCCTTGTCCCCCATGTCGGAATACTTCTTATTTGTAAGTATTTTTAATCTTTTAGATTAGTTTAGTTGGTAGTTTTGTAAATATTTTTTGCTCCAATAAAGTTCTTTGATGTCTCGGTTCTTATAGACTCATACATTCGTATAGTATTTACGGTGTCCTCATATTTTCCCTTCTTCTAGAAATGTCCCTACATTCTGTATGCAAGGCAAGACAAGACTTGAATGGTTTCCCTCTAGTTAAATTGAAGGGGAGATTATGACGTCACGATCACGACCTGACTACGGTTACAAATGTTACAATATTACATTGCCACCTGCCGCTCTACGAAGGGTTGCCAAAAGTCCCGGAATTGAGGGAGTCTCCCGGATTCAGACTATACCCATATACCTACTTCTTTAAAAAAAATCTTCCGTCTCATGCACGAAAGTCCCGGAAATATTCAAAAATATATATATTTATAGATAAGATGGGTATATAACTTATATTTAAATATAAATATACTTAAAGTTGTACTATCTCCGTCAGTGTGAAGTCAACGGCTAAAAAATCCTTTAATTCTGAATGGACAAGTATGCATGTATATATTTAGTTATTATACCTATTATATAAACTTATATTCATATGTATTTAATTTAACTTATAAATAGTAATTTAAACGTTTAATTAACTTGTACGTACTTATATGTAGAGTACCTATATTGTAGTTTATCATAGTAATTTTCCTTTATATTATATTTTACATTCCCACACTCAAGTCTTTTGCTACTACCTACTTATATCTCACAACATACGACTCTCAAACATTCAAAGGTTGACTGGGAGAAATCCCTGTAGGGGATAATTCCGCCTTTGCCCCTCATGTAAATTACTTATCGTTTGTTTCTGTAAAATGTTTTTTGGAGCATTAAAGTATTTCTATCTATCTATCTATCTATAAGTTATTAATTTAAAGATCTCAGTACCGTGTGGTGCCGGTACTTAAAAAGAATAGCCCCACTGCATCTCTCCCCGTGCATGTCGTAAAAGAGCGACTAAGGGATAAGGACAAGATGCCGTGCTAAAGGGCGACGGGATCGCCACCCCTCACCTTGGCACGGTACTTCCACCGACTCATGCAGCAGGTGGGTCTTCGTGCCTTACTTGCTGCTTGATCGATTTAATCTTGTTCGAATACTTTGCGAAACGTGGCGGTCGGTGCTGTGCTGTAATTTGCCACAGTTCTTGCAGCACAACACCGATTACTCTGCTTACCCCGATTGTCGGGATTCAGCGTGCGTGATATGTATGTATGTATGTACCTTAGCACCATTACCTACATATTAACATATTATTCCCTGCCACCCTTCCTATCTCCGCATGACTCGTCGCAGAGAGACTCAGCACACCCTTTTGTTGTTGACATTGGGCTTTTGAGAACCCATCGGTTCTCTAAATCGTTTCTTTGTCGCACCGCTAGAGTGTGGAACTGTCTTCCGGCGAGTGTGTTTCCTGAATCCTTTAACCTGCGTCGTATTAACGGGCTAGACAGCCTAGCAACAGTCCGCAAATCTGCTGGCATGGCACCTAACTGACCGTGGTTTCGCGAGGAGAGGTGATTTTGGCTCTGTCGACTGCACCATTGGTCCCTCGGCACAGCCACCCAGCCTGGTTTACATAAAAAAACATAAATACAATATGGGTGTCCAGGGTCTGTTCAGCAATATCGAAATGAGCTATTGTATATCATCTAATAAACACATTAAAAAAAAGAAAAATGGTCCTATCCATACTAGTTTTCGAGATATGAATTTTCAAAGTTTTCAATTTAGTCAATCTATGCGCGCTCTAAGTGACCAGACCGCGGCGGTGCGGAGGAGGCGGGGCGGCGCGGCGGGCGCGCCGGCCGGGTCGAATGTTCGCTATAGCACCGCACCGCACCGCGCTGTTGCGCCCCCGCGCCGCCCCGTGTCGGCATCGCACGCTGCTATCAAAGGAGACGCGGGCGCGGCGGGCGGGCGGCGCGCCGCGATGCCGCCCGGTGGCGGCATCGTGCGCTGCCATCAAAGGACGCCGCGCGGGCGCGGCGGGCGGCGCGGGCGCGGAGGGCGGCGCGCCGCGCTGCCTGTATGCGACCGACCTGCATTGCGCTTCAGTCCAGCCGGTCACGCGGCGCGGAAGATCAATGTGTGTCAGTCGGTCAGTATGTCAAGGGCGGCCGACCGTGTTGACGTATTTTTGGTAATTCGATTCGTAAATTGAATTAGTGAAAGTTTCGCGCTCGTGTTTAACATAAGTACTTGTTAAAAGTTCCATTCACGAATAACGAATATGTGGATATGTTGCTCGCGTATGGAGCAGCAAACGGAAATGGGCTTCAAACGCATTTATCGTGAAAGATTTCCAAACAGGCGTCAGACTGCCGGTGCTGGCTGAAGTGATTGTGCGTGCATTGTACTGTTTACGGGAACATGGCAATCTAGACCCGCTACTGCATCGCCCGGGTCTCGTCATAATGCATCGAGCTGCAAGGAGATCACGTAGAAAACCTTCACATCATTTGAGGTATGTAGATAATCATTTACTTTTTACTGGCTACATACATACATACACCTACATGCCTTATTGCAGTGTAGTAGGTAGGTATGCTACGTCTTATATCGAAATCTATGATTCTCGCTCGTCAGCGCCGCGCGCGCCCCGCGCCCGCGCATCTCACGCGGCGTCAATCACGTCATACTCACGCCTCGCGATCGCGAACCGCGCGCCTCGCGCCGCGTCCCTCGCATAGCCCTACGCGGCCGTGCACAAGCATAGAGCGCGATCACACTATCGTATGCATTTACTTTGTTAGAAAATGGCAAAATTGGAAATAATTGAGATTTAAAAAAAATTCTTTCATCACTGCACTTTACACACGATACATATCACGATCCTTCGATATTCCACATCACACTTTGGACACCCTATATAAAATATTTATGTCCATTACTTATACTTAAATGTAATTTATACATTTCCATACATATAATAATGTACGTATACCAATTTTTTTAATTTTTTAATGGAAACTGACATGGTTGGCTTACATCACCTACAACATCCGTGATGTCAGCCCATAACACCGGGTGAACTTGGTGCCACGTCAGTGCTTCCCTTCGGTCGTGCCGGCTACACTGAACTGGACGGAAAACACAAACTATTTACATAGCCGTTTCGACCGACCTTTCATTCAGTGCGGCGGTACCAACCCGGGCGGGTTAAACCCTACCACCTAGTAATATAAGAAGGGAGTCATATCCCTTAGTCGCCTTTTACGACATACACGGGGAAAGATGCAGTGGGGCTATTCTTTTAAAGTACCGGCCCCACACGGTACAATATATTAAATTATATTATTTATTTTATACATACATACATACCACACGTTGTATCCAGATAACAGGGGTAATCAGAGTAATCGGTGTTGTCCTGCAATTACTCTTGTAAATTGCAGCACAACACCGACGAGCGCGCCACGTTTAGCAAAGTATTCGGACAACCAGCGGCGACTCCTGGTCCTGAATATTGGGTTGGCTCTGGCTAAGGATTTTTTTTTTCATAATTTCATAACTTAGGTACCTACGCGTTAATTTATTTCTACCACAATGAGTTCAAAAACTGAAAGACGATTACGATATAGATAGTTTATAATATTTAGTTTAAATGATTTATTTTGCTCACTTACGATTTATTTGTCTGTAGATAGGTACCTACTGGTTGTGTCAAAGCTGTAGCCTACAACAGCGACGTCTCCTCTGGCACGACGACGACGAGACAGGCATACAAGCTTGAATTGTTACATTTTATTTGTACATGAAGTCCACTCTTCGTTCCACAGACAAGAAATTTTCGATCACTCGATCGTGAAAATCTTTCTTCCTCAATTTTGTTAGCAACTCCTTTTCCACAGATAAGAGTGCCAAATTACTGAGTCTCTCTTGTCATTGAGTGCTACGTAGATAGATCGGTAGGAGTTTGCCATTATAATTACCAATAAATCACTTTAATTTAACAACACTGCACAGATTCATCCATACAAAGTCCATATCTACATAACGGAATATTATGCAGCTATAAACTCGCGAGCCAATGCACACACACGCGCACACAACACACCTAGCCAAGCTCGCTAGTCGCATCGCATCGCACGTCGCACAGCACAAGAATACTCGTCGTGTGGTCGCAGCGCGCACACACCCACACACGCAACACACACACCTAGCTCGCTCGCTAGTCGCTCTACTCGCTACCGCCGCGTCACTAAATGCACTCCCCGCTGCGCCAACTCGAAAGGCTGGACAGCGGGTCCGCGCCGGACGGGGGGGACATTCGGCCGCTTCCGCCTTGTATGGAATACGATGGCGCTTCAAAATGTAGCCAACCGGCCAATGAATGCCTTGATGTGTCGTCATTCGTCGTCGCCCGCGTTTGACGCGCGCGAAATTTCAAATTATGTAACGGGTACGGGATTGACGTTTTATCTTATTAATCGTGGGTTATATGATATAAATAATGTAACTCCGATATTTTTTCACATTAATTTTAGCTTGATACTTCTGTACTAATGGTGTCATTCATTTTATTTGGTTTGGCGGCGCCAACCTCGCCAACTGAAAGGAGTCGCCACTGCGGGCAACATAACTATCAAGCAGCAAGTAAGGCACGAATGCCCACCTGCTGCTATCACTGCCTGCTGCACGACTCGGTGGAAGGACCGTGCCAAACGTGAGCTGGCTGAGAGGTGGCTAGCTTCCGTTGTCTCTGCAAGCCCCGCTGGGAAACAGGCGTGAAGCTATTTATGTATGCGCTTATCTAGTCTGTACGTACAAGACTCAAGCGACTTCAAATAAGGAACAAATTAAATCAATCAAACACAAACAACAATTAAACATTTCACAAAACCTACCAAAAACCACAAAGTTTTGTCAAAATATCACATCCAAGTCCATACTTAATAACAAAATTGCAAGAAATAGAGATTTTTTTAATGGAAACTGACACGGATGGCTACATCCATTGATACCTACAACATCCGTGATTTCAGCCCATAACACCGGGTAAACTTGATGCTACATCAGTGCTTCCCTTCGGTCGTGCCGGCTACACTGAACTGGACGCAAAACACAAACTATTTACATAGCCGTTTCGACCGACCTTTCATTCAGTGCGGTGGTACCAACCCGGGCGGGTTAAACCCTGGCTACCACCTAGTAATATAAGAAGGGAGTCATATCCCTTAATCGCCTTTTACGACATACACGGGGATAGATGCAGTGGGGCTATTCTTTTAAAGTACCGGCCCCACACGGTACAATATATTAAATTATAGTATTTATTTTATACATACATACACATACCACACGTTGTATCCAGATAATCGGGGTAATCAGAGTAATCGGTGTTGTCCTGCAATTACTCTTGTAAATTGTAGCACAACACCGACGAGCGCGCCACGTTTAGCAAAGTATTCGGACAACATAACTATCAAGCAGCAAGTAAGGCACGAATGCCCACCTGCTGCACGACTCGGTGGAAGGACCGTGCCAACGTGAGCTGGCTGAGAGGTGGCTAGCCTTCCGTTGTCTCTGCAGGCCCCACTGGGAAACAGGCGTGAAGCTATTTATGTATGCGCTTACCTAGTCTGTACGTACAAGACTCAAGCGACTTCAAATAAGGAACAAATTAAATCAATCAAACACAAACAACAATTAAACATTTCACAAAACCTAGAAAAACCACAAAGTTTTGTCAAAATATCACATCCAAGTCCATACTTAATAACAAAATTGCAAGAAATAGAGATTTTTTTTATGGAAACTGACACGGATGGCTATATCCATTGATACCTACAACATCCGTGATGTCAGCCCATAACACCGGGTAAACTTGGTGCCACATCAGTGCTTCCCTTCGGTCGTGCCGGCTACACTGAACTGGACGGAAAACACAAACTATTTACATAGCCGTTTCGACCGACTTTTCATTCAGTGCGGTGGCACAAACCCGGGCGGGTTAAACCATACCACCTAGTAATATAAGGGAGTTATATCCCTTGTTAGTTGATAGAAAAGAATAAATGTTATTAAACAATCATTATAATTTTATAAACTATTTCCTCCCGTAATTTCCTGCCCGGGCGTTGTTGGTAACCCTGGTGGGGTTAGTTAGATAGACTCTAACCCTTCTCTATTATATTTCCAACCCTAATTAATTTCATTTGTATGGGTGCGCATAAGGTCGTGGCGTGAAGGGGGTGGAGGGGGGTGATCAGTAAGTATTGTTTTTTTTACACACAACCTTTACACACATTTAAATTCATGAACACGAAATTTGAGACAGGTACAAATATTTGTTCTAGAAAAAATCAGGAAATTGAGTTGACCAATAGAAAAAAAAAACTAAAATTCTAATTTTTTTAGAGGGAAGAAGGCTCACCGAGCCACCCATAATGTGTCTAGCGAAGCCCATGGACATTCTGTCGCATGCGCGCGTTGCGAATGCAATGCCGACCTGGCAGGTGCCTATTCACGCCTCTCTTGAAGGACCCCAGACAGGGGCGCCGACTTTTCGAAATGCTCGTGGGTGCTCATGCAAATTTTTTCTTTTACTTTGTACACTTGTTTTTAATTTGTATAGAAGAGAAGAAAAGAAGATAGATAAGCATAAAATCCTAGATTGAACAATCATCATCATCATCAGCGTGTTGCTGTCCACTGCTGGACATACGCTTCTCAAATTTTTCTCTAATACTCCCGGCACCCGGCAGCATGGATTCGCATAACATTCGCACAATGTTTTGTATTTCACGCCGAATTTACACCTCTTCTCGGACGTGATATTGGCTGGTCGGAGCATGTGCTTTGGCCCCTTCGACTCAGCCAACTATACTGGATTGCATAAAAAAAATTCTATCCTCGTGGGTGCTCCGCACCCATGACTCACCGCTCGTGGGTGCTGGAGCCCCCGAGCACCCACGGAGTCGGCGCCTATGACCCCAGACCAGACTGTACTTGGGTGGAAATATGTGGGCAGGGAGAGCGTTCCAGAGTTTATCGATTCTGTGAAGGAAGGATCTGCAGAACCGATTGGTACCTACGCATGCGCGGTAAGTTCAGCGTGTAGGGAGGGATGCAAAACCTGCCCAGTGCATGCGCGTTGTGCGGAGGTGGAAAGGGGACGATGGGATCGCGTCAACATATTGCAATTATTTTGGGTCAACCTTGTACACCTTTAGTAATTGTACCTTGTGGGGCCGGTACTTTAAAAGAATAGGCGCACTGCATCTCTCCCCGTGTATATCGTAAAAGGCGACTAAGGGATATGTATGAATCCCTTCTTATATTACTAGGTGGTAGGGTTTAACCCGCCCGGGTTGTCACCACCGCACTGAATGAAAGGTCGGTCGAAACAGCTATGTAAATAGTTTGTGTTTTCCGTCCAGTTCAATGTAGCCGGCACGGCCGAAGGGAAGCACTGACGTGGCGCCCAGTTCATCCGGTGTTATGGGCTGACATCACGGATTATAGCCAACCGTGTCAGTTTCCATAAAAAGAAAAAGTAATGATAGGGTAGGGGTTCCCCAGTGTTTTCTTTCACAGTGGCGTTCGAAAATTCAGCAATAATTCGATATACTGAGTCTTAAATTTTTAACAAAATACAAAAATATAGGGCCTGTCTTATAGTTTACAGGTAGTTCGTCTGTCCACCTAGGCTGTGGGTGCCCTGTCTCCATACAAGAAACTAAAAAGTGTATGCGCGCCATCTACCGAGAACATCTTCTTACTATCATTTTATAGATTTACGTTTTGTTTATAGACGTCCAACCAACCTTGCGGTTACAAAATCCAGACGTCTACACCTGCACTCTTGCGCGAGTACAGTGATCGATCATGTATGCCAGATCGAGGCCCGTATGAAGCATTTTAATTTGACTAATCATGAATTTGAACTAATATGAGGTATTTCATAAAACACACCATAGATGGCGTGAGTGACGCTGACCATGACATGGCGATACGGAACCCTCGGTGCGCGTGTTCGACTCGCAATTGGCCGTTTTTTTCTTCTTCATTTATTTGACCAAATGTGGTAATTATGGAGACACACAATTGAAACAAATTAAGTTCAAAGTTAATCCTGTTTATTTTTCTGAATTAAACAACTTATTGGTAACTATTTTAATTTCAAAAACGTAATTTGTTCATCTTCAAACTGTAAGTACTGCAAGTACATACAAACTTTCACATCATCATCTTATATGTAAAGGCTTATTGCAAGTTTTGGTTATGTATTTTATATGTCGTATGTTTTAAATATGGTTACATGGAAAAAGGGCTGAAATGGGAATCAAACAGTAGAAATATTTTCAAAATAAAATATAAAATATTTTTAATACATGAACCTGATCTAAATATAGAAGAAAAAAAAACACAAAAATACATACGGGTACAATTAAGAGGATTTTTTTATAAGTAAACCTCTGGCGCCTTAGGAGCTTCGTCTTTTAATGAAAATGTATGGAATTTTCTTTATACTTAGGTAGTTGTATACATTTTTGCGTGTGGATTCAAAATTTGATAAATAATAAAGTATATAGTCACCTTAAGGGTAAATTCTCCAAGTGTCATTTAGTGAATTTGACCTTCAAATTGATCCATAATGTTGAATTATTTTAATTTTATTTATGATGATACAATTATTATGAAATGAATTTGTGCGTTCATTGTCCGATATGTAGTGTAAAATTTTATGTTTAATTCTATTTGATTTATTTTTGAATTTTAGGTTTCTAAGTATATTAAAAAACTCACTGCTTTTTATAAAATAACATAGGTATCTACATCACAAATACGTATGTAAGTACTACTTTGCTGATGAATTATTGACAGTGTGAATTAATAAATGTTACAAACAAATATTTTGCTTACCTTAGAAATACATTACAAAACCATTTAATAGCAAATAATAAAAAAACATAACGTGTCATATTTTTAACTGAAATCAGGTACACTCACATACAATATAATGTTGAAAGGAATATCACGAATAAATTTTTTTTTTTTTTAGATCAAAATTAAATATTTTTGAGCATTTTAAACATTATATACCTTATATTAAATACAAAATTCCATTATTTTTAACACATATTAAAATTTTATACATATACAAATCACATAGTTTAATTAAGCAAAAAGTGCTATCCTTTTGCTATAAATTGGAATAAACTTTCAGCAATAGGTACGCCTTAAGTAACCTCCATAGGGATTTAAATTTATTTTGATATATTTTGGTAAATGATATGCTTATTGTTTTAATTTATTTACAATTTTTATAATTATTCTTACAATTATCAAATTTGGCATCTGCTAATAGATAGCATAAGTACGAATTATATAGTTATAGAAATTATTCTGAATTTCGATTGGCACACATACACCAATATAATATTGTATGTATTTAAGGGCCATACAGACCAATAACCATTTATGTGGAACATTTTGAGTTAGAAGAATGTTAAAAGAATGGTTAATCTTTCGGATACACAAGTAAGTACTAACAACTAATTGTCTCATTTCAATCAACTTTGTAATAAAAAATATCTTTTGAGTTTCTAGGTTTTGCGGTGGAAAACCCTCGGTGAGTGTTCACCGGACGCACTGGCTATTGCCGAAACCATCGGCAAAGTGCGAGTGGATAAGTATGGTGACTTTCGTGCCAAGTCTTTCTTCATACGCCGCGTAAGCCTGGAAATTCAAAGAGGGAACGCTATAAGGATATATACCTGCAAGGACTCTTGTAAATTATAGCACAGCAACGATCACCACGTTAGCAAAATAGTAGAAAAAGATAACAGCTATCAAACAGCAAGTAAGGCACGAAGACCCACCTGCTGCATGACTCGGTGGAAGCACCGTGCTAGGGTGACAGTTGGCTATCCTGTCGCCCTTTAGAGCGGCATCTTGCCCTTAGTCGCCTTTTACGACATGCACGGGGAGAGATGCAGTTGATCTCTCGTCCCGGCACATGCGCGAATTATAACCCCACCACTTTCGCCGAGCAGCGCTCACAACAACAAAATCTCACATTAATATCGTAAACACGCAAAAAATTCAACGCTAAACTCAACTCTCACTGAATATAACATCTTTGGACCTTCCAAACATAACCTCAAAACCCGCAAATTATCTACTCCCCTCGCGTCGCAACAGCTTATTAACTTTCACGATTCTGGCTCTAATGTTTTCTGTCGGGGCTCGCTTGAGCACCCTCGCCGCGGCCGCTCTGGTCAGCCCCTGCTTGTAGCTCTCCGGAGTCAGGATGGCGGGCGTGACGCGCCGCTTCAGGATGTCGACGGTCGGCAAGATGGCGGCCGCGTCGTCGCTCAACATGGCGTCGGTGTCGGCGCGCAGGCGCGCGATCGACTCGCTCAGCGCGCTGTTGTTGCCGAGCGGCACGCAGAGCGGGATCGCGTTTGACCATTTTCTGTTTCTGTAAATATTAACTTTAAAGTCGACTACACATGTTTTATCTCACGAGCGCGGGTGAGCCATACTTGTAGTTGTAATGCGTATACCTAGACACGCGCTCCTGTGTGCGTAAGTACAGGTATACTGCGCGGGACGGATCTCGGCGTGTCGTCGCCGCAGCGGGCGACCCGCCACGCGAATACACTATACACGTACGGTGCGGGTGCGAGGGAGAATACTGACGAACCGCTGCGGCGGCGACACGCCGAGATCCGCCCCGCGCATTATAGCGTTCGCAAACTCACACACACACACACAGGAGCGCGTGTCTATCTATACCTAACCTACGCATTACAACTACAAGTAAAGTATGGCTCACCCGCGCTCGTGAGATAAACTATCTGTAAATGCCGTATTATGTGTGTGTAATTATGTGTGTGTAAATAAAATACTTGTACAGTAACCAAGCTTTTTGTCACCCTCGGTAGCTCAGTGGTGATGTCGGTCGACTGTTGTTAAGTACACCTGGCCGAGGTGAGTACCTTGGATGGGTCACCGCTCGACCGTGGTTCGGATTCCAAGAAAAACTGTAGGTCCCTTCCCTCTTACCTTATTAGATGGGAGGGTTCATCCCGCCCGGCCATTCCCCCACTGAATGAAACGTCGGTCGAAACGGCTATGTAAATAGTTCGCGTTTTCCGCCCAGTTCAGTGTAGCCGACATGAAATGAAGGGAAACACTGACACGGCACCTAGTCCACCCGCTGTTATGCGCTGACATCACGGATGTTGTAGGTGATGTAGCCAACGATGTCAGTTTCCATAAAATAAACAAAAAACGCGAAATTCTCATCGCCGCCGCCACCGCGCCGCTCCCCCGTTTTATACTGCTCGTGCCAGGAGCCTTGGCGGCTGATATAGTCTCAGCGACTGAGACTCCCGAATCGTTGAACTCCCGTACGGGACGCCCGTCCCGCAAATATCGGGGGGCCGCAAACTCCCATACGGGACGGTCGTCCCGGAGCATTTTGCGCGGAATTCCGCGGATAGATCCGCAAGGCTGAAAGTTTCGACCTGTTGAATAGTCCTGTGAAAGTAATATAATTGGCTATAGGTTATAGTTTACTGGTTATAGCCAGCCTTGCATGGCTCTATACATGTGAAGGTCGAAACGTCGAAACAGCAAGTTTTTTAACTTCGCTCGATAGAAAAAAAAATATTCCTCTATATTTACATCAATTTCTATTGTAAAAATATAAAGAATTAATGTACATTTTTTATAATTTTTCTCCAAATACAATTTTACATTCTTTAGTGAACCATAATTTAAAAAAGTCACAAAGCTAAAATTTTTCATACTTATTAAAACAAAACAAAAAAATGCCCGTTATTCGCCTTCGCTTTGTTTTATCGTAAGCGCCTTGTGGCGATACCATCCCGCTCTAGTAAAGAGGGAACTGCCTAAGAGGAAACGGGGTGTCGGCGCCCCTGTCCCCGCTCCCCATTCCGCTGAGCGCATGACGTCGCTATGAGTGGAAGAGGCTTAATGGAAGACACTGTAAAAAAACCGCAAAAAGACATTTTTTTTATTTTAGGTACCTAAGACACCGCAGCATGGGAGCGCCGCGCAGCTGGTAGCCCGGCTCGCAGGTGAACGTGATGCTCTCGCCGATCTTGTAGTAGAACTTCACCGAGGACATGCGCCCGGAGATGGTTGTGCCGGGGTACGTGCACGCCTGCGCACCTGTCGAGCAAGTCACAGAGCGTTACGATATCGGCCACTGTCGATAGTCTGATCGGCGATATTTTAAAAGTTATGCATTTTTTTTTTACCGTCGACGAAATAAGATGGTTTTTATAAGTTTAAAGTGTGTGTGTTATGGGTGTGTCTGTCTGTGGCATCGTAGCTCCCAAACGAATGGGCCGATTTGGATGCGGTCTTTTTTATTGGAAAGCTGATTTAATCGGGGTTGTTGATAATTAGGTTGTAATCAAATAATCAAGTAATGAAGTAATAAAGCTTAAAATAAAAGTTAAGTAAATTACAAATTTAAAAAACCCTGACCCTTAAAAAGTCAAAAATTATTTCCGTTTACATGCTTAAAGGAGTCAGGGAACCGCTGAGTAAATTCCCGCGCAGCTCTGAGTTTTTATATTTTATTTACTTCGACCGAAAAAAAAATGTTTTATTTTTTATTTTTAGATGTCTTGAAGTTTATTAACCTTTATTGAGTCATCATCTCTTTAGATATTCAAAAAATAAAAAGACAGGAACGTAGATTCCACTGACCTTATTATACAAAAAATTTAAAAAATCGGATAAGGGTTAAGGGGGTAAAAAACATAAACCGCGAAAGACGATTTTGTATGGAGAAAGTTAACTTCCGTCTCGTCTTAATTATTAAAAATGTTTGCTGCATCTGTCTTCGCATCTTTGCTTTTTCGTGGCGCCATTTTTGTATTAACTTTCACAATCCACGGTTCCTAAAACCTTCCACAGATTTACAGTACAATTAACACAATTTTATGCCCTTTAAAGTAATACAACATTCATTGATGTAGCACTATCAGACACAAAGTTATTAAAGAATTAATGTACTGTAATTGTACTGTGTGGGGCCGGTACTTTAAAAGAATAGCCCCACTGCATCTCTCCCCGTGTATGTCGTAAAAGGCGACTAAGGGATATGACTCCCTTCTTATATTACTAGGTGGTAGGGTTTAACCCGCCCGGGTTGGTACCACCGCACTGAATGAAAGGGCGGTCGAAACGGCTATGTAAATAGTTTGTGTTTTCCGTCCAGTTCAGTGTAGCCGGCACGACCGAAGGGAAGCACTGACGTGGCACCAAGTTCACCCGGTGTTATGGGCTGACATCACGGATGTTGTAGGTGATGTAGCCAACCGTGTCAGTCTCCATAAAAAAAAAAAAAAAAATTTATATTCACACGTGCTCACGATTTGCTGAGAATAAGTACCAGTTACGATGAGTCACAGCTGATGATGTAATCTCACGATATGCATTTTTTTAATGTTATCTTGACTAATCGGTATTGTTATCGTGGCACCGCACTCGGCCAAATGACGACTGAATAGTAAGCTTCGATCTTGTGTTAGAATTTTATGTCGCATGCCGCCTGGAAGTACCGCCCGTACCGGAGAAGTAAAACAGGGTTCCCTATAATATTTTTTTTTTTTTTTACAAAAGTTAAATTACAAATTTTAAAAACCCCGACCCTTAAAAAGTAAAAAATAATTTCCGTTTACTTACTTATAGGAGTAGGTGGACCGTCAAGTAAATTCCCGCGCAGCTCTGAGTTTTATATTTTATTTTCTCAGCGGCCCCCCGACTCCTTTAAGTAAGTAAACGAAAATTATTTTTGAAATTTTAAGGGTCGGGGGTTTTTAAAATTTGCAATTTAACTTTTATTTCAAGCTTTTTTTTAAAAACCGCATGGAAATCGGTCCACTTTTTAAGATGATAAATTTTTTGATTACTTAATTACTTGATTATTTGATTACAAACATAACTAACAACCATCCCGATTAAACCAGCTTTCCAATAAAAAAGACCGCACCCAAATCGGTCCTACCGTTTGGGAGCTACGATGCCACAAACAGACACACCCATACACACACACACTTATAACACCCCTCTTTTTTCGTTGTCTCCCTTATACGTATCAAATTGCCATTTAACCGTCTTACTCCATCGACGTTCACAGAGCGGAAACGTAACGTGATGTATGAGGCGCTCGCGCACTTACGCTGTTTTAAATATTGGCAATACAGAAGAACTCCAATCGCACATTTCTACCGGTAAAATGTATGACGAGGGCCCGTCCAGAAAGTAGAATGTCGTTGCTCACAAGTGGGCGCGCGGTCGCTCCACCGGCCGGAGTCCTGGCACACGAGGATGGGTCTGCCGTGCAGCGTGTGCTCCGGGTTGCAGTGGAACTGCAGCACGTCGCCGGCGCGGTACGGCGCTCGGCCCAGCACGTAGCCGGACAGCGGGGGCGGCAGCGCCGGGCACGACACCTCTGCGGGTAGGGTTGTCAGGTGTATAAAACAGAAAGCCGGATTTACCAGCCCGTAACGGAGAAGAAGACAGGGTTCCCGTCAAAAAAAAAGCCACAGTTGCACTCCGGGAGTGCCGGCAGAAGTGAAAACATTTTGTATTTCCGAAAATAATTCTTAGGTGGTTATAAAAGAAACTAAACACCCTAAAAAATTTAAACACCGTAACATTGCTTAAAAAAGAAAAAAAAATAAAAAAAAAAAAATAAAAAAAAAAAGTTTAATTTAGTAGAACGGACAGACATGCATTTGTTACGGAACCCTACATTCATTTTTCAGAACTTAGTAGAATGGACAGACATAAACGTGTTACGGAACCCTACTTTTATTATAAAATAACCGTCGGAAGACCTTGGTTGAAAATTGTAAAATTTAGTAGAACGGACAGACATGCATTTGTTACGGAACCCTACATTCATTTTCAAATAAATGTTAAATTTAGTAGACAGGACAGACATGCATTTGTTACGGAACCCTACATTAATTTTGCAGGACTTTGAGATGTCATGTATTGAGCGTTGTCATAACAACGATATATTGTTATCTGACGCGCGTTGTCATAGCAGCGATATTTATTGTTATCTGACGCGCTGACGCGAACATAACATTTTTTCCCCGTATAAAAAAGTGCCAAGCGCCGCTAAAGAAGTTTTCACTTAAAAAAAATTGTCAATAAAGCTCAGAAAACGGTGGTGTCCCGCGACTTAAAACCGGGAATGGATGGATGAGAAGAGCGGAAGACCGCGTGTGGTGGCGTGCCTTGGGAGAGGCTTATGTCCAGCAGTGGACCGATACAGGCTGATGATGATGATGATGATTAAACCCGGACATTTTGAAAAAAAAGGCCGGACCCTTAAAAACTACACATTTATTAATTATATTATTTTTTTTTTTTTGAAGTATAGAGTATTTATTAAACAACCAAAAAATTAAGATACAATAAAAATTAAACTAATTATCTAAGCTAAACTAATATAAAATATAACTAAGTTAAAAACTAAAATTAATTAATTTATTAATTTATTATTAATTATATTATATTTATAACATAATCATCATGTGGTTATTTGTAATTTCAATCAGTTTTAATACAAAAATTACAAAAGAAAATACACACGAGTCACACAACACGAAAATAAAAGCCTAGCAAAAACCGGACAGGCCGGACACGTTTCTAATTTGGCCGGACAAGCATTTAAAAACACTAACCATGTCCGGCTTTATCCGGACGTCTGGCAACGCTATCTGCGGGCCAGGCGGACGAACGGACGTCGTCGTTCAAAACAAGGCTTGCGTGTGTTCCCCCTCATAACCAGGGATTGGAATAGGTAGAGTATAAATACCGAATGTTGGCGAGAAGACAAAACATGGAGTGGTTAAAACTACCTCTTTCGGGAATTATGAAAAATTCCCGGGAATTCCAGGATTTTAAAAACATTTCCTGGTACCTAGTGATATAGTTAGTAACTTTTGACACTTTGTAACATGCTGTAATGTATGAATACCTTATTAAAAATCCCAAACATTATTTTCAAATCAAAATCCATGTGCGTCGTTACACCTTATGGGTGGCTGAGCGCCATAAGTATATCACCCCAATAAAAAAAATATATTTTTGTGATGTTTGGGGTTTTCAGTTAGGTATTCATACATTAGAGTATGTTACAAGTGTTTAAAGTTACTAACTAGGTATATCACTTCCATCCAATATACATACATACATATACATACATATCACACACGCTAAATCCCGACAATCGGGATAAGCAGAGTAATCGGTGTTGTGCTGCAAGAACTCTGGTCAATTACAGCACAACACCAACCGCCACATTTCGCAAAGTATTCGAACAAGATTCAACCGATCAAGCAGCAAGTAAGGCACGAAGACTCACCTGCTGCATGACTTGGTGGAAGTACCGTGCCAAGGTGAGAGGTGGCGAGCCTGTCGCCCTTTAGCACGGTATCTTGTCCTTATCCCTTAGTCGCCTTTTACGACATGCATGGGGAGAGATGCAGTGGGGATATTCTTTTTAAGTACCGGCCACACACGGTACATATTTTTCATCCAATATATATTTTTCAAATCCCGGAATTCCCGGGAACTTTTAAAATTTCCGAAAGAGGTGGTTTTAACCACTCCGTCTTATGTCTTCTCGCCAACATTCGGTATTTATACCCTACCGTTCCCTGCTCATAACATAACTTTTCCCGAATTCTTCAAACTGTGTCTTCTAACGTCGTCTTAGGCGGCTACAGTTAGCGTGGTTTCGCGAGGAGAGGTGATTTTAGCTATATCGACTGAACCATTGCATTGATCCCTCAGCACAGCCACCCATGTTGGTTTACATAAAAAAACATAACATACCACACACTGAATCCCGACAACCGGTTTAAGCAGAGTAAACGGTGTTGCGCTGCAAGAACTCTAATTAAATTACAACACCGACAGCCATGTTTCGCAAAGTATACGGACAAGATAACTTATCAAGCAGCAAATAAGGCACGAAGACCCACCTGCTGCACGACTTGGTGCAAGCCCGTGCCAAGGTGAGAGGTGGCTTACCTGTCGCCCTTTAGCACGTCATCTTGCCTTTATCCTATTTTTCCAGGCTTCCGTATGGATACCGATCCTAAAAAGTCAGTATTCCCTTCCATATGCACATGGAACCCTAATGTATGGATGGATACGGAACCGTAAAAAGTCACCCACCGACACAGGTCGGGAAGGGCCTGGCCCACTCCCCGCTGGGCAGACAGGCCGCCTCGTGCGGACCCCGCAGACCCCAGCCGGCCGGGCAGGAGAACGCGGCTCGACCGCCCACGCCGCGCGACACGACGGCGACTCGCGGGCGACGCTCGCCGGAGCTCAGGTTGGCCTCCACCATCAGCTCCCCGCACTCCACACCTGGATGACAGAGCAAGTTCGATGTGATGTCAGCCCATAACACCGGGTGAACTTGGTGCCACATCAGTGCTTCCCTTCGCCGTCGTGCCGGCTACAATGAACTGGACGGAAAACACAAACTATTTACATAGCCATTTCGACCGACCTTTCATTCAGTGAGGTGGTATCAACCCGGGCGGATTAATTAAGCGGCGGGTGGCCGAATGGTTTGGGCATCGGCTTCTCATGCGAGAGTAGGCCTGCCACCCCTCCGGGTTTGACCCGGAGTCTACGGGTTTGAATGGTGTACATCCGGGCTACGGGTTAGCATCGTATATCTCCGGGTCAGACCGGGTGGGTGGTGCGTCGACCCGAGCGGTGAATTCGGTTAGACTGACTGAATCACTGGATCGAGAGGTCCGCGGGGTTCGAATCCGGTCGGCGTGTACCAATGAGTTTTTTCTGACGAAAAAATTTACTTGCATACCTACACCTGCTGCTTCACCGTTCGGAACCGGTGTAAAACTGTAGGTCCCTTCCCTTGCCCCTTACTAGGTGGTAGGCTCAAATTGTAGCCGACCGACAAATTGTACCACCGTACTGGATGTAAGATGGCCGCACAGCAGCCTCGGCTGTGTTCTCCTCTAGTCCAGTATAGCAATCCAGGGAAGTCTCCGGTATGGCACCTATCTTCTCGGAGGTGATATTGGCTGGTCGGAGCATGCGCTTTGGCCCCTCCGACCTAGCCACCCATATAGGATAACATAAAAAAAAAAGTTCCATGTCTGTCAGCTTTTTGGTAGCTCAGTGGTGCGATCGGTCGACTGTCGTTCGTCATCATAAGCGCACCTGAGCGCTGTCACAAATTGGATTGGGTGACCGTTCGTACGTTGGGAGGCTGACGGTGGTTCGTATTCCACTTTAAACTGTAGTTCTCTTCCCTTCTTACTTTACTAGGTGGTTGACCGCACCGAATGAAATGTCGGTCTAAACGGCTATATGTAAATAGCTCGTGCTTTCCGTCCAGTTCAGTGTAGCCGGCACGACCAAAGGGTGCCGGCTACCAAGGTGCTGTGGGCTGACATCACGAATGTTGTAAGTGATGTAGCAATTTATAAGTTTATATCGTTTTTCCAAATAAAATAAAATAATAAAAATTTACAAAGGCAGTCATTTACTTATATTAGACTAAGCTTCTAAAAAAATATATATTATTGTCAAATCTGGCGGATTAAGTTTTTTTTTATGGAAACTGACACAATTGGCTACATCATCACCTACAGCATCCGTGATGTCAGCCCGTAACACCGGGTCAACTAGGTGCCATGTCAGTGCTTCCCTTCATTTCATGTCGGCTTCACTGAACTGGACTGAAAACACGAACTATTTACATAGTCGTTTCGACCGACGTTTCATTCAGTGCGGTGGTACCAACCCGGGCGGGATAAACCCTACCACCTAGTAAAGTAAGTAAGAAGAGAAGGGACCTATACTATAGTTTTACGTGCACTGATTATGAGATAATTGGAACATCAAAAATACCGCCATGTCTCAACTTTTGAAATGAAGATAAACTGACACGTTAGAGAGCGTTTCAACTAAATCTTCCCTTCGCCGTTATGTTGGATCCACTGTTAGTGTCACTGTCAGTGCTTAAATTCGTGTTGCCAGATTGCGAAGATTATATTACCAAAATTTACCGTATAATAAATACGGTACATACCGATAATTACGGGTAAATATGTACACATAGCAACCCTCAACGCTGTTTTGACAGATATACACGATAGACAGTAGTTATGTGCCCAGCAGCGGGCGATTCCCGCTGACGATGAAGACGACTTCCGAGGACAGCACCTCGGCCGGCCGCCTGCATTGTTCTCTTCACTGAAGACTCCGATATATTTTAGTTAGTCTGTAAGCTATCGCCGACCTGAAAAGAACTCTGTAATTACTTCTAATTAATTAAATACTTTTTTAAAAGTAACTAACCGGTGTCGACTACATAATTAAGTGGATCCAACATAACGGCGAAGGGAAGATTTAGTTGAAACGCTCTCTACAACAGCGATAGGTTCACACCACGAAATGCTTACTCTCACAGACTGGCAGAGGCGCGCTCCAGTTGCCGCTGGCGCGACAGTAGAGCGCGTGCGCGCCGAGCAGTGAGTTCCCGTTGGCGCAGGAGAAGCGAACCTCGGTGCCGAGCTTGGTCGCCTGGCTGCTGGCGATCAGGCCGCGGCGCAGCGGCAGCGGCGGGCAGTGCACGTCTGAAGAACCAAAACATACATATGTATAATGCGCGGGGCGGATCTCGGCGTGTCGCCGCCGCAGCGGCTCGTCAGTGTTCTCCCTCGCACCCGCACCGTACTTGTATAGTCAGGGGTCACCAAATGGCGGACCGCGGTCCGGATCCGGACCGCCGACCCATTTTTTGCGGACCCAGAAGAATTTAAGAATATCAATATAAAAATTTCTGGAAAAAATCTGTGTATATGGCAACGCTGGCGACCGCGCGACTGATTGATCACTCACATACTGTGTGTAAATGACCACACACAAATTTTGGATAAAATTTGTTTTGGTGATAAATACCCCGAAATAAAAAAAATGGCTTTGAAACTTTGTACAATGTTTGGATCGACATATATTTGTGAAGCCGCGTTTTCCAAGAAATAAATTCCGATCTCGCCTTACCAATGACCATCTCCAGGATTTAATGGCAATAGCTTGCACTAACAGATAGTTCAGAGTAAAAAATGCAATTTTTCGCATTAATATTAAGTACTTACTTTTTTATTTTTTAATTGGATGTATCCTTAATTAAAAAATATCTGAATTGTTCAGAGTAAAAAATGCCATTTTTCGCATTAATATTAAGTACTTACTTTTTTATTTTTTAATTGGATGTATCCTTAATTAAAAAATATCTGAATTGTTCAGAGTAAAAAATGCCATTTTTCGCATTAATATTAAGTACTTACTTTTTTATTTTTTAATTGGATGTATCCTTAATTAAAAAAGATCTGAATTGTTCAGAGTAAAAAATGCCATTTTTCGCATTAATATTAAGTACTTACTTTTTTATTTTTTAATTGGATGTATCCTTAATTAAAAAATATCTGAATTGTTCAGAGTAAAAAATGCCATTTTTCGCATTAAGATTAGGTACTTAATTTGTTTTTAATTATATGTATCCTAAATAAAAAAATGTCTGAATTGTTCAGAGTAAAAAGTGCCATTTTTCGCATTAATATTAGGTACTTAATTTGTTTTTAATTATATGTATCCTAAATAAAAAAATGTCTGAATTGTTCAGAGTAAAAAATGTCATTTTTCGCATTAATATTAGGTACTTAATTTGTTTTTAATTATATGTATCCTTAATAAAAAAATGTCTGAATTGTTCAGAGTAAAAAATGCCATTTTTCGCATTAATATTAAGTACTTACTTTTTTATTTTTTAATTGGATGTATCCTTAATTAAAAAATATCTGAATTGTTCAGAGTAAAAAATGCCATTTTTCGCATTAATATTAAGTACTTACTTTTTTATTTTTTAATTGGATGTATCCTTAATTAAAAAATATCTGAATTGTTCAGAGTAAAAAATGCCATTTTTCGCATTAATATTAAGTACTTACTTTTTTATTTTTTAATTGGATGTATCCTTAATTAAAAAATATCTGAATTGTTCAGAGTAAAAAATGCCATTTTTCGCATTAATATTAAGTACTTACTTTTTTATTTTTTAATTGGATGTATCCTTAATTAAAAAAGATCTGAATTGTTCAGAGTAAAAAATGCCATTTTTCGCATTAATATTAAGTACTTACTTTTTTATTTTTTAATTGGATGTATCCTTAATTAAAAAATATCTGAATTGTTCAGAGTAAAAAATGCCATTTTTCGCATTAAGATTAGGTACTTAATTTGTTTTTAATTATATGTATCCTAAATAAAAAAATGTCTGAATTGTTCAGAGTAAAAAGTGCCATTTTTCGCATTAATATTAGGTACTTAATTTGTTTTTAATTATATGTATCCTAAATAAAAAAATGTCTGAATTGTTCAGAGTAAAAAATGTCATTTTTCGCATTAATATTAGGTACTTAATTTGTTTTTAATTATATGTATCCTTAATAAAAAAATGTCTGAATTGTTCAGAGTAAAAAATGCCATTTTTCGCATTAATATTAGGTACTTAATTTGTTTTTAATTATATGTATCCTAAATAAAAAAATGTCTGAATTGTTCAGAGTAAAAAATGCCATTTTTCGCATTAATATTAGGTACTTAATTTGTTTTTAATTATATGTATTCTTAATAAAAAAAAATCTGAATTGTTCAGAGTAAAAAATGCAATTTTTCGCATTAAAATTAGGTACTTAATTTGTTTTTAATTATATGTATCCTTAATAAAAAAAAATCTGAATTGGTCAGCGTAAAAAATTACATTTTTCTCATTAATATTAGGTACACGTGCTTTGTTAATTTTTAATTAGAAGTAAAAAAATATTTTCGTATTTCTTTTCGTTTTATATACTTATTAATTGACATTTAAAATCTTGGTTGCTAGTCATCATCTACCAAACGGACCGAGACAGATATAATTTTTTTATGAACGGACCCCCAATGAAACTAATTGGTGATCCCTGTGTATAGTGTATTCGCGTGGCGGGTCGCCCGCTGCGGCGACGACACGCCGAGATCCGTCCCGCGCACTATACATACAGTTAGCGCGCACGTTCGGGGCCTCTGCGGGCGGAGGCCGATGATAGATCTTTAAACTATGTATTATCCCTGTTTTGTCTTCGTACTTCAAACCACGCAATAAAAACTTATTAGATAAATAATTTAATGTAATGTAAATAATGGAATGTAATAAATAAAAAACAGGTTTCGTAAACGTTGTTACTTTCAGAGATTAATTCACAACACTATACATTCTATTCTCTCATTCCTGGAATGCCGGAGGCCACGAACGTACGCGCTGACTGTACATATCACACACGCTGAATCCCGACATCGCGGTAAGCAGAGTGCGGCGGGTGGCCGAGTGGTTTGGGCATCGGCTTCTCATGCGAGAGGTCCGAGGTTCGAATCCGGTCGGCGTGTACCAATGAGTTTTTTCTGACGAAAAAAAGTCATACAATTTATCGACAAACTTTCGACCGAAAGTTCACGTCCCTTCTTAGGAATGCAGACAGTTGCGCATATTTCCCACGCATCATAACTTCCTGGTGGCACTATACACGCCAACCGGAATCGAACCTCGGACCTCTCGCATGAGAAACCGATGCCCAAACCTCTCGGCCACCCGCCGCATTCACAAAATGCCTATGCCGAGAGCTAAGATGTTACACATAATTAAAAAACTGTTAAGTGCGAGTTTTACTCGCGCACGGAGGTTTCCGTATCTATCCGCTATTATCCGCCTATCTTTTGTCTTTCAACAATGCAATGTATGAAAGCCTGTGGCGCCATCTATTATTCAGTAGTGTCGATTTTTCGGACGTTTGTTGTATGGGAGCCCCCCTTAATTTTAAATATTTTCTTTTTTTTGTTGTTGTTATATCCGCCATAGTAACACATATTCTGTGAAAATTTCAACGGGCTACCTATTACGGTTAAAGAGATAAAACCCTCGGACAGACGGACGGATGGCGGAGGCTTAGTAATAGGCTTCCGTACGGGATACGGAAACCTAATAACACGATGACCCACCTTCGACCACAATCTCGACCTGATGCGCCTGTCTGGCGGGTGTGTCGCAGCGGTACACGCCCGAGTCCTCCTTCACGGCGTTGATGATGCTGAGGCGGTACTCCAGCTGGCTGTCCCGGCCAGGGTCCGTCGACCAGCCCTCTGGGTACTTTCGCTTGGACCTTTAGTGGGGATAGATCGTATTAGTTATTGTTGGCTGAAATAAAGAGATATTAAATTTTAAAAAAATAGACAAAGAACATGGGCGCGTTGTCGTGAATTCAAGGGTGGAGATATTTTCAAGTACCGTGTGTGGCTCGCTACTTGAATAGAATAGGCCCATTGCACTTCTCCCCGTGCATCTCATAAAAGGCGACTTTCTACGGATAGGACCTTCTACGAGTCCTCAGACCATAAACAAAATTTTGTTCATCATATCTTAATATATATTCATCATCATATTATTATCATCACATTCTGTTTAAGACACCATGATTCCGCTTACGCCCTTCCTCTGGTTCAAAGGCGATACTCACTCGGGGTCGTGATGTGTGACGTTCCACTTGGGGTTACCGAAGCGGCGCATCCACAAGCACTCCATGTGCAGCACGGTGCCCGGGTACACGAGCAGCTTGCCATCGTTGCTCTGCGCTATCGGCCCGAGCTGGTGTCGGAACAGGATACTCACTCGGGGTCGTGATGTGTGACGTTCCACTTGGGGTTGCCGAAGCGGCGCATCCACAAGCACTCCATGTGCAGAACGGTGCCCGGGTACACGAGCAGCTTGCCGTCGTTGCTCTGCGCTATCGGTCCAAGCTGGTGTCGGAACAGGATCGTCGGCGGTTTTTCCACTGTCAAATACGGCATAGATAAAGATTCTAGAACATTCGTCTAGAACGTCCGCACAAAGAAGGTCCCATTGTTTTTCGCAAAACTATCTACAACTTTTGTTTATATGGAAAAGTACATCGGAAGTGTTACTTGGGAGTTCATCTCCATAACAGATTATAAAGTAGGATTTGCTAGAGTCGCAAGAATCTATTATGCATATTGATTCGCGATGATTCGCTTATAGGAATTCAGTTAAAATTGGTCTGTTCGTGGTTCCTGATCGGAGACAGAGCCAGAAGCCAACAGGATAAGAACAAGAACAACAAGAACTTACTGGCGTAGTCGTTCTCCTGGTTGAGACCGAAGCAGGTTGGCTTCACGCCGTCCCACTCGCCACCGATGCACTTTCGTGTTGGAGACCCGGACATCGCGTACTTGCCTATGTCACTGCATCTGTTGGAGAAAAATCATTTCTCAGTCCCCACCAACCATCTCACTCAACTCTCCCCCCCAATCTATTCTCCTCTAGTCCAGTACAGCCAGCAATCCAGGGATATCTCCGGTATGGCACCTACCTTCTTGGAGGTGATATTCACTGGTCGGAGCATGCGCTTTGGCCCCGGATTTACATAAAAAGAAACCACCGTGATGGCGCAACTGGTTGTGCCAGCGGTGTCTACGGTAATAAACTTGGATCACCAGGCAGACAACCAGGCTACCAAGAATTTGAGCCACAATGTTGGCTGAGTGAGATTAATATTTTTTTGTTTATGGATACTGATATGTTTGTCTACATCACCTACAACATTTGTGATGTCAACCCATAACACCTTGGTGAACTAGATGCAATATCAGCGCTTCCCTTCATTTTCACGTCGGCTACACTGAACTGGAAGGAAAACACGAACTATTTACATAGCCCTTTCGACCGACGTTTCATTCAGTGCGGTGGTACCAACCGGGTCGGGGTGAACCCTATCACCTAGTAAGGTAAGAAGTTGGTGACCCCAAGGTGTCCCACGATCTAGAACCACTGCAACTCCGTATGGATGTCGGCTCCCTAAATGTGTTCTATCGCTTATTCCATGGGGAATGCTCGGAGGTGCTGTTTAACGCAATCCCGCCGTCCCATTTCCACCTCCATACAACGCGCATTGGGCAGGGATTGCATCCCTAATCCCTATACGCTCGACTTACCACGGATGCGTACCAATCGGTTCTGCAGATCTGTAACCCCCGCGTACGACCGAATGCCCATGGGCGTGATTAGACACCTTATGAGTGGCTCGACGCCATAATATGTTTAGTTTTAAATTTAATTTTAAGTATTTGCTTTGTAACAACTTATAATAATCTCTGAAAGTGAATGCGTACCTACACGTTCTTTGAGATAATAAAGATTCTTTAAACCGAACTTCACAGCAGCCACGAACAGCCAATCAGCGCGCATCATTTCAACCTCATACTCCAACTTCGAGGAGGTACAGCGTAAGTATATGCTGATGGCGATCGCTAACAATGTATGTTCACCTGGAGACTAAGACAGCGCCGAGCGGGAAGTCGACGACGTCCTCGGTGATCTCCAGGTCTCCATAGAAGGTCATCACGTGCGTCTCCTCGTTGCGGAAAGTGCAAGAACTGTTGTTCAGCGCTTCCTCGACCAGAGATTCCATTTCCTCTGCAAAGATGTGACACTAAATTGTTTACACGGCAATGGATAAATTGGCGGTTTGTTGTGGCAAAGCCATGATAATAAAATAGGATGCATTATCCGGTCAGCGAGGCTATTCATTCTGTATAGCAATTCATGGCTATATCCAGGAGCTTATTATACGTGGCAAATATGCGCTACTGTATGCATTGCTAAGAAGGGACGTGAACTTTAGATCGAAAGTTTGTCGATAATTAGGTTATTAGGTCATACCATTATCGACAAACTTTCAACCGATGTTTACGTCCCTTCTTTAGGAATGTAGACAGTTGCGAATATATCCCATGTATCATAACTTCCTGATGGCACTGTACTAGCAAATTTTCTCATGATCCGTCTCACTCTCTCCAACGGGCTCCTCAATTGCTCTAGTGGGACAAAGTTACGGCTATCGCTATTCTTCCGTTGCTCGCTAAAAGAGAAAAGGGCAACATTGTATAATAGAGTAGTCTCGGGTCTTTCAAGTCCATAGGCGTCGTCAGACATCTTTGGGTGGGTCGACGCGACGTGTCGAGCTTACAATAAAAGAAAAGAAAGGGCGCAGGATTTGAACCCGGACCGTTAGCATTAGTAGCCATTGCGATTTCAGTACTTGATACAGTGCGGAAGAGGACTTAGTCAGAAGTGTATTAGGCAGGACTAATACTTTTCTAATTCACAGTTGTGAAGAGAGATATAATAATTAAAAGGCAAATGCATGAAAGATTTCTGAAAGTGAGAATACCTATAACAGCTTGAATGTATTATGAAAACTGGTATGGGCGGCTGTGCTCGAAACATCCAAATCCACGCTCAGCGACACACCATACCAGCAGATTTGCAGACTGTTGAAGAAGCTTGTAAATACGACGTTTGGAGACCCCAGGTTGAAAGTACCGGAAAACACACTCGCTGGTAGATAATTCCACACAATAGAGGTCCGATTTTGAGAAGCGATGGATTCTCAAAAGTCCAAATGTCAACACAAATTTGCCAATACTAACCGCAGTTGAAGCTCTTGCCGACCCAGTTGCCGTTCTCACAAATGATTTTCCATGTCGTCTTCTCGCCCATGATGGAGGCGATGCATCGGAAAGTGATCTCCGTGCCGTGGGGGTAGCCCTCGACTGCGGTCGAAGAGTTCACTGGTGCTCCATCGCGGTAGATGAGGGTACCTTGGATCCTGTTGACGTTGTGGTGTAAGTTGGGGACTATTGAACGATAGTGTATGTTGTATGAAAATAAAGAGAAAAAATACGTCCCGACCAGGATTCTAACCCGGAACTCTTCGCCACCGGGTCGATGACGTATTGTCTCAAAATTTCGAGCAGTTGCATTTCTACAGTGTGACGAAATCTTGCGTTCTGTCAACTTGCGCGGTTCCATATTGAATCTTATGCTGTTTACACCAAAGTCGTATTTGCCATGCGGACACTAGAAGTTGACTTGAAATTGTTTATATTTTATTTTTGTACGTTAGATAGATGCAAATGAAGAAACTCTATTGTATTATGTTTCAATCAATTATCGCAAGGGGTGGTCGGTGGTCTGAAATTGCGCCTAGAGAGCGTTCCAATTAAATCTTCCCTTCGCCGTTATGTTGGCTCCACTGCCAGTGTCACTGTCAGTGCTTAAATTCCTGTTGCCATCTTGTGAAGATTATATTACCTAATAATGTAATAGGTATTTACCGTATAATAAATACGGTAAATAGTGATAATTACGGGTAAATCTGTACACATAGCAACCCTCAACGCTGTTTTGACAGATAGACATTGGAGCCAACATAACGGCGAAGGGAAGATTTATATGGAACGCTCTCTAGCTCTGACAGAGCATGACCATACGGGTTCTTATAATGATACGTCATTGAATTTGACAGATAAACTCGCAGATAAAGAGGTTTGCTTTGCTTGTTGGGGAAATGAACAACTGACATTGGCTTTGACTGGCGCGTGGTGGTCTGACATCATGGATCTAGTGGCTGATGCAGCCAGCCATGTCTCGTTAGATAAACACATTTTCAAATATAATTTGGGAATTTTGGACGGTCATCGGTCACGCCAAAGTGGCAACAAAATATTTTCTTTTGCACGTGCCTTAATGAGAGAATGTAACATTTTGGGCCTAACTTGCTACCTTGGACAAGTTGGACACCTGTACTCCTAATAGGTAACACTTATATTGTAGTTCTGAAACACTCGCGTCCTTCTCATTCTACATCACGGAATCGTCATTATTACCCGACTACGGCGAAGCTCAAATGGCAGCGGGCTGGGCACGTCAGTCGGCGAAACTACGACCGTTGTAGTACACGTACTAGAATGGCCCCGTGGACAGGGAAGGAGTGTGGAAAGATCACCCGCCAGGTAGGACGACGACATTAAGTACGTCGGAAGCAATCAGTGATTCCGTACCGCTGAACGCCGGGAGGACTGGAAAAAGATTGGAGAGGCGTATGTCCAGAAGTGGACACATAAGCACTGACTGACTGACGGTGAAGGCAATTTTGTTTTTGTTTTTAGGTTACCTCAAAAGAGGAAAAAAAACAGAACCCTTATAGGATCACTCTTGTGTCTGTCTGTCTATCTGTCCGCGAATCTACTGGACGAAAAAAGTATTGAAATTTGGTACATATATAGAGTTTGATGACCTAATCACGGACGTATGAGCGTAAATTACAGAATTTCGATTTTGCGGGTTAATTTTGGGGGATAAATTTTAAATAAAAAAAATATTCTAGTGCATCATGTGTTATTTCAATGAAAATGGCTCGTTTTAAGGAAAACAAATATATTTTTAAAATGCATAGTTTGAAAGATATTCTAAAAATCGAGCATTTTTAGAATTCCATATAGTTCCCCTGATCTCCCTAACTACTCAGTCGAAAAAAATCGGGAATATACGGCCTCTCTTATAGTTTACAGGAAACCCTAAACGAAAATACTTAGTCTGAATCCTCTCTAAGCGAGTTTGACTCGCACTTGAACACTTTTTTTGGGGCTGCGAATTATCAAAGTCATATTTACAACCTCATTTGGAAGAATCGTTTAATTCAAGAACCTGTTCACTTACATTATGCTAAGAGGTGCTTATTTCAATACAATCACATACAAAAACGGTATCCATTGTGTTAGAACAAAAAAATTTTAAACAGTCAAAATGCAACTAAAATCAAGCATTACTGAATATACAGCAGGGAAAAAGCCCTTTCTACTACGAGTAACGTGTTCTGTTCACCGTAACAAGGAACGCGTGACAGCAGGAAAGGATTTTCATTACTGTAGGAAAGCGACCGAATTTTTTTTATGGAAATTGGCACGCTAGGCTACTTCACTACATTCGTGATTTCCTTCGGTCGTGTCGGCTACACTGGTATCTGATTTGCATGAAGGCCTGCATGGATGTTTACGATGAAAGAAATCAATTAAATGTTGAAAAAAAATCGACCATCTACCCCTCCCGACACGCCGCTCTTTCTTGTCCCTTCGATTTTCGGCACACGCGGTCTCCCGTCTCCATACTCCAAATACGCCTTGATAGGTCCCAATACTGGGTGGGTCGAACCTAGTCGATTACTCAGGCAAATTTGCCGTGTGGGCCCGGTACTTTAAAAGAATAGCCCCACTGCATCTCTCCCCGTGTATGTCGTAAAAGGCGACTAAGGGATATGACTCCCTTCTTATATTACTAGGTGGTAGGGTTTAACCCGCCCGGGTTGGTACCGCCGCACTGAATGAAAGGTCGGTCGAAACGGCTATGTAAATAGTTTGTGTTTTCCGTCTAGTTCGGTGTAGCCGGCACGACCGAAGGGTAGCACTGTCGTGGCACCAAGTTCACCCGGTGTTATGGGCTGACATCACGGATGTTGTAGGTGATGTAGCCAACCGTGTCAGTTCCCATAAAAAAAAATTAAAAAAAATTGTGAAAGGACTGCTGTCATACGTACGTTGTTGCAGTGTTGAGAATACCTACTTACTACAACCAAACCAACTAACCAACAACGTGCGACTACGCATAGGAACATACATTGCGGATTCCAACGTGCAATGGATTTTGATGGCGAACAAATTTGAGTGGTAAAGTCTAATTGGACCTTGAGTCACACACACAATACAATTTTACGTCTTTTTAACCGACTTCCAAAAAAGGAGGAGGTTCTCAATTCGTCTGTATGTTTTTTTTTATTTTTTTTTTTATTTTTTTTTTTTTTATTTTTTTGTATGTTTGTTACGCGATTTCTCCGTCAATTGAGGGCCGATTTAGAAAATTCTTTTTTTGTTAGTTAGGTCATACTTCCGAGGTGGTCCCATTTCAATTTTATCGAAATTGGTTGAGTGGTTTTCGTAAAATCAGCATAATACTATAGTGTGTGGTTACCTTCAGCAAAACTTGTGATGTGGTCGTATTCGGCAATTTTTAGTTTGATAAATTAGTATGGTGTGTGGTTACCTTCAGCAAAACTTTTGTGATGTGGACTTATTCAGCAATTTGCAGTCTGACACATATGGCGAATAATTCTGTACCACTTCAATCGATTTCGATTATTCGATTTCGATTATTCTTTTTTATGTAATATTACTAAAAAGAATGAAATAAAAACTGTTTTAAAAAATATTAAACCGATTTCCAAAAAACAAAAAAAAAAAACTAAAAAGTATTAAATACCTAATATTTTGAAATTTTCTCTGTCCTGTTGAAATACATGAATCGATATACTAGTGATACATATTCGGACCCTTGTTTCATGAATATTCTAAATTTGAAATTTTTTTATTTTTTCCGACCGGCGTTTAATTTATTATGGTACCTGGCCAGTACCTACTGTACCGAGTACCATCGAGCTGGTTTGATGATGGAGACAGAAGGTGGCCATAGGAACTCCTAAACTACACATGATAAACCCATCGTGTTTGGGCTCGTTGCATTTGTCTTCACGAGAAATTTACTTTAGACCTAAAAGATTCTCAATTCGACGGTATGTTTTCTTTTTTTGGATGTTTGTTACGCGATTACTCCGTCAATTGTGGGCCGATTTTGAAAATTCTTTTTTTTTTTTATTTGAAAGGGGATAACCCTGAGGTTTTTGAAGTGAAAACTTCTTTAGCGGCTCTTGGCACTTTTTTAGGTGGGTAAAAATGTATAACTCGCGACATCGCGTCAGCGTCATTTTTAAAATGAAACCTTAAGTCATTGCGTTAAGGGTTAAGTTAGAGTGGCACGGGATCTGCCGGCACTCCCGGAGTGCAACTGTTAAGTAGGGTTCCGTAACACGTTTATGTCTGTCCATTCTACTAAGTTCTGCAAAATGAATGTAGGGTTCCGTAACATATGCATGTCTATCCGTTCTACTAAATTTTACAATTTTCAACCAAGGTCCTCCGACGGTTATTTTATAATAAAAGTAGGCTTCCGTAACACGTTTATGTCTGTCCATTCTACTAAGTTCTGCAACATCACCTACAACGTCCGTGATGTCAGCCCATAACACCAGTGCCATGTCAGTGCTTCCCCCTTTGATCGTGCTGACTACACTGAACTGGTCGGAAAACACAAACTATTTACATAGCCGTTTCGACCGACGTTTAATTCAGTGCGGTGGTACCAACCCGGGAAGGTTAAACCCTACCACCAAGTAAAATTACGAGGGAAGGGACTTACAGTTTTACGAGGAATCCGAACCTTGGTCAGCCTCCAACGGTCAGCGGTCACCCATCTAAGTACTGACCGCACCCAGCGTTGCTTAAAATTCAATAGCGACAGTTGACTGTCTGCACCACTGAGCTATCGAAGCTGACGTGGTCCTATTTTAATTGGGTCAAGATCGGATTGGAAAGCGAGGCGGAATCGCGAGGCCGAAGGCCGAGCGATTCCGCCGAGTACATTAATAGCAAAAAATTACTAAAAAAAACTGTGAAATAAAAAAAAAGTTTTAAAAAACATAAAACCGACTTCCTAAAAAAAGGAAAACTAAAAAACTATTTAAAATAAAAATATAAAAACCGCCTTCAAAAATATATGAAATAAAAACCTAAAAAAAAAAACGAACCCTAGAGTTGAAGGCGGTGCTAAAGCAAGCAAAAATGATGCATGAAAGAAAACATGAGTGGATGATAATATCCTTTGTGATTTGTAAAGCAAGCAAAAATGATGCATGAAAGAAAACATGAGTGGATGATAATATCCTTTGTGATTTGTGTAGCCTTTTTAGCACCGCCTTCAACTCTAGGGTTCGTTTTTTTTTTTAGGTTTTTATTTCATATATTTTTGAAGGCGGTTTTTATATTTTTATTTTAAATAGTTTTTTAGTTTTCCTTTTTTTAGGAAGTCGGTTTTATGTTTTTTAAAACTTTTTTTTTATTTCACAGTTTTTTACTGAAATCTACAATGGCGAACAGGAGCGGACATATAACAGATTTATACGTATGAGAAGTTTTTAGTTTTGAGATTTTTAAGGAATTATAATTGTCCCCGAACAACTTAGAAATAAAGGCATAGGCGGAAAGTATGCAGATAAAATTAGTTAGAATTTGCAGAAAAGATCCAGCAAGACAGTATTCCAAACCCTAAAAACTCCAATAGTTATCAGAATATCCAGTCAAAATAGTTTGTCTCAAAATGGGGCTGCATATATTTAAAGATTCCGTAACCAGCCACCTGGGGAGGAACTATATAAATCGGACAAGTGTCTGCCCATCTGTCAGTCTATCCGTCCGTCTGTCTATCAAACACAACCACTTTATTTCAACAGTTTTGAGTTATCTTCTTGTGGAATGTTTTGTGATCTTCTTTAAAGAACATTTTCGATCTGTGATCCGCTTTTCTTCGGCACGTGTCAAATTCAAATCAGAAATGACGATATGCACAACTCATGGTCCAATGAAAGTAAATAACGAAGATACAAAACTTACCCGAGAATTGGACGATCCGTGAGAGATGAAAATGATTATTTCGTAAGAAGTTATTGCAGTCGAATATAACATTATGCACATCGATGTCTTCACGCCGAGTAAGAAGCTATATCGATATCGAAAAGAGATGATATGTTAACCCATTTCCATAGAATAGAAAGAATAACTAAAACAAGTAAGTATATTGAAAAAGTAAACGACTTTTGGGAGTCTTACAAGTAAAGTTTTTTTACCCATAATATAAACTGTGAATTGATCAAAATTAACAATGAAGTGGAATGCGCAGTAGATAATGATTTGATGGTAGAAACTAATGAATTCGATAGTGAGAAAAGTCAAAGAGATGTGTAAATATTAACCGTTGCTGTCAAAGAACAAATTAGAAAAGAAGTCGATGATATAACCTATATCGGTTGCAGCAACAAATGTAGAAATGATGAGGTAATGACAGATGATGAAGGCGCGATGTTTGAGCTGGATGTAAGTAAGAAAGAATGTGTCGAAGCAAAGTTTGAAACCTAGAAGGGCGCTCACCAAGGTTTGACATTCTTGTAGGCCTGGCTTCCCTTGCTTCTGCGTTCGCGAGCAAATCAGAATAATGCAAGAACCTTTTGCAAAAAACTTTATTTGCAGCGGTCTCGGGGTTTGGCTGGAGTTTCTATGAGGTGTCAAGCTTGGGGCTTACGGGCTAACGCGACACATCTTCTGTGGAGCAGTTCCCATCACGACATTTCAGTTGTTCATTTTGCCGGAATGTTGGCATACATCGGCACGTATTCATCAATAATTTTATTAAAATCGTAAAATTGAAGTGCCTGTACATCTAGGATACTTACAAAAAAATATATAAGGGGGATGAAGGTTATCCTTATATATAGAATAAATAGAATTAATTAAGATCACTTTTGAAATGTTTATCTGTTTGTGTGTTTGTGCACGCATCACGTAAACATAATTAAATCAAAACGAATTCTTTCAGAAAAATATAGGGCTTGGAAAAATAGGCTAAAGACACAAACATTTTGGGCTGACATCACGGGTGTGGATTTAGGCACCCATGCCAGGATCCATAAAAAGAAATATATCAGTACCTACCCGAAATATGATCGACCGTATAATGTATGTTTGATATGGGAACTGCTCCAACATACTCAACGACTTAGCTCTCTAAAGCCGGTTACCTACTAGCGAAACAAAACATCAAAAAATCAACACAGTGACCAAATCATTATGAATCGATTGTAACGTAAAAAGAAATAAAATTAATATGAAAGATATTTGTGGCAATAATTCACAGATAAAAACATAATATGTATTTAAAGTCAATATTACTTTTTATTAATATATTAGAATCAGGAGAAAAATTATTGCCACTTACACACACCACTCAAATATTACACAATAATTAAAAACATAAAATTTAACACATAAGCTACGATGAAAGCGACAATGAACACCGATTAAATACACTTACATCATATTCCTCGAACATTTCATACTTTCAACTCCGATCCATAAAGAATATTTTGAAAATTTATCAAAATAAAAAAAATATTAAACTATTTTGATAAAATTATAACAACCCAAATAGGTATTCTTCCAGTACCTATACGAGGTACTAAGGCAATCGATGGTATAGTGCCACCAGGAAGTTATGATGCGTGGACATTTTTGCGAAACTGCCTGCATTCCTAAGAAAGGACGTGAACTTTCGATCGAAAGTTTGTCGATAATTTAGGTTATTAAGTCATACAATTTATCGACAAACTTTCGACCGAAAGTTCACATCCCTTCTTAGGAATGCAGACAGTTTCGCATATTTCCCACGCATCATAACTTCCTGGTGGCACTATAGTGGGGGATAAAGGGAGTGAGTGTTACCTCGCAGGGGGGCCGCATTCGGGCACCGCCTTGCCAGCCAGCTCCGGCTCCAGTTCCGTGATGTCTTCCCGCACAATGTCCGAGCCGCTCAGATACTCCGAAGAGCTCTTTGTCTTGCTTTCTGGAAGTGGAGACAAACGGTCATACAAAGATTTCGTGGCCCTTGCTGTGTATGACAGAGGAAGCATGAAAGCAGAATAAATCCTATTATTCAATCGACCTACCACGGATGCGTACCAACCGGTTCTGTAGGTCTTTTATTCACAGAACCGGGATAATGTGGATCGCACTCCCTGCCCATCTATCCCTGCAAATCGCACCACTGAGCTACCGAGGCTGATTGAGTAGATGGTTTTTTTTTCCTTCTTCTACCTGTAATCAGCCTTTATAAGCCTTTATCAGGTTTGATGATATTGTTTAAGTGACGCGGGGAAGCTGCCATCCATTTACAACAGCCTCCATGTTCCTTCCATCTTCCTATTTAAACAGGAGTAGGTTGTTTCTTTTGAGTCGGGCGATGTCGTCTCTTGTATTTAGGTGCTGTAGTGCCAGCGGGTTCACATGGTGCTGCAGACGCAATTTGTAACTTTCCAGCCGATTTTTCACTTCCTCCTTCACTGTTACCATTTCCAGGTTACTCGTGGACTTCAATATTTTTTGAGAACCATGTGGCACCGCAGATTCCGCGTAGAACCTTGTTATGGAATCGTTGGAGAATTTTCACGTTTGATGTGCTGGCAAATCTCCATAGTTCGACGCATAGGACGACGTTCCGACGTCCACACCGGCTTGAGGATTGTTTTGAGTAGAAAGGTGCTACGAATTTAGTGTTTGTGGGGAAAACTTGGGGTCCGTTCTCCGCACAGGGAGGGCCAATTTTAGGATCACTCTCTCAGATCTCATAGTTTGGGATCACACAAATCTCTCACCTCCAGCGATAGGTTGGCAGAAGTGCACCCCCGGCTGCAGGCGGCCCAGGTGACAGTTGAACGTGCCGGCCGGAGAGTGGCCCTCCTCGCAGGTGACCGCGACGGATGACGCGTGCGCAACTGTTGATCCAGCTCGGTAGTCAGCTTCGTAGCTCCCGCCGCGGATGGCCGGCAGTTCGCAGGCAGCTGGAAGCTTTCATTCGTAAGGCCTCCTGTTGTGCCGTGTGGGGCGGGTACTTAAAAAAAGAATAGCCTCACTGCATTTCTCCAAGTGCTTGTCGTAAAAAAGCGACTGAGGAAAAAGGACAAGGTGCCGTGCTAAAGGGCGACATGCAAGTCACTTCTCACCTTGGCGCGGTCCTTCCACCGAGTCATGCATCAGGTGGGTCTTCGTGCCTCACTCTTTTTCTTATGTAATCCGGTATGGGTGACTGAGTTGGAGGGGCCAGAGCGCATGCTCGTGCGGAGAATTCCCTGGATTGCTGGCTATACTGGACTAGAGGAGGACACAATCGAGGCTGCTATGCGGCTATCTTACATCCAGTACGGTGGTATCAACCCAGTCGGATACAATGTGAGCCTACCACCTAGTTAGGGGTGAGGGAAGCTTGCTGGCTTGATAGTTATCTTGTCCGATATACTTTGCGAAACGTGGCGGTCGGTGTTGCGCTATAATTTACCAGAGTCCTTGCAGCACACCGCCGATTACTTTGCTCACTCTGATTGTCGGGATATAGCGTGTGGTAAGTATGTTGGTATGTATGTATTTGTGACTGTATGCAATGCATGTATGCATGTAAGTATTTATGTATGTATGTATATGTGTGTGTATGTATGTGTGCTTCTTGTAGTTTTTGCTGTGGTCGTTGTATAGTGCCACCAGGAAATTATGATGCGTGGGAAATATGCGCAACTGTCTGCATTCCTAAGAAGGGACGTGAACTTTCGGTCGAAAGTTTGTCGATAATTAGTTTATTAGGTCATACAATTTTTCGACCAACTTTCGACCGTAAGTTCACGTCCCTTCTTAGGAATGCAGACAGTTGCGCATATTTCCCACGCATCATAACTTCCTGGTGGCACTATAGTAGTTGTTGTGTGTCAGCCACGATATCCACCATCAGCTGCTTACCTCGTTGGAATTTAGGAAGGCAGGCGTAACATTATGTACGGCCGAGCAAGATCTGCCTAAGAAGAGGTCAACATTTGACGTTTTCGAAATGCATATACCTGGACGAGAATAATATTTTCATAACGTACCTGGTATACACTCGGGTAAGCTTGTGACCGCCCACTCGCCGTGCCAGCAGCGCAAGTTACTCGGCCCCTGCACGTTGTATCTGTTTCAAAAATGATAAAATTATTTAATAATTTCACAAAATCCCAGGCCAGGCCTCACGCACTCTATGTACTTGCGCGCGCTAACTACCTACCGCCCGACAGGCCGCCGCGCCGGCGGTCTATTTCAGCGGAAATACGTCAGCCGCGCGAAGTATACATAGACGCTCGCCCACGCAACTGCGCGCAGCTGCAAAGCAATAACCACTTTACTCTCGATCGTTAAGGTACATTTTCGCACGCAGCGATTGGCGACGTGAAAGAGTAGGCTATTAAAGCCCGAAGGTAGGAACATTTTCTATGGAGTGATTTATCTGTTACGAAGTAACTATTAAGTAATCTGTGCCCTGGCGCCCAAAGACGTGTGAATTCGTGTTAGTCGACGCTCTACAATCGGATTGTCTCAAAAGCTCGATGTAAAAATTTTTTTTTTATGGAAACTGACGCGGTTGGCAACATCACCTACGACATCCGCGATGTCAGCCCATAACACTGGGTGAACTTGGTGCCATGTCAGTGCTTCCCTTCGGTCGTGCCGGCTACACTGAACTGGACGGAAAACACAAACTATTTACAAAGCCGTTTCGACCGACCTTTCATTCAGTGCGGTTGGACAAATTGTGGCGAGGGGCCCTAACAATGTTTATCTTCATTGTCTATGTATCCTGTTCTCTCTCTCTGGCAAGATGGCGAATAAAACCAACGTACAGTAAGTTCGCTCTTGCGTATTTTATTTAAATCACGCTGAAATCCCTCGCCTTCCACAACCACGACTACAAGAGAGCCTCCGCAGACACGCAGGCTAAGGTGAGCGGAGCGTCGTGGAGCTGCGGCGGCGCTGTGACGCGCACGCGCCTCGCCGAGCTGTCGGACTACATCATGGCGGCCGAGCCGCGCTCTGCCGTGCGCGCGCGCGACTCTCATCGCGCAGCGCGCGCGCAGGCGGCTCGCCTTCTCTCCAGCGGTGGTATCAACCCGGGCGGGTTGAACCCTACCACCGAGTAAGGTAGGAAGGCAAGGGACCTACAGTTTTACGTGGAATCCGAACCACGGTCAGCCTCCAACGATTGAGCGATCATCCATCCAACTACTGACCGGCCCAGCGTTGCTTAACAATCAATAGCGACAGTTGACTGTCTGCACCACTGAGCTATCGAGGCTGACAAAACGTCGACGTGACAGACGACAGAAATCGGAAACCGCAGAGGATAACTCACCCATACTCGCAGGAGAAATGCACGACCTGTCCATTGGGGATGTCATCGGTTTCGTTCAGCTCCCGCGGCTCAGCGGCGACGCCGCCTGCTGGCGAGCCGGTCGAAGCTTCTGCTGACAGGCTGTAGATACCGTACTCCGTGGCTGGGATGTGGCAAGGCACTGGCGAGGGGAACAATTTTAATGGGTGGCGAAAACGGTATTGTCCTCAAAGGCTCTATGGATTTGTTTATGTAATCCAATATGGGTAGCGGAGTCAGAGCGGGCCAAAGCACATGCTCCGACCAGCCAGTATCACTTCCTACATCTGAGAAGGTAGATACTATATCCGAGACTTCTCTTTGGATTGGTGGTTATACTGAACTAGAGGAGAACACGGCCGATGCTGCTATGCGGCCACCTTATATCCAGTATGGTGGTATCAACCCAATTTGAGTCTACCACCTAGTAAGTGGCAAGGGAACGGACCTAGAGTTTTACACCGGTTCCGAACGGTACAGCAGCAAGTGTAGCTATGCTGAGGTATGGATGAGATGGATGGACTCTTGGGCAAGCTGTAAATGCGTAAAGGGTCCTTCAAGAGAGACTTGAATAGGCATCTGTCAGGCCGGCATAGCATTCGAAACCCCCACGAGCCCGAATGACCATGGGCGTTCTTAGACACCTTATGGGTACCTCGGTGCCATATGTCACGCTTATAATAAAAAAGGCCATGCCTTGTTTGTGAAATGCAGTCCGCTGAATACCCATTGTGTGCACAACTTTCTATTTGTCTCCGAGTGTTATAAGTGCAGTCAGTGGCGGCGCTAGGCGTCGGCGACGTCGACGACCGCCGACGGCCTCAAGCCTGAGGGGGCCACGCAAAAATTCGTTTACTCCAGCTGACTCCCTTTGGCATCGCGCGATCCCAAAATTCTCATCAAAGTATTGTCGCACACTTTGGGCTATTGCTTGTTGGGTTATTTATTTTAATTCGTGATTGTTGATGTAATTGTTGTCAACATTTGATTAGCAATAATTTGATAAGCAATTTTGTACCGTGTGGGGCCGGTACTTTAAAAGAATAGCCCCACTGCATCTCTCCCCGTGTATGTCGTAAAAGGCGACTAAGGGATATGACTCCCTTCTTATATTACTAGGTGGTAGGGTTTAACCCGCCCGGGTTGGTACCACCGCACTGAATGAAAGGTCGGTCGAAACGGCTATGTAAATAGTTTGTGTTTTCCGTCCAGTTCAGTGTAGCCGGCACGACAGAAGGGAAGCACTGACGTGGCACCAAGTTCACCCGGTGTTATGGGCTGACATCACGGATGTTGTAGGTGATGTAAGCCAACCGTTTCAGTTTCCATAAAAAAAAATAAAAAAAAAAAAAAAATTAAACTCATATACTCATACATCGCTCTCATTCTATTTATCGTTTTCTTTCTGACTGGGAAATGAAACTGGCCTCGCAAAACTGACGTCGCTGACGTCTACATTTGGTCTAGCACCGCCACTGAGTGCAGTATTTCTTGAACACGAACTGTTCCATCGTTCTTGGTTATTTATGATATTGGGACGAACATTTTAGAAAGCTTACATATTTCGCACAGAGGTTTCTCGGGTTTCCAGCGACCGCGGACACATTTAGCTGTTGCGTTCGGCTCCAGGTTGAGTCCGTATCCCTTGCCGCAGGCCACTCGCACGATGGTTCCTGCGCAAATAGAGATTAAACCTTTATACTTAGGGGAGAAGTATACTCGGAGTAAAATTCAAGAAATCGATAAGTAACCATTCAAGAGTTCAAGAGGCCAAAGCAGACAGGCTTTGATGCACACGGAAATGTTTTGCCGTAGATTAAACATAACAATGTTTTTCCGTAGCTCTCGAATCTCGAGTATAGAATATAGCGAATTTTACGTCAAAAGATTGTTCCCTCTTAAAAACGTCACTGGAAGCATCCTACAGAATATGGATAGGTAGAGAGAGGGAGGTCGAGAGCGGGACTGGTGTTTCCCCGCGTCCTAGTCAACGCAGACTAGCTGACGAGGGCTTGAAGCGAGCCGAAACGTGAAGCATGCGCGGGAAATTTAGAGTGGCCACTCGCTAGTCCCGGCCTCGATTAATACCCTCCTCTACTGCCGATGGGCCCGGATATGTTCGGTGAAGCCATCGTAAGCTTAGATCCACACCTTCGAAACAAGACAGCCCGGAGAGACGGGATGACGCTGGAAAGACAGCTGGCGACCGGGAAAGACCGTTGACGAATGGGAAAGTCCATTTGACGACCGGGAAAGACTGGTGACGCTGGAGAGACAGACGGGCGTTAGGCCTAGCAAGCCGCGCCAGGAAATAAAAGCTACGACAGTCAAAAGAGTAAATACCCTCAGAGCGGTCCGAGAGGGAGGGAGGATGAACCGCTCACCGATCGATATCTCTGACAACCTTGGCATGAATATGGACTTGAAATGCTCGAAGTGTGGGAAACAATATAAGCGAAAAATCTGGCTAGAAAAGCACGTGAAGGAGAAACATAGCGACAGTGAAGCAGGGCAGAAAGCGCCTGTAAGTTCTCCACCTGACACTATTGACAGAGTACAACCTCACACGTCACAAAGTGTTGCGCAACCTTCCTCTCACCATGAAGCATTTTCGCCCAGAGACCGACTAAGCTTACCGAGCATATCCGAGACCACTTGGAAGCAACATGATCGATGCCTAGCCGAAAGACTTGACCTCCCAGGCTGCAGGCAGAGTCCCGAAGATCAGCTGTATGACTTCCAGGGAACAATTTACAATTACTTCTCCGAATTGTACCCTGTTCGCTATCACCACAACCCAATGGAAAGAGAAAACACTTTCAAAGCAAAGCTTAGGAGAAGGAAGAGAGAGTTGATAAAGCAGCTAAGGAAGGCTAAAGCCTCAGGAGACAGAAATCTATGCCACCAATTAGCCAGAGCGATGAGATCTATCCTAAAACTGATCCAGAAAGTATCTGAGCAAATTACGGTTGCTGGCAATGAATTTCGAAAGGCTCAGAATATAGCAGCTTTCGAGAAGAACCCCTTTTATTTCGCCAAAAAAGCTTTTAAGGAACAGCAGGGTACAATTAGGTTAAGTACGGACGAGATGTTCAACTACTTTAAATCCACATATACCACCCCGGAAGCAGATATAACTTACAGGGATCCACCAGCTCCAAAACCCAAAGAACCTGCTCTAGCATTTGATGCTGATTCACCGACGATGGAAGAGCTGGAATACCACATAAAAAGGAAACCAAATAGTTCCGCCCCGGGACCCGATGGCATACCATACATCATATACAAAAAATGTCCATCAGTGCGGAAACACATGTTGAACATCTACAAAAGAATTTGGACGAACAGAGAAGTGCCAGACTGTCTTGGTAAAGCCGTGTTTGTTCTTCTACCAAAAAAGAAAGAAGTTACTGATCCCAAGGATATTAGACCTATAGCCCTTACGAACACAATTTCGAAAATATTCTTCTCCATTATACAGGCCAGACTACTCAAACACATGTGTACCAACGACTACTTACCGAAGAAGTACCAGAAAGGTTTTCTCCCAAGAGTTGCAGGGTGCCTCGAACATAATTCTTTGCTAACTGAATGTCTTAGAGATGCAAGGAAGAATGAGAGACAATTAACTGCCACGTGGTTAGACTTTGAAAACGCCTTCGGTTCGGTGCGCCATGAGTTACTATTAAAGGCGCTAGAGTGGTATAATGTGCCACCTCTGATCTGTAATATAATAGCCTCCTACTACAAAAAACTTTCCTTTGTAATACAAGTAAAGGGCGAAACGGAGAAGACACCGGAAATTCGTTACGGCATAGGACTTTTGCAGGGTTGCTGCCTCTCTCCTGTCACATTTAACATTGTTATCAACATTCTAATTGATACGCTTGTCGTAAAAGAAAAGAAATGGGGATACAGGTTCAAATATGGAGACACATATATGGCGGCCATCCTGGCATTTGCGGATGATATTACGCTGTTAACCCGCAATCCAAAACAAAATCAGTCGCTTCTTAAGGTGGTGGATGACTATTGTGAATGGACCAAAGGGATGAAGATAAAACCAGCGAAGTGCTACTGTTTGAGCTTAACCAGGAAAGGTTCAAAGTTTACCTCGAGCAATCCAGGTTTGACAGTAGCCGGAAAACCAATCGCAACCGTGGCTGATGAAGCTCCTTTTAAATTCTTGGGCAAAAGGATCACCAGCAGAGGAAAGGAGCATCCTACTGATGATATTGTCCAACTTTTCGAAGAGAGCCTCCGCCAAACTGACAATCTTCCCCTCCTGGGTACACAAAAGGCATGGATTTACGATAACTACCTGACATCAAAACTTTCATGGCCATTTCTCGTCTACGACTTCACAAAGCAAAACCTGACTAAATTAGACTCGTATGTGACCAGATTCCTGAAATCATGGTTTGGACTGGCTCACCCGGCTGACTCGTCAACGCTATACAGATCTCACAATAACTTTGGACTGAACATTAAGAAACCGTCGATATTTTATCAAAAGGCGAGAATAGCCAAACGATGTATACTCAAAGACTTCAATGATAGCGCTATTCAAGCCTTACCCAACACATCACTATCAGATGAACTGGAATCGAGACTCGACTTCTACAAATCATTCCAAGTTGGTACACGCACCAATAGATCTGGATTGGGCATAGAAACAGCAAAGTCTGATAAAGAAATACTGAAAGGTTTTGCTCAGGAGGACATGGAACAAGGCTTCAAACTTCACGCCTTAAACCTAGAAATGCAGAATGATTGGCTAACAGTGGGTGACTTCTGCATCCCTCCTGCATTGAAGTGGAAATCCATAATATACAACTGGTCCCCTGAGCTGCTTAAGTTCTACTTAAATGCATTCCAGCTTACTCTCCCCGACCCGAGTAACCTAGTTAGATGGGGGAAATCTACAAATAAACTATGCCCGTCATGTAAGGAGTTCGTAGGCACGGCCAAACATTTGTTATGCGGATGCAAAATACTACTTGAGCGAGGCCAGTATTCCTACCGTCATGATAAAGTCCTCCAAATCATCAGAGAGGCCATCAACCTGTCAATTGCACGGACCAGGAAAGGGCAAACCAGTAGCGGCTTCCAGAAGGTCAACTTTGTGAAACCTGGAGCCAATAAGCTGCCCAAAGATAGGACTAAACCTTCTTCAATTTTGGGATCAGCAAAGGATTGGGAATTGTTGATGGACACACATGAGAAGCATTACCAAATGCCTTCGGAAATCTGTACCACAGCATTAAGACCGGATATACTCATATTCTCAAAAGCGACAAAGCATGTAGTACTTGTTGAACTTACAGTTCCATGGGAAAGTAACATACCGAAGGACCACAACATCAAACTTAACAAGTACTGCAACTTGGTAGACCGGATTGTGAGAAACGGATTCAAGACTGATCTCTTCGCTGTGGAAGTCGGAGCAAGAGGACTACCAGCGAAGTCACTCTACAGTCTCTTCAAGAATCTAGGGCTCCCAAGATCGACGCTAAGCTCATATATGGAGAGAGCTTCGAAAACGTCACTGGAAGCATCCTACAGAATATGGATAGGTAGAGAGAGGGAGGTCGAGAGCGGGACTGGTGGTTTCCCCGCGTCCTAGTCAACGCAGACTAGCTGACGAGGGCTTGAAGCGAGCCGAAACGTGAAGCATGCGCGGGAAATTTAGAGTGGCCACTCGCTAGTCCCCGCCTCGATTAACACCCTCCTCTACTGCCGATGGGCACATGAGAAGCATGACCAGATGCCTTCTGAAATCTGTACCACAATATTAAGACCGGATATACTCATATTCACAAAAGCGACAAAGCATATGTAGTACTTGTTGAACTTACAGTTCCATGGGAAAGCAACATACCGAAGGACCACAACATCAAACCTAACAAGTACTGCAACCTAGTAGACCGGATTGTGAGAAACAGATTCAAGACTGATCTCTTCGCTGTGGAAGTCGGAGCAAGAGGACTACCAGCGAATTCGTCCACAGTCTCTCCAAGAATCTAGGGCTGCCAAGATCGACGCTAAGCTCATACATGGAGAGAGCTTCGAAAACGTCACTGGAAGCATCCTACAGAATATGGATAGGTAGAGAGAGGGAGGTCGAGAGCGGGACTGGTGTTTCCCCGCGTCCTAGTCAACGCAGACTAGCTGACGAGGGCTTGAAGCGAGCCGAAACGTGAAGCATGCGCGGGAAATTTAGAGTGGCCACTCGCTAGTCCCGGCCTCGATTAATACCCTCCTCTACTGCCGATGGGCCCGGATATGTTCGGTGAAGCCATCGTAAGCTTAGATCCACACCCCCTTTCCTAGAACCCTTTAAAAAGTTACTCTTCGGGGTCATACTAAATTTAGAAATGGAATTTACTATTGTGCAGCAATTTGTGTTTCTGAAACGACTTTAAAGGTAAAACCCTATGCGGAATTGGACTGAGTATGTTTGGCGAAGTAATTATTTAAAAACCTAGAAGCCTCCATTATTTACCTGAGCTATACGTGATGTTGGGATCCCGTCCAAACTTCACAATCTCAATATTCACATATGGTTCGCTTGAAATAGGATCGCAAGGACTTTTCGTCCTCGCCTTCTTTCCAGTCTTCTCAGTTTGGTTCGTCTCTTCCTTTTTGGATTCTTCCACTGTTTCATGCTTGGGTTCTTCTTCCTTTGTCTGTTCCTCTGTTATCTCTTCCTTGGTGATGTGCGGTTCGGGTTGGTGTTGATTCTTACCGCCTTTGCTGTCTCTGCCACTGTAACATGACATACATAAAATAGTAGTTTAATTTTGTGTATATTTGATTCAGTTATTTAAAAGTTCTTTAAAAAGGTACATGTAAAGCCAGCATGGCATTCCTGATAATATCGTTTAAGTACTTGAAAAGATGATACATATTCATATAAGACATTTTTTTATGGAAACTGACACGATTGGCTACATCACCTACAACATCCGTGATGTCAGCCCATAACACCAGATAAACTAGGTGCCATGTCAGTGCTTCCCTTCATTTCATGTCGGCTACACTGAATTCGACCGACTTCATCCAGTACGGTGGTATCAACCATTAAATCGTGTCTTGGTATCAACCCGGGCGGGATAAACCCTACCACCTAGTAAGGTAAGAAGGGAAGGGATCTACAGTTTTACGAATCCGAACCACGGTCAGCCTCCAACTGTCGAGCGGTACTGACCGCGCTCAGGGTTGCTTAACAACAGACGATTGACCGCCGTGAGCTACTGAGGCTAACAAAATCTTCTTCTTAGGGCTGAGGACAGGACTGACATAGGTTTTTCTTAAAACTAATATATCCACACTCAAAGTGTGTTCCGCGGAGCCCTGGGCCTCCGCAAGGAATCCACGGAAATAATATGGACCCAAGAATGAACATAAAAAAGTTTTTGCTTATTTTATGGCTCCGTAAAATATTTTCAATTTTAAAAGGGTACCATCTCAAAAAAAAATCTGAGAATCGCTGCTCTAACACTAACTATATTACTTAAAATATATAGTAAAATCTTGACACTTACCTTTTAGGGATAGTAGCAGTAGTCTGATTGAGTCTATCAGTTTTACGACTGGTTCTTTTATCCCTTTTAGCTAATGGATCATCTGAAGATTCTTCTGAGGAATTGCCAGCCTTTTTAGGCAACGGTATCACTGACAAATCCTCGTTGTTGTTTATGTCGTTTATTTGTTCAATGTCGCGTTTTCTCATGCGTCTTTGTAAGTTGTGCAAAGTTAAAAAATAGTCCTCTAGACTCTCTTTCTGAGATACACCAATTTTATGCTCAACATTCCTAAAAGGGACGTTCCTTTTGTGTCTGACTTTTGTCGCTTTATTTAGGGTCTTGCTTTGATTATGAGAATTATTTTGTCGTAAGACTTTTGAAGACACTACATTTGTTTCTTGAACCTCGAGTTCAATATCGTCGAGTTTGTTTTTGTGTAAATCGCTTTCATCACTTTCATTAATCTTAGTGTTGTTTACATCGTGATTGTTGGCTGTTTCATTTGCTTCTTTATTTTCGGCCACTTCGAGTTCAACATCATTATCTTCTATCATGCTTTCCCCTTTCAATAACTTACCTGAAAACCTTTTTCTTCTCTTATCCAAGTATCTGGCAAAATATTGATGCTTCAGTCTATTTATCTTTCCTTCTCTTTGTCGACCTGTGCTTATATGATGTTCGTTATCAGAGAACACTCCTCCTTTAAGGAGGACCATTGACGAAGGAAGGTCGTTAGTTGCGTCTTCCTCGTCTTCTGAATCGTGTTCTGTGATATCGTCCTCATCCGGTTCGTAGACTGGTTGATAAGAATATACTCTATGCGAGATAGGTTCACCGTTAAAATCGTAAACAGTATAGATAGTCGTTGGAAAATCTATATCATCGTTCGTCATCGGCGTCGATTCTTCTGAGGAATCATCATCATCGAATTCTACGTCGAATTTCTTCAGTAGCTTATAATTTGCATGTCTAAGCGTCGGTTTATGGTCAGCAGGGTTGTACTTGTCGTAAAGATTGTTGAGGATTTTTTGTGTAGGATCGGGAGCGTGTTTGAACCGGAGCTGGTTGTAGTACTCTCGGACGTAGGCGGCGCGCTTAGGTCGCAGACTCGCGTCGTCATCGACGGAGCGCCGGCGGCGACTCCATCTGATGCGAGGATGCTGACCGAGCACGCATCTGGAAATTTTAATTCAGCTATAGGATGGATTATATTAATACCATTAGTAAGACTAAGACATCAGTATTCGTCTTACTAATGGTATGATATTTACTGACGATGTTCAATCTAATGAGCAATAATAAATCCACCGCATGGAATATAGTTCTCTTCACCGAGGGTTCGTTGTGACTTCAGAGGAACCCATTTTAAACTGTATAAAATCTTTAATTTTATTATTTTGAAGAAGGAATTAATATATCCACAGTGTACTCTTTTCGTATAATTTATTGCCATATATTACAGGTAGGTATTGAAAATTAAAATATGTTCAAGTTGCACACAAAATATGTAGGTACTAAGGATGTAATAAAATTGCTAGAAGAAGATTTCACTATAATCTGACATATCGAATAATGGAATTGACTCAATTCTCAATTAAATGCTTCCTGCCACATTGTTACCACCTCTTTGGGACAAACGTTTGAAGTATTTATAGCAACTCTTTCGGATTTTTTGGAAGAAGACTTACTTGGGTAATTCCCTGGGGCTCCAGTGCCCTCCGATGCAGGTTGCGCCAGGAGGTCCCTCCGCTAACACGTAGCCTTTGTCGCAATCGTACATTATCTGCTTATTGTTCACTACCTGCATCAAATTTTATTGATATGGTTAATTACAAGGCATTTTTCTCTTTTTGAGTCTACTCTGTGTTAGAGTTTCTCTATTCAAATTCAAGGCCAATCTGGCCTCGTAAGACATACCTTTTTAACGTATGGTCGATAATCATAGAGACCCATGTTCCCCACTAGAAGCACTTTGCCATGGTCGATGTAGCCCGGGAACGGGCAGTACACTGAAATTTTTAATACCGGATTAGTGTCAATGTGTAGTCATGGGCTGGTCGCTATTTGAAGGCGAGACTTTTCGAGAGATAGTAGATTCGATGTGCCATCGCGCACCGCGCTCTTTGATCAAGTTTGATAAACGTATTTCCGTAATGAAGATGAATGGACGAATGACATGATATGGTGCGCAACGAGGCAATCTGCCGGCGCACCGAAGTTTTGGCCACGGGGTGGCTAAGCTCAAGTGGCAGTGAGCACGTCAGCCGAAGATACGACGACAGTTGGAGTAACCGCGTCCTACACTGGCGGCCGTGGACAGCAAAACGGAGTGTGGCAAGACCACCCTCCAGGTGTTATGACGACACCAAGTACATCGCCGGAAAGTAGCGGTTCTGTACCTCTGAAGGCTGGGAGGACTGGATGAAAATTCGAGAGGCGTATGTCCAACAGTGAACGCAAACACGCTAACTGACTGAATGAATGAAAATGTTTGGATTCCAACTAAAACTGTAGTGTCCGACCAGACCCAGACACTCACCCTGATGATGCACACGCCAGTCTGAAACGTCGATGAAGAAAACTAAGCCTACCAACCACTGTAAGCTAAATTTATCCAGTAATAAAACTATGGTTCCATTCAACCATCTTACTAGGTGGTAGAGATTCGACAGAACTTCGTTCAGTGCGGTGGTAGCAAGCCGGCGGCTTGAAGCCGGACGAGTTGACACTCCCACCAAGTAAGGAATGGGATTGAACCTACAGTTTTACATATAACCCGGATCGTGTTCAAACTCAAAAATAAAAAGAAAGTGGTGCAAGCCAACGATTGCCAAGGCAACTTACTATCTTGCGGAAGCAAGACGACTTGGCAACACCGCAGTTGGCGAGTCAAAAGCTTACCCTCATCGCACGTGGGCACAGGGCCAGTCCAGTTGCCATAAGAACAGTTGACCACCGGGTTACCGACCAGGACGTATCCGTCTTTGCAGCGGAAACGAGCCTTCATGCCGTGCTCCGTCTTAGGTGCCAGAACCATGCCGTTACGAGGATATTTGGGCATCTTTTTACATCTGCAAGGCGAAAAGACTCTTTCACTACACGTATTGGTCACAGCTGTCAGTACTAGCTACCTCTACATAGCGTTACGCCTGTTTCCCAATGAGGTATGCAGAAATAATTAATCTCCACATGCACACGCACACAACTCTGACTGTTGTTTCACAGTGACATAATCCTGGTGGAATGTGAAATGAACTCGAGTTCCCATCGAGCAACGCTGCGTTCAAGTTGTTGTAAGTCGCCGCCGCGTTGCTTGATGGGAACTCGAGTTTCAAAGTTGTGTGAGTTTGTGTGTGTGCATGTGCACGTGGAGATTCGTAATCTCTGCCTACCCCACTGGGAAACAGCCATGCCGCTATGTAGAGGTACCTTGTACTGACACCTGTGGCACATATGGCCAGATTCGTTATCAAGTTTTTCACACGTTTCATTGCATACCGTCGTTGGGTTCGGTTACTAGCAACCGAATCCGTTTGTGATCGGTTCGGGTACGTTGCGGATATCGCGAGCGCGAATAATTTTGTTTGGATAATCCATTGTATTGGGGTCGAGGTCACCATATCGACAGCGGGAAAACGAGTCAAGTGCGTACCTAGGTAACTGCGCACTTGACACTTTTGGAGCGCATGCGCGATCTGATATCTCTATTCTTAATCGCAAACGTACTTACCACAGAGCAAAGATTGGCAGCTTTGGGGGGAGATAGCTTAATTTCAAAACTCAAAGATTCCGTAACGCCACTAAGGCGCAGGGCGGCGGTAGCGTATATTTCCACTCCCACGGATCAGTAAACCTGGGTGGGACGTGTTGTACTTACTCTTTGCTGTAAACTTTATTGACACTAGTACGATGTGCACCCTGCCTGCGCAGACGTCGAAAATGTCAGATGGGGAACCGTGTGAAGCGTGGAAGGTTTGGCTACAATTGCACGAATATATTAGGATAATTCAACGTTGACGATTCGACGCTACCTCGAACAGGGGCTGAGCAGTAATTAAGCAGAGAGCAGTAAAACTTTATTGTACTTTTGTAGGTCACTTTGTAATTTTTTTTTTTTGAGAAACTTTGATGGATTCTTGTTTTCGGCAAACATAATACGTAGCATTAGTACTCAACTTTAGCATATATTAATTACAGAGTGATTTTTGCAGTATTGTTGATACGACAAGAGGATCATGCGAAGCTACATTGCTATTTCTATCTGTTGCTACATCAAAAGTTTAAAGTGCGTACCTACGCACTTGACTAGTTTCGCGCTGTCAATGGTGGCGTCGACCCTAATACAATGGATAATCTAAAAAAATTATTCGCGCTCGCGCTATCCGCAACGTAGCCGAACCGCTGAACCAGCTAAAAGCAAAGATAGAAGTATAATTGGCTGGGGGTTTCCAAATATAATAGTTTGAAGTGTGCTTCGTACAGAATGGTATTGATAAGGTGTGTTGCCGTATAGACAACATTTGAAAGGACAATCTAAATCCACCGCCCCGACATAACCTGTTAGTGTGGCTATTCCCTAGAGTGACCCAATTTTGATTTCCGCAAGCTAAGTCTTTTCTAATAGCAGTGTTTTGTGGGGCCTTTATGCTCCCCTCCTGTATTTTTTTACGAGGTGTACGTTTTAGAAACCCGCCCCGTATAATTTATGAAGGATACCTGGCAGGTTGGCATCGCGGTATCTGAGTCCAAGTTCCATTGTTGCAAGTTACCGCCGCGTTGCTCGATGGGAATTCGTAGTTCATTTCACATTCCACCAGGATTATGTCACCTGCAATTCATTCATAGAATATTATTATCAAATTCTGCCTGCGAGTGTGACCATGGAGGCTGGAAGTCGCCCAACGTCTAATGAAAATTCAAATACCACCTCATCGAAGCAACAAGTCGAAAACAAAAGTGAAAAAGTCAAGAATATTCTAGCTAAAAATGGGTGATTTCATAATTCTCTCTGCGACTCTTCTACACATCATTCCTTGAATCAACGGGTTTTCCACGCCGACTTTCGCCACACTGCACCTCAAGGATAGAAGGACAGCAACAGGGACGTCCCTTGGAGCGGAAGCCCGAGAGAAGGTTATGCATCAGCAGCATAAGGACACCAGCCAGCAAAAACAGACATAAAACGGAATTCAAGGGTGAGGAGATTCCGCCTGCGGTCGTGTGTAACTCAAAACTCACTTCCTATTCCACATTTTCAATTGAGACAAAATATTTACCGTGTTGCACCATTGATGAGCTGCCGACTATCTGCGTGCTTCCCTCTGTGGTGGAATTGGTGCTTGAGTTGTTTTCCACCAGCACCACCTTCCCTTGGGTGACGTGCGGCACGACGCATGGCGCTGGAGACCAAGGTAACGAACGATAAACAATAAAAACTGAGCAGGCGAGCTACCCTAGAACCTAGACGGTCGAGAGGTAATGAAGTGAGGCTATTAAGTAATTTTTTGTAGGTTAGGCTAGGTTAGGTTAGATTAGCAGAATTGGTAACGGACTGGCAGCTCAAGCCGAAGTTCCAGGTTCGAATCCTGGTCGGGACGTATTTTTTCTCTTCATTTTCGGTATTGCAATTTATCTAATGAAGAAATATAGGTTAGGTTAGATTAGGGTAATTTAGTTTTAATTTTCTTATCCCCATTTTCATAACGCGCCTATAGAAGTAGGTATAACTTCACGGTCCATCAGAAAAAAAAAACTCATCGGTACCGTCGACAGGGTTGAAACCTCGCACCTCTTCTAGCCAGAGAAGCTGACGCCCAGACTAAGATTAAAATTTACAATTTAATACCAAAAGCAGACATACCCAAACATTTAGGCAGCGGATACCTCCACGTGCCGTCAATCTGACAGATGGTAGAAGCGTTGCCCTCCATCTTCATACCGTCGTGGCAGCGGAATATGATCGAGGCGCCCAGTCCAGTGCCAGCTGATATGTTCTCCAGCCATCCGTTCCAGAGTTGTCCGGGGTGACCGCAATTGATCTCTGCGGAGGTTTTGTAGCGTTTGGGTTTATACAAATTATGTGGGTAGTATTGTCAGTGACGGTAGCTCAGTGATGCGCTCGGTCGACTACTGTCCTTCGTGATCATAAGCACACCTGGGCGCGGTTAGAACTTGGATGGGTTACCTTTCACTTGGATGGGTAACCGTTGGAGGTTAACCACGGTTCGGATTCCAAGTAAAACTGTAGGTCCCTTCCCTTATTACCTTACTAGGTGGTAGGGTTTAACCCACCCGGGTTAATGCCATCGCACTGAATAAAAGGTCGGTTGAAACGGCTATGTAAATAGTTCGTGTTTTTCGTTCAGTTCAGTGTAGACGGCATTTTCTTATGCAAATTTAAGAATTTGATAATTTTCTCATGGATCCAATCATCAGAACTTGACCAAATTTATATGAGACCACCCAAAAGTATCCCCTTTCTAATAAAAAAAGAATCATCGAAATCGGTCCACGTGGTAAAGAATTATCGCTGAGCATATATTACAAAAACCGGCCAAGTGCGAGTCGGACTTGCGTACCGAGGTTTCCGCACCACAAAAAACAAGAGATACAGCAGTAGGACAGACAGACAGACAGGCAGAAGATGCAGGCTTAGTAATAGGCTTCCGGACGGGGTACGGAAACCTAAATAGATTCCGACGAATTTAGAACCCCATCCTTCTTTTTTTTAAGTCGTTTAAAAATACTTGAGAGCGTTGCCAACTAACGTTTATGGTGTTAAGACAGGCGTTATAAGAGCTGTTTAATAGAGGCCCATTCTTATACAGATGATTCTTTAGTGACTTTACAAATAGCGTTAGTAAGTGCTATAAGGGTGGGACAAGAGCTCTACAATAGTGACGCGTTATATTAATCCAATATACCACTCTAAGATCTAAAACAACAAGCGAGAGGTTAGTCACTAGAGCAAAAAGTGTACACCAGATTACCAGTAGGCAAGATTACCAGGATTACCTTGTTATTTTCAGATTCCGAAGGATTCCAAAGATTCCTAGGGATTTCCAAGATTCTTTAAGGACGACCAAAGATTTCTAAGGGATTACCAAATATTTCTAAGGAATTAGCATAGATTTCTAGGATTTCTAAGGACTACCAAAGATTCCTAGGGATTACCAAAGATTCCTAGAGGATTACCTAAGATTACCTGAGATTACCAAGATTTTGATTGGATTGCCAATTATTTCTTTGGGATTCCTAGACTCCCTGGGAATCCTAGATTCCCTGGGATTATTCGAGACTGCCTAAGATTTCCAGATTCCTCGGACTCCCACCTATGTAAGATTACCAACGATTACCAAGACTTTGATCGGATTTCCTATGATTCCCTTGCGATTCCTAGATTCTCTGGGATTATTCGGGACCGCCTAAGATTTCCAGATTCCTCGGACTCCCACCTAAGGTTACCTGAGATTACCAAAAAATTTGTACACCAGATTCCCTAAGTGACTGACCCCTCGACCTGCCGCCGTTAGCACCAATTTGTTTGTTGGGTGAGAATAAAATTGAAAGTAAAACACACCATGTTTAGCATAAAGAATGACCAACCTTTACACATTGGCTGTGCGCCGCTCCACTTCTTGTCGGCGCCGCAGCGCCTGGTCGCGTCCCCGACCAGCCTGTATCCATACTTACACTCGTACGAGACGACGGAGTTGTAAGCGCACGACGTGTACACCGCCTTGCCGTGCCGGGGTGCCTCAGGGGGCGCGCACTGCACCGCTGTCACAACTGTTGCAGGGAATCGCTTGAGAGGATATTGCAGTAGATGCTTCAAAATGTGCGAACTTAAGACATACATAATATACACGGTGTTGCAGTTGCCCCCGTAATATTTTAACTGACATAAAGTGGCTATTCTATATGTAAAACTAAACAACTTCTGTGGCGAAAATTTTTTTTTTGAAACAAAAAACAAATTAAAAAGTCGTAGAACAAAAGTTGTTCTATTTCACGTACAGAATTTACGTACACGTACAGGTTTTACGGTTGGGGTTGCAACACCGTGTATAAGTATTGATTCATATGTAGCTACTATGAGTAATGAAATGAATTACTCAAAGTAGTCGATATTGGACAACGGGTGGCTAAGCTCAAGTGGCAGTGGGCTGGGCACGTTAGCCGAAGAGACGATGACAGCTGGAGTAACCGTGTCCTACACTGGCGGCCGGGGACATGAAAACGGAGTGTGGGAAGACCGCCCGCCAGATGGGACGACGACATCAAGTAGGTACGTCGGTGGAAAGCAGTGGTTCCGTATCGCTGAAGGCCGGGAGTACTGAATGAAAATTGGAGAGGCGTATGTCCAGCAGTGGACGCTTACACGCTGACTGACTGATTCATATGATAAGAATATCCCCACTGCATCTCTCCCCGTGCACGTCGTAAAAGGCGACTAAGGTCAAGATGCCGTGCTAAAGGGCGACAGGGTAGCCACATACGCTCACCTTGGCGCGGACCTTCCACCGGATCGTGCAGCAGGTGGATCTTCGTGCCTTACTTGCTGCTTGATAGTTAACTTGTCCAAATACATTGCTAAACGTGGTGGTCGATGTTGTACTGCAATTTACAAGAGTACTTGCAGCACACAACACCGATTACTCTGCTTACCCTGATTGTCGGGATGCAGCGTATAGCATGTATGTTGATAGATTGATTGATGGGAATGTCGATGGATAAAGAATAAATTGAACCATATAAGTGAAGCAATTGAGGAATTAATTGTGATGATGACACAGCCATAAGAAGAGAGTTCGTGGATGTTGGCACGAACAATTGACTCATTGCCCACATAATGTCCCCCCTAGTACAGTCTCGGTTCCTTCAAGATGGGCTAGAATAGGAACCTGTCAGACCCCGGCATGGCATCTAGCAATGACCATCTAACGATCTAACGACCACCTTATGGGTGGTTCAGCGCCACATGTCGCACCTTCAATAACAAATAAAAAATAAAATATTGAGAGGACAATGAAACTGAGACTTGTCACAAATTGATTGATGGTGCGGCTATGATAGTTGACGCAGAATGTTGAGTAATATCTTGAGAAATTTGAGAAATTAATTGAGAGGACAGTGGTATAGGTAAAAATTTATGTGCTGGGATAGTTGATGGACAATTGAAGCATAATTGAAACAGTTGAGGGATTTGTTGTAATTGTACTGCCAAAAGAAAGGCAAACTACGGAGTTGTAAGTACACGAACAACTGTCGCAGGGAATTGAATGAGAGGACAGAGACTAAGAGGTGACATAAATTTATGGATGGGGTGCGGTGATAGTTAATGAGTATGGTGATGCCACTGCCAAGAAAGAAAACTGAGGGATAATTAGATTAACACAATAACTGAGACAGTTAAATGGTGAGGAACACTGCCATAAGCGAAATAGTTAAAATAGTGCATTGAGGGCACACTCGTAAGCGAATTAAATTAATAAAGTTAATGTAATTGAAATATGAGTCGACTGACAAATTGATTGAGAAGACGACTGCCACATAAGCACAGTTTCTTTGAAAATTGATTGTGAGGTTACAGCCATAACAGTTATTAAAATTAATTTTATATAACATACTTTCGAAGATGACTTACTCGAGAAATTGGTAACTAATAATATACCCATGTATTTAAAAAAAACTAATAGTTATTGAGACTAAGTAATAAATGAGAAACACCGCCATAAGCAAAAGGTTTTAGGGGTGAATGTACGGTACTGTAAAATATTAATTTGTAAACAAAAACGAAGATATTTCCCAAAAGAAATTCTTGCGTTTGTAAGCATGCACACTATCATAGTTATCCACGTGGATGGTATTATCTACAAATTCCAGAAATTTAATTTGTATCTTCATTCGCCAAACAAAATTTAAAAAGCCATACTATTTTACGAAATATTTCGAAAACTTACTTGCTCAAAACACGAACCTACAATCCACTATTCACACCAATAATAAAAATGGTACGTTCGTTTTTTTTATTATTTTATTGAGCACTATTTCTAAGACTCGATTGTAATTATAACATTCTTTATAATTCAACAGCTTGTACAGTAAGCATAACATTGCAAAAAAATGCACAAAGTTTTCTCTAGAAGTTAGGCCAGTCATGGCAGTTTGTGCCCGAGAGTAGGCTTGAAAACTTGCTGTCAGTACAACTACAACATATTTATATATGTATTTTTTTTTTCATTTCGCATTTACCACATCTCATCTCATTATAAATTGATGATTTTGGTTTATTTTAATAGAGAGTTTAATAACAAGAAAACTTTAAAAGTAGAATTGAAAAAGTGTGAGCGGTTTTATTTTATTACCCTTGTCCAAATAAAATTTTTCTTATATGAAAAAAATATACTATACTTCGCTCCCTATGAATTATTACCATTTTGAAAAGAGTGGGATCGATAGATATAACGAATTGTGATATTTTAGTATGTCGGCTGGCGGGCGGCGCAACGCACGGGCGGGTGTCTATCTATACGAATAAATAGCGCACCGAGCGGCCGCACTCGCCATATTACATAGAAAGCCAACATTGTAAATGGGTGGATCAACTTTTTCTTGTAACGTAAAAACGTCAAATAAAAAAAAATTAATTGCAATTTATTAATTAGTTGAAAATCAATAAGTAAAAAATACTTAGGTTTATAAACAATTGAAAAAAAGTAGAGAACTATTCAAAATAAAAAATTAATCAAATTTTTTGTGGTTACCCAGGGGACAATTTTTGTCCCCAGTTTTGTATGGAAAAGAGGGGTTGTCTTCAGGGTAACCAATATTTTCAAAAAATTACTCAAAATTATTTGTGCAGCTTCTTCCTTATTGATCTATTACTTATGTGAGAGTTGCTGTAACTATTATAAGGTGAATTTATCAAGGTGATAGACAAGGTCCTTTTTTCAGACAGATACTGAAAACAAGAAAAAGTTGATCCACCCAATTACTTCCCTCTTTCATTTTTAATTGTTCTATGAAATATAGCAATTCGTTATATATATCGATTCATTCTTTTCAAAGTGCTAATTTAAACAGTACTAAATATATACTTATTTGCAAATACGGCTGGCCCTAGCTTCTTCAAAACACAGTTGTGATTGTTGAAGTTATGTTTCTAACACATAATAATATTCATAAATTTTATAATGAACATCATATATCGCCACTTGGCGTTTTGCGATAAAAATTTCTTTGAAATACGACTACTTTCTAATTTCATAAATATAAGCATAACGATTTGAGTTAGTTTAACCATTAAAATTAATTCCAAGTAATGAAAGTAGGAAATTCAAAGTACGTTGCAGGTAAGCATACTATGCACGTTCGACAGTTGGACACTATGTATTTCTCCTATGAATTAGTAAGATTTTTACTAATTGATTAATGAGTGAAGTAAGCTACTCGAATGCTGTGCCTACGATGTGTGATATCTCTCAATCGACTTTTCCATTCTCTTCTCCTTTTTCAAAAGCAGCTTTGGGAAGAGAAATATAATTTTGATTATTATTTCACGAAATATGAAAGCGAAAATGTATCGAGAATGGTTACGCATCATGACAATGAGATTATACGACTTCTATATTCAATTCTCTTAATATGCCAATGCTTTTGCCATGATATTGAATCGCCCAACGAAAATGCAACTTAACGACACACAATAAACTAGCGATAAAAATCACACAATACTTCTGGAATTTCTACGAATTTCAGACTCGACAATATTCCAAAATTAATACAAATTTCAGATTTGTCACAGGAGTTCGTCAACGATTGTGGTATTAGAGTATTCAAAATCATGCAATGCATTCCGGATGCTGAGAACAACATTGAGAAAGTCGTCAACTACATTGTCACGCACGAAGCCATTCCACCAGTACACCAGCTCGCACACGCTGGCTTGCACCCTTCTCACCGTACCTGTCATCCGTGTTGTCAACACTCTCTCATCTTGGTATACACTCAGCTTTCGCCTTTGTGAGATGTTTTATTTACAATAAGTACCTTTTGCAATAATTGTTTATAATTTGTTTGTTCTATCTTAAACTTTTTATGTTTGTTTTATATGTATATGTGGTTATTGCAATAAATTTATTAGTTTTATCAACCATATCATCTAGTTTGATGCTTTATTTTGCTGCTTGATTTTTAATATCAATTGCGTATGTATATACTCACGAACTTTAACAAAAAAAAAATTGTTTATTGATTTCCCGAACACCGCGTTCATGTGTTTCAAGCATTTCGTATGGATCTGTTGTTTTTCTTTCTGACTTTTTATGTTTGGCTTTTAAAAGTATAGTTAAACTCATATGTCCAGTTGCGGGAAGGATTGTTCTCTGATTCAGCTAACCTTAAGATTATCTCGCGGAATTATATAATCGCTTCTTCTGTATCCGTGAGATAATCCTAAAGTTAGTGGAACTATAGATAATCTGAGTTATAGTTTTAGCATTAGTTTTTGATAAAGTTAACTAAGCATGTCTATTCTCTAACGATGAAAACGTGTCACTAGGTACCTTTTTCCCAAACTGTTTTTTTCTCGGAGACCACTTTCAAAATTTTGCTGTTTTCTGTGATCCCCCTCCTGCTTTATTCCCAAAACTCGTAAAAAAAATTGAAGATTAGATCTAACGATGTAAATTTGCGTCGCGGCTAAGTTCCCACCGTGCTTGTAGAATTGGGAGAAATCGTTTCATTTTTTTTTTATAGAAAGCGCGACTTGTGGCGCCGGGCCACGTGGACATTCGTCCGTATGCGGCGGTTGCGAATGCCATGCCGGCCTGACAGGTGCCCATTCACGCCTCTCTTGAAGGACCCGAGACTAAACTTGTGTTTGGAAATATGTGGGCAGGGAGAGCGTTCCAGAGTTTACCAGTTCTGTGGAGGAAAGATCTGCAGAACCGATTGTTACGCATCCGCGGCAAGTCCAGCGTATATTAAACCTACAATTAACAATTGTTTCTGCACTTACGTGCTCCAAACTCACAGCACAGCTGTTTCGAAAAACATCGTTCGGGAGAAACGGATTTTTGTTACTCTGGGTCTTAAGGTGACGTGAGGCTGCGTCTGACTCGAATTTCAAGAAGACGACCACCAATATTACTCACCCAAGGGATTCAGTTTTAATATATGTAATACTTCATCTATCAGCGCAGATCGACAGCTTTTTGAAAACACCATTTGATTTCGCTCCATAGAAAAAAATCATGAACATGCCTCTGAATTTAGTTATAATAACGTATTTAAGGCAACCTGACCAAATCAAGGCTTTGGAAAAAATTTATTTTATTAGTTGAATATCCGTAGCTTTTTACTTTTTTGTTTCGATCCGTAGTAGTCTTGGAAAAAAAAATAAAAATCTAATTTTTGATTGATTGATTGTGTTGCATCCTACTCCAACCAGCGAATGCGGCGGCGCCTTGAAAGAGAAGTACGGGCGAATACGGGTTGACAGGGCCTTAAGTATAATTTTATTTCACACATCGATGATTTTCAGTCCTGGCATTTATCGATAATTTTCATCTATTTTGCTAAAGTGCTCAATAAAGTTGTGTTCGTAACTTTTCTTTAGTGTTAATGGAAGAGGTCTTTTACGAGGCTGTAAAGTCGAGGAGGCTTCTAAGGAGAGCGACTTATGAGCCTCTAGTCAGCGAGACTGGCTTTATGAAGGCAGTTTATGAACAATATTGTCACCAAGTTCGTGAAATAGATGCTTAGAGAGAAAATAATGTAATTCAAATAGAGAACTAGTGTTGTTATAAATTGTATTGTATTGTATATTTTATTTATGATGATAACATAAAATTTCACACACATAAACCAAATTATTCATAAGTACCTACCAAATAGTTTGTATTACGTCGCTTCAGCGACTCTTTGGTACCTACATCGTGGTCGTTCAGTTTATTTGTCAATATTGTTTTTTCATTATCACAAAAATATTCAAATACTAAATTTTCATATACAACCTAAGTCACGTTTTTAAAAAGGCGAGCTTATGATTATTAAGGATTTCTTCCAATCGACCTAGAATTTTACGGCTGGTTTATATTGAATTTTATTTAAAACGTTTCTTTAATAAATTTGTGTAATGCTGTGATTTTTCATATATTTCCTGATTTTCGGATGTATGCATGCACCTTATATTTGTTTGTTAGTTTAATATAATAGGTTTATATTTTATGTTATTTAATACAGGTTTTAGTATATTATTAAAACTGATCTAAATAAAAATTACCTTAAATCAAATCTTTCATTAGCAGGTAACTTTACGCTAAGGGATGTATGTGTATCAGATACTGCAGGGCTACCACGAGATTAGCTACGCCGGCTACGCCGAAGTGTGGCGTGCGTAGAGAACGTAAGCCGCTGCGCGGAAGCGAGTTCGCAAATCTATCGCATTCGCTTCCGCGCAGACGCTTACGCTCTCTACGCACGCTACACCTCGGCGTAGCCGGCGGCGCGGCGTAGCGAAACTCGTAATAGCCCTACTGATCACGTTCCCATACCCATTCATTTTTTTTATGATACCAAATACCTACCCATGCTATGAATTAATTGTTCAATAAACTATTATTTTAGTAGGATGGGTAGGTATTTGAAATCCGAAAAATAAATGGATATGGGAACGTGATCAGTATCTCATACACATACACCCCTTAGCGTAAAGTTACCTACTAATGAAATACCTTATAATAATTACTAATTTTTTTATTGATCACTGTCTTTAGAAAGCGCAGAATAAATTTTATTCGATATTAGTATGTACATAATGTTAATTGTAAACACCGAGTAGTTTCTGTATTATTGCTTACCTTTTGCCGACGGAGCGGCCGATATCGGCCGCTTTATACATTAAACATGTTCAGTTTTTCATTTTAGGACGCCCTGGTTGGGGTTTTTCGGTATATATATTCAATGTACAGACTTTTTTGCATTTACGATTTTGTAATAATATTTATAGATTTTTATGTAAGTATAACGATTTGCACTATTTTTCCACAGGTCACGAAGTGAAGAAGGTGCAAGCCGCAATGATCCATCAACAGCGTACGATAGTTTATATACTCACGGACACACGTCGGCAGCTCCTTGGGGGCCCACGTGCCGTCCGCCTGACAGAACCTCTCATCCTTGCCGACCAGCTCGAACCCCGGGCCGCAGCGGAGGAGGGCGCGACAGCCGAATGTGTGGCACTCCGCCGTCACCCACCCGTGGGGTACGTCGCCTGGCGGGCCGCACGAGCGGGCTGTGGGGAGGGAAGTCGATCAAGGAAATTCGTCAGCCTCGGTAGCTCAGTGGTGCGGTCAGTCGACTTGTTAAGCAACGCTGAGCGCGGTCAGTCCTTGGATGGGTGACCGCTCGACCGTTGGAGGCTGACCGTGGTTCGGATTCCACGTTGAACTGTAGGTCCCCTCCCTTCTTACCCTACTAGGTGTAAGGTTCAACTAGCCCGGGTTGGTACCACCGCACTGAACGAAACGTCGGTGATGTAGCCAACCGTGTTATTTAAAAAAAAATGTTGTTGGAACAAACGGGTGAAATAAAGAACTATAGGGAGTGGGGAAAAAATGCTGAAATCATTGCCACAATTTATTGGGTAGCGCTGTTGAAGTCCTTCGAACAAATATCCGCAGGAACGGTCTGCTACGAACGAAGTGATGAAGTCCTTGGAATAAATTATCATATTAATGGGATTTGATGATACAAGTCGTTGAAGTCGTCGGAACAAACGTCTGGAACAAAGAACGAAGGGGCTGTGGGGAGAAAAAATTCTGAAGTTATTGTCAATTTATTGGAGACCGTTGTTGATGTCCTTTATAATCAAATGTCTGCAGGAAAGGGATGCTAGGAAAGAAGTGATGAAGTCCTTGGATCAAAATAAAGCTCAAAGTGCTGACGTCATTGAAACAATATCCGAGGACAACACTGAGAAAACTTGAAGGTTGGGTTTAAGCACTGAACGACATCGGAATTTTCTTTTACGAACATCGACTTGGATGGCTATGTCAGTGCACCAACGTCATATCATATGTAATGCATTTAAACCATAATGCATCGCTCTTAGATTATTGATAGGTCTCCGCGCGCTCCGACTAGATACCGCGCTACCTTAAAACAACAGCTCCGTGAATGCGGCAACTCAATATTCTAGTGTGTGTAAGAAAATGTTGTAGTATGTGTGTGATCCCATAGTCTTTCCTATTGAGACTGGCTCGAGTACGCCGACTTCGGCGTAGTATTTGTTGCCGCATTTTACACGTACACGGGCGGTATCTAGTCGGAGCGCGCGGAGACCTATCAATAATCTAAGGCATCGCTACTCCCAAAACATAGAGAACCAGGAAACCACTATCGTTTCACTTCAAGTCTGTTTCTACAAAATAACGTCGCAAGACTTACAAGATAAAAGTTAAATTACTTTAAAAACTCCCGACACATCAGTAACCTTTTAAAAAATCAAAACTAAACCATTCGTCCATTCGTTTGGTAGCTACGATGCCACAGACAGACAGACAGACGTAGACGTCAAACTTATCAACATTAAACACCCCACTTTTCTCGTCGTGGGTTAAAAGGGCACACTTACGTTCGCAGCTAATATCAGGACCGTACCAGGATGCCTGTCCATCGATAGCCAGGCACTTGGCTCTCGGGAAACCGTTGGTGACGTAACCGGTGTGGCAGTGGTACTGCACAGTGGCGTCCAGGTCGAACGTGGCCTGCTCGGGCAGGGCGGAGTGGCGGGCATGCTCGATGGTGGGGGGCTGCAGGCAGTATACTGCAGGAGGAAGTTCGTTTGGGTAACATACAGTCTCATGCGGGTTATTAAGGGTTTTCATAGTAATCTGTGACAAAGTCTCAATCCAGTTGAAATATATGTAAAGTAATGTATGTATACAACGTGTCCCAAAACTCAACGTCAAGCGGGAACCAGGAATTAGGCCAGTTTATGACTACCCAGGGAAAAATGAGAAAAAAATTTTTTTGTAAAATTAAAAAATATTAATTAAAAGTTAACCACTAGACAAGATCAAGCGTTTATGGATATGTCTTGAGTTAATGTTTGTGTCGTATTTTATAGCATATTTTACAACAAATAAATAATTATCCGTAATTATCAAAGGATTAAATTATCAGATGTGTGAGCTAGACAATATGTCAGAAAACGATGTAGGTGTGTGCCAAGGTTCGGTTTTGGGGTCAGTATTGTTTGAGTCCACATGGATTTTAATGTGCATCGAAATAGATGTTATTTATTCACGTTGGTTGTATATACATATAATAGGTAATCGTCTATAGTGTAAAACGTGCATGGATGGGTCACAAACAAATACAAATTCCTTTGGTACTACATTATTATTTGCTTACTATTCATCTTGCAAGCCGGTGGCTGGCCCGCCCACTGTCCATCGGCTTGGCAGTTTCGGCTCTGCAGACCTACCACGTGGTAACCATGGGGACAGGTGTACACCGCCCTGTGAGAGAAAGGGACAAATAATTTAACAATAAAAAAAAAAAACAAAAAAAAACAATCACATTAGATTTTCACAAAATAAGAAATGTTGATCACGACTAAAGATTACATAACTAACGTTAAGCTTTAACATAAGTAATATTATAGCTAATCAATAATAAAAAATTTAATAACTCTTTTTAGTTAAAAACCAACTTCAACCCCTAAAGCACCTCCTTTCCAACATAAAATGAATCATCGAAATCGGTTGGCGTGATAAAGAATTATTCACCCATTTGTCATGCACATGCTTATGCAAATTTAAGAGTTTAATGATATTCTTATGGGTCCTATCATCAGAAATTGACCAAATTTATATCGAACAACCCCTAAGGTAGCCCCTTTCAAAATGTCTAAAAAATATTTCGACGAATTGAGAGCCTCCTCCTTTTTTTTTAAGTCGGTTAAGAATTATTTTGAATTCATTCAATATCTCAAGAGGCAAAAACTTACGAATTAGACTTTCTGATGATTTCTCATATATTTTTCTATTCAATCAATCAATTCTCTCAACTCAATCTAATATTCCTTCGTAACACACTTACTTTGACTTCCCACTCGAAAACGAATACCGCAGTTCACGATAATAATATTATCGAGTATCCTCGACGTTAACAATATAACAATACTTTCCGCTCTCATCTAGAGGAAAACTCTTCGACAGTTTCCCCTCAACCGAAGATTTTATTTACGAAAGTGTTGGCCTCAGGCGGCCCCGCAAACAAAAGAATGTGGTTGGCGAGAGAAAATATAACAATACGCAAGTGTAAACAGAGATGAATTGAGCCTTTCGATTTTTAGAGAGCGGGAGAGGGAATGTTTTCAGAGTTGGATGAAAGGGGATTTGTGGCGATAAATGCCAAAAAAATCGGTCAAGTCTGAGTTTTATTCGCGCACGGAGGATCCGTAGATCCACTATCGTCTATCACGGACACTGCTCTGTAGAATAGCATCCCTTATTCCCTGCCACCCGTCCTATCTCCGCATGACTCGTCGCAGAGTGACTCAGCAACCTTTTGTTGTTGACATTGGGCTTTTGAGAACCCATCGGTTCTCTAAATCGTATCTTTGTCGCACCGCTATGTTGTGGAACTGTCTTCCGGCGAGTGTGTTTCCCGAATGCTTTAATCTGAGTGTCTTCAAACGTCGTATTAACAGGCTAGACAGCCTAGCAACAGTCCGCTAATCCGCTGGTATGGCACCTAACTGAGCGTGGTTTCGCGTGGAGAGGTGTTTTTGGCTCTGTCGACTGCACCATTGGTCTCTTGGCACAGCCATCCATGTTGGTTTACAAAAACTACACCATACCTATCAAAATCGGCATGTCCCTAGTTCACGGGCTGATATCACGGATGTTGTTGTAGCCAATCGTGTTAGTTACCTAATAACAAAATCCGTTAAGTGCGAGTTTTACTCGCGCACGGAGGTTTGCGTATCTATCCGCCTCCCCCCCCCCCCCCCCCCCCCCCTTCAAGTGCCAGCGTCCTGGCGCAGGATACATACTTTTCCTTGTCACTTTTGCCAGCGTCCTGCAAAAGGACGGTTGCATATGTTCCTAGTAAATGATTTTTTTAAATTCGACCATCGTGCCAATCTCTTCTAACTTATGTGTCATTATTCATGAAAGAACAGGCTAGCTCTACAAATCCACACTTCTATGACATCTCTATGCCTGTCCTTGAAAATAATTCTCGAAAACAAACTCCGTCAGTCACGCCACTTGAGTCGGCGGAGTGGGTCGCTTGTTTTCGATTAAAATTGATTAATGTGACGTTTATTGTGGTGTTTCTGTGTCACGAACAATGGACTGGTATGTAATCTTCACTTTACAATAGTTCTTACAGTTGAGGAACGATTTATTTGCGAAGAACCGTGTTTTCGAAGCGAGTCGAAAAAAAATTCGACTTCTCTCGATTTTTTTTTTCTTTTGATGTTTTGATTGAAACCGATAGAATTCCTAGACGTGTTACTAATGCAATGACTAGTAAATTTAACGTACATTTCGAAAATATAGGCTTTTCACATAGGTTTTTTAGAAAAAAGTCTAGAAATATGGTCTAGAACGCGCGGCGGCGGAGGGTGCGCGGGCGCACGCCCTCTGACGAAAATTGCCTGGCAAATTAGAGGTTGTAGTCGACCTATATAACTCAACATTTTCTTCTTTTTCATTATTTGTTGTTATATCGGCCATAATAACACATATTCTGTGAAAATTTCAACAGGCTACCTATTACGGTTTAAGAGACAGAGCCCTCGGATAGACGGACAGAAAGACAGACAGACGGCGTAAGCTTAGTAATAGGGTCCCGTACGACGGATACGGAGCCCTAAAAAATATGAAATAAAATAAAAGATACTATGGAGGTTCAGGTTCCGCATCACTCACTTGTCGCCGAAGAGCCGACCCGGCACGGTTACTGTACCCTCGACCGGATGCTCCAACTCTGGACACTCGCGGTCTGAAACACAAACACAAAACCACAATTGTACCACTGCATCGCTTGCCATTATACTCCGCGTGGAGACTTAGCCAAAATGGCTATCGAAAAATCACATTGCGAAAATTTTTGGCATCTGCGGCGGGAGCACAAATGCGTCGATAAGCCTATATCGATCGATAAACATCTATTTGTTTCATTCGACGAAGTAGAATAGAAGAAGACGAAAAGATGTTTATCGATCGATATAGGCTTATCGACGCATTTGTGCTCCCGCTGCTGAGGGAAATATCTTTCGATACCCCGTTCCTTTTTTTTATGTAATCCGCTATGAATGGCTGAGTGGGAGGGACCAAAGCACATGCTCCGACCAGCCAATATCACCTCCGGGAAGGTAGGTGCCATACCGGAGACTTAACTGGATTGCTGGCTATACTGGACTAGAGGAGAACACAACCCAGGCTGCTATGCGGCCATCTTACATCCAGTACGGTGTTACCAAACCAGTCAGCTACAATTTGAGCCTACCACCTAGTAATGGGCAAGGGAGGGGACCTACAGTTTTACACCGGCTCCGAACGGCGAAACAGCGGGTGTAGGTATGCACGTAAATTTTTTCGTCAGAAAAAACTCATTGGTACACGCCGACCGGATTCGAACCTCGGACCTCTCGCATGAGAAGCCGATGCCCAAACCACTCGGCCACCCGCCGCTTAATGAAAGCGCGACATACGGCACGGCGGCGCGGCGCCGAGCCACCCATAAGATTTCTAACGACGCCAATGGACATTCGGTCGTATGTGGGGGCTACGAATGCCATGCAGGCCTGACAGGTGCCCATTCACGCCGCCCCTCTTGAAGGACCCTACGAGTCTAAGCAATTTGCATTGGCATCCGTGATTTTATTTTAGAAATCAATACACAAAATTAACCTCCATCGCGAACGCTGGTCGCGAGTCGCGAGTTCGCGACGCGACCAGCGTATAGCGCCATAAAAATAAAATCCGGGACTTCGGGTATTAGATACCCGAAGTCCCAGATCACGCAAAGGGTAGCGCGACACCAAAATATAATTCCGCATATTATACGATATCCGGAAAAAGAGCAAAAAAAGAGAAAAACGTTAAAATATAATCAAACTGTCAATCAAAAGCCGAAAAGTTGGCTCCGCGCTGAATAATATCCGAATAATCACAGAGGACTAAAATTTTTGAGCGAACAATTTTTCAAACGCCAGCAATCCATTAATCTAGGAATTTTGCACCAGCAGCGAGTCGACAGATTACGCGGTTGTGTGACGGCTTAAATTAATCCCACTTTTGACGGCGGCATTTTCGCTATTTTCGCAAATCACGGCTCGAAGGACCATTCGCGTCTGAAGTGTGGGTACCATGCTTGTTTGATATTCGATGGTAAAATACATAACCAAACGGATTGGAAGAAGATTTAATTAGAAGATAAGCCATTTACCTAACTCACCGGATAAATTATAATGCTTAGTTATTATTAGTTAGTTTAGTTAATTATTAGTTATTAGGCTCAAATTGTAGCCGACTGAGTTGTTACCACCGTACTGGATGTAAGATGGCCGCATAGCAGCCTCGGTTGTGTTCTCCTCTAGTCCAGTGTAGCCAGCAATCCAGGGAAGTCTCCGGTATGGCACCTACCTTCTCGGAGGTGATATAGGCTGGTCGGAGCATTTGCTTTGGCCCCTCCGACTCAGCCAACCATACCGGATTACATAAAAAAAAAGTTGAAAGCTGACACCAAGCAAATAATATTAAATTGATTATAATTGGCTCTAAAATCACCAAAATATTGTGGGATTTTAGAGCCAATTATAATATTAATTTACTGAAAATGTTTTTAGGTTATTGTCCTTAGTACAACACGGCCCACTTTGGTTTTCTGGAACCAGTAACCTTGAATGATATGTGTTGTAAATTATATACGTATATAGGTTTATTATAGAGTCTACAATGTAATTTGTCGACGAAAACAAAAATATAAAACAAAACACATCTACTGCCATCACATTTGGGGGCGGTTAGTTAAGAAAATGTGTTTGACATTTGACATTTTAACATACATAAATACATATTTTTGAACTGTCACACAAAATAAACATTACATTTGTATTTTCTTTATGGAAACTGACATGGTTGGCGGTGTAATCCCATTACACTTTGGTGAACTAGGTGCCTTGTCTGTCAGTGCTTCCTTTTATACTCCCCGGTATAATAGATTATTAATTTTAATTAAGTTAACGGTAACATTTAATTTCAAATTTTAGAACGTGTTTTTCTGTAGCTTAATTTTTTTAAGTGGCAAGGCCGCCGCATATCACATCATCCGGCTCGAAGGACCATCGGCCCGCTAAAATGTCAAGCATCCGTCAAGTGCGGTGGCGCGCGACTAATGAGGCACTCCTCCGCCTACAGTCTCCAACCAAATGAACGTATTTCGCGAGCCATTTACCGTAATTTACCGAAAATATTACTTAAGCACGAACGTGCGTGACATGTGTATCGAGTTTAAAAAAAAATCTCATAAATAACACCTTTTTAGGTTTCCGTATCCCGTACGGAAGCCTATTTCTAAGCCTCCGCCGCCGCCGCCGTCCGTCTGTCCGAGGGCTGTATCTCTTGAACCGTAACAGGTAGCCCGTTGAAATTTTCACAGAATATGTGTTACTATGGCGGATATAACAACAAATAAGATAAATAAGAAAATGTTAAAAATTAAGGGGGCTCCCATACAACAAACGTACGAAAAATCGATTAGTCACACTATTGAATAATAGATGGCGCCACAGGTCATACATTGCATTGTTGAAAGACAAAAGATAGCCGCTTTTTGGTCGTTCAATCAGGTCATGTCAGTGCTTCCCTTAATTTAATGTCGGCTACACTGAACTGGACGGAAAAACGAACTATTTACATAGCCGTTTCGACCGATGTTTCGTTCAGTGCGGTGGTACCAATCCGGCCGGGATAAACCCTACCACTCAGCCACCCATACCGGATTACATAAAAAAAAGGTAAGAAGAGAAGGGGCCTACAGTTCAACGTGAAATCCGAACCACGGTCAGCCTCCAACGGTCGAGCGGTCACCCATCCAAGTGCTGACCGCGCCCAGGGTTGCTTAAAACAGTCGACCGACCACACCACTGAGCTACTGAGGCTGACTCATGATCACTCCGCCGCCGGGGGAGGCGCAACGGTTGGCGGAGAACTGACCATCGCACCGGCATGAGGATGGGCAATACGTTTGGCCTGTAACGACGAACCACATAGTTCAGAGAACGACCTTCAGTAAAGATGTTATATTATGTATATACCTATATAAAACCCATACCTATATATTTGTTTTTTTTTTCATTTAAAACTAGCTTTATGCCCACGACTTCGCTCGCGTGAAATTCGTATTTAAAAATAAGAGAGTAATTATGTAAGGAAGAAGGCGGCCGAGCTGCGTCCTGCGTTACCTGTATTTCGGAGCGCGGAACAATTCGGTTTGTATGAGAGCAACATCCAACATCTTATACTTAGTAACCGAAACTTAATTTGATTTAGCCTATCCTGTGTCACGTATAGTTAAATGTGCTTGCACTAAGTTTCATCTAATTCGGATGATCGGTTTAATAGTTATGGAAGAACATACATACATACAGAAAATATTTCTAACAATCGTCAATTTCGTACGCAATATTTCTCAAAACAAAGTAACTTACTCCATGACAATCCCTTACAGATTAATTTATTAGTATTGATATCAGGAGAGCGAATATTCAATTTCAATTCAAATTGGTTTCAATGCTAAAAAAAAATATTTAATTCAAATAATGGTCACTGATTGTATCACGCCTGTTGTGCGTTGTGCTCAGCGGCGACAACCTCTCAAAGCAAAATTATCCAAAAATATCTGCGACACGACCGCCCGCCCCGCCGCCTCCCCGCCACCGCCGCACCGCGCCTGTGTTCTTAGCTAAATGAAAGGTCGTCTCTTGTATTTTCTGGTGAAATTTGTTACAGTAATTGGATGCTAAACAGAATAAGCCCGCGGCTTTACACCTCATAGGAAAACAGTTTTGTGTTTATTTTGTTTTGCAGATTTCTTTTTATTTCAAACTAAATACGAGTATACTTACACTAGCTCACAGCTCAGGCCGCCGATGACGTAGAGTTATGATTTTTTTTATGGAAACGGACACGGTTGGCTACATCACCTACAACATCCGTGATGTCAGCCCATAACACCGGGTGAACTAGGTACCACGTCAGTGCTTCCCTTCATTTCATATCGGCTACACTGAACTGGACGGAAAACACGAACTACATAGCCGTTTCGACCGACGCGACGTTTCGCTCAGTGCGGTGGTAGCAACCCGCACGGGATAAACCCCTACCACCTAGTAAGTTAAGAAGGGAAGGGACCTACAGTTTAACGTGGAATTCGAACCACGGTGATGTCTCCAACGGTCGAGCGGTCACCCATGCAAGTACTGACCGCGCTCAGCGTTGCTCAACAACAGTCGACCGACCGCACCACTGACCTACCGAGGCTGACGTTTTATAGCCTAAAGCCATCTTGAGAAGTGACCAAACGTATAACAGTGAAATGCGTATGTGAATCGATGGAGTGGTTCTCGAGGTATAAGAATATTCATATATTGACATACTTTACACGGTTGCCCGTAGAATTTATTAGGATACGGACAAACACACGCACGAACGCACCCTCACACACATATGTGTGTGTTCATTCATGCATTCATTATAAACTAGCTTTCGTCCGCGGCTTCATTCGCCGCCCCGCGCCGTCCCGCGCCGCCCCGCGCCGTCCCGCACCGCCCCGCGCCGTCCCGCGCCGCCCCCCCGCCGACCCGCGCCACAGCGCGCCGTCCCGCGCCGCCCCGCGCCGTCCCGCGCCGCCCCGCGCCACGCCGCGCCGTCGCGCACCGCCCCCGCCCCACGACTTTCCGCGCCGATCCGCGGTGCCCCGCCCGCTCCGCGCCGCCTCGCGGTTCCCCGCGCCGTTCCGCGCCGCCCCGCGCCTTTCCGTACTGGCCTTATTTGTTTTCTGCAAATAAAAAAAAGAACAGAATTCGAAATTGAGTTTTTATGTGATGTTGATAGGCTTTCAATTTTCTTGGAAGAAGACATGATGGCGGGATTTTTTGCGACTTACTTGACATTTATCGTTATATTTTAGCAAATTTACATAATATCGTTATAAATAATAGCCTATGTGCTATTCTGATGTATAAGATATAGTAATGTAAAGTCTCATCAAAATCCGTTCAGTAGTTTTTGCGTGAAAGAGGAACAAAGATCCATCCATACATCCATACATCCATCCTCACAAACTTTCGCGTTTATAATTTTAGTAGGACGTTCATTACATTACCTATGAAATGTATTAAGACCTGCAGAAATTAATTTTAACCACATAGTTAAAGGCATGGTTAAGGCTCTAATCTATCAGGTCTCAAATCGTTAAACATTTCAGGTGAAATTGGATTTTTATATTTGACACATGCAAGATTTTTATATTTGACACAGGTTTTTAATTATTTATTTCCAATCCAGAGCGTCATCCAGATAATACTCGTAGGCAGCAAACTTGGCACGTGGAGCGCGCTCAAAGTTCTACAAATACAAACAAACTTAGCATGTTGGGTGCAATCTTCGGGGTTCAAACTCCAGCTCACCGGAGAAGTTGCGAGAAAACAGACCCAACTATTCTCGAGTTGAGAAGTCTGCTGTCCGAATTCGCAATAAGCGACAGTTTGGCGACGGAATGGCGTAACGAAATTGGGGGTCGACGAGTGGTTGAACATATCGAATAGTGTTCGATAAAATATTGTATGTAGGTATGTATATATTCTTTATTTAACACCAATTTGTAACCAATTTATAACCGAATCAGAATCTTAAAATAATAATAATACGAGTATAACCGTCTATTGGGTGAAAAAAACCCCCGACGCTTAAAAAGTTAAAAAGAATTTCCGTTTACTTTCTTAAAGGAGTCGGCAGACCGCTAAGTAAATTCCCGCGCAGCTCTGAGTTTTTGCATTTTATTTACTTAGCGGTGCCCCGACTCCTTTGAGAAAGTAAACGGAAATTATTTTAAACTTTTTAAGCGTCGGGGGGTTTTTAAATTTGTATTTTAATTTATTTCAAGCTTTTTTTTAAAAATCGCATGAAAATCTTTCCACTTTTTAAGAAAAAAAAATTTTTTATTACTTAATTACTTGATTACTTGATCACAAACATAGCTAAGAACCATCCCGATTAAAGAAGCTTCCTAATAAAAAAAACCGCATCCAAATCGGTCCATCCTTTTGGGAGCTAAGATGCCACAAACAGACAGACACACAGACACACACACACACACACGTCAAACTTATAACACCCCTCCGTTTTTTTCGTCGACAAAAAACAATAAAAGAAAACACACAATAAAAATAAAACTAGATAATAACTAAAAACCAATAACAAATTTTTGAAGAAAAATATAGCTAAGTAAGTATACATTTAAAGTTATAGGTAAGTACGAAGAATCTTGATATCGAACAGAGTTAGAATTGAATAGAACCCCAACGACGAACGGCGAACGCAATCCAAAGTTGGTCCATCCTGAATCCTGTCTCGTAAGTCGTGCTTGACCAAATCTCTGGATGAGGGGGCGAGTTTGAACGGCGGACAGCCTGAAGTAGATCAAAGGGATTTGTGGAGTAGTGTTTATTTATCGAAACAGTCGCTGTGCCCGCGGCTCCGCTGGCGGTAAAGTCAAATAGCAAATTGGATTTCAATTACAAATCATGGCATTTTCTCTGACTGTGTTCGCTTTCGACCCTACTGATCAGATCATATGAATAATGACGTGATGATAGGGTCCGAAAGGGGTCCATATTTAGAGACGAAAACCTCTGAAAAGTTTTCAGTCATTTTATAGTACTTTTTGGTGAGAATCGTTTCATCGGGATTAGGTATAAACGGACGACTTAAATAAAATCACTAACTCGTGGATAGAAATGGGTATGTTGCATACTTAACTATAATTATAGTAGAATTGAACTGCATGTAGGTAAATTCCAAAGACAGAAAGTTCACTGACATCAAAATAATAAAAAGGGGACTGGACTAGGTCATTGCCCTCCCTAGACATAGACAGCACTGTTTCCAAATCTCCCCAGACTCACTCAGGTTCATCGAGTTTTATTACAATTTCCAATTTTTGTATGAAAAAAAAAAATACAGAATTTCCATTTGAGTGATGCTAATTTTTTTCTTCTAATAATTTAGTACTTTCTATTCCTGAATATTTAAAAAAAATACGTTTTATGTTCCCTATAGCGAGTCCTTTTCACTGGAATGTTATATGATGCACTTAAAAAAATACTTCTTGAATTTTTCCAATTTGTCCCCCAAAATCTAAATTCATTAATTTACGATTTACGTTCGTGATTGGGTCATCACATCAAACTCAGTATATGTACCAAATTTAATTTTTTTTTTCTTCCAGTAGATTCGGAGAAAATAAGCTGTGACTGACGGAAAGACAAACACAAGAGTGATCCTATAAGGGTTAAATTTTTCCATATTTTCAAGTACATGAAGTAAAATAAAATGATTTTTTTGGGATTGCATCTGAAATAACCAACTGACATAGTGAGAAGAGTCTGTCTAAATTTAAAATGAAGAAATACCTCATGGATTATCTTAAAAACCGCTGGAAGGATCAGCGCACTCGACCGTGAAAAAAAAAATAATGCTAATATTTTAAAAGGACTTTCGAAGTACTGAAACTTGGAAAAATTTGGTATGCGCGAGTGATATCAAAAATTCCTTATTCATGAAGACAAAACTCTCGGCTCTCCAGTCAGTCCGATAAAGGAAAACATCGTGAAATAATCTAAAAAAGTACGTAGTAGGTACTAGCTTTTGCCTGCAGCTTCGCTCGCGTGAAATTCGTATTTAAAAAGAAGAAAGTAAGTAGTCCCGCTACCGTACCTTTATTTCGGCGCGCGGAACAATTAGGTTTGTATGAGAGCCACATCTGAGCGGAACCGGAACTGAATTATATTTAACCTATTCTGAGTCACGTATACCCAAATGTGCTTGTACTAACTTTTATCAAATTCAGATTATCGGTTTAAGAGTTATGGAGGAACATACATACAGAAAAGAGAGTCTACAAACAAACACAGTATCTTATAAAACAAAGTAACTTACTCCATGACCATCCCTTACAGATTTATTATTAGTATTAATTGGAAATTGATTGATTGCGTTTGATGATACTAAAACTAAATTGACGATTTATAATTTTTTTCTGTATGTATGTATATATGTTCCTCCATACCACTTAAACCAATAATCTGATTTCGATGAAACTTAGTACAAGCACTTTTACCTATACGAGACACAGGATAGACTAAATAAAATTCACTTCCGGTTACACTAAGATGTGGCTCTCATACAAACCGAATTGTTCCGCGCGCCAAAATAAAGGTACGGTAGCGGGCTTACTTACTCTCTTCCTTTTTAAATACGAATTTCACGCGAGCGAAGCCGCGGGCAAAAGCTAGTATATGTATATAATTGTAAAAAAAATTAAAAATATATAAATAATAAGATACTTGAAATGTCAAGTTGTAAATTTTTTTTATGGAAACTAACACAGTTGGCTACATCACCTACAACGTCCGTGATGTCAGCCCATAACACCGGGTGAACTAGGTGCCATGTCAGTGCTTCCCCCTTTGATCGTGCCGGCTACACTGAACTGGTCGGAAAACACAAACTATTTACATAGCCGTTTCGACCGACGTTTCATTCAGTGCGGTGGTACCAACCCGGGCGGGTTACCCCTACCACCAAGTAAGATTAGGAGGGAAGGGACCTACAGTTTTACGAGGAATCCGAACCTCGGTCAGCCTCCAACGGTCAGCGGTCACCCATCCAAGAACTGACCGCACAGCGACAGTTGACTGTCTGCACCACTGAGCTATCGAGGCTGACAGTGGGTCAGTGTCAATGGGTTAATAAAATTGAGGTAGTAGGTACTACTTGTACCTAGTCAAGTTTTAACTAATTAATTAGGTATTTATTGCTTACTCCCCATTTTCATAAGGCGTCTAAAGAAGTGCAACTTGAACAATAACATTCATATTTTACTAAATGCCCCGCCCTTTTGTTGGCTCGTTAGCCAAATTTGCATTTCAATACATTCGGCAAGTTGCTAGTTTCCTGCATAAACACTCAACTATGCTCTCCGCATTGCTCAGAGTTCAGAGGATTATCTATGTCCAGTGCCAAGTTCGGAATCCATAGAGGTATGATAACGGGAGGGGGTACGCGCTATGTCAAACTGTCGCAATACTGGTCTCAAGTTTATATTATACTGCAACGGTTTCGCGAGGAGAGGTGATTTTGGCTCTGCCGGCTGGACCATTAGTCCCTCGACCTATATTGGTTTATATAAAAATATATATACATGTTATATTGAGTATGTTATATGAGTTTGTTGTGTGCCGAAAAAATAAATAATTTCATTTCATTTCATACAGGGAAGTCTCCGGTATGGCACCTACCTTCTCAGGGGATATATTGGCTGGTCGGAGCATGTGCTTTGGCCCCTCCGACTCAGCCACCCATACCGAATAACATAAAAAAATACTAGCTGTTAGTACGCTTTCGCAACAAAATATCCTTCATAAATATGTAAGAAAATTTCTGGGGGTAGGAAGGAGTCGCTTTGCACTCCTGCCGCTGTTCTCTAAACGTGGAACATGTATTCTCCACGTACCACCTTGGGTACATGGAGAATACATGTATGTAAATTCTCTTGATAAACAAATTAATTTCAAAAATATAAAAAAATCTGGTTGTCAGGTTTACTCTTGAAACGAATTAAAAAAAACGTCTAACTTTGATGATTCACAGTTCCTGCAAATAACAACAATATATATTTTTTATTATTTTGGTATTTGCGCCACCTACACCATTTTGCTGATATATGTGTTTTGTATATGCGTTACTTAGAAACTGAGCATTGACCATTTTCCCGGTACATACAGGTTTCGTGTCGGTGACGTCATACTTTAGCTTACATGCATCCCACCTTGTACCATATGAGTAAGACGTGATTCCACGTCAACACGTCAGTGAGAACCCCTATTAGTCTGAACTTTTATGAACATTACCAAAACCGGCGTGCGATTTTAGTCTTTCTTACCTCTATGTAAACCAACCCAAACTAAACGACAGAGCACTTTAGACCCGCCACGGCCTTCTAGCCTACTGTACCCCTCACCCCTCACCCCTAGTCTACAGAGCGAAGGGGGTCGAGGGGGGGTGAACGTGGACAGAATTGAAAGCAGCCTTCAGTAACGTTGCATGACAGGGAGGGAAACTAGGGGAGGTATAATATAATATAAAGGTAGGTAAAATTGGTAGAGTATGGCATAAACAATGAATATTTTAGTTTAATGGACTAAGATTGCTCATATCCGTTTATAGCTGTGGTTCCCAAATATATTTAAGTTAAATGTAATTTTATTCTAACGCTAAGGTATACCGCCTTAGCCTTATAGACCCAAGTACCAATAGTAAAAGGTTTCAATATTTTTTTCATTATTTTCATGTTTGTTATTTTTAAATCATCAATACTATGAAAATGCCTCATACTCTTATCGGTAGACGGCATACACTTTTTAGTTTCTTGTGTGGGGACCCCCATGGACAATAAGACTTATTTTCCATGGGGGAACCCCGTGAATTTTTTACTTTTTCTTATTTTTCTTATTTGTTGTTATATCGGCCATAATAGCACATATTCTGTAAAAAAATTCAACGGGCTACCGTATTACGGTTCAAAAGATACAGCCCTCGGGACAGACAGACGGACAGGCAGACAGAAAGACGGCGTAGGCTTAGTAATAAGGTCCCGTACGAAGGATACGGAACCATAAAAAGGTGCGGTGTCTCTCTGCGACGAGTGATATGAACAAATATTATTTTCAAAAATTGTGTATTTTTTTTTATACCAATTACCATTAAATTGCCATTTTCTCGTAAGGAATCCTAGAACATAAGCCCAACAAGTACCAAAACAGCATTTCGCTCAAATCATTCAAAATAATAGACCAGCTATTGATATTCCTTGTACACAATTTTATTTACATCGTGTCCACAACATAATCCGCAAACGCACACAATTTGCGTGAAACGGCTGCGATACGATTGGTGATAGAATACACTCAGCGCGCACGTTCGTGGCCTCTGCGGGCTGAGGGGCGGGCGAGTGCGGGTGGGGTGTCTATACCCTCCGCTCGCGTCTCCCCGCCCCCGCGCGCCCTCACATGTAGTGTCGCGCCGACTGTTATCAAGTTATCAAGCAACATTAATCGATAGATCTTTAAACTATTATCATTAGTCGACTAGAAACGTGTTTAAAACCAATAGCTATCGACCAGGTGTTCGACATGTTTAGCGTTGCCAAGCGGATGATCGACAAACAAAGCGCAGGTAAGATATAGACAGACTGTATTTGATTATGTCACCTATTTATCTATTCACACACATTTAACTCTTTAATCATACCCATACTTATTACCTGTTTTGTCTTCGTACTTCAACCACGAAATAAACCTTATTAGATAAATAATACGTAATAAATACATAGCGTCCCGCCCCGTCTGTGTATGTATGTATGTTTGTATTACTTATCTAATAAGATAGAAAAATTATTATTTAATGTCATAAATAAAAAAGAAGTTTCGTAAATGTCGATAATTTCAGAGAGTGATTCACAACACCTACACATTCCATTCTCGCATTCCTGTCGGAAGCCACGAACGTACGCGCTGAGGTGAGTAAAGATTTTTTTTAAACTGACACAGTTGGCTACATCACCTACAACATCCGTAATGTCAGCCCATAACACCGGGTGAACTAGGTGCGATGTCAGTGCTTCCCTTCGGTCGTGCCGGTTCACCCGGTTTTATGGGCTGACATCGCGGATGTTGTAGGTGATGTAGCCAACCATGTCAGTTTAAATAAAAAAAAACGTGTTTATTGAAGGGATTTAGTAATGACTTTACACACGACTTTTCGATGCATCTTCTATCTTTTTGAGTGTTTTGACTTCGTTAGCGTCGCCGCCGCCGACGGCCGACCGCACGCGCTCGTGACGTAGACATTTCGCCTCAGCACGATCCGCGAACACTTCGCTTCCTATGTGCTAACTACATTTACATACACCGACACATTGTCTGTCTTTATATAAGGTGCTTCGTTATTCATGTCAAATGTTTCGGGAGGGTTACATACACACTCAAATGCACAGATACAGAACAAAATGCACATACTTAAACTTTTCGAAAATCTCATTCATTGGGCTTTTGAGAACCCATCGGTTCTTTAAATCGTTTCTTTGTCGCACCGCCAGAGTGTGGAACTGTCTTCCGGCGAGTGTATTTCCTGAATCCTTTATCCTGTGTGTCTTCAAGCGTCGTATTAACGGGCTAGACAGCCTAGCAACAGTCCGCAAATCTGCTGGCATGGCACCTAACTCTCACCTCACACTCAAATAAACACGTTACGCAAAAAAAAATTATATGTTTTTAGCATTACTTTTCGAGAAATTTAACAAAACATGTTTGCTACCTAAACATTAACCTGTGTGTAACAGTAGGTAACTTGCGTTGTACGGGGTCAATGACCGTACTATGTTCAAACGGAGAACAGCTGTTTGTTGTAAGTAAGTCACAAGGTAAGATTGGTTTTTACAGCTACTTATTTGATTAAATTTTTTGTTAAGAGAAAAAATGCTCCTATAAACATATGTTTTCTTCTTACGTAAAGTGTTTGTTTGAGTGCGTATGTAACCCTCCCGAAGTGTTATGTATTGACATGAATAACGAAGCACCTTATATACTGCTAACATCCCGCGTTACATTGTCATACAAGACGACATGACGTATGAATGAACAATGTACGTGTGCACTTGCGATTGGCTTACCAAAGTTGGGAATACCTTGGTATTGATGTTTTGTGTTATTTGTATCACTGTGTAATGTAATTTTGTTTTAGTTGAACTGTTGTTAAGGGAGGGGGCTGATCAATACTAATAATAAATGTGTAAGGGATGGTTATGGAGTAATTTACTTATGCAGATGACATTTCTACATTTTTAGATTGAAATATTTCAATTACAATTAATTTAATGTAATTTACTTGGTTTTATGAGATATTGCGTTTGTAGTTACTTCTTGTATGGGGACCCCCCTAAATTTTTGTTTTTTATTTTTCATTTTTAGTATATCCGCCATAATAACATAGTAACTAGGTTACCGAGCTTCGCTCGCCGTCTACACCTATCTAGGTAAACTTCAAAAAAATATATATCTAAATACAAAATTTCATTCAAATCGTTAGAGCCGTTTCCGAGAAACCAATATCGTCGGCGTAGGCTTAGTAATAAATAAGTTACGTTTTCACCTCTTCACCGACTGAGCGAGCGTAGGTGCGTTTGGAACGGTTCCACAGCTAGAATCCAAAGTGTATAAAGTGTCCGTAACGTAAAAAGCACCTGTCACAGTCCGGGGTTCGATTTCGAGCCCCGACCGCGACCATCTATCTCACCCTTGATCTCACCTGTCGCATTAACCTCCGGGGAAGTCGCCGTCGCGACTGCCGCTCCGTGCTAGCTCAGAGCGGCCGCAGCTTGGCAGAACTATGGTGGTCGATGGTAGGAGAAGTTACATTTTTCATATCATCAATACTCATCATCAATCAATCATCAATATCAATACTAATAATAAATCTGTAAGGGATGGTCATGGAGTAAGTTACTTTGTTTTAGGAAATATTGAGTTTGTAGCCTCTATGTATGATACTAAAGCTAAATTGACGATTTTTAGAAATCTTTTCTGTATGTATGTATGTATGTATGTATGTTCCGCCATAACTCTTAAAGCCATCATCCGAATTCGATGAAACTTAGTACAAGCACATTTTACTATACGGGACACAGGATAGGCTAACTAAAATTCACTTCCGGCCACGCTAAGGTGTGGCTCCCATACAAATCGAATCGAAATAAAAGCGGCGCGGCGCGGCGGCGGTTGGTGGCGGCTAGCTGCGGAGGCTGGTGGCGGCGGCAGAGGCGCGGGGCGCGGCACGGGGTGCGGTCTGGCGGAGCGCGGTGTGTGTATGCATTGTCTCGAGCAGAGTATCTTATTTCATTCGATTCATAATATTATGTAGGTTTACTTCGTTAGGTATCTATTTGATTAACTTTAGGTGCAAAGTGTTGTTGCAAGTCGATGTTAGCGGATATTTACTTAACTGGAGTTCCTATTTGATTTAAGTTATTTGATCGTATGTTTATTATATTGTACGTACGTAGTGTAGTACCTATGCGGGCAATATTAACGAAAAGATTCTTATTTTTACCCGACTACGGCGAAGCGAAAAGGAGAGTTATGTGTTTGACCGGTATGTATGTATGTATGTATGTACTAGCTTTTGCCCGCGGCTTCGCTCGCGTGAAATTCGTATTTCAAAGGAAGAACTAAGGGCGAGCTGGGTTCAGGTAAACGATAAACCGTCTCGAAGAAAGTGAGTTACTTTTTGAGGCCGAAGGCGGAGTTGCGTTCAGGAAGACGATAAACCTTCTCGAAGACAGTAAGGAACTATGGGCGAGGCCGAAGGCCGAGCTGCGTTCAGGAAGATGATAAACCTTCTCGAAGATAGTAAGTAACTATGGGCGAGGCCGAAGGCCGAGCTGCGTTCAGGATGAGGGTAACCTTTTCGAAGCTTTTCAAAGAAAGTAAGTAACAGAGGGCGAGGCCGAAGGCCGAGCTGCGTTCAGGAAGACGATAAACCTTCTCGAAGACAGTAAGTAACTATGGGCGAGGCCGAAGGCCGAGCTGCGTTCAGGAAGAGGATAAACCATCTTTAAGAAAGAAAGTAACAAAGGGCGAGGCCGAAGGCCGAGCTGCGTTCAGGATGAGGGTAACTTTTTCGAAGAAAGTAAGTAACAGAGGGCGAGGCCGAAGGCCGAGCTGCGTTCAGGAATACGATAAAACTTCTCGAAGACAGTAAGTAACTATGGGCGAGGCCGAAGGCCGAGCTGCGTTCAGGAAGAGGATAACCTTTTCGAAGAATGTAAGTAACAGAGGGCGAGTCCGCAGGCCGAGCTGCGTTCAGGAAGACCATAATTACCTAAATTACTGTCTTCGAGAAGGTTTATCGTCTTCCTGAACGCCGCTCGGCCTTCGGCCTCGCCCTTTGTTACTTACTTTCTTCGAGAAGTTTTATGGTATTCCTGAACGCAGCTCGGCCTTCGGCCTCGCCCTCTGTTACTTACTTTCTTTGAAAAGGTTATCCTCTTCCTGAACGCAGCTCGGCCTTCGGCCTCGCCCATAGTTACTTACTGTCTTCGATAAGGTTTATCGTTTTCCTGAACGCAGCTCGGCCTTCGGCCTCGCCCTCTGTTACTTACTTTCTTCGAAAAGGTTACCCTCATCCTGAACGCAGCTCGGCCTTCGGCCTCGCCCATAGTTACTTACTATCTTCGAGAAGGTTTATCATCTTCCTGAACGCAGCTCGGCCTTCGGCCTCGCCCATAGTTACTTACTGTCTTCGAGAAGGTTTATCGTCTTCCTGAACGCAACTCCGCCTTCGGCCTCAAAAAGTAACTCACTTTCTTTGAGACGGTTTATCGTTTACCTGAACCCAGCTCGCCCTTAGTTCTTCCTTTGAAATACGAATTTCACGCGAGCGAAGCCGCGGGCAAAAGCTAGTACTAATAATAAATCTGTAAAGGATGGTCATGGAGTAAGTTGCTTTGTTTTTTGAGATATTGGGTTTGTAGACTCTGTTTATGATACTAAAACTAAATTTACGATTTTTAGAAATCATTTCTGTATGTATGTATGTTCCTCCATAACTCTTAAACCGATCATCCGAATTCGATGAAACTTTGTGCAAGCACATTTAACTATGTGCGACACAGGATAGGTTAAGTTCCGCTCAGTTCCGGTTACGCTAAGATGTGGCTCTCATACAAACCGAATTGTTCAGCGCGCCGAAATAAAGGTACATAGTAGCGGGCTTACTTAATTTCTTCTTTTTAAATACGAATTCCACGCGAGCGAAGCCGCGGGCAAAAGCCAGTAAACAATAAAAAACTGGCCAAGTGCGAGTCGGACTGGCGAACCGAGGTTTCCCAACCGCAAAAAAATCTTGGAATCAGTCAGTCAGTCGGCGTGTAAGCGTCCACTGCTGGACATACACCTCTCCAATTTTCCTCCAGTCCTCCCGGCCTTCAGCGATACGGAACCACTGCTTTCCACCGACGTACTTGATGTCGTCGTCCCACCTGGCCGGTGGTCTTCCCACACTCCGTCACGGTCTCCCCACACTCCACACGGCCGCCAGTGTAGGACACGGTTACGGTCGTCGTCTCTTCGGGTAACGTGCCCAGCCCACTGCCACTTGAACTTAGCCACCCGGTGTCCAATATCGACTACTTTGGTGCGTCGGCGGATTGCCTCGTTACGTAAAAACACATTTCTTGTAAAATAACTGACCAACTATTTTTTTTTTACTTTTTAAAAATTTTTGAATTTGTTGTTACATCCACTAAAATAACACATATTCGGTAAAAATGTCAACCGGCTAGCTATTACGGTTACAAAGATACAGCAGTAGGACAGACAGACAGTCGGACAGAGAGACAGACAGACGGCGGCGTAGGCTTGGTAATAAGCTTTCGCACGGGGTACGGAAACTTAAAAATGCTTACTACGCAACTTAGGGAGGTAGCGGTGAGATGATAGGAGGGGCGACGGGGCGGGAGGGTGTAATCTGTCAGACGTTAGACGGGGGGGGGGGGGGGGGGGGGGGGCGCTATTCTGACTGTAATTAAATTCTTGGACCACAGCACAGTTGGGGTCGCCACTCGCCCCGGGCGAAGCCTTTGGGCGTTGGTACGGTCTGCTTCTGAAGTGGGTATACCATAAGTGAGATGGAGGATCTGTTTTATTATTAAGGCGCTGCTGAGGCCACGCAAATACACGTATTTGGCTGTAACACACGTATTTGGCTGTAACACAAGTATTTGGCTATATTACAAGTATTTGGCTGAAATACACGTATTTGGCTGTAATACAAGTATTTGGCTGCAATATACGCATTTAACTGTAATACAAGTATTTGGCAGTAATACACGTATTGGGTTGTAATACACGTATTTGGCAGTAATACACGTATTTGGCAGTAATACACGTATTTGGCAGTAATACGCGTATTTGGCTGTAATACACGTATTTGGCTGGCCCGGTGTAACGGCTTATGTAAATAATTCCCCGCCATGTCCGAAGGAAAGCAACCTAGTTAACCAAGGTGTTATGAGATGACATCAGGGATGTAACGCTGCTCGGCCATGTTGTATGTAGGTGATGTAACCAACCGTACAATATAAAGACGTACTATAATAAAAAACACGTACAATACGTTACGTGCTGGCTGTACCTGCCGGTATGGACCCTAGCTAGACCCAGACACGTTCCACGGCTAAGTAGCGTCGCGCGAAATCCGCTTATTATTGGGTCAGAGACAAGTTGTGTGCTTCAAAATGGCGTAAGTAAAGGGATGACTGCCGGCAGCACGCTCGAGGGATCTGTAATTCAAAACCGAGAGATATATACCTAAAATGCAAGTTAAAGTAGGTAGACACGACCATAATGAAGCGCTGACATGGCACCTTGTTCCTTGGCACCTGATTCCTTAGCACCTTGTACCTTGGCATCTTGTACCTTGGCACCTTGTACCTTGGCACCCTGCATCTTGGCACATTGTACCTTGGCATCTTGTACCTTGGCACCTTGTACCTTGGCACCCTGCATCTTGGCATTTTGTACCTTGGCACCTTGTACCGTAGCATCTGGTACCTTGGCAACTTGTACCTTGGCACCTTGTACCTTGGCATCTTGTACCTTGGCACCTTGTACATTGGCATCTTGTACCTTGGCACCTTGTACCTTGACATTTTGGTCCTTTTCACCTTGTTCCGTGGCATCTTGTTCCCGTCGGAACCAGGTGCCATGTTAGCGCTTTTTTTTTTTTTTTTTTTTTTTTATGGAAACTGACACGGTTGGCTACATCACCTACAACATCCGTGATGTCAGCCCATAACACCGGGTGAACTAGGTGCTATGTCAGTGCTTCCCTTCATTTCGCGCCGGCTACACTGAACTGGACGGAAAACACGAACTATTTACATAGCCGTTTCGACCGACGTATCGCTCAGTGCGGTGGTACCAACCCGGCCGGGATAAACCCTACCACCCAGTGAGGTAAGAAGGGAAGGGACCTACAGTTTAACGTGGAATCCGAACCACGGTCAGCCTCCAACGGTCGGGCGGTCACCCATCCAATAACTGACCGCACCACTGAGCTGCCGAGGCTGACGATCCCTTAGTCGACTTTTACGACATGCGACGGGGAGAGATGCAGTGGGGCTATTCTTTTTAAGTACCGACCCCACACGGTACATCTTTTTTTTCACCACCAAGGGAATGATGTACCACACGGTACATCATTCCCTTTAACTTTTTTTTCTGAAAGAACATTTAGTTCATTTATTTATTTATTTATTTATTATTGTTAGTGTAGGTTTCCTCGCGGTGTTTTCCTTCGATGGAGTGACGAACAAAATGCACATACTTAAACTTTTCGAAAATCTCATTAATTGAGATTTTGAGAACCCATCGGTTCTCTAAATCGTTTCTTTGTCGCACCGCCAGAGTGTGGAACTGTCTTCCGGCGAGTGTATTTCCTGAATCCTTTAACCTGAGTGTCTTCAAGCGTCGTATTAACGGGCTAGACAGCCTAGCAACAGTCCGCAAATCTGCTGGCATGGCACCTAACTGAGCGTGGTTTCGCGAGGAGAGGTGATATTGGCTCTGTCGACTGCACCATTGGCCTCTCGGCACAGCCATGCTATAAAAAAAAATTATAAAATGCAATCGAGATTCTCCAGGCAGACGATAACGAGACGAATATTGTATTTGTTTTCCGGGGCTGACTGAACCCTATAGGCAACCTTGTAAGCATATTTCCGAATTGTGCTACGGGAGTTCGCCTAGTTCGAGTTCGAGTTCGCCAATTTTTCAAATTTTTATTTTATTTGTCTTTTTCAGATATTTCTGCCCGTGTCATGTATAGTGGGATTTTTTTTGTTCCTTCTTCTTCTTCGATTTTTAATTAAATTCTGTGTTGTGTTATTCATATTAAGTGTATTATTTTGTGTTTAGCATTCATGTAATTTTTTATGTACCTATTTAATTTTATAGGTCTGATTCACTTTATTAGTAAAATGTTAAAAGGCACTAATCGAAAAACAGCGCTGTACGGCGCGTTCCTACAGAAAACATGCTTAGTTGGTCCCTTTTTAGGTTTCCGTATCCCGTACGGAAGCCTAAGCCGTCTGTCTGTCTGCCTACTGATGTATCTTTGAAACCTTAATATGTAGCCGGTTGAATTTTTTCACAGAATAACACATATTAATATTACATACATACATACATATCACACACGCTGAATCCCGACAATCGGGGTAAGCAGAGTAATCGGTGTTGTGCTGCAAGAACTCTTGTCAATTACAGCACAACACTGACCACCACGTTTCGCAAAGTATTCGAACAAGATTAAATCGATCAAGCAGCAAGTATGGCACGAAGACCCACCTGCTGCATGACTCGGTGGAAGTACCGTGCCAAGGTGAGAGGTGGCGAGCCCGTCGCCCTTTAGCACGGCATCTTGTCCTTATCCCTTAGTCGCCTTTTACGACATGCATGGGGAGAGATGCAGTGGGGATATTCTTTTTAAGTATCGGCCCCACACGATTTATTAATATAATATTAATATTATGGCGGATTAACAACAAATAATAAAAAAATTGAAAAAGTAAAAAGTTTTAGTGGTGCGGAAACCTCGGTGCGCGAGTGCGACTCGCACTTGGCCGGTTTTCCCCCTTCGGGTTTCTTTCTTGTTATCGTTTTCTTGATTTCGTTTTATATTTGAATAGGAGAAATAAATATTTTCATTTCATTTCATGTTAGTTAGTGTAGTCATGTGCAATGCGGTGGTACAAATTCGGTACGGTTCAACCCTACCACCTGTAAGGTTACGTGGATTCCGAACCGAACCATGAATTACTTGGCAAACTTTTTAGTTCAGTCAGGGGTGATTGAACAGTTGGCGGGACTCTAGCTAGACGGAAATTACTTTTGTCTTACTCCAGGAGACTGCCATCTTGGTGGCTATACACGCATAAACGACGACCATGTTGTTTTGTAAAGTCGGTTTTTAGGGTTCCGTATCCGTCGTGCAGGACCCTATTGCTAAGCCTACGCCGTCTGTCTGTCCGTCTGTCCGAGCCTCGGACAGACGGACTACCTATTACGGTTCAAGAGATACAGCCCTCGGACTCCGAGGGCTGTATCTCTTGAACCGTAATAGGTAGCCCGTTGAAATTTTCACAGAATAGGTATGTGTTATTTATTATGGCCGATATAACAACAAATAATAAAAATAAGAAAAAGTAACAAATTCAGGGGGGTCCCCTAAACAAGAAACTAAACAGTGTATGCGCGCCATCTACCGAAAAGATTATGAAGCATTTTAACTAATACATAGATGGCGTGAGTGGCTCTGACATGGCGATACGGAAACCTCGGTGCGCGAGTTCGACTCGCACTTGGGCGGTTTTTTTGTTTGACATTTTGTATTGAGAGTGAGCTTTGCTGTTTCTGTGAAGGATTTCCTCGACAATGTCATTTAGTTAATGGAGAATACGACATATATTCGGAGCCAGGAGCGAAAGTTTTTTTTTACATGATCGCACGACAATCTGACTTTTTTGAATCGTTTAACCCATTTTGAGCTTGCGAGAATTTTAAATTTTTTCTTTTTCTTTTTTTCTTTAAAGACGTAATATGTTAGAAATAATTGTATTTCTTTCTAAATAATGAGGTCGTCTACAGTTTTTGCGGCGTGGTGTGAGAAGATAGGGTCGGTGATGATGTGTATGATAGGTACGTGACATGATGCATTTGAAGAAGAGTTTTATTACTTTCTAAAAATCTACATTTCTTCATTTACGCTATACGGTCGTGATTGGTTGATCAAACTCTACATGTGCACCAAATTTCAACCTTTTTCGTCCAGTAGATCCGAAGAAAAATAAGCTGTGACAGACGGACAGAGAGACAGACAGACACAAGAGTGATCCTATAAGGGTTCCGTTTATTATTCTTTGGAACGGAACCCGTACCGTGTGGCGCCGGTACTTTAAAAGAATAGCCCCACTGCATCTCTCCCCGTGTATGTCGTAAAAGGCGACTAAGGGATATGACTCCCTTCTTATATTACTAGGTGGTAGGGTGTAACCCGCCCAGGTTGGTACCACCGCACTGAATGAAAGGTCGGTCGAAACGGCTATGTAAATAGTTTGTGTTTTCCGACTAGTTCAGTGTAGCCGGCACGAGCGAAGGGAAGCACTGACGTGGCACCAAGTTCACCCCGTGTTATGGGCTGACATCACGGATGTTGTAGGTGATGTAGCCAACCGTGTCAGTTTCCATAAATAAAAAAAGAGAACCCTAAAAACACAGACCGAGAATTGGATCTGTGTCCCAGTCTCAACGTGTGTGTGTTCAATTCAGCATATTTTTAGAGGCCTTTAATGATAATTTAATAATTTGTAATTTAATTTATAGAATATGATAAATTTAATTAATATAAATACTGAACGTGCGCGGTTCAAATAATAATAATTCGATTAAATCTGAATACGAATCGTTCTGTTAAATAATTAAAACGTCCAATTCGTGAGATTTAATTTAAGGTGCATTTGTAGGCCAACAATTTTTTTTTTTAATGGAACCGGTTTAAAGAAAGGAGGAGGTTCTCAATTCGCCGGACCTACTTTTTTTGTGTAGGTTTAGCGAAAATTCTTTACCATGTAGATTTCTTCTATTAGAAAGGGTGTACCTTGGTGGTGGTCCCATGTAAATGTCTGATGATAGGATCCATGAAAAATTCATAAAACTTTTTTTTGCATAAAATATGGTACGGGCGAATAATTCTATACCTCGTCAACCGATTTTGACGATTCTTTTTTTTTTTTTGTTAAAACGGAGGTATTTTAAGGGGTTAGAGTCAGTTTTTAACTAAAAAGAGTTATAAATTTTATATCGGTTATAGAGAAAATATCATTTTTGTGGAGTGCGACGGAGGCTTTAGAAACCTCTGTATCTGAAAAATTTTCGCACTTAACAGGATTTTTCCTTTCATAATATTGAACGTGAAAGTGTAATTTGCAATAAATCTGCAGACCCATCTATCGCCTTAAAATTAATAGGGAATTTTGCAGCAGAATTACATTCCCAGTGGAAAAGCGCGACGCGACGGCTGCACCTGACAGCTCGTTATTCATTTCTATACAATAAAATATATATGAAAGGGGCAATAATTTTCATAAAATATTAATTTTATGTCCAGGTGGTGATTTTCAATTAGCAAGCCAAGCGAACTTTTTACACTACTAGCTACTTTTCTCTAAATAATATTAACATTTTATTATCTCTATAACTCTTTCAGGCCTGAATTTTTTTCTTTCGAATATCTTGATTCTGTGTTTGGTTTCTTAGTACATAGACCTAAAATGATCCCAAAAAAATAATAAAAAAAAATCTCACCCCTCGGGAAGGGCACGTCACGATCGTGCGCTATAGGCTTTAACCCTTCCATCGCACAGTGAGCATGTAATGTGAAGTCACCCCAAAAAAGACGATATTGCACGAAAATAAACAAGATTCTGTTACGTATTATTGTTTATTTACTTTTTAATTCTTAATGAACAGTAATAAGTCTTTATTTTTTTTATTGTCAGTCAGTCGTTTTTTTGACACTGAGTCAGTTGAAGCCTAAGTCGCACTTTCGTGCGTTTAAAAATGAACACCACAATATTTACATCTAAACTATTTGTTTTCATTAAATTATTACTTACACACGAAATAGGCTACATAAACATAAAAACAAGCACAAAACTATCTTAATAGTGTTTACTCAATTCGACCGCGACGATCCACAAAGTGAGCCGCCATGTTTGCGAATGAACTGACAGGAAACTACTTCACGCAAGTCCGCCAACTGCGCCAAATTCATATTAAAAGTGAACGCACGATCATGTAACGCCGTCTTCGTTCAGTAAAGTTGATTCCGCACGGCGCTAGAATTTTTTAAAGTCCAACGCACGATCGTATCAGAGGGTCACGAAAGGGATATATAGGTTGTTCGGCACATCGACCGACAATTTTTTTTTGTAGGAAAGTTATGTAATAAAATTTTAATAAATAAAGTATTTGTGAAAAAAAAATTTTACTTTTTAAATACAAATTTTACGCGAGCGAAGCCGCGGGCAAATGCTAGCTGTAATAATAATACACGACCAAACTTCCCAACGTGCGAGTGAGAGATAAGACAGGCTTGCCAGTTTTCCAACCCAAGTGCGTATAAAATGAGGCAAGTTACATAAGCAACAGAGTGTGTGGGAGTAAGTGGCAGGTGACGGCACTTCGGTGACAAACTAAAACAATTAAGTTTTGTTTAACTTTGTAGTCCGCCCGCACCACTGTGCGCCGCCGGGTAGACCGGCGCACCACTGAGACTGTTGTGTTTTGTCATAATAAGTAATTTTATTTATAAAAAACCGCCCAAGTGCGAGTCGAACTCGCGCACCCAGGTTTCCGCACCACAAAAAAACATTGCAAAAAAATACACGTTTCTTGTATGGGAACCCCCTTAATTAAAATTATATTATTTTTTGTTGTTATATCCGCCATAACAACACATATTCTGTGAAAATTTCAACGGGCTACCTATTACGGTTCAAGAGATACAGCCCTCGGACGGACAGAGACGGGGCGTACGCTTAGTATTAAGCTCCCCGTACGGGATACGGAAACCTAAAAAAGTATAGGTTTAGAGTTATGTGGAGTTTGACGTTTTGGTGTGGCTGTCAAATATATTGTCTGAAAATAGGTATGATCAATGCTGAAAATGAATACATTATTTTATTGCAATTTTGTCTCGTATTAATACAAAAACTTAACATTGGCGACGAGGAAGCTGGAAAAAAATACAAGAACTTAACAAGGCTGAGTGGGGGTTTTTCAGGGTTCCTTAGCCAAATGGCAAAAACGGAAAGCTTATAATTTCGTCCTGTCCGTCTGTTCGTCCGTCCGTATGTCACAGCCACTTTACTCGGAGGCTATGGGCGCTATACAGGGTGTTGTAACGGCCAGTACATTAATTTCGCCAGCGCAATCCTCGTGTTTTTCTGAGACAAAAAAGTAAATAAAGTATTTCTCTAAAGTGTCTAGTTTTCGAGATATTAATTTTTGAATTTAATACTTTCGGCAAGTGTAATTTGACGCGCGCAGAGGGAGGGTGCTGGTGCGGGAACGGTAGGGATCGAAAACTCACGGCGCTCGCTCCTCCGCCGCGCATCTCTTCTCTCCGCGCACTCGTCCCTGCTCGCTCATTCACCGCGAGCCTTTCATTCCTACGTTCGTGGGGAGCATTATATCCTTTTACATTAAATATATCAATTAGTTTGTATGAAAACTGTAACTTTTTATTTAAAGGGAATTCAGAAAAATGTTATTTGACTTTTTTGTTACTCTTGATCCCAATAATCATTTACTAAAGGTGTAAGTATTCTATGAACCGCCATAGAATGGTGCGGTGAAATTTGAAAAAAAAAATAGGGGCGGTACATGTAACGGAGGTATGAAAAAAAATTAATGCAGATACGCGCATGGGGTATCATTGGATAGGTCCTAAAAAATTTTAAAGCTGTTTCAAAATGGCTCTTTGATTTAAGTTAATATTTGGGCAGATATACGCTTCTAAAGATAAAAAAGTGTGCCCCCCCCCCCCCTCTTTTCAACTTTATGGAGGAAAATTAAAAAAATTTAAGATGGTAAAATTCAAAAACACTTAATTTTAGGTTTCAAGTTTCAAAATTACTTTTTGGTTTAAGTCAATATTACCGCTTCTGAAGTCGTAAAAAGTGTCCCCTCCCCCCATAGAGAGATAAAGTGTGACAATTTTTTTTAAAGTACCGGCCCCACACGGGTACTAAGTATTTCGTTAGGTAACAAAATTCAACTAGTGTTTATCGACTGAAAGTCTAGACCAGAGCGGTAAGCATTTCCTCGCTCGCTAATTTTGTAGATCAATCAAGTTGCCGGATCGACTTTAGCACTAGATATCGTGCATCTCTGCCCGTGCATTTCGTAAAAAGCGAGGGACAAGAACAAGGTGCCGTGCTAAAGGGCGATAGGATAGCCACCTCTCACCTTGGCACGGTCCTTCCACCGAGTCATGCAGCAGGTGGGTATTGGGCCTTACTTGCTGCTTGATATAGTCTGTTTTTTTGGAAGACGGAGTAAAGTGACGTTTGGAGTGTTGCCAGTTTATGGAAAATTTTAAATAGGCATGTAGTTGCTATCGATACTTTTATCGATTGACTAATGAAATGCTGTAAACTCTAATATTTACCTAATTGTGGATTTAATTGACAACATATTAAGCTATATCTAGCTAGAAAAATGTTAAGTTTAAGGCAGCGCCACAGGTAGCGCATAATATGTGTGAAGGTGTGTCGTGTCGTGTTCGTGTCGTGTAAAAGTCTATACTATTTTCATCGACTACAATCACTAGTGGTGCAAAGCGTGCAACACTCTAATGTCAGTCAAACGTCACTTTACTCCGTCTTCCAAAAAAACAGACTATAGTTATCTTGTTCTAATACATTACTATGCGAAACGTGGTGGTCGGTGTTGTGCTGTAATTTATGAGAGTTCTTGCAGCACAACACCGATTACTCTGCTTACCCCGATTGTCGGGACTCAGCGTGTGTGATATGTATTAAAAAAATAAATACATATGAATTAAAAAAAAAATAAAAAAAAAAATTATTCTTTCTATATCTCAGCAAGTTTAAGATCGCCATACAGTTTTCTGTTGATTGAACAGGCAGGGTGAGTGCTTTGACACCCGCCCACCTCGCCGCCTCCGCGCCGAGGACTTGTAAACTGTTCGTACATCGACAGGACTGATTGAAACGTTTTGCTTTCACGAAGTTTTGCGTTAGTGAAGGGTAAAGTAGTAGGGGAAAGCACGCGACCTAAGAGCAGTGCCGGATTATGCCATATAGAGGGCCCTAGACAATGCAAGTCTCGGGGTCTGTCCCTCTCTACTTAAGCAGATTTATCTACCTGGGGGCCCCTTTCGCCTAAGTAGGTATGTAGGTAGTATTTAAACCTTATATCAACACTAAATTTTAATATGAATGTATGTAATTTATTAAAACCAAATTATTTATAACCTACCTTTTAAAGTATTAAAATTAAAACTAAGTACTTTCTTATTTTTCTCGCGGGTTGCGGGCTCTAGGAGGCGCGGCTGGGCTCATAGTCAGTTGTCTACATTGCCCATATGATAAATCCGGGACTGCCAGTGGGAAGCATTTTTTTGTTTGTTTCCGTACCCCGTACGGCGTACGGCGTTGATTCGGCGTCTCTATCTAACCCACTGCGGAAATGTAGTGATGGTATATTACAGTTACATAAGAACACTGCAAGGGGTTTCAGTCAAAATTTTGCCCATCTATTTCTGTCCGCGGAAGCAGAAACTTCCAAATGTAATAAATCAATTTAATGGCCTAACTGGACCTGCGAATACCCCACGGGGTATTCAGGCCCTTCACTGTGGGCTCTCGATAGTAGCGTATCTAAGGGGGCCGGTGGTGTCACGGGCAACTTTGAGGGGCGACCATTTTTGAATACAGCGTTATTTTGAATACTTATGCAACATTTAAGTTTTTTTATGGAAAGCGCGACATTTGGCCTCGTTTCACCTACAAGTAGGTGTCCAACGATGCCCATGTACATTCTGTGATGTACGGGGATTTCGAATGCCATGCCGGCCTGAAAGGTGCCTATTCACGCCTCTTTTGAAGGACCCGAAAATAGGGGGGAAATATGTGGGCAACTGGGCAGCGAGAGCGTTCCAGAGTTTACCAGTTCTGTGGAGGACAGATCTGCAGAACCGATTGGTACCTACGCATCCGTAGTAAGTCCAGCGTATAGGGATGCAATCCCTGCCTAGTGTGCGTTGTGCGGAGGTGGAAAGGGGCAGAGCAATCCCCATGAAATAAGCGATAGAACACACTTAGGGCGCCGACATCCCTATGGAGTTATAGTGGTTCTAGATCGCGGGGCACGGGACATGATGCACCAATAGGTGGCGCGCTAAATATGTTTTTAAACCAATCTTCCTAACAGTACAAGATTAAATTACTAGATGGCACTATACTGCAAGTGAGGTAACTTCCCTAACGCATTTCCGCTTCACTCACAAAATTGCTGCTCACACCGACAGCTAAGATGTTACACATAAAAAAACGATGTTCAAAAGAGACCTCATTAGAGAAAGTTCAAACTACAGCCCTGGTCATCGAATGCCCCCGAGTGGGATCATCTCAGACCCCACGGCAGGAGCAGCGGGTTCGCTTCCCGCGCCCTCCGGTTATCAAGCGTAAGTCCGGTACGAGCCTCCGTCCGATTTCCATCTCGTGAAGGCGAAATACACCGTAGGGAAATGGTATACGATTCGTGTGAAAGGTGGGAATATGGTATATTGGTATGTGTAGCGCTACCGCTCGCAATATACGTATAGTATACAAGCTAAGTACCGTGTGGGGCCGGTACTTAAAAAGAATAGCCCCACTGCATCTCTACCCGTGCATGTCGTAAAAGGCGACTAAGGGATAAGGACAAGATGCCGTGCTAAAGGGCGACAGGCTCGCCACCTCTCACCTCCAGATCCTGCAAAAGGGTTATTGCCAGGGCCAAATTTGACCACATCGGCAGAATCGGCGATAGACTGAACGAGCATCCAACTGGGAGCCGTGAGTTCTGGTCTCTCGCCAAATCTGTCGAGTCGAATTTCTGCCGCTCCTCTCTTCCACCTCTGCAGTGTCCTGGAGGCTCACTTGCTCACTCCGCAAAGGAGAAAGCCGACTTACTAGTATCTCTCTTTGCGGGGAACTCTAACCTGGACGATGGAGGTGCCACTCCCCCATCCATACCTAGGTGTGAGAACTCCATGCCGGAAGTGCAGTTTCGACAACGAACTGTACGGGCGGAGCTTCTCTCCCTAGACGTCAGGAAAGCGAGTGGGCCGGACAGGATTCCTGCATTGGTGTTAAAAAGGTGTGCTCCCGAGTTGGCTCCAGTGCTGACGCGCCTATTCCGTCTCTCCTACTCTAATGGTCGTGTGCCGGCGGCCTGGAAATCTGCGTTTGTGCAAGCGGTCCCCAAAAAGGGTGACCGCTCAAACCCGTCAAACTACCGACCTATAGCGATTACCTCCCTTCTCTGTAAGGTGATGGAGCGCATCATCAATGCGCAGCTCATGAAGTACCTAGAGACAAATGACCTCATCAGCGATCGGCAATACGGCTTCCGGCCAAAACGATCTGCTGGTGATCTCCTAGCGTACGTCACTCACCTTTGGGGGGAATCGCTTGAAGGTCATGGCGAATCCTTGGCAATTGGCCTTGATATTGCCAAGGCATTTGACCGGGTTTGGCACAAGTCGCTCTTGGGCAAATTGCCGGCTTACGGACTTCCTTCTGGCCTGTGTGACTGGGTCGCCGACTTCCTACATGGGCGTAGCATTCAGGTCCTAGTGGACGGTTGCTCGTCGGACGCCATGTCAGTGAACGCCGGCGTACCACAAGGATCTGTGTTGTCACCCACGCTGTTTCTTCTGCACATCAATGATATGCTGTCTCTGGGCAACATACATTGTTATGCAGATGACAGTACGGCACACGGATCCTACACCAGTCACCCTTCAGCCAGTCGGGATGTTGTGGATGAGAAGAGACGAAGACTTGTGTCTGAGCTCGAACATACACTCGGTTCTATTTCCGAATGGGGCCGTAGTAATTTGGTCGAGTTCAACGCTTCCAAGACACAAGTTTGCGCGTTCAGTGCGAAGAGAGTGGCGTTCACACCGGCTCCTTCATTCCAAGGCACGTCGCTCAAATTAAGCGAACACCTCGGGGTCCTCGGAGTCGAACTGTCGCACGACTTGAACTTTCGTCGCCACATCGAGGGGAAGGCCAAGCTGGCTTCTAAAAAGCTGGGCGTACTCAATAAGGTGCGACGGTACTTCACGGCGGACCAAAAGCTGCTGCTGTATAAATCGCAGATCAGGTCTTGCTTGGAGTACTGCTCGCACCTGTGGGATGGCTCTGCCAAATACCAGCTTGCGCCTCTGGACTCGATCCAGCGTCGAGCCGTGCGACTAGTGGGTGACCCCGAAGTGTCCCGTGATCTAGAACCACTGCAACACCGTAGGGATGTCGGCTCCCTAAGTGTGTTCTATCGCTTATTCCATGGGGAGTGCTCGGAGGAGCTGTTTAACGCGATCCCGCCGTCCCCTTTCCACCTCCGCACCACGCGCACTGGGCAGGGATTGCATCCATATACGCTGGACTTACCGCGCATGCGTACCAATCGATTCTGCAGATCTTTCCTGTACAGAACCGGTAAACTCTGGAACGCTCTCCCTGCTCATATATTTCCCCCCAAGTACAGTCTCGGGTCCTTCAAGAGGGGCGTGAATGGGCACCTGTCAGGCCGGCATGGCATTCGCAACCCCCGAATACGACCGAATGTCCATGGGCGCCGTTAGACACCTTATGGGTGCCTCGGCGCCATATGTCGAGCTAACAATAAAAAAAAAAAAAAAAAAAAAACCTTGGCACGGTACTTCCACCGAGTCATGCAGCAGGTGGGTTTTCGTGCCTTACTTGCTGCTTGATCGATTGAATCTTGTTCGAATACTGTTCGAAACGTGGCGGTCGGTGTTGTGGTGTAATTGACCAGAGTTCTTGCAGCACAACACAGATTACTCTGCTTACCCCGTTTTTCGGGATTCAGCGTGTGTGATATGTATGTATGATATGTAGTATACAAGCTAATATAGTCATACATAACACGTATAGTATTCTAACGACGACTTCAAATTTTATAGCAAAAATAAATTTATTTACCCGTGATTTGTATATTATATAGGGTGTTGCGATGACTATGTCATTAACTTCGGGAGGATTACATAGACACTCAAATAAACACGTTACGCAAAAAAATATATATGTTTATAGTATTACTTTTCGAGAAATTTTACAAAACATGTTAGCTACCTAAACATTAACCTGTGTGTAACAGTAGGTAACTTGCATTGTACGGGGTCAATGACCGTACTATGTTCAAACGCAGAACAGCTGTTTGTTGTAAGTAAGTCACAAGGTCACTATGATTGGTTTTTACAGCTACTTATTTGATTTAATTTTTTTGTTAGGAGAAAAAATGCTCCTATAAACATATGTTTTTTTCTTACGTAAAGTGTTTATTTCAGTGTGTATGTAACCCTCCCGAAGTTAATGACATGGTCAGCGAAACACCTTATATATAACTCATAAGTTATAAGTTTACCAAACACGATCTAGTGGTAAAATGTATAAATAAAGATATTAAACTTAGAATCATACAGTGTTCGAAAGCTCCGCTTGGCTTCGCGCCCGCCCCGGCATAGTTATGATTTTTTTACACACTTATTTATGCTTCATGTTTATGATGTAAATTTTTCTGCATTCTAAAATAACTGAGTTATTTAGAATGAATTTTTGAGTGAAAAATATATACTTAGTTTAAAAATAAGTAAGGATTTTTCAGAAACTTAAAAGAGCTTTTGGATTTTTTCCCAATTCCTCATTTTTTTTCTATGACAGAGTCGAAATTTTATATCAGAAATGAATTCCCTGTCCTTGATTCATACGAAAACGATACCAAACTCGACTTAGTGCTAAAATATTTTGAGATATGGAGCGCGGCGGCGGCCCCGAAACCCCCCCCCCCCCCCACTGCAACTCCGTAGGGATGTCGGCACTCGGCACCCTAAGTGTGTTCTATCGCTTATTCCATGGGGAGTGCTCGGAGGACCTGTTTAATGCGATCCCGCCGTCCAGTTTCCACCTCCGCACCACGCGCACAGTGCAGGGATTGCATGGCATTCGAAATACCCGTGCATCACAGAATGGCCAATATATTATATTAAAACTGAATATGTCACCAATGTTATCTTGCGTAAAATAATCGCCGATAGGTATTCTAATAACTCCGACTATTAATTAAACGCTTTATGAACGCTCCGTCCACCGTCCCGTGACTCTCGAGTACTCTCGACCAAGAATCATTACCATTATGCTGAATTTCAGTTTTCAATTATGCGCTTGAAGATACCAAATTTATAATAGGCTCCTTTCTAATTTGAGAGGGAGGGGGGGGGGGGTGAAGTGGGGGAGGGAAAGGGGTGAAGTGGGGGGGGGGGGGGGGGCGGTGACGAGAGAGATAGAGAGAGAGTGCCGTCCAGCTCTACAGATCGACACACTTTACTATGTGCCAGAAATTTATTTCAGTCAACCTTTGGCTGTTTAAGAGTCTATTAATACCTATAGTGAAATGTAAATAGGTAACATAATTAAACAGTGAAATCTACGAGTGAAATATATTAAAAAGTAAAAAATAATTTCCGTTACTTAAAGTTGGAGGACCGCTAAGTAAATACCCGTTCAGTTCTGAGTTTTTATATTTTATTTACTTAGCGGTCCCCCGACTCCTTTAAGTAAGTGAACGGAAATTATTTTTGACGTTTTAAGGGTCGGGAGTTTTTAAAATTTGTAATTTAACTTTTATGTCAAGCCTTTAAAAAAAAACCAATGCAGATCGGACCTTTTCAAGATAATTTTTTTTTTATTACTTAATTACTTCATTTCAACCTTAGCTAACAACCATCCCCATTAAACCAGCTTTCTAATAAAAAAAACGCATTCAAATCTGTCCATCCGTTTGGTAGCTACGATGCCACAGACAGACACACCCTTACATTCATACACACACACACACACACACGTAAAACTTATAAACACCCCTCTTTTTTCGTCGGGGGTTAAAAACAGTTGCGCGCGAGATTTAATAATAAGAATACTTAGTATGAAAGTAAACACATAGGTACGAGTATGTATATGTACGTTATTATAACTGAAGAAGGGCTCAATAGATTCCGATGATGTTATCACGAATGCGTACCAATCGGTTCTGCAGAACTTTCCTCCACAGAACTGGTAAACTCTGGAACGCTCTCCCTGCCCACATATTTCCCCCCAAGTACAGTCTCGGGTCCTTCAAGAGAGGCGTGAATAGGCATCTGTCAGGCCGACATGGCATTCGCAACCCCTGCGTACGACCGAATGTCCATTAGCGTCGTTAGACACCTTATGGGTGGCTCGGCGCAACATGTCCCGCTTTCTATTACTAGATAGAGGTTAGTCACGTCAAATTTAAATTTCTTTATTAATATGAATCCGAAGTGATTATTATTTTCCATACAAAATCTTCGTATTGCAATAAGGACAGTCTAATCTACGTAAAATTAAGGGAAGCACTGACATGGCACCTAGTTCACGCGGTGTTATGGGCTGACATCGCGGATGTTGTAGGTGATGTAGCCAACCGTGGCAGTTTCCATAAAAACAACTGAATAACTTCGGTCTGCTCTTAACGCGAGCGAAGCCGCGTGCACAGGCAGCTCATAATAAAGTTGCCTAGAATCGAGGCTGGAGCCACTTTGAATATTCATGTCTGAATAAAACTGTTCTGTCATTCATTATCTTTTCATAGCATCGAGTTTGAATAATAGCATCGTTCTCAATTAGCCGACTCCTCTGTGGCCGCGGCAGGCGGGGGTAGGATCTACGGGTGGAGGGAGCGAATATTGTAGATTTGTAGGACGACGATTTTTGTTGACGTGATGACGTCACGTCTTATAAATTGATGAACACCGGCTGCACGCACGAAGAAGTGTCACGTTCCATCTGAGCCTGTGTGTGCAAGCGAGAGCGCGTAACAAGCGATAGAGAGGCACAATCGGCCCAAACGTCGGCTTGTACGATCTGTGGCTTGTACACATTTATCTCTCTGGTTCTAAAGTACCAGGGCAACAGAAATTGTATGATGTTATCACGTAAAACTATCGTCCGTAAACCGACTTTACAGACAACCAATTTTTTTTTGTGGAATCTGACACGGTTGGCTACATCACCTACAACATCCGTCAGCCTTGTCAGCCCATAACACCGGGTGAACTTGGTGCCACGTCAGTGCTTCCCTTCGGTCGTGCCGGCTACACTGAACTGGACGGAAAACTATTTGCATAGCAGTTTCGACCGACCTTTCATTCAGTGCGGTGGTCTCAACCCGGGCGGGTTAAACCCTACCACCTAGTAATATAAGAAGGGAGTCATATCCCTTAGGACCTACGGGTGGAGGACTAATATCTATTCTGTGGTGGAGGGAGCGAATATTGTAGGACAACGAATTCCTCAAATCGCCGGGATGTCGGCACAAAAACTTCTCTCCTCACGAAACCACGCTCGGAGAGGCGTCATTCCAGCTGAAATGCGGACTGTCTGCGAATTTCTAAGCTGCCTAGCGTGTTTATGCGTCGTTTGAAGACACCCAGGTTAAAGGATTTGGGAAACACTCGCCTGAAGACATTTCCACACCCTGTCGGTGCCATCTATGTCCATTTTATAGATTAGCCCATCCCATACATACATCACTCCCGAAAAAAAATGTGTTCTCGACGAGATCTGCATATAATGCAGATTTCACGGACAACCGATTCATACGGCGTGTGCGGCGCGTGTTGAACGCACGCAAGTCTGTATCGAGTCGGTGACGCGTGTGTGCAGCATGCCCGGTTGCTGTTATAAAGAGTGACAGTGACAAAACGTTGTTGTTGGTTTCGCCTGAGCATGTTATGGCGTGTTAAGAAGCCATGCTGTCACGGATAGGATCGTGTGACGGTGGTATCGCGTTCTCGTTCTCACTTGCCTACTAATGATAAGAGTGAGCAGAAAGACGGCAATCGCGCCGGTGGTGGTGGGCGAGCAATGACATATTTCTCGCTCACTCTTATCATCTGTAGGCAAGTGAGAACGAGAACGCGATAGCACCATCGTAGGGATCGTGTCACGTATCACAATACTGCGTGTGAATGCACGCACACTTGTACCGACGTCTAGCACAAGTTGCATCGTACGATGTTCGATCTATAAAATGGGCATCGATGGTTGGGTGCAACAAAGAAATTATTTAGAGAACCGATGGGTTCTCAAAAGCCCAATGTCAACAACAAAAGGGTGTTCAGTTTCTCTGCGGCGAGTGCTGCGAAGATAGGTGGGATGGCAAGAAATTAAGGATGCAAATGCCTCCGAGCAGCGTCCACGACAGTACCCGTCTAACAGTCTGAGTGACTCTACAAATCGTCTGTGGCTCAGATAATCCAGAACATCAGTCAGTTACGGCTCGGCCCTGCATAGAGTCAAGGAACGCCAGCAGATACTGGAGACTGCCTTCCCAAATGTGGCTACAGTATTCCATCACCGGCATAATCTGAGATTTATACAACTTAAGTAGTTGAGTGAGTGAGAAGAACCTCCTATTGCTGTATAGGATACCCAGTTTTTTGATGCGGTTTTGGCCTTGGACTCAATAAACTGCCTATTAGTCCACGTCTTTGGAAATGTTGCAGCCCAGGTAGGTCTAGGTGCTCCGAGACAGGAACGACACTGCCTTGCAAACTTGCAAGAAAAGGGAAGGGGTAGAACTTATGTAGCAGAGAATACACATACTTGCGTCTTGCGTTGAAGGCAACAGGTTCCTCCATGGTATGGCATTTGAAACCTTCGCATATGACCGAATGTACATGGCCGTTGTTAGACATCTTATGGGTGGCAGGTTGCCGAATCGTAGTAGTGAATCGTAGTAGTTTACATATTATATGTTATAGTCACGCACGAGCGCTACGGAACCTGGGTGCGCGATTCCGTTTCGCACTTGACTTCAATTTTTTTTCTGACACTTATTGCGCACCTCGCTAGCTTTTGTTAACCGACTTCCAAAAAAGGAGGAGGTTCTCAATTCGTCTGTATGTTTTTTTTTATTTTTTATTTTTTTATTTTTTTGTATGTTTGTTACGCGATTTCTCCGTCAATTGAGGGCCGATTTAGAAAATTCTTTTTTTGTTAGTTAGGTCATACTTCCGAGGTGGTCCCATTTCAATTTTATCGAAATTGGTTGAGTGGTTTTCGAAAAATCAGCATAATACTATAGTGTGTGGTTACCTTCAGCAAAACTTGTGATGTGGTCGTATTCGGCAATTTTTTCAGTTTGATAAATTAGTATGGTGTGTGGTTACCTTCAGCAAAACTTTTGTGATGTGGACTTATTCAGCAATTTGCAGTCTGACACATATGGCGAATAATTCTGTACCACTTCAATCGATTTCGATTATTCGATTTCGATTATTCTTATTTATGTAATATTACTAAAAAGAATGAAATAAAAACTGTTTTAAAAAATATTAAACCGATTTCAAAAAAACAAAAAAACAAAAAGAACTAAAAAGTATTAAATACCTAATATTTTGAAATTTTCTCTGTCCTGTTGAAATACATGAATCGATATTTACTAGTGATACATATTCGGACCCTTGTTTCATGAATATTCTAAATTTGAAATTTTTTATCTTTTCCGACCGGCCAGGTGCGCATAATTTATTATGGTACCTGACCGGTACCTACTGTACCGAGTACCATCGAGCTGGTCTGATGATGGAGACAGAAGGTGGCCATAGGAACTCCTAAACTACACATAACATGATAAACCCATCGTGTTTGGGCTCGTTGCATTTGTCTTCACGAGAAATTTACTTTAGACCTAAGAGATTCTCAATTCGACAGTATGTTTTCTTTTTTTTGATGTTTGTTACGCGATTACTCCGTCAATTGTGGGCGATTTTGAAAATTCTTTTTTTTTTTATTTGAAAGGGGATAACCCTGAGGTTTTTGAAGTGAAAACTTCTTTAGCGGCGCTTGGCACTTTTTTAGGTGGGTAAAAAATGTATAACTCGCGACATCGCGTCAGCGTCATTTTTAAAATGAAACCTTAAGTCATTGCATTAAGGGTTAAGTTAGAGTGGCACGGGATCTGCCGGCACTCCCGGAGTGCAACTGTTAAGTAGGGTTCGGTAACACGTTTATGTCTGTCCATTCTACTAAGTTCTGCAAAATGAATGTAGGGTTCCGTAACATATGCATGTCTGTCTGTTCTACTAAATTTAACATTTATTTCAAAATGAATGTAGGGTTCCGTAACAAATGCATGTCTATCCGTTCTACTAAATTTTACAATTTTCAACCAAGGTCCTCCGACGGTTATTTTATAATAAAAGTAGGGTTCCGTAACACGTTTATGTCTGTCCATTCTACTAAGTTCTGCAAGATGAATGTAGGGTTCCGTGACAAATGCATGTCTGTCCGTTCTACAAAATTTAACATTTATTTCAAAATGAATGTAGGGTTCCGTAACAAATGTATGTCTGTCCGTTCTACTAAATTTTACAATTTTCAACCAAGGCCCTCCGACGGTTATTTTATAATAAAAGTAGGGTTCCGTAACAAATGTATGTCTGTCCGTTCTACTAAATTTCACAATTTTCAACCAAGGTCCTCCGACGGTTATTTTATAATAAAAGTAGGGTTCCGTAACATGTTTATGTCTGTCCATTCTACTAAGTTCTGCAACATCACCTACAACGTCCGTGATGTCAGCCCATAACACCGGGTAAACTAAGTGCCATGTCAGTACTTCCCCCTTTGATCGTACTGACTACACTGAACTGGTCGGAAAACACAAACTATTTACATAGCCGTTTCGACCGACGTTTAATTCAGTGCGGTGGTACCAACCCGGTCAGGTTAAACCCTACCACCAAGTAAGATTAGGAGGGAAGGGACCTACAGTTTTACGAGGAATCCGAACCTCGGTCAGCCTCCAACGGTCAGCGGTCACCCATCCAAGTACTGACCGCACCCAGCGTTGCTTAACATTCAATAGCGACAGTTGACTGTCTGCACCACTGAGCTATCGAAGCTGACGTGGTCCTATTTTAATTGGGTCAAGATCGGATTGGAAAGCGAGGCGGAATCGCGAGGCCGAAGGCCGAGCGATTCCGCCGAGTACATTAATAGCAAAAATTACTAAAAAAAACTGTGAAATAAAAAAAAAGTTTTAAAAAACATAAAACCGACTTCCTAAAAAAAGGAAAACTAAAAAACTATTCAAAATAAAAATATAAAAACCGCCTTCAAAAATATATGAAATAAAAACCTAAAAAAAAAAAAACGAACCCTAGAGTTGAAGGCGGTGCTAAAGCAAGCAAAAATGATGCATGAAAGAAAACATGAGTGGATGATAATATCCTTTGTGATTTGTGTAGCCTTTTTAGCACCGCCTTCAACTCTAGGGTTCGTTTTTTTTTTTTTAGGTTTTTATTTCATATATTTTTGAAGGCGGTTTTTATATTTTTATTTTGAATAGTTTTTTAGTTTTCCTTTTTTTAGGAAGTCGGTTTTATGTTTTTTAAAACTTTTTTTTATGTCGCCACAGTCCTGAATATTTACTGCCATAGTCTCCTATAAATTTACGGCTGGAGCGGACCCCACTAACAGGACAGGGGCATTAATTTAAAGGAGATGTATGGCGCGAAAATGTGAGGCCGAAGGCCGAGCGCGCGATAACGCAACCATGAATCGCGTACGGGTGACACTTTGTAGCTATAACTACAAATAAAAATGTTGAGGTGATTTTTTAGGCTTCCGTAATACACACGGATGCCTATAACTAGGCCTACGCCGCCGACTGTCTGTCCGTCCATCCGAGGGCTGTATCTTTTAAGTTAGTTTTGTAAGGGTAATAGGGCCTCACGCACTCTATTTACTTGCGCGCGCTAACTACCTACCGCCCGGTGGACTGCCGCCGGCGCGCGGCGGTCTAATTTAGTGAAAATTCGTCAGCCGCGCGAAGCATACCTACACGCTCGCCCACGCAACTGCGCGCAGCTGCAAAGCAATAATCACTTTACACTCGATCGTTTATGTACATTTTCGCACCCAGAGATTGGCGACGTGAAACAGTAGGCTATTAAAGCCGAAGGTATGGAACTGTTTCTATGGAGTGATTTATCTGTTACGAAGTAACTATTAAGTAATCTGTGGTAATAGTAGCCGGTTGAAATTTTCACAGAATATATGTGTAAATAGATATCGATGGGTTGTGTTAATATGGCGGATATGCCAATAAATAATAAAAAAGTAAAAAAGTAATTTGCGTTTTTATTATTTATTGGCTTATCCAAGTAAAAAATTCAGTGGGGTCCCCATAGAAGAAACTAAAAAGTGTATGCACGCCATCTACCGAAAAGAGCATGAAACATTTTAACTAATACATAGATGGCGTGAGTGGCGCTGACCATGACATGGCGATACGGAACCCTCGGTGCGCGAGTTCGACTCGCACTTGGCCGGCTTTTACATGACTACGGCGTAGTCAGAAGGAGGGTTATGATTTTGGCAGTGTATGTACTTATTATGTATGTGTGTGGCTATAAATGTTCAACTAATCGTAATCTGTTTTTAAAGTAAACATAAAAATTATCTATTAGAGACTAGCTTTTGCCCGCGGCTTCGCTCAACGCCCCGCGCCGTCCCGCGCCGACCTGCGCCGTCCCGCGCCGTCCCGCGCCGCGCCGTCCTGCGCCGTCCCGCGCCGTCCCGCGCCGTCCCGCGCCGTCCCGAGCTGCCCCGCGCCGCCCCGTGCCGCCCCGTGCCGCCTATTTAAGCTTGATAATTCTGACCACATAAAATCAAAATAAAAAGTAAAAATAAAATCAGGTTTATAGAGCCTTTGTCAGAAATTGTTGATACATACTCCTAAATCGCTAATAAGGAACAGCCCCGCTGGACTCGGCGGCGCCGGCGGGTAGCCAACGTCGAAACAGTCTCTCTGGCGTCCTTTGAAACTTTGAAGAAGTTCTGCGAAGTGAAAGAAGGGAAACTCTCGGACCAACTGGACGATCTCACAGTTAACTTTAATTTTCAATTTGTTTTTCGGTACGGATTGTTTGTTGAGCACAGCCGTGGCTGCTATGCGGCCATCTTATATTCAATACGGTGGTACCAACCCAGTCGGCTACAATTTGAGCCTACCACCTAGTAAGGGGCAAGGGAAGGGACTTACAATATTACACCGGTTCCGAACGGTGAAGCAGCAGGTGTAGATAAGCAATTTAATGTTTTTCGTTAGAAAAACAAATTTGTGCAAGTCGGCCGGAATGGAATCGTACTTTAAGGTCAAGTGTCCAAGCCAAGACCGCGCAGACGACGGCCCACCGCTTGCCGTGGTTCGTATTGATTGTACGTAAAACTGGTCACTTCCCTTACACTAGTTACTTTGGTACAGTTGCTTTCACGAGTCATGAACAAAGTAGTCATGAGCACACTTTTTAACCGACTTCAAATAAAAAGGAGGAGGTTCTATGTTCGGCTGTATGTATTTTTTTTATGTATGTTCAGCAATATCTTCCCCAATTATGAACAGATTTCGATGATTCTTTTTGTGTTCGGTTCAGTCTAGCTTCAAGGTGGTCCCATTTTTTTTGGTCAAGATCGGATTGGAAAGCGAGGCGGAATTCCGCCGAGTACATTAATAGCAAATAAAAATTACTAAAAAAACTGTGAAATATAAAACTATTTAAAAAAAATATAAAAACCGCCTTCAAAAATGTATGAAATAAAAAAATAAAAATCGAACCCTAGAGTTGAAGGCGGTGGTGCTAAAGCAAGCAAAAATAACCGACCGCCTTCAACTCTAGGGTTCGATTTTTATTTTTTTATTTCATACATTTTTGAAGGCGGTTTTTATATTTTTTTAAATAGTTTTTTCATTGGTCGGTTTGACGGGATGTGATGTCGACGGCGGCGACGCTTCACGCGATTGGTTCGTCAGACAGCGTCAGTCGACGCTCGTCGCCTACTGGGCTCACACGCGTAGTTTTAACATTGAAAATGTTTTTTCGATCGCTCCGGTAGGGCCCCATTTTCGCTGAAAGTGTGTTTGCCCCGTGGTGGTTTAAGGCCACGAGAACGTATAAGGGCTCAAAAGACGCAGAATTTCAATGGCTTTCAGATGGTAAAAAACGATTTTGGAAAAGACGGCTCAAAAGACGCGGAATTCTTAGGGATTTAAGATAATGTAAAAATATTTTGGAAAAGTTGGTTTTGAAAAAAATATTTGGTTTTGAAATTATTTTTTTTTTTAAATCAAAACATTTTTAAAATTTTTGACCGAAAAATTACGCGTTCAGTTGAATCAAGGAAATGTCAGAACTGTGCGCGTTGACACTCTGTTAGATTTCACTAATTTAATGTTACAATTATTTCGATCGCTTCATTAGGGCCCTATTTTCGCTGAAAGTGTTACAGCCCCGTGGAACTTCGCAGGTTTGAGATACGAGGATCTATTAGGACTCAAAAGACGGGAATTCTAAGGGCTTTAAGATGGTACGACGCCTTAGGTTGCAGAGGTACCTAGGCGGCGCATGTGCGCCGCCTAGGTACCTATGGCGTCGCAGGTTCGAGGTACGAGGGCCCACCAGGGCTCAAAAGACGGTGGAATTCGAAGGGCTACAAGATGCCGTAAAAATATTACAATTTTTTTTTTTATCAAATCATTTATTCGTAGCGGATAATCAATAATAGCTAGGTTCATTTTCAATGTCCCTTCAAGTCGTGGTTGCACGGGATCTGTGATTTTTTTTTAATGGAAACTGACACGGTTGGCTACATCACCTACAACATCCGTGATGCCGGCCCAATAACACCGGTTGAACTTGGTGCCACGTCAGTGCTTTCCTTCGGTCGTGCCGGCTACACTGAACTGGACAGAAAACACAAACTATTTACATAGCCGTTTCGACCGACCTTTCATTCAGTGCGGTGGTGGTATCAACCCGGGCGGGTTAAACCCTACCACCTAGTAATATAAGAAGGGAGTCATACATATCCCTTAGTCGCCTTGTACTACATACAGGGGGAGAGATGCAGTGGGGCTATTCTTTTAAAGTACCGGCCCCACGCGGTACATGCCATCTAAGTAGTTCACCGAGGTGTTATGGGTTGACAGTGATGTAGACAATAGTTATTTTTTTATGTAAACCTACATGGGTGGCTGTGTCGAGAGACCAATGGTACAGTCGACAGAGCCAAAAACACCTCTCCTCGCGAAACCACGCTCAGTCAGGCGCCATGCCAGCAGATTTAAGGACTGTTACTAGGCTGTCTATCCCGTTAATACGACGTTTGAAGACACCCAGGTTAAAGGATTTGGGAAACACACTCACCGGGAGACAGTTCCACACCCTAGCGGTGCGACAAAGAAACGATTTTGAGAACCGATGGGTTCTCAAAAGCCCAGTGTTAAAATCAAAATCGTATCAGTGTCCATTAAAAAAAAGACGGACAGACAGGCTGCGCCCGATCGCTTTTATAAGCGTCCTTGCCAGCGCGACTGACAACGGAATCCTAAAAAAAGTATTATAATTTGTGTCCCCCGCTCCGAGTTGAGTTTAAACTCTTTTCCAACTGCCGCCGCCGCCGCTTTCATTGAAGCGAACGATGAGGGCGGAACGACCTTTATCTTTTTTTTTACTTTTTTATAAAAAAAATTCGAACATTTCGCTTCATTTCATTTTTTCTTTCGCCTTTATTTCGCCAATTTCGTCGCGTCTCGCGAGTTCTCCTTTTATTTATTTTTTTCTCCTCTCTTGAATCCGTTAGTTCTTCAATTTGCTCGGGAAAATGTGTTAAAAGTATTTTCCAAGATTTAATTTATTTCATGTTCTCAACTTTTCACCCGACTACTGCGAATCGAAAATGAGGGTTATGTATATATTTTTAATTAGAAAAATGCAAATCGAAAATCATTGGAAAAAATACATCCCGACCAGGATTTAAACCTGGGTCTCTGGCTTGAGCCGCCAACGCGATAACCAACTACACCACCGGGCCGTTACATATTATTTCCAAATTTTCGATCTATTGCCACTGCACCTTCTTGAATGATGTCGCTAGCTAGTCATGATGTCGGTTATGTACGATTTTAGCAGCTTATGTATGTATGTAGGTCCCGTGAACTTGGTCCCGTGTGTGGGGTCGGTACTTAAAAAGAACAGCCCCGCTGCATCTCTGCCCGTGCATGTCGTAAAAGGCGACTAAGGGATAAGGACAAGGTGCCGCGCTAAAGGGCGACCGGCTAGCCACCTCTCGCCTTGCCACAGTCCTTCCACCGAGAAATTCAGCAGGTGGGTCTTCGTGCCTTAATTGCTGTTTGATTATCTTGTCCTAATACATTACTAAATGTGGTGGTCGGTGTTGTGCTGTAATTTACAAGAGTACTTTTTTTATGGAAACTGACGCGCAAAGAGTTTGTATTACGTCGCTGCGCTCAGCGACGTAATACAAACTCTTTGCTGACACGTTTGGCTACATCACCATCCGTGATGTCAGCCCATAACACCGGGTGAACTAGATGTCCTGTCAGTGCTTCCCTCATAGCCGTTTCGACCGACGTTTCATTCAGTGCGGTGGTACCAACCCGGGCGGGTTGAACCCTACCACCTAGTACTTGTAGCAAAACACCGATTATTCTGCTACTGTACTTGTGTATGAACGTATGTTTTGTATGTATGTATATGTGTATATGTATAAGTATTACAATAATTAAACATATAGTAAGTATACAATGATATGGTGCGTAACGAGGCAATCCGCCGACGCACCAAAGTAATCGATATTGGACACCGGGTGGCTAAGCTCAAGTGGCAGTGGGCTGGGCACGTTAGCCGAAGAGACGATGACCGTTGGAGTAACCGTGTCCTACACTGGCGGCCGTGGACAGGAAAACGGAGTGTGGGAAGACCACCCGCCAGGTGGGACGACGACATCAAGTACGCCGGCGGAAATCAGTGGTTCCGTATCGCTGAAGGCCGGGAGGACTGGAGGAAAATTGGAGAGGCGTATGTCCAGCAGTGGACGCTTACACGCTGACTGACTGACTGACAAGTATACAATACGATAATTTTTCCTGTACTCTGGCTAATGCATTTGATTAATGGTTTCATAAATAATTTTCATTTCATAACACTCTGCTCATCAACGGACAAGGAGCGCGGCGGAGGAGGTGGGAGTAGGGGTGGCTGTGTGTGGGGGTGATGGGGAGGTGTGCTGCCGTCAGCTGATTGGTTGGCGGACGGACAATACACGTCATAACAGCCTCGTCTCGCCCCTCACACACACAGAGATATAATGGAACAAGAAAACCAATTGCAACATCCATGTGATGTTACTTCTGGACACGATAATTAGCGTATGTCGCTTTAGAAGATTAAAAAACCGGCCAAGTGCGAGTCGAACTCGCTCAGCGAGGGTCCCGTATCGCCATGTCATGGTCAGCGCCACTCACGTCATCTATGGATTAGTTAAAATGCTTTATACTGTTTTCGGTAGGTGACGCGCATACACTTTTTAGTTTCTTGTATGGGGACCCCGTGATTTTTTTTTACTTTTTTCTATTTTTATTATTTCTTGCTATATCGGCCATAATTAACACATATTCTGTGAAAATTTCAACGGACAACCTATTACGGTTTAAGAGATACAGCCCTCAGACAGACAGACAGACTACAGTACTAATCGGTTCTGCAGATCCTTCCTCCACAGAACCGGTAAACTCTGGAACGCTCTCCCTGCCCACATATTTCCCCCCAAGTATAGTCTCGGGTCCTTCAAGAGAGGCGTGAATGGGCACCTGTCAGGCCGGCATGGCATTCGCAGCCCCCGCATGCGACCGAATGTCCATGGGCGTCGCTAGACACCTTATGGGTGGCTCGGGGCCACATGTCGGGCTTACTAAAAAAAAAAACGTCTAGACAAGTGGTGCCCAAGCGATCGATCCCAAGAGACTTTTAGGTCGATCGCTGAAAATATGTAGAGCGAAAAGTGACTCGTAGAAACATCAAGGAATTCATAATATTTGATGTGACAAACATTTTTTTTTTATTGAAACTGACACGGTTGGCTGATGTAACCTACAACATCCGTGATGTCAGCCCATAACACCGGGTGAACTTGGTGCCACGTCAGTGCTTCCCTTCGGTCGTGCCGGCTACACTGAACTGGACGGAAAACACAAACTATTTACATAGCCGTTTCGACCGACCTTTCATTCAGTGCGGTGGTACCAACCCGGGCGGGTTGAACCCTACCACCTAGTAATATAAGAAGGGAGTCATATCCCTTAGTCGACTTTTACGACATACACGGGGAGAGATGCAGTGGGGCTATTCTTTTAAAGTACCGGCACCACACGGTACAAACCATTTACCATTTACCAGGTAGTGTCGTCGGTCTTCCACAATGACCGCAAAAACTAATATAAAGAATGTTATGAACATAATAGCTTTCAATTCAAACAATAAAAACATACAAATTATTGAACAACGAACATTTTTTGGGTTCCGTATCCGGTGCGGGACCCTATTATTAAACCTACGCCGTATGTCTGTCTGTCTGTCTGTTTGTCTGTCTGTCTGTCTGTCCGTCCTTCCGTCTGTCCGAGGGCTGTATCTCTTGATGATCTTGTAATTCACGGGGGTACTATTCACGGTAATAGAAGAAACTAATAAAAAGGATATGCGCGCGCGCCATCCACCGAAAAAAATATGAAGCATTTTAATTAATCATGAATTCTAACTAATATGAAGAATTTCATAAACACGCCATAGATGGCTTGAGTGGCGCTGACCTTGACAAGGAGATACGGCACCCTCGGTGCGCGAGTTCGACTCGCACTTGGCCGGTTTTTGGTACAAGTGTCGATTTCACAAACTTTAATTTTTTGTAGGTAGATCTTCATAGAAAGTATGGGCGCTACTGGTCTTGACAATAAGACATACCATAATTTGCAAGCACCGACGTTTGGCTTTACATGGCGGATTTCCGCGTGAAACGACCACTAATTGATGGCGCGCGAAATTGTGTTTCCGCTGGTATTGTCCGTCGAGATTTATTGCTTGCCCGCATGCACAGTGCTGGCTAAACTGTTGTTATGCCATCTGACATGGTTTGCTAAATCACTAGCCACCCACCAGCTCTCTCAATTGGAGTCTCTGAGTCACAGACGATTTGTAGGTTCGCTTAGTCTGTTTTACAGATACTATCACGGACGCTGCTCTGTGGAACTGGCATCCCTTATTCCCTGCCACCCGTCCTATCTCCGCATGACTCGGCGCAGAGATACTCAGCAGTCAGCACCCTTTTGTTGTTGACATTGGGCTTTTGAGAACCCACCGGTTCTCTAAATCGTTTCTTTGTCGCACCGCTAGGGTGTGGAACTGTCTTCTGGCGAGTGTGTTTCCCGAATCCTTTAACCTGGGTGTCTTCAAACGTCGTATTAAAGGCTAGACAGCCTAGTAACAGTCCGCAAATCTGCTGGCATGGCACCTAACTGAGCGTGGTTTCGCGAGGACAGGTGTTTTTGACTCTGTCGAATGCACCAATGGTCTCTCGGCACAGCCACCCATGTTGGTTTACATAAAAAAAGGCACCACCCGTGTCGACCCATCACGTGTCATGGTGAACTAGGGGGCGTGTCAGTGCTAGCTGCGCTTAGGTCGAGCCGGCGTGCGTTTTCGTAGCAGTTTCGACAGACAGTTCACGAAGAGAAAGAGAGGAAGGAAGAAAGAAAGAAAGATAGAAAGAAAGAAAGAAAGAAAGATAGAAAGAAAGAAAGAAAGAAAGAAAGATTCATTAAATAAAATAAAATAGTTATTATGCGTTATGCGTTAATTCATGCTTTACAGAACCACTTATTTATACAATTAGATACAAGAAAAATAATTTTACATGAAACATTTAAACAATTAAAAAATCGGCGATTTCGGCGGAACCGATTTCAATAATGAGTTCTTTACCTCACGTTTTTTGTCATACGAGTACATTGCTTTTATTTGCAAATAAAATCCGCCTTTTTTTCGGACCTTATATCTTGACAAATGTTGAGAATTGGTAAAAAGTGTATCATATTAAAGTTGTAGAGAATTTTATCACCTCTTATTTCGTAATTGAACAGTTTTTCCTATGATGCACCGTTTTCGAGATATAAGCGAAAAACCGAAAAATGGGATCTTCTTTGTGCCCCAACTAGGGCGCACCCCCAGTGGTGGGGGCTTTTAGTATGTTTACCTTTTAACTAGTCAAAACAAATGTTCGGAAGTCAAACTTTCTGCTTTCGAGCTTTCCGGCTACAATCCTTCGTTCCTGGACTAATGGCGAAATGGTAACGCGCTGGCGGCTCAGGACGGATTTCCAGGTTCGAATCCTGGTCCTGTCTTTGCATCACGAAAAAACCTAATTCAGTGCGGTGCGGTGGTAGCGATCCAGACGGGTGAAACTCTTCCACCTAGTAAGTATGTACATAGGTATCCTTACCTATGTACATACTTACTAGGTGGAAGAGTGTCTTACTTACTGCTACGTGGACTCCGAACAATGGAACGACTCGCATAAAACTGTGCATACATCCGAAACAGAACACTTAAGTATTTCTACTTGAAAATGTACACCAGTCTACTGAGGAATACCTGAAGAAGTGTGTAGCGAATGGCGATCGCTGGCACACATTTTTAGGGTTCCGTATCCGTATGGAAGCCTATTACTGAACCTACTCCGTCTGTCTGGCCGTCCGTCCTAGGGCTTGTATCGGTTGAACCGTAATAGGTATCCGGTTGAAATTTTCACAGATTATAAATTGTTACTATTGCGGTTGTGCCAACAAATAATAAAAAAAGCAAAAAGTAAAAATTAAGGGATCCCTATAGAAAAAAAACGTGCTAGTATTCTATTTGTGGAACGACGCGTGTGAGTGAGCCCAAGCGTCGACTGACGCTGACTGACGAACCAATCGCGTGAAGCGTCGCCGCCGTCGACGTCACATCCCGTCAAACCGACAAATGAAGAAAAAGTTTTAAAAAACATAAAACCGACTTCCTAAAAAAAGTAAAACTAAAAAACTATTTAAAATAAAAATATAAAAACCGCCTTCAAAAATATATGAAATAAAAACCTAAAAAAAAAAACGAACCCTAGAGTTGAAGGCGGTGCTAAAAAGGCTACACAAATCACAAAGGATATTATCATCCACTCATGTTTTCTTTCATGCATCATTTTTGCTTGCTTTAGCAAGCAATTCCGCCTCGCTTTCCAATCCGATCTTGACCCTATTAAAATAGGACCACGTCAGCTTCGATAGCTCAGTGGTGCAGACAGTCAACTGTCGCTATTGAATGTTAAGCAACGCTGGGTGCGGTCAGTACTTGGATGGGTGACCGCTGACCGTTGGAGGCTGACCAAGGTTCGGATTCCTCGTAAAACTGTAAGTCCCTTCCCTCCTAATCTTACTTGGTGGTAGGGTTTAACCTGCCCGGGTTGGTACCACCGCACTGAATTAAACGTCGGTCGAAACGGCTATGTAAATAGTTTGTGTTTTCCGACCAGTTCAGTGTAGTCAGCACGATCAAAGGGGGAAGCACTGACATGGCACTTAGTTTACCCGGTGTTATGGGCTGACATCACGGACGTTGTAGGTCATGTTGCAGAACTTAGTAGAATGGACAGACATAAACGTGTTACGGAACCCTACTTTTATTATAAAATAACCGTCGGAGGACCTTTGTAGAAAATTGTGAAATTTAGTAGAACGGACAGACATACATTTGTTACGGAACCCTACTTTTATTATAAATAACCGTCGGAGGGCCTTGGTTGAAAATTGTAAAATTTTGTAGAACGGACAGACATACATTTGTTACGGAACCCTACATTCATTTTGAAATAAATGTTAAATTTTGTATAACGGACAGACATGCATTTGTTACGGAACCCTAAATTCATCTTGCAGAACTTAGTAGAATGGACAGACATAAACGTGTTACGGAACCCTACTTTTATTATAAAATAACCGTCGGAGGACCTTGGTTGAAAATTGTAAAATTTAGTAGAACGGATAGACATGCATTTGTTACGGAACCCTACATTCATTTTGAAATAAATGTTAAATTTAGTAGAAAAGACAGACATGCATTTGTTACGGAACCCTACATTCATTTTGCAGAACTTAGTAGAATGGACAGACATAAACGTGTTAACGAACCCTACTTAACAGTTGCACTCCGGGAGTGCCGGCAGATCCCGTGCCACTCTAACTTAACCCTTAATGCAATGACTTAAGGTTTCATTTTAAAAATGACGCTGACGCGATGTCGCGCATTATACATTTTTTACCCACCTAAAAAAGTGCCAAGCGCCGCTAAAGAAGTTTTCACTTCAACAACCTCAGGGTTATCCCCTTTCAAATAAAAAAAAAAATTTTCAAAATCGGCCCACAATTGACGGAGTAATCGCGTAACAAACATCCAAAAAAAGAAAACATACCGTCGAATTGAGAATCTCTTAGGTCTAAAGTAAATTGCTCGTGAAGACAAATGCAACGAGCCCAAACACGACGGTTTATCATGTGTAGTTTAGGAGTTCCTATGGCCACCTTCTGTCTCCATCATCAGACCAGCTCGGTGGTACTCGTACCATAATAAATTAAGCGCACCTGGCCGGTCGGAAAAGATAAAAAATTTCAAATTTTGAATATTCATGAAACAAGGGTCCGAATATGTATCACTAGTATATCGATTCATGTATTTCAACAGGACAGAGAAAATTTCAAAATATTAGGTATTTAATACTTTTTAGTTTTTTTTTTTTTGTTTTTTGGAAATCGGTTTAATATTTTTTAAAACAGTTTTTTTATTTCATTCTTTTTAGTAATATTATTAGTAATATTACATAAAAAAGAATAATCGAAATCGAATAATCGAAATCGATTGAAGTGGTACAGAATTATTCGCAATATGTGTCAGACTGCAAATTGCTGAATAAGTCCACATCACAAAAGTTTTGCTGAAGGTTACCACACACCATACTAATTTATCAAACTGAAAATTGCCGAAAACGACCACATCACAAGTTTTGCTGAAGGTAACCACATACCATAGTATTATGCTGATTTTTCGAAAACCACTGAACCAATTTCGATAAAATTGAAATGGGACCACCTCGGAAGTATGACCTAACTAACAAAAAAAGAATTTTCTAAATCGGCCCTCAATTGACGGAGAAATCTCGAAATAACAAACATACAAAAAAAAATAAATAAAAAAAAATTAAAAAAAAAACATACAGACGAATTGAGAACCTCCTCCTTTTTTGGAAGTCGGTTAAAAAGTGTGCTCATGCATGACTCGTGAAAGCAACTGTAACATCAGCTGTTGACATCTGACTGGACGACGTGTTGGGTGTCAACCAGGTCATCGCAGTTCCGCGATTCCTGACAATGTCCCCGGAGCGGGGGACGAAATGTCGGCGATTGTAAAGTCGCTTTGACTATAATACAGGTTGTTTCAGGATAGGGTTTCGTAACTTCAGGGTTCGAAAGGGGTCCATATTTGAAGACGTAAAGCTCTGAAACTTTTTCCCAGATTCGGTCATTTTATAGTACTTTTGACGTGATGACGTCATGTCTTATAAATTGATGAGCACCGGCTGCACGCACGAAAGCGTGTCACGTTGATATTCAAAGTTACCATGGAAACGTCAAGAAGTAAAACTGTCAAGATCAGACAACAGAAGTTTCGATGGCCAGTCACAAGATGATTAATCTTTCTACTGGAAATAGAAATTACTGATCTTTGATCTATGTACTACGATAGTTTCATCACGTAAAACTATCGTCCGTAAACCGACTTTACAGACAACCAATTTTTTGGTGAAAATCGTTTCATCGTGATTTGGTGTACGGTTTAGATCCATCAATCAAATCCACCAACCGTCCTATCTCCGCATGACTCGTCGCAGAGAGACTCAGCACCATTTTGTTGTTGACATTGGGCTTTTGAGAACCCATCGGTTCTCTAAATAATTTCTTTGTCGCACCGCTAGAGTGTGGAACTGTCTTCCGGCGTTTCCTGAATCCTTTAACCTGGGTGTCTTCAAGCGTCGTATTAACGGGCTAGACAGCCTAGCCACAGTCCGCAAATCTGCTGGCATGGCACCTAACTGAGCGTGGTTTCGCGAGGACAGGTGATTTTGGCTACCGAAACATAACGATAATGAGAAAATGCTTTACTGGTTTAGGAATGTATATGAAAAACCGCTGGCAAAATAGATATGTGTGTATAAACTGTTCATTTTCCAAATAAATACAAAAATAAATAAAATCAAAGTGTCCAGATTAAAATCTTTGCCAGATTAAAGGCGCAGATTCTCCTGTTGCGCGTGGAATGGGAACGGAATCGGGATAAAGGAATCTTTAGAAATGTTTGTTCTCAATAGGAAATTTTCTCTTCGAGGTTTTTCTTTTGTTCAGTTTCGCTTTCTTATATGCTTCAACTGTATTGGCTGGCGTTACAATTACTCTTCAGTGTGGGTATATTTATTTCTTTTTATAAACGCATGCACCTACTCAATTTCTGCTCGATTTGCTCCTTGGATTTACGACAATATGCAATAGTATTTTTTTTTTGTATGGATACTGACACGTTTAGCCAAACATTGGGCGTTAAATTTTTTCTTGTCGTACCGCTAGTGTGTGGAACCGTCTTTTTTTTTATGGAAACTGGCAAGTTTGGCTACATCACCTACACCATCCGTGATGTCAGCCCAACACCTTCGTGAACTAGGTGCCATGTCAGTGCTTCCCTTCGCCGTGCCGGCTACACTGAACTGGATGGAAAACACGAACTATTTACATAGTATTTCAACCGACCTTTCATTCAATGCGGAGGTATAAACCTGGGCGGGTTAAACCCTACTATAGGTGGTAAGGTATGAAGGGATGATATCCACAGTTTTACGTGGAATCCGAACCACGGTCAGCTTTCAACGATCAACCGGTCTCCCACCAAGTACTGACCGGGTTTGCTTAACAACAGTCGGCCGACCGCACCACTGCCAGCTGCCGAGGGTGACATGAGGGATTTCAGTGAGTCAGTCTACTGGTGGACATACGCCTTTACAATATTCCTCCAGTCCTCCCGGCCTTCAGCGGTACGGAACCACTGCTTTCCGCCGACGTGCTTGATGTCGTCGTCCCACCTGGCGGGTGGTCTTCCGAGTCTTCCCACACTCCGTTTTCTCCGCATGAGATAATGCTCACACACAAAGAGGCTTTACCGCCTCGAGAGCTCAGTGGTGCAGACAGTCAACTGTTGCTATTGATTGTTAGGCAACGCTGGGCGCGGTCAGTACTTGGATGGGTGACCGCTCGACCGTTGGAGGCTGACCGTGGTTCGGATTCCAGGTAAAACCGTAGGTCCCTTCCCTTTCTACCTTACGAGGTGGTAGGGTTCAACCCGCCCGGGTTGATACCACCGCACTGAATGAAACGTCGGTCGAAACGGCTATGTAAATAGTTTGTGTTTTCCGTCCAGTTCAGGCACGATCGAAGGGAAGCACTGACATCGCACCTAGTTCACCCGGTGTTACGGGCTGACATCACGGATGTTGTAGGTGATGTAGCCAACCGTGTCAGTTGCCATAAAAAAAAACATTGACTTGGCGGGTGAAAGGGGTGGCTCGGAATTAAATAAAACATCACAGATTGCATATGTGATGTGGTGTAGCGCTGCAGCGGCACCGAATAATATTACATATTACTAGTGGTAGCCATCGAGATAATATACTTCTTGCTAGAGAGTGCAATTGGCAAGGAGAATACCTACGGGAGACGCAACGCTACTGCGTTTGTATCGGAGCACGGCTAGCCAAAAATCCCTACTACTACGAAAATCGAAATCGCAATTTAATCTTTTATGACGTGACTTGTCTATCTCCGTTACCCATATCGCGCCCCGCGATATGGAGAGAGACAGAGGAGCAAGGCGAGCGACAGGTTTGTTATCGCTGGCTTGGCTCGGGTATCTGGTAGTAAGAGCCGACCGTCCGACCAATCGGAAGCCCTGCTTGACGGCAACTTGACGGGATCGGAATGATGGTGCGGTATATTTGTGAATTTTGAAATTGTTATTTGTAATATTATTTCAAATAGTTTTTACTGAACGAATATTATTGTTTGAATCCAAAAAAAATATTGAAAAATTAAACAAGACTGTTGTTTTAATATTTTTGAAAAGTTGTACTAATAATCAGTGATAGGAATAAGTAGGGCTTATTTACCTAAATTTCGAGGAACAGAGTAAAAGATTGGAGACTTCCTTAAGACAATATTTTTTTCCGGTTTAATAATATTCATGGTGTTTTAATTTCGAGATTTGAAAAAAGTGGCCACCATTTTGAACTTTTTAGTTACTGGACCGATTGCTTTCAAAATCGATATCTGGGTGTCAGTGTGCGCTCTGAATACGAATCTGTAGTAAAAATTTAAAAAAGTGGCCGCCATTTTGAACTTTTTAGTTACTGGACCGATTTCTTTCAAAATCGATATATGGGCGTCTGTGTGGACTCTGGATACGAATCTATAGTCAAAATTTAAAAAAAAGTAGCCGTCATTTTGAACTTTTTAGTTACTGGACCGATTGCTTTCAAAATCGATATCTAGGCGTCTGTGTGGACTCAGAATACGAATCTGTAGTCAAAATAAAAAAGAAGTGGCCGCCATTTTGAACTTTTTAGTTACTGGACCGATTTCTTTCAAAATCGATATCTGGGTGTCTATGTAGGCTCTGAATACGAATCCGTTGTCAAAATTTAAAAAGTGACCGCCATTTTGAACTTTTTAGTTACTGGACCGATTGCTTTCAAAATCGATATCTGGGTGTATGTGTGGGCTCTGAATACGAATCTGTAGTAAACATTTAAAAAAAGTGGCCGCCATTTTGAACTTTTTAGTTACTGGACCGATTGCTTTCAAAATCGATATCTGGGTGTCTGTATGGGCTCTGAATACGAATCCGTTGTCAAAATTTTAAAAAAGTGGCCGCCATTTTGAACTTTTTAGTTACTGGACCGATTGCTTTCAAAATCGATATCTGGGTGTATGTGTGGGCTCTGAATACGAATCTGTAGTAAAAAATTAAAAAAAGTGGCCGCCATTTTGAACTTTTTAGTTACTGGACCGATTGCTTTCAAAATCGATATCTGGGTGTCTGTGTGGGCTCTGAATACGAATCCTTTGTCAAAATTTAAAAAAGTGGCCGCCATTTTGAACTTATTAATTACTGGGCCGATTGCTTTCAAAGTCGATATCTGGGTGTCTGTGTGGGCTCTGAATACGAATCCGTTGTCAACATTGAAAAAAAGTGACCGCCATTTTGAACTTTTTAGTTAATGGACCGATTGCTTTTAAAATCGATATTTGTTTGTCTGTGTGGGCTCTGAATACGAATCCGTTGTCAAAATCTTAAAAAAGTGGCCGCCATTTTGAACTTTTTAGTTACTGGACTGATTACTTTCAAAACCCATATCTACATGTCTGTGTGGGCTCTGAATAACAATAAGTAGTTAACATAAAAAATATGATATCGATTTTGAAGGCAATCGGTCCAGTTACTAAAAAGTTCAAAATGGCGGCCACTTTTTTTAAATTTTGACAACGGCTTCGTATTTAGAGCCCACACAGACACCCAGATATCGATTTTGAAAGCAATCGGTCCAGTAACTAAAAAGTTCAAAATGGCGGCCATTTTTTTTAAATTTTGACTACAGATTAGTATTCAGAGCCCACACAGACACCCAGATATCGATTTTGAAAGCAATCGGTCCAGTAACTAAAAAGTTCAAAATGGCGGCCACTTTTTTTAATTTTTACTACAGATTCGTATTCAGAGCCCACACATACACCCAGATATCGATGTTGAAAGCAATCGGTCCAGTAACTAAAAAGTTCAAAATGGCGGCCACTTTTCTTAAGTTTTGATTACAGATTCGTATTCAGAGCCTACAGAGACACCCAGATATCGATTTTGAAAGCAATCGGTCCAGTAACTAAAAAGTTCAAAATGGCGGCCACTTTTTTTTAATTTTGACTACAGATTCGTATTCAGAGCCCACACAGACACCCAGATATCGATTTTGAAAGCAATCGGTCCAGTAACTAAAAAGTTCAAAATGGCGGCCACTTTTTTTTAATTTTTACTACAGATTCGTATTCAGAGCCCACACATACACCCAGATATCGATTTTGAAAGCAATCGGTCCAGTAACTAAAAAGTTCAAAATGGCGGCCACTTTTTTTTATTTTGACTACAGATTCGTATTCAGAGCCCACACAGACACCCAGATATCGATTTTGAAAGTAATCGGTCCAGTAACTAAATAATTCAAAATGGCGGTCACTTTTTTAAATTTTGACAACGGATTCGTATTCAGAGCCTACATAGACACCCAGATATCGATTTTGAAAGCAATCGGTCCAGTAACTAAAAAGTTCAAAATGGCGGCTACTTTTTTTAAATTTGACTACAGATTCCTATTCAGAGTCCACACTGACACCCAGATGTCGATTTTGAAAGCAATCTGTCCAGTTACTCAAAAGTTCAAAATGACGGCACTTTTTTTAAATAGCGAAATTATAACACCATGAATATTATTAAACCGGAAAAAAAATATTGACGTAAGGAAGTCTCCAATTTTTTACTCTGTTCCTCGAAGTTTAGGTAAATAAGTCCTACCTATTCCTATCACTGATAATAATAATACATAATATACAATATATTAGTTTTGTATAGGTATATTTGTTTTATAATTATAAAAAATAGAAAACGTAATATTAAAGAAATAATAACAATACATATTATAAATTGAATTCATCCATGTCATTGCCATAAAAAAACTAACAACACCCATATACAATAATTGATTTCAAATTTCTTTCCAGTCTGTCAAATTTGCCTATCATGTGTACGCGCCCGGTATGGCGCGCAGTCGTGCTCCTAACTCGCGGAATTTTTGTATTTTACACGCTTTAAGCATTGTATTATCATTAAAATGACCTAATTATGAAAGGTTACGCCATCTTTTGTCATTCCTGATGATCTTGAGTTCTTTCGACACGCACGAACTGCACAAATCGCCATTTTGCGTAGTGCACATATACGTGTTCTTCGTTCCCAAGTCGCGAGCGCACTGACGGTCGATCCCGCAGCAGCGCTATATGTTAGTGCAAATGCTCTAACACGCGGCTAATTTTCCTATATATTAGCGCTCGACGGTTGCCACTCCCGTAGGTATGCTCGGTGCAATTGGACAGCGCACCGTGTTCCAACGAGTTGAAGCCATCCGGCCACAATAATTTTTTTTATGTAATCCGATATGGGTGGCTGAGTCGGAGGGACCAAAGCGCATGCTCCGATCAACCAATACCACCTTCGAGAAGGTAGATGCCATACGGGAGACTTCCCTCGATTGCTGGCTATACAGTCGACGCTGCTATGCGGCCATCTTACATCCAGTACGGTGGTACCAACCCAGTCGGCTACAATTTAAGCCTACCACCTAGTAAGGGGAGTTAGTCCCATCTTTGACGTATATATTACTAACGTTAGGCCATGTCCATAAGATAGTATTGCTAACTCAATAATGACCTCACTAAAGTGGTAGTAAAAATAATGTTTATAAAATTATTTATTCAAACTAATCTCAAATTTCAGCACTGCCCCTTATAGTACAGCCTATGGGTTAGTTGAAAGGGCAGATCGCCCAAAAATGTAAATAAAACACTACAATAGATTATGTTATTATTGTTTGACTGTTGTTATATTTTGTGTTTATAAGAATAAATATTTTTTACGTTTTATTTACTAATTTTTCAAATAAAAATGATGGAAATACCACAGAATGCATCCTTTATTCCCTGCCACCCGTCCTATCTCCGCATGACTCGTCGTAGAGAGACATTATTTTGTTGTTGACATTGGGCTTTTGAGAACCCATCGGTTTTCTAAATCGTTTCTTTGTCGCACCGCTAAGGTGTGGAACTGTCTTCCGGCGAGTGTGTTTTCCGAACCCTGGGTGTCTTCAAACGTCGTATTAACAGATAAGACAGCCTAACAACAGTCCGCAAATCTGCGGGCATGGCACCTAACTGAACGTGGTTTCCCGAAGATAGATGACTTTGGCTCTGTCGACTGCACCATTAGTATCTCGGCACAGCCACCCATGTTTACAAATAAAAAATATAGTATGCGATATTGAGTTCCAAATTTTTTTTTTCATTTTAGGCGTTCTTACTATGGCTTTACCACCTCTTTAGTGAAGACATTTATTGAGTTCGTATAAGCATGCCCTTACGTTAGTAAGTAAAAGTTTTAAAAAACATAAAACCGACTTCCTAAAAAAAGTAGAACTAAAAAACTATTTAAAATAAAAATAAAAATAAAAACCGCGTTCAAAAATATATGAAATAAAAAACTAAAAAAAAACGAACCCTAGAGTTGAAGGCGGTGTTAGAGCAAGCAAAAATGATGCATGAAAGAAAACATGAGTGAATGATATCCTTTGTGATTTGTGTAGCCTTTTTAGCACCGCCTTCAACTCTAGGGTTCGTTTTTTTTTAGGTTTTTATTTCATATATTTTTGAAGGCGGTTTTTATTTTTATTTTAAATAGTTTTTTAGTTCTACTTTTTTTAGGAAGTCGGTTTTATGTTTTTTTAGTTGTTGCTTCTTGAACATTCCTCATATCGCATCCTCTAGTAATATATCTCGATGGTGGTAGCGGGCTAATGCAGTCAACATTTCATGCGGACGGCGATGTAGGGGAGAATGGATGGACTAGGATCGTGTTCTGGTGAAACCGGAAGGAATACGTGTTTGTTAATATTCGCCGGTGCTCGAAAACGATGGTGAGTTTTCGATATCTCCTGTCAACGGTGCGCGCAGCAGGCAGGTATACTCAGGTGACTAGAGTAATAATAATACACTTTCCGAACCGTGTGGGGCCGGTACTATAAAAAATAGCTCCACTGCATCTCTCCCCGTGTATATCGTAAAAGGCGATATGGGATATGACTCCCTTCTTATAATACTAGGTGGTAGGGTTTAACGCGCCCGGATTGGTACCACCGCACTGAATGAAAGGTCGGTCGAAACGGCTATGTAAATAGTTTGTGCTTTCCGTCCAATTCAGTGTAGCCGGCACGACCGAAGGGAGTACTGACGTGGCACCAAGTTCACCCGGTTTTATGGGCTGACATCACGGATGTTGTAGGTGATGTAGCCAACCGTGTCAGTTTCCATAAAAAAAACTTTATGCCACTTAATGTGTGGCAAGGGCGGATTTATTGCTTTAGACAATTTCCTTCAGCCAACCTGGTGGACCTACATTTTTACATGGAATCCGAACCATTGAGTAGTGGGTGAAGATATAATATGCACGTATTTTTTTTACATCAGAAAAAACTCATTGGTTGTTATGGTATAACGCGCGAGGCGGATCTCGGCGTGTCGCCGCCGCAGCGGTTCGTCAGTGTTCTCCCTCGCACTCGCACCGTACTTGTATAGTGTATTCGCGTGGCGGGTCGCCCGCTGCGGCGACGACACGCCGAGATCCGTCCCGCGCACTATACACGCCGCGCGCCGGTTGGATTCGAACCTCGGACCTCTCGCAAGAGAAGCCAACGCCCAGACGTCTAGTCTATCGCCTTGTCGGCCTCATAAGTGCCTATTTACCTATCCCTTAAAGGACCCGAGACTGTACTTGGGGAGAAATAGGTGGGCAAGGAGAGCATTCCAGAGTTTACATGTTCTGTGGAGGAAAGGTGTGCAAAGCCGATTGGTACGCATCCGCGGTAAGTCGAGCGTGTAGGGATGCAAACCCTGCCCGGTGCGCGTAGTGCGTAGGTAGAAAGCTCCTCCGAGCCCTCCCCATGGAATAAGCGATAGAAAACACTTAGGGCGCCGACATCCATACGAATGCGTATCCTTCCCTCCTTCGTGCGAGGGCACGAGTCAGTAAGCCTGGATACGCTATACATAGGAGGACAGGGGTAGCCGCGCGTCGGCGCACACGCGCCAGCGCGTCAGTCTAGCGCCGGCGACCGATCTTAGTCTCCGTCCGCCGCTCAGGCGGAGCGAACGTGCGCGTCTGTCACAAAATGCCTCATTGTGCAGTGCTTTGGTGCAAAAAGTCGTCGAAAAATTCAAACTTGAACACAGATGGAGTCACCTTTCACGAGTAAGTACTTTCATTCAATTTGATAGCATTTTTCGCTTGAATTTCAGTAACAAACATCGGCGTAAATATGTATGGAGAGCTCTTTTCTGCTTACCCACCATAGGTCGACTATCGTGTTGGATGCAGTTAGCTCTTGTAATTTTTTTTGTTTATTGATAAATATGTATGTTAAATGTATACAGATATTTCATGCATTCTGCCTTATTGCCAAAGGACATTTCTTCTAGTCAACCTCAGCAGGTTTCCTCGTTCAATATTCGTTTATCGCGCTTTTTTCATTCAACCAGTACCTACCGGTTTTTACTTTTGAGCGACTCTAAAGGAAATAATTTCTTTAGGTCATGCGTCTACCAGGAATTAGTCTTGTTATGCTTAGCATGAACAAAATTAATTCATAATGAATACCCCGTTAGCATTTAGCACTGCTAAGCGCCCTGATGAATAAAAATTAATGCTAAATGCTAAGCAATAATCACATTTAATTTTAGTTAGCATTGCTGTTTCGTTCGTAAAACTTTGTTGGTTCGTTTGTTTTGGAACGCACAAAGCAATGAAGTATGTGCTATTTATCTGTGGTACTGCTAAATGCTAAATGCTATATAGCGCCTGCGCTCCGCTGCTAGCTAGCTAGCTAGCATCTAAATGCGAAATGCGATGCGATCATGCGAGTGAGGGGTCGGAATTATCATCTGTCACGTGATCATTAGTTTTGGTCATATCTACAGAACCACTGGACTTAGACCAAACTGAACGTCTCGGTGAGATCTACCCATCTGTCACGTGTTAATTTGTTTTGGTCATATCTCGAGAACCACTGAACTTAGACCCATCGTGTTGGTACTCAAACTGAACGTCTCGATGAGATCTACCCATCTATCACGTGATAATTTGTTTTGGTCATACCTGGAAAACCTCATTTTACCGTAAAAAAATTAAATATCCAGGTGGGTATGGCTGGTTAGTTTGTTAAAAAAGGCAAAGCCTGGAAAACCTCATTTTACCGTAAACAAATTAAATATCGAGGTGGGTACTCATAAATTTTTTATGGTAGGGTAGATTTTCGCGAATTTTTCGCGAAGTCATATTGCAATATAATTTGTCATATCGTTGGCTAAGTAATTAGCAGATAGTTGTTAAAATATAATTATTTTTTTTTTGGTTACAAAACTTTTCGACTTTCTAACATTATTTTTTTAATTTTGGAAAATTCCAATAACAAATACTCCAATAAGATAATACCAATGTACGAGGTCTTACATATCATTGTTTTGGAAATTTTATGTAGATTTATAATAAAGTATCCGAGGTATCTCAGAACTTAGAACTATTATCGTGTTTATGCGAAAATCTGCAAATTCGCAAAATTGTGAAAGGGGCGTTGCCTTTGTTCATTTAAGAGAAAGTTATATTATTCCCTTGATGTAAAGAAGGGTTAAATATTGTTAAATCCGTTTCATCTTTTCATCGCGAATCGACACAATGAGCGACTTATTGTATGAATCCCGTTCAAACGTATGGAAGACTGGCGTCACTTGGCTACCTACTCGCTCGGCCAATCACGGCGTTCCATGCGCCGCTCCCGCCTCAGACTTCACACCCTTTTGGCGGCTACCTCGGTTCTCATAGAAACGATGCCGTATTTCGTATCCAGGCTTACTGACTCGTGTGCGAGGGCGACAGCCACCCCCACCGCCGCCGCTGCCCCTTGTTCCAGATATTTCCGAAATATAATAAAAACTGCGCCCGCAAGCGAAATTTCTCCCTTCATGTTGAGGACGTGGAAGCACGAACGAGATTCGTATTGCCTGAATGTGGTCGAGTTCTTGGTTGAAAGTTTTTTTTTTACTCCGAATGTAGTATTTATTTAAAATCTTTACCTTTACCTTTAATAAAATCCAACGTCTGCTTTCTGTCTGTCTGTCTGTATGTCTGTCTGTCTGCTCGAGAACCACTGAACCGATTATAATAAAAAAAATCTACGGATAGCTTGATTCTTCCCATCAACTATAGCCTACTTATTATCACGCTAAATGGCTTATGAGGTTAGCAGAGAAGTCAAATATGAGAGCGGGCGGAGCCGCAGGCTCAGCTAGTAATTTACAGGGTCCGTCACTCGAACTGTTACTAACTTCACTGCTTCTCCTGTCAAAATAATAATGACAGCGCGCCAAATTTTGGTGAAACGTCACTTTGTTTTATTGTTTTAAAGTGGGCGAAAAGAGCGGGTGCAAAATTTTAATTTGAACGTAAGTTTTCGACATGGATATTAAACGTAACAATGTTATCGCCTTGCATTTGGCCGGAAAATCACAACCAGCCATCGTTCGGGAGCTCCGACATTTATCTGTGAACAAAATGTTAGTGTATCGAACCATTAAGCGTTACAACCAAACCGGGAGCATTGCTAAACGGCATGGTGGAGGTCATCCGAAAACAGCAACATCACGGGATATGGTTCGAAAGGTGAAAGCTCGAATTCAAAGAAATCCACGCCAGAGTACTACAAAATTGGCCAAAAGTCTGAAAGTATCCGACTCAAGTATTCGGCGCATACTGAAAAACGAACTGGAACTGAAGCCCTATAAGATACAAAAAATACAACATCTTACTCCAGCGCAGAAGGCAGTCCGTCTACAAAGAGCCCGAGCACTGAAAACCTTGCACGAATGTGGCGAGCTGGAAAATATTGTTTTTTCCGATGAAAATTTTTTTACTGTTCAACAGTATGTAAACAAACAAAATGATCGTGTTTGGCTGCAGGGTAAGTCTAACAAGAATTTGGACGATAGAGCTGCCTTTCGAAAGCAAGCGCCTGCTTCTGTTATGGTGTGGGCTGCAGTGACCGCAAATGGTCGCTCTCCACTCGTGTTTATCGAGCAGGGCGTCAAAGTCAACCAGCAAGTGTACCAACAAAAGGTGTTAAATGATGCACCGTGGGCACGCTAGCGATTCGGTACGAACAGCTGGATGTTCTAACAAGACTCTGCACTATCCCACAAAGCTCGCCTGACACAACATTTTTTACAGAACCACGTTCCACGGTTCATTTCTTCATAACAGTGGCCACCCTACTCTCCAGACTTGAATCCAATGGACTTCTCGGTATGGTCCATTTTGGAGGCAAACGTGTCAACAAAAAGATATGAAAGTGTGGCTACGCTGAAGGCAGCTCTCCGTCGAGAATGGAACAGAATACCGCAAACCCATCTTCGTGCAGCCTGCGATGCCTTTGTCGGAAGACTTGGTGCCATCATCCGTGCCAAGGGAGGTCATATCGAGCAAGAACAATGATTTTCTTAAAATTCTGTGTTTTTTTAGCATGTTGTCACCATTTTTAATAAATCGTACTTTAATTAACCAAATAACATCATTTTTAACTGGTGAGTGACGGACGAGTGACGGACCCTGTATAAAACGATATTTGAATGGTTTATTTTAAAAAGTTTTTTTTTTTCATTGTATATGATAGAGCTTTTAGCCAACATTGGGATATAGCATGCCACCCCCACGTCAGCGCTCGGGTCGTCTCATCCCCGACTCTCCCAGCTTCATTCGATAATAAAAAGCCGCTTTGTTGTATCGCTACACTCAGTGGTCTAAGTCCGCCCCCGATCATGTTACTGTATTTAATATGTCTGATACTTTTTTTATAGGTACTCTCATTATAATGCTAGCTTTTGGCCGCTGCTTCGCTCGCGTGAAATTCGGATTTAAAAAGAAAAAAGTAAGTAAGTAAGAAAGAAGGCCGAGCTCCGTTCCTGCGTACCGTTATTTCGGCGCACGTAATAATTCGGTTTGTATGAGAACCACATCTTAGCGTAACCGGATCTGAATTTTATTTAACCTATCCTGTGTCACGTATATAGTTAAATATGCTTGTACTAAGTTTAATCGAATTCGAATGATTGGTTTAAGAGTTATAGACGAAAATACATACATACAGAAAATATTTCTAAAAATCGTCAATTTAGTTTTAGTATCAGACATAGATTCTACCAACTCAGCATCTCATAAAACAAAGTAACTTACTCCATGACCATGTTGACCATCCCTTACAGATTTATTATTAGTATTGATTTATTTTTTATATTAAAATTGTTTGTCTAGTTAATGTAGACATTTAAATTGTACAAAATTTAAACTTTTTTATTGGCTGAATTTTATACTCACATTTTGACGTACGTTACACGGGCGCCGCCGCCGGTCGCCCATAGGAACTTCGCTTTATTTATTTTAGGATTGATTATGCACACTGGAAAGAGACATAATTATTATTACTATTATTCGATTTTCCCTACATTCGGTCCACTAACTTAGACCCCAACAGTTAAAAACTATATATATGTATAAGGTGTTTCGTTAGTCATGTCAATAACTTCGGGAGGGTTACATACGCACTCAAACAAACACTTTACGCAAAAAAAATATGCTTATAGGAGCATTTTTTCTCCTAACAAAAAAATAAAATCAAATAAGTAGCTATAAAAACCAATCATAGTGACCTTGTGACTCACTTACAACATACAGCTGTTCTGCGTTTGAACATAGTACGGTCATTGACCCCGTACAATGCATGTTACCTACTATTACACACAGGTTAATGTTTAGGTAGCAAACATGTTTTGTTAAATTTCTCGAAAAGTAATGCTAAAAACATATAATTTTTTTTTTGCGTAACCTGTTTATTTGAGTTTGTCTGTAACCCTCCCGAAGTTATTGACATGACTAACGAAACACATTATATAAAAGAGTTATGAAAGAAAGAAATGAAGAAAGAAAGAACGGACGGACAGACAGGATGCAATACAATTTGCAAGTGTGTGCGAGGAGCGTACACATTCCACGGACAAAACCCAACAACCTCACCCTCTGTCTCACACACGTCGCACAGACAAAAAAATATTGTTTATAAGATTTAAATTAAATCATACACCAGAGCCTAATTATGTGACTTATTTTTTTATGTGAGTTGCGGCCGGATGTCTTTAAGTCGGTGGAACATCGCGCGCTGTCCGCGTGCACTCTCTATTAAGAAGTACATAATCTCGATGGTGCATACAAGTATTATTGCGAGTACGCCTCTTCGCTCGCTTCCCTAACTTCACGTGTTCGCTAAAACGCTCGCTCTTATTTCATTTCAGGTTTTATTCCATTTGCAGCGAACTAGCGCCCCCCCCCCCCCCCCCCCCCCTCCCTCTCCTTCGACCCCGACCCTGTGAGCCTGTTTGATAAATTACTTCATTCTGTCTAGCGTAGCGCACGCCGCGCCGCGCCGGCACTACCGGAGCCACAGATCTGAGACGCTATGGCTAGATGGGTGACCTAACCTAACCTAACCTAACCTAACTTCACGTGTTCGCTAAAACGCTCGCTCTTATTTCATTTCAGGTTTTATTCCATTTGCAGCGAACTAGCGCCCCCCCCCCCCCCCCCCCCCCCCCCCTCCCTCTCCTTCGACCCCGACCCTGTGAGCCTGTTTGATAAATTACTTCATTCTGTCTAGCGTAGCGCACGCCGCGCCGCGCCGGCACTACCGGAGCCACAGATCTGAGACACTATGGCTAGATGGGTGATCTAGCTGACTCCGTTCCGCCGCCACCGCGCCCTGCCACGTCTTTTGGACATATTATAGACAAAGGATGTCGACATATTTGCGCCTTCTTATTGACTGTGTGTTATCAAAATCATTCTTTTGTCGCACCTCTAGGATGTGAAAACAGTTTTCCGGTGAGTGTGTTTCCCGAATCTTTGAACCTGGGTGTCTTCAAGCGTTGTAGACAGCCTAGCAATAGTAAGAAAATCTGTTGGCATGGCTCTGTCGATTGTACCTTTGACCTACCGGCACAGCTACCCATGTTGATTTACATAAAAGAAACATACTATTTTTCACACCCGTTCGAGCGACCTTCAAATGAAGCTCGCTCGAACGAGTGGTACAATAAGCACGTGGTAAGTGGTACCAATATGGGCGAGTTTAACCCTATCACCTTACCTATGTACCCTTCGAACGTCACACCCCAGTTTACATTTTCCAAAGCTGAAATCATTTAGATTACATACATACATACCACACGCCGTATCCCGACAATCGGGGTAAGCAGAGTAATCGGTGTTGTAATTAATATGCGATTTTTCTGTTTATTATGTTTAATGTTATTTTTATATTTATATCAATACTAATAATAAATCTGTAAGGGATGGTATGGAGTAAGTTGCTTTGTTTTACGAAATACTGCGTTTGTAGAATCTATGTATGATACTAAAACTAATATGACAATTTTTAGAAATATTTTCTGTACGTAGTATGTATGTTACTCCATAACTCTTAAGCCGATCATTTGAATTCGATGAAACTTAGTACACACGGGAAGTTGTACCGTGTGGGGCCGGTACGTAAAAAGAATAGCCCCACTGCATCTCTCCCCGTGCATTTCGTAAAAGGCGACTAAGAGATAAGGGCATGATGCCGTGCTAAAGGGCGACAGGCCGGCCACCTCTCACCTTGGCACGGTACTTCCACCGGGTCAGAAGGTGGGTCTTCCTTCGTGCCTTAGGTATGTGCTGCTTGATAGATATCTTGTCCGAATACTTTGCGAAACGTGGTGTTCGGTGTTGTGCTGTAATTTACCAGAGTTCTTGCAGCACAACACCGATTATTCTGCTTACCCCGATTGTCGGGATTCAGCGTGTGTGATATGTATGTATGTATGTATTTGACACGGGATAGGCTAAATAAAATTCAGTTTCGATTACGCTAAGATGCGGGTCTCATACAATTATATCGCGTCGAAATAAAGGTACGGTAGCGGGCTTACTTGCTTTCTTCTTTTTAAATACGAATTTCACGCGAGCGAAGCTGCGGGCAAAAGCTAGTATTATATTATGTATATGTATTTATAGGAGCCAAGGCAAGCATGACACAAAATCGATGGATGAATATGTCTGGCATGGTAATATCGTTTGACAAGCGAATCGAGACTGATTGCATTCTGCGGTTGGATGATTACCCTTCTCTGTGCTCTGTTCTTCTCTGTTACAACTTTTTAATTTGATTGCGTTACGGTTTGGTGAGATATGTATGTATGGACTTGCTTGAATACAACCATATGTATGATTTCGCATATAATTTACCTCGCGTGATATTTTTTTTTATTTTTTTTTATTGAAACTGACACGGTTGGCTACATCACCTACAACATCCGTGATGTCAGCCCATAACACCGGGTTGAACTTGGTGCCACGTCAGTGCTATCCTTCGGCCGTGCCGGCTACACTGAACTGGACGGAAAACACAAACTATTTACATAGCCGTTTCGACCGACCTTTCATTCAGTACGGTTTCATATTTCATTCAGACCTTTCAGTGAGTAACGAGGCAATCCGTCGCCGCACCGAAATACTCAATAACGGACACCGGGTCATATTAAGTAATCTGTGACCGGGTGGCTAAGCTCAAGTGGCAGTGGACTGGGTACGTCAGCCGAAGAAACGACGACTCGTATTATTTTGGTTTGAGAAAAATCTAAAACCGGCTAGAGCTAGAAGTTAATATAAAAATTAAAACAAAACACTGCTGTTTGTCGGGTTTTTCAAATGTATATTTTTTTTCGTTATCTTTACCTCTAAACCATAATGTGTAGTAGGTATATTTTAGTACAATGATACTCCATTCGGTAGGTTTTTTTAGACATTTCAAAATTTAACAAAAAACAATATGAAGCCTTGTTTCAGCCAATTTGTTTTGTTTTGTTTTTTTTTCGCGGTACTAAGACAAATCGTTGGAAACCTTGTTCATTAAAATCATGCTTTGTCCCTTCTACGAGTAGTATTTAGTACGGTGTGGCCGTAGTAATGTATAGGATAGGGGTGACATAGGGGTGATAAACCTAGTAAGGTAAGAAGGGAAGGGAGCTACAGTTTAACGTGGAATCCGAGCCGCGGTCAGCCTGCAACGGTCGAGTGGTCACCCATCCAAGTATACTGACCGCGCTCAGGGTTGCTTAACAACAGTCGACTGACCGCCACTGAGGTACCGAGGCTGACAAGGCATGACGTACCTGGAGGCATGTAGGAATGAAATGAAAATGAAATGAAATCGTTTATTTGAAATGAAATGAAAACGTTTATTTATCGCCATTTGGCATTACAACAATTTTAAAACAACGCAATCTAGTGATTTAGTAATATTGGTGACAAATTGGGCTCAACTCAGCGTGTGCAATAGATACCTCGATAGATTTTTGAGATTTTAGATTGCGCTGATTTTCAGTTGAACCCATTTTGCCGGGAAATAATTTTTTTTTTACTTGCAGGCTAGATATACAGGGTGTCCCAGAAACCGACGATAATCCTTTAACAGTAGATAGGGCTGCTAATTACCTCTCAGAATATCTAATTTTAGGTTTAGTAAAAATGGCTTAGTTTTTGAGATATTGTAATTTTTGTAAAAATCCAAAATTTTCTCCCTCAGCTCATTTTTTTAAATTCCACAAGTACAAATGTAAAATTTTAACATGTGGCTCTTAAGTCGTTTTTCAGCTAAACAGGATTAAAAATGAAAAAATAAATTATACCGTGTGAAAGCCTTACTTTTCAGGAATATTCGACAAAAACTAGATTTAAGAAAATCTTACATTTGTACTTGTGGTATTTAAAAAAATGAGCGGTAGTTAAAGGATTATCGTCGGTTTCTGGGACACCCTGTATACATTGATGACAAAGAACAATTAATTGTGAGAATAACAAAAAAAAAGAAAGATAACCTTAAAGTCCAACTAAAAAAACAAATTTATCATAAATATGGAAAACTAACCAGAACTGTATAACAAAATATTAAAATGAGAAATTAGTAAAATACGTAAATGGAATGGACACGGAATGGTGGGCACTCACCAGGTTTGATGCAGGACATGCCGCAGGCTCCGTCGCATAAGCACTTCTTCTTCTTGCTCTTGCAGTCCTCGTCTGACGAGCACTTACGGAGACACTTCTGGCCCTGTCCAAAGAACACATGCTGTACACATTGACTTACGAGTATTATATGCGTAAGGAAGGACGGCCAAATACGAAATCAACGTATGTCCTCAATAAATTGGTGGACAAAACCCCGAGGTGTCTACCACTTGCTTTCCAACGCGCCTTGTAAGAGGATTCCGTACCACCACCAAATACATTTTTGTGATATGTGTTTTTCAAAATAACTAAAGAATAGCCCCACTTCATTCACCCCGTGTATGTCGTAAAAGGGGACTAAGGGATATGACTCCCTTCTTATATTACTAGGTGGTAGGGTTTAATCCGCCCGGGTTGGTACCACCGCACTGAATTAAAGGTCGGTCGAAACGGCTATGTAAATAGTTTGTGTTTTCCGTCCAGTTCAGTGTAGCCGGCACGACCGAAGGGAAGCACTGACGTGGCACCAAGTTCACCCGGTGTTATGGGCTGACATCACGGATGTCGTAGGTGATGTAGCCAACCGTGTCAGTTTCCATAAAAAAAAAAAAAAAAAACGAAACGCCTAAATAAATACTACAGCAATAGTTTCGCTGTCAGTCAAACCATTGCTTCTTGTAGTTATTTTTTTTTTATTTTGTCGCAACTACTGTTATATTGGCGAAAAAACCTGAAATTTTCCTGTAATCTATGCATTAATAACTACTAATCCTATGAAAATCAACATTTTTAGCTTTATAGACACCTAGGAGAACTGGGGTGAAAGCTATCATCATTATGACCTCCGAAATATTTTTAGAATCCTTATACCCTACACGATATATTAATTTAAACTTTTTTTTATTAGGTATATAAGTAATTTATTTACCAACAATACCTGACCCCCCAAATTAATCTAAAATAAATGTTGTGTATCTAGTTATTGATGAGTTATCGAGTACCGTGTGGGGCCGGTACTTATAAAGAATAGCCCCATTGCATCTCTACCCATGCATAAGGACTAAGGAATAAGGACAAGATGGCGTGCTAAAGGGCGACAGGTTCGCCACCTCTCACCTTGGCACAGTACTTTCACCGAGTCATGCAGCAGGTGAGTCTTCGTTCGCGCCTACTTGCTGCTTGATCGATTGAATCTTTTTTGAATACTTTGCGAAACGTGGTGGTCGGTGTTGTGCTTACTTTACTCTAATTACTCTGCTCACCCCGACTGTCGGGATTAAGCGTGTGTGATATGTATGTATGTATTATCAATATAATATGTGCTCGTCATCAAGATTTATTATTATGCCAAATTGTAAGTTTCTACATTAAGTACATAGTTTTCGAGAAAACCTCTGTGACCGGAGTGATCTTATAACTTATAATAACAGTTCCATTTTTACCTTTCAAGGTATACGGAACCCTAAAAAAGCTCACCAGCAGAGTGGCCTGCTCCTCGTCCCTCGGGCACTGAGCGGAGGGTGAGTTGCGGGGGTTCTTGTACACGCGGCCGTCGTCGTCAGCCTCGCCGCCCCCACCTCCGCCGGCGCTGCCGTCATCGTCGTCGTCAGCGTCATCGTCCGACGCGGTGGTCGCCGCCGACCACACTGCACGACAAACATACACCAATGTTACACACTGTATTAATCGATCTCGTGGTGTTCTGACCCATTCTCACGACCCACTGTCAAAAAAAAAATTTATTCTTTCGACCCAATGACATTTTATTTTAAGGAACGTTCTGACCCACTTACCATAAATTTTATTTAAATGAACGCTACTTATTGCTGTAACGTGACTCTGTGTATTTAAATATTTGCTAAATTAAAATAAATTCAAGTTTCTGTACACTTATTGCCACAAAGGAAGTTCACTTACTGTATCTGTGTTTTATGGTAAGTGGGTCAGAACGTGTTCCTTAAAATAAAATGTCATTGGGTCGAAAGAATTTTTTTTTTTTTAAATGGGTCCTGAGAATGGGTCAGAACACCACGAGATCTATTAATCGTTCACGCGTCGCATTTTCAAAATTGGAACGGCACTGAAGGTGACCGAAACGTCGCGTTCCAATTTTGGAACGACGACGGAGCGGCCGACTTTCGGCATTGAAATACATGCTCTTTGGATATTGGGATAAAGCTCATTATACTTCTAAATAAAGATGAAAATATGCCCTACTCTACTTGATCTGATACACCTTGCCTTGGCCACCGAACATACCTTGGCGCCAGCCTAGAGCAATAAATGAACGGATTTCTCAGTTGTTTTCGAGATGTGACTACAGTTTTACACCGGTTCCGAACGGTGAAGCAGCAGGTGTAGGTATGCACGTACATTTTTTCGTCAGAAAAAACTCATTGGTACACGCCGACCGGATTCGAACCGCGGACCTCTCGCATGAGAAGCCGATGCCCAAACAACTCGGCCACCCGCTGCTTGTGTAGTCAGAACTCTCGGTAAAATCAGCCTTTTCATATCAAGCATCGAAACATTCGTATCAACAACACCTCTCCTTCATACTGTCCGTTTCATTAATTTAATTATGTCACGGGTAGTGCCATCAAAGTTCCACCAACAACGCCATCAGTGAACCCTTGACATCACGGCCTACATGAATTTAATAGCACCCTTCATAACACAAAATTAGCCCGAACAACATACTCACAACCCCCTGGCTGTTCAAGTACTAATCAATCTTTTGTCCCTGCGTCCCGGCGATCATTAAACTTGCATCAATTCCGAAGGACGTGAGCAACCTGCTCCATGAATACATCAGCAGCTGGGGCTCCCGATAGTCAACGCTTCAGGGAAGATACGTCAGGGTTGCCAGGAATTTTATTGGCATTTGCCCGGACTTATGGAAACTGGCGCGGGCGGATGAAGCAGCTTAGCTTGGTCTAAAGTAGACAATTTTAATTTTTTTTATTTTTTATTTTAACATGTTTATGAAAACAGAGGCTCTGCACTAGAAATCTGTCTCGCAGAGGTAGTTGTTGACAGTATTATGTGAGATATATTTTGCGTTTATCTAGTGTATACAACATTAAAATAAGGAACTAATTACGTCAATCAAACAATAAATTATACATTCCGTAACACCTACGAAAAGCCACAGAGTTTTGTCAAAAATATATCTAAAATTTAACAAAGTCCATAATTAAAATTAAACAAAACAATAGGATAAAACAAACAAAAAAAATCTGTCAAAACCATTATTAGAATAAATATTAGATTCAGTCATGCAACAATAAAAACCATAAATTAAACAATAATCTGTCACAGCTTATTTAGTAGATAAATCGCGAACATAAATCTGCGGAAAGACAGACAGACAGACACCACATTTTTTTTAATTTTCTTAAGTTTCTAATCTACATTTTCTTTTCCTGATTACACAGGAGGATAGTTCTGGGGGTCCAGGTGGAACACAGTTTCCATGGACCCCCAGAGTGTCTAGATGGAATAGAAAGTATCCGTGGACCCCCCAGGGGGTCCCGGCAGGGGGTCCAAGTGGAAACTTCCATTATTCATTGTGTAAACGACAACAGGTCTGTCTGAAAATCCGGCAGAAGGCTCGCCTGCTGTCGAAGCACTAAATTTATCTTGCTTTCTGCTTCCGTATAATTAAAATATTATTAGTATTGGCTGATGTATTATTTTTAACAGTTTAAATACATGACTCTTTGGGTTAAATAAACATGTTTCATTTCATTTCAAAACACAGAAGTTAATATTTCTATAATGCATTCCTAAATATTTTTGTCGCAACTCTCTCTCTCTCTTCCGACAAACTTGTCTCGAAGACGGGACATGTTTTCGCCCAGTTTCCCGATGTGCCAATAGTTTGGAAGATGTGACAGCCCTAAACAGCACGGGGCGGACCGCTGTGCATTACTTGAAGTCCAAAGTTTGGAAACTTCGAGACTTTACTGTGCGGGTAAGCGCATCGTTCAAATACAGTCTCGTCTCGTTTTGTAAACGGTCGTTGAAAACGGAGTGTGGGAAGACCCAGTCCAGAAGCCAGGTGGGACGACGACATCAAGTACGTCGGCGGAAAGCAGTGGTTCCGTATCGCTGAAGGCCGGGAGGACTGGAGGAAAATTGGAGAGGCGTATGTCCAGCAGTGGACGCTTACACGCTGACTGACTGACTGACTCGTTTTGTCGACTGTCGGTCGGATTATAAACACACCTGGGCGCGGTCAGTTAATGAATGGGTGACCGCTCGACCGTTTGGAGGCTGACCGTGGTTCGGATTCCACGTAAAACTGTAGATCCCTTCCCTTCTTACCTTACAGGTGTTAAAGGGTTTAACCTGCCCGGGTTGGTACCATCACATTGAATGAAAGGTCCGTTGAAACGGCTATGTAAGTAGTTCGTGTTTTCCTTCCAGTTCAGTGTAGCCGGCACGACCGAAGGGTAGCACTGACATGGCAACTAGTTCACCAAGGTGTTATGGGCTGACATCACGGATGTAGTAGGTGATGTAGCCGCCCGTGTCAGCTTCCATAAAAAAATATTTATGTAATCAGCTAAAGCCTAGACAGCCTGGCAACAGTCCGCAAATCCGCTGGCATGGCACCTAACTGAGCGCGGTTTCGCGAGGAGAGGTGATTCAGATCAGAAAATATTTTCACATACACCTGTGGCACCGAAAATGCTGCGTACATTACCCGGCGGTAAATAAGGTACATCGAGCTTTAGAAAGAGACAATCCGGTTGTAGAGCGTCGTCCCTGTCGCACAGAGACGTGCGAGTTCGTGCGACAGGGACGATCCTCTACAACCGGATGGTCTCTTTCTAAAACTCGACACGCATTTCTTCATTCGATAAATGCAAAGCCGAAAATTTAAAGAAAAAACAGGCCAATTGCGAGTCGAACTCGCGTACCGAGAGGGTTACTTATCGCCATGTCATGGTTAGCGCCACTCACGCCATCTATGGCGAGTTATGAAATGCTTCATATAGTTAAAATTATTCATGATTAGTTAAAGTGCTTCACGCTCTAATCGGTAGATGGCGCGCGCGCATACACTTTTTTGGTTTCTTCTATGGGAACCCCCGCGATTTTTTTACTTTTTCTTATTTTTATTATTTGTTGTTATATCGGCCATAATAAGTTAATAACACATATTCTGTGAAAATTTCAACGGGCTACCTATTACGGTTCAAGAGCTACAGCCCTCGGACAGACAGACAGACGGACGGACGGACGGACGGACGGACGGACGGACGGACGGACAGACAGACAGACGGTGTAGGCTTAGTAATAGGGTCCCGTACCGGATATGGAACCCTAAAAATACGTCCCGACCAGGATTCGAACCTGGAACTCCGGCTTGAGACACCCGCGCGCCATCGGGTCGATGACGTATGCCCTCTTCTCTAGTAGGTACGACGCAATCTCCTGCGTTCAGTCAACTTGCACGATTCAATATTGAATGTTATGCCGTCGTTACCAAAGTCGTATTTAGCATCGGACACCAGAAGTTGACTTGGGATTTTTAATATAATATTTTTATATGTTAGTACTAAGCATGTACATACTCGCTTTTTATATTTCTTCATTAGATAAACGCAAAGCCGAAAATACCTACATACATCACACACACACACACGCTGAATCCCGACAATCGGGGTAAGCAGAGTAATCGGTATTGTGCTGCAAGAACTCTGGTAAATTATAGCACAACACCGACCACCACGTTTCGCAAAGTATTCGAACAAGATTCAATCGATCAAGCAGCAAGTAAGGCACGAAGACCCACCTGCTGCATGACTCGGTGTAAGTACCGTGCCAAGGTGAGAGGTGGCGGACCTGTCGCCCTTTAGTACGGCATCTTGTCCTTATCCCTTAGTCGCCTTTTACGACATGCATGGGGAGAGATGCAGTGGGGCTATTCTTTTTAAGTAAACGGTAAAATGAAGAGAAAAAATACGTCCCGACCAGGATTCGAACGTGGAACTCCGGCTTGAGCCGCGCATTCTTTAGTGCCCGCAACTGTACACAGCTTAGGGCAGAGGCCGAACTTGGCCGATCCGATTTAGCCAATCACATCGCGCGAGATGGGCGTCTTCAAGTCGGATTAGAGTTTGGGCAAATAAACTAGTTAGTGAGAAAGCAAACTATTTGCGACCGATTCGAAGTCGCGTGGCGTGGATACTTGGGAAATAAGTTGCTTCCCTTATCCCTTATTTCCTAATCGTCAAGAAAAGAGTTTTTTTTTTATGGAATCTGACACGGCGGCGTCTACATCACCTACACCATCCGTAATGTCAGCCCATATCACCGGGTGAACTAGGTGCAATGTCAGTGCTTCCCTTCGTTTCATGTCGGCTACATTGAACTGGACGGAAAACGCGAACTATTTACATAGCCTTTTCGACCGACGTTTTATTCAGTGCGGTGGTACCAACCCGGGCGGGATAAACCCTACGACCTAGTAAGGTAAGAAATAAGGGAAGTTACAGTTTTACGTGGAATCGAGTTCGTTCAAAGGTCGCCTTTATATATTGTTCTGAAATGTTTTTTCTTTTATATCCCTTTTTATCCCGTACGGAAGCCTATTACTAAGCCTACGCCGCCGTCTGTCTGTCTATCCGTCCGTCTGTCCGTCCGTCTGTCCGTCCGTCTGTCCGTCCGTCTGTCCGTCCGTCTGTCCGTCCGTCTGTCCGTCCGTCTGTCTGTCCGAGGGCTGAATCTCTTGAACCGTAATAGGTAGCTCGTTGAAATTTTCACAGAATATGTGTTATTATGGCCGATATAATAACAAATAATAAAAAAAAGAAAAAGTTAAAAATTAAGGGGGGTTCCCAATACAAGAAACGTGTTTTTTTTATCAATTTTTTTTTTGTGCAGAAACCTCGGTGCGCGAGTCCGACTCGCACTTGGCCGGTTTTTTCGTCAAATGTTTGTAAAGGACCGGTTTTACCGTACGGTAGACTTACTCAAGCTTAATAATAATCGGTTCTCTAAATCGTTTCTTTGTCGCACCGCTAGAGTGTGGAACTGGCTTCCGGCGAGTGTATTCGTCGTATTAACGGGCTAGACAGCCTAGCAACCGTCCGCAAATCTGCTGGCATGGCACCTAACTGAGCGTGGTTTCGCGAGGAGAGGTGATTTTGGCTGTGTCGACTGCACCATTGCACTAAAAAAAAACTGTGAAATAACAAACTATTTAAAAAAATATAAAAACCGCCTTCAAAACTGTATGAAATAAAAAAAAATCGAACTCGTAGAGTTGAAGGCGGTGCTAAAGCAAGCAAAAATAACCTACCGCCTTCAATTTTTCGAGCGTTCGATTTTTTTTTATTTCATACATTTTTGAAGGCAGTTTTTGTATGAAGAAAGTTAACTTCCGTCTCGTCTGAATGATTCCAAACCCTTCATACATCCACGGTGGCTGCACCGCACCGGGGCGGGGGCGGGACGGCGCAGCTGTACTCCCGTTAGGGGTTGACCTATTTATATAGGTCAGGGCCGCTCTCCACTTGGCGTAGCCGATAACGAACAAGCGTCTCGCAGTCTTTCTACCCTTTTTACCTGACCACAGCGAAGCCAAGCCTGCGTACTTTTTTGCCGGTTCTTCTTCGTGAGTGTAACCGAACCGGATAGAACAAATTGTGGCAAGTTCGAGCGCAGTCTTACTGCCATAATAATGCTCAATAAACAATAATACAGGGTGACTGGTAATTCGATCTATTCCTTGAAAGGGGTTATGCGAGAGGTTATTTGGAACAACATTTAACCCCCATAAACTGTGTTTTTTTTTAATTAAAAAAAAAATATTAATAAAAATTAACATAAAAATATAAATAAAAATTCATTTAAGACCTTTTATTTCTGATATTTTGAGAATGTTGGGCCGATATTTTTTTTTAAATGATTGGTAGCTTACCAGCTTTCAGAAAAATATCAATGGAGTGCCCAAAAATAAGGATATATTTTTTTAACTTTTTTTTCGAAAAAAAAATCTTAAAACCCCGATATCTCGGAAACCGCTCATTTCCGACCCCCAGTTGATAGGACTTAATTTGTTCCAAATAACCTCTAGTATAACCCCTTTCAAGGAATAGATCTAATTACCAGTCACCCTATATATTATAAACTTGTATTATACATACCTTTTTAACCGACTTCCAAAAAAGGAGGAGGTTCTCAATTCGTCTGTATGTTTTTTTTTCTTTTTTATTTTTTTTTTTATTTTTTTTATTTTTTTGTATGTTTGTAACACGATTTCTCCGTCAATTGAGGGCCGATTTAGAAAATTCTTTTTTTGTTAGTTAGGTCATACTTCCGAGGTGGTCCCATTTCAATTTTATCGAAATTGGTTCAGTGGTTTTCGAAAAATCAGCATAATACTATGGTGTGTGGTTACCTTCAGCAAAACTTGTGATGTGGTCGTTTTCGGCAATTTTCAGTTTGATAAATTAGTATGGTGTGTGGTTACCTTCAGCAAAACATTTGTGATGTGGACTTATTCAGCAATTTGCAGTCTGACACATATGGCGAATAATTCTGTACCACTTCAATCGATTTCGATTATTCGATTTCGATTATTCTTTTTTATGTAATATTACTAAAAAGAATGAAATAAAAACTGTTTTAAAAAATATTAAACCGATTTCCAAAAAACAAAAAAAAAAAAACTAAAAAGTATTAAATACCTAATATTTTGAAATTTTCTCTGTCCTGTTGAAATACATGAATCGATATACTAGTGATACATATTCGGACCCTTGTTTCATGAATATTCTAAATTTGAAATTTTTTTATCTTTTCCGACCGGCGTTTAATTTATTATGGTACCTGGCCAGTACCTACTGTACCGAGTACCATCGAGCTGGTTTGATGATGGAGACAGAAGGTGGCCATAGGAACTCCTAAACTACACATGATAAACCCATCGTGTTTGGGCTCGTTGCATTTGTCTTCACGAGAAATTTACTTTAGACCTAAAAGATTCTCAATTCGACGGTATGTTTTCTTTTTTTGGATGTTTGTTACGCGATTACTCCGTCAATTGTGGGCCGATTTTGAAAATTCTTTTTTTTTTATTTGAAAGGGGATAACCCTGAGGTTTTTGAAGTGAAAACTTCTTTAGCGGCTCTTGGCACTTTTTTAGGTGGGTAAAAATGTATAACTCGCGACATCGCGTCAGCGTCATTTTTAAAATGAAACCTTAAGTCATTGCGTTAAGGGTTAAGTTAGAGTGGCACGGGATCTGCCGGCACTCCCGGAGTGCAACTGTTAAGTAGGGTTCCGTAACACGTTTATGTCTGTCCATTCTACTAAGTTCTGCAAAATGAATGTAGGGTTCCGTAACATATGCATGTCTATCCGTTCTACTAAATTTTACAATTTTCAACCAAGGTCCTCCGACGGTTATTTTATAATAAAAGTAGGCTTCCGTAACACGTTTATGTCTGTCCATTCTACTAAGTTCTGCAACATCACCTACAACGTCCGTGATGTCAGCCCATAACACCAGTGCCATGTCAGTGCTTCCCCCTTTGATCGTGCTGACTACACTGAACTGGTCGGAAAACACAAACTATTTACATAGCCGTTTCGACCGACGTTTAATTCAGTGCGGTGGTACCAACCCGGGAAGGTTAAACCCTACCACCAAGTAAAATTACGAGGGAAGGGACTTACAGTTTTACGAGGAATCCGAACCTTGGTCAGCCTCCAACGGTCAGCGGTCACCCATCTAAGTACTGACCGCACCCAGCGTTGCTTAAAATTCAATAGCGACAGTTGACTGTCTGCACCACTGAGCTATCGAAGCTGACGTGGTCCTATTTTAATTGGGTCAAGATCGGATTGGAAAGCGAGGCGGAATCGCGAGGCCGAAGGCCGAGCGATTCCGCCGAGTACATTAATAGCAAAAAATTACTAAAAAAAACTGTGAAATAAAAAAAAAGTTTTAAAAAACATAAAACCGACTTCCTAAAAAAAGTAAAACTAAAAAACTATTTAAAATAAAAATATAAAAACCGCCTTCAAAAATATATGAAATAAAAACCTAAAAAAAAAAACGAACCCTAGAGTTGAAGGCGGTGCTAAAGCAAGCAAAAATGATGCATGAAAGAAAACATGAGCGGATGATAATATCCTTTGTGATTTGTGTAGCCTTTTTAGCACCGCCTTCAACTCTAGGGTTCGTTTTTTTTTTTAGGTTTTTATTTCATATATTTTTGAAGGCGGTTTTTATATTTTTATTTTAAATAGTTTTTTAGTTTTACTTTTTTTAGGAAGTCGGTTTTATGTTTTTTAAAACTTTTTATTTAATAAATTATAGCGAAATATTACCTTCCATACTGAGGGGCACGTATTTCTTTTAAGGAAACTGACACGGTTGGCTACATCACCTACAACATCCGTGATGTCAGCCCATAATACCTTAGTGAGCTTCCCCTTCGGTCGTGCATTGAAATGGACGGAAAACACGAAATAATTTACATAACCGTTTCAAGCGACCTTTCATTCAGTGCGGTGGTACCAACCCGGGCGAGATAAACCCTACCACGTGGTATGGTAAAAGGGAATGGACCTACAGTTTTACGTGGAATCCGAACCACGGTCAGCCTCCAACGTTCGAGCGGTCACCCATCCAAGAACTGACCGCGCCCAGCGTTGCTTAACATCGAGCTTAACATTATTTGCTGTAATAATTATTTTTATCTTGAGTTTGGATCTGAATAAACGATCTATTGATTTTACCTTCAGTAGCATATCTCATCTTATCTGTACACATTGTTGTGTTGAATGACATCTGAAAGTGTTACATTGCCTCGTGTCTGTAATCCCTTACATCCCCAACCACCCCCTTCAACCCTTCCACCCTTCCCTGACACAGAACAATGAATTTCTCGCGCTTGAACGGAAGAGGAGCTGCTGAAGAAAAACCCTTAAATCCTCTTAATTTATTTTTCAGAGTCGAAAAAAAAACTTCATTTCTTTTGAACCGCATTTATTCATGGTATACTTATTTTCTGTAAAAAGTTAAATTACAAATTTAAAAAAACGTCCGACCCTAAGTTCCGTTTACTTACTTAAAGGAGTCGGAGGACCGCTAAGTAAATACCCGCGCAGCTCTAAGTTATTATATTTTATTTACTTAGCGGCCCCCCGACTCCTTTAAGTAAACGGAAATTATTTTTTACATTTTAAGGGTCGGGGATTTTTTTAATTTGTCATTTAACTTTTAGTTCAAGCTTTTTTAAAGAAAACCGCATCCAAATTGGTCCATCCGCGAGACGTATTTTTTTTATTATCTACTTCATAATTACTTTATTACTTGATTAGTAACTTAGATAAGAACCATCCCGGTTAAACCAGCGTTCTAATAAAAAAAACCGCATCCAAATCGGTCCATCCGCGAGACGTATTTTTTTTTATTATCTACTTCATAATTACTTTATTACTTGATTAGTAACTTAGCTAAGAACCAACCCGGTTAAACCAGCGTTCTAATAAAAAAACAGCATCCAAATCGGTCCATCCGCGAGACGTATTTTTTTTATTATCTACTTCATAATTACTTTATTACTTGATTAGTACCTTAGCTAAAAACCATCCCGGTTAAACTAGCGTTCTAATAAAAAAAACAGCATCCAAATCGGTCCATCCGCGAGACGTATTTTTTTTATTATCTACTTCATAATTACTTTATTACTTGATTAGTAACTTAGCTAAGAACCATCCCGGTTAAACCAGCGTTCTAATAAAAAAAACCGCATCCAAATCGGTCCATCCGTTTGGGAGCTACGATGCCACAGACAGATACACAGACACAAACAGACAGACAGACAGAAGAAGGCGTCAAACTTATAACACCCCTCCTTTTGCGTCGGGGGTTAAAAAATAGAATTTTCCGTGTCTCCAAGTGTGTTCCGTCCAGTTCAGTGTAGTCGGCACGACCGAATGGAAGCACTGACATGACACTTAGTTCACCAAGGTGTTATGGGCTGACATCACGGATGCACGACACGCAGTGGCGCCTCATGATTTACTAGAAATTAGAGCCAGCAACTACTCCTCGGAACTCTCTTCTCAGTGGCGCGGCATGAACTTAATTTGATGTGGGCAAGATACATTTTGCGAGGCCCTATCAATTTTGCCAATACTCAATACATTCAACAACATCATCAAATCGCAATAATACAGCCACTACTGTATTACTCTGTCCTGCTTTCCCATCTTGTGTCGGATAAAGGCTGTATAGTAAGGTTTAGTTTGTCTTTCATTACGTCTAAACATGTTTACTCGGGGTCTCTTTTAATAGATCTAGCGGAATGTTTTTCATAAATCAAACCTGCATGAACTTTCGAGGCGCGAGGCCCCTTGGGCCGCGAGGCCGTGGGCGGTAGCTCACGTCGCTCACGCCTTGCGCCGCCTCTGTCTCTTCTCCTTGGTTCCAGCCCGCTCACTCCACCAAACCTTATCCTATCCGCCGATCTCCACCTCCACACCACCCACGCTTTGGGCGCCGTCGATTATCCACAAAAGTATAAAATACTCCGTTAGAACCCTTTCTAACTTAACAACTGCCTCAGATCCTCTTAAGACGAGACGGAAGTTAACTTTCTCCATACATAATCGTCTTTCGGCATTTATGTTTTTTACCCACCAAAACCTTATCCCATTTTTACAATTCTTTTTTTTTTTGTTATAGTTAGGACAGTGGAATCTACGTTCCTGTCTTTTTATTTTTTTAATATCTATGTAAGTGATGACTCAATAAAGGGTAATGAACTTCATGACTTAAAAAAATAAAAAAAATCGTTTTTTTTTCGTTTGAAATACAAATTTTTAGCTCCGGTGTTGTAGCTACATTTGATCTAAACAAAAAAATTTCAGGAACGTAGATTGGACTGTTCTTAAGAAAAGAAAAAAAAAATTACAAATGGGATAAGGTTTAGGAGGCTAGAAAACATTAATGCCGAAAGACGATTTTGTATGGAGAAAGTTAACTTCCGTCTCGTCTTACTTAAGCGACAGGTACGGAACCTGGATGCGCGACTCCGACTCGCACTTGACCGCTTTTATTACACACACGTGTGCGGTCATGTATGACGTAACGAACGAGATGGTTGAAGGAGGATTTTTCGGCCTCATAATAGTGACATGTCCCGATGTATTGGGACGTGTGGCAACCATATCTTTAGTGGGAAACTGGATGAAAAATACAATATGTTTTAATAATTATTAGTCATCTATTCTTAGGTACCCAATACGGAAGCCTATCACTAAGCCTGCAACGTCTGTCTGTCCGTCCGTCCGTCCAATGGCTGTATCATTGGAACCTAATAGCTAGCGGGTTAAAAAAATGACAGAATACGTGTTATTTTGACGGACATAACAAGTAATACAAAAATTAAACAGTAAAAAAATTAAGGGTACTACATCGTCTTAAGCGAGGCAAGTGAGCGTACCTGCGACAAAGTTCTATAAATTATTCTCCAGTTCCAGTGAACTTTGCATAGACATACGACAATGTTTCGCTTTCGGTTGATAAAGCGAATTTCGATTAGATCGAGCGTTTAGTGACTTTTGTCTGACGATTTTTAGGGTTCCGTATCTACACGGAAGCCTATTACTAAGCCTACGCCGTCTGTCTGTCTGTCTGTCTGTCTGTCTGTCCTTCCGTCCGTCCGTCCGTCCGAGGGCTGTTATTTTGAATCCTATATATATATTACGTAGCCGGTTTAAATTTTGACAGAATATGTGTTATTATGACGGATATGCCAACGAATAATGATAAAAAAAACAAAAGTAAAATATTAAGGGGGATCCCCATACAGGAAACGTTACTCGGTTAGCACCTATTCACGTTACTAAATAATAGATGGCGCCCACGGGCATTTTTTGCATGACACTTGACTTGATACACCAACACACTATGGTGTCGCGGACACGCCTCCTTCACAATATCTACTCACCTTCCAAAATCTTTGGCTAGAATATTGTCGCGACTCGACCGAAGGGGGCCATCAGCGTGAGAAGATAGATTAGAAAACGGGAAGATAGATACTCGAGAGCAGAAGACTATAGTTAATACATAGTACAATACTTAGTAAATTAATTTTTTTTTTTTATTTTTTTTTAATTTTGTCCGCTAACCGAAGTTTTTCACGTTACTCTATTTAATCAAGTAATTAAGTAATCAAAACAATTAATAAAGATCTAAAACTAATAACTAAAACTAACCTAAAACATAACTTACCTATCTAACAAAAGAAAAATTAACAAGAACCTATAAATAAAAAATGTCTTCCAGTTCAGCCGAGGCAGCCATAGTCCCTAGGACGCTTATAGCGTTCCCTCTTTGAATTTGTATTAAATTTGTATTAATTATATTATATTTTACATTCTACAACACTTAAGTATTTTGCTGGTACCTACTTATATTTCACAGACTCTCAAACATCCAAAGGTTGACTGTAAGAAATATTATGTAAGGGATAAGTCCGCCTTTGCACGCTTATGTAAAAGTTCTACTGTTGAATGTTTCTTGGAGCAATACAGCATTTTCTATTCTATCTATATCCTCTACTCTCTATCTATATCTCTATCGCTATCTTCTCTATCTCTACTTCTTATAAAAGGGAACGTCTGTCTGTATGCTTGTACATATTATGCATGTTTAAGGTAAACTGGGGAACCACAGAACATATTTTCATGTGGTTTGAACCAATGACAAATACAAAGACAAAGACAAAATCATTTATTGCAATTTTTGTAGAGTATTTGTCACAGAGCATGAAATGCGCGCGCCCGCCCCTACTACACGGTAAAAAAGGATTGCTCAAATTAAGAAAAAATATTTTCTTGGGTCTGTTGTCTATATTCAAAACAATTTCATTTTATCTCTAGAATATTAACTTAAATTATGATTTTCTGTAGCCTTCATTTTAGACTACGATTTTGTCACTACATTATCTTCAATTAAAAAAACTACTTTTAATGTAAGAAAGGTATTACTTTTATTTAAAACTAAGTAATTTTATCCATTTAAAGTCCAATATAGTCTTGAAGCATCGTCATAGCATTTTTGCTACAACACAATCATACTCTTAGAAAAAAATACAAATAAAACTCTTACTTTGAGTTAGGAATCTTAATACAAAAAATAAAATTTTGAATTAAAAATATATAAGCTATCCAGTGAAAGCAATGCTCTCCTTGTATGTTGCCCATCACTTCAAGGCAATTCAAATACATTACTTCAATCAAGCGTGTTTTAGTCTGGTTTAACATATTTTTATAATCTTAGATCAAAATTGTCAACGTGTTCAGGACAACAACAACAACTTCAATGTCCAATGTCCCTGCAACTTAATTATTTTTTTAATTGTTTTAACTCGAGAGCGAGAATATTATTTAAAGAACATGTTTTTTTAAACTTTTCATTCGGTACCTATCTTCATTCAAGTTAGCCATGCTTACCTACAAAATAATATATTTTTATTGTTTTAAATGGAGCACGATTGTTTTGTTTAAAAAATTATTCGGCAAACTCAACTACTACTAATTTTACAGCAGAATCATCATCATGTTGAATCCATCCATTGTTCTCGATAGCGTGCGCCGCGCCGTGCGCCACCATTTACGATCTTGTCATCCACCCATTCCCGGCCATATAAAAGATATAAGTATAACATCATAATTTGGAATAAATAATGTTACATGAAGGAAAGATTTTTTTTAATAAATTTACATTATCCATACTTAATGTAAATATGTTTCTTTGTCATTTTAAGAGCCAAGGATTTTGTATTATGACAATAATGTATTTTTAAAACGATGCAATTCGGTAACTTATTTCAAGTTAGCAGTACTAATTTCAAAATACTAAATATTTTCATTGTTTTAAACGAAGCACGAGTGTTTTGATTTAACAAAAAGTCTTTCTCCGTGTTTTTGCATGATATAACGACTATTCAGCAAACCCAACTACTTCATTGCATAGAATCATCATCATCAGGCTGAGAACATCCAGTGCTGTATGTAAGCCTCTCTCGGGATGCTCCACCGACCCACCACACACGATCTTCTCGTCATCCATCCAATCCCGGCCATATATAAAACATCCGAAAGTTTCCAAACATCCCAATTCAGTATCTCATTTCAAGCGGACTATGCTTAATGTAATTTTAGAATTTTGTTAAATCAAGACCAAAAATGTTATTTTAAGATAACCACGTATTTTAAAATAATGTAATTCCGTATCTTCATTGAAATTCGCTATGCTTATTGTAAAAAAATAAAAAAAATAATTAGTTTTAAACGAAAAACGATTGTCTTGTTTTGAGAAAATTATTTTCTCATTTTAAGATAACCACGTATTTTAAAATGATGTAATTCCGTATCTTCATTGAAATTCGCTATGCTTATTGTAAAAAAATAAAAAAAATAATTAGTTTTAAACGAAAAACGATTGTCTTGTTTTGAGAAAATTATTTTCTCATTTTAAGATAACCACGTATTTTAAAATGATGTAATTCCGTATCTTCATTGAAATTCGCTATGCTTATTGTAAAAAAATAAAAAAAATAATTAGTTTTAAACGAAAAACGATTGTCTTGTTTTGAGAAAATTATTTTCTCATTTTAAGATAACCACGTATTTTAAAATGATGTAATTCCGTATCTTCATTGAAATTCGCTATGCTTATTGTAAAAAAATAAAAAAAATAATTAGTTTTAAACGAAAAACGATTGTCTTGTTTTGAGAAAATTATTTTCTCATTTTAAGATAACCACGTATTTTAAAATGATGTAATTCCGTATCTTCATTGAAATTCGCTATGCTTATTGTAAAAAAATAAAAAAAATAATTAGTTTTAAACGAAAAACGATTGTCTTGTTTTGAGAAAATTATTTTCTCATTTTAAGATAACCACGTATTTTAAAATGATGTAATTCCGTATCTTCATTGAAATTCGCTATGCTTATTGTAAAAAAATAAAAAAAATAATTAGTTTTAAACGAAAAACGATTGTCTTGTTTTGAGAAAATTATTTTCTCATTTTAAGATAACCACGTATTTTAAAATGATGTAATTCCGTATCTTCATTGAAATTCGCTATGCTTATTGTAAAAAAATAAAAAAAATATTAGTTTTAAACGGAACACGATTGTCTTGTTTTGAGAAAATTATTTTCTCCTTGTATAACGGCTTAACCGTGGCTTAACCAATCATAGCCAAGCCCTATATCGAAAAAATGCGTAAGTCTAAAAATTTACATTCCTATATAGAAATTAATGCGAACGCCATATGAATTTCTGTAATTTTAGAAATCATTATTTCAGATGTAGTAGCATTGCTTGCTTTCCATCTTCCCACACTTGCTTTCATGTTTGAATCAGTCGTGCGTGCGTGGTAGAGGAATGGACGGATGCGATGTATCCCTATAGTGGCCGGCCGGCACGGATCTTAACCCCTCTGCAGTTCGTACGTTGCGCGCGAGTAGTTCTGCGCAGTAGCAAAAAATAGGTCAGTTTGGCGGTGAGATACGAGGTGCGGGCCGAAGGGAAGAGTTCAACTTCTGCGTCGGTCATTAACATTATACTACTCACAATTCCGCCTTTTCTTATTAGTTTACTATCAATATTACTCACCTTGCATATTCAGTTTACATTTTAACATTTTTGCTTTTTTTATTCATTAAATTTTTTTAAATGTTAGAATTTTTTTTTATTTGTTTCTCAACGGAGCTTCCGTTTTGCCAAAATGGCTACGGAAAATAATAAAAAAAAATTTGCGCCTTTGTGTTGGCCACCCCCTGCTTGCAGTAGGGTGACCTCAATGACTATGAAGGCAACAATGACTTACTTCACTTTTGTACCTTGTTGCCGTGTCGTAAACTCGACCGCACGCGCCGCTTAATTTTGTTATTGAGGTCCGTCCCGGGTGAGTTTGGCCGCCTGGAAAGCCAACCTATTGTGAATATTGAAAAATCGAAAGAATTGTGTTGAAAAAGATATTGTATAAAGTGCGAAAACCCCGCTGTAGTTTTAAGCCAGTGTATAGATTTCACTTCGGTCTGTGTAGTGTGCGTTTGCCTTTTTCAACCGGGCACGGCCCGCTCACGTCGAAAAGCTACGTCTTGAAGTTACTAAAGGTAAAAATAGTTATTCATAGTATAGATTTTATTGTATCACATCACTAATACATTAAACATGGCAACATTATTTTGCAAAGTGACATTAGCTTCTGTCAGTTTACTTCATCTGATTAAAAGTAGGATTCCTTCATCGCAGGAGAGTTTTGACGCAAAGGACAAACTGCACTATGGGAGTTTTCAACAAAACTTAACAAAAACGACATGCGCCGCCTCAAGATTAGGTTAAGTTAGGTTAGGTTAGGTTAGGTTAGGTTAAGTTAGGTTAGGTTAGGTTAGGTTAGGTTAGGTTAGGTTAGGTTAGGTTAGGTTAGGTTAGGTTAGGTTAGGTTAGGTTAGGTTAGGTTGAAATGAAATGAAATGAAATGATTTATTTCGTCACACATAACAACACAAATAATTACAAATACAAATAAACATATAACATGTGACGAAAAGGGAGCCCACTCAGCTGACTCACTATCCGAGATAGCGAAGCTGATTTTCAGGGGCTCCCCAGGTTAGGTATTTGACCGTGGGGTCATCTGAAGAAGAGTCCACGAATTTTATTCGGTGAGAAAAGAAATACCAACCATTCGTAAACTTCTGGATGTACTAGAAAAACAAGGGAAAACACAAAATAACTGCTTGGAGAGCCAGATATTCGCAAGAAAAAACCATCCAAAACAATATGCCTATTGATCACGACTATCATAATACGTGTACAACCGAAATCAAGTGATCATACTTATTGTAAACCAGGATTTGAATAAAAACAATTAGTTTTGAGTACCTACATACTCATTTTTCACATTGAAATTGCATCCTCTACTTATTTCGTTAACGTTTCGTGGACGTCTTGTGGCTGATAATAATTGTAGCAAAATAGCTATTCTAAAATAGTCAACCACATATGACGTAAAATATCTTCACTTAGGGCCCGGCCACATCACCACGGCGCGGCGCCGTCACCGCCCTGGCGCGGTGCGACGGCGGCGCCGCGCCGTGACAACACCGAAGTAGGTAGTACCTAGTAAAGTTCCGGTGCAATCGTGAATGCCGCCGTTTTATTTGATGTTACACTCTCGAACCGTTCCTCTACTAAGAATATCAATAAATCAGTATCAATATTGTTTGCACAAAGCAACATACGAACTGAACTGTTCAAGAATGAAACATCAAATAAAATGGGTACATTCACAAACCTGGCAACAATGAAACGACGGCAGCGCACCACTTTCACAGATAACTTGGTCGGTCTGTAATTTCGTTCCTTTAAAGAGCAATGGCGAGCTATAGTTGGCATTATTTGGCATCGTCTAGAAATAAAAAAAATGTGATTAGGTTCTGTTAAGGCCTCTTAAAATTGGTGTATATTTTTTTTGCCGGACGAAGTCACAAAAACAAATTATTAAGGTTTCCATTTTTAGGTTATGTTTGACTGGGTCTCTTATTCTGTCCAGTCTATTCTCGATACCTTGCTATGTAGGTACTTACTTAGTAATAAGTAATTAGGTGAATTATTTATTTTTGCCGCGTTCTCTCGTGGTCATATTAGTTGCTTGCTTCTGGTTGCTAGTCAACTCGCATCTCAGCGCAGCGGTGGTAAGATATCTGGATCTACATCTGTGATACTCTAAGGTGCACTGGATCTACATCTGTGATGCTCTAAGGTGCAACAGTATATCTAAATAAATAATCTTTGAGTAATAGGTCACATTCATTTAGAAGTCAATAAAGCTTCTTATAGTAATAATATTTTTTACGTGGCTTTTATAAATCAAAGCAATTATTGCAATTATTAAGACAATTAAGACAATTATTCCAAGCAGATTTACTAATATCGTGTTTATGACGCTAACAAACAAAGTCAAATTTTATTTCGCCATTGCTCTCCCGAAATTTTATTAGTTCCATGACTTAGCCCTTTTCTCTCCGCACGCAGGAACGCGTTCGCTCGCCCCCCCCCTCAACACACTCGCCTCATCGCCTGACGAGTGACGCCTCGCTCTTTCTGTCTGTGGTTCGTCATCGTGGGTGCGCGTGCGAGCGTTATTCAATAATTAATTGCGTTATCGGTTATTTCTGCTGTTTTACGGACACTGAATGAACGTGAATGAACGTGAAACGATGAGCGAATTCCTAACGACCCTACCTCAACTACTGGAGTGCTGGAATGTGCCGCCCGACATCATCCAAAACTTCATAAGTAAGTACCTACCTACCTAACTTTCTAAGTCATTCTAACTGACTTTCCTCTGTAATGGATAGTTCGTAGCTAACTACATAGGTGTGTTATTTATTTGTGTATTTCTTGTTTTCCGCGCCTAAGCCCGCTCCAATGCAGGCCTTTTGCGCGTCCTACGGCCTTAGTCCAACCAGCCGAGTTCTTCCAGGATGCGGCACACTCTCTTTGGGTCTTGGCACGCCTCTCGAAGTGTAGTAGGGCCTCCCAGCTCCTTCGCCCTTATGTCTGCCAACTCCTCGCACTCCAGCAGCACGTGGGTGGGTGCTTCGTCCGCCTGCAGGCATGCTCTGCACAGTGGACTTTCCGTTACTCCAATTACATAGAGGTGCCTGTTAAGTGTACAGTGACCAGTAAGCATACCTATCACGACACGTAGTTTTGATCTATGGACACGGAGCAGCGTCTTGGCGAGACGGAGGTCCGGCTTCGCCATCGCCTCCCTCGCCTGTCTGCAGTCGCTGCCCGCTGCCCATCTTTCTATGTATAGTTTATACGTACGTTTGTGTATCCAACTTTGGTTGTGTGGTAGTAGTACTAGAGGTTCGGGTCCTTCGGGTTTTTTTTTTTTATGGAAACATCCTTCGCCCTTATGTCTGCCAACTCCTCGCACTCCAGCAGCACGTGGGTAGGTGCTTCGTCCGCCTGCAGGCATGCTCTGCACAGTGGACTTTCCGTTACTCCAATTACATAGAGGTGCCTGTTAAGTGTACAGTGACCAGTAAGCATACCTATCACGACACGTAGTTTTGATCTATGGACACGGAGCAGCGTCTTGGCGAGACGGAGGTCCGGCTTCGCCATCGCCTCCCTCGCCTGTCTGCAGTCGCTGCCCGCTGCCCATCTTTCTATGTATAGTTTATACGTACGTTTGTGTATCCAACTTTGGTTGTGTGGTAGTAGTACTAGAGGTTCGGGTCCTTCGGGTTTTTTTTTTTTTATGGAAACATAAAAAAAAAACATATCACATAAGACATCATTTTCATGGTACCTCATGCCAAACTTTGTTACGCTTAGTGCATCGGTCAGTGCAGCACGCACTGCAAACGTGGAGTGATAGGTAAACAACTAACATCAGACACTAGGAACTAATCTTGAGTTTTGCGATTTCATTTTTTGTTATACATTCTAATAAATAAATTATCTTGAATTTCAGACAAGAAAATACCAACACAAGTAGCACTGCTTGCAGTTCTAGTTCCTCCGAAAGGACGCACGGGAAAGCGCTGGAAATACTCAACTGCGGAGTCCATAGAAGGCCTGATGAACCTCCTGCTCCCGCCGTTCGCCGCAATCCCCGCTACCCAGTTCGGTACCGATAGCAACGCCGCCCTTGCAAATAGCTAATTTCAAAAGCTTATTTTTTTATTCACCCTACTGATAGGTATTCGTGGAGCCGTATAAAGTCAAGCCACCGGCAAACTTGAAGCAGACAGGTTATATGTGTATCAGATACTGATCACGTTCCCATACCTTTTTTTTACAATTTAAAAAACCTACTCCTCAAATTTAATACGTAAAGTGCGCGTATTTCACCTTAATAAGTATTTTTTTTATATCGTAAAAAAATTGGTATGGGAACGTGATCAGTATCTGATACACATACACCCCTTTTAGCGTATCGTTACCTACTATTGAAAGACCCTATATATAGGCTACAGTAGGGTTTATGAATATAGAAATTTTATAATAAATGTTTTTTGTAAAACAGTAATTGGGCAAGAGATTGTCTCGTTTAAAATTTTTAAGGAAATTTTAAAGCTATCAACGTCTGAATTCCACATTTACTAATTTAATTTCTGCATTGTACCAGGTATAGTTACTACCTATATCTAAGTTCTTAATAGTTATAGATTGTAGTTTTTCGTTTATTTTTGACAGAATATTCTATTTGTTAATAAGTAATTATTTTTCGTTCAATGTCACTAGAGGCTAAAATTTTTTCCACTGAAAATGTTTGTTTTACCGATTTTATTTAAAATTGTGTGAGCGAATACAAAATGCTGTCCAATTTTGAAACACAATTAATTTATAATATATTTTTTTCATTTAATGGCATTAACGCCTAAACTTGTTTCCGAAGAAAAATAAGATATTGTTTTCCAATTTGGACTAAAATTATTATTCCAGTGAATGTGTGTCACTTTGATATTACCTTATAATACATAAATACAACTGAAAGAATATGGGAAATATTGCGTCCAAATTTGAGCCCCAATTTTTTTTAAAATTAATACCATACTTTTCTTCTTTTATTAGCGCCGAAAATTGCTTCCATATAAAATAAGAATTGGTTTTCCTAGTCTATTTGGACTAAAATAATTTATGCAGGGAGTGTGTCGATTCGTATATTAGTTGTAGTAGGTAGATAGTAGATTTTAGTTTATGTATGAGAGGATATTTCATTAAGTATGTACCTATAATAAATTACAACTGAAAGGATAAGAGAAAATGTCTGCAAAATTTTAGAGCTTTGTGCTAGACCCGATCGAAAACTTTCGCTATATCCAAGCCGATAGCCGATGCCTTGACCGTGATTTTCGAGCGCATCACCCATCCCATGACAGTCATGAACCAAGAGGTCTCCAGCTGACCGTTTTGGGCGAAAGCCGTATTGGCGGTCGTTGAGAAGATCGCTCTCCTCCAGGGGCATTGAAAACTATGTTGAATTCCGTGTACATATTCGATGTGAAAAATGTATTTCTTGTAATTAAGAAAATCTTTACCGCACTTACCGCACTTCATGTTTATGAAGATGAAGTTAGATTACTTATAGTGAAAGAATGTGAAGTAGGTATGGAGCAACGTCATCATACTCTGTCTTGATATTGTAGACACACCGTTGTACAACCAGGTATAGGTGATTGCTCATACACGGATATTTAGCATTTAGTACGTGGTAGGAGAGCTTGTTCCTCCTCGCTCGACATAATATGTACATACATTCTTTATATTATAAAATGTGCTTAGAATATAGAATATAACAATTTTATATTGTCTTATTTATAATGTACATCTACCTAAAAGTGACCAAAGTACCTAATAAACAGTTTAAAAATTATTGATTTTTATTTTTATCCTTTGTCTTTAGTTACCTACATAAGTTGAATTTAATATTATGTACACCTACTTTCGAATTTAAAATAAGTGTTCTTGGCAGCCACAGCCAGTTCAGGAAAAAAGAAATTTCAATATTTAATAAATTAATGATAAATTAATTAAAGCGATATTGGTGACAAAATTTTCTTTACTGTAAATTTACAGTAAATAAATTTTGTCACCGATATCGCTTTAATTAATTTATCATTAATTTATTAAATATTTAAATTTCTTTTTTCCTGAACTGGCTATGGCTGCCAAGAATATTTCTTTTTATTTTGAAAGCATACATTTCTTGAATTAAAATAGAAAATGAGTTATATCAAGAGAATAAATAATCTTATTCTGAATCACTTACTCTCTTACATCAAAAAGTAATTTTAGTCTATTCTAGAAGTGAAAAACTCCATTCAAAATTATGGTTTAATAAAAACAAAACAAATTATTTTATTATAATAATACCATTTACTCTGTATAACACTGAATATATTCAGTTGAAATACAATTAATTTTATTTCAAAGTTAAAAAGATTTCATTGAAGAAATCAATTCATTAAAACAAAATATAAACTTTTTATTTTTAAATTGGCAAAGTTTTAATTCAAGTTTTAAATTAATTGCCTGAAGAAAATCTTTGTGTCACTTTAGCAATACATTTTCTTAGAATAAGAAATTTAATGTTTGCTTTAAGTTGACGAACGTCCACATTGAAGAACAGATAATCTTATTCCAAGTAAATGTAGCATTATAATGATAATAACATATACTCTATACAACACTGAATATCTTCAGTTGAAATACAGTAAATTTTATTTCAAATTCATAATATATGTATTGGAAGAAATCAGTTCATTAAAACAATATATCAAATGTTTATTTTGAAGTTCACAAAGTTTTAATGCAGGATTCAATATATTTCACTTTAATATTATATTTTCTTAGAATAAGAAGTGTAGTGTTTACTTTCAAGTTAACGAACTTTTAAATTGAATAGGTCATTATTAGATGGATTCCAGTAGAAAATTGCATTGAGATTATAATATTCTTATATTTACACGGTGCTAATTTCAATGGTAGAGAAGCTTGATCTCTCAAAGAAAGAATATAATTACTTGTAGTAATGCAAGAATTTCAAGAATATAATTATTTAATTTTAAGTAAATGATTGTTTTCCGAGTATTGAAATCGCGCATTCACTTAGACCAATGCAATTTGCTTTATTTCGAGCAATCCTTTTTTTCCGTGTAGAGGCGCCGTGAGCGCGATTTCTCCACAACGCCGTTGAAGCCTGTGGGCGTGGCCTATGACTTACATATGTGTGTTGTGCGTGTGCATTTGTTTTGTGCGTGTGCCTAACTTGCTCCTCTTTGTGTGTAGTGTCGATACTAGCACACACACACACATACGAAGCGCTAGCAGCTCAGCGTACGGTTATTGGGTTTCAAATATCATCGCTTAGGGCGCCTCTAGTAGGAGGCGCGGGCGGTAGGTATTTGATGCTCTGTGAGTATTTGTATATTGATCGCCTGCCTGGGTTGTACATGAATCCTACTAGTACTACACAATGCCTGGGTAGGCATGCAACACAGCACTAACACTACTGAATCAATTGATTTATAAATCAACAATTATTTAGACTCAACAATTATTAAATAGGTACCTAATTAGCACTCATACTGAATTAAATTAAAAAATAAAATATAAATTAAAATTATATAAATTAAATCAAAATTAAAATAAATTTTCGTATCCATACAATTAATTAAGTGGGCAAGTACATATGAATTAACGATTGCTATTTTAAAAAAAAATCTTCCACTTTATAAAAACATTCTTTCATCAGCCAGTCATATAATTTATTTTTAAATAGTTTTAGATTAAGTTGGCCGATTGAATGAAAAGCGTAATTCTTGAGGCTCACTATAGGCACCATATATATCACGCTAAATAACCTTAATGCTGAGCAGTATTATAGAAAGTATAATATGGACGGGAAAGAGAGATATAATTTAAGAGAGTCAGTCAGTCAGTCAGTCAGCGTGAAAGCGTCCACTGCTGGACATACGCCTCTCCAATTTTCCTCCAGTCCTCCCGGCCTTCAGCGATACGGAACCACCGATTTCCGCCGGCGTACTTGATGTCGTCGTCCCACCTGGCGGGTGGTCTTCCCACACTCCGTTTTCCTGTCCACGGCCGCCAGTGTAGGACACGGTTACTCCAACGGTCATCGTCTCTTCGGCTAACGTGCCCAGCCCACTGCCACTTGAGCTTAGCCACCCAGTGTCCAATATCGATTACTTTGGTGCGTCGGCGGATTGCCTCGTTACGCACCATATCACGTAGCGTTATTCCCAGCATGGCTCGCTCCATTGCTCGCTGGGCAACTTTAAAATTTTGTTAAATTGTTTTTGTTAAATTGTTAAATTTTGTCAACTTTTAAATTGTTGTTTTTAAATATTATTATTTTTATCTGTATTTAGCACCAAATTTAAGAGAAGTGATCTTTTATTATCATATTTTGCGTTTAAATCGGATTTGCTATTAAACCAAGTTTACCGCGAGCGAAGCCGCGGGTAAAAGCTAGTTCTATATATGCTACTACGTGTCCGCTAAGCATAAAGCACGAAGTCTCCGGGTGGCAGGTGACAGCCATCTTGAATTTATGGCCTTTGTTTCAGGAGCCGGTTTATGCTTTGCGAGTCTACTGTTATATCGTTATCCTTACCTACATTGCCTACGAAGGGATGATAACTTATTTTACCCCTAAATTTAGGGGGAAGTGTACACATATTATACACTATACAGGGTGTTTCAGGATAGGGTTTCGTAACTTCAGGGTTCGAGAGGGGTCCATATTTGAAGACGAAAAGCTCTGAAACTTTTTCCCAGATTCGGTCATTTTATAGTACTTTTTGGTGCAAATTGTTTCACACGAGATTTGGTGCACTATTGCCAAATCTCCCCATTCTCACAGTCCATCGAGTTTTTATTACAATTTTAAAATGAAAAAAAAAATTACGGTTCGATTTGAGTGATAAGGATTTTTTTCTTCTAGTGATGGGTACTTTCTATTCCTGAAGATTCTCAAGCCTATCCTGAAACAACCTGTATATACACTTATACACCAACACCACACGCGACTAGTGGGTGACCCTGAAGTGTCCCGAGATCTAGAACTACTGCAACTTCGCAGGGATGTCGGCTCCCTAAGTGTGTTCTATCGCTTATTCCATGGGGAGTACTCGGAGGAGCTGTTTAACGCGATCCCCCCGTCCCCTTTCCACCTCCGCACCACGCGCACCGGGCAGGGTATGCATCCCCACACGTTGGCCTTACTGCGGTCACGTACTAACTGGTTCTGCAGATCTTTCCTCTTCAGAACCGGTAAACTCTGGAACGCTCTCCCTGCCCATATATTTCCCCCCAAGTACAGTCTGGGGTCCTTCAAGAGGGGCCTGAATAGGCACCTGTCAGGCCGGCATGGCATTCGCAACCCCCGAATACGACCGAATGTCCATGGGCGTCGTTAGACACCTTATGGGTGGCTCGGCGCCACATGTCGCGCTTTCTATAAAAAAAATTTTTTATCTAAAAATTGTATAATCAAAATCATTGCAAGAATACGGTTGCGTAAAATTATTAAAAAATAAAAACAATATGTAAGAATACATACGGGTACTTAACTGACTTTGCTCTCTGAATATTCAACGTTAGATCCTATCTAAAATATTATAACTGAGCTCTAAACCAGCTGGTGTGCTGTCTGTGTGGTGTCTTTTCGACGCAATTGTACAGTCACTGACATGCATGACACTGCCAGCAGCCAGACATGCGATCTTAGGGACAGCGTTGTACGCGATGTCACCAATCAGAATATCGCAATACTTCCAATTTCAGTTTTGATTTAGATTTGGCTATTGACCTATTTTTATTACTATATTCATACATATACTATTCATCATTCATCATCAGCCTGTATCGGTCCACTGCTGGACATAGGCCTCTCCCAAGGCACGCCACCACACGCCGTCTTCCGCTCTTCTCATCCATCCACTCCCGGCTACCTTTTTTAGGTCATCTGTCCACCTGGCCGGGGGGCGTCCCACGCTACGTTTGCTTGTACATGGCCTCCATTCGAGCACCCGTCTACCCCATCGGTTGTTGGGTCTACGACAGATGTGCCCAGCCCACTGCCACTTCAGCTTGCTTATTTTCTTAGCAATGTCGACTACCTTAGTTCTTTGACGTATCACGTCGTTACGGATTTTATCGGTCAAAGAAATGCCGAGCATTGCTCTTTCCATAGCTCGCTGAGCGACTTTAAATTTGTGGACCAGGCCCATATACTATACATATGTACATACATACCAATGGTGGAATTTTAATTTTCTTGAATATTCTCGTCGAAGGTGGTGTCACGGAGACAGCTTTTTTAGCCATCACATAGCTATGACTCAGATATAGGTTCAAATGAAAACAAAATAAAATAAAATGCTACATACATACATTACATACCATACGCTGTATTCCGACAATCGGCGTAAGCAGAGTAATCGGTGCAAGCACAATTGTAAATTACAGGACAACTCCGACCACCACGTTTAGCAAAGTATTGAAATGAAATGAAATTTTATTTTTTTTTTATGGAAACTGACACGGTTGGCTACATCACCTACAACATCCCCGTGATGTCAGCCCATAACACCGGTTGAACTTGGTGCCACGTCAGTGTTTCCCTTCGGTCTTGCCGGCTACACTGAACTGGACGGAAAACACAACTATTTTACATAGCCGTTTCGACCGACCTTTCATTCAGTGCGGTGGTACCAACCCGGGCGGGATGAACCCTACCACCTAGTAATATAAGAAGGGAGTCATATCCCTTAGTCGCCTCTTACGAAATGAAATGTTTATTAATACCATTTTACATACAATTTGCATTCCCTCTCCTCTAACTAGCTTCATGGCTGTAATATGAAGGAGAGGTATTCAGTAATGTGTATTTCACTTGGGTATTATATATTCTATAGAAATGTGAGATGTGGTGTGCTGTGTGGTGGTGTGTGGTGGTGTGATGTGGTGTAGTGTAGCGTGTAGTGTAGTGTGGTGTGTACTGTGAGTTTAATTATGTTGAGTTTTTTTTTTATTTTTTTTTTTATGTAATAATCAAGTACCTACGTACATCTTGTTTTGCCTTTAGGCCACAACCGAGAGTTGTAGTTCAGTAGCTTCGTAGTTTATTTTAATAAGCCAACTATTCACTTTTATTTTACAATGATATCTTGTAATTTTCCCTATTTCTAAAACCCTATCAACTCTGTTGTAAATATACGGACCCAGAAACCATGCAAAGCGCTGTGCAAAACTAGTCCTCGTAGCCGGGACTGCTACTTGATTTGCGAATCTAGTTTCGTGATTGTGCGTAGACCTAATTTGTACGTCTTGACATTTCTGATGCTCTATTATTTCTGCAATAAACAGCTTGCGCACGCTTAGGAGGTTGCTTTCACTCAGAAGTTGATGAGTGGGATATCGGAAAGGCTTCCTTAACATCACTCTTAGCACCACTCTTTGTGAACGCTCGACCTTCAGCAGGTGCGTTTTTGCCGCACCTCCCCAGGAAGATATGCAATAAGTAAGCAGGGACTGACACAGAGCCAGGTAAACCGTACGAAGGGTAGTTTTATCTAGTACATTTCGTAACCCTTTAAATACATATATAAGTCGTCTAACCCTTCCAGTAAGTACCTCTATGTGTTTTTCCCAGGACAGCCTATCATCCAATGTGACACCCAGGTATTTTATGTGTGTCACCTTACTCAGAATTTGGCAGTCACACTGGATGCCAGGTTCACAGGTGTGTATACGGATTTTTTGCGGAACATCTGGGCCAGGGTTACGGATACTGAAACAAATAAATTTGGTTTTTCCTACGTTCAGAGTCAGAAGATTATTTTCGAGCCACCTATTGATTAGTTTAAGTCCATTCTCAGCCAGTACAGTGACATCCTCCCATGTTTTTGGTGAGAAGAGCAGAGCAGTGTCATCAGCGTAGGTTATAATTTTACATGCTTCTATTTCCTGGTCACAAAGGTCATTGATATAGATGAGAAAAAGAGTAGGACCCAAAACACTGCCTTGTGGCACTCCATAGGTAACATTTAGGTCTTCACTCTTTGTCTCACCTATTCTAAGAGCTGGGTTCTATCAGAGAGGTAACACCGCTGCATCGCTGTGCCCCTGATACCCAGCCGACATTCCATTTTCCGTAGCAGTATTGGAATAGACCGTAAAATTCCGTACAAGAAATCTGTTTTTTTACAACGTTGTTTTTGCTCTATCATAAAAAGGGAATAATACATACAAGCGTCAAACTTGGTGTGATTATAGTGCAAACCCTAAAGTATAACAACAAATAATAAAAACCAACCATTTACGTGGACCAAAAGCTCGGTGCGCGAGTCTGACTAGCACTTTGCCGGTTTTTATAATCTCCAATCTAATGTGCTGGTACCAAGCTGGTTCCCTCTCGCAGTCTATGGAAAGTGCAAGTGTGAGGATAAATATCAGACAACGAGAATATCAGACGCTGTCGCTCTCTTTCGTTCGGCGGACTTCGGATCGTGTTTCGTTCTGTAACTGCGAGCGACTAATATAAAATGATACCAATAGCTTTTTTACTACATTTTTCTACATGGGTGGCTGTGCCGAGAGACCAATGGTGCATTCGACAGAGCCAAAAACACCTCGCCTCGCGAAACCACGCTCAGTTAGGTGCCATGCCAGCAGATTTGCGGACTGTTGCTAGGCTGTCTAGCCTGTTAATACGACGTTTGAAGATACCCAGGTTAAAGGATTCGGGAAACACACTCGCCGGAAGACAGTTCCACACCCTAGCGGTGCGACAAAGAAACGATTTAGAGAAACGATGGGTTCTCAAAAGCCCAATGTCAACAACAAAAGGGTGCTGAGTCTATCTGCGCCGAGTCATGCGGAGATAGGACGGGTGGCAGGGAATAAGGGATGCCAGTTCCACAGAGCAGCGCCCGTAATAGTATCTAGTAATTTGTTATCCCCCTTAATATTTTTGTTTTATTATTTCTAACCGGCTACCTATTACCTACGAATCAAGGTACTTTAAAGGTGCGATCAAATAGTTTGAATTACGTCGTAATACAAACTCTTTGGGTGCGATAGACAGACGGACAGACAGAAAGCGAAGCTTAGTATCAGGCTTCCGTAATGCATGCGGAATTAGCCAGTTTCAATAATGGCTACATCGACTAACAAAAACTAAACATGAAATCTTTGGGCCAAAGCAGTGACTGCAGGCAATCCCGGGACGTTTTTTTTAATGTAATACTGTATGGGTGGCTGAATCGGAGAGGCCAAAGCACATGCTCCGATCAGCCAATATCACCTCCGAGAAGGTAGGTGCCATACCGAAGACTTCCCTTTGGATTGTTGGCTATACTGCACTAGAGGAGAACACAGCCGATTTTGCTATGCGGCCATCTTACATGATCAGTACGGTGGTACCAACGCTATTCCCAAATCAGGTCTGCGACTCAGAAAGCTCTTTCTAAAGTTTCACACGGGTCCGAATAGCGGTGGGACTCCTTACTTACAGGACACTGCCCACTCAACAGACACTTGTTCATTGTAGGTGTCACCGACAGCCCCCTATGCAGAGGTTCCATGGCAGAGGACGAAACAGCCGCCCACGTGCTTCTGTAGTGCCCGGTGGTGGCGGAAGAACGACTGCAGTATCTCAGTAACGTGGGAACTGCCCATTTAGTGTCGAAGTAACCAAAAAGGGTGCTCCACTTCATGAAAGAGCTCGGGTGGCTGGAGTAACACCACCTGGGCGCCAACGTACAACTGGCCGTATTGAGGTATCATTGCGGAGAATGGCCCAACCCCCTTAAGAGGCTGGGCAGCAAACAACAAACAACAACATGGATACGGAACCCTAAAAATATGTCAAGTGCGAGTTTTACTCGCGCACTGTGGTTTCCGTATCTATCCGCTATCAATAATATCCGCCTATCTTTTGTCTTTCAACAATGCAATGTATAAAAGCATGTGGCGCCATCTATTATTCAATAGTGTGACTAATCGATCATACGTTTGTTGTATGGGAGCCCCCCTAATTTTTAACATTTTCTTATTTTTCTTATTTGTTGTTATATCCGCCATAGTAACTGAAATTCCTGTGAACATTTCAACGGGCTACCTATTACGGTTCAAGAGATACAGCCCTCGGACAGACGGACGGACGGACGGCGGAGGCTTAGTAATAGGCTTCCGTACGGGATACGGAACCCTAAAAAGTAGGAATTTGAAATAAACAGATCGATAGAGGCCTCATAATAATATTGGATCTAATTAAACTGTACATAATATCAAGCAAGGATCAAGCAAGGAAAGCCCGTGTCAGTATTCAAGGACACGAAAAATTTTGAATTAAGTTTTCAAAACAAAATGGCGACTGAAAGAGACGAAGAAATGGAAGCGGTTATGGCGAGTTTGAGGGAAAGTTTTCAAACAAGAATTCAACAGGACAGACCCGCTTTTATACGCGAAAACTTGGCACTGGTGTGCAGCAGCCAGTTTAGAATTCGAACGTTACCAATATCATTTTGAATATCTTATTTTTTAATTATTTTTTTAATGGATAGCGTGGGCATCGTTTCACCTACAAGTAGGTGTCTAACGATGCCCATGGACATTCTGTGATGCACGGGGATTATATATTATATCTTTGAAAGTATTTGTTTGGGTTGTGTACTCCACACAATGAAAGATAGATTGAGTAATAGTGTAGTGCGAGAGCGCTGTGGTCTGAAAGAAGATATAGTAACAAGGATTGAGAAAGGAATGTTCGGTGGTTTGGTCATGTTGGAAGAATGGATGTTACGAGAATAACGAAAGACATTGGTTTATGGAGAGAATGTGAGTGAAAGAGTCGGGAAGGGTCGCCCGAGTTAGACGCATCTACCTAGACCAGATCGGGCATGAGCTCAAAAAGGGTGAAGTGCACAGTACCCGTTGCCGAGGAGCATGTATGAAGATGATTACGAGAGTGGAAGAGGAGGCAGAGGTGTGTCAGGATCGTGGCACGTGGAGATCCGTTGTATCTACCTACTCAACTGTGAAACAGGCGTAACGCTATGTATGTATGTTGTGTTTTCGTATTTGTACATACCATTTATAGAAATAGACAAGTGGACAAAATACGTGTTTATGTAGAACAATCTACTACACATGGAAGCAGCGAACTACTACACATGAAAGCAGCGAACTACTACACGTGCAAGCAGCGAACTACTACACATGCAAGCAGCGAACTACTACACGTGCAAGCAGCGAAATACTACACATGCAAGCAGCGAAATACCACACGTGCAAGCAGCGAACTACTACACATGCAAGCAGCGAACTACTACACATGCAAGCAGCGAACTACTACACATGCAAGCAACGAGCTACTATACGTGCAATCAGCGAACTACTACACATGCAAGCAACGAACACCTACACATGCAAGCAACGAACTACTACACATGCAAGCAACGAGCTACTATACGTGCAATCAGCGAACTACTACACATGCAAGCAACGAACTACTACACATGCAAGCAACGAACTACTACACATGCAAGCAACGAACTACTACACATGCAAGCAGCGAACTAAATACCTAGAGGAGACAAAGCGCGATGAAACATGTTACTCGTCCGGTCAACAAGTTAGTGTGAGTGCCTTCACATGCAAAATTGTCGTCACGAATACATTCAAGAACAAAGAAAACCTTGAAAAAAAAAAACAAGAGAGAGAATAATTAAAACAAAAACAAACAAAAAACACGTTTCTTGTATCTATACGATACGGAACCGGTACGGAACCCCAAAAACAAAGTTGACCGTAGAAATTTAGTGCAAAAAAAAAGGTAATACTAACTTTTGATGCCTCCTCTATTCTTTTGAATAGTTTGGTTTCGAAGTGAGCGAGGATAACTCAGTAAGGTTACAGGTTTTATGAAGCCGATATCCCCAAGAACCCAATTAAAACTTTTTAGATCAGCCATCTTGAGTCACAGACTACATACAAATCTACATTCGGACCGGACGTACACGCAACGTCACGCCTTTCTTCCAACGGGGTAGGCAGAGACAACGGATCGTCACGTGCCACGGTACTGTCGTCGGTTTCAGGTTTTTTTTTTATGGAAACTGACACGGTTGGCTACATCACCTACAACGTCCGTGATGTCAGCCCATAACACCGGGTGAACTAGGTGCCGTGTCAGTGCTTCCCCCTTTGATCGTGCCGGCTACACTGAACCATAGCCGTTTCCACCGACGTTTCATTCAGTGCGGTGGTACCAACCCGGGCGGGTTAAACCCTACCACCAAGTAAGATTAGGAGGGAAGGGACCTACAGTTTTACGAGGAATCTGAACCTCGGTCAGCCTCGAACGGTCAGCGGTCACCCATCCAAGTACTGACCGCACCCAGCGTTGCTTAACATTCAATAGCGACAGTTGACTGTCTGCACCACTGAGCTATCGAGACTGCAGGCTCGAGGTGCTACAGATTCGGTTTTTTGGCCGGAGTGACGGATTAAAGCGTTCGAAATTTCGAAACAGTTCGAAAATTCGATTAAGTTGTATAAACATAAACCATCCGTAAACAGTTGAATGTCCGGGGTCGAAAAAGGCTATAATAATCGCAAGAATTCAAACCAAAAACCGGCCAAGTGCGAGTCTAACTCGCGCACCGAGGGTTCCGTATCGCCATATCATGGTCAGCGCCACTCACGCCATATATGGCGTGTTTTATGAAATGCTTCTTCAAAAAATTCATCATCATCATGATGATGATGAATGCATGCATCATCATCAATGCTTCTTCAAAAAATTCATGATTAGTTAAAATGCTTCATACTCTTTTCGGTAGATGGCGCGCATACACTTTTTAGTTTCTTGTATGGGAACCCCCGTGATTTTTTTACTTTTTTTTATTTATATTATTTGTTGTTATATCGGTCATAATAAAATAACACATATTCTGTGAAAATTTCAACGGCCTACCTATTACAGTTCAAGAGATACAGCCCTCGGACAGACGGACAGACAGACAGAGAGACGGATAGGGTCCCGTACGACGGATACGGAACCCTAAAAAACTATGAGGTAACCTTGTAACGTAGTTTACAAAATCCTTAGTCAAAAATCACCACCACCACCGCTACTGCCCGCCACCTTGCTCCTCTAGTAACGGTGGTAGTCTATGGTTGGGCCATATCTCACTCACTCGTCTATACCGACCCAGACTGGCATAGACAAGAGAGAGGTTTGACAGTTCATTTAGCGTTAAAATCATGGGATGAAATACCTAGAAAGGGGCCACTGCTTGTCGAAGCTCTGGCTAAAGTAGCTACAAGTTCTGAGTGTCCATCAATGGTTCAACCGTAATTTGTAAGCCTTTCTGAACCAGCTGCCTGATAGATAACTGGCCTATAAAAAAGGGTATATGATATAAAATTCTTGGGGATTTTTTAAATTTTATCTCAAGCATTTTATGAGACGTAAATTGAACTTGTAATAATTTCGTTAAAGTAAAGTTATATTAGGTTAGATTAGGTTACAAGTATATAAATTTGTTTTGTAATAAATAATTTCCGTTTCCTTACTTCAAGGCGACGAATTAAATTGTAATCAATTTCAATTTTACAGCAGTGATCCCTTCAACAATTAGGAAAAGTGTAGATGCTCTTCGAATAGTTTGATCTGATCTTCATCAAACATAGCTAAGAACCATCCCGGTTAAACCAGCTTTCTAATAAAAAACCGACCAAGTGCGACTCTAACTCGGGCACCGAGGGTTCCGTATCGCCATGTCATGGCCATTTACGCCATCTATGGCGTGTTTTATGAAACGCTTCATATTAGTTAAAATTCATGATTAGTTAAAATTTTTCATACTGTTTTCGGTAGATGGCGCGTATACGCTTTTTAGTTTCTTGTATGGGGACCCCGTGATTTTTTTACTTTTTCTTATTTTTATTATTTGTTGTTATATCGGCAATAATAACACATATTCTGTGAAAATTTCAACGGGCTACCTATTACGGTTCAAGAGATACAGCCCTCGCACAAACCGACAGACAGACAGACATACGGCGTAGGCTTAGTAATAGGGTCCCGTACGACGGATACGGAACCCTAAAAACCGCATCCAAATCAGCACATGCGTTTAGCAGCTAGGATACCAGACAGATGCGTCAGACATATATGACACCCCTCCTTTTGCTTCGAGGTTTAAAAAGCATATACTTACATACTTGGATATCCAATGAAACCGATTGAGCTATACAGGATGTTTGATGACTATAGGTCATACACCAAACCAGGTACTCCTGAGCCTATTTCGAGCAAAAAAGTTAGACGACATTTTGTTCTACTGTGACCTTTTTTTTTCCATACTAAACTAAATAAATTTAGTATTGTATTGTATTGTTTATTGATCATCCATATGGCAGTTAGACTGCGCTCGAACTTGTCACAATTTGTTCTATCCGGTTCGTTTACACCCACGAAGAAGAACCGACAAGAAACTTCGCAGGGTATTTTTTTAAACATATTTTTACAAGTATTTAGTGACTAGCCACATAATAACACCGCCCATAGTGTATCTAAAACACAGCTTGAGAGCAAGATTAACAATTTTGCTGAGAGTTCTGACTCATCAAACACCCTGCATATAGCGTGAAACAGACGAAGATTAATTCCTCCCCTATAAAGCTACTGCTGCAGGGTGGAGGCTTCGCGGGACAGGATAAGGCTTCTACGGGTAGACAGAGCCTGATAGATAGCTGCACATTTGTTAAGCACCGAGGCATTAGCGGTACTGCCGTTACTTCCTGGTTCGCATTCGCGGGGTTCTTGCGATACACGGTGTTTATTGTTTTTAGAGGTCTAGTATCTTTCCAGGCAGCCAAGTCCCCAAAGATAGCAGTCTGGGTCTTCTGGGCATGGAGGTGACCGTGGATGTTAGAATATTTCGGTTGTTAATAGAGTCGACGGCAAAATTAGCATCCCCAAAACTGGGGATTGTATACTTTTTAATGATTCGGGGATTGTATACTTTTTAATAGAGTCGACGGCAAAATTAGCATCCCCAAAACTGGGGATTGTATACTTTTTAATGATTCGGGGATTGTATACTTTTTAATAGAGTCGACGGCAAAATTAGCATCCCCAAAACTGGGGATTGTATACTTTTTAATGATTCGGGGATTGTATACTTTTTAATAGAGTCGACGGCAAAATTAGCATCCCCAAAACTGGGGATTGTATACTTTTTAATGATTCGGGGATTGTATACTTTTTAATAGAGTCGACGGCAAAATTAGCATCCCCAAAACTGGGGATTGTATACTTTTTAATGATTCGGGGATTGTATACTTTTTAATAGAGTCGACGGCAAAATTAGCATCCCCAAAACTGGGGATTGTATACTTTTTAATAGAGTCGACGGCAAAATTAGCATCCCCAAAACTGGGGATTGTATACTTTTTAATGATTCGGGGATTGTATACTTTTTAATAGAGTCGACGGCAAAATTAGCATCCCCAAAACTGGGGATTGTATACTTTTTAATGATTCGGGGATTGTATACTTTTTAATAGAGTCGACGGCAAAATTAGCATCCCCAAAACTGGGGATTGTATACTTTTTAATGATTCGGGGATTGTATACTTTTTAATAGAGTCGACGGCAAAATTAGCATCCCCAAAACTGGGGATTGTATACTTTTTAATGATTCGGGGATTGTATACTTTTTAATAGAGTCGACGGCAAAATTAGCATCCCCAAAACTGGGGATTGTATACTTTTTAATGATTCGGGGATTGTATACTTTTTAATAGAGTCGACGGCAAAATTAGCATCCCCAAAACTGGGGATTGAATACTTTTTAATGATTCGGGGATTGTATACTTTTTAATAGAGTCGACGGCAAAATTAGCATCCCCAAAACTGGGGATTGTATACTTTTTAATGATTCGGGGATTGTATACTTTTTAATAGAGTCGACGGCAAAATTAGCATCCCCAAAACTGGGGATTGAATACTTTTTAATGATTCGGGGATTGTATAATTTTTAATAGAGTCGACGGCAAAATTAGCATCCCCAAAACTGGGGATTGTATACTTTTTAATGAAAAACGCGACATCTGGCATCGTTTCACCTACAATTATGTGTCTAACTATGCCCATGAACATTCTGTGATGCAAGGGGATTGCGAATGCCATGCCGGCCTGACAGGAGCCTTTTCACGCCCTTTTTGAAAAACCCAAAGCTGTAATAATTAGGAGGACATAAATGGGCAGGGAGACGGTGAGTTCCACATTTTCCCGGTTCTGTGAATAAAAGACCCACAGAGCCCGGTTGGTGCGCATCCGTGGTAGGTCGATTGTATAAGGGTGCATCCCCTGCCCAGTTACGCGTAGTGTGGAGGTGGAATGGGGATGACGGAGTCGAATTAAACAGCTCCACCGAACACACGCCATATAATAAACGATAGAACACACTTAAGGATCCGAGGAAGACTTTATCTCACCAAAAACATAATATAATATAATAATAAAATAAAAAGATGCCAAGTCTCGCACGCAACCATTCCACCGTAAAAAGTTGTAAGATCCCATGCAGAGCCAAGTCTTTTCATATCATTGAAACCCGAATTCAACAATGTTGCCATAAATTATATTTTCTACTTAATAATAATCAATATTTAGTTACTTACTCTTCTTATATTTAACATCTTCATTTCTATAAAAAAACATCTTGACTTGGCAATCGGACAGCACAAACAGATCGCTTCGTAAAGATTCCTTTTCAGTTTACAACAAACTGGTATTAGGTAGATATTTTTTTATTTTGTTTAAATTAATATATTGTAAGTAAGTTTCATTTTATTTAAATTAATCAAAATAACCTAATACAATAAAATTAAACTAAAATTAAGAAATATGATAAAACTAAACTAAATCTAAAAAATAAATAAATAAATAAAAATTAAAACTACCTATAAATAATATATTCATTTAAATTTGACAGAATCGCTGCACTGGTGCAAGTGCCAAGTACGCACGCCGCGTTACACCTCTGAATCTCAATGGCGATTCGCCGAACAAAGAAAGCTTTGGCACGGCGGCGGTCACCAGATTTATTCCCAATTTCTCCGAGAATGCTTTGGTGTCTGGCGACCACGGCCCCAAAGTTTCTACGGCGAAAGGTTGAAATTCAAAGTGGTCGCGCAGCGGGCTGTACTTAGACAATTTGATGGCAGCTGCCTTAGCTGCTGTATTAAGTTCGTTCATATTATTGTTATAATATCGTTTATAATCAAGATTTTTTTTATGGAAATGTAGATGTTAAAAATTTCAGGTGTTTATCTCTATCCACAACAAAATTTGTTTTGGCCATCCTGTATATTTAATATAAAGGGAGGCCAAAAGTACCCTGAGTTGCTTTGAGAACAGGATGGTACGGCCGTATTTGCTCGACTTGGCGGGGGCACTGCCGTGCCCCCAGATATAGCACAAGTAAGACCGTTGATTCGGCATCGGCATTCATCTTAAAGAAGGTACTCGGCTTCTTTCAGCCTTGGATTTTATTCAGCGACGAACCATTCGTCTCATTGGTAACTCCGTACTCAATAAATTTCGATTTGGTCAGGCGTAAAGTATCTCCGCGCCTCATTCAGGACGCCCAGCTTTTTAGAGGCAAGCTTAACTTTGTCCTCGATGTGACGGCCGAAGTTGAGTTCGCGGGTTAAGTCCACTCCAAGGATACTAAAGCAGTGGCGGCTCTGGCGAATGAATTTTAGTGAGGCACCACCTACATAATAGCATTTTATTAATGTTGTATTGCAGTTTTCATTTCGAGGACAGGACATGCCCAAAGTCTAGCAATAAATAAACATCCATGTTGATTTTTTTTTCTTTACCTTCAAGATACTTAAGTGAGTCGGCGCCTCACTTGCATCACCTGGGGAACCGCCACTGTACTAAAGTGGTCAACGACGTTCAACCTTGTGCCCTGGAATTCGGGGGCTGAGCGAAATGGCGATTTTTTCGCACTAAACGCATACGCCTGTGTTTTTGTTGCGTTGAACTGTACCAGATTTTCCTGGCCCCATAATGAAATTAGGTGCAGGGTTTTCTCAATTTCAGCAACAACACTACGCCTGTCCTCCTCCACTTCCTCCTTATTGGCAATGGGGCGGCTGCCGTAGCGTCCGTGTACCGCGCTGTCATCTGCATAACAGTGAATATCACCAAGGAATAGTAAGTCATTGATATGCAGAAGGAACAGCGTAGGCGATATCACGGAGCCTTGTGGAACGCCAGCGTTCACAGCATGGCATAAGAGCAGCAGCCGTCTACTAGTCTCTACGGATTGCCTATTTCTAAAGCCCGACATGCATTACTTACTGCCGCTTACTGTACATCTCTAGATGCCATATCGGTGCACAGCATTACGACAAACATGACAAGTAATAACTTGGCATGCTTCAGCAAGTGCGAATGACATGCGTGTACGCATAACCGGGGCGGGCGCGCGCGCTGCGCGTCTCACGTACATTATCTATTGATTATGTTATGTTATGTACTGCACTGGCGGCGTTTGCGCATGCGTGGCGACGTAGCAGTAGATAAGACTGGTACACTGTGTAAAATTGTATGAGGCAGAATGTGTCACATTGGATGTTAATGATACCTATCTGAAGATAGTGTTTTAAGGCACTGTATGGGGCCGGTACTTAAAAAGAATAGCCCCACCGCGTCTCTCCCCGTGCATGTCGTAAAAGGCGACTGAGGGATAAGGACGAGATGCCGTGCTAAAGGGCGACAGGCTTGCCACTTCTCACCTTGGCACGGTCCTTCCACCGAATCGTGCAGCAGGTGGGTCTCTGTGCCTTACTTGCTGCTTGATAGTTATCTTGTCCGAATACTTTGCTAAACGTGGTGGTCGATGTGTTGCAATTTTCTTGCAGCACAACACCGATTACTCTGCTTACCCTGATTATCGGGATACAGCGTGTGTGCTATGTATGCATGTATGTTTTTAAGGTGTGGCGTAACAGGACGTGTAAATAAATATTAAAATAACTAAATTTTTTTTCCAATGGCTACCTATTTCTCAACTCCCTTAGTTTTTTTTTTCAGGAGGAGGGATGTAATCAATGTGCAACATTTACCCTTTCACGCGAAAGAAAACGTGTTTACGGTTCTGATGGAGCAATACTCACCGGGAGCATTCGCTTCACGAACTTGGCGCTGCGAACCAAAATTCGCGTCACCAACAAAATTTCGCCCTGCTGCGAAATACTCTCGCCTCGCCACTCGATACCCAAATTTTTATCAATCTCCTTAGTAAAATAAAAGGTATTCATTTCGTTCATTTAATTCATTTAGTTCGTTTCCTTCATTTCGTTCATTTCGTTCATTTCGTTGATTTCGTTAATTTCCTCCATTTCGTTGATTTCCTTCAATTCGTTTATTTCGTTCATTTCGTTCATTTAGTTAATTTAGTTCATTTAGTTCATTTCGTTCATTTCGTTCATTTCGTTCATTTCGTTAATTTCGTTCATATAGTTTGTCATTTAGTTGATTTCGTTCATTTCCTCCATTTCGTTGATTTCCTTCATTTCGTTCATTTCGTTCATTTCGTTTGTCATTTACTTAGTTCATTTCGTTCATTTCGTTCATTTCTTGCATTTCGTTCATTTCATTAAAAATAATTATTTTCTTTTTATGGAATCATAAAAAGAAAAGAATTATTTTTATTATCAAGACTGATACTTTGTTTGGGTATCGAGTGACGAGACTATTTCGCTCGCCACTTGAATAGTCTTTACTTTGGTCGCGGCACGAAGTTCGCGTACCGAATTCTCCCGGTGAGTACTGTACTGCTCCTTATCACAACCGTGAAGTGTGAAGACGTTTTCTTTCGCTTCAAAGGGTAAATGTTGCATATTGATTACATCCTCAAATAAAATTATTCAATATGGGCGTTCTCTACTGTGTCATTATGTCTGTCTGTCTGTCTGTACTCGTGCATGGCGCTGCATGGTGCAACGTTTATTCAGGAAAAGTATTGTCTATAAAGAGGCTTATGTGCGTGTGATAATAATAGGTTTTTTTTGTGCCTTTTGTGATTATGAGACACTAGCGGCTTCGCTCACGGTAGACTCGGTTTAATATCAACAGCGGCGGGTGGCCGAGTGTTTTGGGCATCGGCTTCTCATGCGAGAGGTCCGATGTTCGAATCCGGTCGGCGTGTACCAATGAGTTTTTTCTGACGAAAAAGTTTACGTGCATACCTACACCTGCTGCTTCACCGTTCGGAACCTGTGTAAAACTGTAGGTCCCTTCCCTTGCCCCTTACTAGGAGGTAGGCTCAAATTGTAGCCGACTGGGTCCGTACCACCGTACTGCATGTAAGATGGCCGCATAGCAGCCTCGGTTGTGTTCTCCTCTAGTCCAGCATAGCCAGCAGGGAAGTCTCCGGTATGGCACCTACCTTCTCGGAGGTGATATTGGCTGGTCGGAGCATGCGCTTTGGCCCCTCCGACTCAGCCACCCATACCAGATTACATAAAAAAAATCGATTTAAACGCAAATGTGATAATAAACGATCGCCTCTCTTATATTCTCTCTCTCTCCCGTCCATACTATACTTTCATTGATACTGCTCAGCCCTACGGCTATTTAACCTGATAATGATATAGCCTAAACAGCTAATAGTGAGCCTCAAGAACTACTCTTTCCATTGGTGCAGTGCAAACCGCATCAAAATCTCTTGTTAAGTTGTTCCGGAGTTTACCTCAAACATACATACATACATATATACAGACAGACATTACCTTTTATAAGAAGTAGAGATTATGGAAGTGGTGGTTTGTCGTTTATTATTACGAAGGCATGGGAACTGTTTGCTTGTGGTGTGAAGCGTAATTAATTTCCATAGACTCCTAACGTCTCGTATTATCAAGCCGGATAGCGTTTGTATCGTATGCTAATCTACTGGTATGGTATCTCGCTGAGCGAGTTGAGGCGGATTTGGCTGTTTCGGGTACCTATGGTCCTCGGCACAGCCACCCATACTGATTTTCATAATAATACATACAAATAAAGTGTTTGTTCGCACCTTATTTTGTTCGCTGTTGAACATAAGTCTGACTCGAATTTCAAGAAGTTTACCACCAATATTACTCACCTGAAAGATTCAGTTTTAATATTATGTAATACTTAATCTATCAGCGCAGATCGATAGCTTTTTGAAAACACGATTTGATTAACTTCGCTCGACAGAAAAAAATCATGAACATGCCTCTGAATTTAGCGGGATACAGTGTGTGGTATGTATCATCAATCATTGATAGACATCAATGTCATCAATACTAATAATAAATCTGTAAGGAATGGTCATGGAGTAAGTTATAATTTTTTTTATTTTTATGGAAACTGACACGGTTGGCTACATCACCTACAACTTCCGTGATGTCAGCCCATAACACCGGGAGAACTTGGTGCCATGTCAGTGCTTCCCTTTGGTCGTGCCGGCTACACTGAACTGGACGGAAAACACAAACTATTTACATAGCCGTTTGGACCGACCTTTCATTCAGTGCGGTGGTACCAACTCGGGCGGGTTAAACCCTACCACCTAGTAATATAAGAAGGGTCATATCCCTTAGTCGCCTTTTACGACATACACGGGGAGAGATGCAGTGGGGTTATTCTTTTAAAGTACCGGCCCCACACGGTACATTATTTGGTTTTATGTTATGAGATACTGCGTTTGTAGACTCTATGTAGATACTAAAACTAAATTGACGATTTTTAGGAATATTTTCTTTATGTATGTACGTTCCTCTATAACTCTTAAACCGATCATCCGAATTCGATGAAACATTCAGTTCCGGTTACGATAACATGTGGCTCTCATACAAACCGAATTGTTCCGCGCGCCGAAATAAAGGTGCGGTTGCGGGCTTGCACATTCTTGTTTTTAAATACGAATTTCACGCGAGGGAAATCGTATTTAAAAATTATTAAAAAATAACATACTCACAAAAAATATTGAAAAACTAAATAAATCAATTATGTTTTTATTTTTTATAAGTATGTTAGTACTAAGCATGTACTCGCTTTTATATTTCTTCATTACAGAAAATGCAAAGTCGAAAATTAAGAGAAAAATTACGTCCCGACCAGGAATCGAACCTGGAACTCCGGCTTGAGCTGCCAGCGCGTTACCAATTCCGCTACCGGGCCGCCGACGTATTTCTTCAAATTTTCGAACCGTTGTTGCTTACATTTTTCTAGTAGGTATGTCGCATATTCCTGCGTTCATAAGGTTCAATATTGAATCGTGCAAGTTGACTGAACGCAGGAATATGCGACATACCTACTAGAAAATGCAAGCAACGATTCGAAAATTTGAAGAAATACGTCGGCGGCCCGGTAGCGGAATTGGTAACGCGCTGGCAGCTCAAGCCGGAGTTCCAGGTTCGATTCCTGGTCGGGACGTATTTTTTCTCTTAATTTTCCACTTTGCATTTTCTCTAATGAAGAAATATAAATAAATAAATATCAATGGACAAAATGCAAGCAAAAATCTTGCAGTAACGTGCCACGCAGGCAGGATTATTCCACCTTGCAGTTATTATTGCATGTTCGCTCGTTCATTTCCGTATCGGTGTTGCGAGCGCGAGCTGGCGAGCGGAACGCGAGCGCGTGGCGTGTGCAGTGTGCACCTGCTGTTCTGTGCGGGGATTCCAAACTTGTTGAATCCGTACTACCTACTCACGTCCCTAAAGCAGAGGCGATGTCGGGGGCAGTGGTGAGGAGCACCCTGGATCGCGTCTAAGATCTCCAGCGTGTGTGTGTGTGTGTGTGTAGGAAAATCGGCGCAGTAATATTACAATAATTTCGGCGCAGTAATATTATAATAATTTCGGCGCAGTAATATTATAATAATTTCGGCGCATTAATCAATACTATAATATTATAATAATTTGGGCGCAGTAATAATATCATAATTTCGGCGCAGTACTTAATAATGCAATAATTTCGGCGCAGTAATATTATAATAATTTCGGCGCAGTAATATTATAATAATTTCGGCGCAGTATTAATATCATAATTTCGGCGCAGTACTTAATAATGCAATAATGTCGGCGTAGTAATATTATAATAATTCGGCGCAGTAAAATTCCCCACGATTCAGGGGCGATTTGTGATTTGCCATTTGCGACAAATTGCCTCGTCATCGGTTCTGCAGATCTTTCCTTATTTCCCACACATTAACCCAAGTATAGTCCCCCCTCCCAAAGAATAGTCTCGGGTCTTTCAAGAGAGGCGCGAATAGGCACCTGTCAGGTCGGCATGGCATTCGCAACCCCCGAAACGACCGAATGTCCATGGGCGTCATTAGACACCTTATGGGTTGCCGTAAGGCCGCCACATGTCGGGCTTCCTATAATTTTTTTTTAAAAAAGCTGGATCCGCGGGCCGCAGCTTGAAGGCCCCTGATGTAATGCATTTAGCATACTAGAGTTTACCTAATATGCACTTCTGCTTTGGCATACCGCACGCGAACTTCATCACTCCTGTCTGCCTGTACTGTAGATATATTAGCTCTGCTGTCTGTTTATACAGGCTGATGTTTCATAATACCGCCAGCAGTGAATGTTTCTCGTGATTCTGCACGTGAAACTGAGCAAAGTGCGTAGTACCCATAATCGACGATCGTTTATAAAGCACATTATAAGAGTGCATACTATTGTGTATCTAATTTGTATACCTCTCAACATTTGTACTACAAAGTATGTTACTTGCTTACTAACAAAATCAAATAATGACTTGATAACATTTCTTATCAAATTTGACGATGGCACTATTACACCGGAATTTTTACATAATATACTTGACAAGTGGTCAGAATCACAAAATCAATACTAATAATAAATCTGTAAGGGATGGTCTGGTCAGGTCATGGAGATGTTACTTTGTTTTATGAGATACTGCGTTTGTATGATAATAAAACTAAATTGATGATTTTTTGAAATATTTTCTATATGTATGTATGTATGTATGTTCCTCCATAACTCTTAAGCCGATCATCCGAATTCGATGAAACTTAATACAAGCACATTTGACTATACGCGACACAGGATAGGCTAAATAAAATTCAGTTCCGGTTACGCTAATATGTTGTTCTCATACAAACCGAATTGTTCCGCGCGCCGAAATGAAGGTACGGTAGCGGGCTTACTTGCTTTCTTCTTTTTAAATACGAATTTCACGAGAGCGAAGCCGCGGACAAAAGCTAGTAAATAAATAGAATTAGTTATGCGATAAGGACACTGTAGTGGTTTGTGACAAAAACAGTAATATTTCATTTCATGTTGCCACTGTGGTAGGTAGGGTCCTAGAACGATAAAAAAAGGTATGGACGCCGGACTGTCAAATGCTTGTATGAGAACTAGCGTCGCCGAGTTGCGGGGAGCGGAGTGTACTTACCGATGATAAGATATTCTACTATTGTGCACACTAAACTTGGCTGTAGTATTTTTACACGTAAACACAGAGCATGCGGGCATTTTAAACAGGCTTTTGCGAACGCAGCCGATGACAAGACTGACGGGCCAGCGCGCGACCGTCCAATGAAACAAGTACCTATGATTTTACTTATATCGTGTTACACTGGCGAGGATAGGGTTCGGTCGGGTCCATACCTTTTTTATCGTTCTAGGTAGGGTCTTTGCTTATGGCGACACTTGGTCCGGGGCGTCTTTCACCCTATAATATGGTTGAGGGAGGTGATGGCTTGCCCCGGTGTGGTGCTCGTGAACGCGTAGGGCCGGTCGATTGCCGTTCGTGATCTGGGCGCAGTCAGAATTTGGATGGGTGACCGCTCAACCGTTGGAGGCTGACAGTCGTTCGGATTCCACATAAAGGTTTCCCGTCTTACCTTACTAGGTGGTAGAGTTTAACCCGCCCGGATTGGTACTAACGCACTGAATTAAACGTCGATCGAAGCGGCTGTGTAAATAGGTAGTTATGTATTGCGTCCAGTTCAGTGTACACGACAAGACGAAAGGGAAGCCACTGACATCGACATGGCACCGAGTTCACCAAGGTGTTATGGGCTGACATCACGGATGTTGTAGGTTATGTAGCCCATATGTCAGTTTCCATAAAATACCCGGTTAGGGTGAAACATGGTCACGTGCCTAGGGTTCCGTCCCGCCATTCACCGCTGCTTAGCTCTCATCTTTTTTTTATAGACAGCCGGCGCGGGTGTCTGTGCCCAATACTTCAACGGAAGATCAGACACAGCCAATAATCTTTCGTGGTCTCCTCAGGTTGGTACAATTTGACGGAAGGTCTATGGTTCGTTACACTCGCTAAAGCGTCTTCAAAATTTTCTTCCGGAACATACTAAAACGGCCCTAGCACAATCTCTTCTACTCTCTATTATTGACTATACTGACGTCTGCTTCCTGGATCTAAATGAGTCATTACTCGATAAACTCGAGCGCCTACAAAATACGTGCGTCAGGTATATCTTCAACCTCAGAAAATATGACCACATAACTGAATACCGCACCAAGTTGAAGTGGCCGACAGTACGAGCGCGTAGGAAAACTCACATTCTTTCCCTTCTATATTCCGTTTTGTTCGATCCCCGTGCTCCAGAATATCTCCGTTCGAAATTCCAATTTCTTTCGAGTCATGGTGCTTCTTTGAGGTCCATGGATGGTAGCCTTCTTTGTATTCCGATTCATTCCAGCTCATTCTATACCCATTCTTTTGCTGTTGAATCAGCTCGTCTCTGGAACCAACTCCCTGCCACTCTCCGTACTTCCGCTTCCCACAACATTTTCAAATCCCGTTTGAGGGAACATATGTTTTCAAACCCATAATGTCTCCATATTGTGTTATCCACAGCTGTGGTGTTATCGCTTGTTTAGAAACTGCATTAGGTATGTATGTATGTATTTGTATTTGTTTATATTGCGTATATGTATGTACTTTTGAACTTGTATGTATGTATGTCACGAATGTATTTAGTTGTATGTTATTTATTACTATTATCTATGTTTTATTGTTTATTTTTAACCCCTTAAAAAAACAAAAAAAAAACTTTTATTAAATTTTCCGAACTACCCATCTACCCTACTCACAATCCCAGGTATGACTGGCAGATAATGCCCTTAGGCTTTAAGTCCGCCTTTTGTCACTTTTTGTGCAATAAAGTATATTTTCATTTTCATTTCATTTCAACGCGAAACCACGCTCAGAGAGGCGCCGCCATGCCGGCTATGACGCGGACAAAAAGGTCGTCGTCTAATTTATTGACACGCCTTTTGAAGATTCCCAAGTTATAGGTGGTGGGAAACACACTCACCGGAAGACCATTCCATATTTTCGCCGTTCGACAAAGGAAAGATTTCGAAAAACGATGTGTTCTTTGAAGTTGGGTGTCAACAACATATGGATGTTCCGAGCGAGTCGGGCAGGTGTGGCGGAGACGGATGGGGGCAGGAGGGATGAGGGAAGCCAATTCATCAGAGCAACGTCCATGGTAGTCCAACGACCTATAGAACAGGCTAAGAGAACCGATTGTTCACCTGTGGCCCAATGATTCAAGTCCCTCCGTGAGCTTGGGATCACCATCATGGGATCATCATCTAATTATCGTTTCTAGGAGGGCTTGGTCAGACTCTGGATGGGTGGCAGTCGACCGTTGAGGTTAGCCGTGGCTCGAATTAAACGTGAAACTATCGAAGGAAACTATATATGTATTAAACGAAATATTTGATAGCGCTCTAGCGGTCTATATAGACCGCTCCAGCGTCAACGGGTTAAAACAAATGTGTATTGTTTAAAACTGTGTTTGGACAGTTTATAGGTTGTGTAGGTATAATAAATTTAAAAAATAGAATAGAAACACTAAGTACACGAAAATAAGCAAGAAATACAGGAGTGCGCAAAGGCGGACTTATCACTGCAACTGATTTCTTCCAGTCAACCTTTGGGTAATGAATGAGTAATATTTTGTTTTAGATATGTGATTAATAGCCATGCTACAAAATTTCGAAATGACCTCAACAATTTATACCTATAACAATTGTACCGTGTGGGGTCGGTACTTAATAAGAATAATCCCATTGCATCTCTCCCCGTGCATGTCGTTAAAGGCGACTAAGGGATAAAGACAAGATGCCGTGCATAAGGGCGACAGGTTAGCCACCTCTCACCATGGCGCGGTCTTTCCACCTAGTCATGCAGCAGGTGGGCATTCGTGCCTTACTTGCTGCCTGATAGTTATCTTGTCCGAATACTTTGCTAAACGTGGTGGTCGGTGTTGTGCTGTAATTTACCAGAGTACTTGCAGCACAACACCGATTACTATGCTTACCCCGATTGTCGGGATACGGCGTGTGGTGTGTGTGTGAATTATACCTATTGAATGAAATAATACTCGATTTGGTTTAAAAAAGAAAAAAAATCACCGAGAGAGACGTGACCGATTTTATATGCGTCCCTACCAGCATCGCTGGCTACGAAACCCTAAAAAGCCCTAAAATATTTGTCACACAGGTAAAGCTCGAAGTAGCGCACTTCCGGATTGTACTCTGACACCATGCCACACTGCTACGGGCTACCACAGATCTGGTACTGAGTTCGGACAAGGGCGGATTCAGAAGTTCACTGCAATAAGGGGGAAATGGAAAAAAACTAAATAATATTCTCTACATTGAGTGAGCGAGTGAGTGAGTTTTTCGCTCATTTATTTCATGGACATTTTCTATTTAATTTATTGTATTTATTTACCGTGAGAGGTCGGTACTTAAAAATAATATTCCAACTGTATCTTAGGCCGTGCATGTCGCAAAAGAAGAATAATGGATAAGTCTAGGGTTACCATTCCCGACTTTTCCTCTCACGTTCGCTCCATAAATTTCTTTCTTTAGTCTCGTATAACCGAACCACCGAAGCATTCCTTTCTCAATTCTTGTCACTATATCTTCTTTCAGCCCACAGCGCTCTCGCACTACACTATTTCTCCATCTATCTTTCATTGCAACCTCCACACATACTCCTCAACGCGCGCATTTTCACAGCATTAATCCTGCTTTCATGCTTCGTCTGCCATGCCCAACTTTCACTCCCGTACATAAGTGTAGGGGCCAGCACTCCACCATGGACAGCCAAACGTGCCCTAGTTGGCATGCTTTGGCTGCTCATAATAGCGTGCAACGCCCCATTCACTTGGTTGCCGGCTTTAACTCTCTTTTCTATATCTCCTTCACATTTTCCATCCCGCGTGAACATATTCTCCAGATATACGAATTCGTTTACTTGCTCCAGTCTCTCATCCCCAATCCCACTATTTCTCCATCTATCTTTCATTGCAACCTCCACACATACTCCTCAACGCGCACATATCCACAGCATTTATCCTGCTTTCATTCATCGCCTGCCATGGCCAACTTTCACTCCCGTACATCAGTTTGCACATGTTTACACGTCTAACCTTCGACGAGACTTCCTTCGCCGCCGCCGATCCGCACCTGCCGAAGGTCGCCGCCGGCCGTACCAGGGTGCCAGGGAATAACGAGGTGTCGGCTTAAGCCCGGATTAAGTATGATATAGTCTCGCTGCAGCCGGCCCGGCTCTTGGAGCAGCGCCAAAGCCTTATCGGATGTCATCTGCACTCAGCCTGTATGTATACACTACCTACTCTACTCTGGCGCGCACTTCCGCTGAAATTGAAAAAAATATTAGTAAGGAAGTTATCAGTCAGATCAAACTTGACATTTTGACATCTGACTGGACGACGTGTCGGGGGGGTTGGGGACTCCCCAGAAAACAGTGATTATTACAGAAGGACCGCGTAATCGTTAGAACTATTATTATTAATACATTTATAAAATACATATTCAAATATTTCGTACAGGGCAGGGGAATCGTACAAACAAACCGAATATACGAGCGAATATTATACTTTTAACAACACATTGTTAAAAGCCCTAAAAATAAATCAAATTAAAAAAAAAAGTTAGTTTAGCCAACTTTATCGCTAGAGGTAAAATAAATAACTGCAAACGTTCCGGACGCGAGTGAATATTCACACACAGAACTCATGTGGAAAGGTAAGTATGTGCCACAGTATGTGCTGATTGTCGTAACCAGCCAGAGTCGTAACTTTAGCGGGTGTATACCTATGTACCGCGGCGGTGGCGGGCGGACGGCGCAGCGGCGCCCCGCACACTGGGCTTGAGAATCGGCTTTCATAGACATAGGATTTGAATATTTAACGTGTTGTATATTTTTGCTTGAATTGACTTCTGTTAATCCTCAATATGCACAAGCATATCAAGTCAGTGTAAACTGTAGTGACCGGCCGCCATATTTTAATATTTTGACATTTTGTTTTGATTATTACATTCATATTTCTAGTAATTTAGACTCAAATATGCATGTATTTTGCCTTCTAGTGTATAAACTAGTCGATACAAAATAATAAACAATGTCGATAATTTTTTAGAAAAAAATCGCAGTAGTTACAGAAATATGAAATATGTCAAAAAACCAGGTATAATTAGCACTATAACCGGATATTACGGTTATCCTTGCGATTTCCGAGATATCCTGATTTTTAATGCCAGTTTAATGTCAGTTTTTCGTAAAAAAAAAAAATATTATTTACATACATACATACATATCACACACTCTGAATCCCGACAATCAGAGCAGAGTAATCGGTGTTGTGCTGCAAGAACTCTGGTCAATTACAGCACAACACCGACTACCACGTTTCACAAAGTATTTGAACAAGATTAAATCGATCAAGCAGCAAGTAAGGCACGAAAACCCGCCTGCTGCATGAGTCGGTGGAAGTACCGTGCCAAGGTGAGAGGTGGCGATCCTGTCGCTCTTCAGCACGGCATCTTGTCCTTATCCCTTAGTCGCCTTTTACGACATGCATGGGGAGAGATGCAGTGGGGATATTCTTTTTAAGTACCGGCCCATATGCGTGCCAAATGATCTTACTTGATATGTTTGTGCATATTGAGGATTAACAGAAGTAAATTCAAGCAAAAAATACAACACGTTAAATATTCAAATCCTATGTCTACGAAAGCCGATTGTAAGCCCAGTGTGCGGGGCGGCGGCGGCGGTGCGCGGCGGAGCGCGGACTAGCGAGAGGCGGGCGACGTATATTTAAACTGGACTGTCCCGAGTTGGACTGTGTGTGACAGAAGGTCTGGAACGGTCAGTCGCTGAAATTTTTGTTACATTTGTATTCTGATTGTAAATTGAATTTTTTTTTTACAATTTGTAATTTGTAAAGACTGTAAATTTGTATGTGTAAGTAAGTAATTTTTTTTTTATACCAGCATGGCGGGCTGTGCCGATGGACCAATAATGGTGCAGTCGACAGAGCCAAAATCACCCCTCATCGCGAAACCACGCTCAGTGAGGCGCCATGCCAGCAGATTTGCGGACTGTTGCCCCGCTGCAAGCCTAAAGTTTCATTCCCTTCTTACCTTACTAGGTGGTAGAGTTTAACCCGCCCGGGTTGGTACCACGGTTGTACTACCACCGCACTGAATGAAAGGTCGGTTGAAACGGCTATGTAAATAGTTCGTGTTTTCCTTCCAGTTTAGTGTAGCCGGCACGACCGAATGGAAGCACTGACGTGGCACCTAGTTCACCAAGGTGTTATGGGCTGACATCCCGGATGTAGTAGGTGATGTAGCCAAACGTGTCAATTTTCATAAAAAAAAGACGGTTCCACACACTAGCGGTATGACAACAAAAAATTAAAAGCCCAATTTCAACAACAAAGGGGTGCCTCTCTGCGCCGATTGCGGAGATAGGATGGGTGACCTCGCGGGTGACAGAGAAAAATACTAAAAACCGGCCAAGTGCGAGTCGAACTCGCGCACCGAGGGTTCCGTATCGCCATGTCATGCTCAGGCAGTGCCACTCACGCCATCTATGTATTAGTTAAAATGCTTCATACTCTTTTCGGTAGATGGCGCGCATACACTTTTTAGTTTCTTCTATGGGAACCCCCGTGAATTTTTTTATTTTTCTATCCTTTATTTCACATTTAAATTTTACATAAAGGATAGAAAAATTTAAAAAATTAAATTTTTCTTATTTTTATGATTTTTGTTATATCGGCCATAATATTTTTATTATGGCCGATATAACAAAAATCATATATACACGTATATTCTGTGAAAATTTCAACGGGCTACCCATTACGGTTCAAGATATACAGCCCTCGGACAGACAGACAGACGGCGTAGGCTTAGTAATATAGGGTCCCGTACTCCCGTATACGACGGATACGGAACCCAAAAATGGATGCCAGTTCCTCAGATCACATAGCGCTTGGTTGTGCGTGGCGGAGATGTACTTCAAACGCGGAGTGAGACAAAAAAAGGCGCATGTCAACGGGAAACGAACCTTTTCCCTCTCGTAGCAGATGCAAGGCCACAGCTGAATCAGTGACACAGCTGCTAGCAGGCAAGTTCTTCCAAGGGCATGCACCACGCCTCAGAGAAGCTCCGCTCCGCCATCAATATATGAGCTGGGCGTTAGCGAAATCCATTTCCCGGTAAATGCTCTCTTCCTGTCCCCTAAACACCCCTAGCCCTGCGATCCCCCCCCCCTCCCGTGTCCCCCCTCCCATTCTTTCCCCCTCATACTTCGTCACCCATAAAATTCGCTGAGTAGTGATGTAAAAATCGATGACAATTTATCGATGTTTTAAGCATAATAATCGATGTTATAATATTAGCATTACTCACAATTAAGTTTGTAATAGGTGTGTCACGCAGGTCCTTGGCAAGCACTTAGAGATCTGCCCCTGTACCGGCGTTGCTTATTTGGAAAATATACCTTTACCCAGCGCTCCATAGTGCTGAGTTCGGGTATACATTCAAGGAGTAGCAAAGCAAGTTTTGTCACTTGAAAATATACCCGAGCGCTTCACTTTTCTCGGGTATACTTTCAAGTAACGAAACTCCGTTTGGCTTCCTTTAATGTATACCCGATCCCAACACGATAAGTGGTATGAGTGATGTTTTGGTGGTTTAAAAAAAACCAGGGTTAATATAAAGAAGATGCATCTTCTATATATTAACCCTAACCTAATGTTGAGGCGGCGCATGTCGTTTATATCGGGTCGTCGTATAAGTCGGGTATATTTTAAAGTGTCTGCGCGCGAAGTCCTGCATTTGAAAGTATACCCGACGCCAGCGCGATCAGTGGCGTCACAAATGTTGGGTGAAGGTACATTTTAAAGGGCTTAATTATCAATTTCTGTGTTTGAAAATATACCCGATGCTAGCGCGGCCAGTGACGACACGAGCGCTGGGTAAAGGTATATTTTCCAAATAAGCACCGGCGTTACTCACTCGCCGATGTAAGAGAAACGATCTCACTCAACCAATCAGAAGGCGTTCGGTGAGGCATCCGGCCCGGCTATTGGTTGAAATATGCTGTCGAAGTCCGATATTTCGATACATCTATATTATAGTTATCGATATACAGAGGTTAGAATACATGGTAGTACTCGAAAATGGATGATTCTACACCAGAAACTAATCAACTCTTGTTCTACGACTTTTTATTATGAGAAGTTTTTCTTTCCGCATACAAACGTGCTAAAAAATGAAATATTTTGGGATTTAAAAAAAATTTACACATAAAAAATGTTTCAGTATCACATAAAGAATCGATTTTTCATGGAAACTAAAAAAGTAGGGACCACCTAAAATGTAATAATAAATGTCTTGTAGTCAAAGACATTAAACCCTCTTAATATTTATAAATCTTTATAATATTATGATTGTTTTCGCGATTTAGCGGTATCTATTTCTCAAAAAATAATGCTAAAAAAAATTTTTTTTTTGCTTCACATGTTTATTATGATGGATAAGTGCCCCTCCCAAAAAAAACAGACACCTTACATTTAACTGCTGATAAAAAGTATCGATACTGAATAATAAATTACATCCCTACACTGAGCGACTAAAAATATATTCACAGCATTTCAATGTGAAAGCTGCAAACCGATTTTCAAGCGAGCGCTTGTCATGTCTAAATATTGTTTTATTTCACCAGCTGGTCCATTGATGCAAAACCTTTAGGATTTCCGAGATTTTTATTTCAATTTACCTACGGCGATTAAAATGCGAACGTACAATTAATATCGCAGAAAAACATTTTATCTAAATAAACCAAACAAACAAGCGAACACGTTCTAATGACACTTTCGTTTTGTATAAAACCCAGTGTAATTACAATAAACATAGATTTATAAATAGAAGTTTTTTTATGTAATGACATTTTCCATACTGTAGACATCTTTAACGCAAAATTAGGTAGCTTTAAGAAACAGTGTTTAACTTTGTGCACACTTAATTGTTCTAGGTGCTTAAAATTTACCTTTTTTAGGGTTCCGTATCCGGTACGGGACCCTATTACTACGCCGTCTGTCTGTCTGTCCGTCTGTCCGAGGGCTGTATCTCTTGAACCGTAATAGGTAGCCCGTTGAAATTTTCACAGAATATGTGTTACAATGTCGGCTACAATGTGAGCCTACCACCTAGTAAGGGGCAAGGAAAGCGACCTACAGTTTTACAACGGTTCAGCAGGTCTATTCTCGTAAATTCTGACAGCGGAATCAGCGCTGATGTGGCGCTGAGAGCCACTTTGGTAAGTGGCTCTCAGCGCCACAACAGCGCTGATTCCGCTGTCAGAATTTACAAGAATAGACCTGCTGAACGTTGTAGCAGCAGGTGTAGGTAGGTATGCACGTAAATTGTTTCGTCAGAAAAAACTCATTGGTACACACCGACCAGAATCGAACCCCGGACCTCTCGCACGAGAAGCCGAGACGCCCAGACCACTCGGCCACCCGCCGCTTACATACATACATACACGCCGTATCCCGACAATCGGGGTAAGCAGAGTAATCGGTGTTGTGCTGCAAGAACTCTGGTAAATTACAGCACAACACCAACCACCACGTTTATCGAAGTATTCGGACAAGATAACTATCACTATCAGGCAGCAAGAAAGGCACGAAGGCTGTGACGAAGGCCCACCTGCTGTATGCCTCGGTGGAAAGACCGCGCAAATGTGAGAGGTGGCTAGCCTGTCGCCCTTATGCACGGCATCTTCTCCTTATCCCTTAGTCGCCTTTTACGACATGCACGGGGAGAGATGCAGTGGGACTATTCTTATGAGTCCCGCTTATTAGTTCCCGGCAAACTAACTATAAAGTATAAAGTAAAGTATATAATACTTACGTAACTATAAAGTAACGTCACTATTATAAACTACTAAGTAAATTCAACCTTAACGCCATGACAGCACAGCACATATTCGCTAAGTTATCTCGCAACTCTCAAGGCCGCTTAATATCAATTTGTATGCTTATGCCGTCTTAAGTTAAACGTTAAATGAAATAGCCTAAATTAAAGTACTTATTTAACGGAATATTTGTTCACACAATAAGGCCTAATAACGAGCGAACAAGCCCGATGTAATCTTGGAAATAAGAAAATCTGGAAAATCCTCGACGGGGTGAACGTAAATACAGTCTCCATGAGGAGGAGGCCCTGAACACACCCGCCCGAAGGCGCGCGGGCGGCAGCCCCGTTTCGCTGATTATTAGTGAGTTTTCAGTAGGGCTGGCAGAAAAAGATACTTGATTTTTTTACGCAAAAAGAGGGTCTTGTAAGTTTAACGTGTGTGTTTATGTGTGTATGGGTGTGTCTGTCTGTGGCATCGTAGCTCCCGAACGGATGGGCCGATTTGGATGTGGTTTTTTTTATTAGAAAGCTGGTTTAATCGGGTAGGTTCTTAGCTATGTGTGTATGTGTTTCAATCAAGTAATCAATTATAATATATCAAGTTAGCTATGTTTGTAATAAAGTAATTAAGTAATCAAAAAATTCATTATCTTAAAAAGTGGACCGATTTGCATGCGTTTTATTTTATTTTATCGGTGCCCAGCGGTGCACTCGGAACATCTGTCAAATACTTGTGGTTTTGTTTTCTGTATTTTCTCTTCTCCTCTTTCTTTTCTAAACCTTTAGCGAAACTAACCTAGACTTAAGATAATTTTTTGATTGATGATACTAAGCCTACGCCGTCCGTCTGGCTGTCTGTCTGTCTGTCGGTCCTACTGCTGTATCTTTGCAACCGTAATAGCAAGCCCGTTGAAGTTTTCACAGAATATGTGTCATTATGGCAGATATAACAACAAATAATGCAAAATTTAAAATGTAAAAAATTACGGGTAGGGATCCCCGTCCCAGAAACGTGTTTATTTCAACGTGTTTTTTTTTTATGGGGAACTTCGGGCGCGTGTCCGTCTCGCTCTTGACCGGTTTTTTTTAATACCTGAAGCGCTTCAGGACGTACGTCAAACAGACTAATTTTTCAAAAAAAATTAAAGGTAAAATTAAAGAAAAAAATTTACAATTTCCATTCACCATTTTGTCTCATAATGTTTTCATTTGAAGAATCACTCCATGAAGCACTAACGGGTATTCAATAAAATCACCCTGAAAATGTTAGACCAAAATTCATAGTACAAACAAAGTACAAGATTTACCTTACCTAATAAATATCCATAGCTAAGGGAAAGGTTAGTTAGCGGAATCCAACCTGAATTACATAATTAATAACATTTAACATTCTCAGCATAATGGTGAGCAGCCCTGTGCCGTGCCCCGCTAGCTACCGACTGTAACGATCTCTAAGGCAAATACAACGGCGGCGTGAGCTTAGGCGACGAACGCACAGCGAGCGGCGCGGCGGCGGGCGCTTCGCCGCCGCACTGTATTTCGTCTAGAACAAGCTAGGTGGACAAAAGTAAAAGGATTATTTTCAGGAACTAATTACCACGCGTCGTAAACAACTCACCAGAGGGCCAATTCCCGGTATTATTTGTGTCACAACAATCCACACTAATGATTCGGCGCGCATGGAAGGGTAACACTGAGATTATTGTAATTACTTCTATTATTTTGTTACTTTTTTGTTGCGCTTTCGATAAATTCTCTTGCTATTCCGTGCGATCATAACAGTGTTTTCTGTTATGGACTTTACTCAAGAAGGTAAGAACTTCCTTATTTTGTTCTTAAGAAGATTTTAGTAGACTTATTAGTATTTAAAATAATTTTAAAATACGTAAAAATTTAGTGCATTTTCTTAGTGTTTTAAAGTTTGAAAGACAGCAACTTTTTGTCCCCCCGTGTACCCGGTCTGTATTTTATGTATGAATTAGCTATGATAATAGTCTAACGTCTGACGTAAAATTTCATTACCACATCGAAGTCCAACAATTTTTTTTTTCTTTTTTTTTCAGAACATGTATACATCTTACGAAAATGGAGTTATTCGAAGAATGGCTCAAGCATAACAAAGAAGAGAGAAATAGCCGCCTTTTACATTATATTAGAACGATGTTTGATATGGGTGACATTTTTTCAGGAATCCTTAACACATGTACAGATGAAACTGGCAAGATTTTCTTAAAAAATTGACGAAAAATGGGCTTTGTCGAGGATGACCCGAGATCGATGTTTAAGGGAAAATAAAAGTTGGTTGGAGGGTGCAGACATTGAGTTCACTGTGGTCTGAATAGGCCGTGTGCTTCATCTTCATCAGGAGCTACATACAAGACCACGAAAAGATTTTGAAGACGCATCCTTCAAGACGAAAAAACGTCGAGTAATTATTATGGGTAGAGTAGGGTCCTTCAAGAGGGGCGTGAATGGGCACCTGTCAGGCCGGCATGGCATTCGCAACCCCCGCATATGGCCGAATGTCCATGGGCGTCGTTAGACACCTTATGGGTGGCTCGGCGCCATATGTCGCGCTTTCAATAAAAAAAATGCAATTTTTATAGTAATTTATGCCCGCTATGGTGCATAAATTACTTGTGCATAGTACGGATGTTCTTAAAACTTGCCTTCTTCCAATTGGACAGCTTTCGGAAGAAGCACAAGAACCCTAAACAAAGAATACCTCGTTTAACACCCACTCATAAGGTGCCAAGTAATCTCCCGCAATACTTACTACTCGTGTAAATATTGTGTATTATTAACATTTATGGTAAACTCTATAGTTGTAAATTGAGTCATTCATACTATTTCAATCTTTCCTTGCTTTCAGTCAAGTAATATTTTTATTTTTTATTTTTGACAATTATTCTACATTCATTTATTGAATATTACCTAGTAAGTAATCGTTTTCGTTAGTTAAATATATTTATATAAAAATAACTCTAGTTTCTTTGTACTCTTACCCCACAAATTGTCTAGTTCATCTCTAAACATATTTTAATATATGTAAAACAACAAATAACCCTTCTATTATGGTAAACAAATCGATCTAGGTCATTAAATAATTTTGTCCACCTAGCTTGTTCTAGACGAAACACATTGCGCCGCGGCCCACAGATTAACAAAGCTGACGTAGCCTGCTAGACATTTCCCGCTCTTCTGAATTTTCATTACAAATAGTTAGCAACAATGTCAGCTACTTCCATCTAACTATGGCAAACGTGAGCTTAGGCGACGACGCACAGCGAGCGGCGGACAGACAGACAAACACGGGAACGTAAATTGTTCCGTCAAAAAAAACTCATTGGTACACGCCGACCGGATTCGAACCTCGGACCTCTCGCAAGAGAAGCCGACGACGGCCACACCGACCACTCGGCCACCCGCCGCTTTGGCTACAGAACCCTCTGTGTGCGAATCAAGTTCTCACTGGACAGGTTTTAGGGTTCCATATCCGTCGTACGGGACCCTATTACTCAGCCTACGCCGTCTGTCTGTCCGTCTGTCCGAGGGCTGTATTCTCTTGAACCGTAATAGGTAGCCCGTTGAAATTTTCACAGAATATGTGCTATGATGACCGATATAAGAACAAATAATAAAACTAAGAAAAAGTAAACAATTCACGGGGGTCCCCATACAAGAAACTAAAAAGTGTATGCGCGCCATCTACCGAAAAGAGTATGAAACATTTTAACTAATACATAGATGGCGTGAGTGGCGCTGACCATGACATGGCGATACGGAACCCTCGGTGCGCAAGTTCGACTCGCACTGGGCAGGTTTTTATGTTTCACACCCTGTTGTACTTAGCTGCGAATTTAAACTGGAGCGGATTTCTTTTGTTTGAATTTCGAGTTTGCCTTTCAACTTCGTTTGAGTTTTTCGTCACAAATTGGACAATTACGTTAGTTGGAAGGGCTTCTGAAAAGAAAGACAAAGGGTTTTTTTTGGAAACCAACAAAACTATTTCTCTGTCTCATTATATTTCTTTCTTTCTTTCTCTTTTCCTTTTTCTTTCTCTCTCATTACACTGAGTGAGTGGTTACTAATGATGAGATAAAAAAACTGGCCAAGTGCGAGTCGGACTCGCACACCGAGGCTTCCGCAACACCGCGTAAGCGTGCTAGTTTAAATTCAAAAGAAGAAAAAAACATATTTTATGCACAATTGAGATTCGAACCCACGACCGTCGGATCAAAACTCCAATAATAACACATATTCTGTGAAAACTTCAACAGGCTACCTATTAAGGTTCAACAGATACAGCACACGGACAGACAGACAGACCGACAGCCGACGATGTAGGCTTAGCAATATAGGCTTCCGTGTGAATACGGATCTCTACAAATAAATAACAGTTGACTAAAACCAATAGATTAACTAAACTTAACCATTTGTGTGTATGTGCCTATGTTCCACTCTACCTACAGCCTGTATTGTGCCGATTTCAATAAGTAAGTAAGGTGGTTACAGTACTGTGTGCATCTCTCCCCGTGCATGTCGTAAAAGGTGGTATATATTTTACAGTTTGCGATCGCGTTACTGAAACAGACAAATCTTTGTTCTCAGTGCTCTTATGTCATTCTTATTATCAATTTTCCTCTCAATTTCTACCTTTCACTCTCCCTCTTTCTCTCACTTCCTCTATATACACGGTGTTGCAGTTGCCCCCGTAATAGTTTTAACTGACATAAGGGGGTTATTCTATAAGTGAAACTAAACAACTTCTATGGCGAATTTTTTTTTTTTTTAAATAATTTTTTTTCATACTAATTTTAAATGCTTATTCTCAAAATGTATGGAGAAAAAAACATTTTTTTTTCTTCAAATTAAAAAGTCGTAGAACAAAAGTTGTTCTATTTCACGTACAGAATCACCCCCTTTCGGGGTTTACGGTTGGGGTTGCAACACCGTATATACATACTCTTCTATATATCTATCTATATATTCCTCTACACACACACACACACGCTCGCACATAGCGCATAGCATGTGTGTTCATTATGTTCTAGCTTAAGACATAAATCAGGCTTTGCCTTGTTGGTACAAATAGAAGCCCAGCTACACGGTCCCGCGATGACGCTGCGATCTAGGCGCGTCCGCCAGGCAGGACCACCTTTAGGACAATTAAGTAAATAAAAAAAACCGGCCAAACGCGAGTCGAACTCGCGCACCGAGGGTTCCGTATCGCCATGTCATGGTCAGCGCCACTCACACCATCTATGGCGTGTTTATGAAATGATTCATATTAGTTAAAATTCATGGTTCGTTAAAGTGCTTCATGAGTATGAATTGATTATTCATTTTCGGTAGATGGCGCGCATACACTTTTCAGTTTATTATATGGGAACCCCGTGATATTTTTTACTTTTTCTTATTTTGTTGTTATATCGGCCATAATAACACATATATTCTGTGAAAATCTCAACGGGTTACCTATTAAGGTTCCAGAGATACAGCCCTCGGACAGACAGACAGACGGCGTAGGCTTAGTAATAGGGTCCCGTACCGGATACGGAACCCTAACAATACAAAAGTATTTTTAAGTAACAATCATAAGCACACCTGGGTGCGGTCAGTACTTGGATGGGTGACCGCTAGACCGTTGGGAGGCTGACCGCGGTTTGGATTCCACGTAAAACTGTAGGTCCCTTCCCTTCTTACCTTACTAGGTGGTAGGGTTTTAACCTGTCCGGGTCCTGTCCACCGCACTGAATGAAAGGACGATTGAAACGGCTATGTAAATTGGTTCGTGTTTTCCCTCCAGTTCATTTTAGCCGGCACGATTGAAGAGAAGCACTGACATGGTGGCGCCTAGTTCACGAAGTTGTTATGTGCTGACATCAGGGATGTACAGGTAAGTTAACCAAAGCTGGCGCGTACACAGTACTCACACCAATGCAATTGTGCAAGTGCGAGTGAGACGTCGCACTGCATACGCATCACGAAAACCCGATCTGTCTCACTCGAACTTGCACAATTGCATTGGTGTAAGTACTGTGTACGCGCCAGCTTTGGTTAACCGACCTGTAGTAGGTTATGTAGATAACCGTGTCGTGTCTAAACCAACCTAACCTAACCTAACCTAACCTAAACGCGGAGCGAAACCGCGGGCAAAAGTTATAGTTAAAAAAGTTAAATTACAAATTTAAAAAACCCCCGACTCTTAAAAAGTAAAAAATAATTTCCGTTTACTTACTTAAAGGAGTCGGTGGACCGCTAAGTAAATTCCCGCGCAACTCTTGAGTTTTTATATTTAATTTACTTAGCGGTCCCCCGACTCCTTTAAGTAAGTAAACGGAAATTATTTTTTACTTTTTAAGAGTCGGGGGTTTTTTAAATTTGTAATTTAACTTTTATTTCAAGCTTTTAAAAAAAAACCGCATGCAAATCGGTCCACTTTTTAAGATAATTATTTTTTTTATTACTTAATTACTTTATTACTTGATTACAAACATAGCTAAGAACCATCCCGATTAAACAAGCTTTCTAATAAAAAAAACCGCATTCAAATCGGTCCATCCGTTTGGTTGCTACGATGCCACAGACAGACACACACACACACACACACACACACACACACACACACGTCAAACTTATAACACCCCTCCGTTTTTTTCGTCGGGGGTTAAAAATATAAGGTCTTTCAAAATTAGTTCAGAGTACGCTAAGGGGGGGTTCTGTATCGGAAATAGATCACTTTTGAAGAACAAACAAATTTTTTTACAAAAAAATTTTTTTTTTAAATTAAATGTAAAAAAAAAAATTTTTAGTAATCGTTTCAGTTTCATGCCAGGAACAAAAAAGTCTTCCCACACGTAGATTTTTTCATCATTTCTTTCAGAAATGATGAAAACCACAATTTTAGTTTTATTAGTATGGAATAGAAAGAATTTGATTTTTTTTACCAACTTACACGTACTACAACTCATAATGGTGATGAAGACTTTTTTGTTACTGTTATGAAACTGAATCGATTAGGCTATATAAATCAACCACCATTTTTTTTATTTAAATACATAAAAAAATATTTTACATAAAAAAAAGCCCAAGGTCCAAAAAAATTTACATAGGTTTTACTCCCTATATGATACAGAACCCCCCCTTAGCGTACTCTGAACTAATTTTGAAAGACCTTATATAAGGTGGTTCTGCCGTCACTGCACGCATTCGCTGTACAGTACAGCCAGCCATGCCATAATGCATCGTCCAGCCAGATCCGGGCAATGCCCAGCGACTCGGAACATCAGATACGGATATCCGGATATCCTCTAACCGGGTTACGACTGCCCGGTTTATGACTACGCGCCGTTATTGCGGCTTCTTGTCCGGGTGGTGGGCGGTTGATGGATTGTCCCTTATGTAGTAAGAGTTTTGAAATTAAATTGAACTAAAATATCTATGAGGTCACGGCAGTGCACCCCGCCAAGTCGCGTACTATTTTGCACAAACATTGTGACAAAAGGCGGACTTAAAGTCTAAAAGCATTTTCTACCAGTCGTGCCTGGGATTGTTGGTACAGGTAGATGCGGGTAGTGCGACATTTAAATTAAAAAAGTAAAAAAATCCAAAATTATAATAAAAAAAAATAAAAAAAAATATACTCTCCACCTCCATGCATCTAACTTAAAGGTACTTAAAAATAATAGCCCCACTGCATCTCTCCCCGTGCATGTCTTAAAAGGCGAGTAAGGGAGTAGCACGGTGCTGTGCTAAAGGGCCACAGGCTCGTCACCTCTCACCTTAGCGCGATCCTTCCACCGAGTAACGCAGCAGGTGGGTCTTCGTGCCTTACTGGCTGCTTGAGAATAATTGTCTTGTCCTAATACTTTGCTAAACGTGGCGGTCGGTGTTGTGCTGTAATTTATAAGGGTTACTTGCAGCACAACACCGATTGCTCTTTCATACATTCCCTAGAACAATACTCAAATTTTTACAAACGCGTATTGTCAGATCCCCCTCAGTTCGGATCTCCAACCCTTCGATTTAATTTTGAAATTAATAATGTATTATATTAAAAACCTAAAAAAAAAAAAACGAACCCTAGAGTTGAAGGCGGTGCTAAAAAGGCTACACAAATCACAAAGGATATTATCATCCACTCATGTTTTCTTTCATGCATCATTTTTGCTTGCTTTACAAATCACAAAGGATATTATCATCCACTCATGTTTTCTTTCATGCATAATTTTTGCTTGCTTTAGCACCGCCTTCAACTCTAGGGTTCGTTTTTTTTTTTTTAGGTTTTTATTTCATATATTTTTGAAGGCGGTTTTTATATTTTTATTTTGAATAGTTTTTTAGTTTTCCTTTTTTTAGGAAGTCGGTTTTATGTTTTTTAAAACTTTTTTTTTATTTCACAGTTTTTTTTAGTAATTTTTTGCTATTAATGTACTCGGCGGAATCGCTCGGCCTTCGGCCTCGCGATTCCGCCTCGCTTTCCAATCCGATCTTGACCCAATTAAAATAGGACCACGTCAGCTTCGATAGCTCAGTGGTGCAGACAGTCAACTGTCGCTATTGAATTTTAAGCAACGCTGGGTGCGGTCAGTACTTAGATGGGTGACCGCTGACCGTTGGAGGCTGACCAAGGTTCGGATTCCTCGTAAAACTGTAAGTCCCTTCCCTCGTAATTTTACTTGGTGGTAGGGTTTAACCTTCCCGGGTTGGTACCACCGCACTGAATTAAACGTTGGTCGAAACGGCTATGTAAATAGTTTGTGTTTTCCGACCAGTTCAGTGTAGTCAGCACGATCAAAGGGGGAAGCACTGACATGGCACTGGTGTTATGGGCTGACATCACAGACGTTGTAGGTGATGTTGCAGAACTTAGTAGAATGGACAGACATAAACGTGTTACGGAAGCCTACTTTTATTATAAAATAACCGTCGGAGGACCTTGGTTGAAAATTGTAAAATTTAGTAGAACGGATAGACATGCATATGTTACGGAACCCTACATTCATTTTGCAGAACTTAGTAGAATGGACAGACATAAACGTGTTACGGAACCCTACTTAACAGTTGCACTCCGGGAGTGCCGGCAGATCCCGTGCCACTCTAACTTAACCCTTAACGCAATGACTTAAGGTTTCATTTTAAAAATGACGCTGACGCGATGTCGCGAGTTATACATTTTTACCCACCTAAAAAAGTGCCAAGAGCCGCTAAAGAAGTTTTCACTTCAAAAACTTCAGGGTTATCCCCTTTCAAATAAAAAAAAAAAGAATTTTCAAAATCGGCCCACAATTGACGGAGTAATCGCGTAACAAACATCCAAAAAAAGAAAACATACCGTCGAATTGAGAATCTTTTAGGTCTAAAGTAAATTTCTCGTGAAGACAAATGCAACGAGCCCAAACACGATGGGTTTATCATGTGTAGTTTAGGAGTTCCTATGGCCACCTTCTGTCTCCATCATCAAACCAGCTCGATGGTACTCGGTACAGTAGGTACTGGCCAGGTACCATAATAAATTAAACGCCGGTCGGAAAAGATAAAAAAATTTCAAATTTAGAATATTCATGAAACAAGGGTCCGAATATGTATCACTAGTATATCGATTCATGTATTTCAACAGGACAGAGAAAATTTCAAAATATTAGGTATTTAATACTTTTTAGTTTTTTTTTTTTTGTTTTTTGGAAATCGGTTTAATATTTTTTAAAACAGTTTTTATTTCATTCTTTTTAGTAATATTACATAAAAAAGAATAATCGAAATCGAATAATCGAAATCGATTGAAGTGGTACAGAATTATTCGCCATATGTGTCAGACTGCAAATTGCTGAATAAGTCCACATCACAAATGTTTTGCTGAAGGTAACCACACACCATACTAATTTATCAAACTGAAAATTGCCGAAAACGACCACATCACAAGTTTTGCTGAAGGTAACCACACACCATAGTATTATGCTGATTTTTCGAAAACCACTGAACCAATTTCGATAAAATTGAAATGGGACCACCTCGGAAGTATGACCTAACTAACAAAAAAAGAATTTTCTAAATCGGCCCTCAATTGACGGAGAAATCGTGTTACAAACATACAAAAAAATAATAAAAAAAAAAATAAAAAAAAAAATAAAAAAAAACATACAGACGAATTGAGAACCTCCTCCTTTTTTGGAAGTCGGTTAAAAATTATGACCTCTGTTTCTTTATAGGTATGTTCGTGAAATAATCATGTATGTAAGACAGAATATTGGAACATTTGAAGTAAATGAAACAGCATACTCTACAAGGAACACGGGTCGCCTACGACCAGTTCCACATCGGTTGGCAATGGCGGAAAAGCTGCCTATGGTGATAGATCCAAAGTTGTATGAGATTCTACCTGATCGTGTGAGGACCTAAGAAGGGAAATAGATGACAACAAATTCCGCACCCGTCTGAACAATCTGTTACATGAAAAATGCTTATAAGCTATGCGAATTTATAAATTGAATTGATCATGTATTTAAATACTTAAAATAAAACGAATAGGTACACAATTTGTATCCTCAGTAAGTGTTTTAGTGACTATGTGTACCAGGACTTGACTTGCCTCATAGAGTGTATGTGCACTGTATATTTTCAGCTTTGCATTTATGTTCTCAACGTTTTGCTAATAAATATCTTTGTCTTTGTCTAATCCCCCCACCCCCCAGTTTCGCGCCCCGTACTGTAGGTACTAGGTAGGTAAGTACCTACATGAGTAGGCTACTAAGCCGTCGACCGTCGCCGGTCGATCGCGCCCGGTTATCCGGCGCGCCGTGTCCGACCTCGCTCATCCGGAAAATGAATCCATTAATCGCTTCCGGAATCCTCCATTATCCGGACCGAATGGGACCGAAATATAAATAGAATGCATGTATGACGAACGAAAATGGACCTTATTACGATATACAGTAGGGTATATTTTGCAGTGCTAGTTGGTGCGATTATTGTTTTGGACTTTTGTTTCGGAAATCGTGAAAATTTATCGGGGGTAGGTTTTCAAAAGTATATTTTTAAGGTTCCGTATCCGTCGTACGGGACCCTATTACTAAGCCTACGCCGCCGTCTGTCTGTCTCTCTGTCCGTCTATCTGTCCGAGGGCTGTATCCACAGATCAGAGAAGTATTAGCTAGCTATTACTTAGGATTTCTGTGGCTGTATCTCTTGAACCGTAATAGGTAGCCTGTTGAAATGTTCACAGTTATGTGTTATATGGCCGATATAACAACAAATAATAAAAATAAGAAAAAGTAAAAAATTCAGGGGGACCATACAAGAAACTAAAAAGTATACGCGCGCCATCTAACCGAAAACAGTATGAAGCATTTTAACTAATCCATAGATGGTGTGAGTGACGCTGACCATGACCATGATTTAACTTATTTTAATCGCTATTAGAACTCAAATAAATATTTATTATGGAATTTATTTATTTTCTATGTAGTAGTTTTGGTTTTGGTTCGTCAATTTCCGAATTGTTTTTTATTTATTGTTACTTAGTATAATTTTCGATTTTAGATAAATTAGTACAATTTTTAACTCTGCACATAATGTATTTACCAACATACATACATATTATAAACATTTCATTTATTGATATAAGGCAGATAGGAACTACTTAGGGGATATTTGAAAAAAAACCAGTGGTCATTCTGTCTATGCGAGCATGAATATTCTCTGGTGAAAAGAGTTGCTTGTGCACTCGACGATAATAAAAACACGGCGACGCTAACGCAAAACGGTAAAATAAATATATATTTTGAAGGGGTTCAGAATTGCAATACAAATAATATAAAAATATTTAGAATCAAACAATATGTTGAAAATTACAGATTGTACTTTCTGAATAATTAGAGCTCAACGTAATTAAAATTACACAAATCCATAAGGAAATAATAATATAGCTAGCTATGGGAGCAGTGGCGGTGCTAGACCAAAAATGTAGACGTCAGCGACATCAGCTTTACGAGGCCTCTTTCATTTCCCAGTCAGAAAGAAAACGATAAATAGAATGAGACTGATCTATGAGTTTATGAGTTGACTTTGGGCCATTGCTGGTTGGGTTATTTATTTTCGTCACAAATTAAAATAAATAACCCAACAATCAATAGCCCAAAATGTGCGACCATACTTAGATGAGAATTTTTTGGATCGCGCAATCCCAAAGGAAGTCAGTTAGGGTAAACGAATTTTTGCGAGGCCCCTCATGCGTGAGGCTGTCGCGTCGGCGGTCGCCGACGTTGCCGACGCATAGCGCCGCTACTGACTGTGGGAGGCGGAAAGGCGGCGGCGGCGTGGGGGCGGAGCGGCGCGGAGGCAACGCGGCGGCGGGCGAAGCGGCGGCGGGCGGCGCGGTGGCGGCGGGAGGAAGCCGTTCAGTGCGTGTTCGTGACGTTACAGCCGGCGCCGTCCGTTTGTCGTTTAGTGCGCAAGCATCCATTCTGTGCTTTTCATTTGAAATTGAGCACTTGTGAACTGGGTCAAACTGCATGCGTGCGTATATTTTAAACGCTTCGGAAGTGCATTTTAACTGCTCAGCTTTTCGTTTAAAAACGTTTACATGCTTCGTAGTATCAGTATAGCCGACACGTACAGAGAGAAGCACTAACAAGGAATAATGGACTGACATCCTACAAATGATAATTACTATACCCGTAATGTCAGCCCATCGCACCTTGTTGAACTAGGTGCCATGACACTGCTTCACTTTAGCATGCCGGCTACAGTGAACTGGGACGGAAAACACGAACGAGCTTTCATAGCTGCTTCGACATTAAACTGCTGTCTGCTAGTAAAACCTTTGTCAGCCTCGGTAGGGTAGGCGATCGCAGTAGACTTCGGTTTACCCAAGGTGTCGGGCCCAGCCACTAGTATCCGGAGACCCCGTATCGAGCAACCCTTGAGCCGGGATCGCAGAGGCGTTCAGTCGTCCAAGGTGTCGGAGTTGGGTACTAGTATCCATGACGCTTCTCTTTTGCAGACCACACAGCGGCTACCCTTAAAACTAGCAGATGGCTACCCTATCCCGCAACTGGGCGGTGTAACGGGCGTCACTGTTAGAAAATAATGTGTGATAGAGAACTTGTTCTCGACGATTACTCATTAAACGTTGCAAGTCTAACGTGATTACTAAGTTGGGGGTTTAGGCCTCCTCTTAGCTCACGCTGCTGACTCCACTCAGGTCGGTGGGTCAAAATGAGATACTACCCTAAACGCTGGGTTGAGTACTGCGGGGTTCCGTTAAATGCCCCAGAATGCTTCGTGCTTCTGCACGGAACACTGGAGTTGGTCTCGCAGGGGTTGTGGTTTAGCGTTGATTCCCTGGTGCTTCTTTCGAAGTATCAAATACGGGAGTAAGTAGCGAAAGCTGCGATGCGAGTGGTGAGCCACTTAGAGCTCCGTAAGCAATGTGGATAATTGGTAGACATGCGAATAATGTAGATCGGTATGTCGGTGCAACACACACTTATATGTGGATGTGGGTTGAATTTCTCACGAGTCAAAGACGCTATAAGTTCTTCGAGACCGGTGGATCCCTGGTACATATTAGGTGGTGGTCATATGCACTTCCACGCATATACACAGCTGGTGAAAACAAAAGCTGCGGCTGGTACAAAGTGCTGAGGCCCTGGGCACAGGCTGTGGTTGGATAGGGAGCGGACCCCAGTGGCAGTGAAGGCTTCACCCCCGGCTCTCGGCTTCGGTCGGGGGTTCCTTCGGGTGGACGGGCGGTGGCTCGGATCGGCTGGGGAAAGGTCACAGTCTGTGTTTCCCATGGGATTTTTTCGGAAGACGGTACAGCTATGGGGCCTCGATCTGGCATACATGATCACTGTACTCGCAAGAGTGCAGGTGTAGACGTCTGGATTTTGTAACCGCAAGGTTGGTATCTCTGGACGTCTATAAACAAAACGTAAATCAATAAAACGATAGTAAAGAAGTGTCAGCCTCGGTAGCTCAGTGGTGCGGTCGGTCGACTGCTGTTAAGCGACCCTGAGCGCGGTCAGTACTTGGATGGGTGACCGCTCGACCGTTGGAGGCTGACCGTGGTTCGGATTCCACGTAAAACTGTAGGTCCCTTCCCTTCTTACCTTTCTAGATGGTAGGGTTTATCCCGCCCGGGTTGGTAGGTACCACCGCACTGAATGAAACGTCGGCCGAAACGGCTATGTAAATAGTTCGTGTTTTCCGTCCAGTTCAGTGTAGCCGACATGAAATGAAGGGAAGCACTGACATGGCACCTAGTTCACCCGGTGTTATGGGCTGACATCACGGATGTTGTAGGTGATGTAGCAAACCGTGTCAGTTTCCATAAAAAAAAAATACGGAACCCTAAAAAAGAGGGTATGTATGATTTTGGTAGCATATTTTATGTAATGCATGTTCGGACCTTCGGACCTTTGCCCTAATTGGGAATATAAGTGGCTAATTTTATGACCGCGCCACCGCTCTCTCAAATTATAAATAAAGTGGAATTACTCGAAATAAAACTTTGTCACATACACATTAATCAGGTCGCCTGTATTTGTACGTATGATAAGTATCAATGTAGTGAGCACGACATGGTTTTACAAAATTTGTCACCGGTGGTAGGGATAAGTGGAGGTACTTGAAAATATCCAGGCCCCTTTCTGAGTGCGCCGTCCGTCTGCAGGTAGGTGACTCGTAAAAGGTGGGAACCCTATTTGTCTAGCACAGCGTCTGTCTGTCCGTCTGTCGCACACAGGCCTCTAGTTCGTCAACCATAAATAACCGGCCAAGTGCGAGTCGGACTCGCGCACCGGTGAGGGTTCCGTACCATCACGTAATTGGCCCGGTTTTAATATTTGTTGTCTTGCTTTATATACTTTGCGCTATAATCGCACTAAGTTTGACGCTTTTATATATATTTTTCATTTTTTTTATGGAAACTGACACGGTTGGCTGGCACCTACAACATCCGTGATGTCAGCCCATAACACCGGGTGAACTAGGTGCCATGTCAATGCTTCCCTTCATTTCATGCCGGCTACACTAAACTGGACGGAAAACACGAACTATTGACATAGCCGTTTCGACCGACGTTTCATTCAGTGCGGTAGTACCAACGATAGATCAGAGTTCTGACTACAAAGACTTATTTATTAATTAGGTATATCAGGTGTAAAGAGCCTTTGCAAAATTTTGATGCGTAATTTGTATCAACTCAATAATCTTAGTTTATGTGATACTTTAAGTATCAACTTGTCAATGGGTTAATAAAATTGAGGTACTAATCGTGTTTTCCGTCCAGTTCAGTGTAGCCGACCTGACATGAAGGGAAGCACTGATATGGCACCTAGTTCACCCGGTGTTATGGGCTGACCCATCCCTCCTCCTAGTAAGGTAAGAAGGGAATGGACCTACAGGTTTACGTGGAATTCGACCCACGGTCGGCCAGACTCCAACGGTTGAGCGATCACCCATCCAAGTACTGACCGCGCCCAGGTGTGCTTATGAGCACGACCGATCGCACCACTGAGCAACCGAGGCTACAATTTGAATCTACGACCTAGTATGATGCAAGGGTAGGGACCTACAGTTTTACATAATTTCCATCACTCCATATATCATATTGTGTATATAATATCTATGTATATTTGCCTAACCTATTTCATAAGCCCATACTTTGCTTACGAATGTCGGAAATTTACGAAGCAGAAACCTTCACGATCGCTCCTACGTTCCTAGTAGGGTTACCAGACGTTGACGTGAAGCGTACGTTTCTGAACTGTACCCTTATCACGAGATTTAACCTACACCGCGTACTACGCTACGCCGTGTTCTCCGCATCATTTTGTATGAAGAAACGGAGCAGCGCCTCTAGTGATAGATTTGCGAACTTCGTTTCTCCATACAAAATGATGCGGAGAACACGGCGCGGCGGCGTAGCGTAGTACGCGGTGTAGGTTAAATCTCGTGATAAGGGTACCTTCGTACCGTGTGGGGCCGGTACTTTAAAAGAATAGCCCCGCTGCATCTCTCCCCGTGTATGTCGTAAAAGGCGACTAAGGGATATGACTCCCTTCTTATATCACTAGGTGGTAGGGTTTAACCCGCCCGGGTTGATACCACCGCACTGAATGAAAGGTCGGTCGAAACGGCTATGTAAATAGTTTGTGTTTTCCGTCCAGTTCAGTGTAGCCGGCACGACCGAAGGGAAGCACTGACGTGGCACCAAGTTCACCCGGTGTTATGGGCTGACATCACGGATGTTGTAGGTGATGTAGACAACCGTGTCAGTTTCCATAAAAAAAAAAAAAAGGGTACTGGACCGATTACTAATAAAAACCTGCCAAGTGCGAGTCCTGGCATATTTTATTGTGTTTCTGGTAGCCCTATCCTCAAGGATCGGTGGCAGGGTGCAGGTAGGTCGTTTTACATATTTATTGCCAGTTTGGGGAGGCTTATGCTAAGCAGCCTGGCTCCAGTAGACCCGGTTTAGACCCAACGCTACTCCATGGCATTACTAGATCGTATTGTAGTCAGCAATATCGCTATTAGATAGACATCGATAATAAAGTGGAACTTGTTCCTGAAAAGCGGTTCTTAATGCCCTTTTCCGCCGATGCAAAACTTGCGAACAATGAGCGTTTTGGCTTATATTATGTGCCATTTGTTAGAATAATTTTCGAAACCAAATACTCATATTTTTCAATCGGATTTTTTTTTTCTTTTCAATAAAAATCAATGAATTATAACATGCTTAGTGATTTATTTCTTATAACATGTACCTTTTGCCAAAAAAAATACGACAGAGGACCATAAATAACTTTTTTTTTCGAAGAAATTGTTAAGAAAATCAAGGCATCTATACAGAAAGTATTCTGGAGAAATACAAGAAAAAGATGAGAACTGTTATTTATCCTGCTTGGTTTTTTAGTTTTTGTATAGGTTGACCCTGGAAAAAGCTTGATAAAACACCATGTTAGCAATTGTTTACGACAAGGTGGGGTTTGAATGGGGTTTGTTAAGTAAATAAGCCACATTTTGAGTACAATTTAAGTTCTCTTTATTCTTGGCTTTCGTGACCAATTTTTATATTTTTTCTCTGTGACCTGGTTTCTCTGAAATACATTTTTGAAAATTTCGTTTTCTCCTAAAATTCCTCTCATACGAGGTAACCAAGCACGTTGTATATTCCACGGGTGCAAGCAAGATAGCGACATGTCGTTTTTAGGTTTTTTTTATTGGATACGTATCTTCCAACTTAGGAAATACTGCAAGTTTCATCAAAATCGGTTCAGTAATTTTCAAGATATAGACTGTTAAGTGTGTACCAATAACTGAAAAAACACGTCACGCAGAACTTGTAATAAAAAGCTGTTTTAAAAAAACATTGCACCAAACACAACTAGAACTTATAAGTGTTAAATAATATTTTAATCATATTCGGACCCTTGAGTTGAGTTGCGGTACAAAAGCACACCTGAAAATTGATAGATGGACCCCTTTTGTGCTTTTGTACCGCCTTCAACTCAAGCGTGCGAATATGAATCAAAATATTATGTGACACTTTTTAGTTCTAGTTGGTTTTTTTGGTGGGTGTTCTCGAACCGCATAGAACAAATTGTGACAAGTTCGAGTGCAGTTTTACTGCCATATTAATGATCAATAAACAATAAAAAATGTATGATTCATCTCTCAAAAACTATTTAAAAAAATATGAAACCTCCTTCAAAACTTTATGAAAAAAAAAAATCGAACCCTAGAGTCGCAAGTCGAGTAGAAGGCGGTCGGTTATTTTTGCTTGCTTTAGCACCACCGCCTTCAAATCTAGGGTTCGTTTTTTTTATTTCATACATTTTTGAAGGCGCTTTTTATATTTTTTTATAGTTTTTTATTTCACAGTTTTTTTTAGTAATTTTTTGCTATTAATGTACTAGGCGGAATCCGCCTCGCTTTCCAATCCGATCTTGACCAAATTAAAATGGGACCACACGGGAAGCACCAGCTTTTTAAATAAAAAAAGAATTTTCAAAATTGGTTCACCCAGTCGAAAGTTCTGAGGTAATAAACATTAAAAAAAAAAAAAAAATACAGTCGAATTGAGAACCTCCTCCTTTTTTTTGAAGTCGGTTAAAAAGAGCGAAAGTTTACCTCACATGCAGCCATAATTCGAATCTTTTCTTTGCTTTCTTCCTATATGCGAAAGAACGAGAACGTATTATGTAAGAGATATATATAAGGTGTTTCGATGACTATGTCAAAAATTTCGGGTGGGTTACATACACACTCAAATAAACACTTTACGTAAAAAAAACATATGTTTATAGGAGCATTTTTTCTCCTAACAAAAAAAAAATAAAATCAAATAAGTAGCTGTAAAAACCAATCATAGTGACCTTTTTTTTTTGTATGGAACCTGACACGGTTGGCTACATCACCTACAACATCCGTGATGTCAGCCCATAACACAGGGTGAACTAGGTGCCATGTCAGTGCTTCCCTTCATTTCATGTCGGCTACACTAAACTGGACGGAAAACACGAACTATTTACATAGCCGTTTCGACCGACGTTTCGTTCAGTGCGGTGGTACCAACCCGGCCGGGATAAACCCTACCACCTAGTAAGGTAAGAAGGGAAGGGACCTACAGTTTAACATGGAATCCGAACCACGGTCAGCCTCCAACGGTCGAGCAGTCACCCATCCAATCACTGACCGCGCTCAGTGTTGCTTAATAACAGTTGACTAACCAACCGCGCCACTGAGCTACCGAGGCTGACGAATTTTCTTATCCCTTCCCTTAGTCGACTTTTACGACATGCGACGGGGAGAGATGCAGTGGGGCTATTCTTTTTAAGTACCGACCCCACACGGTACGTCGGTACGACCTTGTGACTTACTTACAACAAACTGCTGTTCTGCGTTTGAACATAGTACGGTCATTGACCCCGTACAATGCAAGTAACCTACTGTTACACACAGGTTAATCTTTAGGTAGCGAACATGTTTTGTTAAATTTCTCGAAAGTAATGCTAAAAACATTTTTTTTTTGCTTAACTTGTTTATTTGAGTGTCTATGTAACCCTCCCGAAATTTTTGACATGGTCATCGTAACACCCTATATATACAAGAGAGAGAGAGAGAGAGAGAGAGAGAGAGAGAGAGAGAGGAGAAAGGAAGTAAAGACTAACCATTCAGACGCTTCGGATCTTAGTGAAATTAGGTCAATTTACTGTAATTTACAGTAAATTACCGTCCATGTGAACTGGCGCGGGTAAAATGGGACAGGGAAATTAAGGAGTAGGGAAGATGGTTCAACACGTCGGGGGACCCAATTAGTGGGTAGTTACTGAAATTGCTGCCGTTTGTGTCACGCCACCCCATCGTGAATGGTTGGCGGGGAATGTATATTGTTCTTGCCCCAAAACACTTAGTTTTAGAAACATTTTCTACTCTGAAATTGCATAGACTGACAGTAATTGACTTAAAATACAGTCAAGGCGCCGCCGCGCCGGGCTGGAATCGTACGGAGAATTTTGTATGGTTCCGTAGCTATAATTTTTTTTTTATGTAAACTGACACGGTTGGCTACCTCACCTATATACAACAACCGTGAATGTCAGCCCATAACACTAATAATTTTAATTAGATTTTTTTTTCTTTTTATGGAAACTGACACGGTTGGCTACATCACCTACAACATCCGTGACGTCAGCCCATAAAACCGGGTGAACTTGGTGCCAAGTCAGTGCTTCCCTTCTGTCGCGCCGGCTACACTGAACTGGACCGAAAACACATACTATTTACATAGCCGTTTCGACCGACCTTTCATTCAGTGCGGTGGTACCAACCCGGGCGGGTTAAAAAACCCTACCACCTGGTAATATAAGAAGGGAGTCATCATATCCCTTAGTCGCCTTTTACGACATAAACGGGGAGAGATGCAGTGGGGCTATTCTTATAAAGTACCGGCCCCACACGGTACAACAATGTATGTATGTATGGTTTGTTTATTCTTTCCCCCATTCTAGCTGAACACAAAAGCTGAACTGAACGAACACAAAGCGGGCGCCCTGGCGTGGTATTTACTTCGCACGGGCGCGCTGTCAAAAATGTTTCCGTGGCTTTTTCTCCTTTCAGCTATTTGAGCTTGTGAATTTATTTTAATTTCGACATACATACAGTCAGCGCGTACGTTCGTGGCCTCCGGCAGGAAAGCGAGAATGGAATTCATATGAATCAATCTCTGAAAGTAACGGCATTTACGAAACCTCTTTTTTATTTATGGCTTTAAATTATTTATCTAATAAGGTTTTATTGCGTGGTTGAAGTACGAAGACAAAACAGCGATAATCGTTTAAAGATCTATCGGCCTCCGCCTGCAGAGGCCACGAACGTGCGCGCTAACAGTACACAGTTCCCGGCAGCAAGTAATGCGTGATGAACTTTAGAAAGAGACCATCCGGTTGTAGAGCGCTGTCCCTGTCGCACGTATCTGTGCTATTAACCCTTATTATTTAAATATCTGTGATATTAAACATTTTAATGCCGACTACGCAATATTGCGTAGCTGGCAACAACGCAGGAGGCACAGTACGCAATATTACGTAGCTGGAAACAAGGCAGGAGGCACACTGCGCAACATTGCGCACCTGGAAACAACGCAGAAGGCCCACTACAAAACATTGCGTAGCTGGAACCAAAGCAGGAGGCCCACTACGCAATATTAAGTAGCTGGCAACAACGCAGGAGGCACACTACGCAACATTGCGCAGCTGGAAATAACGCAGAAGGCCCACTACGCAACATTGCGTAGCTGGAACCAACGCAGGAGGCCCATTGCGTAGCTGGCAACAACGCAGGAGGCACACTACGCAATATTACGTAGCAGGCAACAACGCAGGAGGAAAACTACGCAATATTGCGTAGAACTTCTGTGCAGCTTCAATACGAAACGGAGTGAGTTGGCCACCTTGGTTAAAACGGGCATTTGTAAAAGAGTAACTACATGGAAAGTAAGCTAACAAAATTACAATCGTTTTAACCTGTTCACTCCCGTTGAATACCACATTATAATAAGGCAGGCGCTCATATAGGTCATCATCATCATCAGCCTGTATCGGTCCACTGCTGGACATACGCCTCTCCCAAGGCACGCCACCACACGCGGTCTTCCGCTCTTCTCATCCATCCACTCCCGCCTACCTTTTTTAGGTCATCTGTCCACCTATCCGGGGGGCGTCCCGCGCTACGTTTGCTTGTACGTGGCCTCCATTCGAGCACCCGTCTACCCCATCGGTTGTCGGGTCTGCGACAGATGTGCCCAGCCCACTGTCACTTCAGCTTGCTTATTTTCTTAGCAATGTCGACTACCTTAGTTCTTCGACGTATCACGTCGTTACGGATTTTATCGGTCGGAGAAATGCCGAGCATTGCTCTTTCCATAGCTCGCTGAGCGACTTTAAATTTGCGGAACAGGCCCATCGTCAGGGTCCACGTTTCCGCTCCGTACGTCATTACTGGCAGAACGCACTGATTGAAAACCTTCGTCTTCAATGACTGTGGGTTGGAGGATGAAAAGATGTGGCGGAGTTTCCCAAATGCCGCCCAGCCTAGCTGAATCCTTCTGTTGGCCTCCTAGTCAAAGTTGTGCTTCTCTAGCTGGATGGTTTGTCCAAGATAGACATAATTCTGCATAATATAGGTGAATTTCCTGAATAATGATAATATTTTCACGTTATGAATATGAATGCAGCACCTAGTTACTTACTCACTTCGTGCCGCAAAAAACATGCGTGCATTGCGTATTTCACTCTCTTCCTTTCGTGTCATGTTTTCCTTTATTAATTACATAACTAGCTTTTGCCCGCGGCTTCGCTCGCGTGAAATTCGTGTTTAAAAAGAAGAAAGTAAGTGAGCCCGCTACCGTACCTTTGTTTCGGCGCGCGGAACAATTCCGTTTGTATGAGAGCCACATCAGTAACGGGAACTGAATTTTACGAGTATTTAGCCTATCCTGTGTCTCGTATTAGCTAAATGTGCGTATACTAAGTTTCATAGAATTCGGATGATCGGTTTAAGAGTTATGGAGGACATACATACATACTTATAGAAGATATTTCTAAAAATCGTCAATTTGATTTTAGTATCACACATAGAGTCTACAAACTCAGTATCTCATAAAACAAAATAACTTACTCCATGACCATCCCTTACAGATTAATGATTAATATAAGTATATAAGTATTGATAAAATTACCATAATATCGACATAGGTACTTATCATCATCATCATCATCAATCAATCATCAATCATCAATACTAATAATAAATCTGTAAGTGATGGTCATGGAGTAAGTTACTTTGTTTTGTGAGATACTGCGTTTGTAGACTCTATGTATGATACTAAAACTAAATTGACGATTTTTTGAAATATTTTCTGTATGTATGTTTCTCCATAACTCTTAAGCCGATCATCCGAATTCAATTAAACTTAGTACAAACACATTTTACTATACGGGACACAGGATAGGCTAAATAAAATTCAGTTCCGGTTACGCTAAGATGTGCCTCCCATACAAAACGAATTGTTCCGCGAGCCGAAATAAAGGTACGGTAGCGGGATTACTTACTTTCTTCTTTTTAAATACGAATTTAATGCGAGTGAAGCCGCGGGCAAAAGCTAGTACGTCTAATAAGTGGGCGTTATTTATGAAGGTGCACAAGTAAGTATATAAAACCACAAAAATTAAACATATTTATTTAAGATTAGCCTTGTTTACGAATGTGCGCATGAAGTAGGTATTGTTAATTTTTTGTGTTTTTTTTTTATTTTCATTTAATGTCTTAGGTACTAACGTACGCTTATTCGTCATACTACCTCAATCAGACCAGCGGTTCCCAAATAGTGCTAGACGTAACCCCCCCCCCCCCCCCCCCCCTCGGGGTACGCAGGGTCAAGAGATGGGGTTTGAGATGATAATTTTGATAATGTTTCATGTAAACAATGTCTGAAAAATTTATGCATAAGTTAATCATTCACTTTCCTTACATTTTTAAGTAGAAAATGTGTTGTAGTAAAAATCCAAATTGATTTCATAGAACAAAATGTATTCAGTTTCAGTTACTGAACCACCCCCTAAGTGAGTACAGTGAATGCACATTATTACGTATATGTCAATATTTGTATTTTTATTAATATCAAAAATTTTAATTCCTGCATAATATTTTTTTAAATACTCATTGAACTGAAATTTAAAATTAATTCAACAGAATAATTTATGTACTCAGTTTCAGTAACTGAATTACCCCATTTCGCTCTCCAAGTAAGTAAAGTGAATTTATATAATATGCAATCGTAGGTATAAACCATTTAATTTCATTCACAATCATTTTAAAATAATCCAAAAATGTATTGCAGTTAAATTCAAAACTAAATTTCATAAAATAAAATTTCTCCAGTTTCAGTAACTGAATTACCCCACTTCGCTCCCGAAGTAGGCAAACTGAATATATATACAATAATTTATAAAACACAATACTCACCCATCACATTGAGAAGAGAACACGCAACGAAAACCGTGAAAATTAACTTCATCCTCAGCATTTTTTATTCTCTGGCGCGAAAATTCAACTAAAATTGGCCTAACACTTCACTGTTGTTCTGTCAACCGTTTAACTCATGGCTATGGGGCTGTATGGGATCTGACATTTGACAGGTGTGAGAGTACGAAAGCGGCGCGCGACCGCTCGCGACGCTTATACTGGGCGAGTGAGCTGCACGGCGCGCGGGCGGAGCCTGTCTCTCCCCCTGCCTCCCCTTTCTACGGGCTGGGAGAAAGGCGAGCGAGACGCGGCCTGCGGTTGCGAACGAGCGAGAAATGAAAGCGCGCGTTGAAAATTGGAAAACGCGCGTTGAAAATTGGAAAACGCGCGTTGAAAATAAAAACGCGCGTTGAAAAGGAGGAAAACGCACGTTGAAATAAATGTACGTTGGCAATGGGAGAACGGGCGTTTTAAATACATAAAAACACCTTTTTTTTATGTAATCCGGTATAGGTGGCTGAGTCGGAGGGGCTAAAGCGCATGCTCCGACCAGTCAATATCACCTCCGAGAAGGTAGGTGCCATACCGGAGACTTCCCTGGATTGCTGGCTATACTGGACTAGAGGAGAACACAACCGAGGCTGCTATGCGGCCATCTTACATCCAGTACGGTAGTACCAACCCAGTCGGCTACAATTAGAGCCTACCACCTAGTAAGGGGCAAGGGAAGGGACCTACAGTTTTACACCGGTTCCGAACGGTGAAGCAGCAGGTGTAGGATGCACGTAAATTTTTTCGTCAGAAAAAACTCATTGGTACACGCCGACCGGATTCGAACCGCGGACCTCTCGCATGAGAAGCCGATGCCCAAACCACTCGGCCAACCGCCCCGCTCAGTACCTTGGTAAAACTGTACCGTGTGGTGCCTGTACTTTAAAAGAATAGACCCATTGCATCTCTCCCCGTGTATGTAGTAAAAGGCGACTAAGGGGTATGTATGACTCCCTTCTTATATTACTAGGTGGTAGGGTTTAGCCCGCCCGGGTTGGTACCACCGCACTGAATGAAAGGTCGGTCGAAACGGCTATGTGAATAGTTTGTGTTTTCCGTCCAGTTCGGTGTAGCCGGCACGACAGAAGGAAAGCACCAAGAACATTTGGTGTTCTTGGGAAGCACTGACGTGGCACCAAGTTCACCCGGTGTTATGGGCTGACATCACGGATGCTGTAGGTGATGTAGCCAACCGTGTCAATATCCATAAAAAAAATCAAAAAAAAAATCAATAATACGCTCCAAATAGATTTACATACATACATACATAGCGTCACGCCTGTTTCCCGGTGGGGTAGGCAGAGACAACGGATCTCCACGTGCCACGATCCTGACACACCTCTGCCGCCTCTTCCACTCCCATAATGTTCTTCATGCATGCTCGTCGGTTACGGGTACTAAGCACTTGCCCCTTTTTGAGCACATGCCCGATCTGGTCCAGGTACGTGCGTCTAGGGCGACCCTTCCCGACTCTTCCACTCACATTTGCTTCATAAATTTCTTTCGTTAGTCTCCTATCATCCATTCTTCCAACATGACCGAACCACCGAAGCATCCCTTTCTCAATCCTTGTCACTATACCTTCTTTCAACCCACAGCGCTCTCGTACTACATTATTTCTCAATCTATCTTTCATTGTAACTCCGCACATACTCCTCAACGCGCGCATTTCCACAGCATTAATCCTGCTTTCATGCTTCGTCTGCCATGCCCAACTTTCACTCCCGTACATAAGTGTATGGGCCAGCACTCCACCATGGACAGCCAAACGTGCCCTAGTTGACATGCTTTGGCTGCTCATAATAGCGTGCAACGCCCCATTCACTTGGTTGCCAGCTTTCACTCTCTTTTCTACATCTCCTTCACATTTTCCATCACGCGTGAACATATTCCCCAGATATACGAATTCGTTCACTTGCTCCAGTCTCTCATTCCCAATCCTGACATCGCATTCGGACACTATTTCATTCCTCTCCAGTACCATAACTTTCGTCTTGTTTACATTCACTTTCATTCCCTTCCTTTTAAATGCTTCAACCATAACAGTTACCATGTCCTGCAACTCGCCCACCGACGATGCAAGTATCACTTGATCGTCGGCGTACAAGAGGCATTTCACAACTAACTCATCCATTCTTAATCCACAATCATATTCTTTCAGATCAGCCAAGCAGCTGTCCATGAATAGATTGAACAGCCAGGGTGACGCCACACACCCCTGTCTGACCCCTCTAGAGATGTCAAACCAGTCGGTGTATGCCCCGTTTATCCTGACGCAAGCCCTAGAACCCTCATAGAGAGATTTCAGCGCTTGCACCAAGTGACTGTCCACTCCATACTCGGACAACACTGCCCACAACTCATTCCTCATCACTTTGTCATAGGCCTTCTCCAAATCTACGAACGCGCAAAAGACCTTCTGGTTTTTCGCCAGATATTTTTCGGCTATGCACCGTAGGGAAAAGACCTGATCCGTGCATCCCATACCCTTCCTAAATCCCGCTTGTACATCCCAGATCTTTTCTTCCGTAATTTTCAACACCCTTTCAATCAGTACTTTTGCGTACAGTTTGCCGACAATGCTGAGAAGGCTTATGCCCCGGTAGTTTTTGCATTCCTGCTGCGAACCTTTTCCTTTATACAGCGGGACGATCACAGCTTTGCACCAATCATCTGGTACTCGGCCGTGTCGCCAGCACATATTAAAGAGCCGGTGCAACAGGTCTGCAACCACCCAACCACCGCCCCTCAGCATTTCGACCGACACTCTATCATATCCCGCTGCTTTACCTAATTTCATGCCTTTCAATGCTTTCTGAATCTCATCCACACTAATCTCGCTATCATCATCCATACTAGGCGTGTCGCTCACAGCTCCAGCTTCAGGCTGTGTCTCCACACCTTCAGGTTCAAAAAGTCTTTCAAAATAATCCTTCCATCGTTCTAAAATTTTCTTTTCATCCTTTAATACACATCCCTCATTGTCCCTGATATCCGTCATTTTACATGTCTCTGATTTCTTCCGGACTGTTTTTACCATTTTCCAAAACAGTTTTATATTAGACCGGAAGTTGTCAGAGAATCTCCTGTCATTCTTTTCTTTCTCTTTGCTTTTACTTCTTTCAACACATTCTTTCACTTTCATTTTAGCCTCAACATACCTTTGTTTTCGTACCTCTACTACATTATTTCCTGCGTTCACTCTTCTGTCAGCCTTACTCGCTAACAGATCAAGCCATGCTTTCTTCTTCTCATCCACTACACGTTTTACATCATCATTCCACCAAGATTTATTGGATTTCCTTCCATTCTTTCTCTTTGCGACGCCACATATCTCAGTAGCTGTCTCGATCATTCCACTTTTCATTTTCTCCCATACATATTCCATTTCATACTCAACGTTTCTACAGAAATCTTCACTCAACCTTTCGCTCAATTTTTTGTGATATTCACCTTCAACATCCGTATCCTGTAATCTTTCTACTTTTATTCTTTCTAGCGCCGTTGTTTCCACATGGTTTCGGTGTCGCCAACGCTTGAACAGACCCCTGATTCGGCATACCACCAGGAAGTGGTCTGTTCCAACATTGGCTCCACGATGAACCCTTGTGTCTACAACATTGCCTCTTAATCTTTCGTCAACTATCACAAAATCTATCATACTTCTTTCTTCCTGTCTCTGCCAAGTATACATATGAATCTTTTTGTGGGCAAACATAGTGTTTGTCACAAAAAGATTCTTTTCCAGGCACACCTCGAGCAAACTAACACCATTCTCGTTTTTTCTTTCGTCACCAAACTTTCCAAGTACAGACTCATAGCCATCCCTTTTCACGCCAACCCATCCATTAAAGTCTCCCATCAATAACACTCTCTCATTCCCCTCACATGCATCAAGTATTTCTCTCACACTCTCCCAGAACTCCTCGCGGTCCTTGATGGGCTTGGACATGTCCGGGGCATACACCACCAATACGTACAAGCGGACCAAACCCACCTTCAGTCGGACCCATAGGAGTCTTGGGCTCACACACTCGTAATCAATCATGCATTGAGCCATTCGTTCAGAGAGGACAACTCCTACACCTTGGCAAGCCCTTTCATTCTGTGGTATACCAGACCACAGGGCTGTAAAAGTATCGTGCGTGGACCTGTCCACCCCCTTCCTCTTGGTCTCGCTCACAGCCAGCACATCAATCTGCCTCGCATTCATCATCTCATACACTTCATCCTCCTTATCTTTCATTCCTCCACAAACATTCAATGTGGCAAAGCGGCTTTCCGTTGCCCACTTTCCGCCCCCTCGTGAAACGCGACGTGACGAGTGGCGAGCTGCATCGCCGTCATTTTTAGGATTTAAGATGTTTACTTCCATTTTTCGTCCCACGAGTAGCTAGGGAAATAAACTGTCGACCCTGGCAGAGCCCCGCTTGCCAGGGTAAGGCTATATTAGAGCCTGGGGGCGCCAAACCCCAGGATTTTATTTGGCACGCTCGAGACTAGACTCGCCTCTAGCCACGCATCCTTCGGCACGGCAACCTTGGATTGGCGTAAAAGGGGCAGGTACGGGAAGTGGAAATGAGACGGGATAGTAGCGGACTAGGTGTGGGTAAAAGGAAGAAAGGATGCTATTGTCACGGAGAGGTACTGGGAGTGTGACAATAGTAGCTGGAGGTGTCCGGGGCCGCAACCCGTATCCACCCACTCGGTTACTGGACAAGCAACCGGCGGAATGAACCCTCTGAACGTACCTCTGAACGTGAAATAGATTTATTAAAGCGAAATAAGTAGGTACTACGGCACAGTTACCTAGTGAATGTAAAACACTTATTAAAGTTATTTTTGTGTGCCTTTTAAGATTCTTTAACCCAGCCATACTCAAATTGTGCTCCGCGGAGCCCTAGGGCTCCGCGGAGCCTCTGTGGGGGCTCCGCGAAAATACGAGAAAAAAAAATCAAAAATACACCTCTCCTCTCTGGCTCGATTCAGCTCGGCTGCGTAGACGAACTCAACTCTCTTCTATCAAATCTCATACAACCAATTGATCAAAAATAAGAAACAGTTTCATATGTACCTCCCATTAGATATTTAATTATTGTTTTTCTCTTCTATTATAATATTAAGTAACTGTTAAATTGTAATATGATTATTAATAAAGAATTCACAAAAACTATTTTTTTTTTTATTTTAGGGCTCCGTCAAATATTTCGCTTTCCAAAAGGGTTCCGTCACCAAAAAAGTTTGAGAACCGCTGCTTACCTAACCTAACATTAGAACCTAACCTAACATTATTACAGATGTTTTATCTCACGAGCGCGGGTGAGCCATACTTGTAGTTGTAATGCGTATAGACACGCGCTCCTGTGTGTGTAAGTACAGGTAGCGTTAGCAAACCCACACACACACACACAGGAGCGTGTCTATACGCATTACAACTACAAGTATGTCTCACCCGCGCTCGTGAGATAAAACATCTGTACTTAAAAAACCGGCCAAGCACGAGCCCGACTCGCCCACGAAGTTTCCGCACCACAAAAAAAAACGTTGAAAAAACGCGTTTCTTGTATGTAGCGCCCTTAATTTTTTACTGTAAATTTTTATTACTTGTTAGTTGTTAGTTATATCCGCCAAAATAACACGTATTCCGTGATTTTTTTAACCGGCTAGCTATTATGGTTCCAATGATACAGCCATCGGACGGTCCGGACTGACGGACAGACAGACGTTGTAGGCTTAGTGATAGGCTTCCGTGCTGGATACGGATACCTAAGAAAAAATATGTCCGGTGTTATGGGCTGACATCACGGTAGGTGATGTAGCCAAACGTGTCAGTTTCCATAAAAAAAAAAAGTGCGAGTTTTACCCGCGCACGGAGGTTTCCGTATCTATCCGCTATCAATAATATCCGCCTATCTTTTGTCTTTCAACAATGCAAGAAGAGAAATCGGAGAGAAGCCTCAATGAGGTCGATGGCAATTGACGATGGGAAAATGACAGCCATTGGCGTATATAGAGGGGGGGCCGGGTGGGCACGGCCCACCCCAGAAGTGTCGCGTGCCCACCCCAAGATGTTGGGTTGCCAACCCAAAATTCTAGGGTGGACACTTAAAATTTTACAAAAAACACTTCAATAAATAATCTACAGCTGAGGAATCAATATTAAATTCCAACTGGTTAATTTTTAAGTCCTTAAATTAATAGATCCGCAATATTTGAGCGGCGGGTGGCCGAGTGGTTTGGGCATCGGCTTCTCATGCGAGAGGTCCGCGGTTCGAATCCCGTCGGCGTGTACCAATGAGTTTTTTCTGACGAAAAAATTTACGTGCATACCTACACCTGCCGCTTCACCGTTCGGAACCGGTGTAAAACTGTAGGTCCCTTCCCTTGCCCCTTACTAGGTGGTAGGCTCAATTTGTAGCCGACTGGGTTGGTACCACCGTACTGGATGTAAGATGGCCGCATAGCAACCTCGGTTGTGTTCTCCTCTAGTCCAGTATAGCCAGCAATCCAGGGAAGTCTCCGGTATGGCACCTACCTTCTCGGAGGTGATATTGGCTGGTCGGAGCATGCGCTTAGGCCCCTCCAACTCAGCCACCCATACCGATTTACATAAAAAAAAAAAAAAAAAAAAAATTATATCGACATGCAAGAGAGCCACAATGTAAAGAGCCACGTGCACGCCATTGGCTGAAGGAGCGCCGCTTATTATTAACGATCGCACGATGAATAGTTATTGATAATTTTACATACTTTTTTGGCAATTAAAACTGCTATATTTTTCCTGTAATATTCAATAAATTATCCATACACTGATGATTACTTTTCAGATTTTCTCATTGTATGCAGATAGAGGGGAGGGCAAACGATTTTTGCACTATTTGGAAGATTTTGCGTTAAAATTTTTATTTTAAAATTGTGAAAAAAATATATATAGGTATATTTTTCGTACTACAAGTCAACTCGGTTCTAACCACAGATCAGAGAAGTATTGGTTCTAACGATGTGCCGAGCGACGAACTTACCAATAAAAAAAATCTGTGTTATTTCAACGTTACATTCGACACCGCCATGTCGCGGAAATATCCCTCGACTTCGTATGTGTGGTCGACGTGTGTTACGCGACTTACGCGAAACATCTTGGAACATTATCGACCGCTAAATTAACTATGTACAACGCTATGTTGCATGCAACGTTCTCCAACGTTGCACGCACGTTTATGTACGTTGCGAGGCATGTCGCAAGTAGTGTTGTAATTAATGCCTATTTTTCCACATTCGCGAATACGAATGCGAATACGAATATTCCAGAATGATATTCGCGAATTCGAATACGAATACGAATATTGAAAAATTTTATATGAAAATTTATATCCAAATGAAAAAAACACTTAAATTTTCTATTATAAATGTAGATCTACCTACATTGAGTCCTAAAATTATATGAATACGGACTTGTTAATGTTTTTCTCTGTTTTCGAATACTTGACACTGCATTTTGAAAAAAAAAAATTAACGAAATTAATGCATCACAATCATTTTACGCACTACGCGCCCATTGGTTTGCGCGTACACGCCACACCTACCAATATTGTGGCGCCTCACTTTTTCATTAGTAAAACACGCGAAGTAAAATATTCGATAAATATTCGGTACCTTACAAACGAATACGAATAGGGATACGAATATTAAAAATTAACCGAATATTCGGAATTTCGAATGCGAATACGGATATTCGTTACAACCCTAGTTGCAAGTACGAGGACATTTGCCCGTTTCATAGCAACTGAATTGCGCTATCTATTTGAATTTGAGAAGCTTCATGTAGTTATTCAATCTGATAATAATAGATGGCGCGCGGACGGCTCCATCCAGAAATTCATAATGACCTTATAGTTAAAAATATTTGACAGAAGAGGGCGCTTTTTCTGGCATGCTGTCATGTATGCGCATGCCGCATGCATGACATGAATAAGTTTCACAACTTCAAGAGATTGCAAGGATGCGTCTATTGTAGTTATTATATCTGACAATAGATGGCGTACGCACGGCTTCACAATCCAAACGCCGTTATTTGATACTAGATGGCGCATATGTACTGCCTAAGAATACTTTCGCTATTTGCTACCTACATACTTGAAAGAGATGTCGCACACAAATGTCAATGAAGTTATATTTATTATACTAGCTTTTGCCCGCGGCTTCGCTCGCGTGAAATTCGTATTTCAAAGGAAGAAAGTAAGTAAATAAGGCCAATCTGCATTAAGGTAAACAATAAACCTTCTCAACTACAGTAAGTAACTAACGGCGAGGCTTCAGGCTGAGCTGCATTCTGGAAGACAATAAACCTTCTCGAAGAAAGTAAGTAACAGAGGGCAAGGCCGAAGGCCGAGCTGCGTTCAGGAAGACTATAAACCTTCTCGAAGAAAGTAAGTAACTGAGGGCGAGGCCGAAGGCCGAGCTGCGTTCAGGAAGACTATAAACCTTCTCGAAGAAAGTAAGTAACTGAGGGCGAGGCCGAAGGCCGAGCTGCGTTCAGGAAGACGATAACCTTTTCGAAGAAAGTAAGTAACAGAGGGCGAGGCCGAAGGCCGAGCTGCGTTCGGGAAGACCATAAAACTTCTCGAAGAAAGTAAGTAACAGAGGGCGAGGCCGTTGGCCGACCTGCGTTCAGGAAGACCATAACCTTTTCGAAAAAGTAAGTAACAGAGGGCGAGGCTGAAGGCCGAGCTGCGTTCAGGAAGCCCATAAACCTTCTCGAAGAAAGTAAGTAAATAAGGGCGAGGCCGAAGGCCGAGCTGCGTTCAGGAAGACTATAAACCTTTTCGAAGAAATCAAGTAATTGAGGGCGAGGCCGTAGGCCGAGCTGTGTTCAGGAAGACTATAAACCGTCTTAAATAAGTAACTATCGCCCATAGTTACTTACTGTCAGCGTCTTCCAGGATACAGCTCGGCCTTCGGCCAGACCCTTAGTTACTTACTTTCTTCGAGAAGGATTATAGTCTTCCTGAAAGCAGCTCGACTTTAGGCCTCGCCCTCAGTTACTTACTTTCTTCGAGAAGGTTGAAGGTCTTCATGAACAATGCTCGGCCTTCGGCCTCGCCCTTTGTTACCTACTTACTTTCTTCGAAAAGGTTTATACTCTTCCTGAACGCAGCTCGGCCTTCGGCCTCGCCTTTAGTATGCTACTTACTTTCTTTGAGAATGTTTATTGTTTATCTGATTCCAGTTCACCCTCCGGCCCCGGCCTAAGTTACTTACTTTCTTCTTTTGAAATATGAATTTCACGCGAGCGAATCCGCGGGAAAAAGCTATCGATATTAAAATAAGAAACTTCAGTTAAAATAAATAAAATACTTTAGATCCCTAACTAAGTAAAATATTCCACCTATTGGCGTAACCGGAACTTTTTTTTTTTTTATTGACAGCGCGACATATGGCGCCGAACGAAAAAACTGAATTTTATTTAGCCTATCCTGTGTCTCGTATAGCTAAATGTGCGTGTACTAATTTTAATCGAATTTATGTAGATGATCTGCTTAAATTTTATGGAGGATAGCTTTTGCCCGAGGCTTCGCTCGCTGTAGACTCGATTTAACAGTAAATCAGATTTAAACGCAAATAAATAAACTGTCGTTTCTCTTATATTCTCCCTCTCCCTCTCCCTCTCCCTTCCCTCCCCTCTCTCCCTCTCCCTATTCCTCTCCCTCTCCCTCCCCCTCCCCCTTTACAGAAAACGGGATGGTACGGAACCCTCTTTACGCGAGCCCGACTCAAACTTGACCACTTTTTTTTTTAATTATTTTACCATTTGGATATACACTTAATTTACAGGAAAACGTAAATGAATATCCCAATCCTTCTAGTTCTTACAGAAAGCCCGATGGTACGGAACCCTCTTTACGCGAGCTCCACTCGAACTTGACCACTTTTTTTTAATTATGTTACCATGGGATATACACTTAATTTACAGGAAAACCTAAACGAAAATCCTAAGCCTTCTAGTTCTCACAGAAAACTGGATGGTACGGAACCCTCTTTACGCGAGTTCGACTCGAAATGGACCACTTAAAAAAAAATTTTTCCATGGGATATACACTTAATTTACGTGAAAAAGTAAACGAAAATCCCAATCCTTCTAGTTCTCACAGAAAACGCGATGATACGGAACCCTCTTTACGCGAGCTCGACTCGAACTTGACCACTTTTTTTCAAAATTATGTTACTCCAGGATATACACTACCCCTATACGAAGTTTCGTCAAAATCCGTCCAGCCGTTCAGGCGTGAAAGAGGAACAAACAAACAAACAAACAAACAAACAAACATACTTTCACATTTATGATATTATATATATATATATATATATATATATATACAGGGTGTCCAGGGTCTGTTCAGCAATATCGAAATGAGCTATTGTATATCATCTAATAAACACATTAAAAAAAAATGGTCCTATCCATACTAGTTTTCGAGATATGAATTTTCAAAGTTTTCAATTTAGTCAATCTATGCGCGCTCTAAGTGACCAGACCGCGGCGGTGCGGAGGAGGCGGGGCGGCGCGGCGGGCGCGCCGGCCGGGTCGAATGTTCGCTATAGCACCGCACCGCACCGCGCTGTTGCGCCCCCGCGCCGCCCCGTGTCGGCATCGCACGCTGCTATCAAAGGAGACGCGGGCGCGGCGGGCGGGCGGCGCGCCGCGATGCCGCCCGGTGGCGGCATCGTGCGCTGCCATCAAAGGACGCCGCGCGGGCGCGGCGGGCGGCGCGGGCGCGGAGGGCGGCGCGCCGCGCTGCCTGTATGCGACCGACCTACATTGCGCTTCAGTCCAGCCGGTCACGCGGCGCGGAAGATCAATGTGTGTCAGTCGGTCAGTATGTCAAGGGCGGCCGACCGTGTTGACGTATTTTTGGTAATTCGATTCGTAAATTGAATTAGTGAAAGTTTCGCGCTCGTGTTTAACATACGTACTTGTTAAAAGTTCCATTCACGAATAACGAATATGTGGATATGTTGCTCGCGTATGGAGCAGCAAACGGAAATGGGCTTCAAACGCATTTATCGTGAAAGATTTCCAATCAGGCGTCAGACTGCCGGTGCTGGCTGAAGTGATTGTGCGTGCATTGTACTGTTTACGGGAACATGACAATCTAGACCCGCTACTGCATCGCCCGGGTCTCGTCATAATGCATCGAGCTGCAAGGAGATCACGTAGAAAACCTTCACATCATTTGAGGTATGTAGATAATCATTTACTTTTTACTGGCTACATACATACATACACCTACATGCCTTATTGCAGTATAGTAGGTAGGTATGCTACGTCTTATATCGAAATCTATGATTCTCGCTCGTCAGCGCCGCGCGCGCCCCGCGCCCGCGCATCTCACGCCTCGCGATCGCGAACCGCGCGCCTCGCGCCGCGTCCCTCGCATAGCCCTACGCGGCCGTGCACAAGCATAGAGCGCGATCACACTATCGTATGCATTTACTTTGTTAGAAAATGGCAAAATTGGAAATAATTGAGATTTAAAAAAAATTCTTTCATCACTGCACTTTACACACGATACATATCACGATCCTTCGATATTCCACATCACACTTTGGACACCCTATATATATATAAGTGAGATGATAATGATAATAGATGGCGTTACAACTTAGTAGTTGTGCTACTGAAATAGAGATGTCACTTCAAAAATAAAAAAAATAAAAAATAACCTTAAACATGTTCGTTATCTTCACCGCACCATATAAGTTACTCTATGTCTTCACCCCTCAGCGTTAGTAAAATATTTAATAAGCGTGACACGTTTAGCTACATCACATTTACTTTCAAAGTAAAAAAGTGAAGTGATACCTACATAGGTTAGTTAAGGAACTATTCAGGATTATAAATTGAAGTATGCTTTAGTTCTAACTAAAGTGAGGTGTACCGCGCCGCCACCGCAATTTTGCAATTTCAATTGGCGTGACCTTGAGAAACAGATAGAATAGAATAGAGTAGAATAGAATAGAACTATTACGTTAGTAATTGGGTATTGTGTTGCCATTATCAAATCTAATAAAATATAGTACCGTGTGGGGTCGGTACTTTACGGCTGCGACTCTACTAGACATTTTCTCGATTCGCTCTGGCAAAGAGAACAGTAAAATAAAATAGACAATGTTAACTTTATATATAGATATATTCAATAAAACTTACACAAGGCTTTCCATCTGTCACGTTTCCTGAGATTTCAATTCAGTGGGCATTACTATACATTACTACAACTTATACTGTAATAATTCTAAACAAAACAACATTAACAAGTTAAGAGAGAACATGGTTTGACATTTATTTTTGTCAACTATTCAAACACAAAACTTACTTACATTTTTGTACTTAAAATATATTGATTCTTTTACTAGTCTCAGTTGAGTTGAACCCACAGAGCATCAAATACCTACCGCGTGCGCCCCCTTAGAGACGCCCTAAGCGATAATATTTGAATCCCAAAAACTACACGCAGTGCTGCTAGCGCTTCGTATGTGTGTGTGTGTGCTAGTATCGACACTACACACAAAGAGGAGCAAGTTAGGCACACGCACAAAACAAATGCACACGCACAACACACATATGTAAGTCATAGGCCACGCCCACAGGCTTCAACGCCGTTGTAGAGAAATCGCGCTCCGGGCGCCTCTAGGAGTGGCGCGCGCATTTGATGCTCTGTGGTTGAACCCAAGTCTAGAAAATACAGGGTGTTGTAACGGCCAGTACATTAATTTCGCAAAAAAAGTGAATCAAATTTTACCCTAAAGTATCTAGTTTTCGATATATAATTTCGAAATTTATGTTTTCGTCAAGTGTAATTTGACGCGCGCAGGGGGAGGGTGCTGGCGCCGTAACGGTCGGGGTCGAAAAACTCTCGCCGCGCCACCACCACCTCCTCGCTCCGCGCACTCGTCCTTGCTCGCTCACTCACCGCGTACCTCTCATTCCCACGTTCGTTCGTGCGGAGCATTAGATCCTTTTTACGCTAAATTAATCAATTAGTTTGTATGAAAACTGTAACTCTTTATTTAAAAGGAATTTAGAAGAAAATTATTTGACTTTTTTGTTTCTATTGATCCCAATAATCATTTACTAAATTGAATGTAGTGGCCGTAACAACATCCTGTATATCACGACTTAGCCAAACCTTACAGCTCGAAATAAACTATGCATTCCAAGTTCAATGTTCTTATGACTCAATTCAGCGTCGCGCTGTACGCCTCGTTAACGACCCCAAGGTATCTCGGAACTTAGAGACCTTACAACTCCGCAGGGACGTTGGATCTTTGTGTGTGTTCAATCGCCTTGACCACGGAGAGTGTTCCAAGGAGCTGCACGATGCGATCCCTCCGTCCCCGTTCTACCATCGTTCCACACGCAACAGGTCGGGAATCCACACAATGTCGATATCCCCCCGCACTTAGAACAAATCGATCCAGTAAATCCTTTATTTACGGGTTGCCAACATTCAGGGACGTTTAACTTGGACTATTACTTGGCTTAGCATAGTTCGTTCTAAGCGTTAGTCTCGACTATGAGAGTCCTGCACAAAATGTTAGTGAACTTTAATCGGACTCGTGCTTAGCTTAGACAGTGCTAAGCTTCGAACTTTGGAACGACTATGAATGTCAGCCTTAGAGTGACATTCATAGTCGCAACGAGCATGCTTAGTTCGTCTCTGAGTTCAAACTTTGACGTTTAGCAGTCTCATAGACAAGCCGTGCGTGCGCTAAGCTTCCATCTTTGAGTTCGAAAACTAAGCCAAGTCCAAGTCTAGTCTTAAGACGACTTTAGCCTCGAAAGCGAACTTACGAGTTTTCTGTCTCTTTCATTTTAGTACAAATGGGAGGAGCGCAGAATATAATACACAGAGCATTGACACACTGGCTGTCCTGTCACCTCACGACAGACAGGTTATCCTATCCTTCGTTTCGTTTCCTAAGACTGACAGCGAGCGTGAGTGTGAGTCAACTTTGAAGTATAGACAAATTGTACATGAAATGGGGGATCTCTACAAAAAACACACTATATTTCAGTATGAGCAATGGTGCGAGCTATGGTGCGAATTCCACCAGAAAAAGAAAAAAAGTGACATTTAACTTACGACTACTACTTGGCTTAGCATAGTTCGTTCTAAGCATGAGAGTACTGTACAAAATCTTAGTTAACTTTAATCGGACTCGTGCTTAGCTTAGACAGTGCTAAGCTTCGAACTTTGGAACGACTATGAATGTCAGCCTGAGTGTCTTTGGGTGCACCGGCCGGACTGATGCGCGGCACGACGCATTGCCACAATATAAACAAACTAAATATTAACGTAAGTGGGAGCGCACTGGACGCCGCAGTTGTTGTCTCGCGCGGACATGAGTACGTAGCCGTCGTTGCCCCAGTAGTTGGACCAAGAGTTCTTGATCAGCCAGTACTTGTGGCCCTTGAGGATGCCGTAGCCGACGGCCAGCACAGCGTGGTCCAGCTGCTCCACTGTGTTCTTGCTGCAAAGATGCGACAAAACAGAACTTTAATTTGGAGAGCGCAGCTCGGCTTTCCATACTAACAGCCTTAGAGCTAGTTTAGGTGATAATGTTTAAGGTGGAAATAAGACTCAAAAGGTCAACTTTAAACGAAATTATTGACCTATTGGTAAAGATAACAAATCTGTAAAAAATATGTGTTATGTATTGATCTTTAATTAACAAACATAGCGAAAAAAAAAATATTTTACTACTTTGGAAAGGTGTTAAATAAATCTGAAAAAAATAACGAAACTAACGAAAATAGTACTTTCAAGTGAAATTATCTTGAGAAACATCAATTGTTTGTTGTTGATCAATACAAGACCCTCATAGAAATATAGATAATATGTTTCCCTACAATCGTAGCGAAAAAAATTTTGTTTTCTATCTTTCCAACACGTGAAATTTAATATATAGTGTGATTTTCGCGCAAACGATCATCGTCGGCGCGACGTATCAGCCACCGCATGAGTAGAATGATTCTCGCACCTATTACATCTGCATACGGTTCGTGTTTCAATCATCAGTGCTCGGGTAGCACGGTTTGAGTCTTATTTCCGCCTTAAGACTGCGGTACTACAGCGTGAGGCACAATTTGCAAAATTTGCCACATTTTCGTTTCGGTTTTTTGTTCAACGAATTTCAAAAAGATATATATTAAAAAATCCTGTCTAAAAGTTGACCATATTTAAAAGTTGGTGACAGATTTTTATTTTTATTTATGTCAATTAATATGTGAAAATAAAAATCACAAACTCTATCTACTCCGAAATGCTCTCCTTGTTTCGAAATTGCAGCTTTCTAAAATATTATTTTGAGTTTATAATAAATTGCAGATGATGTAAGATAAAATTTTACTTCTTTTGACAGATTTGGATATTCGTGTAATGTAAATTGGTTTAACAAACTTTGAATAAATACTGTAAAACAAGCTAACGCTTCGCTATTCAATCGGTGCCGCGCGGTGCGGCATTTTGATGCTGTAGTACCGCGCTCTTAATAAATACACGATCTCGCGGGCACATTATTGGTACTATCTTCATGCATTTTTTATGTATCTACCTATAACCTATTATTATTATGTGCCTGACTAATAAACACTTTTTTGAATTTGATTTGATTTGATTTAATGCGATCGAACAATCACTTCAAATCTATTTGGCGTTAGGGCACAAACAAACAAATGTTACATTGTATGTAACGATGCAATAAAAATTAATTAATGACAAAATGTCATACTTTGTTTTTAAACAAACATACATACATACCACACGCTGTATCCTGACAATCAGGGAAAGCACAGTAATCGGCGTTGTGCTGCAAGTACTCTTGTAAATTACAGCACAACACCGACCACCACGTTTAACAATGTATTAAGACAATATAACTATCAAGCATGATAGCATATGATTTTTTTTTTCATATGAAATTATATGCCCACCACACTGCCACTTGAAGCAGGCCAGTCTCCACAAACAGCACCCGTTCACGAGCACCACAACGGGGCCAGCCATCGCCTCCCTCAACCATATTATGTGGTGAGAGACGACCAGGACCAAGTGTCGCCATAAGCAAAGACCTTAAGAGGATTCATATGACAAAACAACGAAAATTGTTATATTTTTAAAACTTCAAACAAAAATTTAGTTCTATGAAGTGCACAATATGAAAAAAAGATTTTTTTTAAACTAGATATTATGTACTAATCACTGAAACAGGTTTTTTAAATTTACAGTATTTTTTCATGGCGAAAAAAGTTTCTGAATGTGACTCTATTTTAATTTCTTATGTCGAGCTAACTCCATACTGGATAATTATTTTGGAATAAAATTTATGTCATTGTATAGGGAATTTAATTTTCTAGACACTAAAGCAGCATTATTTGAAAAAAAAAACAAATCGTAATAATTTTTAAACAAACAAAAACTACAAAATTCTCCATATAAACGCGCGCACTGCGCTCGATTGCTCAGTGCCGCCGAGTTGAATTTTTGTTTTGCCATATGAATCCTCTTAAAGCAAGAACGTTAGAGGTAGGGACGTCGGACCTTCCCCGCGCCAGCGTATCAAGATATTAGTAAAAACGTACCAATAACATTCGTTAACACCCAATCAGAGCGCGATACCACCCGATACCACCCAATCAGAGCGCGCGCCGTCCCCTCCGCCGCCCGCGGAGCTCGGCGACGCTGGTTCTCATATAAGCATTGGACAGTCCGACGTCCCTACCTCTTCTAACGTTCTTGCCTTAAAGCGATGCACTACCCCAGCGGCAACATGACTATGTTTAGATTTCATACTGCTTCTTCTGTCGCAAACCCCTAGTGCCCTCACCGCATATCGCGTGTTATGTATGACAGACAGACAAACAGACGAACGGGTCGGAAGAGGCACAAGAGCGCTCACCACTGCGGGTCGTAGTAGACCCCGTTGGCATAGAAGCTGAACGTGCGCTTGGACGCGTCGATCGCGACCGAGATGGGGCCGTGCTTGAAGATCGCCAACTGCACACCGACACTCATTATAACATTTATTTATTTATTTATTGTTAATGCAAATAAATAAAAAAAAAATTCATTAGTCCAACTAGGCAAAGCATTATAAAATTATTACATTAAAATTTTACAATCTTATCTACATACCTAATACATAGTTATATCTAGGGATGTAACGATACATGAATTTGCCGATACGATACCGATACCGATTTTTGTAGTAAATAATCGGCGATACCGATACCGATATTGATGGTTTAGTAGATAATAAATCAAATAATGAAATAAATAATGAAGTATATACCTCGGACGTTTGTATAGCTTTATTATGCATAATACTTACCTATATTTAACAGAGACTCAACCTTGGGATGGAAAGTGTAAAAAATAAATTAAATAAAAATGTCAATCAAAATTCAAAGAAAATATTTATTATTATGAATGAATTATTATCAAGCAATCAAAGTGTTAATTAAGTATCATTATTCATTACAAATAGTACTATTAAAAAACAAATGACAAAGAGTTTTTTTTTTTGACAAATAGAGTTATAAATGTCTGGTACAAGCTTCCACATGAAATAGTCTGCTTAACCTCTGCGACGGAGCGGCAATGTCGCGCGCGCGGCGTTTCGTGCACTTTTCGAATAGTTTGATATCGGCTTGTATGTATCGGCGATACCGATATATCGGCCTAGCCGATATATCGGTTTCGGTATCGTTACATCCCTAGTTATATCGTACAACTATAAAATTTTCAATAACCTCAATATTGTTGTACAATGAACATACGCTATCATTAAATGCCACTTCAAATTCTTTGCTGACGATTCAAAGTACTTCACCAATCCAACTACCAGCCACAATAAACTGCAAGCTGATCTGAACAACATACACCAGTGGTCTTCGGATTGGCTGATAAAACTAAATGCCCAAAAGTGTACAGTTCTCGACCTAGGAAAGCAAAACCCCAAATTACCATATCACCTAAACCACATACAGCTACAGCCTGTTACATCGCAGAGGGACCTCGGTTTAACCATCCACTATGATCTGAAATGGGAGCCTCACATATTAGAAATCGTCAAAAGAGCCAACTCTCTGATAAACCTTTTTTTTATTTTTTTTTATTGTTTCCGAACTAGCTGGCTGTGTCCGAGGTCGAAGCCTCAGGCGCAGCCAATATCACCCCCGAGGAGGTGCCAGTCCGGCTTGGAGGTGGACTAATGTCGCTGGGGAAAGGCTATTAACCCGCGATTTGAAGATCCGTGGATTGTAGGAGTGGGGAAAGATATTCCCCGGAAGCCCGTTCCACACCTTTGCAGTGCGGCACAAGAACGATTTAGAGAATCGTGCCGTTCGAAGTACTCGTCTGTCCACTACAAAGGGGTGTTCCGCGAGAGTATGGCGGGTTTGGCGAAGGCGAACAGGAGGAGGAGGGATAAGGGAAGCAATTTCGTCAGAGCAGCGGCCATAGTAGTACCGATAAAACAGGCTCAATGACCCAACGATACGTCTGTGCTTTAGAGGTTGAAGGTCCTTTGTGAGTACAGAGTCGCCAATGAGGCGAATGGCTCGTCGTTGGGTAGAATCCAAGGCTGAAAGAAGGTACTCAGGGGAACCCTCCCAAAGATTACTGCAATATTCCATCACCGGTCTTACTTGTGCTTTATATACCTGATTAAAAAGGCCTTTCATGTCTTGACACCGCCTACAATGCTTAAATAATACTTTTTAATTTTAATAAATACTTCAGCTCACTAGACATACACTACCTCAGCCTGCATAGCTATAAGCGGACTGTCACAATTATTATAAAGAAATCAATTCTGTAGCGTGTCGCTGGAATGATACACGTAAAGTTATTATTTGTTATTATTTGTGTATTTGCATTGTTATTTTATTTAATTTGATTTAATTTGATTTTAATTTAATTTGATTTAGCTTAATTTGATTTGATCTGATTTGCATTGTTATCTGATTTAATTTAACTTTATTTCATTTGATTTGGCTTAATGTAATATAATTTTGATTCGATTTAATTTAATTTGATTCCGATTTGATTTAATTTAATTATGTTAAAACGTGAAAAACGTTGCTGGGTCTTTACATAGTCAACGTTATTTTGTATCACCTTGTTGTTCTACACGTAAATGCCTGTTTGTTTTTCCAAACTCGAAAATAAATAAATAAATAAATAAAATGTTCAAGTCATTTGTCCGCCCTCTACTGGAATATGGGTTTCAGATCTGGCAGCCGTACTTCTCGAAGGATATTCAACAGCTAGAACGAGTCCAAAGAAAATTCACAAAAATACCACGGGAGCTACGACATCTTAGTTACGAAGAGAGACTCAAAGCGCTAAAGCTGCCCTCCCTGGAAGCTCGACGCCAGAGAGGGGATCTAATAGAGGCGTACAAAATTCTGACGGGTAAATACGATTGCTCTGAGCTGATCCAAATGTTCACATTGAACCAAAACGTTCATCTTCGAGGCCACAGCATGAAACTAAGTCGAACAATCTTTAACAGCAATACTCGCAAACATTTCATAACAAACAGAGTGGTGGACGACTGGAACCTTCCAGAGGAAGTAATAAGCGCACTTACTACCAACCAATTCAAAAATAGACTAGATAAATATCTAACAAATAAAACATAATCTCAAAAAGAGTGCTCAAGAACGAAAAAAAAATAAAAAAATAAAACAAAAAAAATCTAAGATAATGACGAAAAACAACAAATTTTAACTGGATTTAGACGTATCAGCCTAGGCTGCCTGTCTAAAATAAATAGATAAATAAAAAATAAATAAAAAATACATACATACATATTGTTAAACAATGAAATACAGTCAAGATAAAAAAATTATAAAATAATAAAGTAATAAAAAGAAGATAAATAATAAATTAAAGGTCGGTCGAAACGGCTTTGTAAATAGTTTGTGTTTTCCGTCCAGTTCAGTGTAGCCGGCACGACCGAAGGGAAGCACTGACGTGGCACCAAGTTCACCCGGTGTTATGGGCTGACATCACGGATGTTGTAGGTGATGTAGCCAACCGTGTCATTTTCCATAAAAAAAAAAAAAAAAAATTGCGAGTTCCAATTCATGAAGTAATTCCTAAAATTATACAATTTCTAAAATGAATGCCGGATAATTTATATGTATATACATCTATGCTGGGTTTTGTATAAACATATCGAATTGTCAATCATGATTTAAACACAGAAACCTAGATAGATCTATTGTGATCTCTCAATAGTTCGCACAAGATAACTATCGAGCAGCAAGCAAGGCAGGAAGACCCACCTGCTGTATTTCTCCGTGGAGGGACCGTGCCAAGGTAAGGGGTGGCCAGCCCATCGCCCTCTAGCGCAGCACCTTGTCTTTATCACTTAGTCCCCTTTTACGACATGCACTGGGGAGAGATGCAGTGGGGCTATTCTTTTTAAGTACCGACCACACACGGTACAAATCAACAGTATCCTTACCTATAATAAAATCCAACGTCTGCTTTCTGAGTGTCTGAGTGTCTGTCTGTCCGCTTATAACTCGAGAACCACTGAACCGATTTTAATAAAACAAAATTCTACGGATAGCTTGATTCTTCCCATCAACTATAGGCTACTTACTATCACGCTAAATGGCTTATGAGGTTAGCAGTGAAGTGAAATATGAGAGCGGGCGGAGCCGCGGGCACAGCTTGTATAAACATACAATTAAGATAAACACATGAATTTGGCAGAGTACCGTACACATAGAACATAAGTACAGTAAATACGCCAAATTACAAAACTACGCAACATTTAATAATTGTCAGCCTCGGTGGCTCAGTGGTGCGGTCGGTCGACTGTCGGCCGTGACCATAAGCACACCTGGGCGCGGTCAGTACTTGGATGGTTGACCGCTCAACCGTTGGAGGCTGATCGCCGTTCGGATTACACGTAATAACTGTAGGTCCCTTACCTTACCTTACCAGGTGGTAGGGTTTAACCCGCCCGGGTTGGTACCACCGCACTGAATGAAAGATCGGGTGAAGCGGCTATGTAAGTAGTTCGTGTTTTCCGTTCAGTTCAGTATAATCAGCACGGCCGAATGGAAGCACCGACATGGCACCTAGTACAGCAAGGTATGGGCTGGCATCACGGATGTTGTAGGTGTAGGTGTTGATGTAGCCAACTGCCCCAGTTTCCATAAAAAAAAAACACAAATAAAAAAAACAATATTATAAAAAAAATTGTATAAATACCTTGAGTGCATTCTCGTCGTTTGGTGTGACGTTGACAAAGCCCGTGATGGATGTTGCCAGCGTCACGTTGTCAATGTGACAGTAGCCATCCTGACGCACAACATTGTAACATCAATACATAATCATTATAATAAACTGTACATTGAAAATATTTGAAGAAAAAAAAAACGTGGGATGCAGGATAAGTGATGGAGTGCATTGAGATCATTTTTGTCTGTATATCATATTTGTTTGTTCGTATGTTTTTTTTTCAGTTTGTACGTTTGTCTGTTAGTATGTTTGTGAGTTTGTATGATATTTGTCTGTTTGTATGTTTCTTTTACAGTTTGTATGTTTGTCGGTGTGTATGATGTTTGTCTGTTTGTATGTTTTTTTCAGTTTGTATGTTTGTCTGTTAGTATGTTTGTCAGTTTGTATGATGTTTGTCTGTTTGTACGCTTATCTGTTAGTATGTTTGTCAGTTTGTATGATGGATGTTTGTTTGTTTGTATGTTTTTTTCAGTTTGTATGTTTGTCAATTTGTATGATGTTTGTCTGATTGTATGTTTTTTTTTTCAGTTTGTATGTTTGTCTGTTAGTATGTTTTTCAGTTTGTATGATGATTGTCTGTATGTTTCTTTCAGTTTGTATGTTTGTCTGTTAGTATGTCTGTCAGTTTGTATGATGTTTGTCTGTTTGTATGTTTTTTCTTCAGTTTGTGTGTTTGTCAGTTTGTATGACGTTTGTCTATTTGTATGTTTTTTTCCGTTTGTATGTTTGTCAGTTTGTTTGTTTGTATGGTGCAAGTGGAATAGTGAAGGAAAACAAAATTACAGATACGACACCTGTCCGAGATAGCCGCCGTACTCCTCCTCGGTGGGGAGGCCGTGCTTCTTGATCCACTCGTACGCGCGGAAGTCCTCACCGCCGTCGCATCCGTTGTTACCCTCGCTGTATAGACAAATTAGCGGACATCCATTAATCATGTGAGCAAATTTTTTGGATTTTTTTGGCGCCTGCTGGCTTTACAGCACGAGATGCCCTCCGTTGTGAAGGAACAGAGCGCCCTCCACCGCGCCCACCGTGCCGAACGACCAGCGTGAGCACAGAGAGACAGCACTCACCCCCACGAGCAGTCGATGAGCGCCTGCTGGCTGAGCCGCACGAGGTGCCCCCCGTTGTGTAGGAACAGAGCGCCCTCCAGAACGACTAGCATGAGCACAGAGAGACAGCACTCACCCCCACGAGCAGTCGATGAGCGCCTGCTGGCTGAGCCGCACGAGGTGCCCCCCGTTGTGTAGGAACAGAGCGCCCTCCACCGCGCCCACCGTGCCGAACGACCAGCGCGAGCACAGAGAGCCAGCACTCACCCCCACGAGCAGTCGATGAGCGCCTGCTGCCTGAGCCGCACGAGGTGCCCCCCGTTGTGTAGGAACAGAGCGCCCTCCACCGCGCCCACCGTGCCGAACGACCAGCGTGAGCACAGAGAGACAGCACTCACCCCCACGAGCAGTCGATGAGCACCTGCTGGCTGAGCCGCACGAGGTGCCCCCCGTTGTGTAGGAACAGAGCGCCATCCACCGCGCTCACCGTGCCGAACGACCAGCGTGAGCACAGAGAGACAGCACTCACCCCCACGAGCAGTCGATGAGCGCCTGCTGGCTGAGCCGCACAAGATGCCCCCAGTTGTGTAGGAACAGAGCGCCCTCCACCGCGCCCACCGTGCCGAACGACCAGCGTGAGCACAGTGAGACAGCACTCACCCCCACGAGCAGTCGATGAGCGCCTGCTGGGTGAGCCGCACGAGATGCCCTCCGTTGTGCAGAAACAGAGCGCCCTCCACCGCGCCCACCGTGCCGAACGACCAGCGTGAGCACAGAGAGACAGCACTCACCCCCACGAGCAGTCGATGAGCGCCTGCTGGCTGAGCCGCACAAGGTGCCCCCCGTTGTGCAGGAACAGAGCGCCCTCCACCGCGCCCACCGTGCCGAACGACCAGCACGAACCGCACACCGACTGATCTGCCGTTTCACAAGATTCTAATTAGTTTCACCCGTTCCGGTGTCTGGTTTTTTAGGGTTCCGCATCCGGTACGGCAGAAAAAAGCAGAAACCTTCTCTCTCTCCACCATCTCTGTACCTTTAACAGGTGTGACGGCGCCGAACAGCCTCCAGTCGAACTCGGACGGCATCTTGTCGGCGAGCTCGCTCACGTCTCGCTGCGTGTACGGGAAGGGTAGGGCGCCATTGTCGGCGACGGTGTAGCGGCGGCCGCGCAGCGCGGCCAGCTCGTCGGCCGTGCGGTCCGCGAGGTGGTTCACGCTCACAGTGAAGCCGAGGTGCGCGCGGTTCGTCGAGTGGATGAATCTGTCGATATAATTTAAGATTTTTGTTAACAGGTTTCGTTTTTTTTATTAAAACTAAAACTTACCTCAAGTGCTATTAAACCCTACCTGTGGTTCTATCTAAACCACAGAGCAGTGAAGTAGGTAGCCCGCCTCTACTAGAGACGCCCGCGCGCCGATTTCCCTACAACGACGTTGAAGCCTGTGGGCGTGGCCTATGACTTACATATGTGTGTTGTGCGTGTGCATTTGTATTGTGCGTGTGCCTAACTTACTACTAACATACACACACACACACACACCCTCACACACCCTCACACACACACACACCCTTGTTTGCTCAGTCCCGAAAGCGAGGCGGTCTGTGTTTAGTTGTTGAGAATCACGAAAACGAGGCCTTAGTGATACAACGGTATTTCACAATTTTTTGTGTCTCTATATGATGTAACTTGAATATAGGTATACGACAATCTTTCCCGTTTCTCGATAGATGGCGTATTGCATGAGATATTGCAATTTTCAGAAAAGTGCTAACACACCCGAATCCGAGGCGTGCACGAAAGCGAGGCTGGAACCTCGTTTTCGTCATTTTCAACAGATTTAGAGTGTGTATGAGAATTTTTTTAAAACGCCTCGCTTTCGGTATTTTATTTTACCTGAATCCGAGGCGGTCTCACTTTCGTATATTGAATCGCATGTGTGTATTACCCACCTCGGATTTGGAGTGTATGAAATTATTATTTTTAGTTATCTGTTTACTTTTTTTGTTTTGTTGTCGTTCTTGGGATATGGTCTCGCTTTTATGTCTATCTTTTAAGTTAATAAAACTATATGCCCGCCTCAATCATCATCGCCCAGCCTAAACCGCAAGACCTAGAAAGCTGAAATTTAGAACACAGGTTTATTTTACAACTCAGGATTTTTGGATTTTCAGATTTTAAGGGATGGAAATGAGGGATGAAATTTTTTATGGGAGTATCGATTTTTTGAAAGGTAGGAACTTGAAAATTTTAACTGTAGCTACTCTTCATAAACAAATGATAACGTGTTTTAGCGATTTTGAATTTTCAGATTTTAAGGGGTGGAAATGGGAGATTAAAATTTGTATGGGAGTATCGATTTTTTTAAAGGCAGTAACTTGAAAATTTTAATTTTAGCTACTCTTCATAAACAAATAATGACGTATTTCAGGGTTTTTGAATTTTCAGATTTTAAGGGGTGGAAATCGGCGATGAAATTTTTTATGGAAGTATAAATTTTTTTATAGATAGGAACTTGGAAATTTTAATTGTTTACTTATCACAAATAAGTAATGATGTGTTTCAGCGTTTTTGGATTTCAGATTTTAAGGGATGGAAATGGGGGATGAAAGTTTTTATGGGAGTATCGATTTTTTTAAAGGTAGGAACTTGAAAATTTTAATTGTAGCTACTCTTCATAAATAAGTGATGACCAGACATCGGAATCCGCGGGGCACGAATACGACCTTGTTAGGGATTGACTACGGCGTTCAATAAACAATCGACACTGTTATCGATACTCATATTTATTTGTTTATTGTATTTTATTCATGTCATATTTCAGACCTGAATACTTATATACCTACAGTACTTATATAAACATGTATACTTTATGTTAGCGATTAAGTAAATATAATACATATTTATATAAGGTCTTTCAAAATTTGTTCATAGTACGCTAAGGGGGGGTTCTGTATCATATAGGGAGTAAAACCTATATAAAAATTTTTGGACCTTGGGCTTTTTTTAAGTAAAAATTTTTTTTATGTAGGTATTTAAATAAAAAAATAGGTGGTTGATTTTTATAACCTAATCGATTCCGTTTCATAACAGTAACAAAAAAGTCTTCATGACCATTATGATGTAACACGTGTAAGTTGGTAAAAAAAATTAAATTCTTTCTATTCCATACTAATAAAACTAAAATTGTGGTTTTTCACAATTTCTGAAAGAAAGAGATATACGTGTTGGAAGACTTTTTTGTTCCTAGCACGAAACCGAAACGATTAAGAATTTTTTTTTTTACATTTAACATTTAAAAAAAAAATTTTTGTGAAAAAAAAAAATTCTTTGTTCTTCAAAAGTGATCTATTTCCGATACAGAACCCCCCCTTAGCTTACTATGAACTAATTTTGTAAGACCTATTTTTTTGGACCTTGGCATTTTTTTATGTAAAGTATTTTTTTATGTGTTTAAATAAAAAAATAGGTGGTTCATTTTTATAGCCTAATCGATTCAGTTTCATAACAGTAACAAAAAAGTCTTCAATATCATTATGATGTAACACGTGTAAGTTGGTAAAAAAAATCAAATTCTTTCTATTCCATACTAATAAAACTAATATTGTGGTTTGAACAGATTTGTATTGTACCTACAAAGTAAATACAACATTTGTTTATTATATCTTATTTTCTATAGAAATACTCTTAGTTTTAATAATCGACATTATTTCATATTATTCTAAAATAACGATCGATTTTCGATATTTGTGGATACATTGTCCCATCACTAAACAACCTTGAATCATTCGTGCCCCGCGGATTCCGATGTATGGTGATGACGTATTTCAGGGTTTTTCGATTTCAGATTTTAAGGGGTGGAAATAGGGGATGAAATTTTTTATGGAAGTACAAATTTTTTTATAGATAGGAACTTGAAAATTTTAATTGTAGCTACTTATCATAAATAAATAATGACGTGTTTCAGGGTTTTTGGATTTCAGATTTTAAGGGATGGAAATCGGGGATGAATTTTTTTATGGAAAAGTAATTTTTTTATAGATAGTAACTTGAAAATTTCAATTATAGCTACTTATCATAAATAAATAATGACGTGTTTCGGGTTTCTGGATTTTCGGATTTCAAGGGATGGAAATGGGGGATGAAAATTTTCATGGGAGTTTAGATTTTTTTAAAGGTAGGAACTTGAAAATTTTAATTGTAGCTACTCTTCATAAACAAATGATGACGTGTTTCAGGGTTTTTGGATTTTAAAATTTTAAGGGGTGGAAATGGGGGATGAAAGTTTGTATAGGAGTATCGATTTTTTTAAAGGCAGGAACTTGAAAATTTTAATTTTAGCCACTCTTCATAAACAAATAATGACGTATTTCAGGGTTTTTGGATTTTCAGATTTTAAGGGGTGGAAATCGGGGATGAAATGTTTTATGGAAGTATAAATTTTTTTATAGATAGGAACTTGAACATTTTAATTGTAGCTACTTATCATAAATAAATAATGACGTGTTTCAGCGTTTTTGGATTTCAGATTTTAAGGGATGGAAATCGGGGATGAATTTTTTATGGAAAAGTAATTTTTTTTATAGATAGTAACCTGAAAATTTCAATTATAGCTACTAATCATAAATAAATAATGACGTGTTTCGGGGTTTCTGGATTTTCAGATTTCAAGGGATGGAAAGGGGGGATGAAAATTTTCATGGGAGTTTAGATTTTTTTTTTTAAAGGTAGGAACTTGAAAATTTTAATTGTAGCTACTCTTCATAAATAAATGATGACGTGTTTCAGGGTTTTTGAATTTTCAGATTTCAAGGGATGGAAAGGGGGGATGAAAATTTTCATGGGAGTTTAGATTTTTTTTTTAAAGGTAGGAACTTGAAAATTTTAATTGTAGCTACTCTTCATAAACAAATGATGACGTGTTTCAGGGTTTTTGGATTTTAAAATTTTAAGGGGTGGAAATGGGGGATGAAAGTTTGTATAGGAGTATCGATTTTTTTAAAGGCAGGAACTTGAAAATTTTAATTTTAGCCACTCTTCATAAACAAATAATGACGTATTTCAGGGTTTTTGGATTTTCAGATTTTAAGGGGTGGAAATCGGGGATGAAATGTTTTATGGAAGTATAAATTTTTTTATAGATAGGAACTTGAACATTTTAATTGTAGCTACTTATCATAAATAAATAATGACGTGTTTCAGCGTTTTTGGATTTCAGATTTTAAGGGATGGAAATCGGGGATGAATTTTTTATGGAAAAGTAATTTTTTTTATAGATAGTAACCTGAAAATTTCAATTATAGCTACTAATCATAAATAAATAATGACGTGTTTCGGGGTTTCTGGATTTTCAGATTTCAAGGGATGGAAAGGGGGGATGAAAATTTTCATGGGAGTTTAGATTTTTTTTTTTAAAGGTAGGAACTTGAAAATTTTAATTGTAGCTACTCTTCATAAACAAATGATGACGTGTTTCAGGGTTTTTGGATTTTAAAATTTTAAGGGGTGGAAATGGAGGATGAAAGTTTGTATAGGAGTATCGATTTTTTTAAAGGCAGGAACTTGAAAATTTTAATTTTAGCCACTCTTCATAAACAAATAATGACGTATTTCAGGGTTTTTGGATTTTCAGATTTTAAGGGGTGGAAATCGGGGATGAAATGTTTTATGGAAGTATACATTTTTTTATAGATAGGAACTTGAACATTTTAATTGTAGCTACTTATCATAAATAAATAATGACGTGTTTCAGCGTTTTTGGATTTCAGATTTTAAGGGATGGAAATCGGGGATGAATTTTTTATGGAAAAGTATTTTTTTTTATAGATAGTAACCTGAAAATTTCAATTATAGCTACTAATCATAAATAAATAATGACGTGTTTCGGGGTTTCTGGATTTTCAGATTTCAAGGGATGGAAAGGGGGGATGAAAATTTTCATGGGAGTTTAGATTTTTTTTTTTAAAGGTAGGAACTTGAAAATTTTAATTGTAGCTACTCTTCATAAATAAATGATGACGTGTTTCAGGGTTTTTGAATTTTCAGATTTCAAGGGATGGAAAGGGGGGATGAAAATTTTCATGGGAGTTTAGATTTTTTTTTTAAAGGTAGGAACTTGAAAATTTTAATTGTAGCTACTCTTCATAAACAAATGATGACGTGTTTCAGGGTTTTTGGATTTTAAAATTTTAAGGGGTGGAAATGGGGGATGAAAGTTTGTATAGGAGTATCGATTTTTTTAAAGGCAGGAACTTGAAAATTTTAATTTTAGCCACTCTTCATAAACAAATAATGACGTATTTCAGGGTTTTTGGATTTTCAGATTTTAAGGGGTGGAAATCGGGGATGAAATGTTTTATGGAAGTATAAATTTTTTTATAGATAGGAACTTGAACATTTTAATTGTAGCTACTTATCATAAATAAATAATGACGTGTTTCAGCGTTTTTGGATTTCAGATTTTAAGGGATGGAAATCGGGGATGAATTTTTTATGGAAAAGTAATTTTTTTTATAGATAGTAACCTGAAAATTTCAATTATAGCTACTAATCATAAATAAATAATGACGTGTTTCGGGGTTTCTGGATTTTCAGATTTCAAGGGATGGAAAGGGGGGATGAAAATTTTCATGGGAGTTTAGATTTTTTTTTTAAAGGTAGGAACTTGAAAATTTTAATTGTAGCTACTCTTCATAAATAAATGATGACGTGTTTCAGGGTTTTTGAATTTTCAGATTTCAAGGGATGGAAAGGGGGGATGAAAATTTTCATGGGAGTTTAGATTTTTTTTTTAAAGGTAGGAACTTGAAAATTTTAATTGTAGCTACTCTTCATAAATAAATGATGACGTGTTTCAGGGTTTTTGAATTTTCAGATTTCAAGGGATGGAAAGGGGGGATGAAAATTTTCATGGGAGTTTAGATTTTTTTTTTAAAGGTAGGAACTTGAAAATTTTAATTGTAGCTACTCTTCATAAACAAATGATGACGTGTTTCAGCGTTTTTGAATTTTCAGATTTTAAGCGGTGGAAATGGGGGATGAAAATTTTCATGGGAGTATTGATTTTTTTAAAGGTAGGAACTTGAAAATTGTAATTGTAGCTACGCTTCATAAAGAAATAATGACGTATTTCAGGGTTTTTGGATTTTCAGATTTTAAGGGGTGGAAATGGGGGATGAAAATTTTCATCGGAGTTTAGATTTTTTTAAAGGTAGGAACTTGAAAATTTTAATTGTAGCTACTCTTCATAAAAAAATAATAACGTATTTCAGGGTTTTTGGATTTTCAGATTTTAAGGGGTGGAAATCGGGGATGAAAGTTTTTATGAAAGTTTAATTTTTTTTATAGAAAGGAATTTGAAAATTTGAATTGAAGCTACTCATCATAAATAAATACCGCCTCTCTGTGGGGCGACACCCGGGCGACTGACGGACTGCTTGACTCATTCAATGAATCCGCGGAAGGAAGGATGGGACCGGAGCGGGTCCGGGGTCGGTGGCGCGTGCGCTCCCCACACACATATTTACAAGGTAACAATAATAATGAAAAGGTCGCAGATTCGGTAATTATAGCATAGATTAGGATACACACTAAACACACTTACACACACATTACACACTAAAAAAGCGAGGCGGTCTCGGATTCGTGTCCGATGGATACACACTTGCAACTGCAGCGCCACCTATGGCATACACACTGGAACTACGTATTTTTAGAAATTTTCATACACACTTACACAACCTGCCAAAACAACCAAAAACGAGGCGTAAAATTTGATCTGCTCTGATTGGTTCGTCAAATATACGTTTTCTGACCAATCAGGGGTCGCTGATTTCAAATCTTCCATTAGAATTTTCCTGTCAAATCCGAGGCGGTCTCGCTTTTGACGGCGCCTCGGTTTCGTTAGTGTGGAAGGACGAAACGCCTAGTTTTAGGGAGTGGGCAAACACACACACAGCGCTAGCAGCACCCCGTGCTGTTATTGGGTTTCAACTATTATTATTACTTTCGTCTCTAGAGAGGCGCGCGCCGGTGGAGGGGGCGCGCGCGCTATTCGATGCTCTGTGATCTAAACCCACCTCAGGTCAAAGCCCACTTGGATTTATATCAAAACCCACCTCAGGTTGTTTCAACATCCATCTCAGGTTCTATCAAAAGATGACCTCAGATCAAAGCCAACCTCAATTTATATCAAAACCCACCTCAGGTTGTATCAAAATCCCACCTCAGGTTCTATCAATACCCACCTCAAGTTATATAAAACCCCCACCTCAGGTTCTGTCGGAACAGCTCCTTCCTGATTTGGTGCTCGCGGAGGTCGTTGTAGTTCCTGTTGTGCTTCAGCTTGAAGCGGTAGAACTCTCGCGTGACGTGTGCGTCGCGCGTCGGGTGCACGAACTCCTTCATCGGGTTGAACGTCGCGATGTGCCGCGCGCCCGGCCCCGGGAAACTCTGGCACTTGAGGTCTGCAACATACGTTTTGTGAGTCACAATCGGCGTTCTAATCATCGCAGACTAGCTGACGAGGGCTTGCCGCGAGACGAAACGTAACGCATGCTGGAGAACTGCACATAGCGGCCACTCACTAGTCCCCGACCTCGATTGACACCCTCTACTATCAGTACTATCAGTCTACCCCACAGAGCATCAAATGCGCGCGCCCGCCCCTCCTAGAGGCGCCCTGAGCGCGATTTCTCTACAACGCCGTTGAAGCCTGTGGGCGTGGCCTATGACTTACATATGTGTGTTGGGCGTGTGCCTAACTTGCTCCTCTTTGTGTGTAGTGTCGATACTAGCACACACACACATACGAAGCGCTAGCAGCACTGCGTGTAGTTTTTGGGTTTCAAATATTATCGCTTAGGGCGCCTCTAGTAGGGGGCTCGCGCGGTAGGTATTTGATGCTCTGTGGTCTACCCACAGTCATTAAAGACGAAGGTTTTTAATCAGTGCGTTCTGGCAGTAATGACGTACGGAGCGGAAACGTGGACCCTGACGATGGGCCTGGTCCACAAATTTAAAGTCGCTCAGCGAGCTATGGAAAGAGCAATGCTCGTCATTTCTTTGACCGATAAAATCCGTAACGACGTGATACGTCAAAGAACTAAGGTAGTCGACATTGCTAAGAAAATAAGCAAGCTGAAGTGGCAGTGGGCTGGGCACATCTGTCGCAGACCCGACAACCGATGGGGTAGACGGGTGCTCGAATGGAGGCCACGTACAAGCAAACGTAGCGTGGGACGCCTCGACTAAGGGATAAGAAAATTCGTCAGCCTCGGTAGCTCAGTGGCGCGGTTGGTTAGTCAACTGTTATTAAGCAACGCTGAGCGCGGTCAGTGTTTGGATGGGTGACCGCTCGACCGTTGGAGGCTGACCGTGGTTCGGATTCCACGTTAAACTGTATTCTTTATTCTTTATTCTTTATTCATCATTCGTATGGTAGTACACTACGCTTGAATTTGTCCTGTTAGTTTTTAGTTTTTACAATCCGGTTCGATTACACCCACAAAGAAGAGCCGGCAAGAAACTTCGCAGGGTTCTTTTTTTAACGTCTTCAATTACAATACATTGTGACTAGCTACACAATAGACACCGCTTACAGTGTTAAGATATAGTTTGAGAGCTAGAATAACTATAATTTAAGCTTGATAATTTGACCACATAAAATCAAAAGTTAAAGTAAAAGTATAGATAAAATCAGGTGTATAGAGCCTTTGTCAGAAATTGTTGATACATATCGTATCAAGTCATGTCAGTTATAAATATTCATACCACATTGTAGTTCAATGTCAAAAAATAAAATAAATAAATTTGATACTTAATGTATCAATTAGTCAAAGTAATATTTTAGTATGCGTGCTAAATAAACTTGATACTTAATGTATCAATTAGTCAAATTAATATTTAGCATGCGTCAGCAGTATAAATTAGGTACAGGTTGTACCCTGTCAAAATTCAAAATTTGTATGCAGTCAGAATCTCAAGTGAACATGTTTGTAGCAATTTCAGTTTATACCAGTGATAATACGAGGTAGTACAAATCAAAGACCAAAAAGTAATGTGATGAAAAATATAAATCTGCGACAAATGTAACAGTTCATGACAGATACTATAGTTCCTTTTAAAAATATACGCCTAACATATAAAATATACAATGTTACCAATTGGAGCAGGCCAGTCTCCACGAACAGCACCCGTTCACGAGCATCACGCCAGGGCCAGCCATCGCTTCCCTCAACCATATTTTAGGGAGAGAGGCGACCCGGACCAAGCGTCACCGTACGCAAAGACCTTAAAGCGATGCATTACTCCAGCGGCAACATGAAACTTCTACGATATGTTTGCATTTTGTTTTACATAATACCACTGCTTCTGTCACAAACTGCTACAGAGCCCCGATCACAAAGCAATATGAAGTTCTATAAACCTGTATACACATAATATGTACAGGTTCTGTTTATCCTGTTATTACTTATACCACTCGTACTAGCACCGAGTACACTATGTTAACCTATACACGGTCAGCCTCAGAGTACAATATTTTGTCAGTTAGAGCTTCTTTTACATTATAATAAGCTTTCTTTATAAGAATGGCTTTAATGCGTTTCTTAAAACATACATCATTAAGATTTTTTATTTCTAATGGTATTTTATTGTAAAATCGAATGCTATTACAAACAAAACTCTTGGACATTTTAGACGACCTGTGTTTTACAATTGTTATATCATTTTTATGTCTAGTTTCATGGTGATGTATATCAGACTGGAGAGTAGCATTTTGTATGTATTTCCTAGCATAGCAGATGTTTTGATACACATAAGCACTTGGTAGTGTCATAATTCCTATTTTACTAAATTCATTTCTACAAGAGTCCCTCGTTTTCATATTCAGTATACAACGCAATGCTCTTTTTTGCAGAACAAATACTCTGTTTACTTCAGCTGCAGTTCCCCAAAACAATAATCCATATGACATGAGACTATCAAAGTAGGCAAAGTAAACAGTTTTTGCAGCTTGTACACCACACAATTCTTTGATTTTTTTGATGGCATAACATGCTGAACTTAATTTACCAGTAAGTGAGTCTATATGGGGCTTCCAGCTGAGAGTTTCATCAAATAGTACTCCCAAAAAGGTAATTTCTTTAGCAATATTTAGCGTTAGTTCTTCTGCAGTTTTAACAATTTCTTGGTACGCCATGCGTCTTTGAGTTCCTAAAGCAAAATGCATTATGTTAGTTTTATTTACATTTAGTAGTAGATTGTTTGATTCAAACCAAGTTTTTAGAGATTGTATTACTGCTTTAAACGAATCGCGCAAATCATTAATGCTTTTATTTTTTAGGACTACTGAGATGTCATCAGCAAACATGATTAGTTCTATATCATCTGTAATACAACTGGAGATGTCGTTGACGTAGATCAAAAAGAGCAAAGGTCCAAGAATGGAGCCTTGAGGAACACCCATAGAAATGGTTTCACAACTTGATTTTTCACCACTAACGTCACATATTTGCTGTCTGTTGCTTAAGTAGGATTTACAAATACTTAGCTCTATATCTCGCACGCCATAGTGATCAAGTTTATTTATAATTATTTCATGATTAACACAATCAAACGCCTTTGACAGATCACAGAATATGCCATACGTGTGATGTGAATTATCTAGCGATTGTATGACTGTTTTTATCATTGATGCAATAGCGTCACCAGTTGATCTGCCCTTGCGGAATCCATACTGTTTATAATTCAAGGTGTTATTTTCATTAAAAAATTCAATCAGCCTTTTTTCTATGGCTTTTTCAAACACTTTACTGAATGCAGGAAGCAAAGAGACAGGCCGATAATTTCCAATAGTACTATGACAACCCTTTTTAAACAATGGTACCACCCTCGCTATTTTTAATATATCTGGGAATGTGCCCTCTGCAAAACATTGATTAATTACAGTAACTAATGGATCTATAATACTACAAGTTAATGACTTCATTAGCTTGGGTGAAATATTCCATAGGTCCTGGGAACTTTTGGACTTTAAGTGACTAATAATATTATTAAGTTCTTCGTGTGACAGGCTTAAATTTTGCTGATTCAGTATTGCGGGGCGTATATTTTTTCAAATATACTAACGCTGCATCAGCACTTGACTTGACATTTTTTGTGGTTTCTTGAGCAATAGTCGAGAAATATTTGTTAAAATAGTTGGCAACACTAGAGTTCTCACTAACTAATTCGTCTCCAATCTTTAATTCTATTTTTGTATCGGTAGATTTGGGAGACTTGCCAGTTTCTTCTTTGATAATGTTCCAGGCCATTTTTATTTTATTGTCAGATATTAATATTTTTTCTTTTAAATATAATTGTTTTGCTTTAATTGTAACTAGTTTGAAAATTTTACAATATGAGGACACGTACGCTCTAAGGTTTGGATTACTATATTTTTTTAATAAATCATACAATATAAATAATTTTTCTTTGGATCTTACTACCCCCCCCCCCCCCCCCCCCCCCCCCCCCCCCCCTCCTGTGAACATGTATGATCTACAGACATCGGAATCCGCGGGGCAGGAATATGACCTTGTTAGGGATTGACTACGGCGATCAATAAACAATCGACACTGTTATCGATACTCATATTTATTTGTTTATTGTATTTTATTCATGTCATATTTCAGACCAGAATACTTATATACTTATATACAGTACTTATATAAACATGTATACTTTATGTTAACGATTAAGTAAATATAATACATATTTATATAAGGTCTTTCAAAATTAGTTCATAGTACGCTAAGGGGTGGTTCTGTATCATATAGGGAGTAAAACCTATATAAATTTTTTTGGACCTTGGGCTTTTTTTTAAGTAAAAAATTTGTTTATGTAGGTATTTAAATAAAAAAATAGGTGGTTGATTTTTATAACCTAATCGATTCAGTTTCATAACAGTAACAAAAAAGTCTTCCTGACCATTATGATGTAATACGTGTAAGTTGGTAAAAAAAATTAAATTCTTTCTATTCCATACTGATAAAACTAAAATTGTGGTTTTTCACAATTTCTGAAAGAAAGAGATATACGTGTTGGAAGAATTTTTTGTTCCTGGCATGAAACTGAAACGATTAAGAAAAATTTTTTTTTTTACATTTAACATTAAAAAAAAAAATTTTTGTAAAAAAAAAATTCTTTGTTCTTCAAAAGTGATCTATTTCCGATACAGAACCACCCCTTAGCGTACTATGAACTAATTTTGTAAGACCAATTTTTTTGGACCTTGGCCTTTTTTTATGTAAAATATTTTTTTATGTGTTTAAATAAAAAAATAGGTGGTTGATTTTTATAGCCTAATCGATTCAGTTTCATAACAGTAACAAAAAAGTTTTCAATATCATTATGATGTAACACGTGTAAGTTGGTAAAAAAAATCAAATTCTTTCTATTCCATACTAATAAAACTAGATAGATAGAAATACTTTATTGCTCCAAAAAACATTTAACATAAACACACAATAAGAAATTTACATGAGGGGCAAAGGCGGACTTATCCCTTACAGGGATTTCTCCCAGTCAACCTTTGGATGTTTGAGAGTCGTATGTTGCGAGATATAAGTAAGTAGTAGCAAAAGACTTGAGTGTGGGAATGTAAAATATAATATAAGGAAAATAACTATAATAGACTATAATATACACTACATATAAGTACATACTAGTTAATTAGACGTATAAATTACTATTTATAGATTAAATTAAATACATATGAATTACAATTTATAAAACTAATATTATGGTTTGAACAGATTTGTATTGTACCTACAAAGTAAATACAACATTTGTTTATTATATTTTATTTTCTATAGAAATACTCTTAGTTTTAATAATTGACATTATTCCATATTATTCTAAAATAACGATCGATTTTCGATATTTGTGGATACATTGTCCCATCACTAAACAACCTTGAATCATTCGTGCCCCGCGGATTCCGATGTATGATGATCTAGCTCACCCCCCCCCCCCCCCCCCCCGTCCCCCCATCCCCCAATTTCAAAACTTGCTGTTTTTCAATGTATTTATGTGGATTACGCTTGTACAATTCACTTAGCCTATAATACATTTTTATTTCAATATTATTTCAATGGTTGTATGTTTGAATGTGATATTTTGAATGAAAAGTTTATTTTTGTAATTAGTAATGTTGAAATACCACGTGACAGAGTGAATAACCGAATAATAAAAAGAGTGAATTTTGATAAACCGCTCCCCCCCCCCCCCCCCCCTCCCCCCAATCGGTCACCTGGTATGGGAACGTCCCATTATCTCCGAAACAACTGAGTCTACAAGAAAATTAACAATATAGGGATTCTCTAATATAGTTTACAGAACTAAACGGAAAATCCCAACCGGTAGGGGAGGGGAGGAGGTCCGCACTCCACGCGCCGACAAACTTGAAGCGGACAAGTGGTAGGGCCGGGTCACTCACTCTGGTCGACCTGGAACACCTTGGCGTCGACTGCGTTGTCGTCGTACTCCTCGTACTCAAGGTAGTAGTGGTCGTAGTGGGAGCCCAGCAGGGAGTTGAAACCGCGCATCTCGTATCTGCGACCAAACAAAATTCACACATACCACCGAGAGATGGCAGATTTTGGTCACCTCACAGGAATGGGGACAGATGCAGACAGAGAGATGTCAGATTTTGCTCACCTCACAGGAATTGGGACAGATGCAGACAGAGAGATGTCAGATTTTGCTCACCTCACAGGAATGGGGACAGATGCAGACAGAGAGATGTCAGTTTTGATCACCTCACAGGAATGGGGACAGATGCAGACAGAGAGATGTCAGTTTTGCTCACCTCACAGGAATTGGGACAGATGCAGACAGAGAGATGTCAGATTTTGCTCACCTCACAGGAATGGGGACAGATGCAGACAGAGAGATGTCAGATTTTGCTCACCTCACAGGAATTGGGACAGATGCAGACAGAGAGATGTCAGATTTTGCTCACCTCACAGGAATTGGGACAGATGCAGACAGAGAGATGTCAGATTTTGCTCACCTCACAGGAATGGGGACAGATGCAGACAGAGAGATGTCAGATTTTGGTCACCTCACAGGAATGGGGACAGATGCAAACAGAAAGATGTCAGATTTTGCTCACCTCACAGGAATGGGGACAGATGCAGACAGAGAGACGTCAGATTTTGGTCACCTCACAGGAATGGGGACAGATACAGACAGAGATGTCAGATTTTGCTCATCTCACAGGAATGGGGACAGATACAGAGAGATGTCAGATTTTGGTCACCTCACAGGAATGGGGACAGATGCACACAGAGAGATGTCAGATTTTGGTCACCTCACAGGAATGGGGACAGATGCAGACAGAGAGGTTTCAGATTTTGCTCACCTCACAGGAATGGGGGCAGATGCAGACAGATGTCATATTTTGCTCACCTCACAGGAATGGGGACAGATGCAGACAGATGTCAGATTTTGCTCACCTCACAGGAATGGGGACAGAATCTCCCCTAAGGTCCTTCCGGTACTTGACCCACATGGTGTACTTGTTCACTTTGTCCCCGATGGTGTTCGACATCTGCCACTTGTGCGTCTCCGCGTCTCGGACGGTCTCCGTGCCTGCGACCAAACCCACGGTTAGTACGTACGCACATGCATCAGCTAACAGCACGGGATCCAGAGTTAGACGTTCTAGTCTCCTTACAGTTAGCTTATTCAAATGATACCACACGACATGTTAGTAAATGAATTTTTTTTATTGGTACTAAACGGACTCCGCATATTGATTTTTTATTTTCTTTATTGACAACGTGACATATGGCGCCGAGACACCCATAAGGTGTCAAACGACGGCCATGGACATTCGGTCGTATGCGGGGGTTGCAAATGCCATGCCGGCCTGACAGGTGCCCATTCACGGCCCTCTTGAAGGACCTGAGAAAGTTCCAAGTTTTTCAAAGTTCTCCAACAAGGTACATGTAGATTTTGAAAGTAATGGTTGGGGGGTGGTAAAGACATTGTATTGGTCTCGTGTATAACTGGGTACAGTCATTGGGTACAGTAGATATTTCAGTAACCCGGAAAATAAAGTCATAAAGTTGCTATGGGTACCTAGGACAAAAATACTTAACAAAAATACACTGGCATAAGTATTGAAAGTGAACCTGTAACTTATTTGTGGTTCCAGTTACAGACATCATTTACTAGCTGATACAAAATCGATTCGCATATTTCGGAAATATATGGGCAGAGAGAGCGTTCCAGAGTTTACCGGCTCTGTAGAGGAAAGAGATCTGCAGAACCGATTGGTACGCATCCGCGGTAAGTCCAGCGTGTAGGGATGCAATCCCTGCCCAGTGCGCGTTGCGCGGAGGTGGAATCTAAAATAAATTTTCATCTAGTTGTTGACAAGCTACACGTATATACGCGCGTCATCAAGATCATTGTGCCAAAAAAAACCTCTCTGACAGACAAACAGACCGACACGGCAGTGATCTAATAAGAGTTCGGTTTTTTTTTTCGTTTCAAGGTACGGAACCCTGACAGCCGTACCTGCATACTGGAATCCCTTCATATCGGGCAGCACGGACTGAGTCTCCATCTCCTGCTCGTCGGAGCCGTTGATCTGCAGACAGGTGACCTGGTTGAGCACGGTCTCCGTGGTGATGGGCGCCACCTTGATGAGAGTGCCGTGCGGCGGGTAGCCCTGCGCGCCCATAGGGTACGTCTTCACCATGCCCCCGTAGTAGTCGATGCGCGACTTTTGATTTGCGCCGTCGTACCTGGAGGAGGAGAGAAATTCGCCGCTGTTACACATTGTATTGTATTGTATTGTTTATTGATCATTCATATGGCAGTTAAGACTGCACTCGAAATTGTCACAACTTTTCCAGGGGCGGCCTAGGGGACCTGGGGCCTACCCGGAAAATTGGATGTGGGGCCCCCCACCCTCCTCACCGTCCTAGATTTTTAAAATAGTATGTTTATTTAATAATAATAAATTAAATAAGCAGTAAGTAAATGTGTGTTATGATGATATTAATGGACTTTAGCAAGCCGGGGCGTCGCAGCCGCGGGATCCGCTCGGGCCCCCGTCCGGGGGCCTACCCGGGTTCGCAGTAGGGCCAGACCACCGCTGATTTGTTCTATCCGGTTCGATGACATACCCACGAAGAAGAACCGGCAAGAAACTTCGTAGGGTATTATTTTTTTTATACTTATTATTACAGATATTTATTTTATTTATTTATCTATTTATTTTAGACAGGCAGCCTAGGCTGATACGTCTAAATCCAGTTAAAATTTGTTGTTTTTCGTCATTATCTTAGATTTTTTTTTGTTTTGTTTTTTTCGTTCTTGAGCACTCTTTTTGAGATTATGTTTTATTTGTTAGATATTTATCTAGTCTATTTTTGAATTGGTTGGTAGTAAGTGCGCTTATTACTTCCTCTGGAAGTTGGTTCCAGTCGTCCAGCACTCTGTTTGTTATAAAATGTAGTAGATAGTTCAATCCATGAAGACGCGCCCCGCTACTTTTTGTGAGGGTGGGTCGCACGGTGCGTGCGGGGTGCGGAGAGTTTGACCCGAGCACAGATGAGAAGTAAAATGCAATGCAATGATTTTTTTTTTATGGAAACTGAGACGGTTGGCTACATCACCTACAACATCCGTGATGTCAGCCCATAACACCGGGTGAGCTAGGTGCCGTGTCAGTGCTTCCCTTCGGTAGTGCCGGCTACACTGAACTGGACGGAAAACACAAGAAGGAAGGTGTGGAACTAAGCTTGCGATGGCTTCACCGAACATATCCGGGCCCATCGGCAGTAGAGGAGGGTGTTAATCGAGGTCGGGACTAGCGAGTGGACACTCTAAATTTCCCGCGCATGCTTCACGTTTCGGCTCGCATCAAGCCCTCGTCAGCAGTTACATAGCCGTTTCGACCGACGTTTCATTCAGTGCGGTGGTACCAACCCGGGCAGGTTGAACCCTACCACCTAGTAAGGTAAGAAGGGAAGGGACCTACAGTTTTACGTGGAATCCGAACCACGGTCGGTCAGCCCCAACGGTCGAGCGGTCACCCATCCAAGTATTGACCGCGCCCAGCGTTGCTTAACAGTCAATAGCGACAGTGGACTGTCTGCACCACTGAGCTATCAAGACTGAAGCTTGAATGTCTATAAAAGTATATACAATACACATACACAGATGAACATAGATAAAAACATACTTCATATTAGAAAGGGGGACAACGGCTGTTTTTCAACAGCACGTTATAATGATCTGCTGTTTTTATATCGCAGCTGTTTTAAAGTGCTGTATCGTTAGAATGCTGTTTTTGGTGGTGTTGGAATTTGAACCTAACGCTGTTGGAATAACTAGCATAATTGAAATAAGAGATAAATATTATATCACGGAAATACAGCAGGCAGAATTATAATATATTTCTAACGTGCCAGTCTGCTGTTTATGGTTGCTGTTTCTAACAAACAGCAGCCTAGTCTATGATATATTTCCAACGTGCGAGTCTGCTGTTTTATTTAATTATTTAAAATGTAACCTTAAGACATTGCATTAAGGGTTAAGTTACAAAATACTATAAACACTGCCCTCTATCGAGCGAGAGCTTCAAATACCTACAGGCTACAACAAATAATTTTTAATATATCAACTAGATGGCGGTACGTATGAGATAAATAGCAAAACAGCATTACAGCAAACAGCAGATGTGGTGGAATATTTCTAACGTTATAAATGCTGTAAATTTATAATATAATATGTTGCCTGCTGTATAATATATTCCCCACGACTACTTCATATGAATACATGATTTATGATTTGAAGTTGAAGTGCATTTCAGTGGAACCAAAAAAAAAATTATAACCTAACCTAACCTGAGCCCCTGAGCCACTGCGACCTAGATAGATCTATTGTGATCTCTTAATAGTTCGGACAAGAGAACTATAGCAGCAAGTAAGGCACGCAGACCCACCCGCTGCGTGACTCGGTGGAAGGACCGTGCCAAGGTGAGAGGTGGCTAGCCTGTCGCCATTATAGCGCAGCATCTCATCCTTATTCCTTAGTCGCCTTCTACGACATGCACGGGGAGAAATGCAGTGGGGTTATTAATTTCACGTACCCACGCCACACTGTATGTATGAATACATAGAGACTTAATTAAGTTTAGTATATTGCGTAAATACCGCACGCTGTATCCCGACAATCGGGGTAAGCAGAGTAATCGGTGTTGTGCTAGAAAGAGTCCAGTAAATGACAGCACAACATCGACCACCACATTTCGCGAAGTATTCAGGCAAGATAACTATCAAGCAGCAAGTAAGGTACGAAGACCCACCCGCTGCATGACTCGGTGGAAGGACCGCGCCAAGTTGAGAGGTGGGTACCCTGTCGCCCTTTAGCGCGCCATTTTGTCCTCATTAGTCGCCTTTTACGACATGCACGTGGAGAGATGCAGTGGGGATATTATTTTTAAGCACCGGCCCCGCACGGTACATTTCATCCAATCAAGATAATTCGCAAAACAGCAAATTATATATATTAAATCATAGCAAACATATACACCAGTCACATTGGTCCAATTAATCTGTCCGCTTTTCAGTAAACAGCAAATTAACTGCGACCTCGCGAAACTATCTCGCGACCCCGAGATAACAGCGAAACAAACACATCTGTACCAGTTCTTGAGTCGAGTCGTCTTGTATATTTGTTTTATAAAACCATCAGCGCTTACCCACGACTACGACGCCGCTAAATCAGTTTTTGAAAGGGACTTTCCCGTCGTACCGTGTGGGGCCGGTACTTAAAAAGAATAGCCCCACTGCATCTCTACCCATGCATGTCGTAAAAGGCGACTAAGGGTTAACAACAAGATGCCGTGCTAAAGGGCGACAGGCTCGCCACCTCTCACCTTGGGACGGTACTTCCACCGAGTCATGCAGCAGGTGGGTTTTCGTGCCTTACTTGCTGCTTGATCGATTGAATCTTGTTCGAATACTGTGCGAAACGTGGTGGTCGGTGTTGTGCTGTAATTTACCAGAGTCCTTGCAGCACAACACTGATTACTCTGCTTACCCCGTTTTTCGGAATTCAGCGTGTGTGATATGTCCATGACTTTCCCGTTTTTTTTTTTTGGACATATTTTAATTATTTTTTTTTTATATGTACATACTTTTATTTTGACTGTAAGACGGGTCATCCGAATTTTCGAATAAAAGGACAGCCTCGGTGGTGCGTTCAGTCGTGATCATAAGCACACCTGGGCGCAGTCAGTACTTGGATGGGTGACCGCTCGACCGTTGAAGGTTGACCGCGGTTCGGATTCCACGTAAAACTGTAGTTCCATTCCCTTTTTACCTTACTACGTTGTAGGGCCCGTGTTGGCACCACCGCACCGAATGAAACGTCAGTCGACATGGCTATGTAAATAGTTCGTGTTTTCCGTCCAGTTCAGTGTAGCCGGCATGAAATGGAGGGAAACACTGACACGGCACCTAGTTCACCCGGTGTTATGGGCTGACATCACGGATGTTGTAGGTGCTGTAGCCAAACGTGTCAGTTTCCATAAAAAAAATTCTCCTGTTCCCAACTAGTCCCGATAAATGGGGTTTTAATATACGGCATGACGCTGGTGCCATGGTGCCAGGGAAAGGCGCTCTTGTGGGACGCTACGTGCGTGGACACCTTGGCCCCGTCCCATGTACTCGACTCCTCCAAATCTGCCGGAGCCGCTGCATCTAAGGCAGCTGCCATCAAAGTGTCTAAGTACAGCCCGCTGCGCGACTACTTTGAATTTCAACCTTTCGCCGTAGAAACTTTGGGGTCGTGGTCGCCAGACACCAAAACATTCTCGGATAAATTGGGAAAACTTTTAGTAGATAAATCTGGTGACCGCCGTGCCAAAGCTTTCTTTGTTCGGCGAATCGCCATTGAGATTCAGAGATGTAACGCGGCGTGCGTACTTGGCACTTGCACCGATGCAGCGACTCTGTCAAATTTAAATGAAATATTTTATTTATAGGTAGTTTTAATTTTTATTTTTTTATTTTTTAGGTTTAGTTTATAAGTTATTTTAGTTTAGTTTTATCATATTTCTTAATTTTAGTTTAATTTTATTGTATTAGGATATATGTATTGATAATACTTAACAAAACAACTGCGTGATGATGAATAACATATAAAAACCACAATTTTAGTTTTATTAGTATGGAATAGAAAGAATTTTGATTTTTATTACCAATTTACACGTGTTAAATCATAATGGTAATGAAGACTTTTTTGTTACTGTTATGAAACTGAATCGATTAGGCTATAAAAATGAACCACCTATTTTTTTATTTAAATACACAAAAAAAATGTTTTACATAAAAAAAAAGCCCAAGGTCCAAAAAATTTTATATAGGTTTTACTCCCTATATGATACAGAACCCCCCCTTAGCGTACTATGAACTAATTTTGAAAGACCTTATATATCCATCGATCACACGCTTTTCAAAGTTCTAATGCGAAGGATCGCAATATATGAAAAAAACTACTGACGCGCTACGCCGTTGGCGTTACTAGGCGCCTTAAATAATCTTAACATAAATTTCTTTATTCTTTGTTCTGGTAAAGTCACTCAACTCTCGATGACTAAGCTAAAGTCATCGCTCTGAATATTTGTTAAGCGTTTGTTCGTACACAGCAATAATATTTCAACTTTGGAGAAATTAGTCATTTGTTTGCATACCTACCTACAATTTACATACATACCTACATAACGGTTTATCACTCCGTTTTCCCGGTGGGGTAGGTTGAGACGGATTTATTAAAACATACACGGTTGGCTACATCACCTACTACAACTGCGATGTCAGCCCATAACGCCTTGGTGAACTAGGTGCCATGTCAGTGCTTCCCTTCATTTCATGTCGGCTACACTGAACGGAAAACACGAATTATTTACATAGCCGTTTCAACCGACGCTTCGTTCAGTGCGGTGGTACCAACCCGGGCGGGATAAACCCTATCACCTAGTAAGGTAAGAAGGGAAGAGACCCACAGTTTTACGTGGAATCTGAACCGCGGTCAGCCTCCAACGGTCAAGCGGTCACCCATCCAAGTACTGACCGCGCTCAGGGTTGCTTAACAACAGTCGACCGACCGTACCACTGAGCTACCGAGGCCGACAAAGGTTTTATTAGCAGACAGCAGTTTAATGTCGAAGCAGATATGAAAGCACGTTCTTGTTTACCGTCCCAGTTCACTGTAGCCGGCACGGCCAAAGTGCAGTATCATGGCACCTAGTGCAACAAGGTATGATGGGCTGACATTACGGGTGTAGTAATTATCTTTATGATGTCAGTCCATTATTCCCTGTTAGTGCTTCTCTTTGTATTGTATGTGTCGGCTATACTGATACTACGAAGCATGTAAACGTTTTTAAACAGAAAGTTGAGCTTTAAAATTCACTTGCCGAAATATGGCAAAGTTGCATTACAAACCAAACCTTGGAGAACCAAACGCACGATTTTTTTATGTTAAGCGTTCTTTATTTTTGCACCCATTACATACATACATACACACATACTACACGTTGTATCCCGACGATCGGGGTAAGCAGAGTAATCGGTGTTGCGCTGCAAGTACCTAACTCTTGTGAATTACAGCACAACACCATCCACCATGTTTCACAAAATATTCGGACCAGATAACTATCAAGCAGCAAGTGAGGCACGTAGACCCACCTGCTGCATGACTCGGTGGAAGTACCGTGCCAAGATGAGAGGTGGCTAGCCCGTCACCCTTTAACACGGCATCTTGTCCTTATCGCTTAGTCACTTTTTGTGACATACGCGGGGAGATTTGAAGTGGGACTATTCTCTTTAAGTACCGGCCCCAAACGGCATTCGCACCGATTTTACGCGAATATTGTGATTGGTGCGACGCTGCGTAATCGGCGACGGCGCACACGTCTACATCACGCTATATCCTGACAATTGGGGTAAGCAGAGTAATTGGTGTTGTGCTGCATGAGCTCTACGGGCTAATCACCGCACAACATCGACGTCTGCCAAGAATGATGTGCTAATTTTAAACATTTATTTTTTTTTTTTTTTTTTTTTTTTATTGATAGCGCGACATGTGGCATCGTTTCACCTACAAGTAGGTGTCTAACGATGCCCATGGACATTCTGTGATGCACGGGGATTGCGAATGCCATGCCGGCCTGACAGGAGCCTTTTCACGCCCCTTTTGAAGAACCCCAGGTTGTACTTGGGAGGAAATAGATGGGCAGGGAGTGCGTTCCACATTTTCCCGGTTCTGTGAATAAAAGATCTACAGAACCGGTTGGTAGGTCCGTGGTAGGTCGATTGAGTAGGGGTGCATCACCTGCCCAGTACGCGTGGTGCGGAGGTGGAATGGGGACGGCGGAATCGCGTTAAACAGCTCCTCCGAACACTCCCCATGAAATAGACGATAGAACACACTTAGGGAGCCGACGCCCCTACGGAGTTGCAGTGGTTCTAAGTCGCGGGACACCGCAGGGTCACCCACCAGTCGCACGGCACGACGCTGGATTGAGTCTAGCGGCGCAAGCTGGTATTTAGCTGAGCCGTCCCACAAGTGCGAGCAGTACTCCAAGCAGGACCTAACCTGTGTTTTATACAGCGTCAGTTTTTGGCCCGACGTGAAGTACCGCCGCACCTTGTTTAGTACGCCCAGCTTTTTTGAGGCCAGCTTGGCCTTGCCCTCAATGTGGCGCCGGAAGTTCAAGTCGTGCGACAGTTCGACACCGAGGACCCCGAGGTGGTCGCTTAATTTCAGCGACGTGTTTTGGAAGGAAGGAGCTGGCGTGAACGCCGTTCTCTTCGCACTGAACGCACACACTTGTGTCTTCGATGCGTTGAACACGACCAAGTTGCTCCGGCCCCATTCGGCAATAGACTGGAGTGTTTGCTCGAGTTCAGACACAAGTGCTAGCCTCTTCTCATCCACAACTTTCCGTCCGGCTGAAGGGTGACTGGTGTAGGATCCGTGTGCCGTACTGTCGTCTGCATAACAATGTATGTTGCCGAGTGGCAGCATATCATTGATATGGAGAAGAAACAGCGTGGGAGACAACACAGAACCCTGTGGTACACCGGCATTCACTGACATGGCGTCCGACGAGCAGCCGTCCACGAGGACCTGAATGCTACGCCCATGTAGGAAGTCGGTGACCCAGTCACAAAGGCCAGAGGGGATTCCGTACGCCGGCAGCTTGCCCAGAAGTGCTTTGTGCCAGACCCGGTCAAATGCCTTGGCAATATCGAGTCCAATTGCCAAGGATTCACCGTACCCTTCAAGCGCTTTCTCCCAAAGGTGAGTGACGTACGCTAGGAGATCACCAGCTGATCGGTTTGGCCGGAAGCCGTATTGCCGATCGCTGATGAGATTATTTGTCTCTAGGTACGTCAAAACATGCACTTTATATAGCTAACAATTTTATTGATACATAAACATAAACACATTAATGTGCCAATTCGTAAGCAAAATACTTGCTGAGCACAAATACAAACAAAACATTTAATTAAAGGCATTACTTATGCACTTAAATGATATGTGCATTTTTAACTATCATTGTGATTATCAGCAGACATCGGAATCCGCGGGGCAGGAATACGACCTTGTTAGGGATTGACTACGGCGATCAATAAACAATCGACACTGTTATCGATACTCATATTTATTTGTTTATTGTATTTTATTCATGTCATATTTCAGACCTGAATACTTATATACCTACAGTACTTATATAAACATGTATACTTTATGTTAACGATTAAGTAAATATAATAAATATTTATATAAGGTCTTTCAAAATTAGTTCATAGTACGCCAAGGGGGGTTCTGTATCATATAGGGAGTAAAACCTATATAAAATTTTTTGGACCTTGGCTTTTTTTTAAGTAAAAAATTTTTTTATGTAGGTATTTAAATAAAAAAAATAGGTGGTTGATTTTTATAACCTAATCGATTAAGTTTCATAACAGTAATAAAAAAGTCTTCATGACCATTATGATGTAACACGTGTAAGTTGGTAAAAAAAATTAAATTCTTTCTATTCCATACTAATAAAACTAAAATTGTGGTTTTTCACAATTTCTGAAAGAAAGAGATATACGTGTTGGAAGACTTTTTTGTTTCTGGCATGAAACCGAAACGATTAAGAAAAATTTTTTTTTTACATTTAACTTTAAAAAAAAAATTATGTAAAAAAAAAACTTTGTTCTTCAAAAGTGATCTATTTCCGATACAGAACCCCCCCTTAGCGTACTATGAACAAATTTTGTAAGACCTATTATTTTGGACCTTGGCCTTTTTTTTATGTAAAATATTTGTTTATGTCTTTAAATAAAAAAATAGGTGGTTGATTTTTATAGCCTAATCGATTCAGTTTCATAACAGTAACAAAAAACTCTTCAATATCATTATGATGTAACACGTGTAAGTTGGTAAAAAAAATCAAATTCTTTCTATTCCATACTAATAAAACTAATATTGTGGTTTGAACAGATTTGTATTGTACCTACAAAGTAAATACAACATTTGTTTATTATATTTTATTTTCTATAGAAATACTCTTAGTTTTAATAATCGACATTATTCCATATTATTCTAAAATAACGATCGATTTTCGATATTTGTGGATACATTGTCCCATCAATAAACAACCTTGAATCATTCGTGCCCCGCGGATTCCGATGTATGATTATCAGACATCGGAATCCGCGGGGCACGAATACGACCTTGTTAGGGATTGACTACGGCGATCAATAAACAATCGACACTGTTATCGATACTCATATTTATTTGTTTATTGTATTTTATTCATGTCATATTTCAAACCTGAATACTTATATACCTACAGTACTTATATAAACATGTATACTTTATACGTTAACGATTAAGTAAATATAATACATATTTATATAAGGTCTTTCAAAATTAGTTCATAGTACGCTAAGGGGGGGGGGGTTCTGTATCATATAGGGAGTAAAACCTATATAAAAATTTTTGGACCTTGGTTTTTTTTAAGTAAAAATTTTTTTTTTGTGGTTTTTAAATAAAAAAATAGGTGGTTGATTTTTATAAACTAATCGATTCAGTTTCATAACAGTAACAAAAAAGTCTTCATGACCATTATGATGTAACACGTGTAAGTTGGTAAAAAAAATTAAATTCTTTCTATTCCATACTAATAAAACTAATATTGTGGTTTGAACAGATTTGTATTGTACCTACAAAGTAAATACAACATTTGTTTATTATATCTTATTTTCTATAGAAATACTCTTAGTTTTAATAATCGACATTATTTCGTATTATTCTAAAATAACGCTCGTTTTTCGATATTTGTGGATACATTGTCCCATCACTAAACAACCTTGAATCATTCGTGCCCCGCGGATTCCGATGTATGTTGATTATACATGTAACAATTTTACTGCTTCACTGATGGTTGTTTTCTGAGTATTTTTTTTTTTATTCTTAATTTAAGTTTTTGTTTTTTATGGAAACTGACACGGTTGGCTACATCACCTACAACGTCCGTGATGTCAGCCCATAACACCGGGTGAACTAGGTGCCATGTCAGTGCTTCCCCCTTTGATCGTGCCGGCTACACTGAACTGGTCGGAAAACACAAACTATTTACATAGCCGTTTTGACCGACGTTTCATTCAGTGCGGTGGTACCAACCCGGGTGGGTTAAACCCTACCACCAAGTAAGATTAGGAGGGAAGGGACCTACAGTTTTACGAGGAATCCGAACCTCGGTCAGCCTCCAATGGTCAGCGGTCACCCATCCAAGTACTGACCGCACCCAGCGTTGCTTATCATTCAATAGCGACAGTTGACTGTCTGCACCACTGAGCTATCGAGGCTGACAAAGTTTGGGGTTTTAGCTGTATTCGGTTATGTCACCGTACCGTACGGGTACTTTACGTACTTTACGTACGTACGTACTTTCGGTTATGTACCGTGTGGGGCCGGTACTTTAAAAGAATAGCCCCACTGCATCTCTCCCCGTGCATGTCGTAAAAGGCGACTAAGGGATATGACTCCCTTCTTATATTACTAGGTGGTAGGGTTTAACACACCCGGTTTGTTACCACCGCACTGAATGAAAGGTCGGTCGAAACGGCTATGTAAATAGTTTGTGTTTTCCGTCCAGTTCAGTGTAGCCGGCACGACCGAAGGGAAGCACTGACGTGGCACCAAGTTCACCCGGTGTTATGGGCTGACATCACGGATGTTGTAGGTGATGTAGCCAACCGTGTCAGTTTCAATAAAAAAAAAATAAAAAAAATGTTAGCCCCATGGTCACTGTTGAGAGATGATTTTAATAATTTTTTTTTATTATTGATAATGAGGTTTCATTCTTAACCATTCAGGTGTCGGCGCCGTCGTGCGCTAATCTCCGTACGATGTCGCAAATATTCGCGGCCGCGATTTGTTACGCAAGGAGAAAAAAAAAATGTTTTTTTGGAAAAAAATATACACGGTCTTGCAGTTGCCCCCGTAATATTTTTAACTGACATAAGGGGGTTATTCTATATGTGAAACTAAACAATTTCTGTGAAGAAAAAAAATTTTTTGAAACAAAAAAAAAATTATTTTTTCCATACAAATTTTAATTACCTATTCTCAAAATGTATGGAGAAAAAAAAATTTCTTTTCTTCAAATAAAAAAGTCGTAGAACAAAAGTTGTTTTATTTCACGTACAGAATCACCCCCTTTCGGGTTTTACGGTTGGGGTTGCAACACCGTGTATAAAGCCGCGTACAGACCTAGCGAGCGAGAGCCAGCGAGGCCCAGCGAATGCCCATCGCCGATGGCAAGCGAACCCTCGCTCGCCATCGTTTGCTATCGCTGTTACGGCCACACTGACTGCGCACGGCCGAACGGCTGTATCTGGAGCACGACCGAACGCCACCGAACGCAATCGAGTTTTTGCCTTCGCATTCGCTTAGCGTCGCTGTACCGTCCAGACCTGTTCGCGCGCTCTCGCTTGTTGGCCTTCGCGTGCTCTCGCTCGCTAGGTATGTACGCGGCTTAACACCTAACAGCAAATTCAGCTTATTTTCCAAAATTCTGTTGGATAAACAGTTTATAATATTATTCTTCTTTATAAACTGTACTATTTTAATGCTTCTCGTATTTACGATTTCTTCACCTTCTGCGATGAAAATTTGGACGAATTTAAACATAGTGGTTTGAAACTCTTAAAAACTCTCACCAAGCGGCGAAGGGCTCCCTCAGCTCTGCGTAGGGGATCATGAGGACTCCCTTCACCGTGTATGTGGAGCTCCATTCTGGTGGAGTGTCTGCAATCAAATATTTTCTTAAATACAATATAAATTGTTCAACTATGCAGTGATAATTTTTTTTTCAAGTAAATGAAAAAAAATATACATATAAGGTCTTTCAAAATTAGAATCACTTTTGAAGAACAAAGATTTTTTTTTCCAAATTTTTTTTTTTATTATAAAATGAAAAACAAAAATTTTCTTAATTGTTTCAGTTTCATGCCAGGAACAAAAAAGTCTTCCAACAAATAGATCTCTTTCTTTCAGAAATTGTGAAAAACAACAATTTTAGTTTTATTGGTATGGAATAGAAAGAATTTAATTTTTTTTACCAACTTACGTGTTACATCATAATGGTAATGAAGACTTTTTTGTTACTGTTACGAAACTGAATCGATTACGCTATAAAAATCAACGACCTATTTTTTTATTTAGATACTTACATAAAAAAATATTTTACATAAAAAAAAGCCCAAGGTCCAAAAAAATTTATATAGGTTTTACTCCCTAGGAAGGAAGGTGTGGAACTAAGCTTGCGATGGCTTCACCGAACATATCCGGGCCCATCGGCAGTAGAGTAGGGTGTTAATCGAGGTCGGGACTAGCGAGTGGCCACTCTAAATTTCCCGCGCTGATACAGAACCCCCCCTTAGCGTACTATTAACTAATTTTGAAAGACCTTATATCTGTATTTCTAAACAAGTAATGTCTCACATGTTTCACATTGTTTTGTAGCTAATTTTATTGCCTATAGCTCAAGAGTTTATTGATCTAGCTTTATTATTTTACGAAATATTTGAGTTTAGGTCAAGGTCGGCACTGGAGTTGGAGGCCAAGCCGCGGCGCGCCGATAGCGGCTGGAAGTCAGGTGTTACAAGCACTATTATAACCTGGGAAGCAAACAGGGTAACCATACCAAGTAAAAGCGAACTGCTTTTCATTTATAAACATTTTTATAACCCCATAGTGTATTTATTATAATGTAATCAATACTAATAATAAATCTGTAAAGGATGGTCATGGAGTAAGTTACTTTGTTTTATGAGATATTGCGTTTGTGGACTCTATGTATGATACTAAAACTAAATTGATAATTTTTTAAAATATTTTCTGTATGTATGTATGTTCCTCCATAACTCTTAAACCGATCATCCGAATTTGATGAAACTTAGTACAAGCAAATTTAAGCATATGGGACACAGGATAGGCTAAATAAAATTCACTTCCTGATACGCTAAGATGTGGCTCTCATGCAAACCGAGTTGTTTCCACGCGCCGAATTAAAGGTATAGTAGCGGGCTTACTTACTTTCTTTTTTTTTAAATACGAATTTCACGCGAGCAAAGCCGCGGGAAAAGGCTATAATTTATAAAGTAGAAAAAAAACATACCTTTAGATATGGTGAGCCCAAGAGCGCTCCCAAGGAGGACAAACGCCAAAAGATATCGCAGCATCTTTGCCGCTTCCTGTATTCACCTCACCACCTTAAAATAAATTTTTTATTCTACGACAAATTACAGAATTCTGCGGGTAGGTACGCCAAAAGTTCTCGATAAAAAAAAAGCAAGTGGTTATGAATAAAATATTATTTTGGAAGTATGCACTCACCGATTGAACTATGAAAATTATTATGAACATAAACAAAACCAACTACGTCGTCTATCGGATAGGTAATCAAGCGTCCGACGCGTGCCAGTACTGTTTAAAATTTAAACTTTACATGACAAAGCAAGAAAGAAATAATATTGACAATTTGACAGTTGGTTGACTGACACTGACTGACGGCTTGATCCAGGGTTGCCAGGTGTTTTACGTCGATGCTCGTACGACAAGAGTTAAAATCTCGTACATTTCCCAATTTTTAGTACGAAATCTCGTACGTTGGGTACACAAGTGGAAAAAAAGTAATTATGAATTTATTTAGTGAATTTTACGCTTTTTCCCTTGTAAGTAAAAAAAATGTATTTCCCGGCAAAATGGGTTCAACTGAAAATCAGCGCAATAGGTATCTATTGCACACGCTGAGTTGAGCCCAATTTGTCGCCAATATGACTAATTCATTAGATTGTGTTGTTTCTTAAAAATTGTAATGCGAAATGGCGATAAATATAAACGTTTTCGTTTCATTTCATTTAACAGTTTTTTTTTTGCTAACTTCTCAGAATATAAATAAATAAATAACACACATATGAACATATTATTATTTTAAGGATTTTTTTTCAAATTTAATGTTTTTTTACAAAAATAATCATTACACACTATTTATACATACGTACGAATACGATATATATTTTGGAATTGTTTTTTTTTTGTTTGAGTCATGGTGGCAGGCGAGCGATCGTCTAGTTTCTGTTTTCAGTGTTGCCAACCATTGAAAAAAATTTGCTTCAAAAAGCCGTACTTTTTTTCTAGATTAGACCAGATAGTCAGAATCTCGTACCTTTTGTACGAGGACTTACCTGTCCTCGTACCTCGTATGGGAGGTGGATAATCTCGTACGGGTACGAGGAACCTCGTACGAATGGCAACATTGGCTTGATCAGACCGACCGACTGACAACTGACACAGCAGGACATTTGACTTGACAACATAGAAACCGCGTTCAATACCTTCCAAATTCCAATCACCACACCACTTAAGTTACTCCACGCTTTCAATAAAGTCAAGTGCCCATTATGCTCTCGTGAAGATCCTCGTCAGGGTTAACTATAGGGACATATCAAGTCGACGAAAACGCCATCTGGGGTCATACATAATATAAACGAATCCGCCTGCGCCTAGGGACTGACTACACCGTACTTGTCCATTAAAGTGTGCAATTTCAATCTCTATACTCTATTCACCGAGTCGACCTAGTATGGCGCTCTCTCTGTCCCACATTGGCATACAAATGATAAGGACGAAAAATAAGAAGGCCCCGCCCACGGGTGCATGCATGTATGTACGTGATTGGATGCATGCGGGCTATGCATCCAATCACGTGCAAGGCCATATCTCCAGTACTAGGTCGACTCGGCGAACCGACTTAAAAAAAAGGAGGTTATCAATTCAACACGTAGGTATGTATGTTGAACTGCTATACAGCGAGCATCGATGACAGCGAGGGACAAAGTTGATTCCATCTCACGAAAGAAGTCCCGCGGCAATAAGTGGAAGTTTAGAGTCCGTCTCACTTCCACCTATTGCCGCGGGACTTCGACTTGAGACGAAGTGTATGACCAATGATATTTTAGGAAAGATAGGTTATCTATATGACATTTATATATATATTATATATTAAATTATATATATTATATATTATATATCTTTTTGTTACGTTTCGTTGAAAACTCCCATAGTGCAGTTTGCATGCCTGCATGCAGGTGTAGGTAGGTAAACCTGCATGCAGGCATGCAAACAGAATAGACATTCCCGATCGGACAGGGCTATTCGTAGGTATACCTGCATGCAGGTATACCTACGAATAGACACTTCCACGAACCTATAATAAAAAAAATATTTTGTGATCAAAAGACTTGGCTGTACGGTCAATCGTCGCCTTTCCTTATGAAAGAAAGGTTAAAAAAAAATAAAAAAAAACAAACAATTGTGGGGAATGGAATGGGAAATGGAATTGTTTCTGATAAGTTAGAATTAATACTGCTGGTACACTTCTGTTGAAAACAAACAAACGTACATTCTATAGTGCGCGTCGAGTGCCAGGTAAATGTTTAATTAAGCGAACAGATAGAATAATTTTTTTACACTTTGTACATTTTTAGGTTAGGTTGAATTTGGTGCCAAGTCACTCTTGTTTGCGTTTAGTTAGAAGATGACCTAATTTAATAATTACAAATATTCGAGATTTAGTTTTGAGCTCTCCTTCTGGATGTGCGTTTCTGTACACTTTACTGATAATTTTTCGCAATTAATAAATTTTTTTTTTCCACTTTATCATATGAGCAGGGAGAGCGTTCCAGAGTGTACCGGTTCTAGGAAAGATCTGCAGAATCGATTGGTACGCATCCGCGGTAAGGCCAGCGTGTAGGGATGCAATCCCTGCCCAGTGCGTGTGGTTCGGAGGTGGAAAGGAGACGGCGGGATTGCGATTAGGCCGTGTTGGGACTAGCGCGGCTCCACTGTGGTTAGTTTTCACTTTGCTATGTCTCCGAGCGAAATTTCGAATTTTTTTTTAGAATGGCGGGCGCAAGCATCAAGTTCCGTTGGGGCTTGAGCGCGACGCACCCCGAGGAGACGCCGGTGCTCGTGGTGGGGCGAGCGCCGCATCTCAACTCCGTCTCCTACAGGGACCTGCGCTGTAAACTCGAGCCGTGCGTCACTGAGGAGGTAGGTACGCTGGAGTAATCTGTATTTACTGATAAGTCCGTCTTTGCACTTTATTTCTTATTTAGGTGGGACATGTTTGTTTTTTATGTAATCCGGTATGGGTGGCTGAGTCCGAGGGGCCAAAGCACATACCATACCGAAGACTTCCCTGGATTGCTGGCTATACTGGACTAGGAGAACACAAACGAGGCTGCTGTGCGGCCATCTTACATCCATTACGGTGGTATCAACCCAGTCGGCTACAATTTGAGCCTACCACCACCTAGTAAGGGGCAAGGGAAGGGACCTACAGTTTTACACCGGTTCCGAACGGTGAAGCAGCAGGTGTAAGTATGGACGTAAATATTTTCGTCAGAAAAACTGATTGCTACACGCCGACCGGATTCAAACCTCGGACCTCTCGTATGGAAGCTGATGCCCAAACCACTCGGCCACGCGCCGCTTAATATATTAGCTGTTTGTTCTTATTAAGCCCACAACACCCACGCGGGTTCCCCACTCTTACAATCCACGGATCTTCAAATCGCGGGTTAATAGCCTTTCCCCAGCAACATTAGTCCACCTCCAAGCCGGACTGGCACCTCCTCGGCGGTGAAATTGGCTGCGCCTGAGGCTTCGACCTCGGGCAGAGCCACCCAGTTCGGAAGCAATAAAAAATATATTTTGACGGCTGTCAAATTATACACGTCATTTCTGGCAACATTATTTAGAATGCTTTATATGAATAGTTTAATTCCTCGTCTACACGTCAATATATGATTTGCATAAGGTAATTCGGCAATTTTAGGTTGAAAAAATTCGAAAAGCAATTCATCAGACGTGTTTGTTTTTCCTTGAGTTCAAAAACCACAAAACATGTTTTACATCGTTTTGTGGTTAATTTAATTGGCTATTAGTGCGAATACAGATTATTCATCTGACTGCATTATTAAGTATTTGAGTTTGCCCAAATTTTGCGAATTTAAAAATGGCCTGACAGGGAAGGGGGGTAAGCATATTTAATTAATTCGAAGGCAAAGGGTTAATTAATCGGAGCAAGAGGACTACCAGCGAAGTCGCTCTACAGTCTCTTCAAGAACCTAGGGCTGCCAATTTCGACGCTAAGCTCATACATGGAGAGAGCTTCGAAAACGTCACTGGAAGCATCCTACAGAATATGGATAGGTAGGGAGAGGGAGGTCGAGAGCGGAACTGGGGTTTCCCCGCGTCCTGGTCAACGCATACTAGCTGACGAGGGCTTGATGCGAGCCGAAACGTGAAGCATGCGCGGGAAATTTAGAGTGGCCACTCGCTAGTCCCGACCTCGATTAACCTTTCTTCCGCCGGCGCCGCGCGAGAACTGCCTCCCTAAAAAGCCGCGACTTTTTCGCAGGGGCGATTCGTTACGCAAGGAGAATAAAAACTTTTTTTTGGAAGAAAAATATCGAACACATATAGGAAATTTAGCATGGTTGTAATCCTTATAAAATGTCCTACAAATTTATCTATAACTTGTAGTGCTCTGACTTTTATTTTGATTCCAAGTTGTGAGTTGAACATTGCACGAACATTTCACTTACCAAATATAGTGAGGCTATGTTTTGTTTCGATTTTACACTCGCCAATGGATAAAACCTTCCAATAATAACACATTCACTTCATAAATGTTGTATTCTTTCGAATTTATACAAAAACACAAACAAACTAATGACTAAAAACATCAAAAATCATTTTTAATCGGGGCGTGGTCGCGGCGAATTCGCGCGCGAACATGTACGTTCGTCGCCACTGCTCGAAAACAACTGAAGAGATCTTTAATTTTGTGCTCTAGCGTGGCGACAAAGTGAATCATTTCGAGAAGGGCATAACTTCACCTTTTTTTAGAAGTATAATTGAACCTAATCCACATATTGAAAGAGTGCGTATTTAAATGCCGAAAGTCACTAGTCATGTTGCCGCAGATCTACGCTTAGGCAGTTAGAGGGCGATGCGCAGATCTGCGCTTGGGCATTCGAAAGGTTAACACCCTCCTCTAATGCCGATGGGCCCGGATATGTTCGGTGAAGCCATCGCAAGCTTAGTTCCACACCTTCCTCTGTGATGTCAGCCCATAACACCACCTATTGAACTAGGTGCCATGTCAGTGCTCCCCTTTGGTAGTGCCGGCTACACTGAACTGGACTGAAAACACAAGCTATTTACATAGCCGTTTCGAGCGACCTTTCATTCAGTGTGGTGGTACCAACCCGGGCGGGTTAAACCTACCACCTAGTAATATAAGAAGGGAGTCATATCCCTTAGTCGCCTTTTACGACATACACGGGGAGAGATGCAGTGGGGCTATTCTTTTAAAGTACCGGCCCCATACACTTCAGCAACGCTATGCCCGATCTGGAATAGGTACCAACGCTTCAAATGCATCGTGTCATTGTGCAGGCATGGAAGCGCGGTCTGGCTTGCGTGACCTCGTCGCCGGGCGAGTGCGTGGAGCTGTGGCCGCGCGGCGCGGCGCTGGCGTCGCTGCCGACGCACCGCTCGCGGCACGCGGCGCCCTCGCGCGCGCACGCGCTCGCCAAGATTGTGCGCGACAACCAGCGCACTGTCAGCGAGTGCATCGTTGTGAGTAGACCCACATCATTATTTTATTTTATTTATTTGATGAACGAACAGCCTAGGCTGTTGTGTTCATGTCTAAGTTATTGCTTTATTATTATTGCTTTATTATTATATTATTAGTGCTTTGTTATTACGATGTTAGTTTAGTTTGGTGTTTTTTTTTAGGTGTTTGTCGAGTCTTTTTTTTAAATAATTGGTGGTGGGTGCTTGTACGACATCTTCGGGCAGTGTGTTCCACATTTCCACTGCTCTATTTGACAGGAAGTTTTGTCTCGGATTTGTTGAGCTGACAGTGACATTCAGCTTCAAGCTATGGCCTCGGAGATGACTATTTGTATTTCTAGTAAAGAGGTTCTCCAGTTCTGGACAATCATAATGCTGATTGAGAATCTTGTATGTTTCTATGAGGTCACCCCTTTCTCTACGTTGCACCAATGTTGTCAGGTTGAGGATTTTTAGTCTTTCCTCGTATGGTTTCCTCTTCAGTGATTTTGGTATCTTGGTCGCTCTTCTTTGAACTCTTTTCCAGGAGAGTAATATCTTTGACGAAGTAAGGATTCCATATTTGAAATCCATATTCCAAGAGTGGTCTAATGTGAGATTTGTAAATTACAAATTTCACATTAGACCACATTAGAACATTAGATTGATCGACCAATAGATTGTATTGTGATTGACGTTAAGGCCGTGACAAACGCCAACGACCTTGAGCATTCGGGAATTCTACATAATGTACCATGCGACTGCTAATTTCGCTTCGCACGTTCAAGTCACATTTAGCGTAGTTTGTCGCTATCAGCCTAAAGAGTTGATGGTTCGGGGTTCGAATCCCACTTTCGTATGTTTTTTTTTTTGCTTTTTTATTATTTTAATTATTAAAATGATTGTGGCTTATGTAACTGATGCGTGATTCTAATTTTTTATTTTTTATTATTTTACCTAAATAACATTTTATTGTAATTTCTTCCAAATTATTTTAGTTCATGTACTTACCACTTTTTATAAACCTCTAAATAGACTATCGATGAAAACTAAAATAAAAATAGGTAGGTAGGTAATAGGTAGATAGGCATTTAGGTATGTATGGCAAATATCATAGCAACATAGGTACCGGCCGGCGCGCGCGGCGCGCGCGGCGGCAGCATGGCACGGTGCGGTGGGGTGCGGTGCGGTGCGGTAACTCAGTAGCAGCGTGCCACTCACGCATGCAAGCAAGCAATAACAAGCCGCTTCTCCGCGCCGCGCCGCCGCTCGTCCGCGCCGCGCCGCGCCGCCGCGTCGTCTCCGCTCCGCGCCACCACAGTGCCGCCGCCGCCGCCGCCCCCGCTCCGCAGCGCGCCGCTGTTGCTAGGCTACTTTTATTTAGGCACGGTTCTATAGTCCTTGCATCTCAAGCGCAGACAGCGTTATACCACAGTACCTATTAGTTATTCTGTGGTTATACCAACGAAAGCCATGCGTATAACGCCCCGTCAAGTTACGTACCGGAGCGTATACTGATAGATACCACAGAAGAGAGATATTACTGATACGGTCGTACTGTATACTGGTACGGAAAATGACACGGTGGCAACATCACCTACAATACAACATCCGAGATGTCAGCTCGTAACAACTGGTGAAGTAGGTGCTATGTCAGTGCTTTTCTTCGGTCGTACCGGCTTCACTGAACTGGACGGAAAAAAAGAAGGGAGTCATATCCCGAAATAGTTTGTATTTTCCGTCCAGTTTAGTGTAGCCGGCACGACCAAAGGGAAGCACTGACATGGCACCTAAGTTCACCCGGTGTTATGGGCTGACATCACGGATGTTATAGGTGATATAGCAAACTGTGTCAGTTTACATAAAAAAATCCCTCAGTCGCCTTTTACGACATGCACGGGGAGAGATGCAGTGGGGCTATTATTTTAAATTACCATCCCACACGGTACAAATATACCTAACCTACCTATCTTTTTTCCATTCGATCCAAACACAGAAGACAGAAATGACGACCGACACGCGGGCGCAGCAGGGCAGGAGCGAGCAAGCGAGCCCGGAACTAAAATTGTATCTAGTATTGAAGTGCCTGCTAAATTGACGAAGGCAAAAATTTTACCCTTCCGACTGAAGAATTACGTCAATAATTTCATGTAGGCGTTTTTTGTTTTTTATTTTTATCTCCTTTCGTGGATAAAATAATAAACAAAATTGAATAGAGTTTTATCAGAGCTTTGTGACCTTTGAATCGGTGGTATTGTAAAATTGTAATAATACACACATACTCAGATTTTCAAAAATTCATGCTTTTTTTATATATTTTTAATTTTATGTTTATTACTTACTTTTACTCATTATTAAAAAAACCAGCAATGCACTTTGTTGGTAAGGAACCAAAATATAGGTTGGTATTTTTTTAATTTTCTGAATGTGTGTCAATTGGTCAGTTTTGGACCTTCTTTGTCGCACTTTTTGCATGTTTTGCGTATTTGGCGTTTGTCACCGCCTTAATGATCGGTGACCGAGTAGTAAAATCGAATACTAATAAAATTTAATTAAAATAAAAACAAGTGCACTTCGGAGAAAGAAAAAAAATGTTTTTTATTAATCTTAATTTAAGTTTAGGGCTTCAGCCGTATTCGGCCATGTCATCCCCATGGTGACTTTCAAGTTGATAGAGTTCAGAAATTAATTAAACATCCCTCAAAGTGAGAGAACTTTGTACCGTGTGGGGTCGGTACTTAAAAAGAATAGCCCCACTGCATCTCTCCCCGTCGCATGTCGTAAAAGTCGACTAAGGGATAAGAAAATTCGTCAGCCTCGGTAGCTCAGTGGCGCGGTTGGTTAGTCAACTGTTATTAAGCAACGCTGAGCGCGGTCAGTGATTGGATGGGTGACCGCTCGACCGTTGGAGGCTGACCGTGGTTCGGATTCCACGTTAAACTGTAGGTCCCTTCCCTTCTTACCTTACTAGGTGGTAGGGTTTATCCCGGCCGGGTTGGTACCACCGCACTGAACGAAACGTCGGTCGAAACGGCTATGTAAATAGTTCGTGTTTTCCGTCCAGTTTAGTGTAGCCGACATGAAATGAAGGGAAGCACTGATATGGCACCTAGTTCACCCTGTGTTATGGGCTGACATCACGGATGTTGTAGGTGATGTAGCCAACCGTGTCAGGTTCCATAAAAAAAAAAATTAAAAAAAAACTTTTAAAGAATTTTATAACTTCTTGACAGCGCGCGGAGAGTGGATCACCCAGTGCACAATGTATAGCACATACCAAGTTCATCCCATCCGTCTGTAAACTTATGACTAAATCTTTTCTCAGGTCGACGTTCCGCCCACACTCCATGAGAACATGGAATTGGTCCTCCTGTTTCATGAAAAAAAAAAAACGTTAAATGCATGCATCAGCTTCAAGCTGTTAGTTCTATAAATAATGAAATCCTCCGTAGCCTAGGGCCCCACCATCGTTAGCTTGGGTTCGCCCCGCCGCCGGTGGTGGAAGCTCCATTTGTTTTTGTATTAATTTTAGATAAATTCGCTGGGGAAAAGTTATTAAGCAAAGACCGTACCAAACTAGATAGACGCGTTGCTGATTGCTCCGCCAAAAGGAATATGAACTTGAATAGGAATATGAAAAGGAATATGAATATGATTGGCCTAGCTCGCGCAAGCGAGCGGTAAGAGGAAGCGATGCATAAGGCCCTAATGTGTTAAAAAGAGACAAATTGTTTTCTCGCCGTCTTTCTCTGCTCTACGAGGATTGTCGGTATTGCAACCGTATTGGGAGAGGGGATGCCGGAGTTTTGGAGCGTGATTGTCGAGAAATATACTTATCGAGCACCGCGCGTCTATCTAGTTTGGCACGGTCTTTGCTATTAAGCCGCTATTTCATTTATTTAGTCGTAGCATTGCTTTTCCTACATTGTCTGATGGTCGCGTATGACGTTCGCAGCTGGTGTGTCGCAAGCGCGACGTGTACGCTAGCGCCGTGGCCATCGCGCGCAGCTACCCGCTGTACAGCGCGCGCTCTTCCGCCTCGCTGCTGTCGCCGGCGAGCAAGCAGAGCGCTGCGCCTGCGCGCACCGTCGTCGTCGAGATTATACTCGTCAAGGAGGACCTTACCGGTGAGATGTCGCAAATATTTGCAGTTGCGATTCGCGAGAAAAAATGTTTTTTTTTTTCTGAAAACAATTATATGAAAGCGTATAGAAAATTTGGCATGGTTCATACAACATTTCCTACAAATATATGTATACCTTACAGTGCGCCGACCTTTTTTTTAATTCACATACCACTTTATTTATTTATGTATTTATTTATTTATTTATTTGATGATTAGCCTAAGCTGATGTGTTCGTGTCTAAGTTCACTGTTGCTTTGTTAATTTGATGTTAGTTTAGTTTGGTGTTTTTTTAGGTGTTTGTCGAGCCTGTTTTTAAAGGAATTGGTGGTGGGTGCTTTAGTGAGATAAAGTTTTTATTTTTCGATTTCACACTCGCGAATTGATCAAAACCTCTAATAATAATTTATATTCACTTCAGAAATGTTATATTCTTTCAAATTTATGCACTAACACAACACAACAAATAACTGACTAAAAACATAAAACTAATTTTTATATGAGGCGGCGGCGCGTCGAGTTTGCGCGCGAAAATGGCGTCCGTCACCAAGTCTAGAAATAACTGAGAAATCGACGCCACCTGAGCGGTTAAATGCGTTTTTATTTTATTTTGAAGGGTGCCTCCATCTCACTCACGTGCTTTCAATTACATACACGTTATCATGTGACTAATTTCAGTCTGATTCTCCTAATGTTCAGTGTTAATAAAAAAGAGTTTAATATCATTGTTGTGTAGACGGTGAGCTGGAAGAAGAGGGCCCGCTGGACGCGCACCTGACGGACGGCTGCCTGTCGGACGAGGACCTGGAGGTGTTGACGCACGCGGCGCACGGCGTGCGGCTCGCCGCGCGCATCACCGACATGCCCGCCAACGAGATGAACGTCGATCAAGTCATTGAGGTGCGTATGTATTATTGTGTAGACGGTGAGCTGGAAGAAGAGGGCCCGCTGAACGCAAGTCATTGAGGTGCGTCTGCCGCCTTTATGAATGAATTTTTTTTTATAAATAAATAACTTCAACCGTTTCATTCATTCTGGTGCACAGTGTGAGAGAGAGAGAGAGAGAGACCATAAAATCGGACATCCTCTTTTTATCTAATCGACCATTAGAGCTCATGTTTTTTTACAAATGTTAAAACTCCCATTTGAAAATTCCACATAGTTTAAGGTGGCGGTTCGAAGAGAGCGTCAGTGGCGTCAGTGTCGCCGCGACAGTAACGCTGCGACAGAGCGACAGTACTAGGTACTATGCAAATGTATGAGAGGCTATTCGAGCACAGCGACACCGACGCCGCGTCAGTGTCGCGGCGTCAGTGTTGCAGAGCGGCAGCGACAGAGCGTCGGTCTCCCATGTACTGTCGCGCAGTATCGTGTGTCGCTCGATATTTTGTTTGAAAAAATGGTTGCTGTTGAAGTTTTCTCCGAAGAGGAAGATGCATTTCTGCCTACATTGGTGTCGCAGCACCCAATACTTTATTATATGAGTGTGGAAGACTACGAAAAGCCCTCTTCATTTCGCCTTTGGAAAATTTTATTTGTATGCTCTTTCCAAACTCAGGTTTCGAAGCAAAAGATCATCACCTTCTCTTTCTTCTTCCATTAATTCCTGTAATTCTCGAAGACTACACATTACTTCACACACTGTCACAAACGGACTGGCGTCTGTCGCGGACATCGGCAGTCATCAGCGCGTCACTGTCGCGGCGTCTGTGGCGCTGCGACACTAGCGCTACGGAGGCCGCGTCAGTGACGCTCTCTTCGAACCGCCACCTTTAGGAGGAATAAAAATTCAAAATTAATTATTGTTTTTATTATAGAAAGTGAAAAAAAATTCTTGCTCGATAAATAATAACATTTTATTTGGAAAAGCTACAATGTTTCATACAACTCTTAAAACTACATGTAATAAGCGTTTAATATGCTTCGTAAATGCCAGCAGTTAATTAAAAAAATTGTTTTGTCTATTTTAGTTTTATTTTTTTCTCTCCATTATACCATGATATTAGCAATAGTTTTTTATTGTAACACTTAGCCTGATATGTATTCTAGTTGCATAAAAAAAGAGCTTTGAAGTCCGTGCTATATTTGAGAAAATAAAATTTGAAAATTGTTGTGTGTTATGGGCTGACATCATGGTTGTTGTAGGTGATATAGCCAACCGTGTCAGTTTCAACATCAAAAAGTCGTGTCAGTTTAAAAAAAAAAAAAACAAACTTCGCGGCACGCAGGAGGCGCGCACCGTTGCCCGCGATCTCGACATCCCCGAGCCGACGGTCATCCGCGGCGAGCAGCTGCGCGAGAAGGGAATGGGCGGCATCTACGGCGTGGGCCGCGGCGCCGCCTCGCCGCCCGCCCTCGTCTGCCTGCAGTGGAAGCCGCCCGGCGCCGCCGTCAGCGTCGCCTGGGTCGGCAAGGGCATCGTTTACGACACAGGCGGCCTCTGCATTAAGGCCCGGGTGAGTTTGTCCCTTTTTCATCATCATCATCATCGGCCTGTATATAAAATAGACAGGTAACACAGTCCTTTTTATTAGGTTTCCGTATTCGTACGGAATCCTATCTAAGCCTACGGTGTCCGTCTGTTCTACTTTTTTTTTATGTAATCCGGTATGGGTGGCTGAGTCAGAGGGGCCAAAGCGCATGCTCCGACCAGCCAATATCACCTCCGAGAAGTTAGGTGCCATCCCGCAGACCTCCCCAGATAGCTGGCTATACTGGACTAGAGGAGAACACAACCGAGGTTGCTATGCGGCCATCTTACATCCAGTGCGGTGGTATCAACCCAGTCGGCTACAATTTGAGCCTACCACCTAGTAAGGGGCAAGGGAAGGTAAGGGCTGTATCTTTAACTGTAATAGGTAGCCGGGTGAAATTTTCACAGAATATGTGTTGTTATGGCGGACATAACAACAGTAGGACTGATAGACAGACAGACGGAAAAACAAAACAGTCCTGAATAATTTTTTCCCAAATTTTTCTAACCTATAATAGCCTAATTACCCTATGCGAATCATACATCGACGTGTAGGTCATAAAATTATCTATTCAAATAACTTTAGACTAGCTAGAAACCAGTTTACTGCCCTGCCAGAAATGATATAGGTATAAAAAAATTATTCCGAGCCGTCAAAATAATTGTTTTCTGAAGACCTGGGAATACTTTTAAAATTTGTTCTGTAGGAAAGGCAAAGGTTTTTTATCCGTACAGCCCAGCATTCTCATTCTGTGTGTTCGAACAAGATACATTCTAAGAAATCGCAATTAGCAATCACTTTGTTTTTTTTTTCGGGCCCTTCAACGGATGTTGCGGTTTGGCGGCTGGCCGGCTATTCCGGAAGCCAAGAGGTTAAATAAAGAATAACAAATAAATAGATCTAATCATGCATGCGTGCACAGACATCGATGGTGGGAATGAAGCGCGACTGCGGAGGAGCGGCCGCGGTACTGGGAGCGTTCGCGGCGACCGTCCGCTCGCGGCCCGACCTCAACCTGTACGCCGTGCTGTGCGTGGCCGAGAACGCCGTCGGACCCAACGCTACTAGGTAACGTAGTTTTTTTTTTTATTGATACGCGAGACACTTGGCGCCGTCAGCATGGATTGTTGAGCCGACGACGCCCAAAAGCATTCGGTTTAGAACGGGTGCTGCGAATGCCGTGCCGGCGTGACAGATGCCTTTCTACGCTTCTCTTGAAAGATCCTAAGTCATACACTGAAGGAAACACATCGGGAGGAAGTGCATTTTTATCAAAACTGACACCGTTGGCTACATCGCCTACTACATCCGCGATGTCAGCCCATAACACCTTGGTGAACTAGGTGCAGTGTCAGTGCTTTCCTTCGGTCGTGCCGGCTACACTGAACTGGACGGAAAATGTGCACTGTATAGCCGTTGCGACCGACCTTTCATTCAGTGCGGTGGTAGCAATCCGGGTGGGTCAAACCCTATCACCTAGTAAGGTGAGAAGGGAAGGGACCTACAGTTGTACATGGAATCCGAACCGCGGTCAGCCTCCAACGGTCCAGCGGTCACCCATCCAAGTACTGACCGCGCCCAGGTGTGCTTATGATCACGACCGATAGTCGACCGACCGCACTATTGAAAGGCACTTTTATGTAACATCCTTACTATTCGACAATTCATATCATGTCTGTATGTTATTAGAATAGAATAGAATAGAATAGAAATCCTTTATTGCACACAAAAACACAGAGATACACAAGACAGAAGAAATGAAATGATGTGCAGATCTGATTTCCATACTAACTATGTAAATGTTATACAATATGTGCTGCTCTCCGCAGACCGGACGACATCCATCGCCTGTACTCGGGCCGCACGGTCGAGATCAACAACACCGACGCTGAAGGCAAGTCTAACTCGCTCCTTTACCAGCTAACTTCAACATATATGCACTTAGAGTTAGGACCCCGAACCCTGTTATCACAGCTAACTTCAACATATACGCACCTAGAGTTAGGACCCCGAACCCTGTTATCATGGCTAACTTCAACATAATACGCACTTAGAGTTAGAACCCCGAACCCTGTTATCACAGCTAACTTCAACATATACGCACCTAGAGTTAGGACCCCGAACCCTGTTATCACAGCTAACTTCAACATATACGCACTTAGAGTTAGGACCCCGAACCCTGTTATCACAGCTAACTTCAACATATACGCACCTAGAGTTAGGACCCCGAACCCTGTTATCACAGCTAACTTCAACATATACGCACTTAGAGTTAGGACCCCGAACCCTGTTATCACAGCTAACTTCAACATATCAGCATACCTACACCTGTTGCTTCACCGTTCGGAACCGGTGTAAAACTGCAGGTCCCTTCCCTTGCCACCTTACTAGGTGGTAGGCTCAAATCGTAGCCGACTGGGTTGGTATCACCGTACTGGATGTAAGATAGCCGCATAGTGGCCTCGGCTGTGTTCTCCCCTGGTCCAGTGTAGCCAGCAGTCCAGGGAAGTCTCCGGTATGGCACCTACCTACTCGGAGGTGATATTGGTTGGTCGGAGCATGCGCTTTAACCCCTCCGACTCAGCCACCCATACAGGATTACATAAAAAAAAATAAAGTTCTTAAATCTCTCAATAGCTTCTGCCTCAGTTTTCGGTTCCGGGCTCATTCCAACAGTATATGGAGTAGGTCCTCTTCTATACGACATGTGCTGCAGCTAGAAAGATAAAAAAAGGTATGGACCCCGAACCCTATCTTCGCCAGCGTAACACGATATAAGTAAAAGCATACTTGTTTCATTGGACGGTCGCGCGCTGGCCCGTCATCGGCCGCGTTCGCAAAAACCTGTTTAAAATGCCCGCATGGTCTGTGTTTACGTGTAAAAACACTACAGCCAAGTTTAGTGTGCACAATAGTGGAATATCTTATCATCGGTAAGTACACTCCGCTCCCCGCAACTCGGCGACGCTAGTTCTTATACAACCATTTGACAGTCCGGCGTCCATACCTTTTTTATCGTTCTAGTGCTGCAGTTGGGTGATTGTGCTATCTTCATGAGGTACATTGCACTAAGATTAAGCTATCGTGGTGTCGCAGGTCGGCTGGTGCTCGGGGACGGCGTGGTGTACGCAGCGCGCGACCTCGCCGCCGACACCATCATAGACGTGGCGACGCTCACCGGGGCGCAGGTGCTGTATTCTTTATTCTATGTTAACGGTACTACCACAGTTGTACAAACAGTTGTCACAGCTTGTGTATTAACAGTGCAGGAGTCCTATGCCTACTGGCGACGGAGGAATACTCCTATTCTACTCAAGTGTCATAGCTGCATGAGTGATTGGGAAATTGAAAATTGTTCTATTCAAAAGATATTTACATTAGAAGTTTGGCCCTCTAAAATCCAACTAGACGTTCATACTCATGTACCAGGTATAGATAAACCGAAAAAAGATGAGTCAAAAATAGAAATAAAACAAAAAGCCGACTTTATGATTAGGGAAATGTACAGTGAACACTACAACATCTATACAGATGGCTCAAAAAATGATAATGGGACAGGGGCAGCCTTTTGGGACCCGCAAACCAACGATGGGATGGAGATCAACATACCCGCAAAAGTTCCTATCATGACTGCTGAACTAATTGCGATTTCAGAGGCCCTTTCGTACAGCACATCGACCGGTTCTAATAAGACAGTCATACTCACAGATTCAAAAAGTGCACTTCAACACCTCGTGTCCTGTACGAAGGGCAACCTTGGAAGATCGGTTTCATACGAAATATTAAAAGATATATATAAAATGAGCACCGAAGGCAAGAGCCTAACTCTACAATGGATTCCATCGCACGTTGGTATTGCGGGCAACGAGGAGGCCGACTGCCTGGCTAGTAAGGCTTGTACATCTGATGCAATAATTAGTCAATGTAAAACTTTCTGCACTGACCACCTACCCGAAATAAAAAAGAACTGTTATAATATGTGGAAGCAATATTTCGATGAGAGATCAGTGCAGAAAGGTATATGGTACAGAACAATGCAGTGTGAACCGTTAAAAATTCCCTGGTTTGCCAAGAGCGACAGACCAAGAACAGAAATTGTAATGGGCCTGAGACTACGATCTGGACACATTCCAACAAATAAGACAATGTACCTTATGAAGATAGCACAATCACCCAACTGTAGCATATGTGGGATAGAAGAGGACCTACTCCATATACTGTTGGAATGTGCCCGGAACCAAGAACTGAGGCAGAAGCTATTGAGAGACTTAAGAACTGACAGACTCAACCTGTTTTTTAAAGTACATGAAGCCTTGGGGCGAGCTCAGGGGGAGGAGTTTGAATTCATACTAGGTTTTTTTGTAAAGTCACAGGCGTTGAATCGTGCTGAAGTACAATAAAAAAACAATATAGTTACTATGGGGCTGGCATAGCCAGGAATGGCTAAAGCCCTAAACAAAATAAAGATTAAAAAAAAAAAAAAAAACAGTGCAGGAGTAAAAATATTATTATATTATTTCCTTTATTTGACATTATTAAAATTTTATATTAATTTTACATATATTATACAAAAAAGTAATAAAAATACACAAAATTAATACAAAAATTAAAAACAGTAATACGGCCGGCGGTGTGAGACAGGCCTCCAAGCACGCCGGGCACGCCGGCGGGCTACGGAGCTCTCTGAGACGACGCGAGACTAGCTTCGAGCGATGGGTGGTGGTACTAGACATGTAGGCCACCACCAAAACCAGCCTGGCTGCGCCCTTAGGCAGTCGACAGAGCTAAAAACTAGAGATAAAAAATATTAATATAAATATCATAAATACGAGTGCATTTGGAATATTAGAATACACGCATCAGCTTTAAGCGGCTAGTGTAAATATATAATAATAATAAGATGGAGACGTTTAATAGACCTGCGCGACAACGTTGCCGTGCAGTCCGGCGGTTACGGAGCTCTCCGAGATGGGGACGGTTTTTTTTTTTTTATTTAATCCCATATGGGTGGCAGATTCGGAGGGGCCAAAGCGCATGCTCCGACCAGCTAATAACACCTCCGAGAAGGTAGATGCCATAACGGAGACTTCCCTGGACGCTTAGGAAAGTGTTAGGGCAAGGTCCTGCAAGATCACGCAGCAAGCAAGGCCCGAAGACTTACCTACGGCATGACTCGGTGGAAGGACCGCGCCGAGGTGTCAGGTGGCTGGCCCGTCGGCCTTTAGCGCGGCATCTTGCCGCCATATCAGCTAGCAACACTGCTGGATGCGATCGGAGCTGCACAATGCGATCCCTCCATCCCCATTCTACCATCGTTCCACGCGCAACAGGTTGGGAATGCATCCACACACTGTCGATATTCCCCCACTTAGGAAAAATCGATCCTGTAAATCCTTTATTTACAGGGTTGCCAACATGTGGAATGCACTCCCACCTGCATCCTTTCCTCTAATGTACAGTCTGGGGTCCATCAAACATAATGTGAAGGTGCACCTAGCCGGCCGACATGGTATTCGCAGCTCCCGTAAATATTCGAATGCCCGTGGGCGCCGTCGGACTAAACCTCTGCGTTAGTCTGGCGCGCGCCATATCTCGAGTTTCCCATAAAAAAAAAATAAACTTAATGAAACCCATCAGCTAATGCTACGGTTTTATCGGACAGGGCACAGCGACGGGTAAGTACCACGCGGCGGTGCTGTCCAATACGGCGGCGCTGGAGGCGGCGGCGGTGCTCGCGGGCCGCTCGTCCGCTGACCTCACCTTCCCCGTCGTCTTCACGCCCGAGTTCCACCTGCAGGAGTTCAGCAGCCGCGTCGCAGACATGAAGAACAGCGTCGCGGTGCGTACCGCCTCGCTGTTACGGACCGAAGTTAGATGTTCTAGCCTCCACCAGTAGGGCAGCATGTGGTACTGTGTGAGGTCGGTACTTAATAAGAATAGTCCCACTGCATCTCTCCCCGTGCATGTCGTAAAAGGCGACTAAGGGATAAGCGGCCTGCAGACACCCCGGTCGACTTGTGGCTTTCATGGAAGACATAGGCTGGCTGGGGTAGCTGAAGACTGCGGGGTTTTGCACGAAGGTCCCCAACCAAGCGGGATTAGTTTGCAGGCCTAGAGCCAACCCCAAACCAAAACAACAACAACAACAGGGCAGCACGTGATCCAGAGTTAGATGTTCTAACCTCCACCAGTAGGGCAGCACGGGTTCCAGAGTTAGATGTTCTAGCCTCCACCAGTAGGCCAGCACGTGATCTAGAGTTAGATGTTCTAGCCTCCACCAGTAGGGCAGCACGTGATCCAGAGTTAAATGTTCTAGCCTCCACCAGTAGGGCAGCACGTGATCTAGAGTTAGATGTTCTAGCCTCCACCAGTAGGGTAGCACGTGATCCAGAGTTAGACGTTCTAGCCTCCACCAGTAGGGTAGCACGTGATCCAGAGTTAGATGTTCTAGCCTCCACCAGTAGGGCAGCACGTTATCTAGAGTTAGATGTTCTAGCCTCCACCAGTAGGGCAGCACGTGATCCAGAGTTAGATGTTCTAGCCTCCACCAGTAGGGCAGCACGTGATCTAGAGTTAGATGTTCTAGCCTCCACCAGTAGGGTAGCACGTGATCCAGAGTTAGACGTTCTAGCCTCCACCAATAGGGCAGCACGGGATCTAGAGTTAGATGTTCTAGCCTCCACTAGTAGGGCAGCATGTGATCCAGAGTTAGACGTTCTAGCCTCCACCAGTAGGGCAGCACGTGATCCAGAGTTAGATGTTCTAGCCTCCACCAGTAGGGCAGCCCGTGATCCAGAGTTAGACGTTCTAGGCTTCACCAATAGGGCAGCACGGGTTCCAGAGTTAGACGTTCTAGCCTCCACTAGTAGGGCAGCACGGGTTCCAGAGTTAGACGTTCTAGCCTCCACTAGTAGGGCAGCACGGGTTCCAGAATTAGACGTTCTAGCCTCCACTAGTAGGGAGTTTACGCAGGGCGTCTTGACGCGTCTTCACCAGTAGTTAATATTTATTTATTTATTTTAGACAGGCAGTCTTACCTGATACGTCTAAACCCGGTTAAAGTTTTATCGTTATCTACACACTAATATTATAAAGGGGTAAAGTTTGTGAGTTTGGATGTGGGATGTAATCTCCGAAAATACTCAACCGATTTAAAGAATTCTTTGACCAATATTTAGAATGGACCTTCAGGATGGAAATAGGCTATGCGAGCGAAGTCGCTGGCGAAAGCTAGTCTTGAATCATTTTGTTTAAAATTTTTTTACTTATCATTCGTGGCATTCGCAACCCCCGCATACGACCTAATCTCCATGAGCGTCGTTAGACACCTTATGGGTGGCTCGGCGCCACATGTCGCACTTTCTATAAAAAAAAACAATAAAAATTAATAAAATAAAAATGTTGGTTGTGTGCGCAGGACCGCAGCAACGCGCAGGTGTCGTGCGCGGGACTGTTCATGCTGGCCCAGCTCGGCTTGGACTACGCCGGCCAGTGGCTGCACGTGGACATGGCCGCTACGGCATACAACGTGAGTAGACGGACGGAGAGAGCACCCAACTATTTACACGTAGCCACTTCGACCAACCTTTCATTCTGTGCGATGGTATCAATCCGGTCGGGCTTAACCCTAGCGCCTTACTAGGTGGTAGGCTCAAATTCTAGCCGACTGGGTTGGTACCACCGCACTGGACCTGAGATCGCCTTCATAATGATGGTTCAGGATACCGGCTGCGGAGTTTTCAGCCATACCCTTTGACAATCACATACATAATAAAAAAAGTGCTGTTTTGGGTCGATATTGGCCCTCTGGAGCGCGATAGGTAACATACAAACATTCAAATGTTGGCTGGCAGAAAACTCTTTGAGGGATAAGTCTGTCTTTGCACCTCATATGACTGTAACTATGAATACTGTGTTTTCTTTGTTAACTATTTTTGTGGAGCAATAAAGAATTTTCTATCTATTTTTTAAAATAAAGTTGTTACAAAGTTGTACAATGTACACGGTGTTGCAACCCCAACCGTTAAACCCGAAAGGGGGTTATTCTGTACATGAAACCGAACAACTTTTGTTCTACGACTTTTTAATTTGAAGAAAAAAAAATTATTTTCCCCATACATTTTAGAATAGGTATTAAAATTTTGTATTGAAAAAAATAATTTTATTTTTGTTTCAATTTTTTTTTTTCGCCACATATAGAACCACCCCCTGATGTCAGTTAAAAATATTGCGGGGGCAATTGCAACACCGTGTATAGTGTTGTTGCTGTAAGTAGAATGTTGTGTTGGCAGGCGGAGCGCGCGACCGGCTACGGCGTGGCGCTGCTGTCGGTGCTGCTGGGGGCGCACTCGCAGAGCAAGCTGCTGCGCGCGCTCGCTCCCCCCGCGTACACCTTCCCCGCGCCGCGCACCCACTGACACACCACCTCCCCGTCACCGTCGCCCATCAACCTCATACAGGACATAGGCACAGAAGAAATATTGTAACACCCGGAACCAAATTATGTGTGAGAATCGCCTTCGTCATCCTCGACTGGAGGAAGAAACACACCTTCCCCGCGCCGCGCTCGCACTGACTCACCACCCCCACACCCCCGTCACCCAGTCACCGTCGCCCATCAACCTCATACAGGACATAGGCACAGAAGATTGTAACAACCAGAACCGTTGATGTGCGAGAATCGCCTACGTTATCATCGACTGGAGGAAGAAACACACCTTCCCCGCGCCGCGCTCGCACTGACACACCACCCCCCACACCCCCGTCACCCAGTCACTGTCGCCCATCAACCTCATACCGGACATAGGCACAGAAGAAATATTGTAACACCCGGAATCAATTATGTGCGAGAATCGCCTTCGTCATCCTCGACTGGAGGAAGAGACTCTCGTCTGAGTGTTAACACACAAATGACTTTTTGTTATGGAAACTGACACCGCACTCGTACTGACACACCACTCCCGTCACCCCGTCACTGACACCGCGCCCGACAACCCCATATCGGACATAGGCACAGAAGAAATATTGTAACACCCAGAACCGATTATGTGCGAGAATCGCCTTCATCATCCCTCGACTGGAGGAAGAAACTCTCGTCCGAGTGTTAACAACAAATGGCTTTTTTTTTATGTAAACTGACACGGTTGGCTACATCACCTACTACATCCGTGAAGACAGCCCACAACACCGGGTGAACTAGGTGCCGTGTCAGTGCAGCGGGTCCAAAACTAAATATTGCGAAAAATCTGCAAAGAACCGGGACAGACGCCTCGACGTTCCCACAAGGGGATGTTAGACTCTACAGCACAAGAGGCGACTGAGGAGCTCGCCCTATAGCGACTGGAACAATGCGCGCTGTTTGAGATCGACTGTTTGGAAGCCGCCCCAAGATCCTGGAATTCGAAAGGCTGTGATGTATGTGTGCTTATCCCGCAGACTATCTCCTTATAGCAAAGGCTGATCGCATGGTGGACAAGTCTTTTCACGTCCAAGCATAACCTTAATCTTACGACTACGATCTGAACACACTCCATTAAATGCCGAAATTCACTAGTCATGTTGGCGCGGATCCGAGCTTAGGCAGTTAGAGGTTGGTGCACAGATCCACTCTTAGGCATACGAAAGGTAACAAAAGCGCCTGAATTATGCCCAATTATTTGAGACTGTCCGCCATAGTAACAAAATAGCAGTGAAAAAAGTTTTGCAACGATATGTCCGGTTGTTATTGGACCGTGGGACGTTTTGTCGCATACTCCTTTCAACAAATCACTATTATACAAGGTGTTTCAGGATAGGGTTGAAACTTTTTCCTAGATTCGGTCGTTTTCTAGTACCTACTTTTTGGTGAAAATAATTACATCGAGATTTGGTGGACGGTTAACGTCCGCCTTTATTGAATAAAAATAAAACCACTAACTCAGTGGGTATGTTGCATACTTAACTAACAGAATTGATGTACATGTAGGTAAATTCCAAACACTGAAAGTTCAATGGCATCAAAAGAAAAACGGGACTGGACTAGGTCATTGCACTCCCTAGACCTACACAGCACTGTTTCGAAATCTCCACTATCCATCCAGTTTTTATTACAATTTCCAGTTTTTTTTTTTGTAAGAAAAAATTTTATACGGAATTTCGATTTGAGTGATAAGGAGTGTTTTCTTCTAATAATGAGAACTTTCTATTCCTGAAGTTTCTTAAGCCTATCCTGAAATTATATACAGGTTGTATATAAAAATATAATTTTGCTATTAACAATTTTATTAGTGAACTGCCAAATATTGTGTTCTTACATTTTGAGTGACTTGTAATTAAGCAATAAGTTATTGTCACCAAATAATGCTTACCTATAATTGTACTGACTTTAAAGTTTTAAGATTACAATTTTGTATATATTTACATAATATATGAATTTGCCATTATTAATTTTAGCACCATACTCGTGTGTATTTTGCGGAGCTAAACCTTTCAACACGTAGAAAGTTGTACTTTTACTTAAGTACGTAACAAACTCATTTTGCGCTCAGTGGAAATTATATCGCACCCAGGCTTTCCACTCTGACCAACTAAACTGACCAACTGAAACGGATAAACTATTTTTCTTTCCCAACGATTCAACTTTTTGGTTGGTCCGATAAGAATATTTTATTAATTTAAATTTGTTCCCATCTGACCAATTGAAACGGATCAACTATTTTTCTTTTTTTTTTTGCCTTTAATACGTTTTTATAACAAAATTCAGAGGCATTTTCATGATTTTTTTCTATCTAGTGAAGTAAATTTTTTTTTGCCTTAGTTAAATACGTTTTTATAACAAAATTCAGAGGCATGTTCATGATTTTTTTCTATCTAGTGAAGTAAATTTTTTTTTGCCTTAGTTAAATACGTTTTTATAACAAAATTCAGAGGCATGATCATGATTTTTTTCTATCTAGTGAAGTAAATTTTTTTTTTTGCCTTAGTTAAATACGTTTTTATAACTAAATTCAGAGGCATGTTCATGATTTTTTTTCTATATAGCGAAGTTAAAAAATCCCCACCCGGGAACCGTGGTACAAGTACAACCGCTTTGTACGGTCAGTTTAGTTGGTCGGAGTGGAAAGCCTTGGTCGAGTCAGTTGGTCGGAGTACCCGTTTATCCAGTTGATCTGGTGGGAATAAAATTTTACCAAATTCTGATCAACTAGTTGGTTGGATCGGAATAAATGCCTTCATCGAGTTCCATTCTGCACAACTAGTTGGTCTGTTTAGTTGGTCGAAGTGGAAAGCCTGGTCGCACCATGTATGCGTACAGTTTACGCGACGCATCAGTGTGAAGCTAGGTTTAACTTTTAAAACAACTAATTCTACCTATATGCCCAACACGAGATTGTTAGAAAATTAGCGCTAAAATTGAAATTTAATTAAAATGAAATGAAAAATGTGTGTACTTAACTCAACTGTTACTAGAATTATATAGTAATCTGCGCTAAAATTACATTCTCAAATTAAATTTATGAAAGTGCTGTAATGATTGAAAGCTTCGAGTGAAAAAGAAATAGAGGGGTTGTCTCATACAAAATAAATCATTAACTCTCGACACACCGAATATACAGGGTGTTGTAACGGCCAGTACATTAATGTCGCCAGCGCAATTGTCATGTTTTTCCGAGACAAAAAAGTAAATAAAGTTTTTCTCTAAAGTGTCAAGTTTTCGAGATATTAATTTTTGAAATTTATGTTTTTGTCGAGTGTAATTTGACAATTTGTAATTTGTGCTGGTTGGGGTCGAAAAACTCACGCCGCGCTGTCTCGCTCGCCGCGCATCTCCTCTCTCCGCGCACTCGTCCCTGCTCGCTCACTCACCGCGCGCCTTTCATTCCCACGTTCTTTCGTACGGAATATTAGATCCTTTTTACACTAAATAAATCAATTAGTTTGTATGAAAACTGTAACTTTTTATTTAAGGGGAATACAAAAAAAATTCATTTGACTTTTTCGTTTTTTTTTTATTGATACCCGAGACACTTGGCGCCGTCAGCATGGATTGTTGAGCCGACGACGCCCAAAAGCATTCGTTTTAGAACGGGGGCTGCGAATGCCGTGCCGGCGTGACAGATGCCTTTTTACGCTTCTCTTGAAAGATCCTAAGTCGTACACTGAAGGAAACACATCGGGAGGAAGTGCATTCGAGAGTTTCGCAGTGTGGAAGATAAAAGAAATACTGGTTCGAAAGAAAGAAATATCGTTACTATTGATCCCAATAATGATTTCCTAAATTTAAAGTAGTGGCCGTTACACCTGTATACCGGCCCACATACAAAACTGTTGTATGGAGTATGGCAATTTAGGAACACATTCATGCGACAAATTTGATACCGTAGCGCCGGGTTACTTTGGCTTATTTTTTAAACAATTTTAGAATTTGATCTGTAGTTTGTTTTGGTATGGTCATTTTAGTATTCTTATATTTTATATACAAGCTCAAAGATGTAACTAATGATATGCAAAGTGTATTTTAGAAATATGCTAAGCATAACTTAGGTTTTTTTTTTTGTAAAGTTTGGGCCAAAGTTTTTCTTAGGAAAGGGTTACTTAAATCCCATGAAAATTTATCGGTGAAAAGTCGCATTTAGAGCTATCAGTGGCTAAAGTAATCCCCAAGGGCGGTAAGATTGAATATCTACGACAGGTTTAATGTAAGAAATAGTTCAAAATAAATAAAAGTACGATAGAAAATCATCATTACCAAAATAAAACGGCGAGTCGGTAAATGTACCGCAAGTACGCATCTATATAGCCATCTATTGGTTAGCGAAGGAACTGCAACGTTTGGTTGCGTGGTAGCGACATGGCGGAAAGTTAAAAAAAATTCTCGATTTGGGCCAAAGTTATGCCCTAGGGTCAAAGTAACCCGCCGCTACGGTACCCGCATACGACCGAATGTGATGATGGCATCATTTAAATGGTGCCATGTGTCGCCCCGTCAAAAAGAAAAGTGTTTTAAAAATACCCCCTGTATTTATTTTTTCCTCAAAGAATAAAACGGCAATATTTAAGACAATAAAGGTGTTTCAGGAAAATAAAACAGAATTTAATTGTGGTAATGTACATTTATTTCAAATTCTTGAATATTATTCCTCAATACAGCGTCGTATAAATGGTTTATAAAAAGCCACATCAGTCGCCTAAAGGTGTAACCGCACTAGGCGGAACTGCACTTGTTTTACGCTCGTTTGTGTGAATGAGGTGAACCACACTACGCGGCACTGCAGTCTTTTGCACAATTTCTTATAAACAACTTTTTTTTTTTGGGGGCCTGTGCAGTTTCGCTTAGTGCGGTCAGGCCCTTATTGTAAACAATAAGTACCTATACACGGTTATAATAAATACTATCGCACTGGTAGACAAAAATAAATGCAATTATTATATATAGGTACCTTATACGATGACATAATTTTTATAACCACAACAGACTAAGACCCTTGAATTTTTCGGGTTTACGATCCAATTTTGTTCTACTACCGCTTCGAATTGTTTCAATTCCACGTTTTTCTATTTCAGAAAAAAAATGGACTTACGAAATTCGATGGCCACGTTGTCGTCACAATAAAGGCTTAAGTCATTGGCAACTCTGGGCGAGTGAGTCGGTGCACTTCAGTCAACCACATTTTACATTTTCCATTTTTATGTTTAAAGGTGTGCACCGCACGGCGCGCCCCGTAAAAATATTCTTTGTATGAAATTGTCATGTCAGAAAGAGACATGTTTTTTCGGGAGTGATGGATGAGGAAGGCTAAATCTATGTTCGCAGCGCATTGAAAATGCTATTTTAGTTTAGATCGCCAGAACGCAGCTAATGTTGAAATTTACTGACTCACCCGCCGCACTACTTCAAAAGTATCTAAATACTTAACTTGTAATTATAAAAATCCTAAAGCTAGACTTGTCGAAAACAATTCACGTCACACACACAACTGGGGGATGTTATTGCACATTTATTGAGATATACACGTAGTAGTATTACAATGGTTGTAACATTCAAAAATGTTGTATGAACTGAAAAGTCTCCACGGAAATATTGTAAAATTACAAATTGCTTCAAAATACTATAATATAATGCCATGCATTCACTTTAAATATAGGACAAGGCCATACATTCATATAAAAATTTACTCACAACTAGGACCAGCCACTTTGAAACAATCAAAAGATTTAAAATTTTATTTTAAAACAGAACACAAACAGAATAGTATTCTGGATTTAAAATCGAGATGAGTGCCTACACTTTGGCCGACCGCATTTGAATTGGTGCGTCGCACGCACACAGCATTTCTTCAAAGTACACAATTCGAAATATGAATCAACAAAATGCACAAGTTAAAAATTCTGCTGTAAGAAATGAGACCAGAAACATTTATAATCTTTTATATTCCTTCCCGTTGTGCTGGAACACTTTGCCTATTCATGTTAGGTACAGTTGAAGTTGTTAAATTTGGACAGGCAGACTTGGCTGATTGGGTAAAATGTTTTTTGTTTAGTCATTATTTTGATATTAGTTTGGAAGGAAGATGGACAAAAATGTATGGGACGCGTCCCCACCGAGCAATAGCGACCGGACATATGTCGTTGGAAAGCTCTCTTCGTGATTGCCAGAGGCGGACTAGCAGCCTTAGCCGCCCTAGGCCGTTTAGTACCAGCCGCCCCAATTCAATGCAGCCGCCCCTTTCAAGTTTACAGCATAGATACAAATGTGAAGTTGTATGAAAATCAGTATTGCGTTCGGTTCAACCTGCCAAAAATATATTAGGTATTTCTCGGCTTATTTTACATATAGTAAAAGTATTTTTTACAAGTTTTACGGCAATATTGACCTTATAGTCATAGCAAAATTATTTTTTCCGCGTAAATAGTGCGTCATCACCTCCGCCGCGCTCACCACTCCCGCACGTCGCACGCACTTGCTCCGGCCGGCACCCTTTCTATTCTGTACCTGCGCTCACTGCTTCCAGCAGCAGGTACAGATTGGCCGCCCCTAATATCTGGCCGCCCTAGGCCCGGGCCTAGTCGGCCTATATGGAAAGTCCGCCTCTGGTGATTGCCATTTGTTACTGTGGCGGTCAGTCTCAAATCATTTGTCATTGTATGTAATAAATTGTTTATTTCACTAAAAACACTGATAAACAGTCCTTTTGCAGAAAAATATTGAATAGAAATCGATTTCTGTTTTAGCTGTAACTTTTTTCCTACAATGATTTGAGACTGACTGCCATAGTAACAAAACGGCGGTAATGAAAAGAGCGTTCCAACGGCATATGTCCGGTCGTTATTTGTTCGTTGGGGACGTTTTTGGGATTAATAATCAGGGTCGCCAGATGGTCCAGATAAAAAAAGAGGACATTTTTCACCAAAGGGTTTCCCCTTTGATTTTTCGGGTAAAACTTTTACGAAAAATCTATCCCACCTTTGTTTTGTCTAAAACTTTTTCCGCGGGCAAGACTTCAAAAAAGAGGACTTTCCGCGGTAAAAGCGGACACCTGGCAACCCTGTTAATAATACGAATTTATTTAACCCCTTTCGGCGCCGGTCGCACATATTTGTGCACGCCTATAGTCATTTTGTGAGACCATGCGCACACATAAGTGATTTAGAAAAGTGCTTTCATATAAATAGGTTTAATTGTAGTAGTAGTACGGTGGAAGTTTCGTAAAGCCTTGGCCTGTGCGCATGACTGGGTCCTAGCGGTCCTGGCGCCGAAAGGGTTAATGTAGGTATAAAAAATTTAAAAAAAGTTAAGTCAGATTAAACTGTCAATAATAAAGAAAACAATCCAACAAGAAGGTAAGGATGAGGGCTCAGCGGATGGGCGTCGGCGGCGCGCTGTGGAGGTGACGGAGTGTTCATAAGTCGCGGACGCCGGTGCCGTAGTTGGCGCCGCCGGCCCGGTTGAGCGCGTCGCGGAACTGCTCCACGTCGATCTCGCCCTGACTCTCCAGCTGCAGCTCCACCGCGAAGTTCTGCCGGTGTCGTGAGGAAGTACGTTAAGAGTTGATAACACACATATCTTACACTCTTAAATAGGGTTGCCATCTCCATGTTGGTAAAACTAGGACAAGAAAATGTAAAACCCCTGACATTTTGGACAAAAATCCGGACACAAAATAAAAATGTACCTAATCATTTTTCCATTATATTGTGTAATTAAAAAACCAAGTGAATAAAAATACTTATGAACTATTAATATATATACAGTAGATGATATATAAACAGGATATAAATATGTACCACATAATGTGATAGATATGTGACAATAACCGAGACCCGAGAAACGGACATTTGGTGCGGTATTTAAAAACCTAGGATGATTTAAAAACCCGCCCGGACTTCCCCGGACACCCTAAAAACCCTGACCCTGTCCGGGGAAACCCAGACGGATGGCAACCCTACTTTTACAACCAAATTATTTGACATACATACATACCTACCACACACTGTATCCCGACAATCGGGTAAGCAGAGTAATAGGTGTTGTGCTGTAAGTACTCTGGCAAACAACAGCACAACTCTGTCAGACCACCATATTTAGCAAAGTTTATATCCCACTGTATGATGTGATGGATGACTGACTAGTGAGTGGAATTATCATGTCCAAATGAGAGGTGGCTAACCTGTCGCCCTTTATCGTGGTATCATGTTATGGTGATACCTAGTCGCCTGTTACGATCGCGCGGGGAAAGATGCAGTGGGGAGAGACTATTATTTTATGTACGGGACCCCATTCGGTGCAACACTTAAAATATTAAGCTGCAGTGACTGCAAGATTTATTTGGTAAGCCTCTTCTCACAAAATTTGTTATTTTTTCGTGAATTTATTTTGTCGTGAATTTCAAGCATGAGAATAAATGGTTGGTAATAAAATAACATTCGAAAAGTCGGTAGGTCAAATTCGATCAACCAAAATATTGCACATCAATTTATGGTTACGTGTATGGACAATTTTTCACCGCTAGCAACACTAATTTTACGCGCGCTTTTCTCATTGCTGTCAGTGTCACTCACGTGTTTATCTTCGATGTAATTGAGATTATTGAATCTATTCAACATTCAAATTGACGTTTTGCTCATTAGTTTCGTGCAATGGAAGATTTTATAAAAGAAGTCGGCAGCAAGCTGCCGTGCAGGGAGGCGCAATTGCGCGAGCTGTACTCACTAATCGGCGAGTACGACGAACCGGTGCCTCACTGCCTCTTCATATCCGGCAACACGGCGACCGGCAAGTCTGCGGCGGTCCGGGCGCTCCTCGCGCACCGCGCGCACCGCCACGCGACCGCGAGCTGCGTCGAGGCCTACACGCCGCGCGTCCTCTACGAGACTATCATCGAACAACTGCGCATCGGCGGAAGTGAGGTTAACCAGCGCTGTGACACACTCAAAAGTTTCGTTCAGCAACTAAGCGCGCTAGAAGCGGACGACGCGCGATACGAGCCGATCATAATCGTCTTAGACAAGGCCGAGAGACTCCGGAGTATGGACCACGCGATAATATCGACCTTCGTACGTTTGCGCGAGTTTTGCAATCTCAATATTTGCACAATTCTCATAACGGATCTGATATACGAGAACTTCTTCATAAAAATGGGCATTCGAGAGCCGATAAAGATATATTTTCCGAATTACAGTAAAGAGGAGTTGCTTAAAATTATATTTTTAAGCCACGAGTCATTCGCAAACTACGTCTTGAGCGGTTCCGAAGTGGACTACGAAACGAGACAGGCCGTGATGAGTGCCAATCTGTTCGGCAACTTCCTCAACGCGTTCCTCAGCGTTTTCTACAGGCCGTGCCGCGACCTCATCGAGTTGCGCCACATGGCGAGAATAAACTTCGTCAAATACTGCGAGCCGATAATGAGAAAGGAAATAAAAGCGGACGATTTAGCGCGACTCTGGCGACACATCTCGCCAATACTCAAATCCAGCCTCGAGTTGCTTTACTTGCGGCTCAGTTCCTCCTCAAACTCCTCGGGCGTTTCGCCGGGAAAGGAGAACAGCAATCCCGATTTTAAACGTTTTCGGAATGTCGCTACCGAAACAAACGAAAAAAGGCTAACCGAGGAGCTAACCTCGACGAACACGTTCGCGCAAAGCTTCGAACTGCCTTACTACGCTAAATATCTCCTCATAGCGGCCTACTTGGCCAGCTACAACCCGCCGAAAGAAGATAAACGCCTCTTCATGAAGCACCACGGGAAGCAGCGCAAGCGTATGCAGCAAGTTCGCGCGAAAGCAAAGATCAGCGAGAAACTCAACACGCAACTCGGCCCAAAAGTGTTCACGCTTGACCGGCTGCTGGCGATCTTTTACGCCATTCTAGAAGACAAGATCGGCCTGACGAGCAATCTGCTGTCGCAAATAGCCACACTGGTGGAGCTCAAGTTGCTCTCTAGCGGCAAAGAGTTAGATTTGGACGGCGGTAAATACAAGTGTGTGGTCGGTTATGATTTCATAGCGGCGGTCGCTCGGACGGTCGGCTTTAATATTCGCAAGTATTTATACGATTTCATTTGAAGTTATTTATTTATTTTTTTTTTTTATTGTAAGCTCGACTTTTGGCGCCGACGCACCCATGATGTGTCTAACGGCGCCCATCGACATTCGGTCGTATGCGGGGGTTGTGAATGCCGTGCCGGCCTGACAGGTGCCCATTCACGCCCCTCTTGAAGGACCCGAGACTACTTGGGGGGGAAATATATGGGCAGGGAGAGCGTTCCAGAGTTTACCGGTTCTGTAAAGGAAAGATCTGCAGAATCGATTGGTACGCATCCGCGGTAAGTCATATTCCGCTGCACGCAATATTATTATAATATTATTTTTTATTTATTTAATTAGACTTTTTTTTCCTATGTGCATATTATTTATATTAATTTGATATAATTATAAATCAATACAGGTATACAAAATTAATATATACACAAAAACAAAAATGGCATTATTGCCGGCGGCGGCGGGAGACAGGCCTCCATGCGCGCTGGTGGGTGCAGGCCGTGGCTACGGAGCTCTCCGAGACGACGCGAGACTAGCTTCGAGCGATAACCACCCATTATTATATTATTATTAATAGGCTGACAGCTATTAGCTGATTGATACACCTATATCAGAACACTTATTTAATTACTATTATTATATACATTTTTGATTTTTATTTGTTTTGTTTTTGGTTTGACATTATTGTCCAGTTTGTACTACTCTGTTGGCTAGAAAGTGTTGTCGAGGGTTCTGCTTAAACCGATTGTAATAAAGCTTTTTCGAGTTTCTCCTATTCTGTGGAATTTTACATAGGGAAGTCGCACCGATGAGGAAACTTTGCATTATTGTGGTTTATAGCGTGTTGGCTTTCGATGATGCATAATTTATTTTTAAAGTTAGTGTGCACAATAAACAATGTATTTGGTAAAATGGCTATTAATTCCACCCAGTAAGGCTCTTTCAAATTAGTTAGGGCCATAAATAGGCACTTATTATTCACAATATTTTATCGACTCAATAAAACTCTAACGCTGAATGACAGACAACGCCCAGCCTAAAACAGTGGGTCTAGAAGCGTGAAACTTTGCATAGCATTCCTTATATAAAGTAGGTAAGAAACTATTTTAGAAAATCAATCCCCTAAAAAGTTTAAATCCCCTAATAATTTTGTATTGTAGTTTTTTTTTATGGAAACTGTCAATGCTTCCCTTCATTTCATGTCGGCTACACTACACTGAACTGAACGGAAAACACGAACTATTTAAATAGCCGTTTCGACCGACCTATCATTCAGTGCGGTGGTAACAACCCGGGCGGTATAAACCCTACCACCTAGTAAGGTAAGAAGGGAAGGGACCTACAGTTTTACGTGGAATCCGAACCACGGTCAGCCTCCAGCGGTCGAGCGGTCACCCATCAAGTACTGACCGCGCTCAGGGTTGCTTAACAACAGTCGACCGACCGCACCACTGAGCTACCGAGGCTGACAAGTAAAGTTTGTCATTTTTGAAGTTAGAATTATGAAAATTGTTGTTTAGGCTTCTGCTTACAAATAAAAGTCAGTTGTATCAGCATTTTTGGAAATTCATCCCCTAAGAGGGAGGGAGGGAGTGAGAGATAGAGAGATATATTAATTGAGAAAATATATTGCGTTGACTCCAATTCAGCATGTGGTTTCAAGTTCAGAGTTAGGGCCCCTGAGCCCTACTATCACTGTGACCTTGATAGATCTATTGTGATCTCTCAATAGTTCACGCAGACCCACCCGCTGCGTGACTCGGCGCAAGAACCGTGCCTAGGTGAGAGGTGGCTAGCCTGTCGCCCTATAGCGCAGCATCTCATCCTTATTCCTTAGTCGTCTTTTACGACATGCACGGGGAGAGATGCAGTGGGGCTATTCTATTTAAGTACAGGCCCCACACGGTACATATATATCAGAAGCTTATAAAACTAGAAGATACTGTGAGCATATTTGTTTTGAATTTGCATTCTTATTTATACAAAGAAATTAAAACAATACCAATCATTATGTGACTCAAAGTTTAGACATTCTGACATTGTCGGGAACTGACACCATATTATATAACATTGTTAATAATTTTAAAACTTACTTTCTGCTTGATAGGTAATATCTTGTTGACATTGCTAAACGTGGTGTGGCCGGTGTTGTGTTTGTCGAAGGTGTGGATCTAAGCTTACGATGGCTTCACCGAACATATCCGGGCCCATCGGCAGTAGAGGAGGGTATTAATCGAGGCCGGGACTAGCGAGTGGCCACTCTAAATTTCCCGCGCATGCTTCACGTTTCGGCTCGCATCAAGCCCTCGTCAGCTAGTCTGCGTTGACTAGGACGCGGGGAAACCACCAGTCCCGCTCTCGACCTCCCTCTCTCTACCTATCCATATTCTGTAGGATGCTTCCAGTGACGTTTTCGAAGCTCTCTCCATATATGAACTTAGCGTCGATCTTGGGAGCCCTAGATTCTTGAAGAGACTGTAGAGCGACTTCGCTGGTAGTCCTCTTGCTCCGACTTCCACAGCGAAGAGATCAGTCTTGAATCCGTTTCTCACAATCCGGTCTACTAAGTTGCAGTACTTGTTAAGCTTGATGTTGTGGTCCTTCGGTATGTTACTTTCCCATGGAACTGTAAGTTCAACAAGTACTACATGCTTTGTCGCTTTTGAGAATATGAGTATATCCGGCCTTAATGCTGTGGTACAGATTTCCGAAGGCATTTGGTAATGCTTCTCATGTGTGTCCATCAATAATTCCCAATCCTTTGCTGCTCCCAAAATTGAAGAAGGTTTAGTCCTATCTTTGGGCAGCTTATTGGCACAAGGGTACTTGCACTGCCGTGACGGTAAAACGATGTATGTTCAAAAGTACTGTTTTGAGATAAACGCGTTTGAAGGATTTGTGTTATGGCTAAACGCTGTAACTAGGCGGTGTTATGGTGAAACGATGTATTGGATATTACATCGTCGTGGCATACCTTAAATGGAGGGTTCTGGAAAAAAATGCATCGTTTTACCGCACAGAATCGTATGTTTTTGAACATACATCGTCATATCGATCTTCATAACTTCTTCAGTGAAGGTCCTACAAAGATAACATTTATATTGGGTGATAGGGCACGCCAAGAACTTTCGATTGAGCCGTGTTACGTAAAAACGCTGTATGTGCTCTCCCGCTACTCGCTACTCGCTCACTCGCTAGTCCCGGCCTCGATTAATACCCTCCTCTACTGCCGATGGGCCCGGATACATAGGTCCACGCGTAACAGACAGGGAATGCATCCCTATACTGTAGAGCTGCCTAAAGTGCGGACTAAGCGCTCCAGTATTTCTTTTATCTTCCGCACTGCGAAACTCTGGAATGCACTTCCTACTGATGTGTTTCCTTCAGTGTATGACTTGGGATCATTCAAGAGACGCGTAAAAAGGCATCTGTCACGCCGGCACGGCATTCGCAGCCCCCGTTCTAAAACGAATGCTTTTGGGCGTCGTCGGCTCAACAATCCATGCTGACGGCGCCAAGTGTCTCGCGTATCAATAAAAAAAAAAAAATTTAAAAAAAAAAAAATATGTTCGGTGAAGCCATCGCAAGCTTAGATCCACACCTTCCTTCCATCGTTTTACCGTCCGACGGCAGTGCAGTACAGCACTGATAGGATCTGATTACCCCGATTGTGAACGTACAACGGACCGCCTTGAGGTCTCAGTGCAGAGAATCTTTGCAATGATTTTTTTGTTGTAATAAGTACATTTGAATCTATGTTCGTGTCTTTTTATTTTTTTTTAATATCTAAAGCGATGACTCAATCAAGCTTAATGAACTTGATGACATCAAAAAATATCGAATATACATCTGGTGTACCAGTATATTTCATCTAAAAAAAAAAAATGACACGAACGAAAAGGCGACTAAGGGATATGACTCCCTTCTTATATTACTAGGTGGTAGGGTTAAACCCGCCCGGGTTGATACCACCGCACTGAATGAAAGGTCGGTCGAAATGGCTATGTAAATAGTTTGTGTTTTCCGTCCAGTTCAGTGTAGCCGGCACGACCGAAGGGAAGCGCTGACGTGGCACCAAGTTCATCCGGTGTTATGGGCTGACATCACGGATGTTGTAGGTGATGTAGCCAACCGTGTCAGTTCCATAAAAAAAAAACCAGAGTTCTTGCAGCGCAACATCGATTACTCTGCTTACCCCGAATGTCGGGATTAAGCGTGTGTGATATGTATGTATGTAGAAACACACTTTAATCTCCGTGCGTTTCGACCGACGACGTTTCATTCAGTGCGGTGGTATCAACCCGGGCGGGTTGAACCCTACCACCGAGTAAGGTAGGAAGAAAAGGGACCTACAGTTTTACGTGGAATCCGGACCACGGTCAGCCTCCAACGGTCGAGCGGTCACCCATAAGGTAAATTAAAGCACAACACCGACCACCACGTTTCGCAAAGTATTTTCTTTCAAGACAATACTTTGCAATCAAACAAGATTCAATCGATCAAGCAACAAGTAAGGCAAAGTGCGTTTCTCTCACCGAGATAATGTCCTTCATGAGCGCCTTGTCGGTGGACATCTTGGCTCGGTTGATTACGGACACGTTGGGCCCCACCCACGTCACGAACAGGAACTTCCGCCGCTTCGACATCTCGTCACCCATCTGCAGCCTGCAATGCATGTCGCAACGTACCCGCCAAGAACATTTAGAAGAGGTAGGGACGTAGGCAGGGTTGCCAGGTGTCCGCTTTTACCGCGGACAGTCCTCTTTTTTGAAGTCTTGTCAGCGGAAAAGTTAGATAGATAGATAGAATTTTCTTTATTGCTCCAGTAAACATGAAAAAGTAACAAAATACATTGGAAAATTTACATAAGGTGCAAAGGCGGACTTATCCCTTACAGAGATTTCTTACAGTCAACCTTTGGATGTTTGAAATTCGATAATATAGTGGAATGTAAGTTTTAGACTTCCGCGGACAAAACAAAGGAGGGATAGATTTTTCGTAAAAGTTTTACCCGAAAAATTTCCTCTTTTTTTATCTGGACCATCTGGCATCCCTGGACGTAGGACTGTCCAATGCTTATATGAGAAACAGCGTCGCCGAGCTCCGCGGGTAGCGGAGGGGACGGCGCGCGCTCTGATTGGGTGGTATCGCGCTGTGATTGGTTGGTAACGAATGTTATTTGTACGTTTATACAAATATCGTGTTACGCTGGCGCGGGGAAGGTCCGACGTCCCTACATCTAACATTCTTGGTTCTCGCATTGATGCAAACGCAACTGTATAAACGTGTCGTTAGAAATTGCTTTATTTTGTTTATTGTTTATGTAATCCGATATGGGTGGCTTGAGTCGGAGGGGCCAAAGCACATGCTCCGACCAGCTAATATCATCTCCGAGAAGGTAGGTGCCACACCAGAGACTTCCCTGGATTGCTGAATATACTGGACTAGAGGAGAACACAACCGACACCTTACATCCAGTAAGATGGATGTGGCAATAGTGTTTTCCGACCAGTTTAATTAGCCAGCTCGGCCAAAAGGGAAGCGGCACCGGCACGGCACCTAGTTCCACGAGGTGTGGTGGGCGGGCAGACATCACAAGTGCAGTAGGATGATGCAGTTTTTTTTTAATGGAAACTGACGGTTGGCTACATCACTTACAACATCCGTGATGTCAGCCCATAACACCGGGTGAACAGGTACGTGTCAGTGCTTCCCTTCATTTCATGTCGGCTACACTGAACTAGACGGAAAACACGAATTATTTACATAGCCGTTTCGGCCAACTTTTCATTCAGTGCGGTGGTACCAACCCGGGCGGGATAAACCCTACCAACTAGTAAGGTAAGAAGGGAAGGGACCTACAGTTTTACGAGGAATCCGAACCGCGATCAGCCTCCAACAGTCGAGCGGTCACCCATCCAAGTCAGTACTTGGATGGGTGGTACTAACAAGTAGAAATTCTACCTTTATTATATTTAATGGAATTAAACCATAAATACACTAAAATATAAATATAGGAATTTATATTTTAAAAAATAAGCTAATTTTAAGCTATTGGATTCATATTTCAATTATATAGGTTTTAATCCTTTTTTTATTTATTTTAATTCAAATAAATTTAATTTATTATTATTTTATGTTCTTTATTTCACATTTTCAAAATTTTCTATTAATTTTACATATATTATACAAGTATTAAAAATACAAAGTAATAAAAATACACAAAATTAATAAAAAAATTAAAAACGGTAATACCGCCGGCGGCGGGAGACAAGCCTCCAAGCACGCCGGCGGGTGCAGGCCGTGGCTACGGAGTTCTCCGAGACGACGCGAGGCAAGCTACGAGCGATAGGTGGTGGTACTAGACACGTAGGCCACCACCACCCCCATCTCGGAGAGCTCCGTATCCACCGGACTGCACGGCGACGTCGTCGCGCAGCTCTTTGAAGTCTTAATCTTCGCGCGCGCGTCGCCTCATGGTCGCACGCACCACCGGTAGCGGGGGCACTAGACGGGACGTGAGGTCCCGATGACCCCAAGCTTGCCGATGGTGGACGTCGCCCTCACCGTAGATGTTGTGGCTCGGCCGACGTCAACGCTCCATCTTCTTCGTCGATGAATGCACCGGCGGCGTGGAGCTGGGTGGTGGGGTGTGCGTGTGGTGTCCGAGAAGAAAGGGCGGCTCCTGTATTGGACGACCCGGGCGCGGGGAGGCCGGGCGACGCGGTGGGCGGAGGCAGTGCTGCTGCGGGCGAGCGGTGGCGGCGGCGGCGTCGAAGTCGAGCGCCGCGGCGGCCGACCGTCGCTGCAGAGCCTGCTCTCCATCACGCGCGTCGCGTCCCGGGTGGTCTGCAGCCGCTTCTGTCGCCAGGCATGTGAAGTTGGTGGAGAACGAAGGACGCCGAGCGGCGGCGGTGGTGGTGCCGGCACGGTGCCTCCAACCGTGCGGGTCGCTGCGCCGCTGGAGAAGGGTCCGCGCGTGGCGGAAGCTCGATGGGTTCGTCCCAGGAAAAAAAATTGTAAACAATTTTTTTCAAGTGAAATTTTTTTGACATGTCCGTTTGACAGCTCTTTATTATTATTATTATTAATTAGAACATTAATTTCAATTTCTTCTAATTCTTGGTTAGGTTGTTGGATTGGATTAGAAATTAACTTATTAAGATTTATCCCTATTATCTCTAATAACAATAATCTTCTACCCTCTGAAGCGACTCTAAAATATTTCCTAGTTCAATCAATTGCCTCTGTAAATTTATTATTTGTAATTTTATTAAATATAATAAATTTTAAGTTATTTAATAATAATACAATAATAAGAATTATAATTAACGTTGCTTTTAACAACAGTCGATCGACCGCACCACTGAGCTACCGAGGCTGACAAATTCATTACTTACTTACTTAAATTTAGTACTGTACGTACTTGATTTTTTTTATGATTATGATTTTAATGATTACCTGATGTATCCGAACGCTCGGTCGTCGTCGCCGAACGCCTGCCGGAACTCTGAGAAGTCGGAGCCGCGCGCCGCGCACACGATCCGCGCACCCTCGAACTTGAACACCGCCCTGAGTGAGACGAGTGAGAGAGTGAGCGAGACCGCTCTAATCAAATCAAAGCATTCTTCATCTAACAAATCGAGACACCACTGCCAAGGGCGTAGCCAGGATTTTGTTCAGAGGGGGGCAGACAAGGAAAAACTAATAGGTGAATACGTTTATTACTGGAAACAAATATTTATTCATGTTCAGTAAGAAAGAAAGAAAATTTTTATTGTTCTTACATATTAGAATACTTTTAAATGATCCCTGTGTCCCTGGATACTGTAGCACAATCAGTATTCTTGGTAGATCGAGGTATTCTCTTGTTATTCCATAGTTTATTTATGCCATTGATCGGCTCCATAAACGGAGAATTCTAAATGGTAGGTATTATTGGCAGAAACTTAGTGATTTTTCTTTAAAATCAACCAATGACAATTTAACATTGGACTGCAATTTTTTAATGATGATTCTTTTAATTCGGTTCGGGATCACCCCGAGCACATCCTGCTAGAGGGGGGCAGCGGCCCAGCCCCCCAAAGCCTGTATCGGCTTCCCATAAGTTTTGATCCCATACAAATACATTAAAAAAAAATTAGTAAATTATTCCTTTTCGGACGTATTGTGTTAACAATGAGAGTACATCGGAAAAATTGGCCCCGTAAGCTAACAAAATCACTATTTTTATGTAAAAACGGCATTTAATTATTGTTAAAAAAAATTTTAACTCGCTCTAATAATTTTTATTAGATTTATTACATTTTTTTTTTTTTTTATTACAACTACTAAATGAAAGTTATACTTTTGTGTTATTGTTTTTTTATTCACTTTTTTTTTCTTTCTAAAGAGGGCCCCAAATTGTTTTGTGCCCAAGGGCATGGCCTAAGACGGCCCTGCCGGTTCTTCTTCATGGGTCTAATGGAACCGGATAGAACAAATTGTGACAAGTTCGAGTGCAGTCTAACTGCCATATGAATGATCAATAAACAATAAACGACAACCAGTAGATATGGGCTCACCAGTCGGTGGGAGTCGCGTCGGAGCGTACGTCCTCGTACGCCGCTCGGATGGTGTCGCGGTCCACGCCGGTCGTCATCGCCACCTGCAAGGAAGAGAACATGCCGTCAGTCGATTGTTTTTAACCCCCGACGAAAAAAACGGAGTGGTGTTATAAGTTTGACGTGTGTGTGTGTGTGTGTGTGTGTGTGTGTGTGTGTCTGTTTGTGGCATCGTAGCTCCCAAACGGATGGACTGATTTGGATGCGGTTTTTTTTAAAAAGCTGGAAATCAAAGTTAAATTACAAATAAAAAAAAACCCCCCGACCCTTAAAAAGTCCAAAATAATTTCCGTTTACTTACTTAAAGGAGTCGGGGGACCGCTAAGTAAATAAAATATAAAAACTCAGAGCTGCGCGGGAATTTACTTAGCGGTCTCCCGACTCCTTTAAGTAAACGGAAATTATTTTGAACTTTTTAAGGGTCGGGTTTTTTTTTGCTGATTTTATTAGATAGACACAAAGCTGGATTGTCATTGAAGAAATTCTACCTTAACTAATTTTCCCTATTTTTAACACCCTATGCAAAAAACAGAGGGGTGTGTGTCTCTGGCATCGTAGCTCCCAAACGGATGGACCTATTTGGATGCGGTTTTTTTATTAGGAAGCTTGTTTAATCGGGATGGTTCTTGTCTGTAATAAAGTAATCAAGTAATAAAGGAATAAAAAAAAAAATTATCTTAAAAAGTGGAACGATTTGCAGGCGGTTTTTTTAAAAGCTTAAAACCAAACCAAATGATGTGACTCGTCCGTCCGTCTGCGACAAGGCCATTATTACTAAATGTGTCAATATAATTTATGAATATAAGTACCTGTGTCAAAAAGTATTGAAAAAAAAGGGGGCTCCAATGTGACATCGAAAAAACTAAAATATATTTTTATATGGCAAGTGACACATGGCTGTAGCCAGATCGGCTTGTAGGTAGATTCCTGAAAGGTTTTTTTTTTTTCAAAACATGAAAATTTGGACTATATAAGAGTACACGCCGAGGCTGCTGTGCATGCACCTCTTTATCCAAGTAAAAAATTTACACTTCAAGAAGCATTCGCAAACTGATATATGCACACACTAGCCTTCAAACAGGCAGATATGTCGGAAGCAAAGGAATGCTCCAACATCCCGTCGTCCAGCCCATCTTCTACAGTTTTTATAAGATTTGAACCGACTTTTGCTATTTTCTCATAAACATTATTCATATCCCTTTTCAGGGCTTTATTCGCTTCCACATCGCCGCTTAGCGCGTTGAATATCGCGTCAACTTTCTTCGTCAGGTCTTCGACGCCCGTCGAGAGGTCCAACAGCTTGGCTATGAGGAGTTTCTGATTATTCTCGATGTTCAATAGGGTTTTGGAGTCGCCCACTTTGATCGCAGTCGGCGTTTCACCGCACTCGTCTGTCAAACTGCTCGGCGGAGGCCACTTCTTCTGGAATGGCGACGCATTTCTGGCGGCATTTTCACTGCTCATGGCTCTCTTCGGATGGTGTTGAGGTATTTTCGCAAATCGGGAAAAACAGAAAGAAAATAATTTGAAGCGCGATCTCGGGCGGGCGGTTGTCAAATAATAAGTAGAATAAGTTGTCAAAGTCAAAAGCGATCGAGTGTTATTTATGTCAATGGTAGATGAAAATAGGTACTATGCCAGTGAAAAGAATAAGTTTCCTTCGTTAGTTTGGTTGGTTGGGAAAATTAAATTAAGACGAAACAAGCGTTTGGTGCCACAATCGAAATGTGGCCGAGTGTGGTGTCATCTTCGAATTTCTCTCCGAAACTAATTTTAAAACAATATTACATTAATAGGTATTATTTATTAATTATTACGATTGATATTATACCTACAAATAAGGGCTCGAGCAAACGACCGAACTTATCTATCTGTCTATCTATATCTTAACTTGTTTAGTCGTAATCAAAAAACTTCCAAAATACATCGATGCCAAAATATATGCGAAATTGCACCGACTCTCCACTTAAAAAAAGCCTAAGGTTGCACTCCGGGAGTGCCGGCAGAAGTGAAAACTTAAACATCAACGTTGTGGATTTTTGAATATTTCGGAATGGTTAGGGAAAAATTTCGCACGAATTGTTTTATTTATCATTTATGTGGTAAAATACAATATTCATTTATTGCGCTGTCGTAGACAAACATGACAATTTATATTACATAAAAAATTTAACACTACAGAACTATTATAATTATTTTACATCAAAAAGTTTATTTCTCAGAAAAATCAACTTTCATCCATAATTTCAAAGAATCTTACGCTTTTTCGATCAGGCTACGGATCTGACGCGAGTTTAACATTTTTTACCCATTAAAAAAAGTGCCAAGCGCCGCTAAAGAAGTTTCGAATCTTACGCTTTTTCGATCAGGCAGGCTACGGATCTGACGCGAGATCTGACGCGAGTTTAACATTTTTTACCCATCTAAAAAAAGTGCCAAGCGCCACTAAAGAAGTTTTCACTTAAAAAATTCCAACTTTTTAGTCGGCCGCCGACTTTTTGGTCAACCGCCAACTTACGCTGCCTGAACGATCGTCCTCGACCTCAACGACTAAACAGTTGGGTTGGAGAGAAATCGTTCGTGTGCGCACCGCAACGACTAAACAGTACCTGAAAAAATATGTATTGACAGACAGACAGACGGCCAGCCAGCCAGACAGACAGACAGACAGACAGACAGACAGACAGCCAGCCAGACAGACAGACAGACGGACAACAAAGTGATCATATACGGGTTCAGTTTTTTCCTCCTTTGAGGTACGGAACCCTAAAAAGATTATTACTAAGAAAATAAGCAACTAAAATCTACACAATAAAAACCAAAAATACGTAGAACGTAACACTAACACATGCCTACTCCAAGCATCATTCACAATTTTTTTAAACGTACCTAGGTAACTATTTATTTTGCATAATATAGGTACACAGACACCTTCGCTGTCAGCACAGCACGTGCCGAGCCTTAGAGCGATAAAAAAGGTATGGACCCCGAACCCTATCCTCGCCAGCGTAAAACGATATAAGTAAAAGCATACTTGTTTCATTGAACGGTCGCGCGCTGGCCCGTCCCCGTCAGTCTGTCATCGACTGCGTTCGCAAAAACTTGTTTAAAATGCCCGCGTGCTCTGTGTTTACGTGTAAAACACTACAGCCAAGTTTAGTGTGCACAATAGTGGAATATCATATCATCGGTGAGTACACTCCGCTCCCCGCAACTCGGCGACGCTAGTTCTCATAAAAGCATTTGACATTCCGGCGTCCATACCTTTTTTATCGTTCTAGGCCGAGCCCAACAATTGGTGCAGTGCGAACTAGGCAAAATTAACTTCCAATTAATTTCGTCACAAACAAGCAATTCGGGAAAGTTTGCGCGCAATTCAATTTGATCGCATCGTCGGCATTCGAATTTCTCGCGCGGCCAGAATCGTTGACAACGAAAAATCGTCTCTAATTTCGCAATGCAGTAATAAAAAAAAAACGGGCTAAGTGCGAGTCGCACTCGCGCGCACCGAGGGTTCCGTACCGCCACGCACGTAATTGGCTGGTTTTTATTTATTTGTGTTAACTTTCTAATTTGTAGCCCCAAAATTGAAATTCTTTCATTTACGCTAAACATCCTGTGATTGAGTCATCCATCAAACTCTAAATGAAGGTACGAAATTTAAACTTTTTACGTTAAAAACTGTTGACGTGAATTTGCTTCCATAGTGGGAGCCAATCCAGAAAACTGATGATAACAAAATCGGGGGATACAGTTTGGTGTTGCAATGCAGCTTCATATCTATCATCTACATCCAAAATTTAATTACACCACTCGATAGCTAAAGGATCAAAGAATTCTTTACGTAATACGCTCTAGGAAAATATTACCCGTTACGTACACGTATTCACGTAAAACACACGGCCGTGTCCACGACACAGCCACACCCCGTTTTTTTACCGAGAAAATAAGCTGGGACAGACCAACGAGGAATTATGTACATACGTACCTACCTACATAACATAACATATATTATAAACATAATTCCTTATTCGGACAGACGGACAGACATACACAAGAATGATCCTACAAGGGTTCAGTTTTTTTCCTCTTTCGAAGTACGGAACCCTAAAAAACACGGTTCTTGTAGGTTTTACCCCTAAATTTAAAACTTTTTTTGTTATTTTTGTTAAAAAATATTGAAATTTTCAACGGCCTATCCCAATTACGGTTCAAATGATACAGCCCAGTAAAGGTAGTAGGACATACAGACATAAAATACGGCTTAGAAATAGGCTTCTGTACGGACCCATAAAAACCGGCCAAGTGCGAGTCGAACTCGCGCACCGAGGGTTTCGTATCGCCATGTCATGGTCAGCGCCACTCACGCCATCTTGTTTATGAAATGCTTCATATTAGTTAAAATTCATGACTAGTTAAAATGCTTCATAGTCTTTTCGGTAGATGGCGCACATACACTTTTTAGTTTCTTCTATGGGAACCCCCGTGAATTTTTTACTTTTTCTTATTGTTATTATTTGGTGTTATATCGGCAATAATAACACATATTCTGTGAAAATTTCAACGGGCTACCTATTACGGTTCAAGAGATACAGCCCTCGGACAGACAGACAGACGGCGTAGGCTTAGTAATAGGGTCCCGTACCGGATACGGAACCATAAAAATGAACGACGGGCGATAAAAAAAGAGGAGTCCGCACTATGCAGCGGCGCGGCACAGTATTTCGCGCGCCAATTAAGTATGTATGTACATTATATCAACTTTTTTTTTCTTACTTTCTTCGTCGGCTAGTGAAAACGTGTGTTGCGTCGCGCGTGTGCGCGACGGAGATGAAAAAGAAGACGACATTGTTGCTCATGGAGCATAGCCTGCCTGCTGCAAAGTGCTCTTGCTCGGTCGCCTCGTCGTCGTCGCCGCGCGAACAGCGGCGCGCGCGCAGCATTGCGATATATTTGTTTGAGTTGAGATAGCTTTTGCCCGCGGCTTCGCTCGCGTCAAATTCGTATTTAAAAAGTAGAAAGTAAGCCCGCTGCCGTACCTTTATTTTGGCGCGCGGATCAATTCGGTTTGTATGGGAGCCACATCTTAGCGTAACCGGAACTGAATTTTATTTAGCCTATCCGGTGTCTCGTATAGGTAAATGTGCTTGTACTAAGTTTCAACAAATTCGGATGATCGGTTTAAGAGTTATGGAGGAATGAATATACATACATACAGAAAAGATTTCTAAAAAATCGTCAATTTAGTTTTAATACCATACATAGAGTCTACAAACGCAGTATCTCAAAAAACAAAGTAACTTACTCCATGACCATCCCTTACAGATTTATTATTAGTATTGATTGATTGATTACCAGAGCTGTTCTCGCGGCTTCGCTTCCAAAAATGTCGTTTAACCATCGTTAGATATGTCAGAAAGTGTCGTCGATGAGAACCCCATACATTTTTTTATTTATTTTATGGAAACTGACACGGTTCGCTACATCACCTACAACATCCGTGATGTCAGCCAATAACACCTCGGTCACGAAGTACCTAACTATTACTTAATATGCATGTGCCTCGGTGTACTAAGTGCCGCTTCAGGTGCTTCCCTTCGGTCCTGTCGGCTACACTCAACTGGACGGAAAACACGAACCGAACTATATAGCCGTTTCGAACGAATTTTCATTCAGTGTGGTGGTATTAACGCGGGCGGGATAAACCGTACCATATAGTAAGGTAAGAAGCGAAGGGACCTACAGTTTTACGTGGAATCTTTGATCAAAGCTTCTTTGTCAAAAATACTTTGTCTATGTGAACTTTGATCAAAGCTACTGTGTCAAAAGTACATACCTACCGACAGAATTACATCAGTTGTCTCGCATGACACCTCGATCCACTCCACTGCTAACAATCTCCATAGACCACGTACTACTGTCAGTCAAATAATAAATAGCTACTAACGACTCGGCGAAAGTAGAGTACATACTCTTCATGCTTGGTCGGCTAGCTTAGGGTTGCCATTCGTCCCGGTACACCGGGACTTGTCACCGGTTTAGAATCTCAGTCCCGATCGTCCCGACTGACCACCAAATTATGTCCCGGTCTGGAACCAGAAGCCAGTTAGTTTTATCCATACTAATATTATTAAAAAAAATCTTCAAAGGGTTTAGTGTTTCTTCTTATTTCCTAACACTCCTTACAGAGCGTTTCAGGCATTATAAGTCCGTAGATTTCAGTCGCAGATGTCAATTATATGTGTATACATACATACATAGACAACGAACGTTCAGTGGAGGCTTTTGGCTAACTATCTGTGAGCTTACAGAGCTGCGTGGATCGTTCTGAATCGGACAATTTTCTGTGGCCTATAATTTATTGGCTGTGGACATTTAAAACCATTACCTACCTAATTATCTAATATAATTTAAGCATAATCTAGATTATGCATAATCTAGATTATGCTTAAATTATATTAGATAATTAGGTACACATATCAAAACCTAGGTTTTGATATATCAAAACCTAGGTTTTGATATGTGTCCCGGTCGCATATTACCAAAGTCCACTAGGCGAGTTATGCTGATTGGTCGATGCCAGTTTGGCGAGAAATCTGGCTCCGCCTCCGGTACTCCGAGCGAACCTACTGAATCCGATATTCGTTAGGTCGTTTATGTGATTTGGTGGCTCAGTGGTATAGTGTAGGGTGTTATTTTTTCGATCTCGCTCGACCATGGGTTCGTGTCCCTTTGCCAAAATTTGTTTTGTTTTTTTTTCGAAAATAATTCCGAAATTTATATTTCTTCCTTTTTTTTTGTTAAGTTATGTTAGGTTAGGGTGTTAAAATTAGGTTAAGGTTATTTTTTTATAACCGCCTAAAAAAACTTTATTTTCGAAAATACTTCCGAAATTAAAATTTTCCCGCCAATCTGAGAACGACCAATCAGAGCAACTCGCCTAGTGGACTTTGGGAATATGCGTCCCGGTCAGTACATGTACCTTTATGGCAACCCTAGGCTAGCTGGATGAAAGATGGCAGATTAGGCACGTGCGCTCGTAAAAGCAGGTCCTTAGAGCAATTATACTATAGGGCGCGCCCATGTCAGCCTCTATAGCTCAGTGGTGCAGACATTCGACTGTCGCTATTGCTCATTAAACGTTGCTAGTCTAACATGAGTACTAAGTTGGCATTGGCGTATATAGAGGGGGGGCCGGGTGGGCCGTGCCCACCCCAGAAGTGTCTGGTGCCCACCCCAGGATGTTGGGTAGCCAACCCAAAATTCTAGGGTGGGCAATTACACAATTTCACACAAAAACACTTAAATAATCTAAAGCTGAGGAATCAACATTAAATTCCATTTCCATGCAGGTAATCAAAATAAACACTTTAAAAAAAATATATTTTTGTTTCCCTTTGGCTCTGGAAGCATTAACCAAAACAATCCTTCTGCTACACCAGGTGGCGCGCCGCGATCGGCGCCGGCGCATTACTCTCGAAAAAAAATCATTTTGGAAGATTTTTCCATAAAACTTCATGAACTAAGATATGGATTGTATTTACAGATAAATATTCTAGCTATAAATGGCATTTTTTTATATATATTACGTATTCTAGGTGACAAAATTATTTTGTAAAGTTGTTCTATGTGAAAATCGCGACCTCTCTCAGGTTTTTTTTTTTTTATAAATTTATTAGACCGCCAATCGGTCATATAGTATTTTTATTATAAACACTAATAAATAACGGACCTAATCATACCTTTCTTGTGTATCAGCAGCCCCCCGTGTCGTTCACAATAAAATTTGTATGTGGAAATTTGTATGGTTTGTATTGTTTGTATGGAGAAAACTAGGTCACAAAAATTGCTTCTTTCTCGTAAATGTACTGTATACAAACACTATACGGCATATATTATTTCAACTACAGGAACTAAATAACACTTCTATCACCTCACTTTATCCAGAAAACGGATTTATATCGAGAAACAAGCCTCTAAAAACAGCCGAAATTGGTACCGAAAAGGAGGCATTTCCTTAGTATTTTTACGAAAAATTCCGATCAACTCAGCACAAACAAATGCACTCAATACATCCGGAATATAATGAAAAAGAGAAAAAACATCACTTATGGGTTCATCTGCACAAACAAACACTCAGAAAACCCGAAAACAGAAGAGCAACGTACAACGCCCTCCTATTATAACCGCTGTCTTGATGACACTGACAGGGCGGTAAATCTGACATTTCTCTATGGGGGAATGGTTGTCGCCTAAAGGGAAATTTATTCTACTATTTGAATTCGTCACTTTCAAATACACACGGCTAAGTGAGATAAAAGAATAAAATAATTTGGTTGGGGCCACCCAACAAAACAAAGAATAAAAAGAAAGCGGCCGCTCCATTCGTAAAGGTATAATGTATAAAGCGACCGATATCGGCCGCTCCAACGGCAAAAGGTTAATTTAGGTAAAGAAACTTTTCAAAATCAATGGTTGAAATGCGGCTCAACACTTCAAGTTCAAATTCTCTATTTTTATTGCGTAGCGTAGGTACATCGGGTTTCGGCTTCATCGGCCATCGCTTTTCAGGGGCCAGGCTTACCCTGGAAAATAACCCTAGATACGCCAATGTAAGTTGGGGGTTTCGGCCTCCTCTTAGCTCACGCTGCCGACTCCACTCAGGTCGGTGGGTCAAATGAGATACCACCCTAAACGCTGGGTTGAGTACTGCGGGGTTCCGTTAAAAGCCCCAGAATGCTTCGTGCTTCTGCACGGAACACTGGAGTTGGTCTCGCAGGGGTTGTGGTTTAGCGTTGATTCCCTGGTGCTTCCGTACTTGTGTAGTTAAAGCACCTAACACGGGAATAAGTAACGAAAGCTGCGAGTGGTGAGCCACTTAGAGCTCCGTAACCAATGTGGAGAATTGGTAGACATGCGAATAATGTAGATCGGTATGTCGGTGCTACACACACTTATATGTGGATGTGGGATGGACTTCTCACGAGCTAATGACGCTGACGTAAGTCTGTCATTCGAGACCGGTGGATCCCCGGTACACATTAGGTGGTGGTCATATGCACTTCCACGCATATACATAGCTGGTGAAAACAAAAGCCTTTGGGCTAGTACAAAACGCTGAGGCCCTGGGCACAGGTTGCGGTTGGATAGGGTGCTGACCCCAGTGGCAGTGAAGGCTTCACCCCCGGCTCTCGACTTCGGTCGGGGGTTCCTTCGGGTGGACGGGTGGTGGCTCGGATCGGCTGGGGAAAGGTCGCAGCCTGTGTTTCCCATGGGATTATTTCGGAAGAACGGATGTTCGATAGAGCAGCTATGGGGCCTCGATCTGGCATACATGATCACTGTACTCGTAAGAGTGCAGGTAGTAGACGTCTGGATTTTGTAGCCGAAAGGCTGGTATCTCTGGACGTCTATAAACAAAAACGAAAAATCAAATAAAATGATAGAAAAGAAAGTTTGTCGCTATTGATGGTTATGCAACGCTGGGCCGGTCAGTACTTGGATGGGTGACCGCTCGACCCACCGCTCGACCGTTGGGGGCTGATGTGATTCGGAATCCACTTCAAACTCTTCCCTTCTTCTTCTTCTTCTCGTCCCTTCCTTTCTTACCTTACTAGGTGGTAGGGTTCAACCAATGGCGGTTCCTCAGGTGAAGCAAGCGAGGCGCCGCACACTGGTCCCAAATTGAAAAAAAGCGGACTTACGAATTTAGTCTGGATTTTCGGGTTTTTTTGTTATCTGTCTGTCATATTATGTTAAAGAGATTCGTATAAAGTACAAATTGACCTAACTGAATACAATACTTCGAAGAAAAAAAATATTTTTCTTTTTTTACTATGGAGAAAAACACATTTTCTCTATTTGTCTTCGTGGAACCTAGTGGAACCTCACAGTTCAATATGATAATAATGTACTAGCATGAGGTCTTCCAGATGGCTATCAAAGTTGCTGCATCGGCTTGCATCGGAGCGACTTTAACAAACTTTTATGTTTTTGAAAAAAATACATAGTATTATTATTATTGTAATCGGTGTAGTTTCATATGTATATCAAAAAGTTTCAAGAACGAATATTTGTTAATTGCACACAAACGTAAATAAAAAAATAAAACAATTTTTTTCTGTCTTTTTCTTTGCGGAACCTAGTGGAACCTCACAGATTGATATGTTAACAATGTACTATAGCATGAGGTCTTCAAGATGGCTACTAAAGTTGTCACAGTAGCTTTCATCCGAGCGTATTTGATAAACTTTCCATAAAAAAAATCACAATAATGTTATTATTATGCTGATAACTAGTAATAACTGTAAAGACTTTGTCAATTCGTGAAACCACTTAAAATATTAACCCGATAAGTGGACATTTAATAGTTCAATACACTTAAACGCGAATATCTCAAGCGGTTTCACGAGAAACCTTGTCATCCGCACTGCAATTTCCAAACTGAAAAACAAAAATAATGACGATTTAACACTGTTCATGAAAGAAAAATTACATAAAGCAAGAGTACTATTACGAAAACATATTTTTAACTTGCCTTTATAACTTGAATCCATTATGATGACAAATAAGCCATGGTTCAACCGTCTATGCCGCATAGCTGTCGAGGCCAAGAACCAACCCTACACTAGGCAAGGCGCGCACTTAACGCCTCCTCCAGGTCTTGCAAGCGAACACTCATCGTGGCCAAGTCCAAGCACGATCATAGAATTGGCGAGAGACTAGTGCGATGTCCGACCGGCAGCCGCGCATTCTGGTCTCTCGCGAACTCTATCGGACGAAACTTCTGTCGCTCTGCTACACCACCTCTGGAACGGTCTGACAGATCACTCGCTATCCTCGCGAAGGAAAAGGCGAACATTTTTGCTCGTCTTTTCGCGTCTAACTCAACGTTGGATGACAGGGTGCAACTCCTCCCTCGATACCACGCTGTGGGATTTCGATGATGGAGCCGAAGATGCACCCTAGACAGGTATTCAAATGTTTGAGAACGTTAGACACTTCGAATAGTAGTGGTCCTGATGGCATTCCAACCATAGTGCTCAAGATTTGTGCCCCTGAGTTGACACCAATAATCTCCCGTCTTTTCCGTCTCTCCTTCGCCCGTGGAATTGTACTCTCTTGCTGGAAAAGAGCCTCGGTCCAACCGGTTCCAAAGAAGGGAGACTCCGCGAACCCCTCCAACTATCGGCCCATTGCGATAACTTCACTATTATGTAAAGTTATGGAGCGGCTTATTAACACCCAGCTCCTAACGTACTTAGAAGCAAATAAACTCCTGGATGACAAGCAGTACTGATTCCGGAAAGCGCGGTCAACAGGAGATCTTCTAACGTACGTTACGCATATATGGGCCGAAAGATTGGACAATTTTGGGGAGTCGCTGGCAGTCGCCCTGGATAACTCCAAGGCTTTCGACCGCGTTTGGCACCGAGGCCTCCTAGGCAAGCTTCCGTCCTTCGGCATTCCACCCAAACTCTGCACCTGGATCGCCAGCTTTTTGGCAGGTCGTTCCATCTTCGTTACCCTCGATGGCTCGAAATCGGACGACTTTCCAATCAACGCTGGTGTTCTGCAGGGCTCTGTGCTGTCGCCTACGCTTTTCTTAATATTTATAAACGATCTACTGTCTTTGGGCATAATACACAGCTATGCAGAAGACAGCACGGAGCACGAGGGCTATGTTAAGGAATGGAAGAGTAGAGATTCGCGGCACAGAGAGGCTCAACGTTCAGTTGTTGATAAGGTCGATAACGTTCTCGGAAAAGTAGCTTTATGGGGCCAGGAGAACCTTGTCGCCTTCAACGTTAGTAAGACTCAGTGCTGCGCATTATCTGCTAAGGTCGATCCCTTTCCTTTCCAAGCTAGTTTCCAAGGTAGCGTTGTACCTGTCTCGGAGCACCTGGACCTCCTGGGCACCATTATATCCAAAGAAGTGGGTTTCCGGCAACTAATCGAGTCTAAGGCCAAAACTGCATCCAGAAAATTGGGAATACTTTTCCGCAATCGGCGGTTCTTCTCACCGGCACAACTATTCCTGTTGTACAAAACACAGATTAGGCCGGTGATGGAGTACTGCAGTCACATCTGGGAGGGTAGTCCGCATTATCTGCTTGCGTCCTTGGACTCGATACAGCGCCGAGTCATCCGTCTTGTTGGTGACCCGAAACTTAAAGATGGTCTGGAGTCTCTGAGTCACAGACGATTTGTGGGTTCGCTTAGTCTGTTTTACAGATACTATCACGGACGCTGCTCTGTGGAACTAGCATCCCTTATTCCCTGCCACCCGTCCTATCTCCGCATGACTCGTCGCAGAGAGACTCAGCACCCTTTTGTTGTTGACATTGGGCTTTTGAGAACCAATCGATTCTCTAAATCGTTTCTTTGTCGCACCGCTAGAGTGTGGAACTGTCTTCCGGCGAGTGTATTTCCTGAATCCTTTAACCTGGGAGTCTTCAATCGTCGTATTAACGGGCTAGACAGCCTAGAAACAGTCCGCAAATCTGCTGGCATGGCACCTAACTGAGCGTGGTTTCGCGAGGAGAGGTGATTTTGGCTCTGTCGACTGCACCATTGGTCTCTCGGCACAGCCACCGATGTTGGTTTACATAAAAAAAAACTAAGCTGCTATATAATCAAGAAATAATAATAATAACCTATATTTTAAATCTAGATTTGCTTCCAGAAGCAAAAGAGTTGGTAGATATACAGGAGTCATATTCATTCCTCGATGATGACGAAGAGGAGACATACGTAGTCACTGAAGTAGAAAAAGAGAACGACCCATTAGATATTTATTTGTCATCATAATGGATTCAAGTTATAAAGGCAAGTTAAAAATATGTTTTCGTAATAGTACTCTTGCTTTATGTAATTTTTCTTTCATGAACAGTGTTAAATCGTCATTATTTTTGTTTTTCAATTTGGAAATTGCAGTGCGGATGACAAGGTTTCTCGTGAAACCGCTTGAGATATTCGCGTTTAAGTGTATTGAATTAATTAAATGTCCACTTATCTTGTTAATATTTTAAGTGGTTTCACGAATTGACAAAGTCTTTACGGTTATTACTAGTTATCAGCATAATAATAACATTATTGTGATTTTTTTTATGGAAAGTTTATCAAATACGCTCGGATGAAAGCTACTGTGACAACTTTAGTAGCCATCTTGAAGACCTCATGCTATAGTACATTGTTAACATGTCAATCTGTGAGGTTCCACTAGGTTCCGCATAGAAAAAGACAGAAAAAAATTGTTTTATTTTTTTATTTACGTTTGTGTGCAATTAACAAATGTTCGTTCTTGAAACTTTTTGATATACATATGAAACTACACCGATTACAATAATAATAATACTATGTATTTTTTTCAAAAACATAAAAGTTTGTTAAAGTCGCTCCGATGCAAGCCGATGCAGCAACTTTGATAGCCATCTGGAAGACCTCATGCTAGTACATTTTTATCATATTGAACTGTGAGGTTCCACTAGGTTCCACGAAGACAAATAGAGAAAATGTGTTTTTCTCCATAGTAAAAAAAGAAAAATATTTTTTTTCTTCGAAGTATTGTATTCAGTTAGGTCAATTTGTACTTTATACGAATCTCTTTAACATAATATGACAGACAGATAACAAAAAAACCCGAAAATCCCGACAAAATTCGTAAGTCCGCTTTTTTTCAATTTGGGACCAGTGTGCGCCGCCTCACTTAATTATCTTGAAGGTAAAGAAAAAAAAATCAACATGGATGTTTATTTATTGCTAGACTTTGGGCATGTCCTGTCCTCGAAATGAAAACTGCAATACAACATTAATAAAATGCTATTATGTAGGTAGGTGGTGCCTCACTAAAATTCATTGGCCAGAGCCGCCACTGGGTTCAACCCGCCCGGGTTGGTACCACCGCACTGAATGAAACGTCGCGTCGGTCGAAACGGCTATGTAAATAGTTTGTGTTTTCCGTCCAGTTCAGTGTAGCCGGCACGACCGAAGGGAAGCACTGACATGGCACCTAGTTCACACACACGGTGTTATGGATGGGCTGACATCACGGATGTTGTAGGACTGTAGGTGATGTAGCCAACCATGTCAGTTTCGATAAAAAATTATTTTTTGAATAGTACAGTTTGGCCTATTATGTAACAATAAGTAATGTTTTCACTTCCCTATCTTATTTATAAGACTTATTTTGATTTTTATTTTGTAGCTCGAAGTATTTTTTTTTTTTTTATGGAAACTGACACGATTGGCTACATCACCCATAACAGCCATAACAGCTACATCACCGATGTCAGCCGCACACAGCCGTTCACACCGGGTGAACTTGGTGCCACGTCAGTGCTTCCCTTCGGTCGTGCCGGCCACACTGAACTGGACGGAAAACACGAACTATTTACATAGCCGTTTCGATCGACCTTTCATTCAGTGCGGTGGTACCAACCCGGGCGGGCTAAACCCTACCACCTAGTAATATAAGAAGGGAGTCATATCCCTTAGTCGCCTTTTACGACATACACGGCGAGCGATGCAGTGGGGCTATTCTTTTAAAGTACCGGCCCCACACAGTACGACGTAGCACTGGACTTTGGTCTGTGTTGCTTCACTACGGTTACTTATATAATATAATGTACCTTTATGATGTTTCTATATTTATGCAGAAGTATAATTATTAGTGATTACGTAAGTAGGTATATTTATAAAATTGCTTTTCCTCTTTGGTTGCACTTGCAATATCCATACCAACTTCTCTTTCCTTATAATTTCGCTCCTCGCCAGCCAAACGTTGACTGGAAGGGATCACATGTTGTGATAGTCCGCCTTGGCGCACGCCGTATTTTTTTTTAATATAAATTTAATATAAAATATAATTGGTAACAAACTGGCATAGAAGAAAGCAGCCATATTTTTACCTCATTAATTTGTTTGTGACCTAAGCCGGGCATTAGTTTAGGGTGTCTATTTGTATCATTGCTTGTACGAACATTGAGTAGACCTAAAAAATATTTAAATATGTACACAGAGTGTTTCAGGATAGGATTTCGTTACTTCAGGGTTCGAAAGTGCTCCATATTTGAAGACGAAAAGCTCTGAAACTGTTTCCCAGATTCGGTCATTTTATAGTTTACTTTTTGGTGAAAATTGTTTCATCGAGATTTGGTGGACGGTTAACATCCGCCTTAAATAATAAAAAAAATACTAACTTACATGCTTTAACTAATAGAATTTAAAGTGCATATAGGTAAATTCCAAACACTTAAATTTGAATGACATCAAAAGAAAAAGGGGACTGGACTAGGTCATTGCACTCCCTAGACTTAGACAGCACTATTGCTAAATCTCCCCATACTCACTGTCCATCGAGGTTTTATTACAATTAAAAAAAAAATATGAAAAAAAACACGGAATTTCGATTTCAGTGATAACGATTTTTTTCTTCTAATAATAAGTACTTTCTATTCCTGAAGTTTCTCAGGCCTATGCTGAAACATCCTGTATACCATCATGAGTAGCAGTGCCAAGGTACCACGGTGCAGTCGACAGCAGTGCCAAAAGCACCACTCCTCGCGAAACCACGCTCAGTGAGTTGCGGGGGAGTCCCCCCTCAACTAACCTAACTCCTAAACAGCAAATAACCTTCAGTTGTCCTGCCCGGCCCTTATTATGAGAATGTTCGAATGAGTCAGTCGTGACGTGACTCAGTGCCTCTGCGGAGTCGCGGGCGGGTGAGTCATTCTGTTGCCGCCCATCCGCGCTTCCGCCCGCCCTATCCGCGCATTGCAAGGGGTATCTATCACAAGGCAGGCAGGCAGTTCTAAGAAAGGCAAGTGAGGTAGACGTAAACATTTACTTTTCCAATAACGCATATTCAAATTCAAATTGTTTATTTTACACCATAATAGGTAACATTTACAATTAAGTAAACAATTTCATAATTATTTGACAAACATAAAAGTAATTCACTTCCGTCTAAACTAACCTAACGGTTGTCCTATAGACAATTGTTTTGTATACATGTCAGTCTGTCTCTAATAAATAATATTACAAATAGTTCGAAAACATTTTTGTGATTAGTGATTGATTATTATGATTACCCACTGAAATCACGTCATATAGTTGCCTTGTAAGTGAAACACACACAAACATCCACAGACTGTCAGAGATTGCTGATTCAGTATAACATGATAGGTACGAGGTAGCGTTGCCAGATGTCCCGTTTTTAGCGGGACGTCCCGCTTTTTGGGCAAACAAGGAAGAGTCCCGATCGGGACAGCCCGTGTCCCGTTTTTTCTATGAATTCGTATTTTCCCCCCAAATACAGTGCAGGCAACTAAACTTCGCAGAAAAGTTAGCGACGCGCGATCGCGCGAGAGCGAGATATTATGTTGTCTGTTTAAAATATAATAAAATTTATTTATTATTTCATAATTGCCATTGTAAGTAAACAATAGCGACCTCTTTTATTTTTGCTCTGGCGCTAATTACTGCGTCTCGCTCGCTCAGTCGGAGGCAGTTGGTTTGTTTTCATTTAGATTGGCTGCCTGTATTGCCCGCAGTCCTTTCCTTTTCTAATATTTAAATAACAACTCCAAGCCGAATTTTATTGATTTCTTCCATTAAAAACAAGAAAAGACATACTTAAGCAAGTTAAAACTTCCACGAAATATAATGCAAAACGATAAAAAACTGTGTGATTTTTTATGTCCCGGCTTTTATTTTGAAATCCCGTTTTTTTCCTCTAATATTTGAGTTTGTCCCGCCATGCTGTAAAAAAAATATGGCAACACTAGTACGAAGGCACACAATATTTATCTGTTTGAACAACTTTAATATTTATTTGTGAATGTGTGACACGAATGTGTATAAAATTGACAATATTTGTGAAGCAATACCTACCTTAGTGACGCACAAGTATTGGTCAAGTTACCAAAGAAGAGAAAAAAAAAGACATTAGAGATATCAGAGCACAAACAAATGATTCACGTACCACTCGTTCGTTGATACCTGTTCAATGCATCATCACCGCTACGGGAGCAGCCACCTCACACCATGTACTGTTCCATACCACAGATTACTTATACCACGTATATTCCACGCATAACATATCTATATGAATACATATAGGCTCGTCACCTCTCACCTTGGCACGGTACTTCCACCGAGTCATGCAGCAGGTGGGTCTTCGTGCCTTACTGGCTGCTTGATCGATTGAATCTTGTTCGAATACTTTGCGAAACGTGGTGGTCGGTGTTGCGCTGTAATTTACCAGAGTTCTTGCAGCACAACACCGATTACTCTGCTTACCCCGATTGTCGGGATTCAGCGTGTGTGATATGTATGTATGTATGTATATGAATACAGCAGCTTATAATTTGGCAAAGCAGAATTGCTCGCACATAAAATTTCGTGACCTCCCGGGAATCTATAAATATTTCAAGTTCCAATAACATAGCACGAACCGTTTAGGAGCTTAAGGCTGTGGCATAGCTATGACTCCCTTCTTATGTTACTAGGTGGTAGGGTTTAACCGGCCAGGTCGATACCACTGCACTAAATGAAAGGTCGGTCGAAACGGCTATGTAAATAGTTTGTTTTCCGTCCAGTTCAGTGTAGCCGACACGACCGAAGGAAAGCACTGACGTGGCACCTAGTTCACCCGGTGTTATGGGCTGACATCACGGATGTTGTAGGTGATGTAGCCAACCGTGTCAGTTTCCATAAAAAAAAAATACGGCAGCTTATAAATTGGCAAAGCAGAATTGCTTGCACATAGAATTTCGTGATCTCCCGGAATCTATAAATGTTTCAAGTTTCAAGTCCGCACGAATCGTTTAGGAGCTTAAGGCTGTGTGACATGGCTGTGACCACGGGCTAGGGAAAATTTCCCTAGTCCGTCGCTGTGACAGACAGGCGGGCGGACGCGACGGGCGGACGCGGAAACCTGAGCTATTTTATAAGGGTCCCTACCAGTGTCGATAGCTACGGATCCCTAAAAAGGCACGCTGACGTAGGGTTGCCAACTTTTTATTCACGGGAAAAAGTATATTAAGGTCGGAAAAGGAAATTAAACAGTATTTCAGAAAATTTAACAGTACTTTATTTATTCGCGCAACTTAACAATTTATCATCTTTTTTTTAAAAGTCGTAAGCCTCACTAAATTTAAAATCGAAATTAATAAATGTCTCCACTTTTAACCCGTACTGATATTAGAAAAATCTTCGTCTTCTGATACTAACTTTCTTCTGAACTACTTGAAACTTAACTAATTCGGTATACAAATCATCCATAGCAACATTTAGTCTATGCAAATTAAGACTGTCTATAATTTTTTTCAAAACGATTAAATGTAACATGAGAATAACAGCTGATATTTATATTCATACGATACTTTTTAGCTGGTATTTTGTTCTGAAATGAAGACTGCAACTACACTGGCGTTTTATTTGTGGCTCTGGACTGGATACCGGTGAAGTGACGACGGTGAAAACAGTATTTTGTATACTTTTTGTTTGTTGAAACAGTAAACAGTATTATAGAGTGAAAATAAATATAATACTGTTTTTAACAGTATGCTTGGCAACCTTACGCTGACGTTCTGTCTGACACGCGTCGAATGCTTTCCATTTTTAATTACAAAAAAAAAACTATGCGTCCAACCTTTTATAATGGGGACTGAGTGACACAAACACACACAGTCACGCCATCCCTTTCATCCGTGAAGGTCAACCCTCGAATTTGGAGTCGGACGAGCCGTGAACAAACGTAATTAGGTCAAAATAATTTTATACGATGCATAAACCTCAGGCAGTCAGTCGTAAACTCGAGCCATTTCCTGTTTATTTCGCTTGCGGCTTTAGTATCTAGCGGCTAGATTCTAGCCAATCTCATTGGACATTCGATAATCCAGATTCGCAGAAAGCTAAAAGCGAAATTGCAGGAAGTCGATGCGTGACGGTAAATCGATAAAAATGAAGTCATTTTATTAATTTATCTAATTAGGTACTTACGTCATAATAGTATCTACCTGTTAGTAGAATATTTTCTGGGCTTAAGTAAGTATTATTTTATTTTCATTGATTTTATTGTAGAAAGAAAACCGACGGCTATATTATATGTATACGGTTAAATTTTCACGATAGAATAAAATTGCAAACTTTACCTCCAATCAATCAATAAAACCGCTTTTCAATACTAATAATAAATCTGTAAGGGATGGTCACGGAGTAAGTTACTTTGTTTTATGAAATACTGCTTTTGTAGACTCTATGTATGATACTAAAACTAAATTGATGATTTTTAGAAATATTTTCTGCATGTATGTATGTATGTTCCTACCATAACTCTTAAACCGATCATCCGAATTCGATGAAACTTTGTACAACCACATTTAGTAACTATGTAGGACACAGGATAGGCTAAATAAAATTCAGTTCCGGTTACGCTAAGATGTAGCTCTCATACAAACGGAATTGTTATAGAAATAAAGGTACGGTAGCGGACTTACCTACTTACTTTCTTCTTTTAAAATACGAATTTCACGCGAGCGAAGTCGCGAGCAAAAGCTAGTAAAAAAATAAAAATGAAATGCTGTTCGTTGTTAAATGCATCACTTGAGAACGTGGACCGATTTGGCAAAGTTTGTTTAAATGTTTTTAACAGTCCGAATAACATTTTTGTGGAAAGAAAAATTTCACGTGAGCAAAGCCGCGGGGTCAGCTAATACAGCGACTGTCAGGAATTCGTGTTTTTTAAATATACAAACATAATATTTTTTATATGATATAACCACAAATAATTGAAAAAAAATCGGATTGTTTTCACTAGATCCATCATAGATCTGGCGAAGGGATCTTCTGAGAACAAAAGTTCTCAGTAGATCCACACCTTCAAAACTGGATCTAATGAGAAATACATATCTCACTAGATCCATCATGGATCTGGCCAATGGATCTACTGAGAATGATCCTAATATTCAATAAATACTTTAAAATGTGATCCTAAAATTTTGCATAACGGATCCTAATATAAAGTAGGTCCTATGCATTTTAGATTTAATTATTTTTTTCATTCACGACACTGAAAAACCGGCCAAGTGCGAGTCGAACTCGCGCACTGAGGGTTCCGTATCGCCATGTCATGGTCAGCGCCACTAACGCCATCTATAACGTGTTTTATCAAATACTTCATATTAGTTCAAATGCTTCATACCGTTTTCGGTAGATGGCGCGCATACACTGTTTAGTTTCTTGTATGGGGACACCGTGAATGTTTTACTTTTTCTCATTTTTATTACTTATTGTTATATCGGCCATAATAAATAACACATAGGTATTCTGTAAAAAATTCAACGGGCTGACTATTACGGTTCTTGAGATACAGCTGCCCTCGGACAGATAGACAGACGGCGCGGCGTAGGCTTAGTAATAGGGTCCCGTACGACGGATACGGAACCCTAAAAACTATAACTTTTAGTCTTACGATTAAATAATCGAGTAGATAGTCGATTCTCTATCGCCATACATATCTCACCCTTTCTCTACCGTCGTCGTCGTTTAGACTCTTAGAGGATTCATATGGCAAAACAACGAAAATAGTTAAGCTTCAAACAAAAATTTAGTTCTATGAAGTGCATAATATGAAAAAAAAACAATTTTCTTTTTTAAAACTAGATAATATCGAGGGCTTACTTCAAGAATGCACTATGTCAAAAAAAATCGATTTTGACTTAATTATACAGTTTTGTTCATTATTTCTTGCGCTACATTCTTCAAAAACACACTAAGTCGTACACTGACGAGATCCAAAGATAGCTATCGCATTAAGTCATGATATAACTACTTTGTACAAACAAAAAGCACTAAATGACATGATTCGAATAGAATGGCACTAAGTTCTGATTATTGTTGAAATTATAGTCAACGTAAATACACTAAGTACAATTTAGTGCCTTACTGTAAATGTTTTTTAGGTTAATCGCAAAATGTAATTCTTCTGAAATGCATTAAGTCTACTTAGTGTTATTTCACAAATACAACTTCGATAATTCGTGGTAGAATACTATTCTACAAGAAAGCATTAAGTGACTTAATGCATTTCATGTTGCGGTTTTGGCTTACTCAGACTTAATGAAATCATTTTCAAAAAGACATTATGTCACTTAGTGCATTTACGAAGACGCGATTTTTAGAAACGTCGTCAAAAACTTAGTGCGAAAAGCACTAAGTCGGACTTAATGTATTCTTGGCGATATTACTTGAAGTGGTGGTTGTTAACAACTACACTGGTCGATGCATTAAGTCGACATAAATTAGAATTGTGTGCTTGCAATACTGAACCGTGGATGGCACCTCAAGCATTCGCTGAGTGAATTTGTTAGTGAGCTGTTGTAATTTGAGGTTATCTAGTTAAAAAATATTTTTTTTTTAGCAAGATGAAGCTTTTTCTCTCTGGTAATCGTAATAGATAGGTGAAGATCAACACAACTAGTTTAGTAGCAGCCACCATTTTAATTCACTGAAAAATTATAATCCCGTAAAACTGTCTTTTTAATCAACGATGCAATTAGAGAAGCTTTAGAGGTTCGCCTGCATAGATATTACCTCCAAGGATATTACGGATTGTATGCGGTACACCCACGACCACCATTGAAGCCATACTCTGTCTGTCAACGCTGGACCTATGTGTCAAACAGGAGGCAGCGGCGTAGACTCAAGGCAATATGATTATGAAAAGGGGACGAACCGGTAAAGCACACAAGTGTCCTGCACACGGTGTGCAGTGAACTACCCTTATTAATGACCAACCCTCGGCCCATCTAGTGAGACGGAACTAAGAATCTTCACAGACGGGTCAAGGACAAGCAGCTGGACCGGTGCGGGCATTTTCTCATGTGAGCTGAACATTGATAGATCAGTACGACTTGGTGCACACTCAACAGTTTTCCAAATGGAAGTAATCGGGGTGCTACAAGCGGCAACCGCTGGGACTGAGATGGGCGTATGTCATGTACACTGCACTACAACGAAGAGGCTCTAGAACTATACCCATAGGAGCGGAACCCGTGATAATGTCGTCAGCAAGCATACAGAAAACTTGGTTGAACTTGGACTTGGTTGCACGCGTCGACATCACGGAAACACAGGGACAGATGGAAGGGCCTCTCAGAGTGCAGACAGTCGAGAGCTGCTCTTCCTAAACCAGACCGAAGGCTGGCTCTGAAGCTTATCAATCTGGCCCGGGCTAAGCTGAGAATACCCGTTGATCTTATGAGAGGCCACTGCTCACTAAATAAATATCTACACACCGTGGTTATTACGAATAGCCCACTGTGCAGGGAATGTTTGGCGACGAATGAAATGACCGAGCATGTTTTGTTGGAGTGCAGTGTGCTTGACAACCAACGAAGGGACATACTCCGTTCTCCATCTTCCGTTGCAGAGGTCTGCAAACACCCCAGTCGACTTGTGGCTTTCTTCCATGAAAGCCTTTCTTCCATGACATAGGCTGGCTGGGGTAGCTGGAGATCGCAGGGTTTTGCACTTGCCTCAACCAAGCGGGACTAGTTTGCAGGCCTAGAGCCAACCCCAAACCAAAGCACCAACCACAACTGTCTTTTTCATTAAATTACTATAAGACTTAACGCAGTATTTTTATTTTACTGCAAAATTAACCGTCAAACAAAATACACTAAGTCAGTACCTTCTCCTACACTTTTGAATAAAAAGTGCTATTGTGTGAACATATATTTTTTTCATTAATAACATTTTTAACCTCGATAGATAATAAATCCCGGTACATAATACTGATATTGTAAATATAAGTAGAATTTTTTATAAATTTTTTGTAAACTTTAAATCTTGATTATCTCAAAACTACTTTTTCTGACTTAATGCATTCTTGAAGTAAGCCCTCGATATGTACTGAACACAGAAGCAGGCTTTTTAAATTTACAGTATTTTTTCATGGTGAAAAAAAATTCTGAATGTGACTCTATTTTAATGTTAGCTAGCTCCATACTGGATAATTATTTTGGAATAAAAGTTACATTATTGTATAGGGAATTTTATTTTCTAGACACTAAAGCAGCATTATTTGAAAAAAAAAAAAACAAATCGTAATAATTTTTAAACAAACAAAAACTACAAAATTCACCATATAAACGCGCGCACTGCGCTCGATTGCTCAGTGCCTTCGACTCGAATTTTTGTTTTGCCATATGAATCGTCTTAAGTTTTTTTTATTTTTCCGTATCCATACAGAATTTTCCAGGATTATAAAATCAAAGGTACGAGTGCTGTATCTTTTATACCGTAACTACCGTAACATCACCCCGGAGCACGGTCAGTACTTGCATGGGTGACCGCTCGACCGTTGAAGGCTGACCGTGGTTCGGATTCCACGTTAAACTGCAGGTCCCTTCCCTTCTTACCTTACTAGGTGGTAGGGTTTATCCCGGCCGGGTTGTACCACCGCACTGAGCGAAACGTCGCGTCGGTCGAAACGGCTACGTAAATAGTTCGTGTTATCCGTCCAGTTCAGTGTAGCCGACATGAAATGAAGGGAAGCACTGACATGGCACCTAGTTCACCCGGTGTTACGGGCTGACATCACGGATGTTCAGCATTGCTTAACAACAGTCGACTGACCGCACCACTGAGCTACCGAGGCTGACGAATTTCCTTATCCCTTAGCTCGTCCCTTAGTCGACTTTTACGACACGCGACGGGGAGAGATTCAGTGGGGCTATTCTTTTTAAGTACCGGCCCCACACGGTACAAGATATACCTTTCTTCGCAGGGCAGCATCGTTCACATACACCAATACAATCAGCTTAGTGATGGGGAGTAATATTCCGTGCGTATGTGTGGTCGATAATACACTCCTCGCTTTGTGGTGATATTAATGAGTACGAAGCTCTTCTAAATATGGAAGTGACGCGCTCGGGAGGCGCGGAGCGCATGCGTTTTGTTTATTTGGAGAAGTCGGCGCACGCGCCGACAGTATGGTGGTGCAAGTGTCAATCGATAACCTAATGAATGATAAATAATAATTAGGTACTATGACAGTGCTGACGGTTTCAAGATGGTTGAGTGGGGCCCTGCAAAGGTGGTGAGACCTTAAAAAAATATGTGTCACTCGCTCACTACCTATATATTTTATTTATTATCTCAGAGTCTGTAGAGTAAGCATTGTTATTTCAACTTCCACTATGGGGGCAATTGCGTCAACCAACACATACTTAAAAACGGCCAAGTGCGAGATGAACTCGCGCACTGAGGGTTCCGTATCGCCATGTCATGGTCAGCACAACTCACGCCATCTATGTATTAGTTAAAATGCTTCATACTCTTTTCGGTAGATGGCGCGCATACACTTTTTAGTTTCTTCTATGGGGGACCCCAGTGAATTTTTTACTTTTTCTTATTTTTATTATTTGTTGTTATATCGGCCATAATAACACATATTTTGTGAAAATTTCAACGGGCTAACTATTACGGTTCAAGAGATACAGTGCCCCTCGGACAGACGGACAGACAGACGGCGCGGCGTAGGCTTAGTAATAGGATCCCGTAGGAGGATACGGAACCCTAACAAGTACGTACAACTAGGTACGTATTTAAGTACCTAACCTAACCCATTTTATTGCAATTACATATAAGCAAAGATTGCACGTACGTGTGAGTATGTATGTATCGCAGGGATCGTCGTATACAATCGATACATGCGAACGTACCGTGTGGGTTCGGTACTTAAAAAGAATAGCCCCACTGCATCTCTCCTCGTGTATGTCGTAAAAGACGACTAAGGGATAAGGATTAATATGAATAAGGAAGGCGACAGGTCAACCACCTCTCACTTTGGCACGGTCCTTCCCCCGAGTCATGCAGCAGGCATGTGGGTCTTCGTGCCTTAATTGCTGCTTAATATAGTAGTTATCTTGTCAGAATACTTTGCTAAACGTGGTGGTCGGTGTTGTGCTGTAATTTACAAGAGTATACTTGCAGCACAACACCGATTACTCTGCTTAACCCGATTGTCGGGATACACCGTGGGTATGTATTTACATGCAGCCGTCTCGCGTCGCGTCGCGCGCGTCTCGATAGTCGAAAGTACTTACGGTACAGGGTACATCACTACTGCCCGGCCGATGAACTGACTGGGCTGGGGCGGTCAATGGGGTAGCTAGCGGTCGCCATTGGCGTAACTAGGTAGGGGTCAGGGGGGCTCAAAAATGTGGTACTTGGATGGGTGACCGCTCGACCGTTGGAGTCTGACCGTGGTTCGGATTGCACGTAAAACTGTAGGTCGTTTCCCTTCTTACCTTACTAGGTGGTAGGGTTTATCCCGCCCGCGTTAGTACGACCGCACTGAATGAAACGTCGGTTGAAACGGCTATGTAAATAGTTCGTGTTTTCCGTCCAGCTCAGTGTAGCCGGCATGAAATGAATCGAAGCACTGACATGGCACCTAATGCACCCGGTATTATGGGCTGACAAAACGCAAGTTGTAGGTCATGCACCCAAAGTGTCGATTTCCATAAAAAACCGGCCAAGTGCGGTCGAACTCGCGCACCGAGGGTTCCGTATCGCCATGTCATGGTTAGCGCCACTCACGCCATCTATGGCGTGTTTATGAAATGCTTCATATTAGTTATAATCATATAAATGTAGATGGCGCGCGAGCATACACTTTTTAGTTTCTGCTATGGCATCTATGGGAACCCCGTGAATTTTTTACTTTTTCTTATTTTTATTATTTGTTGTTAAATCATCGGCCATATTAACACATATTCTGTGAAAATTTCAACGGGCTACCTATTACGGTTCAAAAGATACAGCCGTCGGACAGACGGACGGACGGACGACGGACGGACGGACAGACAGACAGACAGACGGCGGCGTAGGCTTAGTAATAGGGTCCCGTACCGGATACGGAACCCTAAAAAATAAATATATTTGAGTTCTCGACAATGTCCGGAAGCTGCCAGCGGAGCTCATGCTCGTAGTATTTATGCAAATTAATATAAATTCCCTCTCGCGACGACGAGCGACGAGGACGACCAAGCCGCGAGCCGTCCCGTCGCTTGCGTGAGTCACACACTCCATCTATTTGGTCCACTTTCTCTACACGTCTGTGTAAATAACTATAATAACTAACTTTTCAGTTTTTATTTAAATTAAAGTTTACTCTGTTATTGTCTGTCTGTCTGTGTCCGTTGTACCTTGGTTGTACCAGTGCACTGGTACAACGGACACCAGACGGCTCCAGGAACTCCCGCAGTCCCTGAACCCCGTGACGTAAGAAGAAGCCCGTGACGTAGCGGGCGAAACGTCGACTTAATATGTAAGTCTTGAAACCTACTCTGTTAATCCGGAAACTTAAAAATGAGTTAGTTAAATTAGCACCGATTTTTATATGATTATTAATTACGGTTACCGTAGTTGCCTTTTGTTCTCACTTTGGTTAAATAAATGAATCCTTAAAAAATGTATCTGCTACGTTATTTTAGCAGTGTACCAGTGCACTGGTACAACGGACACCAGACGGCTCCAGGAACTCCCGCAGTCCCTGAAGAAGCCCGTGACGTAGCGGGCGAAACGTCGACTTAATATGTAAGTCTTGAAACCTACTCTGTTAATCCGGAAACTTAAAAATGAGTATTAGTTAAATTAGTACCGATTTTTATATGATTATTAATTACGGTTACCGTAGTTGCCTTTTGTTCTCACTTTGGTTAAATAAATGAATCCTTAAAAAATGTATCTGCTACGTTATTTTAGCAGTGTACCAGTGCACTGGTACAACGGACACCAGACGGCTCCAGGAACTCCCGCAGTCCCTGAAGAAGCCCGTGACGTAGCGGGCGAAACGTCGACTTAATATGTAAGTCTTGAAACCTACTCTGTTAATCCGGAAACTTAAAAATGAGTATTAGTTAAATTAGTACCGATTTTTATATGATTATTAATTACGGTTACCGTAATTGCCTTTTGTTCTCACTTTGGTTAAATAAATGAATCCTTAAAAAATGTATCTGCTACGTTATTTTAAATTGAACATCTCACCAGTAGGTATTCAAGTGAAATAGTATCTGCCTCATGCATGAGCATTGCGCTGTAACATGTAAGAAACTCAAGTATGTAGGATTGGTATAAACTCCAAATTCAAGCCAAAACTGGAAAGTTATTTTATTAGTGATTTTTTTTTAGATACAAGATCACAAATGGCATCACAATAGTAAGAAAGCAATTTTCCGTTGTTTAAACTTTTGCTTTTACCCCCCACTCCGTAGGGTTCGTTAAAAAATGTACATGAGTTTTGTAGGTAATTGAATTCCCTACAAATTTTATTCTGATACTTTTTTTCCTAGAATAGGCCATAACATAATTACAGCGTTCTAAAGTTAGAAGTTTGCCCAATTTCAGGAAAATGAAATTTTTTTGTTTTTTTTTTTAAGTGCATAATGTAGTAAATAATTACTTCATCTATCAGCGCAGATCCATAGCTTTTCAAAACACGATTTGATTAACTTCGTTCGATAAAAAAAAATCATGAACATGCCTCTGAATTTTGTTATAAAAACGTATTTAAGGCAACCTGACCAAATCAAGGCTTTCGAAAAAATATGTTTTATTTGTTGAATATATATCCGTAGCTTTTTACTTTTTTGTTTCGATCCGTAGTTTTGGAATAAAAAAATAAAAACCAAATTTTTTATTGATTGATTGTGTTGCATCCTACTCCAACCAGCGAAAGCGGCGCCTTGAAAGAGTAGTGCGGGTGAATACGGGTTGACGCATTTGCGGATGCGGATGAGAATTATCCTCTGCAACTAGGCTTGCTAGATCTGATGTTAGCCAACCCGGGACATATCTACTATTGCAGTCCTTCATAAATATGGTGGAGAAAGAAAAGCGCCACTGCATCTCTCCCCATGCATGTCTTAAAAGGCGACTAAGGAATAAATACAAGATGCCGGTGTTGTGCTGTAATTTAAGAGTACTTGCAGCACAACACCGATTATTCTGCTTACCCAGATTGTCGGGATACAGCGTGTGGTGTGTATGTATGTATGTAAAGAAAAGATCAATATTTTTCTGTTATAATTTTTACGGCGAACTCTTAGCGATTGTTTTAAAGCGAACAACTTTAGTTAGCAACACCTCACTAAAATGAAATAGGCCAATTTCTAATTTGAGCACTTCATCGGCATCTGAACTCTTCCCGGGACGAAATGACCCTTCGCCCGGGACACGGAACATTGGAGTCTTGCCCGGGACAATCCCGGAAATCCCGGGCACCTGGCAAGCCTATCTACAACCCTGCTGGGGCGGGGCGAGTATTGCACGTCGTGGTCGCGTTCGCTTCACACAGCACGGAGAGAGCGACGTGACGTTCGCACAATGAGTAATAATGACTTATCCGTCATTCTTATTCGCCGCAAAACTGGAGTAACGACTGGGCAGACCGGTGGCTGTGGCGGTGCTCAAAGAGCGACCCACATCCTTTATAGCTTTAAGTGTTCTTGTCTGACCAGTGCTATTGAAGCTGCAGAACAACGGATGGACGCGCGTGGGTTTTGCGTTCTACTTGCATCGATTGCCCTGACTTTTTCCCTCGAATTTCTCATAATATAAATTTTTTTTAAAGAATATTTACAATTATTACTTGACCTCCTCAGTGTCAAAATTTGTAGATCCGGGATTGCATCACGGGTTTACGTAGTAACGCTACTTCTATGATCTGTGGCAGTAACTATTAGGTACCTTTATTTTATCCGTGATGTCAGCCCATAACACCGGGTGAACTTGGTGCCACGTCAGTGTTTCCCTTCGTTCGTGCCGGCTACACTGAACTGGACGGAAAACACAAACTATTTACATAGCCGTTTCGACCGACCTTTCCTTCAGTGCGGTGGTACCAATCCGGGCGGGTTAAACCCTACCACGTAGTAATATAACGAGGGAGTCATATCCCAAGTTTGACAATATTTGAATTCTTGAAACATTGCTCTTTCGTAAAAACTAAAGATGCTGAAACAAACAAACGGGCCAAGTGCATCGACATCTATTTTATAGATCGAACGTCGTACGATGCAACCTGTGCTAGACGTCGGTACAAGTGTGCATGCACGCATACACAGTATTGTGATACGTGAGACGTGACACGATCCCTACAACGATGGTGTCACGCGCTCGCCCCCACCCGCCCACAGATGACAAGAACGAGCGAGAAAGACGTCATGCGGCGCGTTTGCCGTCTTTCCGCCCACTCCCATCACCCAGCAGGCAAGCGAGAACGAGAACGCGTTACCACCGCACCGTCACACGATCCTATCCATGACAGCATGGCTTCTTAACACGCCATAACATGGTCAGGCGAAACAAACAACAACGTTTGTCACTGTCACTCTTTATAACAGCAACCGGGCGTGCCCGACTCACATGACGGCTCGCGTGACGACACACGCGTCACCGACTCGATACAGACTTGCGTGCGTTCAACACGCGCCGCACACGCCGTATGAAGCGGCTGTTCGTGAAATCTGCATTATATGCAGGTCTCGTCGAGAACATATTTTTTCGGGAGTGATGTATGGGATGGGTCAATCTATAAAATAGATATCCATGGCCAAGTGCGGTTTTTAACCACCGACGCAAAAAGAGTGATGTTTAACTAGTGGGCTGACATCACTTACGGGTTTACGTATTAACTAATTTGTGCACGGGTGTTGTAGCCAACCGTGTCACGATTCCATAAAAAAAAAACACTTTTCTCCCTTTCACCTCTGGTAAGCCAGAAACTCGTAAATATAGAAGTAATGACCGTGCATCAACAAACAGGTGGAAGAAAAACGGACAATATTGACTGTACGCCGCCAGTCTGTTATCGGCCGCTTATCGTATCGTAGCTTTTATGATTATGACCAACAAGCGACGACGCGACGGTTTGCACTGCCAAACATGTTATGCAGCATGCAATGGATTGCATAGGTACTACATTTAATTGGCAGGTGAGTAATCGAAATGTTCGAATCTACGCATATACCTACCAACAGCTCGAACCAAAAAGTTAAATTACAAATTAAAAAACCCCCGACACATCTCCGCTTAGTGATTATTTAAAGGCGTTGATTCGATTTTTAGGGTTCCGTATCCGGTACGTACGAGTCGAAATCGCGCACTGAGGGTTCCGTATCACGATGTCATGGTTAGCGCCACTCACGCCATCTATGGCGTGTTTATGAAATGCTTCATATTAGTTAAAATTCATGATTAGTTCAAATGCTTCATACTCTTTTCGATAGATGGCGCGCGTGCATACACTTCTTAGTTTCTTCTATGGGAACCCCCGTGAATTTTTTACTTTTTCTTATTTTTATTATTTGTTGTTACTTATATCGGCCATTATAAATAACACATATTCTGTGAAAATTTCAACGGGCAACCTATTACGGTTCAAGAGATACAGCCCTCGGACAGACAGACGGACCGACGGACAGACAGACAGACCGACAGACATACAGACGGCGGCGTAGACTTAGTAATAGGGTCCCGTACCGGATACGGAACCCTAAAAATAGGTCCACGAGAATTCCACGAGACGTTCACGAGATGTCCACGAAAGCTCCACAAGAGGTACCTACACAAGAGCCACACAATCGGAGGCAAATAATCTAATAACGATTAATATCGTTCTACGAAAAACCCTAATCAGTGAAATGGCGGACAGGTAAACTGTCTGCACTCTGCACACGCACGACAATAACTCAAGATAGCACACCTAGGGTTGCCAGATGTCCGGGTTTGGCCCGGACAGTCCGGTTTTCGAAACCCCTGCCCGGTAAAAAAAAAAATTGGTTGTCTGTAAAGTCGGTTTACGGACGATAGTTTCACGTGATAACGTCATAAAGAAACACAGCTATAAGAATTACCGTATTTTTTCGTACGGCACCCCTATCGCTGCCGTACGCCGTACATTTGTCGATTTCTAGCCTCGATTACCTTACGATACGGCAATTACCGTACGTTTGGTAACACTGCGCTTGGGCCGATTGTGCCTCTCTATCGCTTGTTACGCGCTCTCGCTTGCACACACAGGCTCAGATGGAACGTGACACTTTTTCGTGCGTGCAGCCGCCGGTGTTCATCAATTTATAAGACGTTATCACGTCAAAATATGCCCAGGTTTTGTCCGGTTTTTAAATTTCCCACCCGGTAATAGATACTGAAATATTTCTATTCCCGCCATACATAAGCTATTGCTAGGCACGCGCACGCTATGGGGGAAGGAAGGTGGCGGGGCAGACGGGCGGGCGGCGGGCGGCGGGTCCTAAAAGATATATTGATTTGTTTTTACTATGATGACTAGTGTTGTGACTTAAGTATGAATAAAACTTTCTTTCTTAAAATTTAATTTGTTTTACTTTAAAAATCTAAATAAAATTCTCTAATTAATAATTGAGTTTGGTTGTCCGTTTTTTAGTGGCGAACATCTGGCAACCCTAAGCACACCTCATAAAATCAAATAACTAATTCATTGAAATGACTGCAATCTGGAGAGTAGGTACGGCGTCTATACCAGTTGATGTCGCGGCGATAAAAACGCCGATGCCTATATTCAATCCAAAGAAATATCAATCAATCAATACTTACTTACTAATAATAAATCTGTAAGTGATGGTCATGCAATAAGTTACTATGTTTTCTGAGATATTGCGTTTGTAGCTCGGTTTGTAGACTCTATGTATGATACTAAAACTAAATTGATGATTTGTAGAAATCTTTCATGTATGTTACTCCATAACTCTTAAACCGATCATCCGAATTCGACAAAACTTAGTACAAACACATTTTACTATACGGCACACAGGATAGGCTAAATAAAATTCAGTTCCGGTTACGCTGAGATGTAGCTTTCTTTCTCTCATACAAACCGAATTGTTCCGCGCGCCGAAATAAAGGTACCGTAGCGGGCTTACTTACTTTCTTCTTTTTAAATATGAATTTCACGCGAGCGAAGCCGCGGGCAAAAGCTAGTACTAATAATAAATCTGTAAGGGATGGTCATGGAGTAAGTTACTTTGTTTTATGAGATACTAAGTTTGTAGACTCTATGTATGCCACTAAAACTAAATTGACGATTTTTAGAAATATTTTCTCTATGCATGTATGTTCCTCCATAACTCTTAAACGTATCATCCGAATTCGATGAAACATAGTACAAGCACTTTTGATTATACGGGACACAGGATAGGATAGGCTAAATAAAATTCAGTTTCGGTTACGCTAAGATGTGGCTCTCATACAAGCCGAATTGTTTCGCGCGCCGAAATACAGGGACGGTAGCGGGCTTACTTACTTTCTTCTTTTTAAATACGAATTTCACGCGAGCGAAGCCGCGGGCGAAAGCTAGTTTATCAATATAGGTATAATGGAAATACGTGTGGAGATTTTATCGAAGTATGATAAATTATTAACCGTGGATTATTGAAAGGGCGGCATATAATGTAATGTAACATACAACATTAGGTAGAATATTTTTATTTATTTTATGAAAACTGACACGGTTGGCTACACTACATCGTCTACCATACTACATTCGTGATGTAAGCCCGTATCACCTTGCTGAACTAGGCGCCACGTCAGTGCTTCCCTTCGGTCGTGCCGGCTACACTGAACTGGACGAAACACACAACAACAACCTAAGTGGATGGATCTAGTTGAATAACTTGAATATAATCCACAGTTTTTATGTAAATCTCCAACCATATAAAATATTTATGATCTTAATGTCTGCATTGCACTTGTTTCTGTTATGTTTGTTTTTAGGGTTCCGTAAACTTATCAATATACTAATAATAAATCTGTAAGGGATGGTCATGGAGTAAGTTACTTTGTTTTATGTTATGTATGAGACACTGCGTCTGCAGACTCTATGTATGATACCACTATGATACTAAAACTAAATTGACGATTTTTAGAAATCGTTTCTTTATGTATGTATGTTCCTCCGTAACTCTTAAACCGATAATCCGAATTCTATTAAACTTAGTACAAGCACATTTAGCTATACGAGAAGCACGATAGGGAGACGCGAGACGCTAAATAAAATTCAGTTCCGGTTACGCTAAGATTGTGGGTCTCATACAAACCGAATTGTTCCGCGCGCAGAAATAAATGTACCTACAGCGCGGCAGGGGGCTTACTTACTTTCTTCTTTCCTTCTCCTACGGAGCGGCCGATATCGGCCGCTTTATACATTAAAAACGAATTTCACGTGAGCGAAGCCGCGGGCAAAAGCTAGTTACTTAATAAGCCTACGTCTTCTGTCCGTCCGTCCGTCCGTCCAACTAGGCAGCCGGTTGAAATTTTCACAGAATATGTGTTATTTATTTATTATGGCTGATATCACACACAACAAATAATAAAAAAAGTAAAAAATTAAGGAAGGTTACATACAAGAAACGCGTTTTTTTTTTTCAACAAAAAATAAGGGGGTCCCTATACAAGAAACGTGTTTTTCAACCTTTTTTTTAATCGTAAAAACAACTATACATAATAGCGTCAAACTTAGTGTGATGATTATAGTGCAAACTCTAAAGTACATTTTTTTAAAATAAAAATCAGATCAATTACCTACGTGGTGGTACGGAAACCACGGTGCGCGAGTCCAACTCGCACTTGACCGGTTTTTTTTTTAGTTTGTCCGAAATCCGCACGCCTTTATGTCTAGGCTCGAGTCGAGGTCGCCTCGCTTTGTGCCTCGTTCGGGCGTTTTCCAATTTGCGGAGAAGTAATTTCTTTTTAACACAGCGAGACTTTAATTACAATTTTAAGGACTTGCGAATGTCCTAATTGGGATATTAAATAATGAAAAAAAATTATACTGGGTTGAATTCCAAATTCCAAATGATTTATTCAGTACTTACATTACTTATAAAAGATACATCAATTAAAGACATAAAAACTAAGTAACATGTTGCGTTGCGTATCCTATGTATGTATGCACTATAATGACATGTGAGTAATTAACATTCGTCGGGGCTAGGCACTAGACTTTCGTCTGTGTTGCCTGGCTCCGGATCTCTCGGTGTAGTTTTTTTTTTCCTTTGTGTTTATACATCAGCTTGATTTATTATGTATGTATATGTGTATGTGTTGGTATGCATTAATTAAAATAATAGGTATGTAGATGTATGTATGTATTAAAAAGGTAAGTTATTGAAAAAAAAAAAATAATGAGACAGAGCAACACTAAAGAGACAGTGTCTATATTTTGTATGTGGGTATTTGTCTATATATATATATATTTGTGTTTTGTTTTGTTTTTATTTTTGTTTAATTATTATTATTATTAAATTTTTTTTTTAATTATTATTGCTGCGAAATTAGATTATTTACTGAAGAATATGAAATAGCATGTGCTCGCACTCATGTTGGGTATTTGAAAGGATCCATTGTTTTATTTTTGACTTAAACAATTTTGTGTTTTGTAAACTTTTAAGATTTTTTGGAATATTATTGTAAAGGTTAGGGCCTAGAAAATGCGCAGTATGCCTGAAGAATGTCGTATTATGCTTGTTTCTGGTTAGTTGTTGTCGGGTACTCGCTCTAGTAGTGAATTCATGTGCAATTGGGATATGTAGTTTTTTGTTAGAGTGTATGTAACTGCTGAGACTCAACATAAAAGTCTGTCGAACATTTAGAAGTCTGCACTCTTCATATAGGGCTGCTGTTGGGTACATGTAGGGTTTACGGTTCATGACTTTTAGTATTGAACGTTGAGCCCTTTCTACCAGTAACAAGGAGGTTTTGGCTGCCCCTCCCCAGGCCAAGATTCCATAATTAATAAGCGAGCCACAGAGACCGTGGTAGACCTGTTTCAGTAGTGTGGAGTCAGATATTTCGCGAATTTGGCTGAAGAAGTAAATAAGTTTTTTTATTCTGCAAGCCAGCCTTTCAATGTGTGTCCTCTAATTGAGATTTCTATCAATTGTAATCCCTAGATATTTAATATTGTCAACTCTTTCCAGTGACATGCAATTACAAGCGTCTGTGCAGTTAGAAGCGTGAGCTTTTATTTGTATGTCTCTGGATGGTTGCCCCCTTAATGTAATGGAGAATGCTAAAAATTTTGTTTTAGAGCGGTTGACAGAGAGAACATAATTTTGAAGCCAGTTTAGTGTCTTATTAAGACTGTTTTGTGCTCTTTTAGTGACTTGGTCCCAGCCTGCACCTTTGAATAAAATAACTGTGTCGTCAGCAAAGGTCACTATGTGTCCGTGTTCCAGTGTCGTTCTACACAAGCCATCAATGTAAATAAGAAATAGCACAGGGCCGAGAACGCTGCCTTGGGGAACACCATAGGTAACCGACAGTGACAGACGCAATGTAAACAACATAAATTTTATGTGGAAATAATATTTATTATTTTTACAGTAATTATAACGATTTATTCTTTTGAAAAGCAATATTTCTTCGGAGATTCTGTATATCGTGTATACGTGAAGAAATGGCTTCTGTCCGACGTGATCCAATTGAATCTTGTGAGAAGTGTAAATCGGCTATTCAAAATAGAGAATACCTCACCTGCACAGTTTGTTCGAAGATATATCACATAGATTGTGCTGGTGTATCATATGCACTATTTACAGTCATGACGGGTAAAAATTGGAAGTGTAACTCATGCATAAAAACCATACAAAAAAAATCCTGGATTGGTCATCAACCGTCTCGCGTCCCGAAAAAAACACAAATGGCACGAGATACTACATTCCAACAGATTCCTACACACACACCAAATAAAGTTGCCGCCGTAGTGTCTGTTACTCCACCTACATCAGCTCTACTTTGTAGAGTCCCGAGCGCGAGCACCATCACACGCTCCTCTTCTGAGATATCAGCCGCCTCCCCACCCAAGGACTCTGCAGACATTCTACTCCATTGCATTAAAGCAGAACTTTCTAATAATACCGGACTTATGGAAGGAAGCACGGAGAAAATATGGAAGGATGTTCAATCACTTTATGACATTATGTTGAAGTGCCAAGAAAAAAATGATCGCCTAATACACGAACTATCACAAACTAGGGATAGCGCTGCTGAATTAGAAAGACTGCGAGGAAATGAATTAGCCAGTGCACTTTCATCCATGTCATGTATTGGAATTGTTATGAATAAACTTTCCGTATTAGAAAAATCAGTTATAGCAATACAAAATTCAACTGAAATGCTGCTGGGCTGTAGCATTGCAAATGGAGCTTCTGGATCTACAACTACAAATATCAACTTAGAGTCTGAATCAAACTTGCGAACTAATATTCTCGTTGAGAATAGAGAATCGTCTGTTCCAAAAAAAGTACATCAACTTATAAAAGAAATCACGAAACCAAGACCAAGAAAAGAAACAAAATTAAAAGGAGGTGAAGATAGCGACGGCGGTAGCGGCAACAGCAGCAGTAGCAATGGAAATGATGGCCGCCAAACATCCAGAAAACAAAACTATGAAGAAAAAGTGTCATCCGTAAAAGAACATATACCTATCGATCCTGAAGGAGAATGGGTGCAGGTAGACAGAAAGAAGCTAACACGGAAGCGAGTGGTGTTGCATGGCACCGCTGAACCTGATAAAACCTCAATAAAAGCGATTAAGCAGCGCATGTACCTTCATATCTGGAATTTAGAGATTGGGACTACTGAAGATGCGATTAATAACCACGTGAAGAAACTATGCACTAATGGAGATTTTACAATAGAAAAGTTAAAGGCTAGAGGTGATTATTCATCATATAAAATTGGAGTGACAGAGGCAGATTACGTTGTTTGCTTCTGCCCAGATGCATGGCCGAGAAACGCTAGAATAAAGAATTGGACAACGTTTCGAAAACCAGCGGTCGGGAGCTAGCTGCTCTCGACCGCGCGCTAAAACGTTTAATTTCTTTTATCAGAACGTTCGTGGTATCAGAAGCAAAACTCGAATGTTCTATGAGTCAGTAATCGCCTCTTCAGCTGATTTCTTTTTAATCACAGAAACATGGCTGAACAAGTCTGTCTTTGATGCTGAGCTATTTCCTGCAGACTTCACTATACTTCGGAAAGACAGAAGAGGGGGTGAAGACAATTGGGGAGGTGTGATGCTTGCAGCGAGAGCAGAATTTGATGTACGCCAAGTGACACAAGTAGACGGTGGTATGCCGCAAGGAATTGAATTATTGTGTGCATCTGTTAAAAGCAGAAACATAAAATTCTTATGCTGTATCATATATATACCGCCATCTGCATTAGATGACACATATTATTCAATATTTAAAATTATCGAAAATTTAAGTATATCACATGATAATCTTATGGTTTTCGGTGACTTTAATCTGAATTCGTGTTCACAAAATGTGTTAGTCTGCTATGGGTACTTCTTGGCATTTTGTAAACTTAAACAATTTAATTCTGTTACCAATTGCAATGGAGGTATCTTAGATCTGGTACTTAGCAATCTGCCAGAAGAGCACGTATCAGTGTGTGAGTGTACCGGACTCGTGAGAGTGGACGGCTATCACCCGCCGCTAAGCACCACTATAGTATTCCCTCGCGCACAATCAGGACCAACTGTGTCTACTACCACCTTCAGTGAGATTGAACCAAAAACTGAACGAAATTTTCGTAAGGCAGATTTTATTTTACTATATAAGCGAATCGCCAATGCACATTGGGAATCACTTTATAGTATTCGAGACATTGATACGGCCGTTTCTTACTTTTACTTTGTATTAGATAGTTGCTATGATGGATGTGTACCGATTAGAAAGCGTAATAATGTAAATAGTAGATTTCAATATCCGAAATGGTTTACTTTCGAGATTATACGCAACATTAGAACTAAATATTACTTTCATCAACGAACAAAATTAAAAACAATCTTAGAACATGATAGGGAACAATTCAGGTATTATAGGACACTTGTGAAAAAACAAATTGTAGAAGCACACAGGATTTACATAAAAACAATTGAAAGTAATATAAAGACAGATGTGACAACATTTTGGAAACATATAAAAGACTTACGGACAGACAGACAGATACCTGCAGAATACAAATTCGAAGGTAAAACATACACTGGTCGTGATGCGAGCAACGCTTTCGCCGATTATTTTAAGTCTGTATTTTTGGAAGATACACCTAAACTTGATGCTAGGGCCGCGATGGAGCTTTCGGGAGTTGGAACCTGCGCAAGCCTGGTCAGTGTGGACTCAGTTGACATCAATGATCTACGTCAAGCAGTCAAGCATCTGAAAACTCGGTCTTCTCCAGGCCCAGATGCTGTGCCTTCCTTTGTCATTAAAGATTGCATCTCTGCTTTCGAAGAACCTCTTCTCTTCTTGTTTAATCTCGCTCTCCAACAATCCAAATATCCTTCTAGATGGAAGGAATCTAGGGTAACACCCATTCATAAAAATGGAGATAAAACAGAAGTCAACAACTACAGGCCTATAGCTGTCCTCTCGACTTTTGCAAAAATATTCGAGACTATTTTAAACTCGCGCATTTCCTGGCAGACTCAAAGTATGCTAACCGACTGTCAGCATGGGTTTCGAAAAAAACACTCAACTGTCACTAATCTGATGAATTTTGTCAATTATGCAGCAGGTAATATGGATGAATCCAAACAAGTAGATGTAGCATACTTTGATTACCGGAAAGCCTTCGATCGGGTTAATAATGATGTCCTACTCCAAAAATTTTCAGCTGCTGGCTTCTCACCTAAACTACTGCATTTCTTTGCAGATTACTTTAAAGACAGGAACCAGTATGTTGAGCTTTCAGGAGAACGATCAAAAAATTATTTCACAAGATCAGGAGTGAGCCAGGGTAGCAATCTGGGGCCATCACAGTTTCTATTTATGATTAACGATCTCCCGCAGGTTGTCAGGTCGTCAGTGTGTTTATTATACGCTGATGACCTAAAACTAGCACTTGGTGTTGCGTCTCAGCTTGACTGTGACTTGTTGCAAGGTGATATCGACTTGGTCCAAGAGTGGGGCCAGCAGAACATGATGGAATTCAATCTAGACAAGTGTTCCGTAATGACCTATACTAGATCTCGAAACCCAATTCAACATTGCTACAAATTGTCCGGAAATCCACTATCGAGAGTTAATCGTATAAAAGATTTAGGAATCATAATGGATAAAAAACTAACATTTCATGATCATATAGAGGAGAAGTGCAAACAAGCATACAAAAGTTTGGGTTTTGTTATGAGGCAGGGTAATTACTTTCAAGATGCCACAGTACTCAGACTCTTATACGACGCCTACGTGCGCTCCAAACTCGAACACAATGCGATCATCTGGAACCCACATGAGTCCAAATACATATTATTAGTTGAAAGAGTTCAAAGGAAATTTAATAGGTTTTTATATAAGAAAATGTATGGATACTATCCTTATAATGAAGTACTCGAATATAACTATCCGTCTCTGTTTGTAAGCGGAATGGTTGGGTACACCACGCTACAGAACAGGAGGGGATTGCATATATTTCTGCATTTTTTCCTACTAATGAACGGTCAGATTGATGATCCTTTAGTTCTTGGTTTGATCTCGCTCCATGTCCCTGACAAATACACTCGTGCTCGGAATCACAGACTATTCGCAGTAAAGCGGACTCGTACCATCCACTATCAGCAGACTCCGGTACCTCGGGCGTTGAACGGGCTCAATGGAATGGTGGCTAAACTGCCAGAGCTGGATATCTTCAACTGTAACCGTAGGCAGTTTATAAAACTAGCCACAGATTACTTGAAACAGACTAATTTATAAATTATGTACTGTAGATATTATGTTATCTTTATTTTATTCATCATTATTATACTAACCTAAGAATTATTATCCTTATCCTTAATTATCTGTATTATTAACCTAACCTAAGAATTGGATATTTATCTGTAAATAGGAGGTTTTGGATTAAATAAATAAATAAATAAATAATAAATAAATATGAGAATAGTCAGAGGTAGTTGATCCTTCTTTGTACTTTGTGGCTTGTTGACGATCAGTGAGGTACGATTGAAACCAGTCTAGAGCTAGTCCTCGGATCCCGAAGCAATCAAGTTTTTTTATTAAGATTGGGATTGCGACAGTGTCGAACGCCTTGGCCAGATCTAAAAAAATGCCAATGCACTTTTCCTGATTGTCCAAAGCGTTCGACACGAAGTTCGTTACCTCTAATATGGCGTCTTGAGTCGAGAGATTTTCACGGAAACCGAATTGATTTTTTGATATTAGTTCATTTTTTTCCAATTACCATACTAATCTTGCTTTAATTATTTTCTCAAGTAGTTTAGATAATACGCTTAATAAAGAAATTGGCCTATAGTTGGAGATAATGTCGACTGGACCATTTTTATAAATTGGTACTACAATAGCTGACTTAAACATATCAGGGAAGACGCCAGAGGAGATACTTAAATTAAATAGAAAGGACAATGGTTCTATTATGCAGTCAGATATATATTTTAGTAATTTTGAAGAAATTCCGTCTGCTCCACATGAGTTACCTGGTTTCAAGAGAGATATGTTTTTTTTTATTTCCAAGGGGTTAGTTGCTGCTATGAAGCAGGAATGAGGAGGAGGAGGACTTGATTGTTTTTCGATTTTGTTTGCGAGTGTTTTATATCAGTATTAGAATTACATAACAATTCGGTTGCCAAATTGTGACCGATACCAGTGAAAAAAGTATTAATAACATTCAGGGGGTTATTAGTTTCATTACTAAGTTTATTAATGACACGAGTAAGGTTATTGTTGTATGTTTTCTTCGCAGAGTCCGTAAATTCTCGCAGAGTTTCCCAGCATTTACGTGGGTTTCTAATGTGTTCTTGTATTTTGTTCCTAAAGTACAATATTTTTGCCTTCTTTACAGCTTTCGAGCAGATGTTCCTATATTTTTTATAGTAATCTCTTAATATACTATCGTCGGGTGTGTTCTGTAGTTTTAAGTGGATTTTATTTCGCTTAGCTAGGCACGATACGAGACTTTCAGTTATCCATGGTCTTTTAGGTCTATATTTTTTGCTGGAATTGTTAATATTAGTTTGGTGTTTTTCTGTTACCTCTTTTAATATTTCAATGAACATTGAAAATGCGCAGTTTGTATCTTTCATTTCATATAAACTTGTCCAGTCATGGCTTTGTAATTCCGAGTATATTGCATTGAGGTCTAGTTTAAGGGCCTTACGGTTTTGTACATATGCGAATTTTTCATTGCTATCTTTATTTTGAATGCTTAACATAATTGGAAAGTGGTCAGTTAGAGCAGTTTGACAGATTAAAGCGTTGATTTTGTGTTTTGATTTGACCATAAAGTGATCCAAACATGCTAGACCTCTTGTAGCCTTATTAATTGACGGTATAAATTTATTTTCTAGAAGGCTGGTTAGATAATCGTTAGCATGCTTGTTTCCGGGATCCAGTATGTCCAGATTTAGATCACCTGTCAAAATTATTTGCTTGACTGAACGTTTCCTTCGTATATATTGTTCCAAACTACAGATAAACGGATCGGGGTTGACGTATGATGGAGAACGGTATATAACGACCACGATGGTGTTGTCGGCTAGTGTGAGTTCAAGCGCACTGCAATCAACTAGTGATGGCTCCTCCGCCCGCACCTGCATGCCTTCATGTGCATAAACCACGCATCCGTCGTTCTTGTTTTTATGTTTAGTCGTAGAAAATGTGGCGAAACCAGGTAATTGTTTGATATATGAGGTGTTTTGTAGGTGACATTCAGTAAGGCAGATGAGGTTAAATGTTAGTTTTGTCTCTTCTAAAATAATTTGTAGTTTGTCCAGATTTCGATTTATGCTCCTAATATTTGCAGTTAATAACTTTAAATCGTGATTTTGTTTTATAATATTTGAACATGTTTCTGGGGTTTCGCATATAGCGGTGTCAACTAATTCAAAGTGATCCAGATTATCTATGAATTCACTGTCCATTTTAGTTTATTTGTTTTAAGTGTACACTCGAGGGTTTTCCATTGGATAGTATTAGGTACGTGCGTGTAGATGAAAATACGTTATTTTCTGATGGAATGTGTTCAGGTAGGGTACAGATAGGTACTGTAGTTTTTTTTATGTAAACTGTCACGGCTGGCTACATCACCTACAACATCCGTGATGTCAGCCCATAACACCGGGTGAACTTGGTGCCACGTCAGTGCCTCCCTTAGGTCGTGCCGGCTACACTGAACTGGACGGAAAACACAAAGTATTTACACAGCCGTTTCGACCACCACCAGAAAAGTTTATTTGTACGACCACAAGTTAGAAACAAGTATTCATGATTTAGGCATCGATGATTTAGGTAGATGATTCGATCCTTTTCATAATAGCTCTACTGTACCTAATTTGTCGGAAACATTGCATTATACGTCCCTTTGCTAATGGGCCTAATAGCCCAGTGGATATAGGCTTTAAGCTTTGCTAATGGGCCTAATAGCCCAGTGGATCTAGGCTTTAAGCTTTGCTAATGGGCCTAATAGCCCAGTGGATCTAGGCTTTAAGCTTTCATAAATTCATAATAATATTTTCTATTTCTCATTCGCTAATGTATCCTTATATGAATTAGATTTTCAGAGATCTTACAAAAAATTTCAGTGCATTTTTTTAAACACTTTTTAAGCGCTCTTTCTCAACGGGAGAATATTAAAAAAAGATTTTTGTTTCTAAATGTTGCTAATATATGTATCGATGCTATAAACAAAACAAACAAATTCCCGATAAGAAAAACATGACTTTTAGAGTTAAGTCATAAGTCTTATTCAATAACGTTCAATAACGCACCATGCGTTGTATTGTAGTATATGAAAAAAAGTAATGCTGTTTCTATCGGAAATACTTAATTCCTTTTTTACAGCCTAGATACAAATATCACCAACATTTTGAAACAAAAATCTTTCTCTAATATTCTTCCATTGAGAAGGAGTATACTTAAAAACTGATTTTAAAAAAATGCACTGGAAATTTCTGTAAGATCTCTGAAAATCTAATTAATTTATGGATACACTAGCGAACGAGAAAAAAAATATGTATTATGAATTTATGAATTAATGCAAGCTTGATCCCGTTTTCAGGCTTCAACCGCCGGGCTATAAGTATTTCAGACAGAACCATAGGGGAGGGAGGCGAATGAGTGGCCAGCAAAAAACGTTATCTTCCGACGTCATATTTTCGTTCACGGATGTAAAACAGATGTTCTTTCCAGTTTAAGTATTTTATGTATGTCTGCTTTGTGTTATATGATTTCTACTCGGGTACTTGTATTTGGTTTAATTTTATAAACGTAAGTATTTCAATCCCTAATGGGTCAGAGCCCTCAGAGGATAGAGATTCTTAAATAATTTTTTTTTAGTTCCACCTCGCCAGCACTCTCAAAATGTTTCTTTTTTAGCGTTCCGGCGGTTTAGGCTTACTTAGTAATCGATCCCTATTACTACGTGTGTCTGGGATGTATCTTTTGAATCGTATAGGTAGCCGGGTGAAATTATCACAAAAGACCTAGGCATATCCTAAACAAAAAAAATTATAATAATAAAAACATGCAAAATTTCTTGCCGGCTTTCATTGTGGGTGTAATCGAAGATCGAACCGTATTGTAAAAAAAAAAACAATTCAAGCTTAGTGTAATAATAATAAAATTGTGTAATAAAAAAACCGGCCAAGTGCGAGTCGAACTCGCGCACCGAGGGTTCCGTATCGCCATGTCATGGTCAGCGCTGCTTCATACTGTTTTCGGTAAATGGCGCGCATACACTTTTTGGTTTCTTCTATGGGAGCCCCCCGTGAATTTTTTGCTTTTTCTTATTTGTTGTTATATCCATCGATGTATATGTACCTAAAGGTACACATATACGTCGATGGTTATATCGGCCACAATAACACATATTCTGTGAAAATTTCAAAGGGCTACCTATTACGGTTCAATACATACAGCCCTCGGACAGACGGACGGACGGACGGACGGACGGACGGACGGACAGACAAACAGACAGATAGACAGACGGCGTAGGCTTAGTAATAGGGTCCCGTACCGGATACGGACCCTGAAAACTGTAGGTACTTATTGTTATACTTTGTGTGTGACACCACGTTATTGCTTGTCAGTTTAGCTATCATACCAACTTGTACATGTTACTTGCCAAAGGCTACTTACTAATCGATAGATGTGTGAATATCAATCTTTCTGAAATCAGACAGCTCATTCCCCATCCATCGATGACAGGTCGTGTGACTCAAGATGGCAGTATGCCAGAGACTTTTACCAATAGAAACCACTAAGCAAGTAGGCACAAATGAATGTTTATCTGGAGTCAGGCCAATGACATTCATGATTTGAGGAAAACATCACTTAACTCATACCTTCCTGGTAGGTAATTCTTCATTTTCTAGATTTATTGTTTTAGGTCAGCAAACGCAAATGCTTGGCTTCAGCGGCGCGGTACCACCTTTTCTCGTCCTGCCTGGAGGTGGCGTAGAGTACAGAATATGTTCGGCAGTCCCATCACGACCTCCTTGTGCAGTCCTTGTCTACCAAGCCTTGGTTGGATACACTGAATTGGGCGGAAAACGCTTAAAGGTAAATATGACAAGCTATAGAGCACCGCAAGAGCGGAAGACCGCGTGTGGTGGCGTGCCTCTGGAGAAGCCTATGTCCAGCAGTGGATCGATACAGGCTGATGATGATGATGATGATTGAGCATCTAATACGGGCATACAAGAAGGTCAACGGCCAAGAGTAGAATAGAATATAATATAATAGAACATAATAGAATAGAACAGAATAGAAGAATAGCCTACTTTTGATAACTCTTTAATGCACACAATTGAAAGAAGAAGAACAGTACACGACAAGAAACAGGAAATACAGAAGTGCGCGAAAGCGGACTTATCACTTCAAGTGATTTCTTCCAGTCAACCTTTATTATTCAGGGTCTATCGGGAAAAACGCGACACGCTAACTCGCCATTTTCAACCAATAGCCGTCTCTCGTAATGGCCCTCTACTATATCGGCGCGACCGAGTGAAAACGAGTGAGATAGAAGATTACTTTGGTCGGGACTCGGGTGCGTTCTGATTGGCCGAAATCGAGCGAGTTATTGGTTGAGGAAACTGAACATGTGTGAGTTGAACGGCACACACGCTCACCTTAGCGCGTGTTCAGGTTATTATACTTTCACTGGAGTAAAGATGGTCGCACGCCGCGCCCCTGACCTCGAGACATCCGTAAATGGAACTCCAGAGCGTTGGCCACGCGCCAGGTTATTTCGGTACGAAGTGACTCGCCCGCTCGACTTACTGGGAAAGGGTTTAACTCGGGTCAGGAACGCGTGCTTAAATATAGAGTCGATTTGGCGAAACGCGGGGCTGGTATTTCACGGCACAAACAAAGGAAACGTCGCCAAAATAATTAGTAGGACACGTCGAACTATCCTATCTGGGCCCTACGCTTTGTGGCAGGATTTTGTGTATTTTCAGGGCACAAATTCGGGGTTTATAGGTACATAGAGCCGGTAGGCCCCGCCGCCCGTGACATTTTTAAAATCGCCCCGTTTTTCGCGGAGTTGAGCGTTTGAAACAATAAAGTTATGATGCCGCGCCGCACCCAATCGTTCCTCTGTCGCATGTCGATCGCATCGCTAGGATGTGAAACTGTCAACTGGCGAGTGTTTCTCCCGATACTATTTTATACCGGTCGGTATACTCCCGGGGAGTCCCCAACAAGATCAACTCATATTTTCGACAATAACAAGGCGTGATGGGCTAAAATCACATCACCTGTCGTCAGGTTTAAAACAAAATGATTGATCCATTGACACGCCACATTCGTCGAACTCGTTCGAAACATTCATGTTGTTCCGAGCGAGTTCGTTGTGTTGCCTGACACCCTACTTCGTTTCGATGTGTTGACTGACACCCTACTTCGTTTCGTTGCGTTGACTGACACCCTACTTCGTTTCGATGTATTGACTGACACCCTACTTCGTTTCGATGCGTTGACTGACACCCTACTTCGTTTCGATGTGTTGACTGACACCCTACTTCGTTTCGATATGACTGACACCCTACTTCGTTTCGTTGTGTTGACCGACACCCTACTTCGTTTTGTTGTGTTGACTGACACCCTACTTCGTTTCGATGTGTTGACTGACACCCTACTTCGTTACGGATGTGTTGACTGACACCCTACTTCGTTTCAATGTTTTGACTGACACCCTACTTCGTTTCGATATGTTGACTGACACCCTACTTCGTTTCGTTGTGTTGACTGACACCCTAATACGTTTCGTTGTGTTGACTGACACCCTACTACGTGTCGTTGTGTTGACTGACACCCTACTTCGTTTCAATGTATTGACTGACACCCTACTTCGTTTCGTTGTGTTAACTGACACCCTACTTAGTTTAGATGTGTTGACTGACACCCTACTTCGTTTCGTTGTGTTGACTGACACCTCAATTCGTTTCGATGTGATGACTGACACCCTGCTTCGTTTCGTTGTGTTGAATGACACCCTACTTCGTTTCGATGTGTTGACTGACACCCTACTTCGTTTCGATGTGTTGACTGACACCCTACTTCGTTTCGATGGGTTGACTGACACAATACTTCGTTTCGTTGTGTTGACTGACACCCTACTTCGTTTAGATGTGTTGACGGACACTCTACTTAGTTTCGTTGTGTTGACTGACACCCTACTTCGTTTCGATGTGATGACTGACACCCTACTTCGTTTCGATGTGTTGACTGACACCCTACTTCGTTTCGTTGTGTTGAATGACACCCTACTTCGTTTCGATGTGTTGACTGACACCCTACTTCGTTTCGATGTGTTGACTGACACCCTACTTCGTTTCGTTGTGTTGAATGACACCCTACTTCGTTTCGATATGTTGAATGACACCCTACTTCGTTTCGATATGTTGACTGACACCCTACTTCGTTTCGATGTGTTGACTGACACCCTACTTCGTTTCGTTGTGTTGAATGACACCCTACTTCGTTTCGATGTGTTGACTGACACCTAAATTCGTTCCGATGTGAAGACTGACACCCTACTTCATTTCGATGTGATGACTGACACCCTACTTCGTTTCGATGTGTTGACTGACACCCTACTTCGTTTCGTTGTGTTTACTGACACCTCAATTCGTTTCGATGTGATGACTGACACCCTACTTCGTTTCGATATGTTGACTGACACCCTACTTCGTTTCGATGTGTTGACTGACACCCTACTTCGTTTCGTTGTGTTGACTGACACCTCAATTCGTTTTGATGTGATGACTGACACCCTAATTCGTTTCGATGTGTACTGACACCCTACTTCGTTTCGTTGTGTTGACTGACACCCTACTTCGTTTCGATGTGTTGACCGACACCCTACTTCGTTGCTATGGGTTGACTGACACCCTACTTCGTTTCGATGTGTTGACTGACACCTCAATTCGCTTCGATGTGGATGACATGACATACCCTACTTCGTTTCGATGTGTTGACTGACACCCTACTTCGTTTCGATGTGTTGACCGACACCCTACTTCGTTGCTATGGGTTGACTGACACCCTACTTCGTTTCGATGTGTTGACTGACACCCTACTTCGTTTCGTTGTGTTGAATGAGACCCTACTTCGTTTCCTTGTGTTGACTGACACCTTACTTCGTTTCGATGTGTTGACTGACACCCTACTTCGTTGAGTTGAGTTGACTGACACCTTACTTCGTTTCGATGTTATGACTGACACCCTACTTCGTTTCGTTGTGTTGACTGACACCCTACTTCGTTTCAATGTTTTGACTGACACCGTACTTCGTTTCAATGTTTTGACTGACACCCTACTTCGTTTCAATGTTTTGACTGACACCGTACTTCGTTTCAATGATTTGACTGACACCCTACTTCGTTTCGTTATGTTGTCTGAATGAAACTCTACTTCGTTTCGTTGCTGACACCCTACTTCGTTTCGTTGTGTTGACTGACACCCTACTTCGTTTCGAGGTGTTGACTGACGACGCCATAACTTTTGAGTACTAATATTACTATTCCCGTGTCGTACGGCTAAAATTTGAGCCTACCACCTAGTAAGGGGCAAAGAAGAGACCGGTTCCGAACGGTGAAGCAGCTGACTTTTGGGTAAAGAAAGCCACAAGTGCCGTCTGTTTTTTAAAAAGAAAACTCTTCAACAGTGAAATGCTCCAAATCGTATAAGAGCAATAAAAATGGCTACACAGCAGAGAATATGCATGGGCCGCTCACACATTATGTTTTCATATCTAATTAACTTTTACACGCTGACTGATCGCGAAAGTGATCCGTCAGGCGGATATAATTAATGGAGATTTTATTTATTCTACTACTCTTACGCATTTAGCGCTAACGCAGCCGTCGTTGGTTGGCTCTATACAGGATGTTTCAGGATAGGGTTTCGTAACTTCAGGGTTCGAAAGGGGTCCATATTTGAAGACGAAAAGCTCTGAAACGTTTTCCAATATTCGGTCATTTTATAGTATTTTTCGGTAAAAATAGTTTAATCGAGATTTGGTGGACGGTTAACGTCCACATTTATCAAATAAAAATAAAATAGCTATCTTGCATGCGTAGAATTTAACTGCATGTAGGTAAATTCCAAACACGTAAAGTTGAATGACAGAAAAAAACATAAAACCGACTTCCTAAAAAAAGTAAAACTAAAAAACTATTTAAAATAAAAATATAAAAACCGCCTTCAAAAATATATGAAATAAAAACCTAAAAAAAAAAGAACCCTAGAGTTGAAGGCGGTGCTAAAAAGGCTACACAAATCACAAAGGATATTATCATCCACTCATGTTTTCTTTCATGCATCATTTTTGCTTGCTTTAGCACCGCCTTCAACTCTAGGGTTCTTTTTTTTTTAGGTTTTTATTTCATATATTTTTGAAGGCGGTTTTTATATTTTTATTTTAAATAGTTTTTTAGTTTTACTTTTTTTAGGAAGTCGGTTTTATGTTTTTTAAAACTTTTTTTTTATTTCACAGTTTTTTTTAGTAATTTTTTGCTATTAATGTACTCGGCGGAATCGCTCGGCCTTCGGCCTCGCGATTCCGCCTCGCTTTCCAATCCGATCTTGACCCAATTAAAATAGGACCACGTCAGCTTCGATAGCTCAGTGGTGCAGACAGTCAACTGTCGCTATTGAATGTTAAGCAACGCTGGGTGCGGTCAGTACTTGGATGGGTGACCGCTGACCGTTGGAGGCTGACCGAGGTTCGGATTCCTCGTAAAACTGTAAGTCCCTTCCCTCCTAATCTTACTTGGTGGTAGGCTTTAACCTGCCCGGGTTGGTACCACCGCACTGAATTAAACGTCGGTCGAAACGGCTATGTAAATAGTTTGTGTTTTCCGACCAGTTCAGTGTAGTCAGCACGATCAAAGGGGGAAGCACTGACATGGCACTTAGTTTACCCGGTGTTATGGGCTGACATCACGGACGTTGTAGGTGATGTTGCAGAACTTAGTAGAATGGACAGACATAAACGTGTTACGGAACCCTACTTTTATTATAAAATAACCGTCGGAGGACCTTGGTTGAAAATTGTAAAATTTAGTAGAACGGATAGACATGCATTTGTTACGGAACCCTACATTCATTTTGAAATAAATGTTAAATTTAGTAGAAAAGACAGACATGCATTTGTTACGGAACCCTACATTCATTTTGCAGAACTTAGTAGAATGGACAGACATAAACGTGTTACCGAACCCTACTGAACAGTTGCACTCCGGGAGTGCCGGCAGATCCCGTGCCACTCTAACTTAACCCTTAATTCAATGACTTAAGGTTTCATTTTAAAAATGACGCTGACGCGATGTCGCGAATTATACATTTTTTACCCACCTAAAAAAGTGCCAAGCGCCGCTAAAGAAGTTTTCACTTCAACAACCTCAGGGTTATCCCCTTTCAAATAAAAAAAAAAAAGAATTTTCAAAATCGGCCCACAATTGACGGAGTAATCGCGTAACAAACATCCAAAAAAAGAAAACATACCGTCGAATTGAGAATCTCTTAGGTCTAAAGTAAATTGCTCGTGAAGACAAATGCAACGAGCCCAAACACGATGGGTTTATCATGTGTAGTTTAGGAGTTCCTATGGCCACCTTCTGTCTCCATCATCAGACCAGCTCGATGGTACTCGTACCCAAAGAGTTTGAATTACGTCGCCGACGTAATACAAACTCTTTGCTCGTACCATAATAAATTAAGCGCACCTGGCCGGTCGGAAAAGATAAAAAATTTCAAATTTAGAATATTCATGAAACAAGGGTCCGAATATGTATCACTAGTATATCGATTCATGTATTTCAACAGGACAGAGAAAATTTCAAAATATTAGGTATTTAATACTTTTTAGTTCTTTTTTTTTTGTTTTTTGGAAATCGGTTTAATATTTTTTAAAACAGTTTTTATTTCATTCTTTTTAGTAATATTATTAGTAATATTACATAAAAAAGAATAATCGAAGTCGAATAATCGAAATAGATTGAAGTGGTACAGAATTATTCGCCATATGTGTCAGACTGCAAATTGCTGAATAAGTCCACATCACAAAAGTTTTGCTGAAGGTAACCACACACCATAGTATTATGCTGATTTTTCGAAAACCGCTGAACCAATTTCGATAAAATTGAAATGGGACCACCTCGGAAGTATGACCTAACTAACAAAAAAAGAATTTTCTAAATCGGCCCTCAATTGACGGAGAAATCGTGTTACAAACATACAAAAAAAAAATAAAAAAAATAAAAAAAAAAAAAACATACAGACGAATTGAGAACCTCCTCCTTTTTTGGAAGTCGGTTAAAAAGGGGGCTGGACTAGGTGCATTGCACTCTCTAGACCTAGACAGCACTTTTGCCAAATCTCCCCAAACTCACTGTCCATCGAGTTTTTATTCCAATTTTAAATTTTTGTATGAAAAAAAAATACGGAATTTCGATTTGAGTGTAAGCACAGAATAGAAAAGAGTACTCCGTGTGTAAGGCCCGGACTAGATAGAGTCGTTTTTTTCAACAATCGAGAGAAATAGACCACGCCTCCAAAACGACGCTCCATAGAAATGTATGGAGTTTTGACCCGTCGACTACATGCACGCACAACTAATGCGAGTCGAGAGCGTGCTGAGTTGAAAAAATCCACTGCATGTTGCGTTTTCTTCGACTGGACACGAGTCCAAGTTGTCGTTGTATGACGTCGACTACACGCGCTCTCGGCGAGTCGAATTTTTCGACTTCTCCAGTCGAGCATCCGACTCCAAGAGCGGCCGGCGACAGAGTAGAATATTTTTATTATTCAGCCAGCACGACATGTAGTCCACAAGAGGCGTGGCAGTTGTTTTTTCGACTGCTGAAAAAAACGACTTTATCTAGTCCGGGCTTTAAGGATGTTTTTCTTCTCATAATGAGTACTTTCTATTCCTGAAGCTTCTCAAGCCTATCCTGAAACACACGTATCTATAGGGATACAGCTCAGTTGATCTAGGGTTTGAAGTTAGGTACATTAATTCATTAGCCCATTCACTTGACCCGACAGCATTTTCTTCCTTTCATTATTTTAATTTTTTTTTTTTCCAAAAAGTAATATAAACTACACTGTGAAAAATAATGTTTGTTTCAAGTTTCTTTTTTTTTTTTGTACATAATAAAATAACTGATTTTAATTGTATGTGTGTTGTTTAAAATTGAATTGTTTGTCCTTTTATTAGTTAAATTTTTTTTTAAGTTTTCTAAACAAGTTTATTTACACGTGTTTTATTTTATTTATATTAATTTTAACTTTTAGTATTTTCATTTGGTTATGTTGTGTTTATTGTATATTTCAAGTTTTGTATTTTTGTACGTAAGTATAGAATGATTCTGTGTGGATAATCGTAATAAAAATATATAATAAATAATAATACAAGACGACTATCCTGTTGCCCTTTAGCACGGCATCTTAACCCTTTTGCGACATGCACGGGTAGAGTCTCTACCGTAGAGATGCAGTGGGGCTATGTTTTTTAAGTACCGGCCCCACACGGTACAATTTTACACGACAGGTACCATGCAAATTTTGTATTTTTACTTTACAACTAGCTGTTGCCCGCGGCTTCGCTCGCGTGAATTTCGTATTTATAAATAAGAAAGTTATTTATTAAATTTATTTCGGCGCGCGGAACGGATATCGGATATGAGAGCCACATCTTAGCGTAACCGGACAGGAACTGAATTTTATTTAGCCTATCCTGCCTGTGTCACGTAGACGTAGGTATAGTTAAATGTGCCTATACTAAGTTTCAACGAATTCGGATGATCGGTTTAAGAGCTAAGGAAGAAAATACGTACATGGAGTCTACGAACACAGTATCTCATAAAAAAAGTAACGGACTCTATGACCATGCCTTACAAATTTATTATTAGTATTGATACCACCCAAGTACTACGCGGTTCATATTCAACTTTGTGTAAAGTTGAACTATGAAAGTGCATACACATGTAAGATAGAACCTTGTCGCATTGTTCATTTCGCAACGTCCCTAATGAACACTTCCCGCTCGATTGCGACAAGGTTCCACGGATGCATCTTCACTTTCGTATTTGTAGCATTCGGAGCCAGAATCCGTAAGATCAATAACCCTGACTGGTACGGCGGCGGAGGCGGTGGTTGGATGGACAACACACGGGCACACTACACTAACGCACTACACACCCACGCACACTAACGTGGCACACCTACCTACGCACAACACCTCACACGTTCGGAAGAGACGAACGGACCGAGCGGACCGCATTGGGCCAAAGAGGCGTTCCGAAACCAATGACATTTTCGTAGCTTCCTTGAAAAAATTATATTTTGCTCTGTTGTTTTTGTGCTGTTGTTGCTCTGTTTTAACAGAAAAGGAATTTATTAAAATTAAAAAGTGGCATTTTTGATGATGCAAATCAAAACTTTGAAAGAAATAACTTCCCTATTGTTTGTGTAAGTCGATGGTTATGTGTGTAAAAAGTACCTAACTTAATTTCTAAAGTTCGTTTCTAACGCGCAGGCGGAATTTCTGACAATGACCTTTGAACGTACTGCAGGGATTACCAACCTTTCTTTTATGTGTCAAATAACAGGCCTGGCGCACTCCGCACTTTAGGGCTTTAGGTATGAAGCTACAAGTACATGGACGGGTCTTGGGATAGAGTTAGTTACGCGATAGAAAGAGAAGCGCGTAGAAGCGTGTTGTAGGTGAATATTTTTTTAAGCTCATACCATGCGCTCTGCATAAAGGTTTCAAATTGTATTTTGAAGTCGTGACAATACGCTAAATACCAGCTTTCGCCTTTGGACTCGATCCAGCGTCGAGCTGTGCGACTAATGGGTGGACGACCCCGACGACGCGACGTGTCCCGCAATCTAGAACCGCTGCAACTTCGTAGGGATGTCACAGCGCCCTAAATGTGTTCTATCGCATATTCCATTGGGAATGCTCGGAGGAGTTGTTTGAAGCGATCTCGCCGTTCACTGTCCACCTAGTTTCCACCTCCGCACAACGCGCACTAGGCAGGGATTGCATCCCTAAACGCTGGACCTCAGATTACAGAACCAACGCTGAACTTACCGCGGATGCGTTACCTATCGGTTCTGCAGATGTTTCCTCCACAAAACTCTGGAACGCTCTCCCTGCCCACGTATTTCCTTCCAAATATAGCCTCGGATTCTCCAAGAGATTCGTGAATAGGCACCTGTCAGGCAGGCATGGCATTCGCAATCCGCACGTACGACCGAATGTCCATGGGCGTCGTTAGACACCTTATGAGTGACTCGGCGCCACATGACCGGCTTTCTATAAAAAATAATATCACTCCAAAAATATAATAAAAAAACATTATTTTCTCATATTTTGTAGCATACATATTTTTTATTCCCGAAAGCTTGCATGAATTATTTCTAAATAAAAATCTTTTTTAAATTACAAACTTCTCTAAGAAACTTTACATTTTTTTCACAGTGTATCAATTAAGTTTTTCGTAACAGCGAAATTTCACTAATCAGCACTGCACTTTCTAATCTATTGATACCTGAAATCTATTTCGGCGTCGCGTCGACCCCCTGACCTCGAGTTCGTGACACTTGTAGTCACGACACGAGAAACGATTCTACAGTCACAGTCGCTGGCCAATTACCTACTACTTTTCTACAACCGTGACACTGAGATTTGTTAATTTTCCCTCAAGATTCGTGTTTATTATACCTAAGTACCTACCTACTTAATACTGTATCTCAGATTTTGGCTTCACTGAGATAGTTTTCAAAAATATATAAGGAATGTGCATTAAACTCATAACTTAACAAATAAAATAGGTGTTAAACAATTTTTATGCATGATTTGATGATTCATTGATCAGTGATCACTAAATACATCACTTATTTATTATTATTTTTATTCATTTATTAGCACATTCACATATTTACATTAATTTTAAATATACAGATTATAAAAATACACCAAATATACTCAAAATTAATATAAAAATTTATTATTTTTAATTATTACATCATTAAATTTTTTGGTTATAATCCGTTTTGACTATTGAAATAACTAATAAGATATATTTATTCTTCCCTTCAGCACAGCATTACATTAGTAAACAACAATTACAGCAGAAGAAGAAAAAAAGGACTTGACACAGCTGTTGCTGGGCGGACAACAGATTAACAGTTACTTATTCAATTTATTATACACTATACCACAGAATAGAAAAGAGTACTCCGTACAGAAGCTGCTCTGTACAAACACTCACAAAGAAATAGCTACTCTGCGACGACGCGATAAAGTACAAATTGGCTCGCCCAGAGCTGCATGCCTAACCACGATAATTGCCTACATTTCGCTTCTCTTTCTGTCGTGTAACTCTATCTCGAAAGCGCGCCGTTCAGCGCGTTAAGGGCTGTGTCTTTGTGCTGTCTTATTGTGAGGAATAAAATGAAGATGATACCTACCAACTTTTATCGTTCTAGCTACCAACGATATGATATTTAGCTACGGCAAATTCATGCGAACAAATTCATGCATGCGTTAGCGTCACAATTAGTTTCTCACATCGAAGCGTGCATTGCGTGCAACCTTCCAGTGATAGTTTTGTTTGATCAATAAATTTAATGATCAATGATCATCTACAATGTACCTATAATCCTTATACGAATTAGGCCATACACACCACGCTGTTCGGCGTACTAATGTTATTGGCAATATAATAATATCATTTTAAATCAATGACCTCCTACTATATGAATAAATAAATTACTAGAAATAAATCAAAATGCTACTAAACAAAATACTTACCTTTCTTCGTCTCTCGGCAATGAAAAAAAAGACAAGTTTTCATTTGTCTGTTGACTTTTGCACCCGTCCACTGCACAATAATTACGTGATTTCGACATTTTCTAAATTCGAAAGCGCCAACACGCCCGGTCTGGCTGGATAGCGACAGCCCACTGTTAATTGTACATTAGTCGGTACGCCAAGCGGTAGGCATTTAACTCGCGACCTTGAGCGAGTGACGAAGGCCTGACTATACTTCTAAACTGAATTCAAAACAGTTCTTTATAGGTGGGATTGGCTTTGATAGGTTTTTCAGTTCTTTCAAATCGTCGCCTTCAAATTCATCCTGTAAAAAGATTATTGGAGAGTTTCGGAACGCACTTGTTGCTATAGGACACACAAATAACTAAGAGTAGGTACACTATTCAAAGCGCAGCAGAGAATAACGGTGGCATCCGCTATTCCAGCTCTATCTATCCAATAACATATGATCACGCTCCAGTGATCATTACGCGTGCTTATTTATTTGGTAACTTGGGCCAGAAATCGACATTTACCTTTGAAACGTTGCGTTGTCCAAACTTGCCATGCATGCATTAAACTCCGTTCCATAGGGCTGCGTCCGGGCGGATATTTTGGAATGGTCCCGCCCGGTAACTTATGCATGCACACGAATTACCCCCCCCCACCCCCCCCTTCCCTCCCTCCCCCGCTTTTCGCAAATCCGAGCGTGACGCATGACTCTAGGTCGGAAGAAACAAATTGTAAAAAAAAAAACAAAGTAATTTTTTTTTTTGTTGTTTTATCCCTTTTTTTGGGATAGGCAAAGGTATTAAACCATGCAGCCTTGTCTGTTGTTATTCTTTAAATTATTTATATATCGCCAATTGTTGAAATAATGAAATCGTAAATGGATGGAAAACAGTCTGTGTTGGCAAGTAAATCTTGAGTGACGCGCGGCATATTGTCAGGTGTTTTATAAATTTTCATTAATCTATCTATTAGCGAATGTCGTTGAAGGTCAAAAGTCGGGCATTCAAAAAACAAGTGATCCAGAGTCTCATTCATATTATCTCCTTGATTTAAAAACTTGGTTTTCCAAATATCTTCCGAAGAAAAGAAAATTTTACACCATAATATGTCGTCTTAGATTTGGCCACTGTCGCTTCGGCGCCCATCTTCATCGCATGAATATTATTAACTCTGCCGTCTGCCCACACTGTTCTAATGATGTCGACGTAAAAACAAAGTAAGTATATTTAACCCACAGAGCATCAAATGCGCGCGCCCCTCCTAGAGGCGCCGTGAGGGCGATTTCTCTACAACGCCGTTGAAGCCTGCGGGCGTAGCCTATGACTTACATATGTGTGTTGTGCGTGTGCATTTGTTTTGTGCGTGTGCCTAACTTGCTCCTCTTTGTGTGTAGTGTCGATACTAGCACACACACACACACATACGAAGCGCTAGCAGCACTGCGTGTAGTTTTTGGGTTTCAAATATTATCGCTTAGGGCGTCTCTAGTAGGGGGCGCGCGCGGTAGGTATTTGATGCTCTGTGATATAACCTCGACCTCAAAGGTTGAATAAAAGTACACAAAGGTAGGACATTTCGTAATTTTGTGAAGCTGCCCAACCAGTGCACAACAAATCAGGCTACCGCACAACGAGCTAATAATACAACTGCATGTGTATGTATTAATTACAAGTAACCGCAAAATGTTATTTTATTCTGAAATTCAGACTGAGAATACCGTTTTTTTTTTCAGTCAAGTCTCACAACACTTTTTTATTTTAGTTGTTACACTAGTAAAGTGTTAGGTAATTCAGTGGGCATGCGTAATTCAAGCAAACGTTAGTGTTCCCAGTGTAAATAAACACATATTAAAACGAGCGCCACTAAACCTAACTTAGTTTATTATTTATTACGCTGCGAAATGTGGAAATGAGTGTATAAAATATTGTCAATAAAAAATATCACTATCTTCAAATGAAATATAAATGTTGACTTGTATTTCATTGTTAAACCAGTAGGTAGGCAAGTCCGTAGGCAACAATTCATAATTATTTTTCCGTTTATTTTGTATTTAGCTTAGTTTTATCTTTTAGATTATAACTAGGTATTTATTTATAAAGAGGGTTTTATGGAAATTTAAGGATTTATTTTTATTTTAGTTTGTGCTTTTCCATTTGTTTTCTTTATGGTTATTATAATTTGCGTATGTATAAATGTTGTGTTGCTTTTGCCTATAAGTAAAAACTTCAAGTTCCACAAGACTTTATTTTTAATTATGTCTTCATATTCATTGTTGTCTCTGTTGGCTTTTCTATTAAAAAATAAATAAAATATAAAATAAACATTATTTTTACAAATCGTTTTTACAAAGCATTTTCGTTTACTATCATATATCCAACGAAATGCTTAATAAATTTTATTAAAATGAATGAATACTGACAGACGATATTGATACTTTGAAAGTACTGACCGTGTAAAGCAGTGCGGGTCAATTTGATTTTTGTAACTAACCCGGCCAGCAGACGCAGTACTATAAGTCACGTTCCCCGCTGTGTGAATAGGCGGCGACTCGGGCACATTGTTAACTATTTAATTTAATATAATTACGATCTGCTAACCTCTTGTGAATAACTGTGCTCCTTACAGTTACAGCCTTTTGTTTAGTGACATGAATGAGTGTATTGAAAAGAGTGTGTTGGTAATTGAGTAGGTAGATACATGCTTGGAAACTAGGTACTTGCTCATGTGGCAGTGGGCTGGGCACGTCAGACGAAGAAACGACGACCGTTTGAGTATAACCGTGTCCTACGCCGACGACCGTGGGCAGGATAACGCAGTGCGAAAAGACCACCCGCCAGGTAGGACGACTTCGTCATCAAGTAGGTTACTTCGGCGGAAAGCAGTGTTATTCGTACAGCTGAAGGTCGGGAGTCTCGGGAGGACTGGAGGAAAATTGAAGAGACGCATGTCCAGCAGTGGACGAATACACGCTGACTGATTGACAGGCTTGCTTGGAAAAACATATAAGTTTAAACCTGTAGGTACACGTTGTCTGGTCTTCACGTATTTGGTATAGGTACATCAAATATATTAAACACATTGTTGCGAAAATTCCAACTACCTACTTCATATAATAAGATATCGATGCTTCATATTTAAAAAAAAATTCAAAGTCTACGGTCTGAATTTGCATGTGTATAGGTAGGTACTTAGGTACATATTTTCGGAGAGCTATCTGTAAACATACATTCTCGCCTGTCGCCTTCAAAACTCAGCCGAACCGAAACTCATAAAAAGACAAATATAATAAAATAATCATTGTATTTATTATTGTCTGGTATGGTTGATAATAATAAGTAATGCAGTGTAATATTTTTCAATTATGCTAAACTGAACTTCACTGCATTAAAACATTTGTTTTTGTATATATTTATTGCACTCAAATAAAATATAGGCAAAACGTAACACTAATGCGTAAGGCATTTTCTATGAGTTCTACCTTTAGGTATGATAACTGGCTAGGTGAGAGGCGGAAAGAGATAGGTATAACAAGTACTACATGGCTAAGCTAGATTTAGAGTACGAAGACTACACCATCACGCTAGGTAACATACCTATAAACAGACGAAAATGCCACAACCTTATTGGTATCTAATTAGCATCCAAGTAGATAGAGCGGTATTTATTTCATACCAATATTACCGAAATAAAGCTATTTTGTTGTTTGGTAGGTATCATAATATGTATAAAATAAATAATAAAGACCCACACTGACACAATATTCCAAGTTCCAAGCTACCAGTCAGTCATAAACAGACGAAAAAACCACTACCTTATTGGAATCTAATTAGAATCCAAATATATAGAGCGCTATTTATTTCAATACAAATATTACCGACATAAAGATATTTTGTTGTTTGGTATTTATTATATGTATAAAATAAACAATAAAGAACCCACACTGACACATTCCAAGTTCCAAGCTACCAGCCAATCCCCAATCCCCAAATACCTATACAAACAATACGCATAACTGCACCCAGACGAATCCATAGCATGCTCCTACCTACCAGCAGAAATGCATGCATAGGCTGTTACGAAATTCTGCATGCATCACTATGTATTTGATGATGAATATCGACCATCGTAACTTGGAACGCAGCCTCTGATTAGGAAATGAAAAATATTATTTCGAATTTCGAATAACATAATCTACCTAGGTACTTATTTATAATAATATGTGTGTCGAACTGAATTCTAGGTACCTGTACATACATAATATTGATAAATAAGTATATAATATACCTATAATATATTATATTATAATAATAATACAATTTTGGAGATTAAGCCAAATTAAGATTGCAGAGAGCAGTGGTTTTAGGAAAATAAATGTCACTATTTATTTACCAGAATGACTTACCTTCTTGGGCCCGTTCTGAACGATCGCTTCGTATTCAATCCCTTCCACAGACATCTTGAAGTATGTGCCTACAATCACAGTAATTTATAATAAAAAAAATACCTACGAACTGATCCACCGGTTTAGAAATGTTATGTTTAGATTTTTGGCAATTATTACTTATTTATTTTATGATCTCTCAAGTTCAACTTGACACGACACTATTGGTTTTTTTTTTGTTCGCTTTCGGGAGTCGTATTTTTTGGCCAAGTATTTTTAATTTCATTTAGTGAAACCGGCTCAGTCACGCGACACGCGACTCACTTCACCGGCGAGCACGACCACACACACACACATGCAAGGAGCCGAGGCGAGGAAGAAAAGAAAGAAATCAAGCAAGCGCGCGCACAATCAATGGACTCTATGACGGAGGTTACACGCTAGGTTTGGCATCAGTTCAGTTCATCAGTCTGGTTAAACCATGGTCCAGACTGACCGTTTAATCTACTTTGATGGATGGATGGTTTGGACTGATGGACCAGACTGATGGATTTTAAAATATTTTGATACTAGACTGATGGCAGACTGATAGTGCGAATGCATTTTACGTCTGGCGTCAGTCTGGCGTCAATCTAGTCGTGACGTGACCAAGGTCACGGACTGAACTGATGGAAAACCCAGCGTGTAACCTCCGTATATGACGGAGGTTACACGCTAGGTTTGGCATCAGTCCAGTCCATCAGTCTGGTTAAACCATGGTCCAGACTGACCGTTTAATCTACTTTGATGGATGGATGGTTTGGAATGATGGACCAGACTGATGGATTTTAAAATATTTTGATACTAGACTGATGGCAGACTGATAGTGCGAATGCATTTTACGTCTGGCGTCAGTCTGGCGTCAATCTGGTCGTGACCAAGGTCACGGACTGAACTGATGGAAAACCCAGCGTGTAACCTCCGTATATGACGGAGGTTACACGCCAGGTTTGGCATCAGTTCAGTCCATCAGTCTGGTTAAACCATGGTCCAGACTGACCGTTTGATCTACTTTGATGGCTGGATGGTTTGGACTGATGGACCAGACTGATGGATTTTAAAATATTTTGATAATTTTCGTCAGTCTAGCCAGCGCAGACTGATGGCAAACTGATAGTGCGAATGAATTTTACGTCTGGCGTCAGTCTGGCGTCAATCTGGTCGTGATCGTGACCAAGGTCACGGAATCAAATGATGCCAAGTATGGCTTGATAAGGCGGAGTTTACACGCTCAGTTTGGCATCAGTTCAGTCCGTGACCTTGATCACGACCAAATTGACACCAGACTGACGCCAGACGTAAAATGCATTCGCACTATCAGTCTGCCGTCCAATGATATTTTAGGAAAGATAGGTTATCTATATGACCTTCAGTGCTCACACATGGCACGTCCTTGAAAAGTTGAGAGGAAGAACTATAAAGTAATGCGCCGACTCGAATAGTCTTATTCCAATTATTAGAATTAGTGCAGAATCTCATTCATTTCATTACACACGACGGCATTTTCGATGTGTTAGCGGCTCGTGGTTAGCGGTCCGAACGGTAGTTGGTGGGCGACTAACTTCAGACAGGACTGTGATCTTGTATTTAATGTGCCGCTCAGATAACCTATCTAGGTACCTCCTTTTAACTTATAATATCATTGCTGCCGTCAGTCTACCCTGGCTAGACTGACGAAAATTATCAAAATATTTAAAAATCCGTCAGTCTGGTCCAGCAGTCCATCGGTCAATAGATTAAACGGTCAGTCTGGCGTCAGTTTAACCAGACTGATGGACTGAAATGATACCAAACTAAGCGTGTAGCCTCCGTCTAACCTCCGTCTATGGAGTGGATGTTTCATGAAATTGTATATGTGTGTGTTTGTTTATACTTAAACGAGAGCGGCACACATAAATTGGTAATCTGTGGGCACACTGTGATTTGTGCATTTTGTGGTAGTGTAGCACGTACGTTTAAACATACGATTATTTTAAATTACTATAATTTAAAACGTAATGTCAACGTAATGTACGTTTATTATTTAATTTTAGTGGATGGAAATTTCAAAGAATTTCATTGTATCAATAATTAGCTAGGTACATTAACGTATACCGGAATTCAGGTTACAATATTTTAAAATAATGCTGCGTTGCGTTATATATTACTTTACTCTTTGGTTGCGTTGCGTTTGTGTCTGACTGAACCACGATTTGTAAATAGACATTGTGGTCTGAACTTATTCACATTTCACACATTTCATTTGAGTTAAATGTGAAAAAAAAAGGGTGAACATACACGTTTCCAACCTTTTATAGGTAAAGATTTAATGTTACGATACGATGATGGCTCGAATGCATGATTTTGAAGTAGGTAGGTATTTTATAAGAAATAAAGTATTATGTTATAAAAAAAATTAAGCTAATGAAATAAAACCTAAAAAATAACTATTAACTATGGATACGTTATCCTAAAATCAAAAGACTTATAAAACGAAATATGGTAATAAACCAATTCCAGGGTCATAGATTACAGTATACATAACATACCGTCACAAAATGTCACTGTCAAAACTGCCTGCCGTTCGACTCGACTGACGTTCATTCATTCATTTTACAATTCGCCCAATAAAAACTCAAGTTGAGGTTTATTTTACAACAACCACGTATTTTTCCATAGGATTTGTCGTGTTTCTGTTGTACGTAATATAACATATGTCATTTAATGCATATTGTCGATAGATTACATAAACTAAATATAAAGTGGTATACAAACGATAATATTTTCTGTTTCAGACTCCACGCGAATAACAACCTATAAAATCAGGTTTGAAACAGGCGGAATTTTAGTTTTTCTTGCAATGTCTACTAAACGAAGAATCCTCAAGCAAGGCGCAGAAGCGAAGCTCTATGACTGCATGTACCTCGAACGCCCAACAATAGTTAAAGAACGCTTCAAGAAGAACTACCGCCATCCAGACCTCGACTCCGAACTCACTAAGGAGCGAATCAAGAACGAAGCGCGCGCTATCACACGCTGCAAGACCGCCGGCGTGAAAACTCCTGCGCTATATCACGTAGACTTCACCAGGCGGTCGATATACATGCAGTATTTCTCAAATGCGATAACGGTCAAAGATTGCATCATCGATATCATGAAAGAGTCCTACTCCGTCGAATGGAGGGATGCCATTTTGGAAAACATGTCCAAGAAAATAGGCGAAATGGTTCGAAAGATGCACGAAAACAACGTAATTCACGGTGATTTAACCACTTCAAATATGCTCCTCTCTCCGACGACGGGTAATGCAGGACAGGCAAACGATTGGATGCAGAAGTGGAAAATGTATGAGAATTCAGAGTTAGTTATGATAGATTTTGGTCTAGCTCACGTCGATTCGAGCAATGAAGATAAAGGCGTCGATCTGTATGTCTTGGAGCGAGCGTTGATAAGCACACACAATGACGTACCGCATTTGTTCTCGAGTATTTTTGATAGCTATAAGAAGTTCAGTGTGAATAATGTTAAGGAAATTGTTGACAAGTTCGAGGAGGTCCGCGCTAGGGGACGAAAGAGGACGATGATCGGGTGAAATATTGAGTTAATACAGTTTTTTTTTTTTCAATCAATGTTGTAGTTTCATTTAAAATCAGATTAGTTATATGATTCAGACTGAAAGCAGGTGCCTATTCAACATTTCTAATGATATAAAGTTTTAGGAAATTACTTTATAAAAAAAAAATTCTTTTTTCCTGTACTAAGTGTACGCTACTCGCTCAAAGATGGCGCTACTCGACACCTTCCTTCCTTATTGATACGTAAACTGCACATTGGTCATAACTTTACATAACTTTGTCGGAAGGTTTCGTTCTAGACTTTTATCTTTGATACAAATTATACACACTCAAGAAATCTGAGTGTATTATTGATGTAAGTTTCATACCTTGTTTTGATATACAAAGTTAGAGTAATATTGCTCACCAACTGAATTAGAGTTAAGACATTATTTAGGGTTACACGACTCAGTGAAATGTCAAATCTTATCAGTGCTGCCAGATACACCGCTTTTCCGCTTTTGCTCCGCTTTTTGCTACTGGATTCGCTTTCCGCTTTAGGCTAACGCCTCGCTGTTCCAAATCTACTCAATAATTCGGGATTATTTTTTATTTTAATTATATTATTTCTACAGTAATATTTCACTCACACCCATATACGTTTTTCACATTTTATTGGTAATCTGCCTGAAACTGTTCTTTATCACTACATACAGACCGACCAAGTTATCTGTGAACTGAGTGGTGCGCTGCCATCGTTTCATTGTTGCCAGTATTGTGAATGTCCCCGTTTTATTTGATGTTTCATTCTCGAACACTTCAGTTCGTATGTTGCTTTGTGCAAACAATATTGATACTGATTTATTGATATTCTTACAGTCCGTGCGCGAGCTCCGAGGAATCGGTATTTGTGGAAATTAATTTATTATAGAATTTGTATAGAATTTTTATGGAGATTTTTTTTTTTATGGAAACTGACACGGTTTGCTACATCATCTACCTACAACATCCGTGATGTCAGCCCAAACCACCGGGTGAACTTGGTGCCACGTCAGCCTTCCCTTCGGTCGTGCCGGCTACACTGAACTGGACGGAAAACACAAACTATTTATATTTGCCGTTTGGACCGACCTTTCATTCAGTGCGGTGGTACCAACCCGGACGGGTTTCACATTTTGTAATGATTATACTATACTAGGCGAGTAATATTATACAAATGTATAATATTAAAATTCTATACAAATTCTATAATAAATTAATTTCCACAAATACCGATTCCTCGGAGCTCGCGCGCGGACTGTAGTAGATGGACGGTTCGAGAGTGTAACATCAAATAAAACGGCGGTATTCACGATTGCACCGGAACTTTACTACTACTACGGTGTTGTCACGGCGCGGCGCCGCACCGCGCCAGGGCGGTGACGGCGGCGGCGGCGCCGCCGCGCCGTGGTGATGTGGTCGGGCCCTAAGTCAAGATATTTCACGTAATATGTGGTAATATGTCGTTGACTATGTGGAATAGCTATTTTGCTACAATTATCTATCAGCCACAAAAGACGTCCACTGCTGAACATAGGCCTCAACCATAGATTTTATTACTTGTTATGAAAACTATGCATGTGAGTGATAAAAATAACTGTATTGGTATAAAAAAAATAGAGGATTTCGTAAATAATGAAATAGAGGATACAATTTCAATGTGAAAAATGAGTATGTACTCAAAAATGATTGTTTTTATTCAAATCCTGGTTTACAATAAGTATGGTCACTTGATTTCGCTGCGATTTCAGTTGTACACGTATTATGATAGTCGTGATCAATAGGCCACACCCCAGGCATATTGTTTTGGATCAGTTTTTTTTTCTTTTTGACGTGATGACGTCACGTCTTATAAATTGATGAACACCGGCTGCACACACGAAAAAGTGTCACGTTCCATCTGAGCCTGTGTGTGCAAGCGAGAGCGCGTAACAAGCGATAGAGAGGCACAATCGGTATAGTCAAAGTTACCATGGAAACGTCTTAAGAAGTAAAACTGTCAAGATCAGACAACAGAAGTTTATTGATGGCCAGTCACAAGATGATTAATCCTTCTACTGGAAATAGAATTACTGATCTTTGCTCTATGTACTACGATTATTCCACGTCATCACGTAAAACTATCGTCCGTAAACCGACTTTACAGACAACCAATTTTTTTCTTGCGAATATCTGGCTCTCCAAGCAGTTATTTATATTGTGTTTTTCCTTATTTTTCTAGTACATCCAGAAGCTTACGAATGGTCGGTATTTCTTTTCTCACCGAACAAACTTCGTCAACTTTTCTTCAGATGACCCCACGGTCAAATCAATCAACATGAATAAAACCATTTTTCTTTGTCTTATTTTACCAGCTATTGTGATTTTTGTACGTGTTTCTTCTGCAGCGTTCTTTTCCTTAACAATTTTGGAAATGAGGCCTTTCTTACACTTGAAAATTCAACCAATCACAAAGCATCAAATTAAAATGTATCTGTTATGTGGGAAAAATTTGGTTTACAACTGGCAACACTAACCTGTGCCAGTTTATATTCTTTTGTAAATCTGATGAAATGGAATTATTGCCGCTTGTTGTCGAGGATCCTCTTCAAAAACTATTTTACTTTTAGGATTATATTCCGGCCATCACTGTGAATAGCTTTCGGCATGACAATATTTTCTAAAGAGATAGAAAACTCGATCTGAACACGCTTTGACACATATGACAGCCTAATGACAATTCTGTTAGTTCCTGATCTGCCACTTCACAGATAACTTGGTAGGTCTGTACACTACATATTACTTTACTTTAGACAAACACGACACACCTTCATACATATGGACGGACTACCTGTGGTGCTGCCAATTGAATATTTTTTTTTTAGATATATTTATATGAATATTTTATCAATCAAATAAAGAAATAGGTAAATATTACAATTTATATAGTATTTCATTCACAATTACATGACTTTTTACACTTGTTACACTCCAAACGTCACCAGTCTGGCGCAACTTCATACAATAAATTCGTTTCTATGAAAATCAGCATAATTTTAATGGCGGCCATCCCTCTCCTTCTTACTCATATAGCGGTGTCCCTATCTCGCATGACAGCTTCCGGTACTAGCGGTTATATTCTTTGGGCGGCGGGCACGCACGCCATGTTTGTTTTCTTTCTCGTCTCGTTCTCCTGCCTGGCTCCGCGTGTCTTGCCGAAATACTTCTTGTTTTTGCTGTGATTTAGCCTGTAGCGTGAAAGTGTGTTGCCGTCGAATGCATCCATTGCAATGCGGCATTACAGGAAGTGTGAGATGTGTGGTGCGGGGATATCGCGATATTAGGACTCAGATAATGTTTTCACGGAAATGTTAGGTTTTGATATAGACTAATGGTAAGATAATTTTGTATAGATATTATTAATAAAATCAACATTAAAAAATACAAAAAATTATGCTGTTTTACTCATAATAGCAATAAACCCAACCTAAAAAATCAAGAATATTGATAAACGGCTGCATTCACGGCACTTCCTAATGCAGTGGTGCCAACATGACAGCTACAACCGGATATTTTGCAGCGGCCATTGAAATTATGCTGATTTTCATAGAACGATTTTTTGTTTGAGAGTTCCGTCACGTAGTGGTTATATTCTGTTTGAACGTCACTTTCCTTCGTCTTTCAAAAATACAGGCTATAACTACTTTCCGAGACAAGCGTATGAAGATGTAGGTAAGGTAAGTGAGAATGCAAATCGCTCTAAATGAAAAATAGTGATAAAACAAGAAAATCCGCTGTTTTTGGTTTGAATTTGGATTTTCACTGCTTCCGCACTTTTTATTTCGCCATCTTGCAATACTGTATCTAATGTCAAAATAAATTGCAGAAAATGAAATAAATATTTTCGGCTAAGTAATTTGACTCAATATTCTCTTTGCTTTGATTTTTTGCATTTGCCCAGCAACAGGAAGTACAGGCAGGAGTAAAACGAAAAATGCGGAGATGTGCGGGAAGACTTCTACAAACGCTAAACACAAACACATGCGTCTCAAGTAAGTAGTTTTAGGTTATGATTTGATATGACTATATATGACGGTGCGGAAGAACAGAGTCCTGTACACAACAATGTATTATAACCATCATTAAGTATATATTGAACGGGAGGTTTCTGATTCTCCCTGTAGTTTCTCTTCAAATAAAATACTTTTTGGAGATTCCAAGATGTAATCAGGATCAATATTCACACATTTTATAATTTTCGCGGGGTGAGTTAGATTAGCGGGGGTTAGATCGAATATTGCTGGTATGCTTATTGTGTGGGCCTAGATAAAAGATGAATTATAGTGAAAGAATTGTTTGCCAGAAATGCGTAGTTTCGGAGAAGTTCGAGTTCCCTTCCCTTCTTACCTTACCAGGTGGTAGGGTTCAACCCGCCCGGGTTGGTACCCGCACTGAATGAAACGTCGGTCGAAACGGCTATGTACCTAAATAGTTTGTGTTTTCCATCCCGTTCAGTTTAGCCGGCACGACCGAAAGGAAGCAATGACATGGAACCTAGTTCACCTGGTGTTATGGGCTGACATCACTGATGTTGTACGTGATGTAGCCAACCGTGTCAGGTTCCATAAAAAAAAAAGGCCGGCTGGAGTGGCTGGAGATCAACGGATTTTGCACGAAGTTCCTCGACCAAGACGGACTAGTTTGCACGAAGTTCCTCGACCAAGACGGACTAGTTTGCACGAAGGTCCCCGACCAAGACGGACTAGTTTGCACGAAGGTCCCCGACCAAGACGGACTAGTTTGCACGAAGGTCCCCGACCAAGACGGACTAGTTTGCACGAAGGTCCCCGACCAAGACGGACTAGTTTGCACGAAGGTCCCCGACCAACACGGACTAGTTTGCACGAAGGTCCCCGACCAAGACGGACTAGTTTGCACGAAGGTCCCCGACCAAGACGGACTAGTTTGCACGAAGGTCCCCGACCAAGACGGACTAGTTTGCACGAAGGTCCCCGACCAAGACGGACTAGTTTGCACGAAGGTCCCCGACCAAGATGGACTAGTTTGCACGAAGGTCCCCGACCAAGACGGACTAGTTTGCAGGCTTAGAGCCGACACCTACTAATACAACAACACATTGCCGCAGGAGGGCTGAGCTCCGCGGAGGCGTTGGAGCGCCGCAACCAGCTGTTCACGCTGGAGAAACAGCGGCAGAAGGAAGCTGTGGGCCGCGTCGAGAAGATCGAGGTTCACTACACGGGCCTGCCCAAGGAGACCACCCTCATCATGAACAAGGACATATCCACGCCCCACGATTGTGCTAAACGTTTGTGTTTCATTATTCATTTCATTCATGCGAAGTTTCTTTTTAGGTTACCGTATCCCGTACGGAAGCCTATTACTAAGCCTCAGCTGTCTGTCTGTCCGTCCATCCGTCCGTCCGTCTGTCTGTCCGAGGGCTGTATCTCTAGAACCGTAATAGGTGGCCCGTTGAAATTTTCACAGAATATGTGTTACTATGGCGGATATAACAACAAATAATAAAAAAAGAAAATGTTAAAAATTAAGGGGAGCTCCCATACAACAAACGTGCGAAAATCAATTAGTCACGCTACTGAATAATAGATGGCGCCACAGGCTTTTATACATTGCATTGTTGAAAGACAAAAGATAGGCGGATATTATTGATAGCGGATAGATACGGAAACCTCCGTGCGCGAGTAAAACTCGCACTTGACAATTTTTTTTATGTAATCCATTATGGTTGGCTGATTCAGAGGGGTCAAAGCGCAAGCTCCAACCAGCCAATATCACCTCCGACAAGGTAGGTGCCATACCGTAGACTTCCCTGGATGGCTATACTGGACTTGCGTGCCCTGCTTCTTCTTTTGATTTTTTATGTAATACGGTATGGGTGGCATTATTGTATTGTTCTATTGTTTATTGATCATTCATGTATGGCAGTTAGACTGCGCTCGAACTTGTCACAATTTGTTCTAACCGGTTCGATTACACCCACGAAGAAGAACCGGCAAGAAACTTCACAGGTTTTTTTTTATACATATTATTACAAGTACTTTAGTGAGTAGCCACATAATAACAATGGTGTCACATTCGGTCGCATGCAGGGGTTACAAATGCCATGCCGGCCTGACAGGTGCCTATTCACGCCCCTCTTGAAGGACACGAGACTGTACTTGGGTGGGAAATATGTGGGCAGGGAGGGCGTTCCATAATTTATCACTTCTGTGAAGGAAAGATCTGCAGAACCGATTGGTACCGACTTTGTGCGTACTTGTAAAATCAACAAGTGACATTGAAACTGACGTGTGGACAGATCTGAGCCAGTGGCACGCGGAGAGCAATGCCCTGGCGCTCATCAACGGCACCACGCTGTGGGACATGCACCGGCCCCTATCCGAGAGCTGCACCCTTGAGGTAAGTTCATATTAACCGGTTGCCAGCCGGACGCCTGAACGGGGGCTTCGATAATATCACTAGTAGTGATTTCAGTAAATGTTTCTGATTAGAACGTGTGAGAATAGTCAAACACAACACACTGGCAACACTCCGTCACAGAGAAAAAATAAATTCTGACAGCTGTAATTTTTGTTCTTATGTCATTTCCGACAGATGTGGAATGGACTTTAGCCGTACTTTAATTCATTTAGCCGTATTTGAAGAGTACATTTCTTTAGCTACACTTTGATATTCTAAGTATTTATCTTCTTCTTCTTCTCTTCTTCTTTATATATATAATTCTTCTGTACGTGTGTTTGTCACCTAACTCCTAAACGGCTGGATCGATTTGGATGAAATTTTGTGTGTATGTTTGAGTGGGTCCCTGGATGGTTTGAAAATACAATTGGACCCGGTAGATAGCGTCTTGATAAGCCCAAGCGGACGAAGTCGCGGGCACAGCTAGTGAATTATATTTATTTAAAGTATTACATTTGTACGGTATACTTTGTACCGTGTGGGGCCGGTACTTTAAAAGAATAGCCCCACTGCATCTCTCCCCGTGTATGTCGTAAAAGGCGACTCAGGGATATGACTCCCTTCTTATATTACTAGGTGGTAGGGTTTAACCCGCCCGGGTTGGTACCACCGCGCTGAATGAAAGGTCGGTCGAAACGGCTATGTAAATGGTTTGTGTTTTCCGTCCAGTTCAGTGTAGCCGGCACGACCGAGGGGAGGCACTGACGTGGCACCAAGTTCACCCGGTGTTGTGGGCTGACATCATGGATGTTGTGGGTGATGTAAGCCAACCGTGTCAGTTACCATAAAAAAAAAAATTACATGAAAGCCGTCAGTGCCACTTGATTCGGCTACAATAATATGTAACAAGCTTGTTTGTAAACGAGTTTCCTTCCTTCCAGCTGCAAAACTACACGAGCGGCGATCCGTACCACGTGAACAAGGCGTTCTGGCGCACGTGCTCGTTCCTGCTGGGCGCCTGCGCCGGCGCCGCCTTCAAGGACTCCGTGCCAGTACACCTGCACAGCTTCCCCGGTCCAGACGGTGCGTAGTTTGTTGTTGTTCGGACTCGTTCTCCGCGCTTAAGTCCGCTCCAATGCAGCCCTTTTGCTCGCCCTACGGCCTTACTCCAACCAGCCGAGTTCTTCCAGGAGGCGGCACACTCTCTTTGGGTCTTGGTACGCCTCTCGAAGTGTAGTAGGGCCTCCCAGCTCCTTCGCCCTTATGTCTGCCAACTCCTCGCACTCCAGCAGCACGTGGGTGGGTGTCTCGTCCGCCTGCAGGCATGCTCTGCACAGTGGACTGTCCGTTACGGTGCGTAGTTTATTTTTTGATGAAAGCACATGAGAGAGAGTGGGGCCGGTACTTAAAAAGAATAGCCTCACTGCATCTCTCCCCGTGCATGTCGTAAAAGGCGAATAAGGGGTAAGGACAAGATGCCGTGCAAAAGGGCGACAGGATCGCCACCTCTCACCTTGGCACGGTACTTCCACCGAGTCATGCAGCAGGCAGTGATATGCTAATATATAAGGCAATGGCAGCAGGTGGGTCTTCGTGCCTTACTTGCCGTTTGTTCGATTGAACCTTGTTCGAATGCTTAGCGAAACGTGGTGGTCGGCGTTGTGCTGTAATTTAACAGAGTTTTTGCAGCACAACACCGATCACTCGGCTTACCCCGATTGTCGGGATTCAGCGTGTGTGATATGTATGCACATGAGAGGGATTGTGTGCGTGTGTAATATGTGCTCGCAATGTGTGTGAGTGAGGGAGAGGGAGGGTGTGTGCGTGTGCCGTGCGTGTGGGCGAGTAAGAGCGAGGGTGTGTGCTTGTGTGATGTGTGCATGCGATGTGAGCGTGTGTGAGAGATGGTGTGTGCATGTGTGCGTGTGCCTGAACCCGCGTATCGACTGCGCGCTTCAAACCCTCGAACATCGGAGCGCGCGGCAGCCGCGCTCAGTCGATACCGGTTGGAGTGCTCGAACATGGAGCACGGCGTTGTCGGTTCTCACAGGATTGTCACTGCGTGGCGCACGTGCAGTTGGGACGGGCAATAGCGGTGTTCGTGTGTTCGTTGCGTGCCGGCGACAGTCTGTCTAGCCATGGATAATGAGAGGAGCCGAGTGCTTATACAGCTGTATAACCGCAAAGAACTTTCGTTTCTTTTCTTTTTTCGCACTTTTCGTTTCTTTTTTTTTTCTTTACGATGCCCAAAGCGACGTAATACAAACTCTTTGACGATGCCATGAATGATTATGAAGGCGGCAGCCGCTCGCACAAGTCCGACGTCCATGATGACCCGACGAACACTGGATTGGCTGCCGCGCTCAGTCAATACACTCTAGACAACTTGCCGTGCGCTCTGTGACCTGTGCTGCTGGCGCGTTCGAACATAGCGCGCGCGGCAGCCCCGCGCAGTCGATACACGGCTTAGGAGAGAAGGTGTGTGTGTGTGTGCGATATGTGTGTATACGTGAGAGGGAGGGTGTGCGTGTGCAATATGTGTGGGCGCGTGAGAGAGGGCGTACTTAAAGCAACCTTAAAAGCATATTTATTTATTTATATATTTATTTATTTATTTGATGAACGAACAGCCTAAGCTGATGTGTTCATGTCTAAGTTCACTGGTGCTTTGTTATTTTGATGTTAGTTTAGTTTGGTGTTTTTTTAGGTGTTTGTCGAGCCTGTTTTTAAAGGAATTGGTGGTGGGTGCTTGTACGACATCTTCGGGCAGTTTGTTCCACATTTCCACTGCTCTATTTAACAGGAAGTTTCGTCTCAGATTTGTTGAGCTGACAGTGACATTCAGCTTCAAGCTATGGCCTCGGAGATGAGTATTTGTATAAATGTGAACAGTGCGCAGCGGATCGTTCGTCTACGACGTGGAGCTGCCGTCGCTCGAGTGTTGGACGCCGACGGAGGTGGAGCTGCGGTCGCTGAGCGCCGAGTACGTGAAGCTGTGCCGCCGCGCAGCGCCTCTCGAGCGGCTCGAGGTGTCGCGCGAGCTCGCGCTCGAGATGTTCGCGGACAACGCGCACAAGTCCAAGCAGATACCTGACATCGCGGCTAAGAGCAACGGTGAGTACGTGAAGCTGTGCCGCCGCGCGGCGCCTCTCGATCGGCTCGAGGTGTCACGTGAGCTCGCGCTCGAGATGTTCGCGGACAACGCGCACAAGTCCAAGCAGATACCTGACATCGCGGCTAAGAGCAACGGTGAGTACGTGAAGCTGTGCCGCCGCGCGGCGTCTCTCGAGCGGCTCGAGGTGTCACGTGAGCTCGCGCTCGAGATGTTCGCGGACAACGCGCACAAGTCCAAGCAGATACCTGACATCGCGGCTAAGAGCAACGGTGAGTACGTGAAGCTGTGCCGCCGCGCGGCGCCTCTCGAGCGGCTCGAGGTGTCACGTGAGCTCGCGCTCGAGATGTTCGCGGACAACGCGCACAAGTCCAAGCAGATACCTGACATCGCGGCTAAGAGCAATTGTGAGTACGTGAAGCTGTGCCGCCGCGCGGCGCCTCTCGAGCAGCTCGTGGTGTCGCGCGAGCTGGCACTCGAGATGTTCGCGGACAACGCGCACAAGTCCAAGCAGATACCTGACATTGCGGCTAAGAGCAACGGTGAGTACGTGAAGCTGTGCAGCCGCGCGGCGCCTCTCGAGCAGCTCGAGGTGTCGCGCGAGCTGGCGCTCGAGATGTTCGCGGACAACGCGCACAAGTCCAAGCAGATACCTGACATCGCGGCTAAGAGCAACGGTGAGTACGTGAAGCTGTGCAGCCGCGCGGCGCCTCTCGAGCGGCTCGAGGTGTCACGTGAGCTCGCGCTCGAGATGTTCGCGGACAACGCGCACAAGTCCAAGCAGATACCTGACATCGCGGCTAAGAGCAACGGTGAGTACGTGAAGCTGTGCAGGCGCGCGGCGCCTCTCGAGCGGCTCGAGGTGTCGCGCGAGCTCGCGCTCGAGATGTTCGCGGACAACGCGCACAAGTCCAAGCAGATACCTGACATCGCGGCTAAGAGCCACGGTGAGCGCAGTGTGAAGTTTCATAAAATAGGAATATTTTGATTGTACATTAAGGGCCACTTGCACCAAATTCCATTTAGACGCTAAATACAGTTTAGTGCACTGAATAGAATTAAAGTCGAAATGTGTCTTGCACCATTGCCGAGTGTCAATTAATGACAAGCTTAACTCCATGTACTCCAGCTCTATCTCTGTCGCGCATATTGCGCGCTCTGTCGTGCGGCAGACAAAGACAGCAAAATTTTCCAATCACTGTCAGTCCTCCCGTAATACTTCTTTGAAACAAACCACAGAGCATAGCTCGGTGGATCTCTTAACTCTTTACAGCGGCATCTCGTCCTTATCACTTAGTCGCCTTTTACGGCATGGACGAGGAGACATGCAGTGGGGCTCTCAGAGATGCAGTGGGGAACTCATTTGGCTCTTTTCACAAAGGAACACTGACCGACAGCGGTCTACTACTCCAAAGGACCTTGTATCCAGAGCCGTTAATTAAGAAAAAGCGGTCGAGCGTCAGTTTGACGTTTCTTCATTCCAGTTTAGCAAGTTAAATGGGCAATAAAAAAAATCGCCGGCCATTTAACTGTAAATGCAATTAGAATACATTATTCCAAAAATTATAAATGTCCTCCCTGTGCGAACAGAGAGTTCAAACTCTGTGCCCTGAGCCCCGGCCACCCCATAACGGATTGTATAAAGAAATCCAAACAGCTAATATGAATGATACTGCTTCCAGGCAAAGTGACTCTCTACCGCATGGACAAACACGTGGACATCTCCAAGGGTCCCATGATCAACAACGCCGCGCAGGTCGGACGCGTCACAGTCGCGGCCGTGCATCGCATCACCGGTGAGCGCTGTCAAGCTACAACAGCCGTCGGTTGTTCCATTTCGTGGGGAGTGTTCGGAGGAGCTGTTTAATACGATTCCACCTACACCGACGCACCAAAGTAGTCGATATTGGACAGAGAGAGGCTAAGATCAAGTGGCAGTGGGCTGGGCACGTCAGCCTACTACCACTTCGTAGAAAAAATATTTTTTTGTGTTTTTAGTCAGCAGTTTGTTGTGATGGTGTGTGTATAAATTCTATTCTATTCTAATCGGGGTGAGCGGAGGAATCGGTGTTGTGCTGCAAGTGCTCTTGTAAATTACAGCGCAACATCGACCACCACGATTAGCAATGTATTCGGACAGGATAACTATCAAGTTATTAGTTTTTTGTTTTTTTATGTGATTTTCCAGTTTGTTTTTTTAAATTATTCACGGAGACAGCATTTCCAACATTGCAATAATTGGGCGACACTCTCGATAGCATTTGAAGCAGATCGTGTGGGAACTCCCGCAGGTGACGCGGAGCGCGGCGGAGCACCCCAGCTGTACCGGTTCCAGGGGGTGGCGCTCCCAGTCGGAATCATCATCAACCACTTCACGTACGGAGTGATCGAGGACCGCGCCAGGAAACCGGTAAGACACCCATATGTCGCATGAACAGAGTGTATTTCTTTTATTTAATCCGGTATGGGGAGGCTGAGTCAGAGGGGCCAAAGCACATGCTCCGACCAGACAATGTCACCTCTGAAAATATGCCATACCGGAGACTAGTTGTTAATTGCTGGCTATACTGAACTAGAGGAGAACACGACCGAGGCTGCTATGCGGCCATCTTACATCCAGTACGGTGGTAAGGGGCAAGGAAAGGGACCTACAGTTTTACACCGGTTCCGAACTGTGAAGAAGCAGGTGTAGGTATGCACGTAAATTTTTCTGTTAGAAAATACTCATTGGTACACGCCACCGGTTTCGAACCTTGAACGTCGAGATCAGATGTCCGAACGGCAAGACCGCGCCGTTGAGCACAGACCCTTGGACGTCCGCGGCTGTAGGACTAACAATATGTGAGAGGGTTGCCAACATGTGGAATGCACTCCCATCTTTTTTTTTTATGGCAACTGACACGGTTGGCTACGTCACCTACAACATCCGTGATGTCAGCCCATAACACCGGGTGAACTAGGTTCCATGTCAGTGCTTGCTTCCCTTCATTTCATGTCGGCTACACTGAACTGGACGGAAAACACGAACTATTTACATAGCCGTTTCGATCGACGTTTCATTCAATGCAGTGGTACAACCCGGGCGAGCCTTGCGGCCATAGCACCCGCACTGTGTCACGACTTCATCATTCGTGGTATCCGAACCACGGTAAGCCTCCATCCACCTGCATCCTTTCCTCCAATGTACAGTCTGGTGTCCTTCAAACATAATGTGAAGGTGCACCTAGCCGGCCGACATGGTATTCGAAGCCCCCGTAAATATCCTAATGCCCGTGGGCGCCGTCGGACTACACCTCTGCGTTAGTCTGGCGCGCGCCACATGCCGTGCTTCCCATTAAAAAAAATGTTTGTTGTAAATAGAACGGTGTGCGGTCGCCGTATGACCCCTTCGAGCCGGAGGAGCCGAGTCAGCTGCGGCGAGCCGCCGGCGCCTGAGCCGACACCTAGCCGCACCGCACGCCCCACGCCCGCACCGACGAGCATTTAAACTGCCGCCATTACATGACACATCCATCACGCATCGAGTCTTCGCAGTAGCATTGTTTGTTTGTTGCCCAGCCTCTTGGGAAGGCGGGTGGGCCATTCTCCGCACTGAGACCTCTAGACGGTCCGTTGTACGTTGACGCTCGGGTAGTGCTACTCCAGCCACCCGAGCTCTTTCATGAAGTGGAGCACTCTTCTCGGTCGCTTCCACACTCCATGGGCAGTTCCCACGTTCCCAAGAAACTGCAGTCGTTCTTCCGCCACCACCGGGCACTCCAGGAGCACGTGGGTGTCTGATTCGTCCTCCGCCATGCAACCTCTGCACAGGGGGCTGTCGGTTACACCTATTGTAAACAAGTGTCTGTTCATTGGGCAGTGACCCGTAAGAAGTTCTATCGCAGTAGCATTATGTTTATTCAATTTTAGACAGGCAGCCTGGGCTGATGTCAAATCAAGTTCATAGTTCACTGGTGTAGTTATATTTTATTTTTTTTTTCACTTAGGGGCCGCCCATATTTTACGTCATCGATTTTTGCCGATTTTCGACCCCCCCCCCCCCCCCCCCTCCCCCCTCCCTCTCAAACATCCTATCGTCATTATCTAATGACCCCTCCCTCTCTCGCAAAACCGACGTCATTTCCATTAACTACCTATATGACAAAATCAACAATAGTTTTTTCTTTGCGTCATTCGCACCTGTCGTCGCACCAACAAGAGGAAGCCGACAAGCAAACCGCTAGCGTGTCACGCGCGTGCACAGCTAGTAATTAATATGTCAATTTTGGGATTATTCGTATTTGTAAGAATGACGTCACTTTTGGCCCCCCTCCCCTCCCCCCATCTACGTCACGTTACCATCATCTGCTGACCTGGTTCACTTATAGTTAGGGAGGCGAATAGGGGATTTTTCGGGCATACTCGAGAGCACCAGTTTAAGATATGAGAGATACCTTAGACCTAATAGAACAACTTTGGAAAGTATTAGCTCTTTATCTAGTGACGCGCGCCTAGGATAGACGATCAGATTAGTAAAAAAAAATCGATAGTCTGAAATACTCGAGCGCGTCAGATTAAGATATTGGGGGTACTAAATTTAACAAATCTGACGATAAGTCCTTGACGCCGCAAAGTTATAGGGTCGCGAACTTGTAAAAAAAAACGTTAATCCGGTATTCTCGAGCATGATCAATTTTTTTTTTATTTTCAAGAATATAATCTAAAACTTACAAAAAATATAAAATCTGCCGGTTTCCGCATGACCGGAAGTGTGGAGGAGCCATTTCGTCTTCCGAAAAACACGTTGCGGCATATACATTTTACAAAAAAAAAAGGTTTAAATAAAAAAACAAAAGGTAATTTTATTTTACACAAAAAAGGTCTCTTTATATTTTTGTCTAAAGTCAAAACTGTTGGACTTATAGCATCATAAAAACTCAAACTCCCGGTTTTTTGAGTATATCTCGAAAACGGAGGGTGCTACAAAAAAAATTTATATGAAACAACGATGATTAAATTATCTAACTTTTATTATATCTCAAACTTTTTTTTTCCAAAAGCTATTAATATATTAACATGTACAGTTTCATTTATTTATAATATTCAATAGCCTTTGATCCTCAAATTGTTTTTTGCACGTACCGTAAGCAAAAAGGAGTGGAACGAAAAAAGAGGGATGTGCCATAAACATGTATAACAGACTGAGCGCTCCACAGAAATATGCTTTTTCGTCAGATTAAGAGAACCCACCAACATTTTTGTCAGATTAAGAAAATATGCTTTCAGGACACCGAGATAAACCCTCCCTATAAAAATCTGACGCTCTCGAGTATTTAAATAGAACCTTTTTTTTTGCATGTTCAAAAATTTGTCGTAAGTTATCGTCACGCCGAAATGGTCAGTTTTTTTGAAGGGAGCTTCCTTGGGGCCTACTTAACACCCCTTCTGAAAATCTGACGCTCTCGAGTACATTTTTTTTTCGAATTTTTGACTATCTTGTATGCCTACCCCCACCACGCAAACCGGCAGATTAGTATACAGTTGTTGTCAGAGGCACTTGGGGCATACGTGGTATGAATATCTGACGTGCTCGAGAATGCCCAAGTAACTGTTTTTTTTTTACATTTTTGAAAAACCGTACACGCCGTACCCACCGCTAAAATGGTTTTTACCATACTAGCTTTTCTTTTCGAAATTACTTCATCTTTCGATTTTAATAGGTCTCGACGGTGCTCGAGAATGCCGCCGTTTAGCGACCTCACCTCCCTAACTATTAGTTACTTTTTCTTTTTATCTTATTCAGATGAGTGTCCAAACAAATGTCGTAGGTAACAAATTTATAGGATTATGAATTTGTTCTTGCTGTTCGGTCTAGTACTTAGTTTGAATGTCTTTGGTCACAACGGACCACCTGCGTCACAAAGTAAAAAAAAAAATGTTTCAAACATAAATGTTGAACGGTGTAATGGCAGTGATATAAACAAGTAGAATAATTTGTATTTAGAAATAGGAATAAAAGATCGTTTTATAAATAAAGTTGTATGAATCGAAATTGGTGGTTTTATTTATGGTTAGATTGAAGTATGCAGTGACGCTGATCCGGCGGTAATGACGACGCGTAGCTGCTCGGCGCTGAACCAGGCCTCGCGCACTCTATGTACTTGCGCGCGCTAACTACCTACCGCCCGGCGCACAGCCGGAGGTGAATTTCAATGGGCTGCCCAAAGAATATAAACATTAAACAGCCGCGCGCCCGGCGCAGCTGCAAAGCAATAATCACTTTACACTCGATCGTTAAGGTACATTTTCGCACGCAGCGATTGGCGACGTGAAGCGGTAGGCTATTAAAGCCCGAAGGTAGGAACTTTTTCTATGGAGTGATTTATCTGTTACGAAGCAAATATTTAGTAATCTGTGGCTGTGGTCGTTCAGCCACAGATTACTGTGTAATAAAAATTGGCCAATTGCGAGTCGGATTTGCGCACCGCCGAGGATTCCGTCCTACCACGTACTTAGCCCGTTTTTATTATTTGTTGTTTTACTTTACAGTTTGCACTATAATCACACCAAGTCTGACGCTTGTATCTATTGCCGTTTTTATAATAGAGCAAAAACAAGAAAACCTAGAAAAAAATTTTTCTTATTTGTTAATTGTAATTGTACCGTGTGGGGTCGGTACTTAAAAAGAATAGTCCCACTGCATCTCTCCCCGTCGCATGTCGTAAAAGTCGACTAAGGGATCGTCAGCCCCGGCAGCTTAATGGTGCGGTCAGTTATTGGATGGATGACCGCCCGACTGTTGGAGGCTGACCGTGGTTCAGATACCACGTTAAACTGTAGGTCCCTTCCCTTCTTACCTTACTAGGTGGTAGGGTTTGTCCCGGCCGGGTTGGTACCACCGCACTGAGCGAAACGTCGGTCGAAACGGCTATGTAAATAGTTCGTGTTTTCCGTCCAGTTCAGTGTAGTCGGCGCGAAATGAAGGGAAGCACTGACATGGCACCTAGTTCACCCGGTGTTGTGGGCTGACATCACGGATGTTGTGGGTGATGTGGCCAACCGTGTCAAGTTTCCATAAAAAAAAATTTATATATTTGCCATAATAACACATATTCTATGAACATTTCAGCCGGCTACCGATTGTGGTTCAAAAGATACAACCCTTGGACAGACGGCGTGGGAGTACGGTCCGTATAGTCCGTACGGTACCGTAGGACCCGTAGTAAAACTGTAGGTCCCTTCCCTCCTAATCTTACTTGGTGGTAGGGTTTAACCCGCCCGGGTTGGTACCACCGCACTGAATGAAACGTCGGTCTAAACGGCTATGTAAATAGTTTGTGTTTTCCGACCAGTTCAGTGTAGCCGGCACGATCAAAGGGGGAAGCACTGACATGGCACCTAGTTCACCCGGTGTTATGGGCTGACATCACGGACGTTGTAGGTGATGTAGCCAACCGTGTCAGTTTCCATAAAAAAAAAAAAGTACTGTACTCACATGGATCCGTAAAACATACCACAGCGTGACTCTAAAATCAACCTTTGTTGCAGACACATTGTTATTTTTATTATTAGCGAATATTAATGAAAACAATCATTTTCCTAAAATGTCTTTATTCTTGGTTTTCTTTGATTTTAATAAGAAACATCGACTTTTCGGACAGCCAATGCGTAAAGAGTATGGCCGTACTTGTACCGTGTGGGGCCGGTACGTAAAAATATAAGCCCCACTGCATGTCGTAAAAGGTGACTGAGGGATAAGGACGACATGTCGTGCTATAGGGTGACAGGATAGCCACCTCTCACCTTGGCACGGTCCTTCCACTGAGTCACGCAGCAGGTGGGTCTGTGTGCCTTACTTGCTGTTTGATGTTATCTTGTGCAAACTATTGAGTGATAGATCTATCTAGGTTGTTGTGATAATAGGACTCAGTGACCAACTCTCAACTTCAAAACATAAATCATGCCGTACTTATTCCTACACCATACACATTGGCTGTCCTTTAAAAGATGTGTTTCTTATATTATATAATTATGTATATAAGGTCTTTCAAAATTAGTTCATAGTACGCTAAGGGGGGGTTCTGTATCATATAGGGAGTATAACCTATATAATTTTTTTTGGACCTTGGGCTTTTTTTTTATGTAAAATATTTTTTATGTATTTAAATAAAAAAATTGGTGGTTCATTTTTATAGCCTAATCGATTCAGTTTCATAACAGTAACAAAAAAGTCTTCATCACCATTATGATCTAACACGTGTAAGTTGGTAAAAGAAATAAAATTCTTTTTGGTTTTTCACAATTTCTGAGAGCAAGAGATCTATGTGTTGGAAGACTTTTTTGTTCCTAGCATGAAACTGAAACGATTAAGAAAAAAAATTTTTTGTAGAAAAAAAATTCTTTGTTCATCAAAAGTGATCTATTTCCGATACAGAACCCCCCCCTTAGCGTACTATGAACTAATTTTGAAAGACCATAAATAATACACATATCTTTATTACCATACTGTAATAAATAAACATTTCAAACAGGATATACTCATTTATACCGTTTTTTTTTATTTACATGATATAATTAGAAATACAGGGTGGCGCAAAAGTAATCACCCTATTGGACGACGCTATAACTTTTCAAAATGGCAGCAAATGTCAATTCTGTTTTGACATTTGTGAAGTGAACAGATGCAGAATACACGTCAATAAGCCATGGAACGCTATTCTCCTCAAGAACGCGGAATAATTGTTAAAATTTTTTTGCGGAATAATTTGTCTGTGGGCAGCGTGAATTTAGTCGAAGATTTCCGACTTCGGCCAGATCACCCGATTTGACCGCTCCAGGCTATTTCTTGTGGGGTTACTTAAAGTCCCGGGTTTATGTAAACAATCCTCGGACTCTTGAAGCACTTAAAGAACCTATCCCTGGAAGTTTTGACACAAGTGATGAAAAATGCCATAAAACGGGCCCGTATGGTCATTAATTCTGAGGCGGACACTTGACCGATATAATTTTCTCTACTTAATGAAAAATATTCTAATTCATTAAATAAACATAATCCATAAGTAGAACCAATGTTTTTCATTCTTATAAAAAATAGCTGTGCCCGCGGCTCCGCCCGCTCTCATATTTCACTTCACTGCTAACCTCATAAGCCATTTAGCGTGATAGTAAGTAGCCTATAGTTGATGGGAAGAATCAAGCTATCCGTAGAATTTTGTTTTATTAAAATCCGTTCAGTGGTTCTCGAGTTATAAGCGGACAGACAGACATACATACACTCAGACAGAAAGACGGAAAGCAGACGTTGGATTTTATTATAGGTAAGGATTACAGCCAAAGAACATCAGGTGATTACTTTTGCCCCACCTTGTATATAAAATCTAACTTGTTTTAGGCTTCTTAGAACTGGAAGGTCCGTCCTCTTCCTTACTCGGTTCGCTTTGTTGGAAAATGGGCTTCGGCTGCGTCTTGGAGTACGCCGGCGCGACCCAGAACGGATTCTCCTCTGCGTCTTTCGCATATTTCAAGATGGCTTCCCTCGGGTCCTGGTCGTCGTTCACCCTCTTGCTCAGACCCAAGTTCCTGATGACGTACGAACTCAACGTACTGCCGGAGGACGCGACGCGACCACCTTGCCCGGACGTGATCGGAAGATCCGGCCGGTGCGACTTGACCGGGTCCAAACGGTCCTTCTCTATACGCTTCTTATTCGTTTTGAGCTTCTCCTGCCTGAAGAGCGGCAAGGCGTGCGGTGTTATAATCTGTTGCGTACTAACGACCTCCATCATCTGCCGTTTGCGGGCCGTCTTCACGACGCACAGTTTCGCACCGCGCAAACTTCGCTTTTGGTCGTAGTAGCATTTCACGATGCCGTTTCCACAACCGACGAAAATCTGGTTGAGCTTCGCGTGCCATACACCCTTGATGACGTGCGAATCCGTTACGTCTATGTGCGTCACCAGGTCGAATGTGTTCGAGTCGTAGAATAGAAGTCGTCCTGTCTTCTGATCGCGCTCCACCGACTCTCCCGTGATGATCATCGCGTCGTCTGGACTGAACATGCAGTCGGTCTGATCGTACCTCGAGAAGAGATTCTCTGCGACGTTTACTGGCTTTTTGAATGACCTCAAGTCCCAAAGTTTTAACGTATCATCGGAGCCGCGACTAGCTAGATACGAACCCAGGTACGAATACGCTATGCTGGATATTTCCGACTGTTTTCGATGGGCGTCTCTTAGGACAGCCGTAGTGTTCACGTAGTTGCGTCTGTGATCCCACATTTGGATGGAGCCATCGTAGCAAGCGCAGGCGACAGTATTCCCGTCCCGGGAAAATATGCAAGCGGTGGGGTTTGTTTTCAATCCGCCGTGTTGCCTCGGTTTTATGACGGCTTTGTGCTGTTTCGGGTTCTCCGTGTGCCATAAACGAAGCGTTCCGTCCTGAGAGCAAGTCATGAATTCTTCTCTGATGTGAGGATGCCAGCAGCCGCTGTTCAGTGAAGCGGTGTGTCCCTTCGTCTTCGCCATGTCGGCAATGTACTGATCGCCCTTCACGCATTCGAGGACTTCAAATCCGTCCCGATCCAACACCTTGGCCTGAGCGGAACCGCTGACAACGAGGATAGAATCGCCGGTCGCCGAGTATTGCAGGCATTTGATAGGATGATTCTCGCACGGCTGCATTGTTCGAAACGACCTCATCGACGCGTCCATACCAGCGAAATCCCAAAACGACACCTCGTAGTCTATAGATCCGGAAGCGAGCCGAGCGCCCGCGGGGTCCACGGCCAGCGCTACGACCGCTTTAGATCCATGCCTCATTTCTACTTCGTGAGTGTGAGGGATTCTGTTCGCAAGATTCATCTCGGCCTCTTCGTCCGAGTCGCTCAGTTCGTTGTAGCTGTCACCGCTTTCGTCGTCGGAATCGTCCGTCTCATTTTTCTCCGTTTTCTTCTCGGTGTCGGGAGGTTTCTGCTGTGGGAGCAGTGCTGAGGGTATCGGAGGTCCTATCACATCCTCGTCGTCCTCTTCAGGTTCCGGTGTGGCCGCTTTCCGTTTTTCTTCCTCTTGCTTCTTTTTGGCGGCGGCAGTTTCGGCGTTCTCCCGAGCTGTCTTCGTAACCTGTGAAGAAATAAAGCGATCAAGATTAAAAGCTTGTATGATGTAATACTATGGTCTAAAACCGCGAAGTTGTGACCCCACAAGATATTGCGAATTATGATGATGAGGTCCCAAAAACTAATACATTGAACAAAGTAGTCAGCATGGTCGTATTTAGTTAGGAATTTTATAGCATGTTGTGTAGTTTATTGCTCTTAAAATGTGCTATGAAAGTTGAGTGTGTTTGTCAATATCTTTGTATATGTATACCTTTTTTTTTACTGACCGCGCCCAGGTGTGCTTTAGTACCACGAACAGCATTCGACTGATCGAACCACTAAGCTTACGAGCCTGACAAATTACTTAAAATAAATAAATACCTACATACAAATAATGTTTATGCGGTGATGATGATGGTGATGTGACGTTTTTTCTGAGTTATCTCCCCATTTTCACGATGCACCTAAAGGAGTTCAATTTATTTCATAATGCGCATAAAGATAATCAATTTATTTCATAATGCGCATAAGACTGCCATGTACCCTTCTCGAAACCAACTAGTAAAGTAAACAATAAACCATGGGTAAACCACCACATTGTTGACATGACAAAAGAGAAAAAACGTCTCTGGAAAATATACCAGCGAAACAAAACAAATGAAAACTATTCAGCTTACCGCAATGTAAATAATAAAATAGTAGCAACCATACGTCACTTTAGACAAACCTTTGAGGCAAGCGTCGTCGATACAGGACCGAAGGCATTTTACGGATACATTCGCAAACAATTATCATCGAAAGTATGCACACCACCAGCTCTACGACCAGATGACTCAAGCGACATAGTAACCGATCATCATGCTGTAGCAAACGTGTTTGCGAAACAATTCGAAAAGTCATATGTGCGGGAGAATGACGGCCCCCTACCACATATATCTGTGCAGAGAATAGCAAACTCCATAGAGCATGTTGAATTTAGCCCAGAAGCAGTTTCAAAAGTGCTACATTCCTTCAAAGATACAACTTCTATGGGGCCTGACAATATTCCAGCCATCTTTTTAAAAGAATGCTCTACAGACCTCTGCGAACAGCTAGCAGTTATTATGAATTTGTCCCTTGAAAGTGGAAAACTGCCAAAAGATTGGAAAGAAGCCGTAGTTACACCAATCTACAAAAAAGGCGACAAGCTCACCGCAGCTAACTATCGCCCAATCAGTTTAACAAGCATCATCTGTAAAGCAATGGAAAAAATAATCACAGATAAAATAAGGAGCTTCCTAGACCAAGAGCACATCATCATTGAAGAACAACACGGTTTCGTACAAAGACGTTCGACTGTAACCAACCTCCTCTCATGCTTAAATAAGTGGACGACAGAATGGAATGAACGGCATCCTGTAGACATAATATATCTAGACTATGAGAAAGCATTTGATCGAGTACCAATAAAACGGCTAGTTAAAAAACTAGAGCATTTCGGCTTTCGTGGCAAACTGTTGTTGTGGATCGAAGATTTCTTGACAAATAGACAATTTCGTGTGCGCGTTGGCGATGAGCTCTCGGAACCCCATCCCGTCCTAAGCGGAGTTCCTCAAGGATCAGTCCTTGGGCCTGCAGCATTCGGGATCTTCCTCACCGACTTGAAAGCGATCATCAACCTTGATTTCATGCTCTTCGCGGATGATACAAAATTCTTTGCCAACCCCACGATCAGTCACCAAAAAATTCAAGATAACCTCAATCACATTGTCCAATGGACAAAAGACTGGCTCTTATCACTCAACGCCGGGAAGTGCTCCGTATTGCACGTGGGTCCTAGAAATCCTCACCTACATTACACCATAGACGGAACACCAGTGACTCCAGTGAACTCACAAAAGGATCTCGGTATTATCTTAACTAACAACCTCAAATGGGAAACGCACATAATCGAAATCGTGAAAAGGGCAAACTCTCTCCTCTACATGATAAGGAAAGCTTTCTCCTACATCACTATTCATTTATTCCTCAAGTTGTATAAAACTTATGTACGCCCACTGCTCAAATACGGCTACCAAATCTGGAGCCCCTACTTTCAAAAAGATATTTTCCTACTAGAGAGAGTACAGAAGCGGGCAACAAAGATGGTGGCCTCTATAAGAAACGTGTCATACGAGAACCGCCTAGAGGCGTTGGGCCTTACCACACTGGAAGAACGAAGGCACAGAGGTGATCTCATCGAAACTTACAAAATTTTATCAGAACGGTATGATGTGGCAGATCTCAAACTAATGTACACAATGAATACGAACAATCACTTACGTGGACACTCATTAAAACTAAACCGAACCTCAAGCAAATCAAACCCAAGAAAACACTTTATTGCCAACCGGGTAGTTGACTCGTGGAATAGACTCCCAGAGGAAGTGATTAGTGCTACTTCAGTGAACAGCTTCAAAAACAGACTGGACATGCATATAAAAAACCACAAACTTTAGAAGAAGGAAATAAAAAAAAAAAAAAAACAAAAAAATAAAAATAAATAAAAAAACAAAAAACAAAAAAACAATCAAGTACACCACCATATTTACCAACTTCGATGTACACGCATCAGCTTTAAGCTGCTAGTGTATCTAAACAATAACAATAATCAGGCCAGATCCAGAAGGCAGCCCTGCTCGACACTGCACGCATCGTCCGGAGGTTCCTCTCTTTGGGACCCGACCATCGGTAGCCTGGGCTCGCCCCGCCGCCGGTGGTGGAAACTCCATTTTTTTAAGGTTAATTTTGTATATGTTTTTAATGTTAGGTTTTTAATATGTACAAAATTAGTTTTAAGATAATGTGTTAATAAAGAAATAAAACAATAATAATAATAAAGAATTATACATTTAAAAAGATAGATACCTGCTCCATCATCTGGTGTAGGTCAAAGTTCTTGGCCTTCTTGCCGAAGTTCCTGATGCCCATCACCTGCTGCACCTTTTGGCTGTCCAGTTCCGCCTGCCCGTCGTCGTCCTCTGTCGGCACCGCCCGCTCCGCGTCCCGCACCGACGCAGAGCCGAACGTTCCGAAACCAGACGTCGTACCGCCTGCACCGAGACCAACAGTTCAAATTGTCATGTTGCCATTGACTTATAAGGAAATTCGGCATTGCGTACCGGCGGCGACGGTGGCGACGTACAAACAAAACAAAAAAATTTGGTCATGTTTTTGCCAATAGTTGCGCGGGACGCAGACTTCGCTTTGGGATGATTCGGGATACGAAAACAATAATGTGCGTCCACCTCCCCAGCGCGGAGGCGGCAGCGATTGCTCCATACATACGTAAGTACCTACGCACGCTCTCCGACTTCTGATCAGCTGATTGCGCATTATTTAAATTGTAAGCCCAAAGAAATTACTAATGTGTGTCAAGGCCGAAGTTCAATAACCGCCGCGTAGCACAGATGTGCGACCTATCTAACGCGTGTTCCTTACGAATTTAAACTTTAATAAACTTTTACAATTATTATCTCAGTAATTGTAGAAATAAAAATGTTACCCCCTTTTTTTATACCTAATTTTAATATGATCTATTTCCGATACAGAACATACCCTTTACGGTTGTCAGTTAAAAAATATATTATTAACATTAAGGGCATGCCCATACGATAGTAATTTACAAACTATAATGTCTTCACTAAAGTGGTGGTAAAAAATTATTCTTACACAATTATTAATTCGAAATAGTCTCAAATTAACTCATTTGCCAAATAAAAATTAACTAATAGAATGTAATACCTACAAAAATTTCATTATAAAATTGTTCATAGTTCATAATTTAATATGAGTGACGGTGCGAGACTAAAAACTAATTCATTATAAAATATTAACAATTGCACTCCGGAGAAAAAATACATTCTGACGGCTGTCACTTTTGGCCTACGTTATTATTTGAAGAGCACTTTTCTTTACCTACACATTCATATGTAATTTGTATGGGGGAAATGTAAATTTTAAGAGAAAAAAATTCGGAAAAATAGTCTAGCGTGTTTTGTTTTTCTGGAGTTAAAAAAAAACACCCTCTGTGCTTTTAAATAAGTTAACCCTCACTTGTTTCACATCGTTTTGTAGGTAATTTTACTGGCTTACTAGATAGAGTACTAGCTTTTGCCCATGGCTTCGCTCGCCTGAAATTCGTATTTGAAAAGAAGAAAGTAAGTAAGTAAGAAAGAAGGCCAAGCTGCATTCCTGCGTTACCTTTATTTCGGCGCGCGGAACAATTCGGTTTGTATGAGAGCCACATCATAGCGTAACCGGAACTGAATTTTATTTAGCCTATCCAGTGTCACATATAGTTAAATGTGCTTGTACTAAGTTTTATCGAATTCGGATGATTGATTTAAGAGTTATGGAGGAACATACATACGTACTGGAAAGATTTGAAAAAATCGTCAATGCAGATTTAGTATCACAGATAGAGTCTACAAATATCTCATAAAACCAAGTATCTTACTCCATGAACTTCCCTAACAGATTTGTTGTTAGTTTAAAATAATATTTGAGTTTATGAGCGGGCGTCGCGAGTCGCCGAATCTCCGTGCGGCTAAAGTCGTCGTCAGCCTCGGTAGCTCAGTCGTGCGGTCGTTCGACTGTTGTTAAGCAACCCTGAACGCGGTCAGTACTTGGATGGGTGACCGCTCGACCGTTGGAGGCTGCTCGTGGTTCGGATTCCACGTAAAACTGTAGGTCCCTTCCCTTCTTATCTTACTAGGTGGTAGGGTTTATCCCGCCCGGCTTGGTACCACCGCACTGAATGAAACGCCGGTCGAAACGGCTATGTAAATAGTTCGTGTTTTGCGTCCAGTTCATTGAAATGAAGGGAAGCACTGACATAGCACCTAGTTCACCCGGTGTTATGGGTTGACATCACGGATGTTGTAGGTAACCGTGTCAGTATGCATAAAAAAAAGTGGCATGGAAGTGTAGAATCTGAGGCATTTGGAAAACTAAAGGGATTGAATGTATGCGGGGGTCCTAACCTGACTCGCTACTCTCAGGTAGAGGCGGCTGCGGCGGCTTGTTGAGCGCGAGGCCGATTCGACCAAATGAAATCATTTTCTTCTTCATAACTGTTCTTTCGGGGCAACAACCGACTGAGAAATAGGTCAGCGATCACGAAAAGTAATATTTATCAGCAAACAAAACAACAATCAACGATATAATTCAAGATTGCAAGTTGCAATTCTTTGGCAGTGTTGCCAACTCAAATTTTGAAATTCTCCTAGATTGACTTCGAAAATCTCCTAAAAATCTCCTAGAAAATTTTCGTCCTCATAAAAAATTCTCCTGTTATTCAAATTATAAAAATTTTACCACATTTTTAGTGTTCCTTATACGTACGGGACTATATTACTAAGCCTAGGCCGTCTGTCCGTCCGTCTGTCTGTCTTACCTTTAAAGAGCTGTATCTTTTGCACCCTGAAAACCGGTCAAGTGCGAGTCGAACTCGCGCACCGAGGGTTCTCTGTCAGTCAGTCAGTCAGTCAGCGTGTAAACGTCTACTGCTGGCATTGGCGTATCTAGGGTTATTTTCCAGGGTGGGCCTAGCCCCTGAAAAGCGATGGCCGATGAAGCCGAAACCCGATGTATACCTACGCAATAAAAGTAGGTACCTAATTTGAACTTGAAGTGTTGAGCCGTATTTCGACCATTGATTTCGGAAAGTTTCTTTACCTAAATAAAATTAAACAAAAACATTTTTTAAGTGTTTATTTTGATTACCTGGATGGAAATGGAATTTTATGTTGATTCCTCAGCCGTAAATTTATTTAAGTGTTTTTTTGTGAAATTATTTAAGTGCCCACCCTAGAATTTCGGGTTGGCCACCCAACATCCTGGGGTGGGCACCAGACACTTCTGGGGTGGGCCGTGCCCACCCGGCCCCCCCTCTATATACGCCAATGACTGCTGGACATACGCCTTCAATTTTCCTCCAGTCTCTCGGCCTTCAGCGGTACGGACCACTGCTTTCCGCCGACATACTTCATGTCGGCGTCCCACCTGGCGGGTGGTCTTCCACACTCCGTTTTCCTGTCCACGGCCGCCAATGTAGTACATGGTTACTCCAACGGTCGTCATCCCTTCGGCTAACGTGCCCAGCCCACTGCCATTTTAGCTTATCCACCTGGTTTCCAATATCAATTACTTTGGTGCGTCGGCGGATTGCCTCATTCATTAGTCATTCACTACGCACCATTTCGCTTAGCTATACCAGGCCTTCGTCACTCGCTCGAGGTCGCGAGTTAAATGCCTACCGCTTGGCGTAGCGGCTAATCTACAATTAACAGTGGGCTGCCGCTATCCAGCCAGACCGGGCGCGTGGCGCTTTCGAATTTAGAAAATGTCGAAATCACGTAAATATTGTGCAGTGGACGGGTGCAAAAGTCAACAGACAAATGAAAACTTGTCTTTTTTTTCATTGCCGAGAGACGAAGAAGGGTAAGTGTTTTGTTTAGTAGCATTTTGATTTATTTCTAGTAATTTATTTATTCATATAGTAGGAGGTCATTGATTTAAAATGATATTATTATATTGCCAATAACAATAATTAGATAACGCCGAACAGCGTGGTGTGTATGGCGTAATTCGTATAAGGATAATAGGTACATACATTGTAGATGATCATTGATCATTAAATTTATTGATCAAACAAAACTATCACTGGAAGGTTGCACGCAATGCACGCTTCGATGTGAGAAACTAATTGTGACGCTAACGCATGCATGAATTTGTTCGCATGAATTTGCCGTAGCTAATTACCATATCGTTGGTAGCTAGAACGATAAAAGTTGGTAGGTATCATCTTCATTTTATTCCTCACAATAAGACAGCACAAAGACACAGCCCTTAACGCGCTGAACGACGCGCTTTCGAGATAGAGTTACACGACAGAAAGAGAAGCGAAATGTAGGCGGTTATCGTGGTTAGGCATGCAGCTCTGTGCGAGTCAATTTGTACTTTTTCGCGTCGTCGCAGAGTAGCTATTTCTTTGTGAGTGTTTGTACAGAGCAGCTTCTGTACGGAGTACTCTTCTCTATTCTGTGGCTATACTCCCAGGCCAGCCCATGCTAGTTCCATCGCTCGCTGGGCAACTTTGGAAAACAACTAAAGTCAGAGCTCACACCCGTACGTCATAAACGGTAGGACGCACTGGTCATAATATATAAAGGTCTCGGGGCGAATTTTAAATTTCCGAGGCAGCCCTACTAAGTTGAATTCCTCCCTCGACATCCTTAAGGAGACCTTGTCTACCAAGCAGTATTTAACCGAGATATACGTACTTCTTTCTTCCTTCAATCTATTCCATCACTTCTCCGCCAATAATGATTTGTCCTCCCGTCATAACCACGATTGACATTCTAACCACCACGTAATTTGTCTGTTTTAATGATTTTTTTTAGTTTTTAACCACACTAAGTCTGACACTTGTACGTATTACCGTATTTACGTTAGAGCAAAACCAAACAAACAATTTTTTTTAGAAAAAAACACGTTTCTTGTATGGGGAAGCCCTTAATTTTTTTTTTTTTTCTTATTATTTGATAGGATGTCCGCCAATAATAAATAACACATGATCTGTGAAAATCACAACCAGCTACCTATTACGGTACAAAAGATACAGCCCTTAGTGCGGACTGACGGACAGACTGTCAACGTAGGCTTAGTAATACTACTAATTATTACAAAGAATACATGTAAATAACATTGATTGATAACAAAGTGTTCGTTTGGTTAGGCCCGCCCGGTAGCCGGCTTGTTGGTCGATCAATGCACGCATACTCACAGAGTGTCACATTATCCTATCTAAAGAGCAAGAAGGGGGAACCTTGCTCTTATCAAAAGACAAATCCTATGATTCCTATGGTATATTGTGTGACTTGAGAAGATGGTTGGTTGATTCACATACAGTTCATTCATTGTGTTGTCACCGTTTAAACCGACATATTTGTTTTTTACTAGTAAATATATATTTCTCACTCCTAAATCTTCTCCTGTAATGATTTTCTTTCTCCTAGATTTTCTCCTACTCTCCTGACAGGCAAAAACTTCTCCTAACAGCGCTGAAATTCTCCTGAATCTAGGAGAAAATCTCCTAACATGGCAACACTGTTCTTTGGTTCAGTTGCAATAAAGAATATAATAATACTCCGTAAATGACTGTCAGTCATCCATCAGCTGTCATCCAACATGCATGATCTATGACCACCTGAAAGAAAGGCGGTGTTACCACCTCGATTGTGCAGAAACGCGCTAGGCTGCGCTCAAAGAGCGCTAGAAAGCGCAATTTTTTTAATGTAAATAATTCAGATTCGGAAAGAGACGTCCGACCAAGACGACATATTGCACTCTAAGTATGGGAATGGCGAAATTTCTCGGTTTGGCAAATATTTCGCTCTTCGCTACCGCCGCTGTTCGCGGCGTCGCGTCGTCGTCATGTCAGTGTGCTAAAGACGTACAGTACAGATTTCGAGCTAGGAGCTAAAATGTTTGTAAACGTGTGTGGAGTGGATGCTAAAAAAAGCACCAGATGCTACCTAGGTGGCCACACTGGTAAAAGGAAAGAAAGATTCTCAATAAAAATTGATTGACAAACAATCAACAACAATTATAAAAACGTCAAATTGACATTTTTTTTTTTTAGATTAATTGTTTAGATTTCGTTTCCTCCCGAAACAGGCAAAACTCATTAGAGTATACAGCCAATTCTGTTGTAGCTTTTAACGTCTGTTGGATAAGTTCTCGCACCGCGAGAACCACAAAAGTATATATTTTTAATTACAAACGACGACGCGATAAATAAGTAGGGGTAATTGACTTGGCGCGCGGGGAAATTCAGAGACTGTCTATTGTTTTAGGTAAGGTATGTCAAAAAAGTTAGATAAATAAAAACATTTGCAACTTTCAATAATTTTATTCATTTATTTCAGACAGCTGACAAAAAAAAACAAACATTAAATAACAATTATGTAGAAAACGTGGCATGCATTATGTAGGTAACTATGCAAAACATATTTGGAATATAATTTGTTATATTAGCTAAGTAAGTCCCAACTCCCAACCATTAACAGTGGGAGACTAGGCAAGGCATCTTGCCATGGTGCACCCTCAAATTTATCCTATTATAGAGATAGTTTGTTTGTCAGTTTGTCTTACAAATGTTAGTTTGACACAATAATGCCCCGGCTACACTTTATGACCGCTTAACTATATTTTCGCAAACGCTACAGACCATTCACAAACATGGAAGAAACTGTGAATGGCAATGTAAACCCTCTTTCTTGTATGACTCCTAGAGTACAAGTTGCTGTTTAACATAAACTGTACGTACATTTTACTTTGAATTCAGAAATTATCTTGTCTTATGCTTTACTTGTTTTAATATCCCTCTAGAATTGACAATACTGTATATATATAGATACAGTATAGTATATATATAGATAGATACTTAGGTAAATACTTATGTATATTTGCAGCCTATTGCAGATTTTTATTTGCGATTGTAGCTACAATTTCACGAACATTCAAGATTGTTAACCACTATATTGTCCTCAATGGATGAAAACATTTATTTATTATTTTTAGTTATTTAGTTAAGTAGTAATCGCTACCTACTTTGATTCTCTATACCTTGTTCACCGTAACAAGACCCACGTGACAGCAGATAAGGGATTACAGTTGTAAGACAGAGATAGCATCAAGTTTTGTGACTGACAGCTGTCATAGTGGCCCTCTCGCAGTGAAGAGAGTAGGAATTTCATCTGGGGGGCACGGTAGTGCCCCCGCCAAGTCGTTTAAATGTTATTATTACTATGGGGACATAGCAGGCCGACGAAAACGCCATCTGGTGTCATAAATAGGAAGCGGCATAAGGCTTAAGCAGTAAGGTGGGTGTCAATTTGTCAAGTTGGCAGTGACAGCATTTAACAGTACTAGTACCACAAAACACAATTCCACCTATAGACCGTTCACAGTTATTTTACCTCTAACCATCAAGTTGGCTAACATGAACTCTGTGTTGCCATAATTGTTTCGTACTATGTCCCTGTACGTAATATTTAAACATATTTTTAGAATAGAATAGAAACTATTTATTGCACACAAATTGAAAGAAGAACACTACACGACAAGAAACAAGAAATGAAGGAGTGCGCAAAGGCGACTTACCACTACAAGTACAACAGGTACTTATACATAATTTCCACTACCACGGGTAAAATATTAATAGCAAGTAACCCTTTTTAGGACCGTAGTACTAGTGACAGCAAGTGGTGCCAACCTAGCGGAAGATACGATGACATGTGTCAGAGGTAAAATAACTGTGAACGATCTGTAGGTAGTTACTTCTTAGGCCACTGACTGTGCTGTCAAGTGCTGCCCTCTATAGTTTCAGCTATGTCCCTTTTTCACCGTAACCAGACCCAGGTGATAGCAGATAAGTGATATACAGTTGTAAGACAGAGATAGCATAACTTTTTTTGACCGCCACCTGTCATAGTGGCCCTCTCGCAGTGAAGAGATTACCTAGGTAACTATTTTTACTAGGTTAATAATACTATTGAATAAAATATTTCAAAAGGGAGGTGAAGGTGAAGTGAATCTAAGATGGCGCCACAGTCGCTGGTACCTATGACAATAGACTAAAATAGCATGACATTTTGAAGTTTTATTTATATTTTGAGTTTATTCTGTGGAATGCTGGTGAGAATATATATAATAATAACATTAAAGTAACAAAACACAAAATGTATTCGATGTGGCGGTGTTACAGAAAAGTTGCGCAAAATAAGAACACCACCTATCGGGGTAAATTGTGATTTTTTCTCCCTATTAGAGAAATATAAATAATACAAGCTGCTTTATGTTGTGAGATAGATAATGGAACAATTGCAAAAATATCAATAAAATATTTAAAAACATGACGAAATATGAATGTGACTGGAGAATAATATTACTTGTGATGGATGAAACGGCACCAGAACCATGTCAAACTAACTTGCAAAAAATCCTAGTCCTGTTTAGATCTTCACTTCCGTGGAGAGCGAGAGCGGACTATTTTGATGTTAGTATGACAATAATTGACAATTAATCATGCCATCCCATCCGCCACGAAACAATATGAGTAACATCAAGAAAACAATCCAAAAACCACTTATTAACCGAACAAACTCGCAAACTGAAATTTAATATCACGAACTCTTAGATTATTGATAGGTCTCCGCGCGCTCCGACTAGATACCGCCCGTGTACGTGTAAAATGCGGCAACAAATACTACGCCGAAGTCGGCGTACTCGAGCCAGTCTCAATAGGAGAGACTATGGGATCACACACATACTACAACATTTTCTTACACACACTAGAACATTGAGTTGCCGCATTCACGGAGCTGTCGTTTTAAGGTAGCGCGGTATCTAGATCTAGTCGGAGCGTGCGGAGACCAATTAATAATCTAAGCACGAACTGAATTAATTTGCAATCCCGGAATTGTGTTCTAACCGAAAGCAAACTCTTATCTTAAGGCTAATTCCAGGTACACAGAATATGCATCACGAATTTCAACAAGAAATAACAAAATATGACCGATTCTTCCACCACTGCTAAAGTAAACTAAACTAACTTTATGAACAATTTTAACATCGTCAAACATAACATCTAGAAGGAATTAGCTTTATACAGCCAATCTGAGGATGGCTTTGTTGCTATATCAATTTATTTATTGTCAGTATTTTAGTCGCCTCACCAAATCCTTTACTGCACCTTCATACAAGTAAAAATACAATTATTTTTATATTCACTCATCGTAACAAGATACATTTGATTGAGGAAAGGTCTGTACATTTTGTTAACGTAGGACAGAGATAGCATCTACTTTTCGTATTAGACTGACAGCTGTCAATATGGCAGTTCCAGGTGACAGCAAATATACATATTCTGCCTATTGTAGTTCAGAGTCATACTGCCTGGTCTAAAGTTGTTTTCGTATACATGTTGAACATAACTGTATTTTACAGATGCGTACAGAAAGAAAGTGGGCGCTTCAGTAAAATGATATAATGCAGATTTTTTAGGGTTCATCCATGCGGAAGCCTATTACCAAGCCTCCGCTGTCTGTCTGTCTGTCCGGCCGAGCTGTATTTAGTAGCCAGTTGGAATTTTCACAGAATAAGTGTTATTATGGCGGATATGCCAACAAATGATAAAAATGGCAAGTAAAAAATTAATACAACGCCATCTACCGAATTATCCAAACATTTTAACCAATAGATGGCGTTATACGCGAGATACGTGCGAGTGTGACCGCATGATTGCTGCAATTATATGTGCAACAAGAAGGAATATATGACCACGGACCCTATCTGTGTGTGACAAAGTTCTCACTTAACAGATTTTTTTAAATGTTGTCACCGATATTAGGTACTTATAATGTGTTCTCAATAACTCAAAACTAACCTAATCTCTACAAACGTATAAATCAAATTTCTTAAAATATATATGTCACAGCACTCAGGCTAGCAGCAAATTCACCTTTTCCTAACTTCAGACCAAACTTAATATTGTTTGCATACAACACACATACACACCCTTACCAACTCACACGCAGGGCTACCAACATAAGTGTGGAGATTTGTTATATATTATTAAATAAATAAGATTCTTGATTGTTATTTATTTTGTTAGATTAGCACACCTCGATATGTTACAATAAATGTTTAAATAAAATTCAGTTATTGATAAATATTAAGTACATTACTGCCAAAATAACAATAAAAACATTTAATACTTAAAACTAACCTATGAGAGTTAATATACAACAACGCACTTAACACGAGCTGTAATGCGAATCAAACAATAAATTTTGCGTAAGTAAATTGAATTATTTAGAAATACTCACATCCAAGAATAAAAATATTCAATAATGCAGTTTGCATTGTAACACCAAACTAAATTAATATGATTATTTTTATTTATTCATTAGACGCAAAGCCTATTTGGGGAATCATATTAATATTTTTATTTTTATATGTTAGTACAGTTGATTTCACGAGTCATGCATGAGCACCGATGGACAGTGGACTAACATTGCACGCAAGTGTATAGTATTCGAACGACGCGTGTGAACCCAATAGGCGACGAGCGTCGAATGACGCTGACTGACGAACCAATCGCGTGAAGCTTCGCCGCCGTCGACGTCACATCCCGTCAGGCCGACCAATGAAAAGTGTGCTCATGTCATGACTCGCGAAAGCAACTGTATCAAGCATGTACGCACTTTATATAACAATGACATGAAATGAAGGGAAGCACTGACATGGTACCTAGTTCACAAGGTGTTATGGGCCGAAATCACGGATGGTCCAGGTGATGTAGCCAACCGTGTCAGTTTCCATAAAAAAACACTCTTAGTCAGGGTGCTGGCGAAACGGAGGGTGGTTAATTGACATTGACACAACTAACTCTTTTTAGTTAAAAACCGACTCCAACACCTGAAGTACCTCCTTTTCCAACATAAAAAGATTCATCGAAATCGGTTGGGGTGGTATAGAATTTATTTGCTCATTTTGTCATTCACGTGCTTATACAAATTTAATGTTTTATTATTTTCTCATTGATCCCATCATCAGAACTTCGCCAAATTTATATGGGATCAACCCTAAGGTACCCACTTTCTAATAAAAAAAGAATTATCGAAATCGGTCCACGTGGTAAAGAATTTATCGCTGAATATACATAAAAAACATTCCGGCCAATTGAGAGTCGGTTAAAAAATAACCTAAATATTTGACGGTGACAAAATTTGATAGTTTATTTACAGGGGATATAAGTTAAAATCTGATTTTATTAAAAGTTGTAGATGCCTATATAGCTGTAAGATTAGCAGGCATACATGGAAACTTCGACAGTTCTAAGAATCTATCGAATCTGGCAAAAAGTATTTATATGAATGTGAAATCGACATTAATCTAATAATTGTGGAATTAAAGTATCGTTTTTAATATGTATACATACGTCCATACAACTAGCTAGAGACGCTAAATTTATTTTAATTATGAATATTGAGTCACTAGCCGCGTTTGTTCACATTTTGTTTTTAATTTTAAAACACTGAATTAATACTATTCCACCTTGAAATTACTCTCCAGTGGGCGCAATGAAAAATATAAGCATGCACAGGGAAGCACTGACATGGCACTTAGCTCGTGATGGGCCGGCTAACGGGTGTAGTTGGTAATGTTGCCAAACGTGTCAGGTTCCATAAAAAACTTTAAAAAAAATTGAACTAAAGTGACGTCATTTTCCTTTCTCGATTTCACCCGTATGCCACCCTATACCCACTCACACCACCCGAAATCTAAGAAATACTACGTCAAAATCTCTTATTGTTTATTTTTGTTAACCGCTCACTAGGAAAGTGTTTTGAAGTTAAATCCTTATACTAAACTTGTAACTAACGCAGACAAAACTATTTATAACATTTATAATATTTAATTACACATAAAAAACAGCCCGGGAACAATTTTACAATAACGGTTTAGTAAAAACCTTAACAATGTCGGCGATATATAGGTATATATTCGCGCTAAACTTGTACTTGCTAACAACAAATATTTAACAAAAGGCCGTCGACTCGAGTATGGACTACTAAATTTCTTAAATGGCCTTTAAAGAATAGCTTCGATAAAAAAAAACTATTGTTGTTTATTGTTTATTGTTGTTGTTATTGTTATTGTATTGAAATTGTACACTCTTACGTAAATGGAAGAATCACCAAATATACAGATAGCGAAGGATAGGCGTTACATTTGAAACTTGTTCCTTTCAAAATCGCTTTTGTTAGCATCGGTAGCTCGGTGGTGCGATCTATCGACCGCCATTCGCTATCTTAAGGTCACCTGGGCGTGGTTTGAATTTTTTTAAGGTCTCAAATTTGTTTTGCTATTTTTATGAGGGTGTTTCTCCCTGTTAAGAGTATACAATTTCCTTGGTTAAATCTTTTTGTGATGTGATTTGGGAGTTGACATATTTAAAGTAAATAAAAAAATCTTCACCATCATACTGTTCTATTGTCAAAACTTAAGATAGAATTGTTAATAAATATTTTATTGATAATCCGGGCAGTTCCCATATTTCGTTGTCAAATGTCAAAACATAGTAACTAACATTTTAGCAGCGGCGACTCCTTTCAGTTGGCGAGGTTGGCGCCGCCAAACTAAATAAAATGAATGACACCATTACTACAGAAGTATCAAGCTAAAATAAATGTGAAAAAATATCGGAGTTAAATTATTGATATTATTATTTATATCAACCCACGATTAATAAGATAAAACGTCAATCCCGTACCCGTTACATAATTTGAAATTTCGCGCGCGTCAAACGCGGGCGACGACGAATGACGACACATCAAGGCATTCATTGGCCGGTTGGCTACATTTTGAAGCGCCATCGTATTCCATACAAGGCGGAAGCGGCCGAATGTCCCCCTTGTCCCGCGCAGACCCGCTGCTCAGCCTTTCGAGTTGGCGCAGCGGGGAGTGCATTTAGTGACGCGGTAGCGAGTAGAGCGACTAGCGAGCGAGCTAGGTGTGTGTGTTGCGTGTGTGGGTGTGTGCGCGCTGCGACCACACGACGAGTATTCTTGTGCTGTGCGACGTGCGATGCGATGCGACTATTATAGCGAGCTAGGCTAGGTGTGTTGTGTGCGCGTGTGTGTGCGCATTGGCTTGCGGTCGCGAGTTGATAGCTGCATATATTCCGTTATGTAGGTATGGACTTTGTATGGATGAATCCTGTGCAGTGCTGTAAATTAAAGTGATTTATTGGTAATTATAATGGAAACTCCTACCGAGCTATCTACGGAGCACTCAAGGACAAGAGAGGCTCAGTAATTTGGGACTCTTATCTGTGGAAAAGGAGTTGCTAAAAAAATTGAGGAAGAAAGAAGATTTTCACGATCGAGTCATCGAAAATTTCTTGTCTTGGGAACGAAGAGTGGACTTCATGTACAAACGAGTGTACAAATAAAATGTAACAATTCAAGCTTGTATGCCTGTCTCGTCGTCGTCGTGCCAGAGGAGACGTCGCTGTTGTCGGCTGCAACTCGACTGCTTTGACACAACCAGTAGGTACCTATCTACAGACAAATTAATCGTAAGTGAGAAAAATAAATCATTTAAACTAAATATTATAAACTATTTATATCGTAATCGTCTTTCAGTTTTTGAACTCATTGTGGTAGAAATAAATTAACGCGTACGTACCTAAGTTATGAAATTATGAAAAAAATAATTCCTTAGCCAGAGCCAACCCAATATTCAGGACCAGGAGTCGCGACTGCATTTTAGATTTATTGTCTTAATGATAAAAATTAGTTCTAATTTCCATTTCCAAAATGAGAATTTTTGCCACATATTTAATGAGATCGCGTCAGATAAATTATAAATAAAAAACATTGATCAACAATTCTATGTTTTAATAATAAACCGATTTAGAATGATTTCTGCTAAGGGTTCAACCGCACTAAAGGCGGAGCTGTAGGCTCTATGCTGCATGGAAGTCGCACTGAGTGAGGTTAGACCTTTAAAGTCAGGACTACCAGTAACAGTTTGCGGCTAGCAGTATTTAGATTAGAAAACCAAAAATATAGTTTTCAACATATCGCACGGCAGTAACCATGAAGATATATCGAAAGGTGCATCCCTAACGACTACCACTGCCCCTAGCTCACCTCTCTTAGTGCTACGAACGTACACCTGTTAAGACCTTTAAGTTAACACGTCGGTGTAAAACTGTAGGTCCCTTCCCTTGCCCCTTACTAGGTGGTAGGCTCAAATTGTAGCCGACTGGGTTAATACCACCGTACTGGATGTAAGATGGCCGCATAGCAGCCTCGGCTGTGTTCTCCTCTAGTCCAGTATAGCCAGCAATCCAGAGAAGTCTCCGGTATGGCACCTACCTTCTCGGAGGTGATATTGGCTGGTCGGAGCATGCGCTTTTGGCCCCTCCGACACAGTCACCCATACCGGATTACATAAAAAAAAGACCTGTTAAAAACAGTAAATCCTTTCCCTTCTTACCTTACTAGATGGTAGGATTTAACGCGCTGGGTTGCTAACACCGCACTGAATGAAAGGTCGGCTGAAAAGTATTTTGCATCTCGTAACTTGTGACGCGTAAACATTTTTACTTCAACGTAATGACGTCTTGTGCGCTCGGTGAGGAGAGGAGTGCGCTACGAGCACTGTGGTAGGTCGCTGAAGCGCAGTTTAGATTGGTCAATTTACATAATCAGTGTTGCCAACGGCTGACAAGCATCAATTTTATTTGTGAAGTGCAACGTTCAACTGACAATTTTGCTATAAAAAGCAGATCAGTTTTCAACTTAGTAGTTCATATATTTTTGAGTTCAAAAAATGTTATTTCCGTAGTAGGTCTTATACGGAGGTTACCAAGGTTTGCCAAACCTAACGTGGTTTGGCATCAGCTCAGTCGGTGACCTTGGTCACGGCCAGATTGACGCTAGACTGACGCCAGACGTAAAATGCATTCGCACTATCAGTCTGCCATCAGTCTAGTATCAAAATATTTCCAATTTCCAAAAATCATTCCAATCCATCCATCCATCAAAGTAGATTAAACGGCCAGTCTGGTGGACCATGGTTTAACCAGACTGATGGACTGAACTGATGCCAAACCTAGCGTGTAACCTCCGCCATAGGCACACTGATTGCTCGCATCAAAATTTCCGATACTCAGGGCATTTTAGCTTGCGTGGGCGTCGACGCTCTAGCGGTTAATAACCCCATAAATCTACGCTCTATACTGCACCAACACACATATACATTAAAATTTACATTTAAAGGCAAAAATTACTAATATCACTTATATTAATATTTTAACCGTCGAGTGACAAAATGTCTTAACATCCTTGCATTAAAAAGATCAAAACGTATCTTCATAAAATTTGCACATAACATCCAAATTGATAATTCATTTTTATACAAATTTGACTAACTTGTGCCAATTTATCACAAATAAATTTGACATACAATTAATTCATCATTAATGTTGAAATTATGCGCTTTCAAGTTTTAACCTTCAATGAAAAACACAAAATTATGCCCTTTTAACCTTTAAGGAAAACAAATTTTAGACAGTTCTCTCCACTTATGTGTGACAAATATTAGTACCGTATAATGCGCGGGGCGGATCTTGGCGTGTCGCCGCCGCAGCGGTTCGTCGGTGTTCTCCCTCGCACCCGCACCGTACTTGTATAGTTTATTCGCGTGGCGGGTCGCCCGCTGCGGCGACGACACGCCGAGATCCGTCCCGGGCACTATAACCCTCTATAAATTTTTTCCTCAAAAGTTTTATTTACCTTATAGAATATAGGTAATAAAAGAAGCACTTATTGCATCCGTGTGCATCGACCACCTGGATTAGTAACACTGTACTCAAACAAAGTTGTACCGTGTGGGGCCGGTACTTTAAAAGAATAGCCCCACTGCATCTCTCCCCGTGTATGTCGTAAAAGGCGACTAAGGGATATGACTCCCTTCTTATATTACAAGGCGGTAGGGTTCAACCCGCCCGGGTTGGTACCACCGCACTGAATGAAAGGTCGGTCGAAACGGCTATGTAAATAGTTTGTGTTTTCCGTCCAGTTCAGTGTAGCCGGCACGACCGAAGGGAATCACTGACGTGGCACCAAGTTCATCCGGTGTTATGGGCTGACATCACGGATGTTGTAGGTGATGAAGCCAACCGTGTCAGCATCAATAAAAAAAAAAAAAAAGTTAATAAAGTATGGAATATGTCTTAATGGTTACTATATTGTAGTTACAGACCGCGCGCGAGCTCCGAAGAAGTTTAAGGAATGTTGACGTAATGACCTAGTGCAGTGATTTAGTCGATATTACGTATCAATATTAATTAATTAGCGAGCTATGGAAAGAGCAATGCTCGGCATTTCTTTGACCGATAAAATCCGTAACGACGTGATACGTCAAAGAACTAAGGTAGTCGACATTGCTAAGAAAATAAGCAAGCTGAAGTGGCAGTGGGCTGGGCACATCTGTCGTAGACCCGACAACCGATGGGGTAGACGGGTGCTCGAATGGAGGCCACGTACAAGCAAACGTAGCGTGGGACGCCCCCCGGCTAGGTGGACAGATGACCTAAAAAAGGTAGCCGGGAGTGGATGGATGAGAAGAGCGGAAGACCGCGTGTGGTGGCGTGCCTTGGGAGAGGCCTATGTCCAGCAGTGGACCGATACAGGCTGATGATGATGATGATGATTAATTAATTATGAAATAATTCTATAATTAGTTACTTACCACTCTTCACACTTCGAAAGAACGCGTTTTGCCATTTCGCGGGCTTGCCTACCAATTATAATCGACTTTTTTGTTCTCCCTGTTCTCAATACTCCTTCTCGCATTTTCTTCGCAAGTACCATGTGGGGCCGGTAATTAAAAAGAATATCCCCACTGCATCCCTCCCCATGCATGTCGTAAAAGGCGACTAAGCGATAAGGACAAGATGTCGTGCTAAGGGGCGACAGGCTGGCCACCTCTCACCTTGGCACGGTACTTCCACCGAGTCATGCAGCAGGTGGGTCTTCGTGCCTTACTTGCTGCTTGATCGATTGAATCTTGTTCGAATACTTTGCGAAACGTGGCGGTCGGTGTTGCGCTGTAATTTACCAGAGTTCTTGCAGCACAACACCGATTACTCTGCTTACCCCGATTGTCGGGATTCAGCGTGCGTGATATGTATGTATGTATATGCAATTTCTTCTTCATCCATATTAAATCGCTATTGGTACACACAAAATGAAGTCGGTTAATAACTTAGGGCCAATTGCGCCAACACGAATTTAACGATATAAATCAGTTTAACTCGTTAAGCTAGTACCCGTTGACTGTGGGAACCTCGTTTAAATCCATAACTCGCTACTTAACTCTAAATTCGTGTTGGCGCAATTGGGCCTTAGAGAGTAATGAACGCAATTGACTAATACGCGCGCACATTACGAATACGGCATCGATACGCGTGCTCTCGCGTCGAGGCCAACACTCGCACCGGGAGCGCGCGGGGTGTGAAGCGACGGTCGGGAGGGGCGCACAGCCGCCCGCTTCCCCAGCCCCCGATTCCTCGGAGCTCGCGCGCGGACAGTACTAGATAGCGTATTTGAAAGATTTTATCACTGGCTTTATTATTAGTACTTATTAAAACAAACAAAAAAAAAAACATTATAATCACTCATTATCGGAAAAAAAACTGATTTGAACACATCAGGCTAGAGCTGGTTGTTCATTAAAAAAATTATATTGCAATTTTGGATTACGTAGGTACTAGCGGTTCGTGGCCGAGCCGGAAAGACCTCGCCTAGAATGTGAAAGGCAGCCGGTTCGTTACCCGCTGACGTGCACTAGCCGTGCGCCGTTCCGACCTGACGCGCTCCTTTTTTAAATTACTAGGCGGTAGGATTGGTACCACCGCACTGAATGACGCAAAACATTTATGAATCGGCATTAGTGTTTGTTTTTGTTTTCGATAAACCTGAGTGCATCGACATAGGCGCTGCACTCGGGACATCTGTCAAAATGTGGTTTTGAATTCTTTGTCTAAACTTTTGTCCTTATTCCGTTCTAATTTTTTTACACTTAGGCCCACTTGCACCAACACGAATTTAACGATATAAACCAGTTTAACTCGTTAAGCTAGCACCCGTTGACTGTGGGAACCGCGTTTAAATCCATAACTCGCTACTTAACTCTAAATTCGCGTTGGTGCAAGTGGGCCTTAGACTTAAAAAAATTAAATTATTACGATAAACCTGAGTGCATCGACACAGGCGCTGCACTCGGGACATGGTGTCAAAATGTGGTTTTGAATTCTTCGTCTAAACTTTTGCCCTTATTCCGTTCTAATTTTTTTACACATAGACTTAAAACAATTAAATTATTACTAACCTTCTAGACAATAAATAATATGGAATTTGGACACAATAAGATAATTATATTCAAAATTGCCCCACACAGCGTTGTACGACTAACCACACAGCGTTGTACGACTAACCACACAGCGTTGTACGACTAACCACACAGCGTTGTACGACTAACGGCAGTTTAGCTAAAAGCTCTAAGACCCCACAAGCTAACACGTATAGGAAGCGCGCACACTGTCGCATGTCGGTGTAGCTACATGTACGTACACACATCCGTGAGTGTGTGTGTGTGTCTGTGGGTGTTGTGACAACCGAGCGGAGAGCGCTAGCACAGAATCTCGCTCCGGTTGATCCTCTGGAAGAAAAAGAAAACATAAAAGTTATTGTCAGGGATCGGAATAGGTAGAGTAGACATAACATGGAGTGGTTAAAACCACCTCTTTCGGGAATTCTGAAAAATTCCCGGGAATTCCGGGATTTGAAAAATATATCCTGGTAGTGATATAGTTAGTAACTTTTGACACTTTTGTAACATGTTTATAGTAACTATTCAGTGTTCATTTTCTATTCAGCTGTTAAGTTTCCGAATAAAATAAATAAATAATTAAATTATGTAATGCACGAATACCTTATTTAAAATCCCAAAAAAATATTTTGAAAAAAATTATTGGTATTGAAGTGATTTGTATATTATTGTATTTGATTGATATTCTTGTATTTACAGCTTTAAGAGTCAATTGAATGAAATAATCGATGAGTACCTTTTCTTTTTCAAATCACCGAATTCCCGGGAATTTTTCAGAATTGCTCCACGTTTGGTTGTAGTTGCCAAAATTGAGAAATCCCTGCACCTAATTTCATCAAGTGGCCAGGAAAATCTGGTACAGTTCAACGCAACCAAAAACACAGGCGTGAGCGTTTAGTGCGAAAAAATCGCCATTTCGATTATCCCCCGAATTCCAGGGCACAAGGTTGAACGTCGATGACCACTTCAGTATCCTCGGAGTGGACTTAACCCGCGAACTCAACTTCGGCTGTCACATCGAGGACATGGCTACGCTGGTCTCTAAAAAGCTGGGCGTCCTGAATAAGGCGCGGAGATACTTTACGCCTGACCAAATCCTGCTGCTATATAAGTCGCAGGTGAGGTCATGCGTGGAGTATTGCTGGCATCTTTGAGGTGGGGCAGCTCAGTATTGACTTGGCTTGTTAGACTCGATCCAAAGACGTGCAGTTCGCCAAGTTAACGACTTTGAAGTGTCCTGCAAACTTGAACCTTTGCAGCTCCGTAGAGTCATAGGTTCACTAAGTGTGTTCTATCGACTGTTCAACGGCGAATGCTCTGAGGAGATGTTCGGAACGATTCCGACCTCACCATTTCACTATAGGTCCACGCGTAGCAGACTGGGAATGCATCCCTTAACTGTAGAGCTGCCCAAAGTGAGGAGTATTTCTAAGTGCTCCAGTATTTCTTTTATCTTCCGCACTGCAAAACTCTGGAATGCACTTCCTCCTTCAGTGTACGACTTTAAGTGTAAAAAGGCATCTGTCACGCCGGCACGGCATTCGCAGCCCCCATTCGAAACTGAATGCTTTTGGGCGGCGTCGTGTGGAACTGTCTTCCGGCGAGTGTGTTTCCCGAATCCTTTAACCTGGGTGTCTTCAAACGTCGTATCAACAGGCTAGACAGCCTAGCAACAGTCCGCAAATCTGCTGGCATGGCACCTAACCGAGCGTGGTTTCGCGAGGAGAGGTGTTTTTGGCTCTGTCGAATGCACCGTTGGTCTCTCGGCACAGCCAGCCATGTTGGTTTACATAAAAAAAAAAAGGTAGATACTCACGCAGCGCGGTCACCAGATGCGCGCGGCGGCCTCGCCGGGGAATCCGGCCTCGCGCGCGCGCCAGTAGTCCCCTCCGTACACCCACTCCTCCTCGCCGGACGCACTGCTCGTTTTCCTGCAACCCCGCACCGCGCGCGTCAACCGACCACCGACACTACGCACTATTGCACCGTGTTTCAACAGCGTGAAGTCAGTCAGTCAGTCAACGTGTAAGCGTCCACTGCTGGACATAGTCTCTCCAATTTTCCTCCAGTCCTCCCGGCCTTCAGCGGTACAGAACCACTGCTTTCCGCCGACGTACTTGATGTCGTCGTCCCACCTGGCGGGTGGTCTTCCCACACTCAGTTTTCCTGTCCACGGCCGCCAGTGTAGGACACGGTTACTAAAACGGTCGTCGTCTCTCCGGCTGACGTGCCCAGCCCATTGCCACTTGAGCTTAGCCACCCGGTATTCAAAATCGACTACTTTGGTGCGTCGGCGGAATGCCTCGTTACGCACCATATCACGTAGCGATATTCCCAGCATGGCTCGCTCCATTGCTCGCTGGGCAACCTTTAACCTTTGGACAACAGCGACCGTCAGAGTCCACGTTTCACACCTGTACGTCATAACCGGGAGGACACACTGGACAGCGTGAAGCTAAGTCGTAAAAACTTTTTATATTTTCACACCAATATTCAAATGTTTTACCCATCTGTCAGCCTCGGTAGCTCAGTGGTGCGGTCGGTCGACTCTTGTTAAGCAACGCTGAGCGCGGTCAGTACTTGGATGGGTGACCGCTCGACCATTGGAGGCTGACCGCGGTTCGGATTCCACGTAAAACTGTAGCTCCCTTCCCTTTTTACCTTACTAGGTGGTAGGGTTTATCCCGCTCGGGTTGACACCACCGCACTGGATGATGGGTCGGTCGAAACGGCTATGTAAATAGTTCGTGTTTTCCGTCCAGTTCATTGTAGCCGACATGAAATGAAGGGAAGCACTGACATGGCACCTAGCTCACACGGTGTTATGGACTGACATCACGGATCCATAGTGTTGATTTTGTTCAGATTTTTGTCATTGCATATTTTCGGAGATAAAGAAGGGGGGGGGGGGGGGGGTGGGGGTGTGTGTGAATGGATTCTACAAGTCGACCCCGTTCCAATGATGTGTCACTAACCATATAAAAAATAATATCTTCACTATTTAAATGTTACGTTCGACCCCACTGCATTGGGGCATTTTTATTAATACATTTAGATGCCTTTTGGAGTTTATGCAAAATTATATTCTCTAATTTCGTACCAAATTTCAACATTATACGACTAATAGTTTTGAAGTTGTGACCCTGTGACAGACAGACGTATGCACGAGTGACACCATTGTGTTCCGTTTTCTGGACCTCTTTGAGGTACAGAAAACGGAACCTAACCTAACAACAGTCCACAGTACTACTGAATTATACTCAAAATACACAGAATAGTGTAAGAAATAAAGGCTGTGCAGTTACCGGAACCACCTGGCGGTGTGGTTGGGAAAGTCGCGGCGCCTTTCCCTCTGCGCCTGCTCCAGCTGACTCTTGAACCTCTCGGCCGCGTCCACGTCGCCCTCTTCGAGCGCGCGCTGGTCCGGCCTGATGACAACATCCGGTTAGGTGAGGTGTCATGAGAAAAGGTGACATCAGGTTAAATGACATATGACAACTGGTGACAATATCCGGGTCTGACGATGTATGACAACATAATATTATGGTGTGTCATGAGAAAAGGTGACATCAGGTTATGACATATGACAACTACTGACAATATCCGGGTCTGACGATTTATGACAACATAATATTATAGTGTTTCATCATGAGAAAAGATGGCATCAATAACCTACGTCGCTTCGCGACGAAGAAGCAACAGAAAGATTCACTAGCACACCAACAGGTGGCGAATAACGAGTAATTAAGAATTCAGTACGCTGCTTAACACATTGTTGACAAATATCAAATACTCCTCGCATAAATACAGATCGCTTGGCAAGAACAACGGGCACTAGCCCATACAACATCAGCTGCAGCTACACGTGGAGCCAGAGGACACTACACCGCTTCAATTTTTACCTCATAGCTCCAAAAGGTTATGACATATGACAACTAATGACAGCATCAAGTTATGACAAAATATGAAGACAACATAATGTTATTGCATTTCATGAGAAAAGTTGACATCAGCTTAATCATATGACAACTGATGACAACATCAAGTTATGACAAAATATGAAGACAACATAATGTTATTGCATTTCATGAGAAAAGTTGACATCAGCTTAATCATATGACAACTGATGAAAACATCAAGTTATGACAAAATATGAAGACAACATAATGTTATTGCATTTCATGAGAAAAGTTGACATCAGCTTAATCATATGACAACTGATGACAACATCAAGTTATGACAAAATATGAAGACAACATAATGTTATTGCATTTCATGAGAAAAGTTGACATCAGCTTAATCATATGACAATTGATGAAAACATCAAGTTATGACAAAATATGAAGACAACATAATGTTATTGCATTTCATGAGAAAAGTTGACATCAGCTTAATCATATGACAACTGATGAAAACATCAAGTTATGACAAAATATGAAGACAACATAATGTTATTGCATTTCATGAGAAAAGTTGACATCAGCTTAATCATATGACAACTGATGAAAACATCAAGTTATGACAAAATATGAAGACAACATAATGTTATTGCATTTCATGAGAAAAGTTGACATCAGCTCAATCATATGACAACTGATGACAACATCAAGTTATGACAAAATATGAAGACAACATAATGTTATTGCATTTCATGAGAAAAGTTGACATCAGCTTAATCATATGACAACTGATGAAAACATCAAGTTATGACAAAATATGAAGACAACATAATGTTATTGCATTTCATGAGAAAAGTTGACATCAGCTTAATCATATGACAACTGATGAAAACATCAAGTTATGACAAAATATGAAGACAACATAATGTTATTGCATTTCATGAGAAAAGTTGACATCAGCTTAATCATATGACAACTGATGACAACATCAAGTTATGACAAAATATGAAGACAACATAATGTTATGGCACGTGATGGATGAGAAAAGAAGACATAAGCACATGCTCCGACCAGCCAATTTCACCATCGAGAAGGTAGGTGCCATGTCGGAGACTTCCCCTTGGATTGCTGGCTATACTGGACTAGAGAACACAGCCGAGGCTGCTATACTAGGTGTAAGATGGCCATCTTACACCTAGTATGATCCAGTCAGCCACTATTTGAGAATTACAAATGATCTGTATGCGGTGGCCGGTGACGGTGACGATGACGTTTTTTCTGAGTTGACTCCCCATTTTCATAACTCGCCTATAGGAGTTCGATTTATTTCATAACGTGCCGTAGAGAAGTACAAACTTCAAATATGTCATCTATACACGGTGTTGCAACCCCAACCGTAAAACCCGAATGGGCGTGATTTTGTACGTGAAATAGAACAACTTTTGTTCTACGACTTTTTAATTTGAAGAAAAAAAATTTTTTTTTCTCCATACATTTTGAGAATAGACGTATTTAAGGCCGTGACAAACGCCAACGACCTTGAGCATTCGGGAATTCTACATAATGTACCATGCGACTGCTAATTTCGCTTCGCACGTTCAAGTCACATTTAGCGTAGTTTGTCGCTATCAGCCTAAAGAGTTGATGGTTCGGGGTTCGAATCCCACTTTCGTATGTTTTTTTTTTTTGCTTTTTTATTATTTTAATTATTAAAATGATTGTGGCATAAGTAACTGATGCGTGATTCTAATTTTTTATTTTTTATTATTTTACCTAAATAACATTTTATTGTAATTTCTTCCAAATTATTTTAGTTCATGTACTTACCACTTTTTATAAACCTCTAAATAGACTATCGATGAAAACTAAAATAAAAATAGGTAGGTAGGTAATAGGTAGATAGGCATTTAGGTATGTATGGCAAATATCATAGCAACATAGGTACCGGCCGGCGCGCGCGGCGCGCGCGGCGGCAGCATGGCACGGTGCGGTGGGGTGCGGTGCGGTGCGGTAACTCAGTAGCAGCGTGCCACTCACGCATGCAAGCAAGCAATAACAAGCCGCTCCTCCGCGCCGCGCCGCCGCTCCTCCGCGCCGCGCCGCGCCGCCGCGACGTCACCGCTCCGCGCCACCACAGTGCCGCCGCCGCCGCCGCCCCCGCTCCGCAGCGCGCCGCTGTTGCTAGGCTACTTTTATTTAGGCACGGTTCTATAGTCCTTGCATCTCAAGCGCAGACAGCGTTATACCACACCCGTGACACTAGTCACATTTTCTATGAAGCGGCCGAAAATGTGTACCTACTGCTCACGTACGCGGGCGCCTTTGCGTGTATTGGTGCGACCTCGATAACTTGGGTACAGGGTTGGCACTCTTTATGAGAAGTTTGTAGTGGACAATATTATAAATTATATTTGATGTAATTTAAAAGGAAACATTTTTAATTATGACTATCTATGTATATGTACCTCTTAACATTATTGGAGGGCAAGAAAAAAAGAAAAACATCAACTTATATGCACATGTTTTATTTTTACTCGCTAACTAAACGACAATTTTGCAGTGAAAGTTTCACTAAATTTTGGAAACTTTGCAATAGGTATTCCATTTTTATTATTTTTAAGCCGAATCGTATGTGAAGCTAAAGTGAAATTTTCAATGTATACTTGCCGCCATTTTGAACTTTTTAGTTACTGGACCGATTGCTTTCAAAATTGATATCTGGGTGTCTGTGTAGGCTCTGAATACGAATCTGTAATCAAAATTAAAAAAAAGTGGCCGCCATTTTGAACTTTTTAGTTACTGGACCGATTGCTTTCAAAATTGATATCTGGGTGTCTGTGTAGGCTCTGAATACGAATCTGTAATCAAAATAAAAAAAAGTGGCCGCCATTTTGAACTTTTCAGTTACTGGACCGATTGCTTTCAAAATTGATATCTGGGTGTCTGTGTAGGCTCTGAATACGAATCTGTAATCAAAATAAAAAAAAGTGGCCGCCATTTTGAACTTTTCAGTTACTGGACCGATTGCTTTCAAAATTGATATCTGGGTGGCTGTGTAGGCTCTGAATACGAATCTGTAATCAAAATAAAAAAAAGTGGCCGCCATTTTGAACTTTTCAGTTACTGGACCGATTGCTTTCAAAATTATATCTGGGTGTCTGTGTGGGCTCGGAATACGAATCTGTAGTCAAAATTAAAAAAAAGTGGCCGCCATTTTGAACTTTTCAGTTACTGGACCGATTGCTTTCAAAATCGATATCTGGGTGTCTGTGTGGGCTCGGAATACGAATCTGTAGTCAAAATTAAAAAAAAGTGGCCGCCATTTTGAACTTTTTAGTTACTGGACCGATTGATTTCAAAATTGATATCTGGGTGTCTGTGTAGGCTCTGAATACGAATCTGTAGTCAAAATTTAAAAAAAGTGGCCGCCATTTTGAACTTTTCAGTTACTGGACCAATGGCTTTCAAAATCGATGTCTGGGTGTCTGTGTGTGCTCTGAATACGAATCTGTAGTCAAAATTAAGTGGCCGCCATTTTAAACTTTTTAGTTACTGGACCGATTGATTTCAAAATTGATATCTGGGTGTCTGTGTAGGCTCTGAATACGAATCTGTAGTCAAAATTTAAAAAAAGTGGCCGCCATTTTGAACTTTTCAGTTACTGGACCAATTGCTTTCAAAATCGATGTCTGGGTGTCTGTGTATGCTCTGAATACGAATCTGTAGTCAAAATTAAGTGGCCGCCATTTTAAACTTTTTAGTTACTGGACCCATTGCTTTCAAAATAGATATCTGCGTGTCTGTGTGGGCTCTAAATATGAATCTGTAGTCAAAACTAAAAAGTGCAAGATGGCGGCAACTATTTTTAAATTTTGAAAACGGATTCGTATTCAGAGCCCATACAGATACCCAGATATCAATTTTGAAAGCAATCGGTCCAGTAACTAAAAAGTTCAAAATGGCGGCCACTTTTTTTTAATGTTCACTACAGATTCGTATTCAGAGCCCACGCAGACACCCAGATATCGATTTTGAAAGCAATCGGTCCAGTAACTAAAAAGTTCAAAATGGAGGCCGTTTTTTTTTTTATTTTGACAACGGATTCGTATTCAGAGCCCACACAGACACCCAGATATTGATTTTGAAAGCAATCGGTCGAATAACTAAAAAGGTCAAAATGGCGGCAACTTTTTTTAAATATTCACTACATATTTGTATTCAGAGTCCACACAAACACCCAGATATCGATTTTGAAATCAATCGGTCCAGTAATTAAAAAGTTCAAAATGGCGGCAACTTTTTTTAAATGTTCACTACAGATTCGTATTCAGAGCCCACACAGACACCCAGATATCGATTTTGAAAGCAATCGGTCCAGTAACTAAAAAGTTCAAAATGGCAGCCGCTTTTTTTAAATTTTGACAACGGATTCGTATTCAGAGTCCACACAGACACCCAGATATCGACTTTGAAAGCAATCGGTCCAGTAACTAAAAAGTTCAAAATGGCGGCCACTTTTTTTAAATTTTGACAACGGATTCGTATTCAGAGTCCACACAGACACCCAGATATCGACTTTGAAAGCAATCGGTCCAGTAACTAAAAAGTTCAAAATGGCGGCCACTTTTTTTAAATTTTGACAACGGATTCGTATTCAGAGCCCACACAGACACCCAGATATTGATTTTGAAAGCAATCGGTCGAATAACTAAAAAGGTCAAAATGGCGGCAACTTTTTTTAAATATTCACTACATATTTGTATTCAGAGTCCACACAAACACCCAGATATCGATTTTGAAATCAATCGGTCCAGTAATTAAAAAGTTCAAAATGGCGGCAACTTTTTTTAAATGTTCACTACAGATTCGTATTCAGAGCCCACACAGACACCCAGATATCGATTTTGAAAGCAATCGGTCCAGTAACTAAGAAGTTCAAAATGGCAGCCGCTTTTTTTAAATTTTGACAACGGATTCGTATTCAGAGTCCACACAGACACCAGATATCGACTTTGAAAGCAATCGGTCCAGTAACTAAAAAGTTCAAAATGGCGGCCACTTTTTTAAATTTTGACAACGGATTCGTATTCAGAGTCCACACAGACACCCAGATATCGACTTTGAAAGCAATCGGTCCAGTAACTAAAAAGTTCAAAATGGCGGCCACTTTTTTTAAATTTTGACAACGGATTCGTATTCAGAGTCCACACAGACACCCAGATATCGACTTTGAAAGCAATCGGTCCAGTAACTAAAAAGTTCAAAATGGCGGCCACTTTTTTTAAATTTTGACAACGGATTCGTATTCAGAGTCCACACAGACACCCAGATATCGACTTTGAAAGCAATCGGTCCAGTAACTAAAAAGTTCAAAATGGCGGCCACTTTTTTAAATTTTGACAACGGATTCGTATTCAGAGTCCACACAGACACCCAGATATCGACTTTGAAAGCAATCGGTCCAGTAACTAAAAAGTTCAAAATGGCGGCCACTTTTTTTAAATTTTGACAACGGATTCGTATTCAGAGCCCACACAGACACCCAGATATCGACTTTGAAAGCAATCGGTCCAGTAACTAAAAAGTTCAAAATGGCGGCCACTTTTTTTAAATTTTGACAACGGATTCGTATTCAGAGCCCACACAGACACCCAGATATCGACTTTGAAAGCAATCGGTCCAGTAACTAAAAAGTTCAAAATGGCAGCCGCTTTTTTTAAATTTTGACAACGGATTCGTATTCAGAGCCCACACAGACACCCAGATATCGACTTTGAAAGCAATCGGTCCAGTAACTAAAAAGTTCAAAATGGCGGCCACTTTTTTTAAATTTTGACAACGGATTCGTATTCAGAGCCCACACAGACACCCAGATATCGACTTTGAAAGCAATCGGTCCAGTAACTAAAAAGTTCAAAATGGCAGCCGCTTTTTTTAAATTTTGACAACGGATTCGTATTCAGAGCCCACACAGACACCCAGATATCGACTTTGAAAGCAATCGGTCCAGTAACTAAAAAGTTCAAAATGGCGGCCACTTTTTTTAAATTTTGACAACGGATTCGTATTCAGAGCCCACACAGACACCCAGATATCGACTTTGAAAGCAATCGGTCCAGTAACTAAAAAGTTCAAAATGGCAGCCGCTTTTTTTAAATTTTGACAACGGATTCGTATTCAGAGCCCACACAGACACCCAGATATCGACTTTGAAAGCAATCGGTCCAGTAACTAATAAGTTCAAAATGGCAGCCGCTTTTTTTAAATTTTGACAACGGATTCGTATTCAGAGCCCACACAGACACCCAGATATCGACTTTGAAAGCAATCGGTCCAGTAACTAAAAAGTTCAACATGGCGGCCACTTTTTTTAAATTTTGACAACGGATTCGTATTCAGAGCCCACACAGACACCCAGATATCGACTTTGAAAGCAATCGGTCCAGTAACTAAAAAGTTCAAAATGGCGGCCACTTTTTTTAAATGTTCATATGATTAAGATTCGCTCCGGTGAAGGAAAACACCGTGAGGAAACCTGTGCACAGCAGTACATATAAAATTGTTGTGGACACCGCTTCCAATCCAGCTTGTCACGTGGAAATGTATAACAATTCCCTTCCATGTTCATGGGAAAGGCTTGCGCTCAGTAGTAGGACATTAAAATTGACTCAAGAAGAAGAATAAGAAACCAAATTGATATCTGATTTGTGTAACATAAATTTCATTATTTCACATAAGAATGAAAATTTCACAGTAATTTTGCAGAAAGTGCAAAATTTCACTGCAAAATTTCAAGTGAAATTTTTGTGCAAAATTGCGCCTTGCATCTCTAAGTAAGTGCGAACAAGGAGGTTTGAAGTCCACCGCGCGCGCGGGCGCGGCCGGCCCGATCGTTGTTCTGTGCTGTGAGTGCGAAAGAACCGCGCGCGTACGTGTAAGTAGCTACTACTCCCTCTCGAAGGTGCGCTCGCTCTCCTCTCGACAGTCGGTGCCAGCCTGACTAGCCGTCCGCCAGAAGTCGACCAGACAGCGCTCGCGGGCTGCGGGGCGCGGGGGGAAGCAAACTCGCTTCGAGGCGGAGCGTCGCTTCTATACGCCAGTATTATAAGTATTCTATGGTTATACCACAGTACCTATTAGTTATTCTGTGGTTATACCAACGAAAGCCATGCATATAACGCCCCGTCAAGTTACGTACCGGAGCGTATACTGATAGATACCACAGAAGAGAGATATTACTGATACGGTCGTACTGTATACTGGTACGGAAAATGACACGGTGGCAACATCACCTACAATACAACATCCGAGATGTCAGCTCGTAACAACTGGTGAAGTAGGTGCTATGTCAGTGCTTTTCTTCGGTCGTACCGGCTTCACTGAACTGGACGGAAAAAAAGAAGGGAGTCATATCCCGAAATAGTTTGTATTTTCCGTCCAGTTTAGTGTAGCCGGCACGACCAAAGGGAAGCACTGACATGGCACCTAAGTTCACCCGGTGTTATGGGCTGACATCACGGATGTTATAGGTGATATAGCAAACTGTGTCAGTTTACATAAAAAAATCCCTCAGTCGCCTTTTACGACATGCACGGGGAGAGATGCAGTGGGGCTATTATTTTAAATTACCATCCCACACGGTACAAATATACCTAACCACCTATCTTTTTTCCATTCGATCCAAACACAGAAGACAGAAATGACGACCGACACGCGGGCGCAGCAGGGCAGGAGCGAGCAAGCGAGCCTGGAACTAAAATTGTATCTAGTATTGAAGTGCCTGCTAAATTGACGAAGGCAAAAATTTTACCCTTCCGACTGAAGAATTACGTCAATAATTTCATGTAGGCGTTTTTTGTTTTTTATTTTTATCTCCTTTCGTGGATAAAATAATAAAAAAAATTGAATAGAGTTTTCTCAGAGCTTTGTGACCTTTGAATCGGTGGTATTGTAAAATTGTAATAATACACACATACTCAGATTTTCAAAAATTCATGCTTTTTTTATATATTTTTAATTTTATGTTTATTACTTACTTTTACTCATTATTAAAAAAACCAGCAATGCACTTTGTTGGTAAGGAACCAAAATATAGGTTGGTATTTTTTTAATTTTCTGAATGTGTGTCAATTGGTCAGTTTTGGACCTTCTTTGTCGCACTTTTTGCATGTTTTGCGTATTTGGCGTTTGTCACCGCCTTAAAATTTGTATGGAAAAAATAATTTTATCAAAAATAAAAAAATAAATTTTTTCGCCACAGAAGTTGTTTAATTTCACATATATAGGGTCATTCATTTTTTATTAAGTAAAGTCCCTTAAATGGTAGGTTCTATATCTGAAATGGATCACGTTTATTATGTTAATTTTACTTCACCTTTTAATTGTACCTAACGTTCGATTTTTTTTTCTGGACATGCCACATAGTAGTGCCCATGCATACTAATACACCCTGAAAATTTAAATAAAATCGGTCCAGTTCTTTCAGAGTTATTAAAAAATTAAAACAATTTACATTTACGTGCGCGCATCGCATCATTCGCGCGCGACAGCTGGGTGGTCGTTGAAAAAATTACCCTGTATAGAATAACCCCCTTATGTCAGTTAAAAATATTACGGGGGCAACTTCTGCGACACCGTGTACAAGCGCACGCACTGACCTGAGCCTCGTGTCGGTGTGCGGAAGGGTTCCCCGCATGCCCGGCTCCATCTCGTTGAGCTCCATCGCGAACCGCGTGAAGCCGTAGTACAGCTCGTGTTCCGGAGGCATCGCACCTGTACATGGCAATCATCATTATAAGTATTTGACAACATTGCCATACAAATTACGTATCAAAGTTTGACAAAAGCAGCGGAAATCTACAAATAGACTATGCCCGTCATGTAAGGAGTTCGTAGGCACGGCCAAACATTTGTTATGCGGATGCAAAATACTACTTGAGCGAGGCCAGTATTCCTACCGTCATGATAAAGTCCTCCAAATCATCAGAGAGGCCATCAACCTGTCAATTGCACGGACCAGGAAAGGGCAAACCAGTAACGGCTTCCAGAAGGTCAACTTTGTGAAACCTGGAGCCAATAAGCTGCCCAAAGATAGGACTAAACCTTCTTCAATTTTGGGAGCAGCAAAGGATTGGGAATTGTTGATGGACACACATGAGAAGCATTACCAAATGCCTTCGGAAATATCTACCACAGCATTAAAACCGGATATACTCATATTCTCAAAAGCGACAAAGCATGTAGTACTTGTTGAACTTGCAGTTCCATGGGAAAGTAACATACCGAAGGACCACAACATCAAACTTAACAAGTACTGCAACTTAGTAGACCGGATTGTGAGAAACGGATTCAAGACTGATCTCTTCGCTGTGGAAGTCGAAGCAAGAGGACTACCAGCGAAGTCGCTCTACAGTCTCTTCAAAAATCTAGGGCTGCCAAGATCGACGCTAAGCTCATACATAGAGAGAACTTCAAAAACGTCACTGGAAGCATCCTACAGAATATGGATAGGTAGAGAGAGGGAGGTCGAGAGCCGGACTGGTGATTTCCCCGCATGCTAGTCAACGCAGACTAGCTGACGAGGGCTTGATGCGAGCCGAAACGCCGAAATTTAGAGTGGCCACTCGCTAGTCCTGACCACGATTAACACCCTCCTCTACTGCCGATAGGCCCGGATACGTTCGGTGAAGCCATCGCAAGCTTAGTTCCCCACCTTACACCTGATTCACTTGATTAATAGGTCTTCGTGGTCAGAGCTTTCAGCAAAATTGTTAATATTGCCAGGCCTTCGTCACTCGCTCAAGGTCGAAGGTGTGGATCTAAGCTTACGATGGCTTCACCGAACATATCCGGGCCCATCGGCAGTAGAGGAGGGTATCAATCGAGGCCGGGACTAGCGAGTGGCCACTCTAAATTTCCCGCGCATGCTTCACGTTTCGGCTCGCATCAAGCCCTCGTCAGCTAGTCTGCGTTGACTAGGACGCGGGGAAACCACCAGTCCCGCTCTACCGCTTGGCGTAGCGGCTAATCTACAATTAACAGTGGGCTGCCGCTATCCAGCCAGACCGGGCGCGTGGCGCTTTCGAATTTAGAAAATGTCGAAATCACGTAATCATTGTGCAGTGGACGGGTGCAAAAGTCGACAGACAAATGAAAACTTGTCTTTTTTTTCATTGCCGAGAGAAGAAGAAAGGTAAGTGTTTTGTTTAGTAGCATTTTGATTTATTTCTAGTAATTTATTTATTCATATAGTAGGAGGTCATTGATTTAAAATGATATTATTATATTGCCAATAACATTAGTTAGATAACGCCAAACAGCGTGGTGTGTATGGCCTAATTCGTATAAGGATAATAGGTACATTGTAGATGATCATTGATCATTAAATTTATTGATCAAATAAAACTATCACTGGAAGGTTGCACGCAATGCACGCTTCGATGTGAGAAACTAATTGTGACGCTAACGCATGCATGAATTTGTTCGCATGAATTTGCCGTACCTAAATATCATATCGTTGGTAGCTAGAACGATAAAAGTTGGTAGGTATCATCTTCATTTTATTCCTCACAATAAGACAGCACAAAGACACAGCCCTTAACGCGCTGAACGGCGCGCTTTCGAGATAGAGTTACACGACAGAAAGAGAAACGAAATGTAGGCGGTTATCGTGGTTAGGCATGCAGCTCTGTGCGAGTCAATTTGTACTTTATCGCGTCTTCGCAGAGTAGCTATTTCTTTGTGAGTGTTTGTACAGAGCAGCTTCTGTACGGAGTACTCTTTTCTATTCTGTGATATTGCTCTCAAGCTGTGTTTTAGATAGACTATGGCCGGTGTTATTATGTGGCTATAGTCACGAAATACTTGTAAAAATATGATTCCTGCGAAGTTTCTTGTCGGTTCTTCTTCGTGGGTGTAATCGAACTGGATAGGACAAGTTGTGACAAGTTCGAGTGCAGTCTAACTGCCATATGAATGATCAATAAACAATACAATACAATACAATTGTTTCACGTTACTTTTTCATTGTACATACATACATACATACCACACGCTGCATAACGACAATCGGAGCAGGCATAGTAATCGGTGTTGTGTTTTTTTTTATGGAAACTGATACGGTTGGCTACATCACTTACAACATCCGTGATGTCAGCCCATAACACCGGGTGAACTAGGTGCCATGTCAGTGCTTCCCTTCATTTCATGCCGGCTACACTTAACTGGACGAAAAGCACGAACTATTTACAAAGCCTTTTCGACTGACGTTTCATTCAGTGCGGTGGTATCAACCCGGTCGGGTTAAACCCTACCACATAGTAAGGTAAGAAGGGAAGGGACCTACAGTTTTACGTGGAATCCGAACCGCGTTCAGCATCCAACGGTCGAGCGGTCACCCATCCAAGTACTGACCGCGCCCAGCGTTGCTTAACCGTCAATAGCGACAGTCGACTGTCTGCACCACTGAGCTATCGAGGCTAATTAATTTTAGGTTTTAATTTAAAAAATTAATGTAAAATTTATATAAAAACAAATGTGGAAATAAATGGATAAAATAATAATAATAAAAAAATCTAAGATAATGACAAAAACAACAAATTTTAACTGGATTTAGACGTATCGTCCAAGGCTGCCTGTCTAAAATAAATAAATAAATAATTGAATAAATTTCTTTCGTTAGTCTCCTATCATCCATTCGAACATTATGTTGTTGTAATATTAGCGATATGGCCAACTGTTCTCCCTGAGACAGTGTACAGTCAGCGCGTACGTTCGTGGCCTCCGGCAGGAAAGCGAGGACGGAATGTATAGTGTTTTGTGAATCAATCTCTGAAAGTAACGACATTTACGAAACCTCTTTTTTATTTATGGCATTAAATTATTTATCTAATAAGGTATTATTTCGTGGTTGAAGTACGAAGATAAAACAGGGATAATCGTTTAAAGATCTATCGGACACCGCCCGCAGAGGCCACGAACGTGCGCGCTAACAGTAGATGTAGTACCTGGTCGCCACAGGCAGCGCGCGGCCGGCGGGTCGCCCGCGTAGAGCGCCTCCGACCAGCGGCCGGCGAGGCGGAGCGGGCGCGCTCCGCTAGCGCCCGTCACCGCGCCGCGCACCTCGTGACGCGTCGCAGACCACGAGCTCGCCTGCAACATCGTGTTCACACCTTTCACCACGCGCGTGCGCACTATATTGGGTCGGGCGGATTTCTGATTTGATCAAATGCAATTCTAATTCTAGAACGAGCCTCCACAATTATGGTCTAGCTCAGCCATTCTCAACCAGTGTGTCGCGACACACTGATCATGCGTCAGGAGTGTCGCGAGAAATTCTAAAAATTAAAAAAATTTGTCTTTCCGCACTGAAAAACATCAAATCCAAAAACAGATCAAGACTGCTCAATGTGGACAGTGAGTCTTGTTTATCCAAAATTCGTCCACGTATAGATGATCTGTGTAAAGGTCGTCAGGCTCAAGTATCACATTAGGATCTACTCAGCCTAATGTTAAGTGTTCAAACTATTACTTGTATTACTTAGTTCATTGATATTAATTGTATGTATGCTTTCAAAATCTCTAATTATTGTTTTTCTAATTATGTACCTACCTACTTGTAAGACTTGTGTTTTCTTTGAGTGTGTCGCCAGTCTAAAAAAAATCTTCAGATGTGTCGCAGAGGAAAAAAGGTTGAGAACCCCTCGTCTAGCTGATCCATTGCATGCCTAGTTAGTGTGCAAAAAATTATTAATCCTTACCTATAATAAAATGCAACGTCTGCTTTCTGTCTGTCTGCCCGCTTATAACTCGAGAACCACTGAACCGATTTTAATATAACAAAATTCTACGGATAGCTTGATTCTTCCCATCAACTATAGGCTACTTACTATCACGCTAAATAGCTTATGAGGTTAGCAGTGAAGTGAAATATGAGAGCGGGCGGAGCCGCGGGCACAGCTTGTGAAATATAAGTAGAAGTATCCTTTATTGTACTTAAGAGGATTCTATAGGACATTAAACGAAAATCGCCGACCACGAGCTCGCCTGCAACATGTTGTTCACACCTGTCACCACGGCCGTGCGCAGATCTCCTCATCTTTCCTCTACAGAACCTCCGTAGCCAAATGCTACGCCTTTTCTTTATAGAACTGTCGGTACCTTGATGAAGTTGAGTTTGCAGGTGAGGTTGGTGTCGGAACAGATGTGCATGTCTCCGTACTGGTCCACCCAGCGTTGCCCTCCGAACAGGTTGTGCACGCACGTCGTCACCTGCGCACACAAGTCACAGGTTACGCGCGAGACTCCGCGGAACTGGGCAGCTTCAAAGAAAATGTCACACGCGACGAGAACCAGAAATGGGAGGGAACAAGCTCGATCAGTCGGCGATTTTGCGTCAACTGGTGGACATTTTGTGTTTTTTTTTTACGGGTAAAGATGCATTGGGGCTATTTTTTTCAAGTACCGGCCCCACACGGTACTTAAAAAGAATATGATTTTACAATTTCATAAGCTTCCTTAATTTTTTTTTTATGCCATCCGTTATGGTTGGCTGAGTTGGAGGGGCTAAAGCGCATGCTCCGACCAGCCAATATCACCTCCGAGAAGGCAGGTGCCATACCGGAGACTTCCCTGGATTGCCGGCTATACTGGACTAGAAGAGAACACAACCGAGGCTGCTATGCGGCCATCTTACATCCAGTACGGTGGTACCAGCCCAGCCGGCTACAATTTGAGCCTACCACCTAGTAAGGGGCAAGGGAAGGGACCTACAGTTCTACACCGGTTCCGAACGGTGAAGCAGCAGGTGTAGGTATGCACGTAAATTGTTTCGTCAGAAAAAACTCATTGGTACACGCCGACCGGATTCGAACCTCGGACCTCTCGCACGAGAAGCCGATGCCGAAACCACTCGGCCACCCGCTGCTTAAAATGATGGGGAGTACTTATCTTGTCCTTATCCCTTAGTCGCCTTTTACGACCTCCACGGGGAGAGATGCAGTGGGGCTATTCTTATTAAGTACCACAAGCCCCACAAGGTAGTTAAAAAGAATATGATTTTACGATTTCATAAGCTCCTTTATAGGATGTGTGTGTACTGCATTTTTCACCTTAAAGCCCTGTGGATAGGATTACCATTTTGAAATTAAAAAAGTCCTGACAAAAAACTGAGGTTTTAAAATAAATCCGGACATTCAAGTCACAAAACGAAATAATAACCCCACAAAGTTGATTATTTTAACTTGAGATAGTCTAACATAGATACTTGAATTACCTACTTGTATGTTGATAGGAGACTAACGAAATAAATTTATGAAGCAAATGTGAGTGGAAGAGTCGGGAAGGGTCGCCCTAGACGCACTTACATGGACCAGATCGGGCATGTGCTCAAAAAGGGTCAAGTGCGTAGTACCCGTAACCGACGAGCATGCATGAAGAACATTATGGGAGTGGAAGAGGCGGCAGAAGTGTGTCAGGATCGTGGCACGTGGAGATCCGTTGTCTCTGCCTACCCCACCGGGAAACAGGCGTGACGCTATGTATGTATGTATGTAGTTTAACTCATTGGCTTCCCAAATATTTAATATGCTTATATCCCTTTGCTTCCATGCCACTTTCGCCATGCAAACCCCTTCCCAGTGCGCATGGTGCAGAAGTGGACAGGGGACGGCGGGATCGCGTTAAAACTGCTCCTCAGAGTACTCCCCATGGAATATGCGATAGAACACACTTAGGCTTTGTGTGCACACACATATGAGCTCACATGTATGTGTGTGAGCGAGAACGCAAACCTTATTCCAGCTGTAGTGGTCGCCGGTGGCGTGGAACATGACGTGCACGCGCCCGGCCGGCTGGAACTCCATCGACTTGCCCCAGAACTTGGTCTTGATGCGCGCCTCCTGCCAGAACGTCCAGCGCGGCGACTCGGCGTGGCACACCGACACCGGCGGGTGGTGCGACACCTTGTTGTGCAGTCACACAGGGAACACGAGTCATTCTTTAGTCAATTTTCATTGTTGTCGTCATTGTCATCATAATTTTCGTTGTCGTCATCATTAAAATCGTCATCGTTGTTGCCATCACCATCCATTGTCGTCATCATCATCATTGTAACCGTCTTCATTATAATTGTCGCTGTTTGCATCATCGTCATTGTCACCATCTTCATTATCATCATTGTGGTCACTTTCGTAATTACCATCGTCATTGTCCTCATTGTCATTATCATCGCCTAGATAAGTCATAATAATCATCATTAATTTAGTCGTCCTCATCATTATTATAATTGTCGTAATTTTCGTAACCACCATCGTCATTGTCCTCTTTGTCATTATCATCGTCAATGTATCATCATTAATTTAGTCATCATCATCAGTAAGTCAGTCAGTAAGTCTGCGTGTATGCGTCCACTGCCAGACATACGCCTCTCCAATTTTCCTCCAGTCCTCCCGGCCTTCAGCGGCACAGAATCACTGTTTTCCGCCAACGCACTTGTTATCGTCGTCCCACCTGGCGGGTAGTCTTCCCACACTCCATTTTCCTGTCTATGGTTGCCAGTGTAGGCCTGGGTTAATCCAATATCATCATCATTGTTGTAATTTTCGTAATCACCATCGTCACTGTCCCCATTGTTATTATCAAGGTCTATTAAGGTCATTGTAATCATCATTAAGTTAGTCATCAACATCATCAACATCATTGTTGTAATTTTCGTAATCACCATCGTCATTGTCCCCACTGTCGTTATCAAGGTCTAAGTCATTGTTATAATCATGAACTTAGTCGTCATGATCATCATCATCATCATCATCATTGTTGCAATTTTCGTAATCACCATCGTCATTGTCCCCACTGTCATTATCAAGGTCTAGGTCATTGTAATCATCATTAAGTCATCATCGTTGTTGTAATTTTCGTAATCAGCATCGTCTTTATTCCTCATTGTTATTATCAAGGTCTAGGTCATTGTTATCATCATCATAATCATCATCATCATCATCATCATCATCTAGCTCGCGCTCACCTGCTCGGCTATGAAGCGGAAGCCGCGGTCCTCGCGCACGCACTCGTAGGTCTCGCCGAGCAGCGGGTTGAACGGCTTGGAGGCGGCGCGGTGCGCGGCTGAAGCGTACGCGCTGACAGCGAACGCGGCCATCAGCGACATGCGCTCCGTGTCGCTCCTGCACTCGGACGCAGTGTCCAGCAGCTCAGAGTACTCCAGCTCCTCGCACAGCCTCTGCTCATACATATTGTTGTTGTTGTTTTTGTCGTTGTTGTTGTTGTTGTTGTTTTGGTTTGGGTTGGCTCCAGGCCTGCAAACTAATCTCGCTTGGTTGGGGGGACCTTCGTGCAAAACCCCGCAATCTCCAGCTACCCCAGCCAGCCTATGTCTTCCATGAAAGCCACAAGTCGACCGGGGTGTCTGCAGACCGCCGCCCTTAGTCGCCTTTTACGACATACACGGGGAGAGATGCAGTGGGGCTATTCTTTTAGAGTACCGGCCCCACACGGTACTACATACATATCACACACGCTGAATCCCGACAATCGGGGTAAGCAGAGTAATCTGTGTTGTGCTGCAAGAACTCTGTTAAATTACAGCACAACACCGACTACCACGTTTCGCAAAGTATTCGGACAAGACAAGAAGACAAGAGATCGATCAAGCAGCAAGTAAGGCACGAAGACCCACCTGCTGCATGAGTCGGTGGAAGTACCGTGCCAAGGTGAGAGGTGGCGAGCCTGTCGCCCTTCAGCACGGCATCTAGCCCTTAATAAGCGATGTCGCCTTTTACGACATACACGAGGAGAGATGCAGTGGGGCTATTCTTTTAAAGTACCGGCCCCACACGGTACTCTTTTCTCCCACTTCGTATATTGTCAACAATACCTGCAGCATGTTGAGTGGCTCGTTGATGCTGACCGGCATGGAGACCTGGCTGAGGTCCTTGCCGATGTTCTTGTACAGCAGGTTCCAGAGGCTGGGCCCGCCGGGCGTGGGCCGCGGGCTCGGCAGCCGCGTGCGCCGCACCCAGCCCGTCCCCGCCGACTCCCCTCCCAGATCGTTTAATGTCATCGCGTTCGACTCTGCGTTCAGTACTGCAAGATAACATCAAACAAATTATTTAATTAATTTATTTATTTATTTAAAACATATTTCCATTTGATGACAATGCACACTCAGGATAAGTCATTGACACTAAAGACCACTGACATTGAAGACCACAACGCCAGGCGTGACGACGACGTCAAGTACGTCGGCGGAAAGCTATGGTTCCGTACCGCTGAAGGCCGGGGATTACATTGCCCGGTAATACATACAAGCGTCAAACTTGGTGTGATTACAGTGCAAACTCTAAAATAAAACAACAAATAATAAAAACCGGCCAATTGTGCGGTGTTACGGAACCCTCGGTGCGCGAGTCCGACTCGCACTTGACTGGTTTTTGTAGACATTGTATCCAAGAGGGAGTATGCTCCTTCCAACTACATTTCTGAAAATGGGTCCAGTGCCCCTATGGCATCAACAAAGATGAGTGATAGTGACTCAGTCGAACGCCCCGAGGAGAACCGTGTACTCACGAGCAGCGTCCGAGTTGTCGGAGCTGGCGGAGCCTTCTTCACTGCTGAGCGAGCCGGCCTCCGACGACGTGTCGCCTTCCAGCTCTATCACGCCGCCCTGCGGGGGAGATGAATCTGTTATGGCAACTTCAATAATCTAGGCCTGCCAAGTTCGACGCTAAGCTCATTTTGATGTTGTTCGCTGCCCAGTTTCTGGGGGGGGGGGGGGGGGGGGGGGGGGGGGGGCATTCTCCGCACTGAGACCTCAAGACGGTCGTACGTTGTACGTTGATGCCCAGGTGACTCCAGCCCCCCGAGCTCTTTCATGAAGTGGAAAACCCTTTTCGGTCGCTTCCATACTCCACGGGCAGTTCACCCTCCGCCATGCGACCTCTGCACAGGGGCTGTCGGTGACACCTACAATGAACAAGTGTCTGTTGAGTGGGCAGTGCCCTGTAAGGATTTCCACCGCAATTCGGAGTAGACCCCTATAAAACTTTATTAGGCGCTTCCTGAGTCACAGATCCAGTTTGGGAATAGCGTCCAGGGATCGCGCCTGTTACAGGAAAGTAACATACCGAAGGACCTTGTTACTTTACTTAAAAGTAAACAAGTACTGCAACTTTATAGACCGGATAGTGAGAAACGGATTCAAGACTGATCTCTTCGTTGTGGAAGTCGGAGCAAGAGGACTTCCAGCGAAGTCGCTCTACTCTACAGTCTCTTCAAGAATCTAGGTCTGCCAAGATCGATGCTAAGCTCATATATGGAGAGATCTTTGAAAACGTCACTGGAGGAATCCTACAGAATATGGAGGTAGAAAGAGGGGAGGTCGAGAGCGGGACTGGTGGTTCTCCGCGACGTAGTCATCGCAGACTAGCTGATGAGGGCTTGCCGCGAGCCGAAACGTAACAAATGCTGGAGAATTACACAGAGTAGCCGCTCGCTAGTCCCGACCTCGATTGACACCCTCCTCTACTGCCAGTGGGACCGGATATTTTCAGTGAAGCCGTCGCAAGCTATGTTCAACACCTTCCTATCAGTGGCGGTTCCCCAGGTGAAGCAAGTGAAGCACCGCCTCACTTAATTATCTTGAAAGTAAAGAAAAAAAAAACATTTCAAAATATCAAGAAAGAAAACTTAAAAAAGTCAAGTATATCCGATCCGAACTGATCACAATATTAGCGCGGCGGCGCGGAGGAGGCGGAGGCGGCTGGTGCGACGCGCGCGACGAAATACGTTAAAGATGTGTTAGTGCATCAACACCACCAACACAGCACGCACACACACACAGACGTGACGTGTGACGTGTCACGTACGGCATAGCATATGGTGACTCACCCCGGTCCGGTGCGGCGACGAATCGCTTATTTTGATATCGCTTCACCAAGCGTAAAGACAACAGGTTGACCTTGGAGGCTTTGGATGTAGGGAGCAGCTGAGGCTCTGATAAATGGCGCCGGACGAGACATCTATATCCAATTAAAAGAATGCAGAGCGAGATAGGGCGATTCACGTTTTCTATAAGTCGGTTTGTTTTACCTCCGTGATTAAAATGATGGCAAAATTCGCACTAGTTACGGTAAGTTTCATAGCTCAATGGTATATGCTTCGCTATTCAATCTAGTGACGTTGGTTCGAATCTCACTTTTGCGAATTCTTTTTTTTTTTTTTTTAGGGTTCCGTATCCGGTATGGGACCCTATTACTAAGCCTACGCCGTCTGTCTGTCTGTCTGTCCGTCCGTCCGTCTGTCTTTTTTTTTTATGTAATCCGGTATGGGTGGCTGAGCCGGAGGGGCCAAAGCGCATGCTCCGACCAGCTAATATCACCTCCGAGAAGGTAGGTGCCATACCGGAGACTTCCCTGGATTGCTGGCTATACTAGACTAGAGGAGAACACAGCCGAGGCTGCTATGCGGCAGCAGCAGGTGTAAAGTAAGCATACACGTAAATTTTTTCGTCAGAAAAAACTCATTGTTACACGCCGACCGGATTCGAACCTCGCACCTCTCGCATTTGAAGCCAATGCCCAAACCACTCGGCCACCCGCCGCTTGTCTGTCCGTCCGTCTGTCCGAGGCCTGTATCTCTTGAACCGTAATTTGGTAGCCCGTTGAAATGTTCACAGAAAATGTGTTATTATGGCCGATATAACAAAAAATAATGAAAATAAGAAAAAGTAAAAAACTCACGGGGGTGCCCATAGATGGCGCGCGCGCATACACTTTTTGGTTTCAAAAAGGGTATGCGCGCGCGCCATCTACCAAATAGATGATGAATCATTTTCTAATTGTGACTAACTAATATGAAGTATTTCATAACACGCCATCTAGATGGCGTGGCGTGTTATGAAATTCATCTAGTGGCGCTAGCCGTGACATGGCGATACGGTACCCTCGGTGCGCGATTCGATAGTAGTTTTTGGTTAAGTATTGTTAGGGCCAAAAAAAATTAGGTTTAGGTTTTTCAATTTATCATAAAGTAATAGCAATGTAGGTGGATTTTTTAGTCGCCTCACTAAGATTTATAGGTCAAAGCCGCCACTGCTTCCTATGCCTGCTGTACTGGAGTACACTTACTAGACACGGTCTTAAAGCATCTCTAGCACTCAAGAGGTTAGAATTTTTTGGAGAATTTTTCGATGGGGCTGGTACAGTTGGAAGGCGGCTAAAGTTCTATTCAAATAAAGGAGAAAAAAAAAGATATATGAACGTATGGTGACCGAATGACGGCCGTTTTAGCGCCATCTCGCGGTGTTTGCGCGAACCACGTCGTCTCTGCAGCGGGAGGAGTAGCACTCTGTTATCATTGTCGAGTGCTGTGGGTAGAGGTCGCTACACTTGTTTTGATAAAAGGAAATAGTTAAACTATGATTCAGCCCCGGTAGCTCAGTGGTGCGGTCGGTCGACTGTCATTAAGCAGCCCTGGGCGCTGTCAGTACTTGAATGGGATTGGAGGCTGATGGTGGTTCGGATTCCATGTTAAACTGTAGGACCCTTCCTTTCTTACCTTACTAGGTGGTAGGGTTTATCCCGGCCGGTTTGGTACCACAGCACTGAATGAAACGTCGGTCGAAACGGCTATGTAAATACTTCGTGTTTTCCGTCCAGTTCTGTGTAGCCGACATGAAATGAAGGGAAGCACTTGACGTGGAACACAGTTCACCCGGTGTTATGGGCTGACATCACGGATGTTGTAGGTGATGTAGACAACCGTGTCAGTTACCATAAAAAAAATTTTTTTTCTGCAATCAGTCCTCAACTATGATTAGATGGGTGGAGTGTTGGTTTGTCGCTCGGAGCTGACGATGCCGTGAGCATCTGTCCTCTTGAACGATGCTAGGGATATTTTCAATTCCCTATATACATTATGTCGCGCCTTTTTAGACGTCTGACATAGTCCGGCATGGTCAGTTGGACAGCAAGCTGGTTCGGGTGGTGTTCCAATCGGGAGCTGTACTTCGTCGCCATCGATTTGATCTCTTCCTTTATTGTAGGCACATTGAGTAGGCTATGCACCTCTTCATTTTTAATGAACCAGGGTGCATTGGAGATTTGCTTCAGTATGTAGTTTTGTACCCTTTGTAAGCAGCAGATATTTGACTCGCTAGCAGAGCCCCACAGCTGTATGCCGTACGTCCATATAGGCTTGAGCACTGAGCAAAAAAAAAAATATAAAAAAAAAATGCACACACACCTCCACGTCTCCCGCCAGCAGTGTGGGCTCCTTGAGTCCCTCGTCGTCGTCGTCATCGTCGTGCTCCTCCGCGTCGAAGAACTCCGACGCGGAGACGCACGACGAGCTGTAGCTCAGCGACGCCTGGAACAACTGTCGCGACACCTGCGCAAAACACATAACAATTATTCATACTACTAACTTTGATGACACAAAATAAAAACCTGAGTATAACCCAATTTTTTTAACTGTGCCCTTCCAAATTCCGCCTCCTCCTATCAGTACGGTCTGCACTCTCCGTACTGATTAGGCATCGGCGGAGAGGTGAGGAAGTAAGTGGATTCAGTGCTGAGAAACTAACGAATTTGACAGCTCGAAGTGCACAGTTAAAGAAATTGGGTTATTTATTATTATACACGGTGTTGCAGTTGCCCCCGTAATATTTTTAACTGACATAAGGGGGTTATTCTATATGTGAAACTAAACAAGATCTGTGGCGAAAAAAAAATTTTTTTTACTTACAAATTTTAACTACCTATTCTCAAAATGTATGCAGAAAAAAAAATTTTTTTTTCTTCAAATTATAAAGTTGTACAACAAAAGTTGTTCTATTTCACGTACAGAATCACCCCCTTTCGGGTTTTACGGTTGGGGTTGCAACACCGTGTATATCATCCATCACAATTGGATACACTTGTACCACCGGACTGAATGAAACTTCGAGTTCGTGTTTTCCGTCCAGTTCAGTGTAGCCGAGTTCTAGCCTAGTTCATCCGGTGTTGTGGCCCGACATCACGGATGTTGTAGGTGATGTAGCCAACCGTGTGTTTCCATTAATAAAAAAAGGTTACCTACCTACCTGTCGACAACTACAACAACAACATATCATATCAAGTTCGGGTGTACTCACCAGATCGGAGACGGGCCCCAGCGACAGCTCGGCGAGGTCTGACGCGTCGTGGATGCGCGCGAGCCGACTCTTCAGCTCTGTGGACAACACTTCGCACATCATCATTTACGCACCCACTCTGAGAGGCACGGGGCTCGGGGTCCGTGGTGGGGGGCAGGGGAGACAGATTGTGCTGTTACATGTGGTAGGGGAGACAGATTGTGCTGTTAATTGTGGGAAGGGAGAGAGATTGTGCTGTGACATGTGAGAAGAGAGACAGATTATGCTGTGACATGTGGGAAGAGAGACAGATTATGCTGTTATATATGGGAATGGAGACAGATTGTGCTGTAACATGTGGGAAGGGAGGCAGATTGTGCTGTGACATGTGGGAAGGGAGGCAGATTGTGCTGTTACTTGTGGGAAGGGAAACAGATTCTGTTGTAAAATGTGGGAAAGGAGACAGATTGTGCTGTTACTTGAAAGAAGGGAAACATATTCTGCTGTCATATGTGTGAAGGGATGCATACTTTGCTATTACGTGTGGGAAGGGAGACACATTGTGCTGTTACGCGTAGGAAGGGAGACACATTCTGCTGTCACATGTGGGAACGGATGCAGATTGTGCTGTTACGTGTGGGAAGGGAGACAGATTGTGCTGTTACATGTGGGAAGGGAGACAGATTCTGCTGATAGAAGAGAGAGATTGTACTGTTGATGCAACAGAGATTAGTTAGACTAAACATGTCAAATAATGTTTACATTAATAATTATCAATGTAACCTGCAGAACCGATTGGTACGCATCTACGGTAAGAAGTCCAGCGTGTAGTGATGTAATTGCGCATTAGAGGGAAATATCCCTGACTCTTTTCCAAATTATAAATTCCAAATGTATTTATTATTTAGAAGGTTAGTAACAACTTCATTTTCTTTAGTGTCGCAAAAGGTTTAGAAAAGAAAGAGAAGAAGATTAGATGCAGAAAGCATAACCACATTGGATAGATGTCCCGAGTGCACTACTGGGCTTTCGTCTGTGTCTATACTCAGGTTGTTACAAAAACCTTATAGTCAATTTTCAGAACATACAAAACTATAAAAAAAATTTACATAAAAAAAAAACTTTGCAGCCATAGCACCCGCACTGTGCCCCGATGACGATTGACTGCGGTCCAGCCACCCCTTGGAAGGACTCATAAAGGCGTTCTGAGTTACCGAGGCTGACAGTCGACAGGCTGACAAACGTCTTCTGCAGGTCTATTTTTCAGCCGCTATTCTTTTGGTAAGGGTTAAGGCGGGCGAGCAGTCACCCCTCGGGCTGCACGTCGCCCCCTCGTCCCGTCTCAAGTCCGTACTGCGTGTCGAGCATTAGACGGAAAAGAAGACGTGATCTGACGCCACTCACCAGAGTTCTGATGCAGCGCCGTGGAGAGGTTGTTGCGCAGAGCCGCGAGCGCCGCGCCGCCACCGCCGCCGCCGCCGCCGCCGCCCCCCGCCGGCGCCTCCGAGTCGACCGCGCGCGCTCGCTCCGCGCACAGCGTACCCACTATCGACTTCAGCGATGACACCACTAAAACAACATTATATCATCATAGAGCACTCGCACCTCTCAAAGGAATAATTGGTGTATTTTTTATAGTTTAAGTTTTTTTTTTTTTTTATTCGTCAGGCTCGATAGCTCAGTGATGCAGACAGTCGACTGTTGCTATTGATTACAATGCTGGGCGCAGTCGCTATTGATTACAATGCTGGGCGCAGTCAGTACTTGGATGGGTGACCGCTGGACCGTTGGAGGCTGCCGTGGTTCGGATTTCACGTAAAACTGTAGGTCCCTTCCCTTCCTACCTTACTCGGTGGTAGGGTTCAACCTGCCCGTTTGGTACCACCGCACTGAATGAAACGTCAGTCAAAACGGCTATGTACATATTTTGTGTTTTCCGTCCAGTCCAGTGTAGCCGGCACGATCGAAGGGAAGAACTGACATGGCACCTAGTACCCGGTGTTATGTGCTGACATCACGGATGTTGTAGGTGATGTAACCAACCGTGTCAGTTTGCATAAAAAAAAATTAAAACACATTTTCAACACTCACGGTCTTTAGCCAGCACGGTGAAGTCTTCCCGTATCTGATGGTCCGGCGTGAGGCTCGTGAGAGACGCGGGGCCCGTCATGGCCGCCCCGAGAGACTCCGTCCCGGGCAGAGACTGCGGTCGCGCCGCCGCGCATGCTGACATAAAAAAAAACATTAGACATTTTGTCGTTGCTGGCTTTCACCAAAATCTCTAAATGAAAATAAACCAAAATGAACCTTGAGAATTCACGCCTCAAGGCGAGTGCGCGAATTAACCAACGCGCCAACAAAAATGCACCCTGAGGCGTGGATTCTCAACGTTCATTTGACTTTTACAAAATGAACCTTGAGAGTCTACGCCTCACAGCACTGGACCAACGTGCCAACAAAAATGCACCCTGAGGCGTGGATTCTCAACGTTCATTTGACTTTTACAAAATGAACCTTGAGAGTCTACGCCTCACAGCACTGGACCAACGTGCCAACAAAAATGCAACCTGAGGCGTGGATTCTCAACGTTCATTTGACTTTGACAAAATGAACCTTGAGAGTCTACGCCTCACAGCACTGGACCAACGGGCCAACAAAAATGCAACCTGAGGCGTGGATTCTTAACGTTCATTTGACTTTGACAAAATGAACCTTGAGAGTCTACGCCTCACAGCACTGGACCAACGGGCCAACAAAAATGCAACCTGAGGCGTGGATTCTCAACGTTCATTTGACTTTGACAAAATGAACCATGAGAATCTACGCCTCAGGGTGCATTTTTGTCAGCACGTTGGTCCGTTCGGGGTTGCAAAAGAGTTTCATACAAATTGTTCACGGGGCACAGCGCATGCAGAAATTAACCGAGCATACCCAAAAAACAGTTTTTATGAAACAACAATAACTTGCAATGATTTTGAAAAACGTTTTCAGCGATGTAGCGGAATGCAAGAACGAGTTCACAGATGATCGTTATAAGTAATACTGCTTAGATACCTTGAATATCCTTCCCTACTGCTACAATCCACGGATCTTCAAATCGTGAGTTCCAGTACAGTACCGGCACCCACAATAGGCGCCGACTACGTGGGTGCTCGGGGGCTCCAGCACCCACGAGGGGTGAGTAGTGGGTGCGGAGCACCCACGACGATAGATATAAAAACTGATCAGTAATAGGATTTGAGCTACGATAAAAATGCCTTATTTACTTACAAGCCTTTGAGCAAGAACATTCCTTTGAGCGGCCACATTTACACATTCGCACTAGTGGCGCGACGAATAACGAACGTTACTACAGTACTCCTATATTATTCCATACCATTCAATATAATATAGGGGCACTACATGCGTAGGTACCTACATCGTGCAAATGTGTAAATGCGGCAAATGCAAAACATTATGCGAATGTTTTGCGAATCCATGCTGCCGGATGCCGGGAGAATTAGTGAAAAATTGGAGAAGCATATGTCCAGCAGTGGATGACAACCCGTTTATGATGATGATGATTGTTCAATAAAAAAAAATTGTATGAGCACCCACGAGGATTTCTAAAAGTCGGCGCCCCTGCACGGTACATATACGGTTAATATAGTGATGAAAATTAACACTCACGCGCGGTAGACTCCTCTTCGCATTCACGTATGACTTTGACAATGTAGGATATCAATGTTTTCGCGTACGGCAAAACTAATGCATTCTCATTTGTCATTTCACATCACCTGCACACAGCTGCACTGTTCAGTTAGATTTAGTGTGCACTCTTTAAATCCTATGACACTTGACACTTGATAGAATTTATAAATGCCTCGGTGTGCCCGCTAGCCCGCTGGATAATGCCCATAGTACATATACATACGCACCATCGTGCTGTATCCAGACAATCGGGATAAGCAGTGTAATCGGTGGTGTGCTGCAATTCGCCCGAGTTCTTGCAGCACAACACCCATCACGACGTTTAGCAACATATTAGGACAAGATATTATCAAGGAGCAACAGGTTTATGCGTGTAATGTTCCTTATATTAAAAATAAAGCAAATAAATTAAAAAAGATAGATAAATAAAAAGGTGAGAGGTGGCTATCCCGTCGCCCTTTAGCAATGCATCTTATTTTTTTTTTTTATGGAAACTGACACGGTTGACTACATCACCTACAACATCCGTGATGTCAGCCCATAACACCGGGTGAACTTGGTGCCACGTCAGTGCTTCCCTTCGGTCGTTCTTGTTCATATTCCTTAGTCGCCCTTAACGACATGCACGGGGAGAGATGCAGTGGGGCTTTTTTTAAATAACGGCTTCACACGGTACCGTGATAAAATTTTAAACTTAAAAAACTCTATCCAAATTGGTCCATCTGTGAGATGTAATTTTTTTATCTATCCTGTCGTCCTTTAGCACGGCATCTTGTCATTATTCCTTTGTCGTCCTTTACGACGTGCACGAGGAGAGCTGCAGTGGGGCTTTTTTTTTAAAACCGGCTTCACACGGTAACTACCGTGATAAAATTTTAAGCTTAAAAAACCCCATCCAAATTGGTCCATCTGTGAGACGTAATTTTTTTTTACTTCATAATTACTTGATGACAAACATCCCGATTATACCAGCTTTCTAATAAAAAAAAACGCATCCAAATCGGTCCATCCGTTTGGGAGCTATGATGCCACAGACAGACACACATGCACGCACACAGACGTTAAACTTATAACACCCCTCCGTATGCGTCGGGGATTAAAAACAAACACTTAAAATTCTGATCTAACTAGTTACATTTCCGTTAACTGACAAAACACACACAAAGATAATATATTTATATATCACACGCACGGTATCGCTCACAAACACTACACCGCTGAGAATTCATTCAACCGTTTTGTGAATATTAGCGTTTCCTACTCTTGCACAATAATTTGCCTTCTGTCGTAAGTACTGAGGTAATGCATAATGCATTTTCATAGTTGCCTCTCTTTCTTTCTCACATGAAAGAGCGGTTACAACAATAGATGTACGCATCCTTGTACGTCAAAATATGAATGGAATTTTCATAAAATTTCATATTTCGCACGATTGAAAATGAACCTAGCTTTAAATGTATTTAGGTGTATTTTGGAGAAACTTTCATCTGAGATAAAAGATAAGTAAGGGATCAATCAATGTCTTTATTATCTTTACTAACCATGGAAATATGCACTGGCACAGATGACGTGGGAGCGATTCAGGTGAGACTAAGTCATATTAAAATACACGAACGCTAAATTGCGCGTACCAAGATTGACCTCTGCTTGTCTATCCACTAATCTTAGCACTTTCCCTGTCCACCATAAGCCCTAAAATTGCATTGTCAAGTCCAACTGAGATTTTATAATAGGTCCATTAATAGGTTACTTGGCGATAATTTTTCAAATATTTTAAAGATATATAATAAAAATAGTGAGGGGCTGATGGGTCCCAGGCCCTCCCGGGACCCATTGGGTCGGACCTATCTTTTATAACTTATTTTATAACATTTTTCTTCTTTGATGGTATCAAAGAAGAAGGGAAGTCCAAATAAAATCCTAAGCCTTCCTTATAATATTTTTGATTATCTAACTAAAGTGTTCGTTATCCTGGAACCGCCGGTGGGTCCCGGACGTCTCGAACCAGTAGTGCGGGACCCGCAGATGGGTCCCAGTACAGTCCAGTTGTTAAAATTATCTCACAGATACGGAAGAATAGATTCTACATTTCCGCGAGATAATATTAAGACCAGAATATTAATCCATACAAAATCGTCTTTTGGCATGTATCTTTTTTATCCCCCTAAACATTATCCGATTTTTACAATTGTTGTAATAAGGACAGTCGAATCTACGTTCCTGTCTTTTTATTTTTTAATATCTAAAGTGATAGATGACTCAATAAATGTCAATGAACTTCATGACATCAACAAATAAAAAATTCCAATTTTTTCGGTCGAAATACAAATTTTAGCTCCAGTGTTGTAGGTATATTCCATCTAAACAAACGTTCATCTAAACAGGAACGTAGATTGGACTGTCATTATGATAAGAAAAAAAAAATTTAAATCTGATAAGTTTTAGGGGGCTAGAAAACATAAATGCCGAAAGACGATTTTGTATGGAGAAAGTTAACCCCCGTCTCGTCTTAAGATTAGAATCTGACTGAAACAGAGGATAATCCTCCTTCCTGCAATGGGCCTATATGTGGAGATGTTTCAGTGATGAAGGCAAAGTTTAGTTTATCAAACGTATTTTAGGACTAAAATAATGCTGGTGCAATTATGCTGACATTGAGAGACAAGAAATACAGATATTGAAGTAGGTATGTGGCTTAAAATGGTCCTCAAAAGAATACTGTGTGAGATGGCCAAAAATGAGCGATTAAAAAATGTAAATATTAACTAAACACATATAAACATATTTACAATGATGATAAAACTTTGGATAAAAAGAGCGACAGAAATGTTACGAAGTAATGTAAATTTTTGGTATGATAAAATATGGACAATTAAGGAGGAAATAGAAAAAAGGGTCAACCAAAATTGTCTTACGAACTAAAGAAGAGGCCAGAAAGGTAGAAAGAAAAGCTGCAATAGAAACAAAACATATAATGTTAATTATCAAAATAGAGCGATATTTAATTTAGACTAAAAGTATTTATATTTAATAACAGCTTTGCGAGTTTTAACAATCTCACAATTTATAAACGAAAACTATTTTTAAATTATTTTTAATCGCCAATACATTAGAGACATTTGAAACAGCAGGTGTTATTATGTGTGCTTCGCTGGCGTTAAAGTATTATTTGCATTATATTACAAAATGCACTGAGATTGTCATTAAGGAAGACCATAGCTATAGGCACAGAAGAGTAATCTATATGGGGTCAATTCTAGAGGAACTATGAACAAACGAAACTATAACTTTAGCTTTTATTTTTACTTTAACAGTTAAACTTACTGTTGGTTGAATATTATTTGAGCCATTTTGATCTAGAAAGTAGCTTTATAATTTAAAAAACATATGAAATATGTACCCAAAATTAATTCAATTCTCCTCATTATGTTTGAGTACCGTGGCCTTTGCGTCACTACTTCGAAGACATTGGGAAGACTACCGCGACGAGGCGCTTTTCATGAAATGTAATTGAGTAAATATCATATTGCATTACACATTCCCGCCATATAGAACTCAGTTTTATTACATAACATCCAAGGTTAAATTCGTTATTCTTTCATTTGACTGTACATTGCGTGAGTCTAACATAATTAGTATAATTTCACATAAGGATTTAATTTATATTAAATTTTAGGGTTCAAGAAAAATAACACACAACAACAGTTACAAAACACATAAGAACAGCTTAGTAAACCAGTTCTGAGCAGGCCGATGTATTATTATTAAATCAACAAATGAAAAGGAAACATTTAGTTTAATATATTCATAACCATCTACAATTGACCCCACAGCTACATCAATATAAGAATTTTTTTTTAGTTTAAGCTGCTTTAAAACATTAATAGAAGTAAATAATATAAAGAAATGTTAAATATAAATAAAAGATGGGATTAAAGGAACAATTGTTAAGGAAAATCTAGTATTTATTAATACACACATAAAATTAAGGATTTGTCAGTGTTATGTGTACGGCCTGAAACGCTGAGAAAGCTGAAAAAGATTATATAAATTTTATACTTTATTGTCAACGGAATTTTTCTGAAACGTAACACGAACACGCCATTGAAACTGCATGCTCCGAAAAGCTGCAGAATTTTTTCATGCAAATGCATTCTTGTGCATTAGTTGTATCCGAAACTTACCAAATTCATAAAATCCTTGACAAGCGCAAGGCGTCAAAAAAGATTTGACACGTTTAACAGATAAAGCGATTTTTGGCACATACTCGTATAAATGATTTAAATGTACTGAAAAAAAAGTATGGATCTGTGTAAAAAAAAATTAATGGGTCAAAAGCATTTAATATTTTCATGTGTATGTAATAGGTATCGGTAATTTATTTTATATGGGAATGTTAAAAAATCTATATAATATGATTTATCTTATAAAATTGTATCATATAAAAATAAAGAAAATAATTGTTTTTTTAAATAAAACTGCTGTTTGACAAGTCATGTTGATATAATAAAATTGATGCTGTAATATTAACAAAATATTTCAATAAAGTACATCCTGTATAAAAAAAATTAAAATATTCAAATCGTGATTTCGTAATAGTAAGACAGGAACGACGAAAGTGAACTGGATAGTACTGGAAGGAATGGGCACTTGTAGCCCAAGACTGGATCTACGAATAAAGTATTACGTCTTTATACTCTGACACGGAGGAGTTGGCAGTGACTCACAGCGGGCTACCTATATCCTAACCCCCGAGGGGGTTACATAGCTCAGTTTTCATTACGACTAGGGTTTTTGTTGTTGTTGTTGTTGTTGTTGTTTTGCTTTGGGGTTGGCTCTAGGCCTGCAAACTAATCCCGCTTGGTTGGGGACCTTCATGCAAAACCCCGCAGTCTCCAGCTACCCCAGCCAGCCTATGTCTTCCATGGAAGCCACAAGTCGACCGGGGTGTCTGCAGGCCGCTTATCCCTTAGTCGCCTTTTACGACATGCACGGGGATAGATGCAGTGGGACTATTCTTATTAAGTACCGACCCCACACAGTACCACGACTAGGGTTACCATCCGTTCGGATTTGTACGGACTTTCGGCCTTCCGTTCGGACTTTGCCCGTTTTTTAATTTGTGCGGATTTTTTCTTAGATGGAATTTTTTTTAGTGAATGTTTAATTTTCACATTAAATTACTTAAAAATAAAATATTAATATTAAATCTTTCTTTAATTAATATTAAAACTAAATACAAGTAATTTAACTAGTTAAGTCTCATCTCAGATATATAACAATCAACTTCTAGTTCAAATATATAATGCGCGTGAAATTCATTATTTCAATTGGTAACTAAAATGTCTGGACTTTTTATATATCCAGCTTTTTGTCAGGACTTTTCAAATTTCGAAATGGTAACTACGGTGTACATGGTAACACATGTACACCGTCCTAGTATACACCTGGTAGTCACACATAATAAATGATATTTGAAATAATTGTAATTTTATTAATAATATTAATATATAAAAATAATAAATGATACTGTTATTTACTTTACCTTGTAAGAGTAAATTATATTTAAATATAAATCTGCCTATTGTAATACAAACAATATTGTTATAACGTGTAGTGGGAGCCTTGCTTAGTAGAAACAACGGTAAGCAAATGTTCGAACCGGTCCAGAGAATTTCTCTCAGTGTTAATATTTATTATTTGCAGTCACTGTCAACTGCCAATTTCTCGCCAGATAGAGAATTAGTTGGCATGTGTGTTATTTAAAAAAATGTTTATGTCAGACATTCGTTAGACATGTCGTCACTTGAATTCAACCCGATTGTAATATTGTGATGTAAAGAGTGGTTTTGTACATAAGTTGAAACTAAATTACTACGGTAATTTGACCTCCAAAATTCCCCCCAACAATTTCGAACCACACACTACTCAGATAATAGAGAAAAAATCGTCATGATTTCGTAGTCTTTCTTAGTCGCCTTTTACGACACGCACAGAGAGATGTGCAGGGGGGCTATTCTTTTTGTAGGTAGTATTTTTATTAAGTTCAGGCCCCACACGATACACGAACGGTGTAAAAAACATATATAAAGCGGCGGGTGACCGAGTGGTTTTGGCATAATTGGCTTCTCATGTTAGAGGATTTAGCGTGATAATAAGTAGCCTATAGTTGATGGGAAGAATCAAGCTATTCGTAGATTTTTTTTTTATTAATCGGTTCAGTAGTTCTCGAGTTATAAGCGGACAGACAGACAGACAAACAGAAAGCAGACATTGGATTTTATTAAAGGTAAGGAAGCATTAATCTTCCCTCGAACCGTTGAGATCTGCGGGCTAAAGAGGTTGGTCAGTGTGGTGTGTGACGTGCGTGTGTTGGTCCGTGAATGGTGAATAAGATGCTGTATTTACCTATGGGCAGGGAAGCGGCCGAACCGGGCACCGAGGAGGCGCCACCGCCCGGCGACGGAGGAGCCGTCAGCGCCGACAGAGCCTGTACGGAGACACACACAGAAATTTGTCAAGTTGTACTATCATCTCCTTCAGTGTGAAGTCAAGGGGTAAAAAAAACTCTATTTTAAGCCTGAATGGACTAGTGTTGATTTTTTTTAGGTTTCCGTATCCCGTACGGAAGCCTATTACTAAACCTCCGCTGTCTGTCTGTCCGTCCGTCCGTCTGTCCGTCCGTCCGTCCGTCCGTCCGTCTGTCCGTCCGTCCGTCCGTCCGTCCGTCTATCTGGCCAAGGGCTAGTATCTATTGAACCATAATAGGTAGCCCGTTGAAATTTTCACAGAATATGTGTTATTATGGCGGAAATAACAACAAATAATAAAAAATAGAAAAAGTTAAAAATTAAGGGGGGTTCCCATACAAGAAACGTGTTTTTTTTCAATGTTTTTTTTTTGTGGTGCGGAAACCTCAGTGCTTGAGTCCGACTCGCACTTGGCCGGTTTTTTATAGATGATCTTGTATATGGCGACATGCGGCGCCGAGCCACCCATAAGGTGTCTAAAGACGCCCATGGACATTCGGTCGCACCACCATCCGCGGTCGCATATCATCCACTCATGCTTTCTTTCATGCATCATTTTTGCTTGCTTTAGCACCGCCTTCAACTCTAGGGTTTGATTTTTTTTTAGTTCATACATTTTTGAACGTGCTTTTTATATTTTTTTTATAATTAAACAAACAAACAAGCATACATACCGAGTGCGAGAGTGATCCGTCGAGCTGATGGGGAAGCTGCAGATCCACCGAGCCGCACTTGCTCGACTGCGACTTCTTCTTGCGCAGCCCGAACTTGCGCCGGTCCTTCTTCACGCTCGGCGACGCGCCGTCCAGCGACACCTGAACAATTATGCGCAACGTCACGGCGGCGCGCGGCCGCAGCCCGCCCGGTGGGGTGGGCGCAGACCGAGGGGTTAGTCACTAGAGCAAAAAGTGTACACCAGATTACCTGTAGGCAAGATTACCAGGATTACCTTGTGATTTCCAGATTCCGAAGGATTTCCAAGATTCTCTAAAGGACGAACAAAGATTTCTAAGGGATTACCAAAGATTTCTAAGGGATTACCAAAGATTTCTAGGATTACCAAAGATTCCAGGATTTCGTAAGATTTCTAAGGACTACCAAAGATTCCTAGGGATTACCAAAGATTCCTAGTGGATTACCTAAGATTACCTGAGATTACCAAGATTTTGATCGGATTGCCAATGATTTCTTTGGGATTCTTAGATTCCCTGGGATTCCTAGATACCCTGGGATTACTCGATACTGACTAAGATTTTCAAATTCCTCAGACTCCCACCTAAGATTACGTGAGATTACCAAGACTTTGATCGGTTTCCCAATGATTCCCTTGGGATTCCTAGATTCCCTGGGATTACTCGGGACCGCCTAAGATTTCCAAATTCCTCGGATTCCCATCTAAGGTTACCTGAGATTACCAAACAATTGTACACCAGATTCCCTAAGTGACTGGCCCCTCGCCGCAGACAGACGTATTTACCGCGCGTGCCGCGGTCCAGACGTCTCAGACCCATAGGCGTGCCGAGAGGGGGATCAACCCCCCCCCCCCCCCCTCCTCGTTTGGGGGGGGGGGGCATGACGCCAAGCCAGGTGCTTAAACGACGCCCATGGACATTCGGTCGTATGCGGGGGTCGCAAATGCCATGCCGGCCCGACAGGTGCCCGTTCACGACCCTCTTGAAGGATCCGAGACCAGGCCTCATGCACTCTATGTACTTGCGCGCGCTAACTACCTACCGCCCGACGGGCCGCCGGCGGGCCAATTCAGTGGTTATTCGTCAGCCGCGCGAAGCATACCTACACGCTCGCCCACGCAACTGCGCGCAGCTGCAAAGCAATAAACACTTTACACTCGATCGTTTAGGTACATTTGGCGAGGTGAAACAGTAGGCTATTAAAGCCAAAGGTGGAACTTTTTCTATGGAGTGATTTATCTGTTACGAAGTAACTATTAAGTAATCTGTGACGTCACGGCGCGCGGCCCCAGCCCGGGGTGGGGTGGAGAGGGCTAGAGCTAGCGAGGGTGACAGTGTCTTGCTGCAGACTCACGTCGGTGTCGTGGTGCGCCTGCTGCTGCAGCTCCAGCGCCTCCAGCAGCCGCTGCAGCTGCTGCACCGACAGCTGCGCCTGGCCCAGCTCCCGCGACACGCTCTCCAAGCTCCCGCCGGACTGTGGAGAGGGCTAGAGCTAGCGAGGGTGACAGTGTCGTGCTGCAGACTCACGTCGGTGTCGTGGTGCGCCTGCTGCTGCAGCTCGAGCGCCTCCAGCAGCCGCTGCAGCTGCTGCACCGACAGCTGCGCTTGGCCCAGCTCCCGCGACACGCTCTCCAAGCTCCCGCCGGACTGTGGAGAGGGCTAGAGCTAGCGAGGGTGACAGTGTCGTGCTGCAGACTCACGTCGGTGTCGTGGTGCGCCTGCTGCTGCAGCTCGAGCGCCTCCAGCAGCCGCTGCAGCTGCTGCACCGACAGCTGCGCCTGCCCTAGCTCCCGCGACACGCTCTCCAAGCTCCCGCCGGACTGTGGAGAGGGCTAGAGCTAGCGAGGGTGACAGTGTCGTGCTGCAGACTCACGTCGGTGTCGTGGTGCGCCTGCTGCTGCAGCTCGAGCGCCTCCAGCAGCCGCTGCAGCTGCTGCACCGACAGCTACGCCTGCCCCAGCTCCCGCGACACGCTCTCCAAGCTCCCGCCGGACTGTGGAGAGGGCTAGATCTATCGAGGGTGACAGTGTCGTGCTGCAGACTCACGTCGGTGTCGTGGGGCGCCTGCTGCTGCAGCTCGAGCGCCTCCAGCAGCCGCTGCAGCTGCTGCACCGACAGCTGCGCCTGGCCCAGCTCCCGCGACACGCTCTCCAAGCTCCCGCCGGACTGTGGAGAGGGCTAGATCTATTGAGGGTGACAGTGTCGTGCTGCAGACTTACATCGGTGTCGTGGTGCGCCTGCTGCTGCAGCTCGAGCGCCTCCAGCAGCCGCTGCAGCTGCTGCACCGACAGCTGCGCCTGCCCCAGCTCCCGCGACACGCTCTCCAAGCTCCCGCCGGACTCTGCGACACGACACATTATTGCACAATTATTGTCGGAACACTTTGCTAAACGTGGTGGTCGGTGTTGTGTTGCAATTTTCCAGAGTTCTTGCAGCACAACACCGATTACTCTGCTTAACACTTTCGCCACCACAATACAATAAATGTTTCAATGCCTCAAACTACAGCAGATCTCTATACAATTTAACCGTGTAACAGCATATGTTACACGGAAGTTTAGTGAATGCGACGATACACATACACTGCTATGTATACATAAAAGGTCTTTCAAAATTAGTTCATAGTACGCTAAGGGGGGTTCTGTATCGGAAATAGATCACTTTTGAAGAACAAATAATTTTTTGTATTTTTATTTTATTTTTTTTAATGTAAAATGTAAAAAAAATAATTTCTTAATCGTTTCAGTTTCATGCCAGGAACAAAAAAGTCTTCCAACACATAGATCTCTTTCTTTCAGAAATTGTGAAAAACCACAATTTTAGTTTTATTAGTATGGAATAGAAAGAATTTGATTTTTTTTTTACCAACATTATTATTTCTCTATGTGTTACATCATAATGGTAATGAAGACTTTTTTGTTACTGTTATGAAACTGAATCAATTAGGCTAAAAAAATCAACCACCTATTTTTTTATTTAAATACATAAAAAAATATTTTACATAAAAAAAATGCCCAAGGTCCAAAAAAATTTGTATAGGTTTTACTCCCTATCTATATGATACAGAACCCCCCCTTGGCGTACTCTGAACTAATTTTGAAAGATCCTATATAACAGCACAATATGTTACCTCAAAGCAATAGTTTTTAATTGCATTTTTAAACCTGCATCCTTTCCTCTAATGTACAGTCTGGGGTCCTTCAAACATAATGTGAAGGTGCACCTAGCCGGCCGACATGGTATTCGGAGCACCCGTAAATATCCGAATGCCCGTGGGCGCCGTCGGACTACACCTCTGCGTTAGTCTGGCGCGCGCCATTTGTCGTGCTCCCCATAAAAAAAAAAAAAAAATATATATATATTAAGTGAACGAACATCAAATCTTTGAACTGGTAACTTACTAATATTCCACAGACTCTAATAGATACATTTTTGACGATTTTATTTTATCCCTCAGGGACTCTGGGCCCTAAGTGATAGGGAAGATGAGTACTATGGGGCTGATATTAACAAATCATTGTTAAAAGCCCTAAAAATAATAATTTAAAAAAAGAACAGAGTAACTCCCCCTGTACATTTTTGGAATCAAGTGGAACTGATACAAATAATACTCCTTGCCTGGCCATTTCGCTCCTAGTACAACTTGGGAGTAATTTAAAAAACGAGCCAAGTGCGAGTCGAACTCGCGCACCGAGTGTTCCGTATCGCCATGCCATGGTCAGCGCCACTCACGCCATCTATGGCGTGTTTATGAAATGCTTCATATTAGTTAAGATGCTTCATACTCTTTTCGGTAGATGGCCCGCATACACTTTTTAGTTTCTTCTATGGGAACTCCCGCGAATTTTTTTACATTTTCTTATTTTTATTATATGTTGTTATAACGGCCATAATAACACATATTCTGTGAAAATTTCAACGGGCTACCTATTACGGTTCAAAAGATACAGCCGTCGGTCAGACAGACAGACAGACAGACGGCGTAGGCTTAGTAATAGGGTCCCGTAGCGGATAGGGAACCCTAAAAAGGCACCCGCCAAGTGCGTACGGCATTCGCGATCCCCATGAACCACCACATGTAATGTAATGATAGGTGGAAAACACCACACAGGCATCATTAGAAGCATAGTGCCGGATCGGCACTTTGTGAATTACGTGGACTTTGGCCCTGCCCCGCGTCACCACCAGAGCGCGCGCGGTTTCCCGCGCGCCGCCAGGCACACCGCTTCACACCTCACCTTACTTCAGTCATCTTGCGCCTGCGCGCGCTACACGTGTTCTCTTGTTTCTCCTACAATAAACTTTCTCTTATAACATCACCGGTGCCTCATTCCAATACCGAACACTACATATCCTACAGACTCGTCCACAGTCCACTAGCTTAAACTACCTAGTGTAAAGTGGCACAGCATCATCTAAGAGTATGCGGAACAGTACCACATATAGAAATTCCTATAAATAAATTAACCTTACCGATGACCCAGGAGCCGAGCCGTCCGCCCGGAGTTCCCGACACGAAGCCGGCTTGCGGGCCCCGCACCGCTCCTGATGTGGGGCTCTCCAGACCTAGTCACAATATTCCGTTTATCACCAACCAAAACTGTACACTTTTAGGAAACACTACAGAATTGTATTATAGTTTTTTTTTTATGTAAACCAACATCAGTGGCTGTGACGAGGGACCAATGGTGCAGTCGACAGGGCCAAAATCACCTCTCCTCGCGAAACCACGCTCAGTTAGGCGCCATCCCATCAAAGGAGGATGGGAAAAAATTTATGGCAGTTGGTCACCCCTCCTCTAACATTGAATGATATATCAATAGAAAGGTGTTTCCAAGAAAACCATTTTGTCCAAACATACCTAACATGTATTGTTAGTACTTGTTAGGAGTTATATCACTTTAAGTTTTATAAACATAGAACCTTATCACAGTAATATGCTTACCTCTGTACGATGATCATCGTTCTAGGAAGGGTAAGTACTTAAAGCGAAACAGTACCAAAATTCACCAGCAGGATTGAAACCAAAAAATTGTATTTTAATGATTACGGTTTCAATACCGCTCGGTCATTTTGGTACTGTTTCGCTCTAAGTACTTACCCTTCCTAGAACGATGATCCTCGTACAGAGGTAAGCATATTACTATGATAAGTGTTGAGAAGTATTAAAGTGATATAACTCCTAAAGTACTAATAATTGACGTTGGCTGCCATACTAAAAAATTCACACCTCACAGCTAGAGGAGGGGTAGACCAAAACGCTCATTCTCCTTTGCGAATTGCTTCTAGGCTACCTAAGCGTTTTAATACGATGTTTGAAGACACCCAGGTAAAGAATTCGGGAAACACATTCGCCGGAAGACAGTTCCACACACTAGCTAGCTATGGGGGTGGATTTATGAATATGGATGAAGCTCCAGAGGTGTGTCAGGAGAACCATGGCATGTGGAGATATGTTGTCTCTGCCTACCACATTGGGAAACAGGCGTGAATTTACGTATGCATGTAGGGAGCAGAATACCGCAGACAACTATACCGTCGACACCATGACATAGACTAGAAGGAACAAACCTGAAGACAGATTGGGTTCACTTTGACTTCCATCTTCAATTGGCACTGATTTTCCCAACCAGTTTCCAGTCTTCATCAAGTTAAAATATGTCTTACGAGTATGAAAATAGCGCTTATTTTTAATTTTCATGTTCTTTTTAGTCCCAAATTGAAGTGAAAAGCGAGGAATTGGCGGTAGCATTGCCACAATTTTGGATATGATTTCGTCTTTCCTTTCAATCGCCGTTTTTACATAATAGTTCGATATATTATTTTCGAGAATAGGCAAATTGCGCGAATCTAATGGTTTCTTTAGTTTGCTTGGGATTTTTCCCACTTGCAGGGAACTTAGTATCGCTTTTATAGTTGCAGTACTGGTGTATCGATCTGAGGTTGAAGGAACTGTTTTTAAATTTAATGATTTGTTTGTTTTGTGTTTGTAATTTTCTAGTCCTTCAAATACTAAAGGAATAAGATGTGTTAGATCTATGACGATTTCGTAATCGCAATTTATTTTGTTTCTATTTACGAATAGCTCTGATTTCTTAGTAATTTCGGGTTCAAATTTTTCATTTGTTTTCAAGGCCAGTTTATCGTTGAAAAAATCTGACACACTGGTATATTGATTTTCATGGCTTAAGATTGCCATAACAGATTTCGCATGGAAAATCTTTAAGATCATGTCAGAAATGGTTCGATGGTATGATGTTCCTTTAGTCTCGTAACTAGGTATTGCGGAAATGCTTTTGGTAAGAGTGCAATTGATTTCAGAGGTGGGTAGATTTTTAGAAAATGCCATTTTGGAGTCCAACCCTTCGGTTGAAGAATGCCTTTCGAAAATTCCTGTTTCAGATTCCTGTTTAGTTGTATCAATATTTTCAGGAAGGTTCCTTGCATATTTGTGTAGACTTAGCTCATCGTCTGCTAGGTGTGTTACCTTTTTTTGTTGCATAAGAATATATTTTGAATCAATGCGTTCATAATTTGAATCATTCAAATTAGGATTAGACTTGTTAGAAATTAAATTAGAAGATGTTGTTAATCTTAGAGATGCATTTTTTCGTGAGTCATACGTACGGTCATCTGGCAGAAAATTTACATCCGAAAGTGACAAGAAAGTGTCAGGAGATGTAAAATTCTCAAGTCCTCCGTTTTCTATGGAGCTGAAATCATATTTATCATCAAGTTGTCTGCAGTTTAGGGTTTGTGAAGTGTTATGAGTTTTACTTGATTTTCCAGGTATGTAAATATAACTATTCAAAAACTCTTCAGAGATTATATTGTCATCTAATTTTGAGCTTAGTTCTTTATTGAAATTCACAGAATGTTTCTTCACTTCTCCTATCAATATAGCTTGATGAAGCGTAATAATACCTTTTTCATCATTATTTTTCACTATTGCGGTATTTTCATCTATGTTTAACTTAAATGGTATTCTATTGATGAAGCTATTTGTTGATTGACTATCAATTGATTTATTTGTGAACAGATCTTCGTCTGCAGTTTTGTACGCATTTTCTGAAGACAACTTATTAAATAATTGATTTACTATTTTTCTCACAGCAGCGTTTCTATTTGATAATTCTTTGGATAGATTTAAATTAGCCAACTCATTTTTCAAATCATCATCACGAACATCACTCATTTTATTTCTCTCACCAATAACACATTCTAATTGTTCAGCTATTTTCTTAACATCTGAAGCAATTATTTCAATACTACTTATAAGTTTTGTCCGATCTTTAGAGTCTTTGTATAAATTGTTCATTATTTCTTGTATTGTTTGTAATAATTCATCGTACTTGGAAAAATATTCTTCGTGTGTAACTTTACCATTCTTCTTTGCTTTTCTATGTATTTCAGTTTTCTTATCACACATATATATAGATGTTCCGTGTTCAGTTTTCTGAATATATTTTGTCGTTAAAAAGCAATCACTCTCGTTTCCGTCCAAAGGTTGTTCAATGTCGTGAGTACGAGAAGCAGGAAGATCGATACACTTCCTACTAGTTCTCATTGCATCGTTCTCTATAATCAATCCTGAAGAGGACCTATTATTTAGGATTTTCCCATTTAAGTCGAATAGAACGCATACACGTTTACCCTTAGAGGCTGAAATATTGTCTCCTCTTTTTGGAAATGTCGGATTGCTTGTGCCTTCATCTTTATTAAGCCGAGTATTATTATGTTTTAATGTTCTGAAATTTTCCAAGCAGTACACTGGAATTTCATGCCCAAAGTTATGTCTCGTTGATTTTGAAATTTCTCTGTATACACTTTCTAAAGAACAGCTTTCAAAACATACACGTTGTATAGTTGTATTTCGTAAATTACTTTCACACAAACTTGGATTTGAATTAATCAGTTTTACATACTTAACTTTTGCATTCGGTTCACAGAGGGTAGTTTGCAAATTGTCAAAGTAATCGATATTCTGTATTGCGTCTTCGAGACTGTAAGTAGTTTTATTTTCAGACAGTGTAATATCCAAGTTGCTGGAAAAGGGGCTATCGTCTGAGCTTAAAGAAACCGTGGAAACGGATTCATCGCTTGAATTGGATATTGCAAAACCTTGAACAAAATCATTAGAGGGGTTACTTTAAATCATTTTAAATAAATATTTAGACAAAACATATAAAGTAAGAACAAAATGATTTAAGAATACAGTACTCACGGGACACAGATTCAGCGGTAGGAAAATCATCAGAGGGAGCGTTTATTCGTGGTGCAGTCTCGCGAACACCAAATGTAAGCAAATGTTGCCGGTATAACCTGTAGTCGAAACAAACATAATATGGTGGATTTGGCGCATTCATTAACTTATGGTAAAACAATACAATTTGACGCCTTTGCAAATTTTAATATTTAACTTGCATGATCAATATCAATATTAATAATAAATCTGTAAGTTTCCTTTCATGGAGTAAGTTACTTTGTTTTATGATATGAGATACTGATACTCTATGTATGATACTAAACTAAATTGATGATTTTTAGAAATCCAAAATAACTAATAAACTTTGAAAAAAGAAATAACAAATTATCCAATATCCGCGACGATAGCACATGTTATGTAAAAATTCAACCGGCTACCTATTACCGTTCAAAAGATACAGCCCTTTAATGGTAGAACAGACGTACAGACAGACAGATGGCATTGGCTTGGTAAATAGTATTGTACCATGTATCGTACCGTGTGGGGCCGGTACTTTAAAAGAATAGCCACACTGCATCGCTCCCCGTGTATGTCGTAAAAGGCGACTAAGGGATATGACTTCCTTCTTATATTACTAGGTGGTAGGGTTTAACCCGCCCGGGTTGGTACCACCGCACTGAATGAAAGGTCGGTCGAAAAGTATGTGTTTTCCGTCCAGTTCAGTGTAGCCGGCACGACCGAAGGGAAGCACTGACGTGGCACCAAGTTCACCCGGTGTTATGGGCTGACATCACGGATGCTGTAGGTGATGTAGTCAACCGTGTCAGTTTCCATAAAAAAAAAATTGGCAACTTTACCAGTATGGTACGGAAACATAAAGTATGTAAAAAAAAATGTTAAATGTAAAAATGTATTTATTTTTTAAAAATGCGGCCGTCTCTCCGAAAATAGCCACTACGTCCGTAGCGTCGGAGACATAGTTTTTTTTTTGGAGTTGATGGACTTATTGGGCTTATGTTTTTATTGCTGAAAAAGCCCAAATCAAAAGTTTTGCTGAAGGTAACCACAAACCATAGCTTTTTTGTTGATTTTTCAAAAACCGCTCAATCAATTTCGATAAAATTTATATGAGACCACCTCTGTAATATGACCTACATACATACATATCACACACGCTGAATCCCGACAATCGGGGTAAGCAGAGTAATCGGTGTTGTGCTGCAACAACTCTGGTCCATTACAGCACAACACCGACCACCACGTTTCGCAAAGTATTCGAACAAGATTAAATCGATCAAGCAGCAAGTAAGGCACGAAGACCCACCTGCTGCATGACTCAGTGGAAGTACCGTGCCAAGGTGAGAGGTGGCGAGCCTGTCGCCCTTTAGCACGGCATCCTGTCCTTATCCCTTAGTCGCCTTTTACGACATGCATGGGGAGAGATGCAGTGGGGATATTCTTTTTAAGTACCGGCCCCACACGGTATTGATTGAATTGATGATTGGTGATTGATTGAAATATGACCTACCAAACAAAAAAATAATTTTCAAAATCGGCCCACAATTGACGGAGTAATGGCGTAACAAACATAAAAAAAAAAATACAGCCGAATTGAGAACCTCCTCCTTTTGAAGTCGGTTGAAAAATTAAGTGAATTAGGGTTTATGTAAAAATCATTTTTAATCTGGGCTTGTTCTAACATTTTCCATAGTGCGGCGTTCTGGCGCGTTCCGTACGGTACAATTCGAGCGCTGTGTAGCATATAAGTGAAACAAGTGCGAGTCGAACTCGCGCACCGAGGGTTCCATATCGCCATGTCATGGTTAGCGCCACTGACGCCATTATGAAATGCTTCATATTAGTTCAAATTCATGATTAGGTTAAAATGCTTCACACTCTATCCGATAGATGGCGCGAGCGCATAGACTTTTTGGTTTATTCTATGGGAAACCCCGTGAATTTTGTACTTTATCTTATTTTTATTATTTGTTGTTTCATCCGCCATAGTAACGCATATTCTGTGAAAATTTCAAAGGGCTACCTATTACGGTTCAAGAGATACAGCCCTCGGACAGACGGACGGCCGGACGGACAGACAGACAGACGGCGTAGGCTTAGTATTAGGCTTCCGTACGGGGATACGGAAACCTAAAAATTAAGGCCATTAGGGTTTATGTAAAAATCATTTTTAATCTCGGCTTGTTCTAACATTTTCCACAGTGTGATTCCGAGTGATTCCGGTGTGTTTCGTCCAGTTCAATTCGAGCGCTGAGCACCATATAAGTGATAAAAAACCCACCTATGCGTCTTCAGCACGTTGAGCCAGGCGCGGAAGAGTTCGGGCGTCTTCGCGCGCAGGTGGTAGATGAACTCGTCGGCGTCTATGTCGATGCGCCGGCGCCGCTGCTTGGCCGAGATGACGGAGAGGCCGACGTCGACCGAGCCGTGCAGCCGGCCCCGCGCCACGTCCGACGGCCCGCGCGCGTACACCAGGATGCCGCCGTCCACGACGAAGTAACGCTGCCAACATTTGTGTCATTCATTAGTATACAATACATATATCGTGTGTATGTATTGTGTGTGTGTGTAATGATTTTTTTTTTATGGAAACTGACACGGTTGGCTACATCACCTACAACATCCGTGATGTCAGCCCATAACTGCTTCCCCTAGGTCGTGCCGGCTACACTGAACTGGACGGAAAACACAAACTATTTACATAGCCGTTTCGACCGACCTTTCATTCAGTGCGGTGGTACCAGCCCGGGCGGGATAAACCCTACCACCTAGTAATATAAGAAGGGAGTCATATCCCTGTGTGAAGTCAAAAGCTAAAAAATCCTTTAATTCTGAATGGACAAGTATGTATGTATATATTTAGGTATTATGTATTATATAAATTGTAATTCATATGTATTTAATTTAATCTATAAATAGTAATTTATACGTTTAATTAACTAGTATGTACTATATGTAGTGTATATTATAGTATATTATAGTTATTTTCCTTATATTATATTTTACATTCCCACACTCAAGTCTTTTGCTACTACCTACTTATATCTCGCAACATACGACTCTCAAACATCCAAAGGTTGACTGGGAGAAATCCCTGTAAGGGATAAGTCCGCCTTTGCCCCTCATGTAAATTTCTTATTGTGTGTTTATGTTAAATGTTTTTTGGAGCAATAAAGTATTTCTATCTATCTATCTATCCCTTCAGCCCCTCCAGCGCCTCCCACTCTCGGTCCACAGACTACCGCTGCCGCTAGTGAGGTAGTAAACGGAAGTCACCTTGTGCCAGCCCTTGAGCGGCCACTTGCGCTTCTTGTGCAGGTAGCCGTTGAACACCTCCGGCCGCTTCTCGAACCGCTGCCCGTCCTTCAGCCCCTCCAGCACCTCCCACTCTCGGTGCACAGACTACCGCTGCCGCTAGTGAGGTAGTAAACGGAAGTCACCTTGTGCCAGCCCTTGAGCGGCCACTTGCGCTTCTTGTGCAGGTAGCCGTTGAACACCTCCGGCCGCTTCTCGAACCGCTGCCCGTCCTTCAGCCCCTCCAGCACCTCCCACTCTCGGTGCACAGACTACCGCTGCCGCTAGTGAGGTAGTAAACGGAAGTCACCTTGTGCCAGCCCTTGAGCGGCCACTTGCGCTTCTTGTGCAGGTAGCCGTTGAACACCTCCGGCCGCTTCTCGAACCGCTGTCCGTCCTTCAGCCCCTCCAGCACCTCCCACTCTCGGTGCACAGACTACCGCTGCCGCTAGTGAGGTAGTAAACGGAAGTCACCTTGTGCCAGCCCTTGAGCGGCCACTTGCGCTTCTTGTGCAGGTAGCCGTTGAATACCTCCGGCCGCTTCTCGAACCGCTGCCCGTCCTTCAGCCCCTCCAGCGCCTCCCACTCTCGGTGCACAGACTACCGCTGCCGCTAGTGAGGTAGTAAACGGAAGTCACCTTGTGCCAGCCCTTGAGCGGCCACTTGCGCTTCTTGTGCAGGTAGCCGTTGAACACCTCCGGCCGCTTCTCGAACCGCTGTCCGTCCTTCAGCCCCTCCAGCACCTCCCACTCGCTGCCGCGCCGTCTGTCGTACATCAATCGTCACGTCAACATGCTCTTGACAGTTATGACTAGAACACTGTACTTCTTCATTAGAGAGATGAAAATCCGATAATAAAGAGAAAAAATACATCCCGACGAAATAATTTGCCTAGTTGTTTTTTCTTTCGCCGCCCACCAAAAAATGGATGCATTCTTTGAGAATTTGAAATGCCGTCCTAAAGAATGGACGCATTTATTGAGAATTTGAAATGCCGTCCTAAAGAATGAACGCATTCTTTGAAAATTTGAAATCCCTTCCTAAAGAATGGACGCATTCTTTGAGAATTTGAAATGCCGTACTAAAGAATGGAGGCATTCTTTGAGAATTTGAAATGCCGTCCTAAAGAATGGACACATTCTTTGAGAATTTGAAATGCCGTCCTAAAGAATGGACGCATTTATTGAGAATTTGAAATGCCTTCCTAAAGAATGGACGCATTCTTTGAAAATTTGAAATGCCTTCCTAAAGAATGAACGCATTCTTTGAGAATTTGAAATGCCGTACTAAAGAATGGACGCATTCTTTGAGAATTTAAAATGCCGTCCTAAAGAATTGACGCATTCTTTGAGAATTTGAAATGCCGTCCTAAAGAATTAACGCATTCTTTAAGACTTTGAAATGCCGTCCTAAAGAATGGACGCCCTCTATGAGAATTTGAAATGCCGTCCTAAAGAATGGACGCATTCTTTGAGAATTTGAAATGCCGTCCTAAAGAATGTACGCATTTATTGAGAATTTGAAATGCCTTCCTAAAGAATGGACGCATTCATTGAATATTTGAAATGCCGTCATAAAGAATGGACGCATTCTTTGAGCATTTGAAATGCCGTCCTAAAGAATGGACTAAAGAATGCAAAATGCGCTAACCTGGATCGTTTGGTGTTGCCGCGCGCGACCGGCGGCGGCGCGGCGCGCACTGTGGAGGGCGGCTTGTCCCCGCTGTCCGCCGACAGCGAGCCCGTCTCGCCGGAGCAATCAGAGTCCGAGGGCGCGCGACGCAGCGCCGCCGCGCGCCCCGCCGCGCCGCGACGCGTCCCCGGCGCGCGTTCACCTTCAACACGACACGGCGTCGCATCAGCACACGCATTATGCTGTATTTATTTATTTTTATTTTTTATTTTAAAGTTTTAAAGAAAACAAACAGTTACAATATTAATACATAGAAAATTAACTGAATGAAAGGTCGGTCGAAACGGCTATGTAAATAGTTTGTGTTTTCCGTCCAGTTCAGTGTAGCTGACATGTTGAAGGAAAGCACCAACATGGCACGTAGTTCACCCGGTGTTATGGGCTGACATCACGGATGTTGTAGGCGATGTACATAGTCAACCGTGTCAGTTTCCACAAAAAAGATATTACTAACGTAAGGACATGTCCATACGAACTCGGGTCCTAGGCATCAGTCAGGCCCTGGCATGGCATTCGCGACCCCCGAATACGTCGTTAGACAACTTATGGGTGGCGCGGCGCCACAAGTCGCGCTTTCTATATAAAACAAATAGTAAGAACGCCTAACATTAACAAAAAACAATTTGGAAACTTAACATCGCATACTATATGACATTATGATTATTACTTAGTTTCCTCTCCCTTTCATAGCTTAGTCAGAGCGAGACAATAATTTCAAAAGGGGCGTTAGACATCTACTTGTATTGTTAGTGAAACAATGCCACATGTCCGCGCTACCCATTAAAAAAAAAAAAAGTTTGCCTGTTCGGGCGCATTAGTACAGTCAGGCTTCAGATGTTTTACCTCTGGTGGCGAGATGAGCGGGCTCCGTGGCTGCATGCTTCAAGTTCGTGTGCGAGGACGACATGATGTGCGGATCGCTACACCAGCGCGTCCATTTTATGGCACCTGTCGACAACAACAACTGTCAAAAACAACAACTGACAAAAACAACAACTGTCAAAAACAACAACAGTAAAAACAACAATAGTCAAACAAGTCAAACTATCAACTGTACAAAGAACAGGGATCTTAACGATATTTCTCCAAGGGACTGAGTGATGAGATGAACATGTGAACGGCAATTAAACAGCATCAAAAAAAAAAAATTTAATACAAATGCACCACATACATTTAGTTGCTTTGGGTTTACAATTTATTGAATTATATAATTTTGGTTCATAAATGTGTTTGCGAGCTTTTATTTTACTGAAAGTATCAATTGCCTGTTCAAAGTTAAAATTTTTTTCCTCTTCTTTTTCAATTGAAAGTATTGCCAAATTTGTTAGTCTAGCCTGGCTCACAGTTACCTCAGGTAACTTTTTATACATTTTAATTTGGAAAAAGTTCTTTCACAAGAAGCAACTGACATACAGATCGTTAGGAAAAATCTTATACTCATAGATAGGTTCGGACGAGTCGGTTCATTGTCGTTCATTTTTATACAATCTTCTCTCATCGCAGTAAATTTGTCACCTGTGCCGGACCGCCCCCCCCCCCCCCCCCCCCCCTTTTAAGCCGCTAGTGACTCCGTATACGTAACTTTTGTGTGTGGTGTGGCTGGCATCAATTAGGTGTGTTAGAATTTGTGAATCCGACCTAATAAATAAAGTGACGTTAATTTGAGCGACCGGCGACCGGCCATATAACGTACTGTCACGACCACCTAAAGTTTGATGTATGAAAAAGAAGAAAGCTGTCAAAAAATGACAGGGAGTTTTGTTGTCAGATAAAAATGCGATAGTAAAGTTTGGAAAGTAAAGAATAGAAAAGAGTTTGTGCTGTTTAATTTTCTATCCGGCCCCAGTGCTCGTAACAATTGGTGTCAGAAGTGGGATTCGAACCCACGCCCACAAAAGTGGACTGCGAATGCATGCAAACCAGGGCGATGGCGGCGGCCGCGCGAAACAATGACGAGGAGCAGCGTGGCGTCGTAGAAGAGGTCCAGGACAGTACTTCACAACCTCCGGAAGTGGAGGAAGAAGCAACATCCCAGAACCCGAGCTCATTCAATATGGCCGGGCTCATGCAAATTCTAAGCGGAATGGCCGACGAAAATCGTCGCTCTACGGAAGGAAGTCGGCAAGCCATGGAGCGTCTCGAGGCCAAGTCGGAGGAGAGTCGACGAGCTACAAAAGAAAGTCGGCAAGCGATCCTGGACACAGTAAACGGGGCGCTGTCCAAGTTGCGCCAAGACTTGGAGAAGGTGACCGCTAAAGTGGAGGAGCAGGATGCCACGTTACACCTCTACGAGGCACGAATGACAAGACTGGAAAAAATACAAACCACTGGAGTAACCGTGAATGCCTCGACTGGAGGAACACGTTTTAAAGTTCCACCTTATGATGGCACAACCTCGTGGGCCGCCTACAAAAAACAATTTGAGTCTGTGGAGCGTGCCAACGGGTGGAACAACGACCAGGCACTCACCGCGTTGACATTGGGGTTGCGTGACCAGGCCCTACATGTTTTGGAAGCCGTCGGAGAGAGGACCACATATGAAGAACTGCTGGAGGCTCTGGAGACAAGATATGGCGATAAACACTTGGAACATGTGTTCAGGGCCCAACTTCGTGACCGTGTGCAGCAAGCCGGCGAGGGCCTTCAACAGTGGGCTCTGGAAATAGAAAAGCTTGTCCGAAAGGCATACCAAGCATCGTCGGCACCATTCATCGTTAGCACACTGGCGCAGGCTTTCGTGGACGGAATTTGGGACATGGAAGTGAGGGCAGCCGTGCGACTGGGGCATCACGAGACACTGAAAAATGCCCTAGCGCACGCATTAGAAGTAGAAGCAGTGCGTGCTGACTCTCGCAGACAAAGAGTGAGGGAAGTAAAGGTGTCGGAATATACACGGGGTAGGAATAGGTTTACTCCTCGCTGCTACCGCTGTGGTATTCTTGGACATATCCGCTCTAGCTGCCCGAACAATGAACAATCAGATATGAAAGCACCGAGAACGGAGGAGCATCAGGGAAACGAGTAACCGCCAGGACCACGGGGCGAGTGCTGGCTGGTGGCAAGGAAGCCCTCATAGTCTTGATTTCACAAGCATGCGACGGAAATAGCCTAGTAGTGGATGGACAAATCAGCGGCTATGAGTGTAAAATAACTTTGGATACCGGAGCATCGCGGACCATTGTTAAATCGCAACTTCTAGGGAATTTTATTAAGAATCAGCAGCAGCGGTACACTTACTACAAACTACAGTCTGCCACCGGACAGCACATACCTGTGCATGGAGAGGTAGGAGTAACATTAAAAATTGGGTGCAGAATTTATCATCACTCCGTTATCTTGGCAGACATAGTTGATGACTGTATTCTTGGACTGGACTTCATGAAACTTCATGACTGCAAAATTGATATAACAAATGGAGTTCTCAAGCTGGGAAGTGAAGAAATATTTCTTCGAGGAGGAAGGTTATCAGGAGATGTATGCTGTTCGAGGCCGACCATATTGCAGGCAAGATCTCAGACGTTGGTGCCAGTGAATTTACCGCATGCATCTGGCCAAGGCCCAACGGGATGTACACTTGTTGAAAACTTGGATAAGCGTGGATGTGACTGTCAATGGATTACTGCACGAACTTTGGTAAAGAATCAGGATAAGGCATTCGTGCGCATCATCAATTTGAGCCGGGCCGATATTAAACTCGAAACAGACACAGTGGTGGGAAAATGTGATGAAGTATCCTGGCTACGTAAGTGTGATGAGCCCATCACTGTGAGCGATAAGATAGACAGAACCAAAGTGCTCTCGCTCTTGGAAGAAAGTAAAAAGGATCTTACCAAGATGGAGTTTCAGAGGGCAGTAGACCTGTTAACACAGTACTCGGACATCTTCGCGACCGACGACGGGGACATTGGACGGACCAACATGGTAAAACATCAAATTAATACGGGGGACGCACTGCCTATCCGACAACGTCCACGTCGGGTGCCAGTGGCGAAAGAAGGCGAGGTTCAACAGATGATTGGGGACATGCGCAAGAACAAAGTAATTGAACCGTCATCGAGCCCCTGGTGTTCGCCTGTAGTCCTCGTGAAGAAGAAGGATGGCAGTACCAGGTTCTGTGTAGACTATCGACGGCTGAACGACATTACTAAAAAGGACAGTTACCCACTTCCGCGGGTAGATGATACTTTGGATACACTGAGCGGCATGAAGTGGTTTACAACGTTGGATTTGAAAAGCGGCTACTGGCAAGTGGAGCTTGATGCCAAAGATAAAGAGAAGACTGCTTTCTCAACCGGCAGCGGGTTGTGGCAGTTCAATGTTATGCCGTTTGGCCTCTGCAATGCTCCTGCGACATTCGAGAGGTTAATGGATCGAGTACTCGCTGGATTGATTGGAGACGCATGCTTAGTGTACTTGGATGACATTATCATTGTTGGCAAGACTTTCGACGATCACGTGAGCAATTTAAAAAATGTACTATATAAAATCCGTGGAGCTAATCTAAAGCTAAGCTCTAAAAAATGTGATTTCTTTAAGCGCAAGGTCAGTTACCTGGGCCACGTGATATCCGAAGACGGTGTTCAAACAGACCCGCAGAAGATCGAAGCGGTACAGAAGTGGCCAATCCCTAAGGACAAAACGGAAGTACGCGCATTCCTCGGTTTATGCTCTTACTACCGACGATTTGTGAAGGGTTTTTCGGAAATTGCTAAGCCCCTTCATCGGCTGACAGAAGAGAAACGACACTTTGAATGGAATGAAGACTGCCACCGATCTTTCGGAGAACTGAACCTATGTGATTCACCAATCTTGGGATATCCCGAGACAGATGGAGTATTCATCGTCGACACCGATGCAAGTAACACGGGAATTGGAGGCGTGCTGTCACAACAACGAGGAGACAAGGAGGTAGTAATAGCTTACTTCAGCAAATCATTGTCGAAGCCGGAGCGAAACTACTGCGTCACCCGGCGTGAGCTTCTAGCGATGGTCAAAAGTCTGCAGCACTTTAGCAAATACTTAATCGGAAGGAGATTCCGTTTAAGGACGGATCATGCAGCATTAAAGTGGTTACTCCAGTTCAAAAACCCTGAGGGTCAGGTTGCACGTTGGCTCGAGCAACTGCAAGAATACCAGTTCGACATAGAGCATCGGAGCGGCAAGTCCCACGGGAATGCAGACGCCCTATCTCGAAGACCATGTCCGGAAGAATGTAAACACTGCGCGAGACATGAGACGAAAGAGTATGGAGCATGTTGCTCCGTAAAAGTAATCAGGACCGACAACATAAGCGAAGAATGGAGTAATGAAGCCATGAAGAAGGCGCAGGAAGAAGACCGGGATTTGTTGCCCATCATTTATTGGAAAATGGCGTATGAAAACAAACCTGAGTGGAAAGAAGTAGCACCAAGAAGTGCAACGACGAAAAGTTATTGGGCACAATGGTCTAGCCTTCTACTTCATGATGGGCTACTCTACCGGAAATGGGAGACACCAAATGGGAGAGAGACATATTTACAGTTGGTAATCCCGCGAACTAAGGTGAAGGACGTGTTGGCTTGCCTTCACGACGGCCCTTCAGGAGGTCATTTGGGAGTTAAGAGAACCCTAATGAAGGTTCGGCAACGTTTTTACTGGATACATTGCCGTGAAGATGTGGAGGACTGGTGCCGCAAATGCACTGCTTGTGCATCAGTGAAGGGTCCGCAATCCCGTTGTAAGGGAGCCATGAAGCTGTATAATGTTGGTGTTCCCTGGGAGAGAATCGCAGTTGACATAGCTGGACCATTCCCAGTAACAGACAACGGAAATAGATACTTCATGGTCGTTATGGATTATTTCACAAAGTGGCCTGAAGTTTTTGCCATTCCGAATCAAGAAGCCACGACAGTTGCACAAAAATTGGTTCATGAGGTCTTTTGTCGCTTTGGAGTGCCGCTGGAGTTACACACTGACCAAGGGACTAACTTCGGAGCTGGAGTGTTCCTGGAAGTGTGCCGCATCATGGGAATCCACAAGACCAGGACAACTGCGTATCGACCGCAGTCGGACGGCATGGTGGAGAGGTTTAACCAGACGATAGAGAATCATTTAGCCAAGCTGGTAGAAAATCATCAGAGGGACTGGGACCAATACATTCCCTTGTTTCTCTTATCGTATAGGTCTGCCGTGCATGAGACCACCAATGAAACGCCAGCTTTGGCCAATTTTGGACGCGAGCTTCGCCTCCCAGCAGATCTCCTAACAGGGAATGTTCCAGACTCACCGAGGCCCATAACGGAGTACGTGGCTAATCTTCGAGACAAGATGGACTCAATCCACGCTCATATGAGGGAGGTCAGTCTACAAGCAGGAGAACGGATGAAGACGCGCTACGATCGGAAGGCTAACGACCACACTTTTGAAGAGGGTTTCCAAGTGTGGTTACATAATCCTGTACGTCGAAAAGGAAAATCTCCTAAACTACAGCCCAGATGGGATGGGCCATACACGGTGGTGACCCGTATCAATGATGTCACTTACCGCATACAAAGGAATTCAAGGAGCAAACCCAAAATTGTGCATGTGGACCGACTGGCTCAGTACCATGGGTCAAATTACGTTCGGGACGAACGTATCTGAGCGGGGAACGATGTCACGACCACCTAAAGTTTGATGTATGAAAAAGAAGAAAGCTGTCAAAAAATGACAGGGAGTTTTGTTGTCAGATAAAAATGCGATAGTAAAGTTTGGAAAGTAAAGAATAGAAAAGAGTTTGTGCTGTTTAATTTTCTATCCGGCCCCAGTGCTCGTAACAGTACGTTAAAATATATGAATATCCTTATAATTCGAGAATGAATTTATTGATTTACATGCGGCTTTCACTGTTGCTTTCTGTCACTTCTCAAGATGGTTTTAGGTTATAAATCATAACGGTACGTTATCGGCGGCCTGAGCTGTGAGCAAAATTTCACGCAAAGCCGCGGGCAGAAGCAAGTAATTTTATATGAGACGAATAGTGGCGAATTAATTTTTCCACGAAAGGCCCCATACGTCCTATGAAATAAAAAGATATACCTACTTTTATGAAAATCAACATGGGTGGCTGTGCCGAGGTACGAACCGGCATCCCGGTCCCCATAAAATTTAAATAAAGTACAAAAAACATATATAAAAAATCTGTCAAGTGCGAGTTTTACTCGCGCACAGAGGTTTCCGTATCTATCCGCTATCAATAACCGCTCAATCGGAGAGAAGCCTCAATGAGGTTGATGGCAATTGACGGTGGGAAAATGACAGCACCTCAATGAGGCCGTTGGCAATTGAGCGGATAATATCCGCCTATGTTTTGTCTCTCAACAATGCAATGTATAAAAGCCTGTGGCGCCATCTATTATTCAGTAGCGTGACTAATCGATTTTTCGTAGATTTGTTGTATGGGAGCCCGCCCTTAATTTTTAACATTTTCTTTTTTTTTATCATTTGTTGTTATATCCGCCATAGTAACACATATTCTGTGAAAATTTCAACGGGCTACCTATTACGGTTCAAGAGATACAGCCCTCGGACAGACGGACGGACGGACGGACGGCGGAGGCTTAGTAATAGGCTTCCGTACGGGATACGGAAACCTAAAAAATTACTATAAAGTACCGAATTATCATTTAACCAACATTTTAAGTATAAAAGTATGTATGAAAGGTCGCCGATAGATGGCGTGAGGGATGCGAAGGGCTAAATATTTAACAATACAAAAACGCGAGATACATGCGAGTGCGACCGAGTGAGCATTTTACTATTTTCCATCAGGTGGTACCAACTCTCTAAATGGAAGACTTCCCTTCCTCATCGAACCGGATAGAACGAATTGTGACAAGTTCGAGCGCAGTCTAACTGCCATATGAATGATCAATAAACAATACAATACCTTCCGGGATGTGATACAGGCTGGTCGGAGCATGTGCTTTGGCCCCTAGGACTCAGTCACCCATAACGGATTCCATAAAAAAAAATTGCTTGTCTGTAAAGTCGGTTTACGGACGATAGTTTTACGTGATTGATAACGTCATAAAGAAACACAGCTATAAGAATTACTGTATTTTTTCGTACGGCACCCCTATCGCTGCCGTACGCCGTACATTTGTCGATTTCTAGCCTCGATTACCGTACGATACGGCTATTACCGTACGTTTGGCAACACTGCCGCTTGGGCCGATTGTGCCTCGCTATCGCTTGTCTTGTTACGCGCTCTCGCTTGCACACACAGGCTCAGATGGAATGTGACACTTTTTCGTGCGTGCAGCCGGTGTTCATCAATTTATAAGACGTTATCACGTCAAAAAGAATGCTCTGTGGATATAGCAGCAAATAGCAAATTAAATCTTTCCGTCTTTAATTCTTTGATCAAAGCATTTCTTTAATGATTACCTACTCCGTTCACAATCCAATAAAACGCTAAATTGATCTTCCCACATCAGTACCAAAAACGTTTGCAAATTAGTGAATCTATTTTTTCTTTGCATCGCAGCAAACAGTAAAGACGTAAATATGCATTCACGTCAAGATTTATTTCCACATTCCAGATAATATCTCGGAATGACACAAAGTGTGTAAGAGTTATTTATGCAGCACTGGCAAGTTGAGTCAGATTTGTAAACACGAGATGAGTTCATTCATAAATGCACTGTCAATAATGAAACCTAACTAAATACTAGATGGGTCAAATCGCGATGAAACATGTTACCGACGACGTAGACAAGTGTGCGCGTGCCTTCGCATACAATTGTCAACCATCACTAGACATCGGATTATATGCAATCGCATATTTGCATATGCAAATGCATAAAATGCTATTTTTAACCCCCGACGAAAAAAACGGAGGGGTGTTATAAGTTTGACGTGTGTGTGTGTGTCTGTCTGTGGCATCGTAGCTCCCAAACGGATGGACCGATTTGGATGCGTTTTTTTTATTAGGAAGCTTGTTTAATCGGGATGGTTCTTAGTTATGCTTGTAATCAAGTAATCAAGTAATTAAGTAATAAAAAAAATAATTCTCTTAAAAAGTGGACCGATTTTCATGCGGTTTTTTTAAAAAAGCTTGAAATAAAAGTTAAATTACAAATTTAAAAAACCCCCGACCCTTAAAAAGCCAAAAATAATTTCCGTTTACTTACTTTAAGTAGTCGGGAGGCCGCTAAGTAAATTCCCGCGCAGCTCTGAGTTTTTATATTTTATTTACTTAGCGGTCTCCCGACTCCTTAAAGTAAGTAAACGGAAATTATTTTTGGTTTTTTAAGGGTCGGGGGTTTTTAAATTTGTAATTTTTATAACGTTATTGCATATTTTAGTACTTTTTCATCAATAGTGCTTATTTCAGTAGTTAATTTTTTTTTTTTATTTTAAATTTTATTTTTTTTTTGTTATTGTTCCATCTGCGATCAGTTTTTTTTTTTTTTTACTTTTAGCAGATTTTCTGATTACTGTTGTGGCTTTCAGAGAATTGACCCCAGTGGGCCAAACTCTACATTGTGATAGCGGACCTTCCTACTTGGATAGGTCCACTATGCATCGTCTTTTGAGTCTCCTTAATATAGGTTCTTCGGTGAGTGGTTCAGCCAGTCTGTTGGGGTGGTGCTGGAGTCGATTCATGTAGCTTTTGCTGATAGATTGGACCTCCTCGCTAACTGTAGGGACGTCGAGAAGCTGGTGGATTTCGTTGTTTCGCATGAACCAGGGGGCTGCACTTATGTTTCTCAATATGACGTTTTGTAGTCGTTGGATTATGTTCATATTGGACATACTAGCACTACCCCAAAGCTGGATCCCGTAGGTCCACACGGGTCTGATGACTGTTTTGAATACCAGTATTTTGTTGTCCAGAGAGAGTTTCGAGTGTCGTCCTATGAGCCACAATAGGTTGCGATATCTGATGTTGGCTTCATCTCTTTTGCACTTTATGTGGTGTTTCCATGTCAGCCTTCTGTCTAGGTGAATCCCCAGGTATCTTACGCTGTTAGCGTGGGGCAAATCGTGTCCACCGAGCTTAACGGGGGGGCAGTTACCATTTCTGAGTGTGTATGTTACTTGCACAGACTTAGAGACACTCGCTGCGATTTTCCACTTCTCCAGCCAGTTGGATATTGCGTTGAGTCTGCACTGCAGTTTTTCAGAGGCTACGGCGGGATCTGCACTGCTAGCAAGCACTGCAGTGTCATCTGCAAATGTTGCGGTCGTGGCTTTCGAGTCGTCCTCTGGGAGGTCAGCTGTGAACAGCGTGTAGAGGACCGGACCGAGGACGGAGCCCTGTGGGACGCCTGCCTCGATGTGATGAAATTCAGACCTTGATTCGCTTTCTTTCACTTGGAATATTCTGTTCGACAGGTATGACTCCATTATGGCGTAGTAAGTGTGAGGGAGATTTATTTTTATCTTGTATAAGAGAGCTTTATGCCAGACCCTGTCGAACGCTTGTTGTATATCCAGGAAGTAGTAAAATAAAAACCCAGTAGTTAAATAAAAACAAGCAATTAAATTGTGTGAAGTAACGAGTGCCGTACTCTGTAATTTAGTGCATATATTGGCATTTTGATAGTGCATATAATCCAATGTCTAGTCATCACAAAATACATTCAAAGGACCATAAACCATCTCATGTGTGGTAACGCTGGCTCCTCTTTTTTTTTCTTTTTTTTTTTATGGAAACTAAAACGGTTGGCTACTCCACCTACAACACCCGCAATGTCAGCCCATAACACTGGGTGAACTCATTTTGCGTCGTCGGGGCGTTAAGAAACACAAAGTATACAATTTATATTCAAAGTAAGTGAACGGATGAGTAAGAGCTGAAGACCGCATGTGGTGGCGTGACTTTGGGGAGGCCTATCTCCAGCAGTGGATACGAAACGAAACGGGATCACTTTGATGATGATGATGATAATTCAAAATAAGTAAATTGAAATTACCTTTCAATTTGAATGTCTGTATCGTCATATTTTTCACAGTTTCACTTAATTGCATATTCAATAAAATATATATAATATTATCAAATTTCACATTATATTTACACTTCACAACACTGTCATTTAATTAAATTTTTCATAATAAGAATATGTTCAATTACAGTTTGTATGTCTTTAATTCACACGCATACCACACACTGTATCCCGGCAAAAGGGGTAAGCAGAGTAGTCGGTGTTGTGCTGCAAGTACTCATGTAAAATACAGCACAACATCGACCACCACATTTAGCAAACTTTTAGGACACTCACGACACTTCACTGCATGTATTACTGGTGGACAGGAAAGATATATGAGTTTATTTGTCAAAGGGTCAACTCATAAGCGTATTTACCATTCGCGTGTTGGGTTTGCACTGGTTAGTCAACCGTGAATTGGCTACTTGGCTTTTTTCGGTTCTTGCTTTTAAACAATGTATTTACTGTTTATACAATTTAGTACTCGACTTGACAATTTTTTGAAGGTGTTATTGACCTGCCTACTTGAAACTGGAGCGATAATTTTTAAATACTATGACAAGTACACATTTTTAAACTCAATGTGGAAATAAAAAAAAATATTTTTACCTATTGCTCGTGATTATTAAATATTTTTTTTTACAATATTGTTCATAAAACGTCGCATAAAACATTTTACAAAAACGAATGCATAACATAATACGAGTATTATCCCTTTGTTAGGATTTTTATTAGTAAAACTTCAGGTGATTGATTTTTGTTTTTTTTTTTTTTTGTAAGGAAACTGACACGGTTGGCTACATCACCTACAACGTCCGTGATGTCAGCCCATAACACCGGGTGAACTAGGTGCCATGTCAGTGCTTCCCCCTTTGATCGTGCCGGCTACACTGAACTGGTCGGAAAACACAAACTATTTACATAGCCGTTTTTGACCGACGTTTCATTCAGTGCGGTGGTACCAACCCGGGCGGGTTAAACCCTACCACCAAGTAAGATTAGGAGGGAAGGGACCTACAAGTTTTACGAGGAATCCGAACCTCGGTCAGCCTCCAACGGTCAGCGGTCACCCATCCAAGTACTGACCGCACGCAGCGTTGCTTAACATTCAATAGCGACAGTTGACTGTCTGCACCACTGAGCTATCGAGGCTGACACAGATAGATAGGGTAGATAGATAGATAGATCGAAAATGCTTTATTGCTTCTATTAACATTCAACAATAAAAATGAAATCAGAAAATTTACATAAGGTGCAAAGGCGGACTTATCCCTTACAGAGATTTCGTACTGTCAACCTTTGGATGTTTGAGATTCGATAATATAGTCGAATGTATGTAAGTAGGCAGTAGCAAAAGAGTTGAGCGTGAGAATTCAAGATAAAATAATAATAAGAATACTTAATACACATAAGTACATGCTAGTTAAATACAAGCCATACATGTAAATTAACTTAATTATGTTACTTAATTATTATTTAATAAATAATAATAATAAATAACCGTTTATTGGATGAAATCATTACTTATGCTATGTTGGTACATTTTTTCAAATTAATTTACATAATTTAATTTCATCCAATAGGAGGGCATTTTACCTTAAGGTAATCTCCTCCTGTCCCCCTATTGGTGTTACATCAAAAGAATACTTTACAGTGTGGTAGCTAGCACATAGGAAAAATATAAGTTACAGAACAACCAGCATTGTTGAATTACAGATATGTATATAATATAAGAATAACTATGAATGAATAAATGACAGATGACAACAACAAAAAGGTATAAAACCTTTTTGTTGTTTTAAAAAATTATTAAAAAAAATTATTATTTATGTTACTTAATTTCATTAAGTAACATAAATAAGGGCCATAATTTATTGAACTATTGAGTATTTAATAAGAATAAATCTTATTGTAGTTTATATTCGTTTTTGGTTTATTTTGTATTTTCATTAATAATAAAAAAAATCAATCTTTTTTGCATGAAAAAAAAAAGATAAGAAAAACAAGAATATTTTGAAGCGCCGTGCAGTACGACTGCGCTGCAGTGGCACTGCTCTGCTTAGTGCGGTCGCACTCTTATCTACAAATTCACACTTTTTTTCCTGTCACTTTTAGACACCATGCACAATACAAAGGTTTCCAAAGATTTAAGATTAAAAGGTTTACTAAGAAATCAACCCGCGCTTTGGTCACAGATTCTAAACTGACTTTGATATAACTACACACTGAGTGATCCGTACGTCTTCTTTCATAGCATAAATATTTAATAAAACCACACACACTTTCTTCACAGTCCAAACCGATTTTAATCCACATTAATCCACCATCAACTCGCGAATGATATCACAAATTACAAAACGCTCATTACATTAATAATTTTCATCCAGAACCAAACGCATGTAGTGCGATAAAAAACGCTGTTTTAAGCAGAAACACAATTCGTTATCTTGCGTTGATAATGTCAAATCTGTAATCGCTTAGGACATGTGTGTGTGTTGACGTCAGGGTTGGCAAATGTCCGGTTTTAGACCGGAAAATCTGGTTTTCCAGGTTCGCGTCCGGCCTCAAAAATAATGAAAAACCGGACATTCAAACGTCCGGTTTTTCTTCATATAACTTTAATACTAATCTTACTGGGTCCTTAGATAATATTTTTTTTTATGTAATCCGATATGGGTTTCTGAGTCAGAGGGGCCAAAGCACATGCTCTGACTAGTCAATATCACCTCCGAGAAGGTAGGTGCCATACCGGAGACTTGGATTGCTGGCTATACTGGACTAGAGGAGAACACAGCCGAGGCTGCTATGCGGCCATCTTACATCCAGTACGGTAGTACCAACCCAGTCGGCTACAATTTGAGCCTACCAGCTAATAACGGGCAAGGAAGGGACCTACAGTTTTACACCGGTTCCGAACGGTGAGCAGAATGCATTCAGTTCGATCAATTAAATCATACATAACACTCCCAATAAATTGCTGACTGCCTTTTATTTATTCTCTATCTCTATTTCATTTTCAATATTAAAGAATAATGAAACATTTTGTTCCTGAATCTCCCAATAGATGTTTTTAAACATTTGCACTTGAAAAATCAAAGGCTGTCTGAAAAGGCATCAAAAGGCAATCTGATGAAAAATGTCCGGTTTTTTTTATTTGACCCTTTTGGCAACCCTGGTTGACGCGCGAATGGGATCGATTCCAAGGCAGTATTTTTAATTATAGAGAGCATAGATAAATAGATAGACAAACATATACATATTAACATAATTAGTGCAAATTTTCGAATAGGTAGTGTATTGTTTAATATTTTTTTTTATGGATAAATTGTAAAATTAATATTTGTAAAGCCAGCCTTGCATGGCTCTATGCATGTGAAGGCTGTATTGTACGCCCATTCAGGCATTTTGCGTATTCAAAAACCCGTAATGGAAGAGACTGTAAAAATCTGCAAAAAAACAATAAAGATTTTGATATTGATTATAGACAGACAGAGAGACAAAAATATAGACAAACATATACCTAGACCAGATTAAAAAAAATTTTTTTTTGTGGAAACTGACACGGTTGGCTACATCACCTACAACATCCGTGATGTCAGCCCATAACACCGGATGAACTGGGGGCCGTGTCAGTGCTTCCCTTCATTTCATGTCGGCTACAGTGAACTGGACGGAAAACAGGAACTATTTACATAGCCGTTTCGACCGACGTTTATTCAGTGCGGTGGTACCACACCGGCCGGGATAAACCGTACCACCTAGTAAGGTAAGAAGGGAAGGGACCTACAGTTTTACGTGGAATCCGAACCGCGGCCAGTCTCCAACCGTCGAGCGGTCACCCATCCAAGTTCTGACCGCGCTCAGGGTTGCTTAACAACAGTCGACCGACCGCACCACTGAGCTACCGAGGCTGACAATTCCGAGCTCAGTATTTTTTTTCCTACGACTCGTACTTTTCGAGATAATCGACATTATAAGCAAGTAAGGCACAAAGACCCACCTGCTGCATGACTCGGTGGAAGGATCTTCCCGAGGTGAGAAGTGGCTAGCCGTTATTAGCACGGCATCTTGTCCTTATCCCTTAGTCGCCTTTTACGACATGTACGGGGAGAGATGCAGTGGGGCTATTCTTTTAAAGTTTTTTTTAATTTAATACAGTATGTGTGGCTGAGTCGGAGGGGTCAAAGCACATGCTCCGACCAGGCAATATCACCTCCGAGAAGGTAGGTGCCATACCGAAGACTTCCCTGTGTGTGCCTACTCTACGTCAAAAAGTGCAAATTTGCATCAGGCACATTTTCCGCAGTCTCAGATTGACCTGCCGTGACTGCGAGTAATAATTAAATATTTTTTCAGGGGTGAGGTAATTGCTCGACCCCACCACAGTATAAATTATAGAGTATAATATTGAACAAGCTAAAAATATGCAGAAATTATAAACACTCCTGGCCGGCCAATTTCACCCGAGTTGGATCGAAGCCAAGACGTCTCTGTATGACATGACCTAGGCGGACTGTACAGGGTGTCCCGACTTGAGCGAATTTGCTCACCAAGTTTTTTTTTTTTTTATGTCATCCAGGCTGAGTCAGAGGGGCCAAAGCACATGCTCTGACTAGCCAATATCACCTTCGAAAAGGTAGGTGCCATACCGGAGACTTCCCTGGATTGATGGCTATACTGGACTAGAGGAGAACACAACCGAGGCTGCTATGCGGCCATCTTACATCCAGTACGGTGGTACCAACCCAGTCGGCTACAATTTGAGCCTACCACCTAGTAAGGGGCAAGGGAAGGGACCTACAGTTTTACACCGGTTCCGAATGGTGAAGCAGCAGGTGTAGGTATGCACGTAAATTTTTTCGTCAGAAAAAACTCATTGGTACACGCCGACCGGATTCGAACCTCGGACCTCCCGCATAAGCAGCCGATGCCCAAACCACTCGGCCACCCGCCGCGTTTCCTAGTTGAGTAAGCTTAAAATTAAATCTGTTAAAGGGGGGGTACTAGGCATAAAAACACTTCATATTTCCCTAACCATACCCATATTTCAAGTGATTTAACTATAATTTATATGCTTATAGTTAGGTAAAGATTCAAGGTATAATGTGAATACATTATTTTTAATTTAATCTTATAAATTCCCAGCTTTTTTTCCCCAACAAATTCGAACGTTTTTACCACTTTTCACCCACTTATTTTTCAGAGAATTTACAAGATTATATTACAATAATCTATCACACATTATACCTTGAATCTTTACCTAACTATAAGCATATAAATTGTAATTACATCTATTGAAATATGGCTATAGTTAGGATAATACGATGTGACGTTTTGCCTAGTACCCCCCCTTAAATGTGTTTTTTTCTAGGACTCATATTTTTCGAGATAATAGACATTAGAAGGTCAGTTTCTGATGTTGGACATGGTTTTGGCGAGCATACCCAGTGGGGGCGCTAGGCGTCTCGGCGACGTCGGCGACACGGCCCCGCGCCTGAGGGGGGCCTCGCAAAAATTCGTTTACCCCAGCTGACTCCCTTTGGGATCAAATTCTCATCAAAGTATGGTCGCACACTTTGGGCTATTGCTTGTTGGGTTATATATTTTAATTTGTGATTGTACATGTAATTTTTGTCAACATTTGATTAGCAATAAAACTCATATACCTACTCATACATCAGTCTCATTCTATTTATCGAAGCTGCGGGCAAAAGATTATTTCATAATCAAGCCTGTTGTCTATAAATTTATTAACTATTTTGGTGTTAACACAAGTTGAAGAAAAATAAATCAATAAACCGTAGGTTCTGCTAAAGGCAGAGTAAAACTGAGCCAAGGTCACGGAATACCGGTCCCTCCACTAACCACAGATCGGATAATAATTGCTAGATAGGACGTTGAGAGCGTTCTGTGTGGGAGCACGTCGCGTCATGTCATGTCATGTCGCACAAAATTCTAACTTTTTTTTAGGTTCTTTATCAAATGGGTACGGAAGCCAATTACTAAGCCCAAGCTATCCGTGTGTCCGTCTGTCCTAACATTAAAGGCCTGTACCTCTTGAACCGTAATAGTACCTAGTACCTTTTGAAATTTTCACAGAAACATGTTCTGTGAAAATTATTTCGCATATCCTAACAAAAAATAAAAAAAAACAAAGGTGGTCAAATAATAAAAAAATAAAAAAATTAAGGTGGTCCCCATGCAGGAAACGTGCTTCTTTTTTTTTCTCTTTCTTTATTTTTCAGGAAATCAACAGCACAAGTTATATAAATTATACACATAGAATGAACACTTACGATGGCCTATTAAAGATTTCCATAAGGGATTACATTAATTACGGGCTAGGAAACATAACATATGGAACAGAACAATGTTGAATCCATTCTATTAAAGAAGTATATGTGCGTCAGGAACGTAGTACGCGGAGATCCGTTGTCTCTGCCTACCCCACTGGGAAACAGGTGTGACCTTATATATGTATTTATCAAGAAATATAAAGCGAGTACATGCCCATTTCATTTCATGTCGACATCGACAGCCAATAAGAGCGCCCAAATATATGAACATCCTCTGCCATTTTTTTTTTTATGGAAACTGACACGTTTGCTACATCACCTACACTACAACATCCCTGATGTCAGCCCATAGCACCGGTTGAACTAGGAGCCATGTCAGTGCTTCCCTTCGATCGTGCCGGCTACACTGAACTGGACGGAAAACACAAACTATTTACATAGCCGTTTCGACCGACGTTTCATTCAGTGCTGTGGTACCAACCCGGGCGGGTTAAACCCTACCACCTAGTAAGGTAAGAAGGGAAGGGATCTACAGTTTTACATGGAATCCGAATGACGGTCAGCCTCCAACGGTCGAGCGGTCACCCATCCAAGTACTGACCGGCCCAGCGTTGCTTAACCATCAATAGCGACAGTCGACTGTCTGCACCACTGAGCTATCGAGGCTGCCATAAGTAACAACTCTCCTCATAATGCAATACAACATGTGGTAACTTTATTGGTTAATGATTATAACTTGTATGTACTTTTATGTTTTATGACTCCTTAAAACTATTATGTAAAAAAAAAATCTCATAAAATTTTCTCATTGTTATTCTTTTGGTTAAGGTTTATTTTTCTTTTTTCTTATATTTCCAGATGTTATGTTTCCTAACCCGTAATGAATGTAATCCCTTATGGAAATCTTATAGTCATCGTAAGTGTTCATTCTATGTGTATAATTTGTATAACTTGTGCTGTTGATTTCCTGAAAAATAAAGAAAAAAAATCTATTACGTTTCTTAAAACTGTTTGTTTTCTGAATAAAATTCAATCTATAATGCACTGATGACACCGCGCAGGCAGACGCCTGATCGCCGTCTAGCCATGAATTCCTGATCTGTGACCCCAACTATATTCAGGCAAGCACACTATGCGTGTGTCTGTGTGAAACTTACTAAGTTAGTGGCCTAGCTTGAATAAATGCCGGACATAGACGAGAGATAAATTAGAAATGTCATTTGGAAATTGTATAATTTTAAATAACAGAATAGCATCGTACATTTTGGAATTTGAAGCTTGAAAAAGTAGTCTAGCTTGCATTAATTCATTATAAAGTTTTTATTTTAACATTCGCTAGTGTATTCCATGAAAATTTGATTTTCAGATATCTTATAGAAATTTTCAGTGCATTTTTTTAAATCTGTTTTTTAAGTACTCCTTCTCAACGGAACAATATTAAAGAATGATTTTTGTTTCAAAATGTTGTTAATATTTGTTTCGATGTTGTAAAAGAAAAGTAGAGATGTAATTAGAATTAGAATGCATTTGAATAATTTGTAAAAAGTTTATATTGACGAGTAACGTAAAAAAAAACCATAAGAGCCGAACCGATCTAAAATAATCCAACACAACACTTCTGATCAGTATTTATTCTGCGTTGTCCACATGTGGAACCTGATGATATTATAAAAAGTTAATATTAATGAGTATTTTTTTTTTTTTTTCTATGGAAACTGACACGGTTGGCTACATCACCTACAACGTCCGTGATGTCAGCCCATAACACCGGGTGAACTAGGTGCCATGTCAGTGCTTCCCCCTTTGATCGTGCCGGCTACACTGAACTGGTCGGAAAACACAAACTATATACATAGCCGTTTAGACCGACGTTTCATTCAGTGCGGTGGTACCAACCCGGGCGGGTTAAACCCTACCACCAAGTAAGATTAGGAGGGAAGGGACCTACAGTTTTACGAGGAATCCGAACCTCGGTCAGCCTCCAACGGTCAGCGGTCACCGATCCAAGTACTGACCGCACCCAGCGTTGCTTAACATTCAATAGCGACATTTGACTGTCTGCACCACTGAGCTATCGAGGCTGACAAATTTAGGTAAACATCATCACAAATTTTTGCATATAATGTATGAATTGCAAATGTGGAACACACTCCCGGCCTGTCTATTTCCTCCCAAGTAAAGCCTGGGATTTTTCAAAATGGGCGTGAAAAGGCTCCTGTCAGGCCGGCATGGCATTCGCAAAACCCGTGCATCACAGAACGTCCATGGGCATCATTAGACACCTACTTGTAGGTGATGAGGCCAAATGTCGCGCTATCCATAAAAAAAATAATCCTACACAACACTTCCGATCAGTATTTATTCTGCGTAATCCACATGTGGAAACTGATGATGTTATAAATATGGCAGTGATCTCACCTGTAAGTGTGGCCTGATGTAACTTGTCATGACATGAGGTACATCTTGTTAGGCTAAGATTTTTTTATTCTTAAGTTAAGTTCGGGGCTTTAGCCGTATTCGGTTATATCAGCCCCACGGTGACTTTAAGTTGAGAGATTTCAAAAAATAACTTTTTTTTTTTTTTATTGAAACTGACATGGTTGCTACATCACCTACAACATCCGTGATGTCAGCCCATAACACCGGGTGAACTTGGTGCCACATCAGTGCTTCCCTTCGGTCGTGCCGGCTACACTGAACTGGACGGAAAACACAAACTATTTACATAGCCGTTTCGACCGACCTTTCATTCAGTGCGGTGGTACCAGCCCGGGCGGGTTAAACCCTACCACCTAGTAATATAAGAAGGGAGTCATATCCCTTAGTCGCCTTTTACGACATACACGGGGAGAGATGCAGTGGGGCTATTCTTTTAAAGTACCGGCCCCACACGGTACAAGTCTGAAATCATTGTGGAATAACCTGTGTCATTGTATGTAATAAATTGTTTGTTACAGTATAACATAGTACAGTTGTATTGCAGAAGAACAACAAATGCAATAATTTTAATATTTTATAATTTACTTTTAATTTTTAAAATTTTACCTTTTTTACTTTTGACCAATTTTATTTCATTTGAACACTGATATTATTATATTTTTTTTTCTTATATTTGATATTAATAATGTAATGCATAATTATTTTTTATACATTTTTATTGTAAGTTTAGTTTAAGCAACTAAGGTATTGTAGTGTAAGTTTTGTGTTCGCTTCAAATGACAATATTTTAGAATTTTTTTTTTATCAATTTCTGTATTGGACGAAGGCTATTTTTTGCTCCATGCACAACACCCCAACCTAAATTTATTCCTAATTTTGTTACATACATCACGGATGTTGTAGGTGATGAAGCCACGCATGTCAGTTGCCATAAAAAATAAAAGTGTACTTTCTGTTTTTCTCTTTGCTCGCTCTAAACTTTTACCTATTTCTTCACATAAATCTGTCTGCTATCGTACACTGCTGGCGGGATTTTTTTCTGTGTTTTCTTTCCTGACAGGCACCCCCTTGCACCCTGCTGCCGGCACCCATGATTGCCACTTAGTAGACCGGATTGTGAGAAACGGATTCAAGACTGATCTCTTCGCTGTGGAAGAGAACTTCCAGCGAAGTCGCTCTACAGTCTCTTCAAGAATACAGGCCTGCCAAGATCGACGCTAAGCTCACATGTGGTGAGAGCTTCGAAAATGTGGTTGAAGGCATTCTACCTAAAAAGGATAGGTAGAGAGAGGGAGGTCCAGAGCGGGACTGGTGGTTCTCCGCCTCGTAGTCACCGCAGACTATCTGACGAGGGCTTGCCTCAACCCGAAACGTGAAGCATGCTGGAGAACTACACAGAGCGGCCGCTCGCTAGTCCCGACCTCGATTTACAACCTCCTCTACTGCCAATGGGCTCGGATATGTTTGGTGAAGCCATCGCAAGGCTCAGTTCAACACACCTTCCAAAACAACGAAAATATTGACAAAATAGCCTGCCTAGATACCTTAGAAGATAATATCAAAGGAAAAGGTCACATTACTGAGATTATAGGTAGATTTTTTACTGTTTTCACCTCACTAGCAAATTACTTGAACTTGAAATTATTGCAAAAACCGTTGTATGGAAACCAGATATAGCTTGTGCGACAGCCATTAGCAACAATCGTGATATGAGAATACATGATACGTCATTGGATATGAGATATATTTAGGCTAATAACATAATATTTATAAATAAAAAATTGTGCCACTTGCCTGAGAAGACTGCAGAGTTAGAAATCGTCACGTTTGAATCATTTTGATGAAATAAAATCACGGTGTTTCATAGAAGAAGCAAGAACAGATTTGTGCAAGCGATTATCGCTTTTATGTCCAGGGGCGTAAGGTCGAAGGCTGGCGGCGATAATCCATTCTCAAGTATTGAGTTCCCACCACACGACTTGTCACATCTGCGTCATTGCGGAACTTTGACGTTTTAACATCGGTCGGGGTAAAAGCATAGTGGAAAATAAATTCCAGAATTTGTGGGGAATTTTGCGTTTGCGATTGACAAACGAGCGAGTGACCAAACAATATTGGCAGTTGGCACTGAAATGAGTTATTTTAAAATATTATAAAAACATGTCAAATGACAACGTTCTTCACACACAGAGGGTTCCGTAGCCATATGTTCCTTCTTGCACTTATAGCGAGTGTAAGCAGCTATCACGCGGCACGCGGTCGCACTGGCACGTATCTCGCTTTCGGGACAGATTATTTTGCAGCTAGGTACTAGCTTTTGCTTTGCCCGCGGCTTCGCTTCGCGTGACTTTTTTCTCACAGCTCAGGCCGCCAATGACATATCGTTTTGATTTATAGCCTAAAACCATCTTGAAAAGTGACAGAATGTAACGGTGAAAATGTACTTAAATCGATAAAGTGATTGGTTCCCGAGTTATAAGGATATTCCATGGATTTTCATTTAATTACTATGTTATAGCGCGGTTTTCTCAACCGTTCACTTCGAAAGAATGCGGCGCGCACCCTCCGCTCTCCGCCTCCACCGTACTGACGCGCAATTGCGGTGGGGGCGGAGAGCGGAGGGTGCGCGCCGCATTCTTTCGAAGTGAACGGTTGAGAAAACCGCGCTATACACGGTCGCTGCGCGCCGCCGGTCGCCCGTAGTAACTTCGCTTTATTTATTAGGATGAATTGTATTATTTTTTGTTCTAATTTTCTATTTTATGTAAACTACCGGTGGATCAGTGGTTTCCTTCCTTTCCTACTGAATGATGCCATGCTTTTTACAAACATTTTAGTCACATGTTTGCGCAAAGACACTCATCATAACATAATTCAAAATATTTATCAATTTTTGTAACGTTTAATAGGGACTTAGCTTAAACTATACCTAGAGAAACTATAACTATACCTACTTCGATGGCAGCACAGTCAGTGGCATAAAATGTAACTAAACTAGGATGAATGTTGTTTTGTGATAAACTGCTGTCACCGCCAACTTGACAGTTGACACACGACCCACGTTACTGCCTAGGCCGATTCGTATTAATCATAACACTAGATGGCGTTTTCGTCGGCCTGCTATGTCCCAAGTTCCCAACTCCCAAGTCGCATTATTTATATTGAGCGGATTTTATCGGACAGGGCTGGAAACACCAGTATGGGTGCGTTCACTTCACCACCATCATGGGCGTAGTTAGAAATTCCGGTGGGAAATTTAAAAATACCATCAATTTTATTAGATTTTCTTTATATTTTAGGGTGCATTCATGAATTAAAATATAAATATTTAGTAATTTGGGGTGCGATTTTAACCAGTAGTTAGCAATAGTACTTAAATGCTTTAAGTTCCGAGGCTTTAAGTAAACATACATACTATTCATTTTGTAAATCATGCTGAACAAGCTTACGGAGCCGGGAAATAATAATCACAATACTCTTTAAAGGTGCTACGTTTAAATATCACATCACATACACACACACCAAACATTTTCACCATAAAAGAGAGTGCACTTCATCGTCCCAACTCGCAATAATAGAATGTGCAAATGGACAGAATGAAGAAATTATTTCTCTGCAAGGTCATAGAAGCATTTCTTGGCATAAAGTCCGAAATGGGCGTGGTCGCTTTTCTGTGAAAAAATATTGGGCAATTCGCCACGAAAAACATTTCCTCATACGTGCATGCTTTCAAATTCAAAATGCACTTCGGATTTGAAAATACCGAACCGCCATCTATGATTTCCTAATAGAAACGAATAGTGATTTGGCTATATATTTCATGTTGTGCTTTTCGATGGAAGATGGCGCTGGAAAAATATATAAATAGTGGTGGTGTGGTGGGTCATGGCATGGGTGGCTCAAAATATGTTTGTTACGCTACTCCGACCGAGATGTCGCTAACTCTAAACCAAAAGAATTAATTTTCCGTCTAACCGTTAGATGGAGCTGGTAATATGCCATGCCTGCCAGAGCCGGCTGCAACTTGGCGGTTTTCTTCGTGGGTATAATCGAACCGAATAGGACAAATGGTGACAAGTTCGAGTGCAGGCAGTCTAATTGCCATATGAATGATCAATAAACAATAAACAACAAATAAACGGCTACGCAACGTCATTGCTACGCATCGAACTAAATACATACCTACTCAATATTCTGTGATACAAAGATTTAAAAGCTGTGAAAGATAATGGACGCCCTTCGTGTCTTTGAAATGCATCTTTTTGTGCATACCTACCTTTTACTTTTTATTTATTACGTTGAGGACGAACTCTTCACAATGCACATTGATATAGAGACAGAGCATGAGAGCAGGGTACGACCATATTAGTAGCCCGCGCGCGCCGCGCCGCCTGGAGGGGCCCGCGCGCGCGCGCTATTCGATGAATAAGTCAATGGTAACGAACGACTAACGACACATTTTTAGCGATGCTTTTAATGCAGGTTGATTCAGCAGATTTTTCTGCATATTTCTGCAGTTAAAAAGTAAAAACATTTTATCTAATAAAGCGGGTTTTTCACATTTTAGGGCATATTATTGCTAACTCCATACTGACAGGGCAAAATTAAAGCCATTATTATTCTGTAGCTCCATACAGTTTCACAATACATTTTCATCCTATACTTATATCTAAGATTCCACAGCTTGCTGAGTTAGTATTTTGTCTAACGACCAAACAGCCAATCACGGATGAGCAATGGGACATAGCAAAAATACGAATTAAAGGTACCTAATGTCAGCTAAGGGATCGTTCAACAATTACGTGATCATTTTTGGCCGTTTTTTTAACCCCCCCCCCCCCCCCCCTATGTGATCACAGCGTAATCTTTTGTTGGACCTCCCCCACCTCGCCTTGATTACGTAATCTTCGTCCGTGCTTAAAATGTTTGCTGTTTATTAGCACTGACACGTATGTCATGTTTCTATGGGTCTTAAATGACCTAAATTTGGGAAGAGGGTGTGTCATTCGTCAAAATGCAAAAGGTAAGAACTATAAAGTTAAATCAATGAAATAGATAGTTTCATTAGTCTTTATTGAAACGACGAAATGAAATCAACTCTTTCTCACTAAGTCAAGAAAATTTAACAAGTTATTAATTAAGTTATTATTACATATTCTTGTGTTATTCTAAATCTAAATCTACGTTGATAACATTTGCTTATATTGATATTAATTGTAAATAAATAAGAAAAAAAATATTTTAACCATGTACGGGTGGGAGAGCTGGTTCGAGCTTGCTAAAACATTTAGTTTGGTTTCCTTAAAATTATTCGTGGTAGGTGTTTCTGCGACACAGAAACGAGGCGCTCGTGTTAATTTCGCTATACGTAAAAGTTATAAAATGATCACGTAATTATGTATTCCCCCCCCCCCCCCCCCCCCCCCTTCCGGTGCTCACGTAATTATTGAATGATCCCTAAGTGACCTCTATATCCAGTGTGTGTTGTGCTATGTCCGCCATTCGCAACGTTCTATTAGTCAGTTTTGTCTATCTCCAAACAAAAATAGTGTTTTTGTGTTATTCATTTCATTTATGTTAAGGAATTTATTGTTTTTATAGCGATTCTAATACAGTTAGTCAGTTTCCAAACATAAAACAGTAACGCAATCACACAGTGAAAACTAAACTATAAACTTTAAACAGCTCTCCTGTAAAATTTGCTCTGTCTGTGGCACTACTTAGACAACGCGACGACTTGATAGATAGATAGAAAAATAATTTATTGCTCCAAAACATTTTACAGTAACAGACGATAAGTAATTTGCATGAGGGGCAAAGGCGGACTTATCCCTTACAGGGATTTCTCCCAGTCAACATTTGGATTTTTGAGAGTCGTTGGTATGTTGCGAGATGTAGTAGCAAGACTTGAGAGCGGGAATGTAAAATACCTATTTTAATAAGTAATATAATAAATATGTACCTACTTCGAATTTTCTCTCCAAAAAAGCAGTTAGTTATAGAACTTATAGATAGATGTAAGATAGTAGAACGCCACCGAACCGATCTTAGCTAATTGGGGAATATTCTTGTGGGGAATATTGAACATGGTGTTGGAAAACAGATTTTTTCAAATAATTTACCTCCTATACCTACTATTCTATGAATAAAACAATGTTTTTTTCTTTTATGAAAATTGACACGGTTTGGCTACATCACCTATACATCCGTGATGTCAGTCCACAACACCTTGGTGAAACTAGGTGCCATGTCAGTGCTTCCCTTCATTTCAAGTCGGCTATAATACACGAACTATATTATTGTATATCTATACAGTTATGCAATACGCATGCATATTTTATAGCCAAGCAAATGTATGGTCAGTGTTTAGGTCTGCCAAGTTCACTATCTAGTAAAAATTAAAAATTATTGCATCTTTCGCTTTCCTTTAGTTGTGCTGGCTATGCTGACAGAATTTATATAGCCGCTTCGATTCAGCGACTATTCCATTTGATTCCATTCATACATTACAGATTACTTCATTACAGGCATTAAACTCGCCTTTTGTAACCTTTTTATACGGTGTACAATAAAGTATATTTTTATTTTTCATTTTTACTTCATAGTTACTTCGTCCCTACCTAACGTCTAATAAGGTATCTCTGTGCGCGGCTTTAGTAGCCCTTTTTAGTATTGTTTATTGTATAATTTCATCCATAGGTAGGTAACCTACGCTTGGACATGTCGAAAATTCCGCCAGTTCTAAATTCAAATGCGAAGAAGAACTGACAAACAAACTTCGCAAGTCACAATGTTTTGTTAGTACCATAATATATAAGTATTATATATAATTCAAGTAATTTACAAACGCATACTACCGCTCACAAGTAATTAACGCATACTACCGCTCACAAGAACATCAATATTTACAGCATAGGCATGAACACTCAAGAATCTGACCACTCTGCCTATTTACATTACCTATATCTGGTGTATAGTGCCATCGTCAATTTTGATACTTCATATATCAAGTCAAATAAAAACAATTAGTTTACGTTTATTACAAAGAAATGTAATAAGTCATATTAAAAATTTAATGATACAAAGTGTATCCAATTGTCAAAGTTGTTAGTGGGAAAAAACAGTAGTCAGACTCTTATATAAAATTACGGTCAGTTAACGCATCTTAACAGTATAATAACTCTTTTCAATTAACATTAGTTTAATCCGTCGTTTAAAATTATTATCATCTAATCGTTTTATGAGCCCAAGAGATTTTATTATACACAAAGGTTGACTGGACGAAGCCTCTGTAAGCGATAACCCCGCCTTTGCACGTCATGTAAATTTCATACTATGTTTGTTTCTGTAAAATGTTTTTGAAGCCAACAAAGTATTTTCATGATATTCCCGTGGGGCCGGTACTTAAAAATAATAGCCCCACTGCATCTCTCCCCTTGAATGTCGTAAAAGCCCGAATTGATAAGGACAAGATGCCGTGCTAAAGGGCGACAGAATGGCCACCTATCACCTTGGAACGGTCTTTGTGCTTCTTACTTGCTGCTTGATAGTTATTTTGTCCGAATACTTGCTAAACGTGGTACCTGCAGCACAACTAGATTACTCTGCTTACTCCGATTGTCGGGATGTGCTAAAGGGCGACAGAATGGCCACCTATCACCTTGGAACGGTCTTCGTGCTTCGTAGTTATCTTGTCCGAATTTGTCAGCCTCGATAGCTCAGTGGTGCAGTCAACTGTCGCTATTGAATGTTAAGCAACGCTGGGTGCGGTCAGTACTTGGATGGGTGACCGCTGACCCGAGGTTCGGATTCCTCGTAAAACTGTAGGTCCCTTCCCTCCTAATCTTACTTGGTGGTAGGGTTTAACCCGCCCGGATTGGTACCACCGCACTGAATGAAACGTCGTCGGTCTAAACGGCTATGTAAATAGTTTGTATTTTCCGACCAGTTCAGTGTGGCCGGCACGATCAAAGGGGGAAGCACTGACATGGCACCTAGTTCACCCGGTGTTATGGGCTGACATCACGGACGTTGTAGGTGATGTAGCCAACCGTGTCAGTTCCCATAAAAAAAAAATAAAGAATACTTGCTAAACGTGGTACCTGCAGCACAGCTCAGATCACTCTGCTTACTCCGATTGTCGGGATACAGTGTGCGGTGTGTATGGATTTCTCTACTATGGAAACACGAACAAGTTTGTAAATGAAAATAAAGTTGTGAAAATAAAAATATGATAAAAAAGTTTCATATTTAATTTCATGCCGTTGATATTCCAACTTCAAACTCGATAATTCTAAAATTAGATGGCAGAAGAAATTTCAGCATTTCATTGCAAAATAAAAATTGGTCTGAAAATATTTCGAGTTTTTTTTTTATGAAAATGTTAGGTTGTACGGTATCGTCATGGCATTGATCGACTTTGGTGTTCCATGTTTTTTAATGGTTCTTGTCTAGCAAAAAGAGGTAGTAGGCATGAAAATTCTAAAACTGAAGAGCTCGGAAAAGGTAAAGGGAGTAAGGTAGATGGATTCATTCATAAGATAAGATAAACACAGGTTTATAAAATCATGTAGGGCGTTTAATTATGTACCAGCTGGGTGATATGATAATTAAAATTGAACCCAAATTTCGAAAAATTATTGTACATATACATATTAGCTTTTTTCACCGCGGTTGTTAAACAAAAATGCCAATACAAAATACTATATTCACACAAATTGTAGTTACGAAAACAATCTATAATTAAACTTATTATAATACAGTTAAAAAAAAAATTAAAAGATCAGCCTTATTAGAAAAAAAAAAGATCTTTTCCTTCGAGGTACACCGGCGTCTCGGCGAGTGGGGGGGCGCGCGAAACAGAACGAGTTATGTTTATAAAGATAAACATTCGGCTGTGGCGACGACGACTGCCGCCGTTAGGAAGGGCACTGGGAATGTAATCGAGTTGTTACGGGACACGTACCATTCAAGTTTGCTGGTCTGTGGAAACCATTGCATACTATCTCCATAGTGAGATGTCGCAGCGTCAGCCGGCAAACCTGATTGGATGACGTGTCGTAAGACTCCCTAACAAAACGGAAAAGAAGTTTCGACCCTACTCTGTCGGTTGATTAAAACGGCATTATCGACCGATTATTTAAGCTTTGTTTCGAAAAGGGCTGTATAAAATACTATTAAACGTAATGAAAATGCTAGTCGGACGCATCGGGGTGATGCGTGTCGCGGGGGAGGGATGTTACGTTTAGTTGTCCTCGATCTCGGCCTCCGCCTCCTCGTCGAATTCGGCGTCCTCGTCGGCGGTGGCCTCCTGGTACTGCTGGTACTCGGAGACGAGGTCGTTCATGTTGCTCTCCGCCTCCGTGAACTCCATCTCGTCCATGCCCTCGCCGGTGTACCAATGCAAGAACGCCTTGCGCCTGAACATAGCCGTGAACTGTTCCGAGATGCGCTTGAACAGCTCCTGGATAGCGGTCGAGTTGCCGATGAAGGTGGCTGCCATCTTCAGGCCGCGCGGTGGGATGTCGCAAACGGCTGTCTTCACGTTGTTCGGGATCCATTCGACGAAGTAGCTGCTATTCTTGTTTTGGATGTTGAGCATCTGCTCGTCGACCTCCTTCATGGACATGCGTCCGCGGAAGATGGCGGCGACTGTGAGGTAGCGGCCGTGGCGCGGGTCGCACGCCGCCATCATGTTCTTGGCGTCGAACATCTGCTGTGTGAGCTCGGGGACTGTGAGGGCGCGATACTGTTGGCTGCCGCGGGACGTGAGGGGAGCGAAGCCGGGCATGAAGAAGTGGAGTCGTGGGAAGGGAACCATGTTGACGGCGAGCTTGCGCAGATCGGCGTTGAGCTGACCCGGGAACCTGAGGCAGGTGGTGACGCCGGACATTGTGAGAGACACGAGGTGGTTGAGGTCGCCGTATGTGGGAGTGGAGAGTTTGAGCGTGCGGAAGCAGATGTCGTACAGAGCCTCGTTGTCGATGCAATATGTCTCGTCGGTGTTCTCTACGAGCTGGTGGACTGAGAGTGTGGCGTTGTAGGGCTCTACGACCGTGTCGGATACTTTAGGTGAGGGGACTACCGAGTATGTGTTCATGATTCTGTCGGGGTATTCTTCGCGGATTTTGGAGATGAGGAGGGTGCCCATGCCGGAGCCGGTGCCGCCGCCGAGGGAGTGTGTGAGCTGGAAGCCCTGGAGGCAGTCGCAGGACTCTGCTTCCTTCCGGACGACGTCGAGGACTGAGTCTACGAGCTCGGCGCCCTCGGTGTAGTGTCCCTTGGCCCAGTTGTTGCCGGCGCCGGACTGTCCGAACACGAAGTTGTCGGGTCTGAAGATCTGTCCGAATGGTCCCGATCGCACGGAGTCCATGGTGCCGGGCTCGAGGTCGACTAGGATGGCGCGCGGCACATACTTGCCGCCGGAGGCCTCGTTGTAGTAAACGTTGATGCGCTCCAGCTGCAGGTCGGAGTCGCCATGGTAGGCGCCGGTGGGGTCGATGCCGTGCTCGTCGGAGATGATTTCCCAGAACTGTGGACAACAGAGACATACCGTCAATTAGCCGATCGAGGAGAAAATGGCGCCGGTTTCTTCGGACGCGACCGAACTGGAGCGCGACGAACTCGGAACTCGCATGCGCGGCCGATCGCTTTGGTGGTTCATTGTGGCGTTACAAAATGTATACTCGCGTCGCTATCACACGACCGCTGTCGAGGCCGGCACGCTCTTTCTCTTGTATTTAGACTACTTACTGTCTATCACACGCCTCTAGAACCAACGTTATTGATATTCCTAACAATAAAATTATTTAGGGATGTGAAAAAACATGTATAAATACTTAACTGTCTACCTATAATGAAGAATAGGTGACAGTACTAAAGCTCAGGGGTTGATTTTAGGGTTCTGTCCTACATTAGAGCAGTATCTTTTGAAAAATAATAGGTACTTGGTTGAAATTTTCACACAATATGTATACTCGGAACTCGCATGCGCGGCCGATCGCTTTGGTGGTTCATTGTGGCGTTACAAAATGTCGCGTCGCTATCACACGACCGCTGTCGAGGCCGGCTCGCTCTTTCTCTTGTATTTAGACTACTTACTGTCTATCACACGCCTCTAGAACCAACGTTATTGATATTCCTAACAATAAAATTATTTAGGGATGTGAAAAAACATGTATAAATACTTAACTGTCTACCTATAATGAAGAATAGGTGACAGTACTAAAGCTCAGGGGTTGATTTTAGGGTTCTGTCCTACATTAGAGCAGTATCTTTTGAAAAATAATAGGTACTTGGTTGAAATTTTCACACAATATGTATACTCGGAACTCGCATGCGCGGCCGATCGCTTTGGTGGTTCATTGTGGCGTTACAAAATGTCGCGTCGCTATCACACGACCGCTGTCGAGGCCGGCTCGCTCTTTCTCTTGTATTTAGACTACTTACTGTCTATCACACGCCTCTAGAACCAACGTTATTGATATTCCTAACAATAAAATTATTTAGGGATGTGAAAAAACATGTATAAATACTTAACTGTCTACCTATAATGAAGAATAGGTGACAGTACTAAAGCTCAGGGGTTGATTTTAGGGTTCTGTCCTACATTAGAGCAGTATCTTTTGAAAAGTAACAGGTACTTGGTTGAAATTTTCACACAATATGTATATTATTAAGGCGGACATCCTAACAAATAATAAAAAACACAAAAAAATTACATTAAGGGAGGTAGGTCCCCATACAAAAAAAGTCACACTCGCACTTGGCCAGTTTAACATGATTTATTATTTCTTCTTGTAGGTATGTACCTGACTTATTAATTAAGTGTATCAGATGTAAAGAGCCTTTGGCAAATAATATACTGAGTGTAGGTAGGTACATCCAATGAAATTCAATCCCACGCATCCGCCAAAACATTTAGATCCATGCATCATTTACCCACGCTACAAACCCGATCCATGCATCACGCATCATTTACCCACGCTGCAAACAATAACATTCATTATCTAGTGCAGTGGTTCCCAAATTGTGGTACGCGTACCCCCCGGGGTACGGTAGGCTCAAGAGAAGGGGTACGGTAGGCTCAAGAGAAGGGGTACGGTAGGCTCAAGAGAAGGGGTACGGTAGGCTCAAGAGAAGGGGTACGGTAGGCTCAAGAGAAGGGGTACGGTAGGCTCAAGAGAAGGGGTACGGTAGGCTCAAGAGAAGGGGTACGGTAGGCCCAAGAGAAGGGGTACGGTAGGCTCAAGAGAAGGGGTACGGTAGGCTCAAGAGAAGGGGTACGCGTGCGCGCACGTAATGGCCACGTTTACATCTAGGTATTTTTTTTAAAATCCGGTATGGGTGGCTGAGTCGGAGGGGCCAAAGCGCATGCTCCTACCAGCCAATATAAACTCCGAGAAGGTAGGTGCCATACCGGAGACTTCCCTGGATTGCTGGCTATACTGGACTAGAGGAGAACACAGCCGAGGCTGCTATGCGGCCACCTTACATCCAGTACGGTAGTACCAAACCAGTCGGCTACAATTTGAGCTTACCACGTAGTAAGGGGCAAAGGAAGGGACCTACAGTTTTACACCGGTTCCGAACGGTGAAGCAGTAGGTGTAGGTATGCACGTAAATTTTTTCGTAAGAAAAAAATCATTGGTACACGCCGACCGGATTCGATCGAACCTCAGACCTCTCGCATGAGAAGCCGATGCCCAAACCACTCTGCCACCCGCCGCTTGGCGGGTGGCAGAGTGGAGAATGGATAAATGGATAAACAACTTTATTTATTACCTATGTAAAAAATAACAATCATATGAAAATTGTTTTATTCTAACATTTTACTCAGGGGTACTTAAATACGCTAAGGGGTACCGATTAAAATAATTGGGCACCACTGATCTAGTTCAATGCATCTTCCTTCCTTCCTTCCTTACCTATAATAAATCCAACGTCTGCTTTCTGTCTGTCTGAGTGTCTGTCTGACCGCTTATAACTCTAGAACCACTGAACGGATTTTAATAAAACAAAATTCTACGGATAGCTTGATTCTTCCCATCAACTATAGGCTACTTACTATCACCCTAAATAGCTTATGAGGTTAGCAGTGAAGTGAAATATGAGAGCGGGCGGAGCCGCGGGCACAGCTTGTAACATCTATAATTCAATAACACGCTCCCCTAACCATATTTCGTCACGACATTGCGTAACTGGTACGGCAAGGCGCAGCGCATGATGCGTGGCTAGCTAAACTAAAGAACATAGGCGCCCCAGGGTCGTCTTGCGGCGTCGCCATGGGGACAGGCTCCACAACACAAACCTCATTTGCATACGCGAGGCTATCGGCAATGTAGTGAATTGAATTACCAGAATACAGAATGACTAATAGGGTGGCCATGACAATCGGAAGACTCCGCCCCGCGACCGACTGCGACCGGTGACTAAGCTGAGTTTACGCAACAACGCTATAGGCACCCACTTTCGTCCCATATTCGGCTAGCGTTGCCTTGTAAGCGGAAAGCGCAAACTGGTCGTATCTCTCGCTCGCACCTTCCCACAAGAGTTAAATAATGCGAACGTGCAAGTACCTACAAGGTCTGCTTTTCACATTGGCATCTTTTGGATATGTTTGAAGGCAGTCCAGGACTACACCTTGGACTACACTCAATATGAGAACAGAAAGCAGAGAAAAAGTTCCATATTATGTGGGTCGGATTGGAATACATACAGATATACAGGGTGTTTCAGGATTTCAGGATAGGCTTGAGAAACTTCAGGAATAGAAAGTACTCATTATTAGAAGAAAACAATCCTTATCATCACTCAAATCGAAAATTTGCAATTACAAAATTGTAAATTGTAATAAAAACTCGATGGACAGTGAGATTTGGCAACAGTGCTGTCTAGGTCTAGGGAGTGCAATGACCTACATAGCTAGTCCCCTTTTTATTTTGTTGATGAAGTTAGATTCTAATAGTTAAGCATGTAAGTTAGTCATTTTATGTTTCCTTATTTCCTTACCTATAATAAAATCCAACGTCTGCTTTCTGCCTGAGTGTCTGTCTGTCCGCTTATAACTCGAGAACCACTCAACCGATTTTAATAAAAAAAAATTCTACGGATAGCTTGATTCTTCCCGTCAACTATAGGCTACTTACTATCACGCTAAATGGCTTATGAGGTTAGCAGTGAAGTGAAATATGAGAGCGGGCGGAGCCGTGGGCACAGCTTGTATTTAATAAAAGGCTCGATGAAACTATTTTTATTTCATTAGTTTTACATAGATAAAACATATTTATAGTTCCAAGAAACATTTAACAGTAATAAGCACATTCGAACATTTACATGAGGTACTAATCCCTTACAGAAATTTCTTCCAGTCAACCTTTGGACTTTTTTGAGAGTCGATTAAATATAGTGATATTGAAGTATGTAGTAGCAAAAGAATTTAGTGTGAGAATTGGAGGTTCGCCAGCTGCTCAATTATGATCGATTTTCAACATCATCCTAAATATGTAGGTCCCAAGTCCCAACCCCAACCCTATTCTAGAATGTCACTCTGACATCTATATTTAATCAAGCTATATTTTACGAACTAAAGGTATTTTAATAGAATAAAGATCTAAATTCACAACTGTACTCCCGCGGCCGTCGATCGCTGCTCTGTGGCTACGATTAACACAGAAGCCAACGCTCCCGCGGCCGTCGATCGCCGCTCTGTGGCTACGATTGAGTTAAATAATAAAAACTAGACTGAATCAGTTTCTCACATGAATTAGCTTGGCACTAAAGCATGACGAATATTAGCTTGCATTGAGTCAGACTGAAATAAAAAAACAACATACCTACCTATTTACAAATCCATTGAGTGATTCAACTGTTAACTCGGAAAACTTTATCACTCTATAAAACCGGTGTTAGTTTTGTCTCTTACTTTAACACTATTTAAAATATGCGATAGAGCGAGATGGGCCTACGATGTCGGACTTGCGAGAGCAATGCAGTTCTAAGAAACAAACGGATGGCGCGTTTCCAAAATGCTTGGGGAGGGATTTGGCATACATTCAAATATCAACGCCCTGTTAATGACTGCGTGCAATCTACCAAAATGCATGCACGTACATATATTACAGTCAAGATTACAGCACAACTTTTGAGAGCTTTCGAGACATTCACAATTTTTGGTGGACGTTTAATGTCTTTGGTGGACGCCAAAGACAGCACCATGCGGCAATACACTGCAGCGGCGGCGAGGCGCGCTCGACGCGGCAATAATATGTTGCCGCGTCGAGCGTCGTGTCTTTGTATGAAATAGTATTATTGATTGCTTCCGAACTGGGTGGCTGTGCTGTGCTCTCAGGCGGCGCAGCCAATTTGAACCCCGAAGAGGTGCCAGTCCGGTTTCAAGGCGGACTAGAGTCGCTGGGGTAAAGTCTAAGCAGAGATTTGAAGATCCGTGTATTGTAGGAGCAGGGAAAAAGATTGGAAGTCGGAAGCCCATTTTACACCTTTGCAGTGGAAAGAATGATCCAGTAAAGGAAATGACAATGCACTGACATGGCACCTAGTTCACCCGGTGTTATGGGCTGACATCACGGATGTTGTAGGTGATGTAGCCAAACAACCGTGTCAGTTTCCATAAAAAAAACGCGATAAAGTCAGCCTTCGATATGTTGCTTACACAGTAAGGTCAGGAGCAATAATTTGTAGGTAGTCTTTCGGAAAGATAGACTCTTTCCATACCTATGCTATGTACAACCGATTAGATTATTAAATTGAATATTATCGTCATTATCTAATTAAACCCCCTCCCCTCCCTCTCGTAAAACGGACACGTAATTTTCATTAACTGTATATAGACAAAATCAATAACGTTGTTTAAACAATTGGCAAGACCCCCCCCCCCCCCCCCCCGGCCTCCTTATTTATTACCATCATCCGGAGCACGACCACCCCCCCCCCCCGGCCTCCTTATTACCATCATCCGGAGCACGACCCCCCCCCCCCCCCCCCCCGCCCTTCCCAATTTCAAATGACGTAATAAAGAGCTTCGACCGGCATTTCGAACAAACAAAGCAGAGGAAAAAAAACTGATGTCAAGAACGGTAAATGCGGAATACCTACCTACCTACTTTCGATAGTACGAAAATCACTCTACCCAAAACTAGGTTTATCTCTAATGGCATCGAGCCCGTTAAAAAGTAATTTCGGAGAACAAGACGGGGTATTGAACCATTATTTATTAAACACCTACACATACATCAATCATTAATAATAATAATAGGTTAGTTACCTACTAATAATAAATCTGTAAGGGATGGCCATGGCGTAAGTTATGTAGGTACCTACTTTGTTTTATGTATGAGATACTGCGTTTGTAGACTCTTATGTATGTATGATACTAAAAACTAAATAGACGATTTTTTTAAAATATTTTCTGTATGTATGTATGTTCCTCCGTAACTCTTAAAACCGATCATCCGAATTCGATGAAACTTAGTAAAAGCACAATGTGCTTTTTATTGATGACAAGCTGTGCCAGCGGGTCCGCCCGCTCTCATATTTCACTTCACTGCTAACCTCATAAGCCATTTAGCGTGATAGTAAGTAGCCTATAGTTGATGGGAAGAATCAAGCTATCCCAAGATTTTTTTTTATTAAAATCGGTTCAGTGGTTCTCGAGTTATAAGCGGACAGACAGACATACACTCAGACACTCAGACAGAAAGCAGACGTTGGATTTTATTATAGAAAATTATTATAGGTAAGAAGGAATAAGGAAGGATGATGATGATGATTGACTGAATTTTATTTAGCCTATTTTCTGTCACGTATTATAGTTAACGTGACACAAAATAGGCGAAATAAAATTCAGTTCCGGTTACGCTAAGATGTGGCTCTCATACAAACCGAATTGTTCCGCGCGCCGAAATAAAGTACGGTAGAGGACTTGTTTACTTTTTTCTTTTGAAATATGAATTTCACACGAGCGGAACCGCGGGCAAAAGCTAGTATAATAATAAAATAAGGACAAGATGCCGTGCTAAAGGGCGACAGGCCAGCAACCTATCACTTTGGCGCGGTCCTTCCAACGAGTCGTGTAGCAGGTGGGGTCTTCGCGCCTTACTTGCTGCTTGATAGTGTTATCTTGTCCTAATACTTTGCTAAACGTGGTCGTCGGTGTTGTGCTGTAATTTACAAGAGTACTTGCAGCGCACCACCGATTACTCTGCTTGCATTTTGTAAAGTTATATAAAGTTAGGTGCAATAATAGTAGGAATGTATATTTTGCTTTAATTACTATTTTAATATGCTATATTCCTTCATAGGTACTCAAAACAATTTAAATTTTTCATTCATCTCGAAGTATCTATACATACCTACGTTAATTTATGTTTCGATTGTACCTACTTTTCGCACGCTTCTTTCCTTCCTATAGAATCCTATACGAGTGTCGTAGCTATGTATGTACATGGGCATTAAATGAAACAGGAAGTCAACACATCCTCCCGCGAGATAGTTAACCCGAAACATGTCTATTACGGCAACCAGAATTAGTGGTACAATCAGACCAAGTTATCATGGCAAAATATGCAAAAGATTTCCCAATGTGTGCCCATAGCATGGTAATAAATAAACATCTGTGCATACCGAACTAATTACTAGAAGAGACAAAATGCGATGAAACAATGTTACCTGTTGATAAACAAGCGTGTGCCTTTCTTCACATGCAATTATATGTCTTGCCAAGAACCACTCAATGTTAACTCTTCGGTCGGTGACAGGGTTTTTCGGGACTGCTGTATGAGAAAGGCTTATCTATACTTATAGATCGGTGTGTGTATATATAGAAAGATGTGAAATCAAGTACGACACCCAATTATATGAAATATCGAGTTGGGTTTGGTTGGAGCCCAACTTTTTAGCCGGCGCGGCAGATTGACTAAAAAGTTAGCCGCTTTGTGTTGTACCAAATTGTCGTGGAGTAGCGATGGATGCCAACTGAACAGTTGAGTTGGCGCCGCGTGTTGGGAGTCGGTGGCAAGTGGCAACTAAACAGTCGCGTTGGCGCTGCGTGTGCAGAGTCGGTGGCAACTAAACAGTTGAGTTGGCGACGTGTTTGGAGAGTCGGTGGCAACTAAACAGTTGAGTTGGCGCCGCGTGTGGAGAGTCGGTGGCAACTAAACAGTTGAGTTGGCGCCGCGTGTGGAGAGTCGGTGGCAACTAAACAGTTAAGTTGGCGTCGCGTAGCCACCCCTCGTCATTTTGCATGTATTTTTTAAATTGTTTTGATTACGACTGAACAGTTTAGTTGGATAAGAATCTGTTGTCTGCCTGAGCTCCAAAGTCAACCTTTGTGATACAAAAGCACGACTGAGTCAATATAACGTTAGAAGAGTGGAGTGCCACGAATTTAGATGCGAGAGTTGTTTGCACGGGCGGGCGCGGCCGTCACGAGCGGTCATTGAACGATGTCTGCAGTGTAACTACATATACCTAACTACATAATTTTTATTTTAAATCAAACAGAAGAGTGCTCATGAAGATGGGCCATACGCTTGGCACGAAACGTCGAGCCACATAGCTCGGAGTGGAACCGTGTCTGTTTTAAAATAATGTCTAACAACCAAACCCATACACATACATTTTATGTACATAGATAGATAGGAATACTTTGTTGTTCCAAAACATTTCACAGTAACAAACGATACGTACAGGCACCGACGTACAGGAGTGGCAAAGGCGGACTCATCCCTTACAGGGATTTCTCCCAGTCAACCTTTATATGTTTGAGAGTTAGTCGTATGTTGTAGAGAGTACACTATATGTACTAGAATACATACGTACATAAAACATGTGCTCTTGTGTTCTAAAACAAAAGTTATGCCATACCATACCGGAGAATTCTAACTCGGAAGGTTTCGACCCCTTTTGAGGATCCCGCTGCCCTGCTATAGGTATCTCACGTCCAGTACGGTGGTGTCAACCCAGAGTGTTACAATTTGAGCCTACCAGCTAGTAATGGGCAAGGGAAGGGCCCTACTGTTTTACACCGGGGCTCCGAAGGGTGAAGCAAGAGGTATAGGTGTGGTGCAAATCAGAAAAAAAAAATCATTGGTGCAGGCCGGCCGGATTCAAACCTCGAACCTAGACCGCTACGACCTGCTCGCTTGTATAATCTTCGCCCCCGAAACCCAACCGAAGACCATAAAAGCATTAACTCATTCTTAGCTGTATGATTATGGTCCTTATCTATAACGCAGTAAAGTTCAGTTTGGCATATTAAAAAATATCACGGTGCAGATCAACAATACAGTTCATCCTTTTATGGCTTTTCGCCGGGTTTTACACGGCGAATACTATACTATAACGCATTGCATAAACTATTATTACCATACCATCCGTAAACTCCTATGTATTAACTGCCCTATAAAATTTTAACTGGCTGCAACACTGCAAGCAAAGGGTTTGTACATTTCGTTGAACCATAAACCATACGAATAACTCAGTTTACGGCCTTTAACGATTTTCCTAAAATCAGGCAGCGTGAATTACGATCTCTCTTAGTAAGACTATTGTTGGATTTCTAAGCACTTTCTAGCTAACAATAAAGTCTTGTCTAGGAAAAGTCTAGCTAGGATATATAAAGAAATACGTAGGTAGGTACACAGGTTCCTTCCTACCTACCAACAGAAACGAGAACAGAAAAGACAATTTGTTCTATGTAACCACACATTGGAACTTTAGGTAAATTTGTTTTGTAGGTACCTATTCACATAATTTCGGGAAGTCACGACGAGGGTCCCGCACCACCACTGTCCTGTCCTGTGTTTCTTTCATTCAGTTCATGCACTAAGGATTAGCGCGAGCTGAATTCGCATAATATGGCCGGTTTTTGTTTTACTTTAGAATTTGCACTATTATCTATCATACCAAGTTTGACGCTTCTAGGTATTACTTATTGTTTTTACGATAGAGCAAAGGCAAAAAAAATTCTCGAAAAAACACATTTTCTTGTATGGCGAACCCCTTAATTTTTTCTTTTTGTATTTTTTATAATTTGTTAGGATATCCATCATTACATTAGTCATTCATTACATTACATTTATTCTGTGAAAATTTCAAGTGGCTACCTAATTAAATACGGTATAACATAGGTACCGGACGGACAGACGGTGTAGGCTTAGTAATAGATTCACATACGGTACGAAACCCTAAACTATAAGGTGCCTACCACATAAAATAAAGGTACCTAGGTACTTTAAGTGACTAAGGGACCACCACTAAAAGCCCTGTCTGTACCTATAAAGAATAAGAGATAAAATAAATGGATGTAGGTGGAGAAAATTAAAAACCTACACCTAACAGTTCCGGCATTTATGATAGGATCTTTTCTGACTAATTTGTAATCTTCAGTTGATTAATTTCTATGCAAATGTGACGCCATCTGTGACGCTACGAGTGACGCTACCTACGGACCTTGTCCATACGAGACTGGTGACTATGCAGATAGGGCCATCAACTATATCTCTCTATTATCCCTCGTAAAGTACCTACCTAGGTGTATACTTTATCAATAGTTAGCCCAGCAATGTTAGGATCCAATCACTTGGATAGACTATACAATACTTCAGTATCTATCTGCGTGAAGCATTATACCTACCTACCTACATTCCTGTGAAGGAAAACACCGCGAGAAAACATGTACACAAGGCCGACTGGAAGAAACTGTCTTTTCTGCAATAAGTACGCCTCTGCATGACAAAAGTGTAATATGTACCTAATATGATTATTTCTATGTACCTACATATACTTACCTACTAATAAGGAATGTACTATAAATACGTAGATGTACCGATATATTATACGTAACTTCCACAGTAAGTAACTTTCGTAAAACTAAATATAAAACAACACTTGGTGAGTGCTAACAAAGAGGAAAGAACTAAAGAAAAACTCCATGTTATAGGTAGGTAGCAAGTAGGTAGAATAGGTACGATACGCCTAGATAAGAAAAAATCCGTTAAACACCCTGGCCAGGCCTAGCCTAGCTAGCGAGCTGGCTAGCCACAGATGAGATACTAGTTGGCCAAGCCCAGCCAGCCCAGCGTTGTTATTGCTATTCGAATTTCGAATTTCAAATGGAGCCCTATGATTGGTCGAGCCGGGCCGAGCCCTTATCAGTAGCGTCGCTTCGGGTTCCAATTTCAAATTAAAACGTTGACGGTTAACCGTTTTGTTGAGCGTGTGTGAAGAGAAGATTTAATTCCCGTGTAGGGTATAGGTACCTGTGATGTCTAAGAAATTGTATTTGAACACAGATGAAAAGGATCCAAGTTCTTTTGTTACATATTTTGCCAAAAAAACTTTTGTTGCTAATACTTATTGAGATTTTCATTTATAGTAGGTAGGTACCTACTGTGTTGGTTAATCTTCAAAAAAATAAAAACCAACGTGTTGTAGGTTTATACCTCTCGCTCGGCCTACCTACCCCGACCCACCTGCTCGAATATTACATTTCAGATTCTAAAGTTTATAACGAGACTTCTATCAGGTAATTTTATGAGTTTGAAGAGTATCATCAAACTGGATATGAGGTGCTTTCAGGGCTTCTTATCCTATAATATAGGTCTAAAGCAAGTCACATAAACAACGCAGGTCTAGGAAAAAATTATCCGTGTCTTGGCTTCCGTTCGGACCGGCACGGCACCGTGCGTAGGTAAGAACAGAACCTATGTACCTAGGTACCTATGTTTTTATTGAATGTAGGTACCTATACTCGAAAGAATGCGGAATGCGAGCTCGCGATAGCCGCCACCTCCGCTCCGCCACCCTTTACGCCGCATCAAGTTCTCATAATGTTCAAGTTCGAGGTAGGTGTATGAATGAACTCGCTAACACAGTACAGTAACCTAATTACAAAAAAACGTATAGTCATATAACCTACACCGAAATAATAAAACAAGCCCCCCTCTCATCTGTAAACGCGTCGAAGTCCCCTCGAAAAATGAGCGGATGCGGCCAGCCACCATTTTGAATAACGAACGACGCCGCGCTCCCGACGAACGGTTCATAGATTGGAATAACGGTTTTCAGCCGCCATCCATCCGCGTTCTACGACTCACGATATCACTAAATGGCCAAGCTCAATTGTTACTAGGCGATGAGTAGGTACTATCACGTGAATTGATGACAAATTCGTAAAATCGACAAGGCTGAGACTGAGAGAGAGAAAACAAGTTTATACAGACAGCTGCTCTTTCCATCTTTGGCATATGAAACACAAACGTTTTCGTGCGAGAACACCGCGATGATCTATTCCACAGATACCCATCGATGTCTATTCAGATACCTACCTAAATACTTAAAAATACACGAGACAATTTAGATGAAACATTCTACTATCCACGAAAATGACTCATGTTTTTGCACCCCGCAAATGGCGCCGAGTTGCCGGCCGGCGCGCGCGGACATGTATGCGAGTTCCAAATTCAAAATTCTGCTATATTAGGACATTGATCGAGATGAGATGAGAGTATTTACAAAGATCTTACCTTAGCGCCGATCTGGTTTCCGCACTGGCCAGCCTGAATGTGCACGATTTCCCTCATTTTGATAGAATTTGTGAATATAAATTACTTAACTAACACTAAACTGTTCCGCTTCGCGCTCACTCGTTGAATGAGAATCGGTGCGGCGCGGTGGCTCGAGGTGTACCCGACTGCGGGGCGTGTGGGTAGTGGTGCGCACGCTTCCTATAGATATCGATACTCGCCTGTCGCACTGCGGCAGTGGGCGTTGCATAAAAAGTAATAAAGTTGTATTTATTGATTATAGCGTTAATTTGTATGCACAAAAATTGGAATAAAACTAAATTGAACTGATTTAACTCTGAAAGACAAAAACTTTAGATATTTTCGTTAAAATTTACAGTAGGTTAGGTACCCAAATAATTTCTGGCGGCCGTGGATAGGAAAACGGAGTGTGAGAAGACCCCCCCCCCCCCCCCCCCCCCCCTGGAGGGACGACGACATCATGTGCGTCCGCGTCGGCGGAAAGAAGTGGTTCCGTACCGCTGAAGGCCGGGATGACTGGAGGAAATTGGAGAGGTGTATGTCCGGCATGGGACGCATACACACTGACTGACGCGAATAATACGTTTAACATCTGTTCTTAAAAATAATAGATTGTTGAGACACAAAATTAGCTTATATTATGTATAAGTATAGAAACCTGAAACATTAATGTGGTTTTGTTGAAATGTTTTTTTGTTTTATTTTTTATTTTTAGGGTTCTATATTTAACACACACAATAGAAGCAAGACGATGGTTCTACCTTCTATCTCCAAGCAAGAGTTGTATGTTTGTAGTACCAAAATCGCAGACCTACTGGTGACTTCAGTCACCATGTAGTCAGAACTCTCAGCAAAATTGTTAAGCTTGCTCTTAAGCTGTGTTTTCGATAGACTATGGGCGGTGTTATTATGTGGCTAGTCACTAAATACTTGTAAAAATATGTTTAAAAAATACCCTGTGAAGTTTCTTGTCAGTTCTTCTTCGTGAGTGTAATCGAACCGCATAGAACAAATTGTGACAAGTTCGAGCGCAGTCTAACTGCCATATGAATGATCAATAAACAATACAATACAATACAATACAATACATAGTCGTGCGCTGCTTTAACTAAATCAGTTAACAGTAATTACGAGATCCAGAGTTAGACGTTATAAGGCGAAAAATCTGTTATCTTAGCCTGTTTTATAGGAACTACCATGGACGTTGCTGTAATGAATTGGTTTCCCTCAGCCCTCCTGTCCCCATCCGTCTCCGCCACACCCATCAGACTCGTTCGGAACATTCATATGTTGAGGACACCCAACTTGTAAGAACACATCGGTTTTCGAAATCTTTCCTGTGTCGAACGGCGAAAATATGGAAGCATCTTCCGGTGAGTGTTTTTCCCATACCTACAACCTGGGAATCTTCAAAAGGCGTGTTAATAAATTAGACGACAACCTTGTTGTCCGCCACAGTGCGCCTCTCTGAGGTTTCGCGAGGAATGGTGTTGTTGGCTGTGTCTGATCTTCCGTTGAAGTATGGGTACAGACATCCGCGCCGGCAGTCTATAAAAGAATATTTTCTTTTAATCTCTTGGATCTTTCACAGAATGTATTAAACGAAAACAGAAAATATCAAAGGTAGCGTAGTGAACATATACACAATACACGGTTTTTATAACTTTACGACTACATTATAACTTTACCACACACGATATTACGTTTCCTTACGATTACAAAAATTGTTAAATATTTTAATTATTTTACCCGACTTACGGTTTGCAATTTTTTCAGAGTGTTATGCGGCAAGGTGGTGCAACAAGAGGGGTCTACCTATCATGCAGATTATAAATTTGCGTTTATTTAATGATGAAATGAATATTTTCATCGATATCGATAGTTTACGATTGATAGAACATCTCTTGTGTCGCAGCCGGCTTGCTGCCCCGGCATCTGTGCTTGATTCCTATTGGTCGGCCAGGAGAGCGGGGGAATATTCACCTCACCGCTGCCAACATGATGGCGAGAAGGCGACTTCCAAGGTAGCTGTGGATAATAATTTTTTTTTTCTATTTCTCTGTAAAGAAAGTTGAAATTTAGGTCATTTTCAATTATATATCGAATTTGCCCTATCGATTGTACGTATATTTTACGTATTTATTGAGATATCTCTGAAAATAGTGACACGTTGCTCTATCCTCTGATATTGGTACCCCTGCACCGCCGAACTAGCGCCGCCGCCGCCGCCAGCGAAATGGCGGAAAATTCAAAACCTTCTGGACGCGCTTGCTTGAGTCGTTTTGAAGACTAGTTCAGTCAGTGTCGTCTGCATTTTCATTCGTTTTTTCTTTTTTTGGGCCACAACGGTGACGGGATGGTAACCCTCACCTTGGCACGGTCCTTCCATCGAGTCATGTAGCAGGTGCGTCTTCGTGCCTTACTTGCTGCTTGATAGCTATGTTGATAGGTAGTTATCATGTCCTAAATGGTCCTAATAGGTAGGTACCTACCTCCATTGCTGAACGGGATGGTCGGTGTTGTGCTGTAATTGACAAGAGTACTTACTTGCAGTACAACACCGATTACTCTGCTGACCCCGATTGTATACTGCGTGTGATATTGAATGTAAGTACCTACAAGGTACCGGTGTCGGTACCGGTCGTCTACAAATTTTGATTGTAAAAAAAATATTTACCTGTTCTTGGTTTTCTCGATGTTTTAACTTTTTTGTGTCAATCAATGCAAGCACAAGTGTCCCTCAAATTTTGTAAAGGGTGCCCCTGAATGAAAACCAGCTTCTCTAGATAGGGTTGCCAGGTGCCCGGGATTTCCGGGATTGTCCCGGGCTAGGCTCCAATGTCCCGTGTCCCGGGCGAAGGATAATTTTGTCCCGGTGAGTGCAATTTGTCCCGGGAAGAAAGATACGAGTATGTTTGTACATACTCACAAGAAATATGAATAATTAATGTAAAGGAAGATTCTACTTTCATTTTAGTGTAGTGTTGCTTACTAAAGTTGTTTGCTACAAAACAAAACTCTAAAAGTTCGCCGTAAAAAAGGAGCAACTGATCAAACAGTATTTTGTGTCATGATCCTAGTTTCGAGAAATTAGCAAAAAATATGTGTCTTGAAAACTAAAAATCATAGAAAGATGATTTTTTTTCTAATATATTTATTTTGGCGTGTAGATTATGATGATAAAATAAAAAATATACCCTTCCATTTCATAAATCTGTGTTTTTTAAATTATAATTTCAAACATAATACTCTTTGATGCGATCTTTGATCCATTCCATAAGAGAAGGATACCCAAACGTAGGTGATCACTCCACGATCTTAACCTCAAAACTTAGGAATAAAATACGATTTGACGCGGTCGCCAACATTCAATATTTTTTTAATAATACTAAATATTTTTTGATGTGAATTCTGTAAAAACACACATAAAGGAACTATTGAGCTCTACCAAAATAATTTTTTATCCATTTTTTTTAATAAATACACAAAAGACTGTTTGATCTGTTGCTGTTGCTCCTCTTAACAGAAAAATATTGTATTACATTTCTCCACCTTATTTGTGTAGGACTGTTGCAGGTAGTAGATATGTCCTGCCTGGGAAGGCTAACATCAGATCTGGCAAGCCTATCTCTAGACGAGATCGCGAGGGGAGGGTCCTTTTGTAGGGTTCCGTTCGGGACCTTATTACATACTAAGCCTACACCGTCTGTCCGTCTATCTTTTGAACCTTAATACCTTTTGTACCGTGTGGGGTCGGTACTTAAAAAGAATAGCCCCACTGCATCTCTCCCCGTCGCATGTCGTAAAAGTCGACTAAGGGATCGTCAGACTGGGCAGCTTAATGGTGCGGTCAGTTTACTGATGGATGACCGCCCGACTGTTGGAGGCTGACCGTGGTTCGGATACCACGTTAAACTGTAGGTCCCTTCCCTTCTTACCTTACTAGGTGGTAGGGTTTATCCCGGCCGGGTTGGTACCACCGCACTGAGCGAAACGTCGGTCGAAACGGCTATGTAAATAGTTCGTGTTTTCCGTCCAGTTCAGTGTAGCCGGCGCGAAATGAAGGGAAGCACTGAGATGGCACCTAGTTCACCCGGTGTTATGGGCTGACATCACGGATGTTGTAGGTGATGTAGCCAAACGTGTCAAGTTTCCATAAAAAAAAAAAAAAAAAAAAATAGGTAGCCGGTTTAAATTTTCACAAACTATGCCTTCAGAGGGTAAAAAAACCTACTTATGGACCTGTCAACCCGTATTCACCCGTACTCCTCTTTCAAGGCGCCGCGCCGCGCCGCTTTCGCTGGTTGGAGTAGAATGCATGCAATACAATCAATCAATCAAAAATTAGGTTTTTATTTTTTTATTCCAAAACTGCGGATCGAAACAAAAAAAGTAAAAAGCTAGGGATTTCGATATACATATATTCAACAAATAAAATATATTTTTTCCAAAGGCTTGATTTGATCACATTGCCTTAAATACGTTTTTATAACTAAATTCAGAGGCATGTTCATGATTTTTTTCTATCGAGGAGAAGTTAATCAAATCGTGTTTTCAAAAAGCTATCGATCTGCTCTGATAGATGAAGTTTTACATATATAATAAAACTGAATCTGTCAGGTAGGTAAGTAATAATGGCGGTATAGGTACTTCTTCAAATACAAGTCAGAATAACATGGTATACTCGGGTATACTATGGTTGAATTTGGAGGTTTTCCAGGAGTGTTCAGTGTAGTCACCCTCAGAAGCATTCATATGCGTTCGTGCGGACCATAGAGAAATAATATACGGGAGGACCTTCATACATCTATGGTGAGGACATTGGTCACTTGCATCGATGGTCACTTGTAGTTAAGTTGGTATGGATCAGGGATGTTGCGGATGCGATTTATTTGACATCCGCGGATACGGATGCAGATGCGGATTTTTGGACGCTCACATCCGCGGATGCGGATGCGGATGCGGATGTTAACAAGATTGCTTGAAGAGCCGGTTAGTTTAAGTCCTTGAATAAAAGAGATTATGCTTTTAATATCTTTTATTGATCAATACATTTTTAGTAAGAAAATTTCAAGATTGGGCTATTGTATTTAATGAAAAGTAACTTGTTACACTTTATGAATAACATTCACTTCTGGGACACTATACTTCGCCGCACTATAAGGTGAATTAATCTATATATTTAAGTACTTATTTCCAAAATTATAATAACAACACCCAAGATCAACCGCCCGTTCGGAGACGCTTCCCTTAACTAAAATTCTCTCAGTATATCGCGTAATAGGGCTGCACCCGCCGCGTAGTGTTGTAGATGGATGCTCGATGACCGATGTATCGAGTCGATGATCTTCACTCTATCAGTATAGTGGAAATGGAATACTCGAGTCGGAAATTCAACTTAGAAGACGTGTCGTCGCGCGTGTTTAGTTAGACACGCATGCATACACGAAACGTGACGGAATGAAATGACGCAATAATAATGGAAAACAAAGTCGTCAGCACTGCACTGCACCGTCGCACAGCATATTCCCTTCCTGGCCACTCGCGGACTCCGCCCAACTTCATTCAAGTCTCAACCTGCACTACATCCGCATCCGCATGAGTTCCGCATCGATTTAATGCGGATGCGAATGCAGATGCGGATGTCAAAATCAATGCGGATGCTCCGCATTTACGGATGCGGATGCGAATATCCGCAACATCCCTGGTATGGATGGAGACGGCTGTTTTGAGCTGAGAAAAACTCTCGGAAAAACTATAAGAAAGCAGTGGAAAGGCATTATGTTCCGTCACTAACATCACCACATCATGTGGTGAAGGTGGTGTGGATACGCCCCGCATACCGTTACCTACTATTGAAAGACCTATATAGACCGAAGGGAGGCTCTGACATGGCACCTAGATTACCAAGGTGTTATGGGCTGACACGAGGGCTGACATCACGGATGTAGTATGTGATGTAGCCAACCGTGTCAGTTTCATTATAAACAATAAAATACTCCAATAGTATAAACCTCCAAATGTGATAGGATAAAGTATACAGGGTGTTCGGCACATGGCCCGACAATTTTTTTTTTGTAGGTAAGTGCGGTCATTTGCATGGTTTTGACCTATGACACCTTTTGTCTGGTGTCACGTTGTGTCGAGAATGTCGAGATACGATTTTGTTTTCTTTATTTTTGAAAATTTCCAAAATCTTAGCTTTAACCCCTTGTAACTTTTTTGTTTATGATTATATCTGCTCGAAATAAAATTTATTTGATTTAACGATGTATCCTTGTTCCAGAAAAAATATCATTTGATGAAGTTAATACCGTAAAAAGGACTTATTACCTCCCAAAGTCCCGAGGACGAGTAAAAATATGACAGAATGTTAATTTCTTAATTCATAAAAAAAAACGGACCGCAATTGAGAGCTTCATTTTCACTTAAAAAGTTCGCTAGTTTACGCCCTTTCCAACGGTATACCACGATATTTTCTTCCAGACTACCTTTGGATGTTTCAGAGTTTGAAAGATTTAAGTAATTAGATGGTAGCCTTTTTCCACATTTCACCATCCCATGCGCCCTATTGCGGTTAAAACGTCCGCATTTTGCGGGCGTGGGTGGTGGCGCTGAAAAATTCGCTCTTATCGAACACAACGATGATGCGGCAATCGCATAGAATTCTCAACATTAGACGGGCATAAGCTTGACGAGTAGCTGGTACTTACTTAGCTATTATAAAGAGTGTGACAAAACAGACAAAATTACAAATATTTACTTTTTTTTGTGTGAGGCAGATACTTAAAAAAAACTATTAAAAAAAATTTAAAAACCGCCTTCAAAAATGTATGAAATAAAAAAAAATCTAACCTTAAAGTTGAAGGCGGTCGGTTTATTTTTGCTTGCTTTAGCACCACCACCGCCTTCAACTCTAGGGTTAGATTTTTTTTTATTTCATAAATTTTTGAAGGCGGTTTTTATATTTTTTTAAATAGTTTTTTATTTCACAGTTTTTTTTAGTAATTTTTTGCTATTAATGTACTAGGCGAAATCGCTCGGCCTTTGACTAAATTAAAATGGGACCACACGGGAAGCACCAGCTTTCAAATAAAAAAAGAATTTTAAACATCGGTTCACCCAGTCGAAAGTTCTGAGGTAACAAACATAAAAAAAAATACAGTCCAATTGAGAACCTCCTCCTTTTTTTTGAAGTAGGTTAAAAACACGTTAAAAAGAATAGCCCCACTGCGTCTCTCACCGTGCATGTCGTAAAAGGCGACTAAGGGATAAGGACGTGATGCCGTGCTAAAGGGCGACAGGCTTGCCACCTCTCACCTTGGCACGGTCCTTCCGCCGAATCGTGCAGCAGGTGGTACTTTGTGCCTTACTTGCTGCTTGATAGTTATCTTGTCCGAATAAATTTGCTAAAAATGGTGGTCGATGTTGTGTTGCATTGCAATTTTCCAGAGTTCTTACACCGATTACTCTGCTTACCCTGATTGTCGGGATACAGCGTGTGTGGTATGTATGTATGTATCGTGTGGCTGAGGGACCAATGGTACAGTCGAGAGAGACTAAAACACCTAGTTTAGGTAATGTACCGTGTGGGGTCGGTACTTAAAAAGAATAGCCCCACTGCATCTCTCCCCGTCGCATGTCGTAAAAGTCGACTAAGGGATCGTCAGCCTCGGCAGCTCAGTGGTGCGGTCAGTTATTGGATGGGTGACCGCCCGACCGTTGGAGGCTGACCGTGGTACGGATTCCACGTTAAACTGTAGGTCCCTTCCCTTCTTACCTTACTGGGTGGTAGGGTTTATCCCGGCCGGGTTGGTACCACCGCACTGAGCGAAACGTCGGTCGAAACGGCTATGTAAATAGTTCGTGTTTTCCGTCCAGTTCAGTGTAGCCGGCGCGAAATGAAGGGAAGCACTGACATATCACCTAGTTCACCCGGTGTTATGGGCTGAAATCACGGATGTTGTAGGTGATGTAGCCAACCGTGTCAGTTTCCATAAAAAAAAAAAATAAAAAAAACCTCTCCTCGCGAAACCACGCTCAGGCAGATGTGGGGACTGTTGCTAGGCTGTCTAGCCCGTTGATACGACGTTAAAACACACTTGCCTGAATACAGGTTCCACTCCGCACCCTATCGGTGCGACGAAGAAATGATGTTGAAAACCGATGCGTTCTCTATCTCTATGTGACACTTGTTGACTTACCAATCTTTATAAACTACTATAGCCGCTGCTCTGATGCACTCGCTTCCCTCATCGCTCCACCTCCTGTTCGTATTAGCCAAACTCGCCATATCGCGCGAAGCATTTCTTTATAGTCGAGAGAATTGTTTTTTCTAGACCGTTTTCTTAAGATGCTTGTACATTATGTTATTTATTATTTATTACTTACTAATATTTCTACCTGCTTACATTTTAAGAAATAAAGAATTATCTTATCTTATCTAATGTTATGTTATCTTATCTTATATTTTTCGAATGGCACGATTCTCTAAATCGTTGTTGTGTCGCACTGCAAAGGTATGGAACGGGCTTCCGAGGGAACATAATACTTCCCTCCCTACTCCTATAATCCACGGATCTTCAAATAGCTGGTTAATAAAATAAGCCTTTACCCAGCGACTTTAATCCGCCTACAAGCAGTGCCTACAAGTCGGAATAGAACATCCTCACCTCATCCAAGTAGGAACGGGCCAATACCAATAACGTGGTGGTACGGAACCCTCGGCGCGCGAGTCCGACTCGCACTTTCCTCTACAGAACCGGTAAGCTCTGGAACGCTCTCCCTGCCCATATATTTCCCCCCAAGTACAGTCTCGGGTCCTTCAAGAGGGGCGTGAATAGGCACCTGTCAGGCCGGCATGGCATTCGCAACCGCCGCATACGACCGAATGTCCATGGGCGTCGTTAGACACCTTATGGGTGGCTCGGCGCCACATGTCGCGCTTTCTATAAAAAAAATATAGCTTTTGTGAAATAAATGAATAGGTAGTTACCTACGTGTTTGGCACGAAGTAACTATTTAGTAATCTGTGGTTTGGCATTCTCTTACAATATGACGGATAGAATAGACAACACGAGGATAATCTGTGTAAGGTAAGGAAGTAATCTAGCTGAGGTGTGTTAGCATAGGCGCCGACTCCGTGGGTGCTCAGGGGTCCAGCACCCACGAGCGGTGAGTCGTGGGTGGAGCACCCACGACGATAGACATAAAAACTGATCAGGATCGGATTTGAGCTACCTACGATAAAAGTGCCTTATTTCCTTCCTACAAGCCTTTCAGCGGCCGCATTTATATGTACGAAACGTTATAGTTTTCTTATATTATTATATTATACTAGTTTTCGCCCGCGGCTTCGCTCGCGTGAAATTCGTATTTAAAAAGAAGAAAGTAAGTAAGCCCGCTACCGTGCCTTTATTTCGGCGCGCCCGCGCGGGGCAATTCGGTTTGTATGAGAGCCACATCTTAGCGTAACCAAATTTTATTTAGCCTATCCTGTGTCCCGTATAGTTAAATGTGCTTGTACTAAGTTTCATAGAATTCGGATGATCGTTTTAAGAGTTATGGGGGAACATACATACATACATACAGAAAAAGATTTCTAAAAATCATCAATTTAGTTTTAGTATCATACATAGAGTCTACGAACTCAGTATCTAATAAAACAAAGTAACTTACTCCATGACCATCCCTTACAGATTTATTAGATGATGATGATGATGATGATATTGATGATGATGATACCATGCATGCAATAGAATAGGTATAGGATGATAGGATCAAGATAAATTGTCAACTTTAGTTACTGCCGGGGTTTATCTAATAATTCGATTTAATTCATTATTAGTAGATACTATTTTTTTAAATTTATTATTATTAATTTCAGGATTAACTATATTTATAGCTGGAATTTCTGCTAATTTTGAGTATGATTTAAAAAAAAATATTGCTTTATCTACATTGAGACCTTGATTGAGACAATTAGGGTTAATAATAAGAATTTTGAGTATGGGCTATAGAAGCTTAGCTTTCTTTCATTTATTAACTCATGCAATGTTTAAGGCTTTATTATTTATGTGTGCTGGGGCATTGATTCATATAATAATAGAAAAACAAGATATTCGGTTTATAGGGGGAATTAGTAATTTTATTCCTTTAACTTATTTATGTTTAAGTATTTCTAATTTAGCTTTGTGTGGGATTCCTTTTTTAGCTGGATATGTTATGGGCTGACATCACGGATGTTGTAGGTGATGTAGCCAACCGTGTAAGTTTCCATAAAAAAAAAAAAAAAAAAAGATTCTCTACATGCGCAGGTACATTGGTGCGAATGTGTACTTAAATGCGGTGTGAAATTCAAAACATTGTGCGAATGTTTTACGAATCCATGCTGCCGGGTGTCGGGAGACTAAGAGAAAAATTGGAGAAGCGTATCTCCAGCAGTAGACGGCACCACGCTATTGGTGATGATTGTTCAATCTAGAATTTTTTATATTTATCTTCTATTCTATTTTTTTTTTTTTATAGACTACCGGCACGGGTGGCTGTGCCCAAAAGTTCAAAGAACGATTAACACACAGCCAATAACCCCACTCCTCGCGAAACCACGCTCAGAGAGGCGCCATGCCAGCTACAAGGCGGACAAAGAGGTTGTTGTCTAATTTATTGACACGCCTTTTGAAGATTCCCAGGTTATAGGTGGTGGGGAACACACTCGCCACATTCTTCTATATCAATAAAAACAAGTGGCTAAAGTAAAAAAAAATCTGCATAACATAAGCACCCACGAGGATTTCTAAAAGTCGGCGCCCCTGTGTGCCAGAGTGTGTGTGCGTTAGAGTGAGGGTGTGTGTGTGTGACCTAGCATGCATGGCAAGGCACTATTTTCGTCAGACAAATTGATAAATTGCACATCATAGGAAGCACCTGGATCTCGCAGTCTACGTCGCAAGGTAGCCACGCTTGTGAACATTTTGTACCATTGGGATCAATACTGATTGTATTATATGAACTATAATTGAGGAGGTTAAAAAGAAAAGGGCTTTTGGATTTGTGCCTTTTTGTACTGGAGTAATAATTTTTTGTATATGGATTTGTTACTTTTTGTTCCACAAGTATACGGATATGTGCCCCAAAGTGTGCACAAAGTTACAAATAATTGAAAATGTTACTTTAAGAACCACAGGGCGGCATTATGCACCGAAATTGGTTTGGATTTGTTCGAAGAGGAATAATTTAGTGTCGATTTTTTCGGATTTGTTACCTTTTGAACGAAATGTCACTTTTTGGTCGCTAAAATCAACCGGATTTGAGTACATTTTGATAATTACAAGGTGTGGAATCGATGCAATGCAGCATTTTAAGTAAAAAAAAAAAAAAAATTAAAACTGTCTAAAGTGGATTTGTGCCCTTTTGTTCTTAACCTCCTCAATTGCTGTGAGTTTGTATTAAAATTAATGAATATTATTTGGAACGGTTTTAATTAAATTGTTGAGTGTTTTTAGATAGATAGATAGAAATACTTTATTGCCCCAAAACATTTTACAGAAACAAGCACGCATGACACATAGTTTACATGAGGGGCAAAGGCCAACTTATCCCTTACAGTTATTTCTCCCAGTCAACCTACCTTTGCATGTTTGAGAGTCGTATGTTGTGAAATATAAGTAGGTAGTTTTGAAACAAAAGAATTGATTGTGGGAATGTAAAATATAATACAATGAATATAACTATAATATTATTTTTATATATAGAACACTAAAAATAATACTTATTTTTGTTCGAGGTTCATAATAACTTTGGTAAAAAGTAAGTGCCAAAGTGCCTCGAATAATGTTATATTTAAAAATAAATCTCTATTTCTTCCGATTAATTTAGTCCAATGTTAATAATAAATAGTCCCGTCATTATATCAACTAGCTACATTTCCAAAATAATCATTCAATAAATATTGATACAGTCGATTTGGTTAATCTCTATCTCTTCTCTACTTCTTATAAAAGGAAACGTCTGTCTGTTGTAACAATGGAAATATTAGTTCTTGAGGCTCACTATAGGCTATGGCTATATACCATCACGCTAACTAACCTAAGAGCTGAGCAGTATCAAAGAAAGTATAGTATGAACGGGACAGAGAGAGAATACAAGAGAAGCGATCTTTTATCATATTTTCGTTTAAATAGTATTTGTATTAAACCGAGTCTACCGCGAGCGAAGCCGCGGGCAAAAGCTAGTGGTAACTAAATGAGCACTGCTTGATGCACTTCAACAGCTGTCATTTCCATCATTCTTAAACCATCTAATTGAGTTATTTAATTTAAATCTGTTTTATTCATTTTCTACCTATTTTGTCATGCCCGAAAGTCCTTCTTTTGATATTGTTAAAAACATTACGTATTCTGTCGCAGATTTTTTTTCACACGAGATCAGGGGGCCTACTCCGAGTTAACGTGACAGCTACGTAAACGTCAAATACCGATCGAATTGAGTTTTTATGTATGGAGGGAGCATGGGAGCACAATACGCTCACCGCGGCGCCACTAGAGAGCTCCATACATAAAAACTTAATTCGATCGGTATTTGACGTTTACGTAGCTGACACATAGGCCCTCTGAACACTTTTTTGTAATCGTCAAGTTCTCCGTCTCTTGAAATTAGCATCTTTTTTTTCCAAAAATAATTTAAGTATTTTGCTCGGAATTTCAGCTTTCACTGCTGCAGACAAAATTGCCTCGCGTTGCGCGCGATGCTTCGATATGTAAGTAAGTGAAGAAGGCCATTAAAAACTTGCCACCAATTTATTGTCCAGTTAATTGCATGTCGTGTAAATGTAAATTTGTGTCGGAATACAGCTTGAGTTGCTTGATTTAGATGCTTGCTCTCATAAGTGCTACAAGTAGGGATACCAACTTTTTTGAGAAAAATAATAATTTAATAAACGATCAATTTATCATCCATCAGGCACAAGTCGCACACATAAATTACGTTAGGTACGTTTCTATGCAAGCCTAGCAACAGTCCGCAAATCTGCTGGCATGGCACCTAACTGAGCGTGGTTTCGCGAGGAGAGGTGATTTTGGCTCTGTCGACTGCACCATTGGTCTCTCGGCACAGCCACCCATGCTGGTTTACTTAAAAAAAAAGCGGAAACTAAACATTATTCTAAAGAAATGAAAATATTTTTAATTATATTTAGATGTTTGGTTTCTGGTATTCGTTTCATTCAGTAAGACTAGAAATTGAGTATTTTCTGATACATTATGGTTTATCAAAAGTATCAAGTAAATATATCGACCAAAAATAAAGCATGATTACCTTACTATGAAGTATGGTTGGCAACTCTAACTGAACCCTAACAAGTGATGCTGTACTCCTCACCTCATGTTATGACATCACACCGTTATCTATCAGCAATCCCGTCAAAACAAGGTACATCCAATCAACACTAAATATAGCATCAAGGCCTCTGACATCATCGTCGCTCGCTACACTACTTACTTACTCACAAGTCGAAAGTCGCACTCACGCAGTGTCTGTCATCGACTCACCATCATCATGCACAAGCTTTAAGCATGCTTTTTGTAACTTTCAATCAACTTGACTTTTTCTGTCCTTTAGTGTGGTCTGTGTGGTGACTGGTGGTGACGTCGTCGTCGTTATTCATTTTGAGAAATTCTCATTCGTTTGGATAAGTAGGCCTTTTAAACCTTCTTCTCTTCAAGTTAAAAGAGAACATATGATATTTCATCATAAAGAACACACAAACATTAACAAAAATAATTAAATCGAGACCTAATTAAAAATAACTAAATTAACTATAAAAATAAATCTAGCTATAAATAAAAATATTCGTCCATAATAGGGACCATAAGCATCGTCCCCATGACTGGAGCGGCGTTCCCCCTCTGGATCGCCAGGCTGATCCGCTGGTTGAAATGCGCCCGGGCACGGCACATTTTCTTGGAAAAACTGATCTCGTCGGGGCTCCATGCCACAAGAGTCTCTACAGCAAAGGCCAAAAACTCGTAGTTGTTCTTGAGTTGGTTGTATTTGGCATGTTTAACCGAGTTCGTTTTTTTTTTGTATTTTACTGCTATTGAAATATTAAAAATATATTTATTTGGTCATAAGTTCATATCATAACTTAGTGTACATTTTCTGTTTTATGTGTATAATAATGAGACCTAAAATTAAGAAAAATTTCAGCTAAACTACCTGTCGCATTGCAAATTGATTTTGAATAACGAGTTTTTGGGCTTTTTTTTAAAATAAATAGTAATAGGTCGACTTTTATTACTTCTTTAAATGTATACGTATACACTATACACGTCTGCGGGAACAAGACGGGGTAGGTCAAATAAAAGAACAGCGTAAATAAATATAAAAATGTTTTTTTATTTAATATACAAAATATAGGATTCTTGAAAACAACCTTGCTTTCTGTTATTTTACAACGGATGTTCTAGGTTCGATCTCAATTATTAATGATAGGTAAATTACATCCAAACGAAATACTATACTGATTGACATACATAAAGGTCAGCCTTATTAAGCCTTATTGTTAAACAGATCTTTTTCCTTAAGCCTACTATGTTTCTAAAGAGAAATAGCTAAGAATCATAAATATACAGCAATTTGTGTGTTGAAAATGCCAGGGTGGGAAATATAGCAGATCTTTAGTATCAAAAGTTAGAAAGCTATCCTTCCAAAATGCAAAAGAATATACAAACAAAATTTAATACTTATGTAGTTATGATAAATAAATTACAAAATGGCAGTTTGAGTGTGTTTTTTTATTATTCAAAAGGCACAATATTTATTCGACATCAGCTTCATGCTCCTCGTCGAATTCGGCGTCCTCGTCGGCGGTGGCCTCCTGGTACTGCTGGTACTCGGAGATGAGGTCGTTCATGTTGCTCTCCGCCTCCGTGAACTCCATCTCGTCCATGCCCTCGCCCGTATACCAGTGCAAGAAAGCCTTGCGTCTGAACATAGCCGTGAACTGCTCCGAGATGCGCTTGAAGATCTCCTGGATGGCGGTCGAGTTGCCGATGAAGGTGGCGGCCATCTTCAGGCCGCGCGGCGGGATGTCGCACACGGCCGTCTTCACGTTGTTCGGGATCCACTCGACGAAATAGCTGCTGTTCTTGTTCTGGATGTTGAGCATCTGCTCGTCGACCTCCTTCATGGACATGCGGCCCCGGAAGATGGCGGCTACCGTGAGGTAACGGCCGTGACGCGGGTCGCACGCCGCCATCATGTTCTTGGCATCGAACATCTGTTGTGTGAGCTCAGGAACTGTCAGAGCGCGATATGAACGGCTGCCGCGTGACGTGAGGGGAGCGAAGCCGGTCATGAAGAAGTGAAGACGGGGGAAGGGAACCATATTGACGGCAAGCTTGCGAAGATCGGCGTTGAGCTGACCGGGGAACCTGAGGCAGGTGGTGACGCCGGACATTGTGAGAGACACGAGGTGGTTGAGGTCGCCGTATGTGGGAGTGGAGAGTTTGAGCGTGCGGAAGCAGATGTCGTACAAAGCCTCGTTGTCGATGCAATAGGTCTCGTCGGTGTTCTCTACGAGCTGGTGGACTGAGAGTGTGGCGTTGTAGGGCTCTACGACCGTGTCGGATACTTTAGGGGAGGGGACTACCGAGTACGTGTTCATGATTCTATCGGGGTATTCTTCCCGGATTTTGGAGATGAGGAGGGTGCCCATGCCGGAGCCGGTGCCGCCGCCGAGGGAGTGTGTGAGCTGGAAGCCCTGGAGGCAGTCGCATGACTCAGCCTCCTTGCGGACGACGTCGAGAACTGAGTCCACGAGCTCGGCGCCCTCGGTGTAGTGTCCCTTGGCCCAGTTATTGCCGGCGCCTGACTGTCCGAAAACGAAGTTGTCGGGTCTGAAGATTTGGCCAAAGGGACCCGAGCGCACGGAGTCCATGGTGCCGGGCTCGAGGTCGACTAGGATGGCGCGCGGCACATACTTGCCGCCGGAGGCCTCATTGTAATAAACGTTGATGCGCTCCAGCTGCAGGTCGGAGTCGCCTTCGTAGGCGCCGGTGGGGTCGATGCCATGCTCGTCGGAGATGATTTCCCAGAACTGCGAACAAAAGAGAGTTCTATTAAACCACTGATCGGCAGAACGGATTAAAGAATACAGTATCTACCGCCGCGGAGTATTAGAGCGTGAAATTTGATGGAGACCGCGCGCGTTGCGGTCAATTCCACGCAACGCAGAGTCAGCCGAACTCGAGATTCACGAGTAATTGCGGATCCTTTTAAGGAATCTTGCTGGATCTTTATTTTTATTACGGTAGATACGCGATGACAACTTTCAAACCGGTTCAGGGTGTCGTCGCCTCGCCCCGGGCGGACGCGGACGGCGAGACGTGCTGCAAGCGATGTCTCTTGTTGTCTTATTTAAATATTCAGCGTTTCCATATCTGGAGGGTTCTCGTGTTATCGCAGATGTTTTAACGGTGTCTCTGATTTTCGGAAAGGGGAACCGTTCGCATAAATCAGATAGTCAACGCCGATAAATTGGGCCGACCTCTGGCATCGTCCCACGAGTTATGTTAATAGTTGATGTGATGAATGTAGGAGGGCGAGCAATGGAGGTTGTAATGAGGACAAACTACTTCAACGATAAACTATTTCATGTCATGAGATACGCCTACTATTTCCTCTCGTCGCTCGATTATCATAAGCTGTATCTAAATGAAAACTGGTATTGAAGATTGATCGTCCGATAGGAGAAACGAAACGTTATTTATTTTTTGCGTACTGTTTATACTTTTAAGTTGCATTGTATTTCAGTTCATTGTGCTTTCACTTTGTCTAATCTGATATCGCCGACACGGTACTTAAATATTTGAAGTGATCACTGCAAGTATTATTCATCATAATCAGCGGAAAGATAATGTTAGGACTTTCAATTCGGAGACATTTAGTGCAAACAATTTTTTTAATGGTCAGCTATAAAATAAAGCTATACAGATAGTGACAGAAATATATAACATGGAGTTTAAATTCGAAGAAATGGGAATTAAATTGACATTGTTACAAACAACCGTGTGTACCGTGTGGGTTCGGTACTTTAAAAGAATAGACCCACTGCATTTCCCCCCCTGCATATCGTAAATGGCGAGTAAGGGATAAGGACAAGATGCCGTGCTAAAGGGCGACAGGATAGCCACCTCTCACCTTGGCACGGTACTTCCACCGAGTCATGCAGTAGGTGGGTCTTCGTGCCTTACTTGCTGCTTGATCGATTTAATCTTGTTCGAATACTTTGCGAAACGTGGTGGTCGGTGTTGAGCTGCAATTTACCAGAGTTCTTACAGCACAACACCGATTACTCTGCTTACCCCGATTGTCGGGATTCTGCGTGTGTGATATGTATGTATGTATTGTTACAAACAAATATAACAGGCAGACATACAACACAAACCAATATGAAATATCTGACATTTATTTTAAAGTATTATAAATAAGAATTGCAAAGGTCATTTCTAAAAAAATTAAGCTCATTAAAGAGGCGCCATGAAGGCGAACAGAATGAGTTAAAACGATTCTTACAAGGAGAGGAGTGTCTCATTGCGTAACAGAACAATGGAATGATTTATCATCGTGTTCACTGAATGGAGTTCACCTCGGTACGGCCGACGACGACGCCCACGTGTCATACGTTACTCCAACTAATCCAACCATAGTACATAATGATAATAATGAATGAATGACAGAGTCGAAAGGAAAGGAATATTGTAGTTGCAAAAACTGGTTACGGAAGTTTTATTATTTTCGTTGTGAAAGTTATAAGATTGTTTATAATTGGCTTTATATAGTCATATTTGCAATCGAATGTTGATTGAATGATGTTACTAAAGATATCGATGATTAAAGATGGATGTTACATTGTTTAATTGTTCGTTGTAAGCGCTTTTGAAAGGGAGATTACAATTTGGTACTCTTTCATTTACAAACATTCTACCTAATTCAAATATTGTTTTATTATAATACTAGCTTTTGCCCGCGGCTTCGCTCGCGTGAAATTCGTATTTCAAAGGAAGAAAGTAAGTAACTAAGGGCGAGCTGGGTTCAGGTAAACGATAAACCGTCTCGAAGAAAGTGAGTAACTTTTTGAGGCCGAAGGCGGAGTTGCGTTCAGGAAGACGATAAACCTTCTCGAAGACAGTAAGTAACTATGGGCGAGGCCGAAGGCCGAGCTGCGTTCAGGAAGAGGATAAGCCATCTTTAAGAAAGTAAGTAACAAAGGGCGAGGCCGAAGGCCGAGCTGCGTTCAGGAAGAGGATAACCTTTTCGAAGAAAGTAAGTAACTATGAGCGGGGCCGAAGGCCGAGCTTCGTTCAGGATGAGGGTAAACTTTTCGAAGAAAGTAAGTAACAGAGGGCGAGGCCGAAGGCCGAGCTGCGTTCAGGAAAACTGAACCTTCTCGAAGACAGTAAGTAACTACGGGCGAGGCCGAAGGCCGAGCTGCGTTCAGGAAGAGGATAACCTTTTCTAAGAAAGTAAGTAACAGAGGGCGAGGCCGAAGGCCGAGCTGCGTTCAGGAAGACGATAAACCTTTTCGAAGACAGTAAGTAACTATGGGCGAGGCCGAAGGCCGAGCTGCGTTCAGGAAGAGGATAAACCATCTTTAAGAAAGTAAGTAACAAAGGGCGAGGCTGATGGCCGAGCTGCGTTCAGGAAAACGATAAACCTTCTCGAAGACAGTAAGTAACTATGTGCGAGGCCGAAGGCCGAGCTGCGTTCAGAAAGAGGATAACCTTTTCGAAGAAAGTAAGTAACAGAGGGCGAGGCCGAAGGCCGAGCTACGTTCAGGAAAACGATAAACCTTCTCGAAGACAGTAAGTAACTATGTGCGAGGCCGAAGGCCGAGCTGCGTTCAGGAAGAGGATGACCGACCTTTTCGAAGAAAGTAAGTAACTTTAGAGGATGACCTTAAGTTATGACCTAAACTTAAGAGGATGACCTTTTCGAAGAAAGTAAGTAAGTAGAAAGAGGGCGAGGCCGAAGGCCGAGCGAAGAAGACGATACATTCTCGAAGACAGTAAGTAACTATGGGCAAGGCCGAAGGCCGAGATGTGTTCAGGAAGAGGATAAACCTTTTCGAAGAAAGTAAGTAACAAAGAAGTTACTTTCTTCGAGAAGATTTATGGTCTTCCTGTATGCAGCTCGGCCTTCGGACTCGCCCTCTGTTACTTACATTCTTCGAAAAGGTTATCCTCTTCCTGAACGCAGCTCGGCCTTCGGCCTCGCCCTTTGTTACTTACTTCTTAAAGATGGTTTATCCTATTCCTGAACGCAGCTCGGCCTTCGGCCTCGCCCATAGTTACTTACTGTCTTCAAAAAGGTTTATCGTCTTCCTGAACGCAGCTCGGCCTTCGGCCTCGCCCTCTGTTACTTCCTTTCTTAGAAAAGGTTATCCTCTTCCTGAACGCAGCTCGGCCTTCGGCCTCGCCCATAGTTACTTACTGTCTTCGAGAAGGTTCAGTTTTCCTGAACGCAGCTCGGCCTTCGGCCTCGCCCTCTGTTACTTACTTTCTTCGAAAAGTTTACCCTCATCCTGAACGAAGCTCGGCCTTCGGCCTCGCCCATAGTTACTTACTTTCTTCGAAAAGGTTATCCTCTTCCTGAACGCAGCTCGGCCTTCGGCCTCGCCCATAGTTACTTACTGTCTTCGAGAAGGTTTATCGTCTTCCTGAACGCAACTCCGCCTTCGGCCTCAAAAAGTTACTCACTTTCTTCGAGACGGTTTATAGTTTACCTGAACCCAGCTCGCCTTTAGTTACTTAATTTCTTCGTTTGAAATACGAATTTCACGCGAGCGAAGCCGCGGGCAAAAGCTAGTGTCTTTATAAATTATAGCCTTTTTGATGTATAAGCTATAGTACTCATCAAAAGGCTCATCAAAATCTGTTCAGTAGTTTTTGCGTGAAAGAGGAATATAGTGCGGCTGTTCGGTTCGCTGTTGAGTTTATAGGCCGCGCCTCCCCCGCGCCGCCGCACCGTGCCGCCACGCCGCCAACTGCCGCCGCTCGCTCGGTAAATACCTATGTATAGTACTAAGGCGCGCGGATTGAACATATCGGTTTGTATGGGAGCCACATCTTAGCGTAACCGGAACTGAATTTTATGTAGCCTATCCTGTGTCCCATATAGTTAAATGTGCTTGTACAAAGTTTCATCGAATTCGGATGATCGGTTTAAGAGTTATGGCGGAACATACATACATACATACATACAGAAAAGATTTCTAAAAATCGTCAATTTAGCTTTAGTATCATACATAGAGGCTACAAACTCAATATTTCCTAAAACAAAGTAACTTACTCCATGACCACCCCTTACAGATTTATTATTAGTATTGATTGATATGATGATATTGATGATGATTATTTTATAAGAAGTACCATTTGTAGCACTGGTTTGCTTGATAGCAAATTAGTACTTTCTCATAAATTTGAGATCACATATATTTTAATTATTTAATTTTATTGTAAAAACTAAACAGGACAAATTCAAGCGTAGTGTACTACCATACGAATGATGAATAAAGAAGAAAGAAGAATAAAGAATTGTTATTTAATTCTTTGGTCATCTAAGTATGTAAGGACGTGCTAAATTCTTTGCCACATCACTTCAGACAGCATCTCTTATACTTACTGTTATCTTCAGTAGTCTTACGTAATAGTTCAGCAGGATATCTTACATAACACCAGCAGTTTACGTACCTACATCCTACATCGATCGAGTCTCGCGGCTCTAGCCCGGACTCTGGCACTTCGGAGTTCGTCGCCCACGCGTCGCGCCATATTTGTAACTTGTCCATATAAGCGGTGAGCGCCTCCGCATATGGCCTGGCCTGGCCGCCATCGAGACGTGCCACCGCGTACGGTTTTTGAACACGAATTATTGAACGTACGAGAATGGAATTCATTAATTTTGTCGTGCTAAAGGGATTGGTTGCTGACGACACGTAAGGAATTATTCGATTCTTGAAATTCTCAGGTAGAACTCATGTTTTATATGCAAAGTATTGTATGTAAGTACCGTTTTGTGGTGCAGAGGGCGCAATTTATAATCTGTACCGTAGGATTGATGCAGACCTATGAAAAGTTGAAGGTAATTATATATAATGTTCTAGTTTTTCAATCTATAGGATCATCTCTAGTAAACACAAAGGTGAATGAAACAGCAAATGTTCAAAAACTTCGCTCAATAGAAAAAAAATCCAAGTATACCACTATTTCCAATACTCGGTAAATGATGAATGTTGTTTTTAAATTATTTTTCTCTAAATACAATTTTAATTCCTTTGTTAAACCAAATCAAAGAAAGTTATAAAGTTAAAATTTTTCATACTAATAAAAATAAAAACTACTTGTGTGTGACTAATTCGCGTCTCCGTAATTTTGATATATACGCCTTTGAGGCGATTCCATCCCGCTTCTATCTAGGTACTAGAAGAAAACTGCATCGCAGTCTCGTCTCTACTGTTCCCGCTCCTCATTTCGCTGAGGGCATACGGTATTTATTATGGACGATATCCTCTTAAGTATCATCCTTCGTCGGAGCGAGAAATATAGATCAACTGTGTTACACTTGTACTTGTGTCAATCTGTGATCAACTGTGTAATTCTTGATTATTAATAGTTTCATTAATCACAAGAAATTAATGAACGTTATACAATATTAGATCTACGATGAAAAATAAATAGCTCGAAATAAATAGATTAATATTAAGTACGTCATGTTAATTGATCTTCACAAAGGGGACGGATACGCTTTCATACAATCTTTGGGCCCGATTGTAAAACGATGAAAATTGTGTCAATTAATAGCCTAAATAGCATTAAATCTTCACTGAAAATTCAGCAGATTTTCGCGATCTGAGAGCAGAGTTTTTAGAGATTTAGTAAAAGTTAGGTTAGCTATTATCACCGCTTATTACCCACTCAAAATTCACTTCAGATTCAGCTTCACATCTGCTGTTGATGTTTGCTTCAAAATAATAAAATAATGCAATATAATATCGAAACTTTTTCAGAATTCTAGTTATTTATGTTTTGTAAATATTATGAAATGAAAATACAACTGACAGCTATGACAGCTCTTCTTCTTTATAAATTATTTCCTTTTATCACAGACAAGTAGAATGTCGTTGTCACAGACTATTATATGGATACTAGCGTCCTTTTATTATTGTGAATGTTTCATTTTTTTAAATAGTATAATGTTAATTGTAATGGATTTAATTACTTTAATTGAGTTATTCATTTGGTGCTAGCGTTTTTATTTTTAAATGTTTAAAATCATGTATCTACACTAATACCTAGATATGTAGTTTAATCGTAATCGTTTTTTTAACACTTTTTTTTAAGATTTATCGTTTTCTAGATTAAGAATTGGGTTGATATTTTACAGTTTGATAAAGAAAAATATAACCATTTTTTGAACCATACCTCATTTTATTACAATCGGGCCCAAACAACCCCGTCTCCATAACTTATCTATCAATAATTAATTAGTACGCGTAATCCAATTACTATAATGTTTGTTTTATCTATGGTTTTTGTCAGCCACGGTAGCTCAGTGGTGGTGCGATCAGGTCGTTCGTCATCATAAGTACACCTGGGCGCGGTCAGAACTCCGATGGGTGACCGTTCGACCATTGTTGGAGGCTGACCGCGGTTCGGATTCCACGTAAAACTGTAGGTCCCTTCGCTTCTTACCTTACTAGGTGGTAGGGTTTAACCCGCCCGGGTTGGTACCACCGCAGCACTGAATGAAGGTCGGTGGAAGCGGCTATGTAAATAATTCGTGTTCAGTTCAGTGTAGCCGGCACTACCAAAGGGAAGTACTGACATGGCATCTAGTTTACCAAGGTGTTATGATATGAGGTGACATCACGAATGTTGTAGGTGATGTAGTCAACCGTGTCAGTTTCCATAAAAAAACGGTTCAGGTCCATGGGCGCCGAGGCCGTGCCACCCATAAGGTGTCTCACGATACTCATGGACATTCGGTCGTATGCGGAGTTACGAATGACATGCCGGCCTGAAAGGTGCATATTCACGCAACTCTCGAAGGACCCGAGACTGTACTTGGGGAACAACCGGTTGGTTGGCACGCATCCGCGGTAAGTCCGGTAAGTTCAACGTGTAGGGATGCAATCCCTGCCCGGTGCGCGTGGTTTCACTATTCCACTGCCTATAAAATTATAGTGTTGCTTTGATATAAGTAGGATCAAACAGTCCTGGCAGGTCTGGCAATAAAGTTTTATGACCTAGGGAAGCGCAACTGCGCGCGATGCTTTGTCGATAAAAATGTAAAAGTTATTCAGGCTTTTTATTTTTTTAATAATATTCTTTAAGGTACAGCCTATTTAAAACTCTTACTACGTAAGGTAGGTATATAAAAAACAAACATACGCACATATTTGTCGTCGCACGCGCCGTAAATGGTAAAAGTGAGTAATATGTTTGCGCTTTTGAGCTCAGGGTTGTCCTTACGTCACCTGCTTCGAGGCACTCAAATGTATCACTCGCGGATTATGCATGTATCAAACATTTGCGGTTTTCGCGAGAAACGGTGGACTATAAGATGTGTTTTTATTATTCAATTTATTCAAGTAAAATAAGGCCGCGACACAGTTTGTGCGTAGGCAAAAGGGGAAAGATCTTTACAGAGATGTCCTTAGGAGGAAAAACCAATTGTATTTCCATGGCAAGGACATTGTGTGTGATACTCGTAGTTATAAATGACTGTTATTTTTAAAACTAAACAGCCTTACTCACGGTTCTTCACGAGCTATGTGGCTCGACGTGGGCCATACGCTTGGTCCGAAAAGTCGAGCCACATAGCTTGTGAAGAACCGTGAGTAAAGCTGTTTTGTTTTAAAAATAATGTCTAACAACCACGGTAATTTAAAAACCCATATAAATGACTACATTGGAAAAATGTATTTTTGACAATTTAGGACATTAAGAGAAATGTATTTTTAGCCAATTTAGGACATAGGGAGACGAGAAACAAATGACATGCCTAGTTGGCTCAGTTGCATAATTTTTAGGGTTCCACACATCGAAAGAGGAAAAAATTGAACCCTTATAGGATCACTCTCGTGTCTGTCTGTCTGTCACAGGTTATTTTCTCCGAACCTACTGTACGAAAAAAAAGTTGAAATTTGGTACATAATGTAGAGTTTGATGATGACCCAATCACGGACGTATGAACGAATTTAGATTCTGGGGGACAAATAAGAAAGTTATAATTTTTTATTTCAAGTGCTTCATGTCTAATAACATGACTCGTTGATATTGAAGAAAATACCAAAATCGAGCATTCCCTCTCCAAGCACGGGGGAGGTATGTATGACCATAGACATTGATAATGTTAAAATTAAATATTCTCTTTTATAATCTAAGTACATACTTATAAATCAAGTCAAGATTAATTTTCGTCAAAAATGTCGACTCTACTCACTTAACTAAATTATACAGTGTAGGTAGGTGAAAGGCGAAATGTATTTGGCCGCCATATTTATTTTTTCTTACATTTATTTTTGTTTATTATTTTCACTTCACTAATTCACTTTCAATTTCACAACGGTGGCGGCGGCACTCCAAGATGCTAAAATATTACGTGTGCATGTGTGGTGGTGCATACTCTCTCTTATCCTAGCAAGAACACACGCAGGGTTGTCGACAGGTAACTAACGTTTTGCATCCGAATAAAACAAAATGTTTTCAAAACATTGAATTAACCGACTTAAAAAACAACTAAAACTTAAAAGTGTTAAATAATATTTTGATTAATATTCGGACCCTTGTGTTGAAGGCGGTACAAAAGCACAAAAGGGGTCCATCTATCAATTTTCAGGTGTGCAGAATTATGGCAATTCGATTTATAGTTTTAGAGAAATTCTTGGACAAACGTACAGGTCGGTTAACTAAAGCTGGCACGTACACAGTACTCACACCAATGCAATTGCCCGCGTGCGAGTGAGACGTCGCACTGCATACGCATCACGAAAACCCGATCTGTCTCACTCGCACGCGGGCAATTGCATTGGTGTGAGTACTGGTTACGTGCCAGCTTTAGTTAACCGACCTGTGCATACATACACTTAGGAGGCGCACCTGTTTAGAAGCCCACATAGACGAATATTGCCCAATTCCAACGGTATTAAATACATACGGGTCGAATTGATAACCTCTTTTTTTAAGAAGTCGGTTAAAAAACTACTCCTTCCCGGAGTTTTGAGATTTTATTATTGCTTCCGAACTGGGTGGCTGTGCTCGAGATCGAAACGTCAGGCGGCGCAGCCAATTTCACGCCCGAAGAGGTGCCAGTCCGGCTTGAAGGCGGACTAACGTCGTCGCTGGGGAAATGTAGGAATAGGGAATATTTTTTTTTATTTTTTTTTATGGGGAGCACGACAAATGTCGCGCGCCAGACTAACGCAGAGATATTCCCCGGAAGCCTACATTCTAATATTCCCCGGAAGCCGGAATTCTAAATTCAATGCGAAGAAGAACTGACAAACAAACTTCGCAAGTCACAATGTTTTGTTAGTACCTTATAGTTATAAGCATTATAGTATCTTACAAATAATTAACCTATACTACCGCTCACAAGAACATTAATATTTACAGCATAAACATGAATACTCCAGAATCTGCGCACTCTGCCTATTTACATTACCTATATCTGTTGTATAGTGCCGTCGTCAATTTTGTTTTGTGGGGTAAGTACTCATTCAACTTTTAGAACTTTTGAAGTTATCAAAAAGCTATATTTTATTGTATTACTGCGACAAAGTTTTCTTACACAAGAAAGCGCCCGACGGACGAGTGAGAAGAGAAATGTGGTAGAGCTTGCGTAGAGCAGCGACGACGGGTTTACGCTGCCCGTTTGAACTGGCAACAAAAATGGTAAGTGGCTTTTTTACTTGCAACGTCTTCAACATCTTGAAGACGACCTTGCTAGGAATTGACCAAGACGATCAATAAACAATCGATACTGTTGTCGATACTCATATTTTTAGGGTTCCGTATCCGGTACCAGACCCTATTACAAAGCCTACGCCGTCTGTCTGTCTGTGCCCGTCCGTCTGTCCGAGTGCTGTATCTCTTGAACCGTAATAGGTAGCCCGTTGAAATTTTCACAGAATATGTGTTACTATTGCTGATATAACAACAAATAATACAAATAAGAAAAAGTAAAAAATCACGGGGTTTCCATAGAAGAAGTATGAATTACGTCGGCGGAAAGCAGTGATTCCGTACCGCTGAATGCCGGGAGGACTGGAGGAAAATTGGAGAGGAATGGACACGCGGACTGACTGACTTACATTAACATGGGTAAACTTGACGTACCTATGACGAGGAAAGTCCGATTGCTGAATTGAAGATAATAATGTATATCCTTACTTTATCTAAGTTATATACAACATATTTCTTATGAACTCTCCGTCTTTTTCACATTAATAACTTGACGATCGTTCCTTAGATTTTTTTTTATTTTTTTTATGTGGTATGGATGGCTGAGTCGGAGGGGCCAAAGCGCATGCTCCGACCAGCCAATTTCACTTCTGAGAAGGTAGGTGCCATACCGGAGACTTCCCTGGATTGCTGGCTATACTGGACTAGAGGAGAACACAACCGAGGTTGCTATGCTGTTCTTGATCTTACATCCAGTACGGTGGTACCAACCCAGTCGGCTACAATTTGAGCCTACCACCTAGTAAGGGGCAAGGGAAGGGACCTACAGTTTTACACCGGTTCCGAACGGTGAAGCAGCAGGTGTAGGTATGCACGTACATTTTTTCGTCAGAAAAAACTCATTGGTACACGCCGACCGGATTCGAACCTCGGACCTCCCGCATGAGAAGCCGATGCCCAAACCACTCGGCCACCCGCCGCACACTATACGATCAGTATGGAGAAGGTTGGTCAAAAATGGAAAAACAATATTCTGAAATCCTATACAAAGTCAAGTTAACTCGGTGGAGCAATAGTCGCTCGAATTTCCCCCACTCATTTCCGGGCCCGAAGGGCTTGCGTATCGTTTCCACAGACAGTCTCTCTAGGTAGAGCAGCGCGAGTGCAAATGTGGCGCCGCGCGCATACGCAACTAATTATCGTGTTTAATAAAAGTGCAGTGAACTGCCATCATGGACATCACACTTGAAGGTATTTATACTTTACTACATTGATATAAAAAACCAAATCTTTTAAAAATTCAGTCATGTACCCATGAAAAAAATATTCCAAAGTTTATATAAAAAAAAATACCAAAGTACATATGTTCAACGAGAGTTTTAGTAGTGTGTTCCATCGAGTTCTATCAATTCAACTATCACACGTTATAGAGATCCTCGTGGTCTTCTTGGATCGTTAATAATATCAATGCGATTTTATGCGCTTTATACAGGGTTTGTGTTTTTCTGTTACAGATACGCCCGTCGTTGCACGCGCCGCGGTTTCGTGCACTGGTGGCGGGATGTCTTATACACGATTACAACTATTTGATATATTTATGTCTAGTACCAAAACAAGCTGGATTTCCAAAACTAAGGATTTACGAGATACCTACTATATTAAAAAATTCTCAACATGTGCATGACCGATAAAAGTAGAACAATCTGATTAGGTAACATAGTTTATTACTTTTTATTTTATTGTTTGTTAATAATTATTTATAATTTTACTGCATTAAACACTTTATAAACAAAATGATATTTTAATGAAGTATGTACATAAAAAAAAATATGTAGGTATGTAATAAGTACATATTTATTTTCTTCTCCCTTACCACAGGTAAATTGTATATAGGAGAGAAATAAATGTTTTACGACAATAAGGCTTACTTTTTATACCTACTTATTTAATTTTAAATTAACAACGAATTATTCAGTCATATTTCAAGCATTTATATAAATTTTAAGAATTAAAGGAAGAGAAACCTTATATACTGATGCAGAGGTTACGGGAGAGGCCTATACTTAGCAGCAAAGTGATCGATTAATTTTTATATAACTAATAAAGTAATATTAATATTAAATGATGACGCAAAACATATCATATGAATTATGACCATGTTTTGAGCAAAAATCGTATAGTGTGCGCCGCTCAGATAAATTTTTTCACGGAATTATGCAACTAAGTACTGATATCGCGTTTGCATACGTTAATACCGTGTCGTGCGTGATGTCATTGATCCTTTGTATTATAATATCTCAGTGATAGGATATCATACAAATTCTTATTATAACTTCTTTCATTATAAGCATACATCGGAATCCGCGGAGCACGAATGCTTGAAGAGCGTTTAGTGGTGGGACAATGTATTCACAAAAATCGAAAATGTATCGATATTTTCGAAAATATGGAATAATGTAGATAATTCAAAATATAGTTATTCCTATATATAGTTGTTTCGTACTTCGTACTCGCACCTACGTTTTATTTTCTACAGGAATAGTTTAAATCAGCAGTTCTCAGTTCATGGTACGCGTACCACCAGTGGTATGCGGACTGCTTCGAGGTGGTACACGAAAAAATTAAACATTATGCTCTACAAAAATTTAATAAGCGGCAATAAAAAGTGCCATAATCAACGAATTAAATTATCGGGAAGTGGCATACAACAACGGTCCGAATTGAGGCGCGCTATTGGTGAGCATTCGGCACCCTCTCCAATCGTTGTCTCTCCTTTATACGTATCAAATTGCCATTTAACCGTCTTACTCTATCGACGTTCACAGAGCGGAAACGTAACGTGATGTATGAGGCGCTCGCGCACTTACGCTGTTTTAAATATTGGCAATATATAGAAGAACTGCAATCGCACCTTTCTACCGGTAAAATGTATGACGAGGGCCCGTCCAGAAAGTAGAATGTCGTTGGCCATAATACTAATTTGAAAGAGAATTTAAGAATGTAGATATAAATAAAAGATAAGTATTATTATTAGCTTCTTGCAGGTAAAGGTGGTACGCGCCGCGCAAACATATTGGTTTTAGTGGTACCAGAAAAACAAAGTTTGAGAACCACTGGTTTAAATTATAGCAGATATTATTCGAAAACATCGGAATTCCAACCTTTGTGTATGCATTTTGTAATCAGAAACAAAATCAGGATCTCTATTTGTGAATTACATGTCAAATATAGACAATAAATAGACATAAAAACCGGCCAAGTGCGAGTCGAACTCGCGCACCGAGGGTTCCGTATCGCCATGTCATGGTCAGCCCCACTCACGCCATCTATGGCGTGCTTATGAAATGCTTCATATTAGTTAAGATCCATGATTAGTTAAAATGCCTCACACTATTTTCGGTAGATGGTGCGTTAGATACACTTTTTGGTTTCTTCTATGGGAACCCCCGTGATTTTTTTAACTTTTTTTTTATTATTTGTTGTTATATCGACCATAATAAATAACACATATTCTGTGAAAATTTCAACGGGCTACCTATTACGGTTCAAGAGATACAGCCCTCGGACAGACAGACAGATTGCAGCGTAGGCTTCGTAATAGCACATTGTTTATTGTTTATTTAGCATCTATTGGCAGTACACTGCGCTCAGATTTGTCATATTTACATTGTAACATTCCGCCAGTTTAATTATCACAGCGAAGAAGAACTGACAAGAAACTTCATTGGAAATGTTTTTTCGACGTACGACGCATACGGAACCCTAAATTGGTAACATACGAACTGAACCGGTTATGCCACAAAAACTGTCTATGTAAGTAAGTACCTACGTACGAGAGCACCTATGACAGTGCTGAGTTATGTATGTATGGCATTTTCAGCATCCCGTCCGGACCAACTCAAAACCAGCACTGCATCGAGTTCAGAAACGCACATATGAACCAGCCATGCAATCTGTCGTCCCAGAGAAACCCCGCGGTTTCGACACCCAGTCTTCTACTAGTCGAGATGAGAGTACAATGCGCTCTTTGTCTAACTGTCGTCATGTTTGCATGAGAGGCGTCTGAGAAAGCGAGGAGGATCTTTCACTCAACACGCTGCTCGTCTGGCCTTGTGTTGACAGACTTATGCATGCAGTGTACATAGAACAGTTAGATATGAAAGTGTTTTTTTTATATAATCCGGTATGAGTGGCTGAGTCGGAGGGGCTAAAGAGGTTATTTCGTATTCGTCACCGTTAAATGTTGCATGAAAAAATCGGTTTCTTGCACTAATTCTTCGCATTCGTCACCGTAATATAATATTATTGTAATTAATATTTCTTCGCATTCGTCACCAGTGTTGGGCAGGTACAGTCGGGAGATAAAATAAAATTGCGTATTCAATAATCAATGCTTAAAGCACATGCTCTGGCTAGCCAATATCACTTCCGAGAAGGTAGGTGCCATACCGGAGACTTCCCTGGATTGCTGGCTATACTGGACTAGAGGAGAACACAACCGAGGCTGCTATGCGGCCATCTTACATCCAGTACGTTGTGGTACTAACCCAGTCGGCTACAATTTGACCCTACCACCTAGTAAGGGGCAAGGGAAAGGGGGGGAAAGTGGAGATAAAGCTTGAGAACCTTGTCGCACGCATTGGCAGACAGTTTTTTAACCCCTGACGCAAAAAGAGGGGTGTTTTATACTATAAGTTTAAAACGTATGTATGTGTGTGTATGTGTGTATGGGTGCGTCTGCTGTGGCATCGTAGCTCCCAAACGGATAGACCGATTTGGATGCGGTTTTCTTTTATTAGAAAGCTGGTTTAATCGGGATGGTTCTTAGGTGTGTTTGTAATCAAGTAATTAAGTCATCAAAAAAATCATTATCTTAAAAAGTGCACCGAATTTGCATGCGGTTTTTTTTCACTTTTTCAATTTATTATTTTTATTATGTGTATATCCGCCAAAATAACACATTTCGAAATATGTGAAAATTTTAACCGGCTAGCTATTACGGTTCCAAAAATACAGTCATCTGTCATCGGACAGACGGACAGACAGACAAAGCTCGACTGTAGGATTAGAGGTAATAGGCTTCCTTACGGGGCGGGGTACATACGGAAACCTAAAAGTTTATATCTGGGCCCACAGGCGACTTAACGTCTGTGTCTGGGCCATACAGACCAATACCTATGTATTTTCTGGCATTTTCACCGGTTCACACCTATTTATCGTCATAGAACACACATTTTTGGTATTTTTATCAAGTATTAGATTCAGATTCAGATTCAGATATTTATTTCGCCATAAAGAACACACAACAATAACAATATTTCATTGAGACATATGCATATTCAGTATGGTTCGTCATCATTTTTTATGATGTCCCGTTCAGTAGTGCAATCTATAAGGAAGAACCGGATAAGAAACCTTACAGAGCTTTTTTTAAATATAACTTACATACTAAGTTTTCATTATGTTAAATATAACATACTATATCTAAGCAAAGAATTAAAAATACTAAGTCAAAAATATACCCATTAAAAAAGATAATAAAATACAAAACAAAGAACATAGGGTTCAGTCAAGTTATTAATAAAATTTGTGTTTATGCATATAAACAATTTGAATTATCAAAGTCAGCAGAATTTGTATTTACAGTATAAAAAAAATTCACTTAACTTATAAAATGGATTGTCTAAGAGAAATATTTTCAAGTATTTTTTTATTGAGACAAATGTATGCATCTGTAAAAATAAATTCTATTCTATTCTATTGCACTTATTAATTGATTCAATCTACGGTCCGATAGTGTAGGTCTATAGATACCTACCACGTTGATGGAGAAAGTGCGAATTTTGTAAGTAAAAGGCAAATAGATCTTGCTCCACTTTCCTATGCTAACTGGACCAGTCGGTACCTACAGAGCGGACTCGCGCGCTGCTGTCGTATCGTACTCATGTCATACATACTGCGCTTTCATAGTACACGACCGTACACGACCATATACATACATACATAACTCTTTTTATTAGGGTTCCGTATCCGGTACGGGCACAGAATCGGGGCCCTATTACTAAGCCTACGCCGCCGCCGTCCGTCCGTCCGTCCGTCTGTCCGAGGACTGTATCTCTTGAACCGTAATAGGTAGCCCGTTGAAATTTTCACAGAATATGTGTTATTTTATTTATTATTGCCGATACAACAACAAATAATAAAAATAAGAAAAAGTAAAAAATTCACGGGGGTTCCCATAGAAGAAACTAAAAAGTTTATGCGCGCGCGCCATCTACCGAAAAGAGTATGAAGCATTTTAACTAATCATCATGAATTTGAACATGCCATAGATGGCGTGAGTGGCGCTGTCGATATGTCGCTGGCGAGTGGCGGCGATACGATAATTTTGACGGTATCTGTATCACTATCTCTACTTCTCATAAAAGGGAACATCTGTCTGTATGCTCGGTGGTCTGTATGTTTGAGGTAAACTCCGGAACCACTGAACAGATTTTGATGCGGTTTGCACCAATGGAAAGAGCAAAGAGTTCTTGAGGCTATAGGCTATATACAATCAAGTCAAAGGTATGCTTTCAAGTAAACAGTGGAAAGGAATAAGGGCTCAAGCACCAAAGAATATACATTACATTTGAAGTTTAAAGCTACAAACATTGAGTTCAAATTAGAACATGAACATTGCGGCGCATACATCCGTAACTCTATGTACACTACATCTTCTTGTGTGTGTCTTTTCTTTTTATGGACCGTCTGAAGACGGTGTTTCAATAAATAGCCTTTAATTGAACTTACGTATAGTTCGAGCATGTGCTTAAAAAGGGGTCAAGTGCCCTAGTGCCCGTAACCGACGAGCATGTATGAAGATGAAGATAATGAGAGTGGAAGAGGCGGCTTAAGAAGAAGGGTTTAAGATTATTTCATACTAAGAGATAGGGTATTTGAGACCGAAGAAGCTTTCAAGTAAATAGTGGAAAGGCATAAGGGCTCAAGCACTAAACAATATACGTTACATTTTAAGTTTAATGCTATAAACGTTGAGTTCAAATTAGAGCATGAATATTGCGGCGCTTACATCCTTCTGCCTTTCCACTTTCATTGATATATGCTGCACTCCAAAGCTCCGAATCAATCAACGGAACTGAGACTTGTTCGAATTTCGAATCCAGAGAAGCCATACCTACCGTTTCGATCGAAGTGCCACTTCGGACGCACTTGAAATCTCTTTATAGCTAAGTCCACTAGGGTTGCCAACCATCTGTTAAAAAATAGTCTACTTAATATTACTGTTCAAAAAAATATGCTAGCATAGGCGCCGACTCCGTGGGTGATCGGGGTCTCCAGCACCTACGATCGGTGTGTGCGTCTACCGTCTACCGTCGTGTGGGTGCGGAGCACCCACGACGGTAGATATAAAAACTGATCAGTAATCGGGTTTGAGCTACGATAAAAGTGCCTTATTTCCTTCCTATAACCCTTTTAGCGGCCGCATTTACACATTCGCACGAGTGGCGCGGCGAATAGCGAACGTTATAGTCAGTCAGTCAGTCAACGTGTAAGCGTCCACTGCTAGACATACGCCTCTCCAATCTTCCTCCAGTCCTCCCGGCCGGTTATAGTACTCCTATATAATTCTATACCATGCATGCAATAGAATATAGTAGCACTATATGCGTAGGTACATTGGTGCGAATGTGTAAATGCGCAAAACATTGTGCGAATGTTTTTCGAATCCATGCTGGCGGGTACCGGGAGAATTAGAGAAAAATTGGAGAAGCGTATGTCCAGCAGGGGACCGGACGGCAACACGCTGATGATGATGATTGGTAAATTTAGGATTTTATACTTATCTTCTTTTAGAGTAAAAAGAAAAATTTCCACGAACACCCACGAGGATTTCTAAAAGTCGGCGCCCCTGTTAATGCTAGTGCACACATTGTTTTCATGATCACTGATATCCAGAGCCATAAATAAAATCTGTTTTTAAAACATTGATAACTTGTGCGAGAAGCACTAAGAAATATATGTACCTATTTAGAACATAAACAAAATTAAATGGGTACTGTTTATTTTTCCAAAATACTGTTTTTTTTTTTATTATTAATTTCTTGTACGAAGAGTTGGCAACCCTAGCTTTACACTCGCCCGGGCCGGGCGGGCGTCGACCCACATGATAGGTTGGTTCAATGGCCGACATCGCACGCCAGGCCATGGCGTGGCGAGCCAGCCAGCCAGCCACTCGCTTATCTGTGCTGTGGCTATACGGGGCTATTAGATGTTAAAAGGTTAGACATGCTATTATTGTACTCGAATAAATTGGCAAAAGTTACGCTTAATGCCTAACCCACCAGTGGGTCGCGAGTCGCCGCGACCCACACTTTGGGAAAGGCTAGACTATAATAATTTATGTACCTACTCAGAGCCAACTGTCATTGTCTCCCTCTACGGAGACAAGCCATGCTGCATCGTCATAGCCCCACTGCGACGTTGCTATCGCTTACTCGCTCTCGCTTGCCTACTGATGACAGGAGCGCGAGAGAAACATGAAATCGCTCACCCTTCATCGGGCGACCGTCGCAATCTTCGTGTTTCTCTTTCACTCCTGTCACAGGGAGGCAAGCGAGAGCGAGTAAGCGATAGCAACGTCGCACTGGGGCTATGACGATGCAGCACATTGATGTCTAATTTTATAGATCGAACGTCGCGCGATTTAACCTGTACTACGTTTCGTCTTAACTAGTGTGCGTGCATTCACACACAGTATTGTGATACTCACACAAGCACACACTTACATCATATAGTCGTTTCATGTCCGTAAACGGCGGGCATCGGAGCGCGCCGCGCCTCCTGCCACGAGATACTTTCGTGTTTGCATTTTACACACCGCCATGCTGTCACGTGACGCGATCCCTACGACGTTACTGTCGCGTTCTCACTTGCCTACAGATGATAAGAGTGAGCGAAAAAGTTGTCATCGCTCGCCCATCGGCGCGATTGTCGTATTTCCGCTCACTCTTATGATCAGTAGGCAAGTGGGAACGAGAACGCGATAGCTACGTCACACAAGTCAGCATGGCTTCTTAACACGTCATAACATGCTCAGGCGAAACAAACAACAACGTTTGTCACTGTTACTCTTGCATAAAACACAGCTTTACTCTTTCTCGTTCGCTCTTTATATTAATTACGTATACAAAAATCTGTTTAACATAAAATTTGAGAAAAAAACCAGCAAAATAAATACTTACTGATGGAAGGAGACGCCATTCTTTACGTAATTTCGATCTGAGCTGTTACAATACTTGTAACAGCAACCGGGCATGCTGAACACACGCACTTTTGCGCCACAGACTCGGTACAGTAAGACTTACGCTCAACACGCGCTGCACACGCCGTATGAAGCGGCTGTCCGTGAAATCTGCAATTTATGCAGTTCTCGTCGAGAACAAATTTTTTAGGGAGTAATGTATGGGATGGGCATATCTCTAAATATACATCAATGATGCAGCATGGCTTGTCTCCGTAGAGGGAGACGAATGACAGTCGGCTCTGACCTACTCCATTCACAGCCCTGCCTACTAACTGATCTATTTTAAGAGGTTACTTGTAGCATATGACTTTATGACCAAACTAACCACAAGAGGTGACATCAGTCAAGCAAGCCATTAAATATCAATCAGGCGGAGGCGGAGTTTTGCTTCAGTGACACCACTGTGTGACCTTTAGAAGATTATTTCTAGGAAATCTCTTCTGAATGTCGAGGTAAAAGAATAATCTGACCAGTAAACCACCATTTTCACCAGTAGCTAGACCTTTCACCGCCTACTACGGTTCACCGAAGATATACTTAGTCAAAGAGCGCAATGCAGATCGCAAATCCGCAATTGTATTTTGTATTGTTTTGCATGGATTACACACAGAGGGGCACATGCTTCGAAATGCAGCCAACATCACCTTTGATCATCAATATCAGTTATTATAAACTAATTTCACCGTGAAAGTGGCATACCGACACAGAATAGGTATACTTAATAGTGCTAGCACTAGCGATCTTGGACTAAGAGTACCTAACACAGCCGAGCCATTTCGCGCCTACTTTTCATACACGATGAAACTCAAGATCTTCTCAAGACTTTTTAGGGAAGATTTTTATGCTGGACGCCTTAAATCATCCTTTGGGCAGTCTCCTCTTTCGAGAGCACCAATTTACGTACAATAAGCAGTTTACGTACAGTAAGGACCTAAAGATGTATTCGGTAAAGAAAGGACCATCATCGCTAAATAATGCTAAACGCTCAATCACACATTTCATACGCAAACATGTCTGACATCACGACAACTTATATTCAACGAAACAAAGACTTATAAAGTAACCGGTATTTCCACGAACTGACGACACGCACACAGACTATACAACTATGTAAATTTGTAGCAGAAATTGCTATGTAAATTGGCGAAGCAGAAAAAAAAACCTGTGAATGAATTAGCTCTTCAAACAAGAGCGATGGATGATCTAATGTGGACACAGGTTGTGGGAATGCATCATCCTTGGAAAGTGTGGTAAGGTCATTTTGTGGATGATTCCGTCATCGATATCAAAGAATGAAGAAAAATGTGACAGACACGAAAAGAAATTGTGTCCAAATGAGTGGACCAACTTTTGAATGGTGAGAAAAGTGCTTTGTGAGAAGTTCTCGAGACGTATACGTTAGTTAGGTTATGACCACAATAATTAGAAACTATTTGCACTTACTTACAGATACCCAAAGTGGTTTTCATAAAAAACTATGAATTGCAAAATAATTATTAAATAATCTCTTCTAGAGCTTTTAACAAAGTTCAAAACCATACAGTAAGCAACACCAATAAAGACAAAAACATGACCGAATGATTGACACAATCGATCGAAATCTCCCTCTCCTGCCGCCAGTGAATGCTATTTCTATAACTGTATAGATAATAATAAATCACTAGAGATCTCATCAAAAAAATTCACAGACAACATTAAAAGAGCGAAAGAGGAAGTAAAAAGCGCAACACAATTGAATGAACAAGTGAACATAAAAAGTGGGACGCACTGATTGCGGATCATTGCGAAATAAGAAAACCGTTCGGAGGTCACTAGCCAAGAGAGAACGATCACTGATCACTTTCTCGAAGACGAGAGGCATCTATCAATGATTCTGTCGGTATCGAAATATGGACGTCTATCATAATAATTAATAAGCTATTGAATTGGTCTACCTACTCGATATTGACGCGAGACGAATAGAATTGATTTATTGATGGTAATACTATATCTACAATTCTACACCATATGAACACTGTGACGAATAAAATTAATAGACGTTGATTTTGAAAGAATCTCAGGTCTAAAATGTGATGCAGTTGGCAAAAGCTGTTATAGTACGTCATATCATAATATTTTGTTCCGTTCGGCAATGTAAAATGATGAACAGGATACGAAATTAAAGATATATTTTTAAATATTAACTTACATACACTTGAGTCACAACATTCAATTTCGTTTTCACCTCTTTGAGGTGCAGAACCTAAGAATTAAGTCATAATTTAACCAAAAAAAGTTAATAAAATTCAAAGAACGTACTGTGATTATGAAGAAGATGTAAAAGATGCATTGTATTCTAGACAATAAGAAAGCGATGAATTTCTATTCATAGTTTGACACCTCGGGGAACAGAGAACTGTCAACAATGGAGACATTTTGCATAAATCAACTTACATACGGCACGGTGAAACTTGACAAACTGGAATAAGCAAGTGCTTGGTACTTTTTAACGTGCTGGTATCTCTAAATCTTGTAGAAACTGAAGATGGCATTCTTAAACGTTTTTTTTTCCTTTTGACATGGTTCCGTATCGCTGAAGGCTGAAGACTGGGGAAAAATTTAAGAGGCGTATGTCCAGCAGTGGACGCGTACACGCTGACTGACTGAGCAGCCAGAAGCGGCGAACAGAGGACTGGTCCAAACCAACATGGTCCTCTTAGGCAGAGGACTTCTAAAAAGAAAGTATAAATTAAGGGGTCCCTATGAGTGGTCGAGGTGTCAGAGGTATAAGGGGTCGTAAGGGTCAAGGGGGAGGGGTTCAGGCCTCCTCTAAGGTCCTCGGGGGAGGTTCCCACGGCAGGGACCCGTAGAATCTAAGCAGTGACCATTAACTTGCTTTCACCGAGTGGGGTAGGCAAGACCCACTTAGAGGATTTCGTAGACCTCTCCGAGCGGAGGTTGTCTAGAAGGAAAAATGGATGAGGCCATTAAAAATAAGTGAACGAAGATGAATTCGTGTATAATAAAATAATACATCAGCGGAAAGTGGTTTCGTACCCCTGAAAGCTGAAGAAAGATTGAAGAGACGTACGGAAGTATGTCCGTCCAGCTTCTCGTTTAGAAATTCATCGCTACTAACAATTTTCTCATGATTCGTTTCACTTACTTCAACGGGCTTCACAATGCGAGACAGAGCTACAGCAATTTTTGCGACAATCGTTAATATGAGCATTTCATTCGAACTCTACTAGCGTCTATCCCAGTGGTTATCGGGTCACTGCCACAAAATCTCCACATTCTCCAGCTAAATATTTAAAGCGGCGGGTGGCCGAGTGGTTTGGGCATCGGCTTCTCATGCGAGAGGTCGGCGGTTCGAATCCGGTCGGCGTGTACCAATGAGTTTTTTCTGACGAAAAAATTTACGTGCATACCTACACCTGCTGCTTCACCGTTCGGAAACGGTGTAAAACTGTAGGTCCCTTCCCTTGCCCCTTACTAGGTGGTAGGCTCTAATTGTAGCCGACTGGGTTGGTATCACCGTACTGGGTGTAAGATGGCCGCATAGCAGCCTCGGTTGTGTTCTCCTCTAGTTCAGTATAGCCAGCAATCCAGGGAAGTCTCCGGTATGGCACCTACCTTCTCGGAGGTGATATTGGCTGGTCGGAGCATGCGCTTTGGCCCCTCCGACTCAGACACCCATACCGGATTACATAAAAAAAAAAATTACTGAGAAAAGCTACAACACCACGAAGTGATGAAAGTCTTTGTAGTTATGCCAGCATGTCTAGACACTTTTTGTCGCTGTAACGGTAAAGTTATAGCAATTTATAGTTTTTTGTTCACCAGTCTAAGAGTCTTTATAAAATGTTCGCACAGTTATTCCGGATTTTGGTTGTTAAAATGATATTTTCTATAATTTACCAGCTTCCAGTTTCCGCGACTTCGCTGTGGCGCATATCCTTTAATCACCCTTAGATAAGCCAGCATATGTCATTGATATGATAACCTCGTATGAACAAGCTAACCATAAAACATAAATGTAACATAAAATATAAAAAAGTAATTATAATAACAAAAGAAATAAACCTACCTAACAAACATTAAAATAACTATCAAAAGGGGCATTTTCAAAATGTTCCTAGAACACTTGCTGCATTACCCCGCTGGATGGCAAGGCTTACCCTTTGAATGAAGTAGGCCCTTGATTGCGGGACGCCAGTTGCGTCCACCAGCAGAGGCCCAAGCCTCTTCAAGAAGCTTTTGGCTTCACAGCTCCACGGACCGAGGGTTTCAACCGCAAACGCACAAATTCGAAATCTTGAATTATATTTGAATATTTGTTGCGTTTGAGGTTCTCCGCTCCGGCCGCGGCCGCGCCAGCCGCTCTTGAAGAGGCCCGAACGTGACTTGGAGCCAATGTGTCGACCTCGTATTGTTTATAGTTGTTTGTTTATTTAGCCTCTATTAGCGCAGTACACTGCGCTCAGATTTGTCATATTTACATTGTAACATTCAGTCAGTTCGATTATCTATCACAGCGAAGAAGAGCTGATAAGAAACTTCACTGGATTTTTGTTCAATGTGCACTTACCTAGTCCACAAAAATGTTTTTTTTTTTTATGGAAACTGACACGGTTGGCTACATCACCTACAACATCCGTGATGTCAGCCCATAACACCGGATGAACTTGGTGCCACGTCAGTGCTTCCCTTCGGTCGTGCCGGCTACACTGAACTGGACGGAAAACACAAACTATTTACATAGCCGTTTCGAACGACCTTTCATTCAGTGCGGTGGTACCAACCCGGGCGGGTTAAACCCTACCACCTAGTAATATAAGAAGGGAGTCATATCCCTTAGTCGCCTTTTACGACATGCGCGGGGAGAGATGCAGTGGGGCTATTCTTTTAAAGTACCGGCCCCGCACGGTACAAACATGCCATGTTTGCCACTACCTAAACACGCTTATGTGCTGAGATATGTATGACAGATGCAGCAATTCATGAAAAAGTGAAACAATTTTTAATATTTAATTTAGCGCGTTGAACTCAATTTTGCACACAATTTTATTATTTATGCTTAGACAATAGTGTAGTTTATCCTAACAATAATGGTTTTGACCTCTCGTGCGTGACTGCAAGCACTTGCTTCTCTTATTCCTTGCCATCCAATCTATCTTCGCAGCACTCGTCGCAGAGATACTGAGCATCCTTTTGTTGTTGACATTGGGCTTTTGAGAACCCATCGGTTCTCAGAATCGTTTCTTTGTCGCACCGCTAGGGTGTGGAACTGTCTCCCGGCGAGTGTGTTTCCCGAATCCTTTAACCTGGGTCACAGATTACTTAATAGTTACTTCGCCTGGGTGTCTTCAAACGTCGTATCAACGGGCTAGACAGCCTAGCAACAGTCCGCAAATCTGCTGGCATGGCGCCTCACTGAGCGTGGTTTCGCGAGGAGAGGATTTTTTGGTCTGTCGACTGTACCATTGCAATTGGTCTCTCGACACAGCCACCCATGTTGGTTTACATAAAAAAAAACTAGTGTGCGAACGGGATAGAGAATTAAGGTGACGCGGAGAATTTGGGGCGAAAAATTCGAGCTGAGGTAGCAAACGGACTCTTAAAACTATTTCAGCGGTTCGTGGCAGTTCCATGGATCTTCTACAAGAAAACAGCCAACTCTCACCCATTCACAGTCAGTAGTGAGCTGTGAGAGGGAGAGAGATAGAAACCCATTTGAAGTGAGAGAAAGGGGAGAACGAGCGAGAGAGGCCGCATGTACATAGGTCTGTCCGAAAGCGCCGTTACTTGCGGAGTGCTACAACTGGTTAGTGTAGTAGGTACCTTACATACCTCAACCTCGACTTCGAGCCACCTTTTCATTTCACACGTGAGCCGCATCGCGTCGCCGCATACTTTGAATTCCAGAGATATATATACGTATATTGCAACGATGTAGCTATGCAGCTATCGTGTTGTAGCATCGTTTTTACGGTCCCGTATCCATACGAAACTAAGCCTTTTATTTACAGGGTTGCCAACATGTGGAATTCACTCCCACCGTACCGTGTGGGGCCGGTACTTTAAAAGAATAGCCCCACTGCATCTCTCCCCGTGTATGTCGTAAAAGGCGACTAAGGGATATGACTCCCTTCTTATATTACTAGGTGTTAGGGTTTAACCCGCCCGGGTTGGTACCGCCGCACTGAATGAAAGGTCGGTCGAAACGGCCATGTAAATAGTTTGTGTTTTCCGTCCAGTTCAGTGTAGCCGGCACGACCGAAGGGAAGCTCTGACGTGGCACCAAGTTCACCCGTTGTTATGGGCTGACATCACGGATGTTGTAGGCGATGTAGCCAACCGTGTCAGTTTCCATAAAAAAAAACCTGCATCCTTTCCTCTAATGCACAGTCTGGGATCCTTCAAACACAATGTGAAGGTGCACCTAGCTAGCCGGCCGGCATGGTATTCGCAGCCCCCGTCAATATCCGAATGCCCGTGGGTGCCGTCGGACTACACCTCTACGTTAGTTTGGCGCGCGACATTTTCGTGCCTCCCATAAAAAAAAATCTGTCCTTCCGGTAAGTATCATATCGTTTGAACCTCAGATCAGTGTTTGAACCGTAATAGGTAGCCGGTTGTTTTCACAGAATACGTGTTATTATGGCGGATGTGCCAACTAATAATAAAAAAAGCAAAAAGTAAGAAATTAAAGGGGTCCCCATACAAGAAACGTGCTAAGAATGGATCATTTCATTACATATTTACGGTACTAAATAATAGATGGCGTCACAGGTATCTCTATTTTGCATTATAGAAAGACAAACTACAGACGAATATATGGTTTTTGACATAGCGGGTCTACGGACGGACCCCTCCGTGCGCGAGTAAAACTCGCATTTGGCCGATTGTTGTATCGTCAAAGCCACCTCACACCGGTGAGAGGTGGCTTGCCTGTCGCCCTTTCGCACGGCATCTTGTAGCAAAACGGTAGCTATTATAAAAAAAAAATTTAAAAACTAAAATGTAAAAAAAAATTTTTTCTTAATCGTTTCAGTTTCATGCCAGGAACAAAAAAGTCTTCCGACACATAGACATCTTTATTTCAGAAATTGTGACAAATTTAGTTTTATTAGTATGGAATAGAAAGAATTAGATTTTTTTTACCAACTTACACAACAAGCCGCGGGCAAAAGCTATAGTATAATAATAATGTTTGCATTGTGTTTATTTATTGTATTTATTTATTTTAAGGAAACACACAGTTATAAATATCTTAAATTAAATAAACATATAGTAATAAGTTAATAACATAAACCAGTAAAGTTTCCACAATTAGTAAAAACTATAAACATGTTAAACACATCATAATGGTAATGAAGACTTTTTTGTTACTGTTATGAAACTGAATCGATTAGGCTATAAAAATCAACCACCTATTTTTTTAATTAAATAACATAAAAAAATATTTTACATAAAAAAAAGCCCAAGGTAAAAAAAATTATATAGGTTTTACTCCCTATATGATACAGAACCCCCCCTTAGCGTACTATGAACTAATTTTGTAACATTTAAAGAAAATCAACTCTGATTGGACAATAAAATTAATTGCGAAATACCGCCGCTGTTAATTGAAAGCTAAAAGCTAAGAATGCGGCGTTACAGGCGCGCAGGTGAAGGAAAAACATCTGATACGATCGTGATACTAGCAGATAAATTTCTCGCATCCAACCACAGTATAATATAATGGTCTCGATAGATAGATAGATAGTTGGAGATAATGCATTCTTAAATAGATAGAAAATCTTTTATTGCCCCAAGAAAAATAAGCACATTAGAACATATTAGAACATATTGTAGTCAGAACTCCCAGCAAAATTGTTAATCTTGCTCTCAAGCTGTGTTTTAGATGGACTATGGGCGGTGTTATTATGTGGCTAGTCACTAAATACTTGTAAAAATATGTTTAAAAAAAATACCCTGCGAAGTTTCTTGTCGGTTCTTCTTCGTGGGTGTAATCGAACCGGATAGAACAAATTGTGACAAGTTCGAGCGCAGTATAACTGCCATAAGAATGATCAATAAACAATACAATACAATACAATACATTTATATAAGGTGCAAAGAGCGGATTTATTCCTTGCCAGGGATTTCTTGCAGTCAACCAAAGTCAATCAAAGTTTTGGACCTTTTTAATTTATTAATATATATACTTATATCCACTATAATATAATAAATAATACAGATTTTATGATAATTTCAACAGGCTAAGTATTACGGTCCAAAGACGGACGGAGGGGGCCCCGGGGGCCCCCTTGATGAAGCTTTATCAATTATCATATCATATGTAGGACGCGCCAACTCAGTCTAACAAGAAAAAAATTACTCTTTGAAAACTACATACATTACCAGTTATCGCTTAGTTCTATAATAATTGAGTGAATTGAGTATAGTACCTATTATCAGCTGTCTCAAAGCTGTATTCAGAAAAACATTTTATATATGGCAGTTTAGACGGCAGAAAATTCTCTGATACCTACCCGATAGAAATAAATTAATTACAATTAAACGGTGTAATATTAAGGCTTCAATTGATATTCAGTGGCTTGCCATAAGTTTAATAAAGACATTAAAAAAAAATAGTTAAAAATGTGATTTTTTCGGACGTAGATACCTAGTTGTGTTAACGTCAATGAGAGTACATCGGAAAAATTGGCCCCGTAAGCTAACAAAATCACTATTCTTAAAAGTGTATATTATTGTAAGTAATATTTGTATTAAAATTACTAAATAAAAGTTATACTTTTGTATTATTGTTTTTTTATTAAAATTTTTTTTCTTTCTAAAGAGGGCCCCAAATTGTTTTGTGCCCAAGGGCCCCTGCATGGCCTAAGACGGCCCTGCCGGACAAGCTATTGAACTCACAGTCACAGTGCAGTTAGTCGATGCAGCCGACCGTGTCTGGTTGCATATAAAATCATTATTGCAACTAAAGACAGTCTATAAAAAATGTATTATGAATGCATTAAGGTCAGGTTATATACTGATTGCCGAGAGCAAACGCGAGTCATGTCTATTTTTGGCATTTTCGTATCCAACGTAATATCAAATATATTACCATAACGAGTTCGGTGATTATTTTGTTAATTATACAGATTAATGTTTTTTCCGAAGGAGCTGAGATGTGATTTTATTAAGCATTTGACGTTTAACGATACGTGCATAGAGTCGACTTTTGAATAAAATAATTAGTCTAATTTTGAATGCAAATAAGACACCGAAAGCAAGGTAGAGATTTTTTTAAACATATCAAAATATTGTGAGAGACTTCTGAAATGGGTCCTAGATAAAAATTGTAACGATGAAATAGAAATATTGCAAATGCGCATTTATTTTATTTAGTATTTATAAGGTTCACACAAAATAGAAAGGTAACACACGTAAACCGAAAGGAAATTTGTAATTTAAATCACATTATTTATCTAGAATTGACGTGGGTGGTCTGAATCATTAACCCGAGTGAGTGGTTTGCTTATCTGTATTCAAATAGAAATCGTTCGTTTCAAAATGTATGAAAATGCTTACCTTCGCTCCAATCTGGTTGCCGCACTGGCCCGCCTGAATGTGAACGATCTCCCTCATTTCGATAAATTATTGTCTAAATTACGAAAAATAATTAATTTTGCGACTGCGTTGAATGCCTGCGCTCGCGACTCTAGCGTCTAGAGAAGAATTTTCGTGATTCGAACGCTGCCTGCACGCGCCCAGCGAGCGGAGCGCTCCTATTGGTCGGCTCGCGGCAGGAGTGCCAACATGCCCGACCTGAGAAACGTCACTCACACAGACAGCCAGCAGCAGCGCAGCACAGAACGAAATTCCAGTATAATTTTTCACATACCAATGCTCATTCATACATAGGTAGTCATTGTGCCATGGCATGTATACATGTAGATATAAATTGGCATACTGAAGGTGAGGCCAACTGTTGTTAATGGAAGTATAGTTAGATTGTCGATGACGCCACAGCCAAATAGAGGGAAGTGGCAGATTGCTGAGGTCTCAGAAGTGCTAAAAATCTCTACAATGTATTAGATTGGTGGGTTGATGCCAAATATCTAGGCGAGCATCTAGGCTGATGCTTTTTCTTGTTGACTCGTACTCGTACTTAGAGGATATTTCTTCTAAGTTCTGAGATGTATTTCACCTAGGGTTGCCATCCGTCCTCTTTTTCCAGGACATGTTCTGGTTTTTAGGGTGGCCCGTTCGTCCAGTGAAGATTTCCATTTTGTGTGTCCGGAGTTAAAATATTAATTTTTCATTATTACCTAACATATAAAAAAAGTTCTACGAGGTTTCTTACCCGGCTCTTCCTTATAGATTGCATTGCATTGCTAAACGGGACATGACAAAAAAAAGATAACGGACCATTATGGTAACCATGCTGCATGAAATATGCTCAATGAAATATTGTTTATGTTGTGTGTTCTTTATGGTGAAATAAATATCTGAATCTGAATCATACAATAATAGGTTTTCGAAACTTCAGGGTTCGAAAGGGGTCCATATTTGAAGACGAAAAGCACTGAAACTTTTTCCCAGATTCGATCATTTTACAGTACTTTTTGGTGAAAATCTATTCTTCAAGATTTGGTGGATGGTTAACGGCCGCCTTTATTAAATAAAAAATAAATTCTAACTCATGAATAAAAATGGGTAGGTTGCATACATAACTAGTACAATTGAACTGCGTGTAGGTAAATTCCAAACACTGAAAGCTCAATGACCTCAAAAGAAAAAGAGGACTGAATTAGTTCACTGCACTCTCCAGTCTCACTGCCCATCGAGTTTTTATTACAATTTCCAACTTTTGTATGACCAAAAAAAACAATGGAATTTCGATTTGAGTGATAAGGATTTTTTTCTTCTAATAATGAGTACTTTCTATTCCTGAAGTTTCTCAAACCTATCCTGATACACCCATATATAATGATAATGTATGATTCAGAATATAACACGATAATAGTAAATTGTTAGTAATTCTATCTAACTGCCCGTTTATAAAATAATGTTTATAGCAAAAGTGAAAGTTTAATCATCATCACCAGCCTGTATCGGTCCACTGCTGGACATAAGCCTCTCTCAAGGCATGCCACCACACGCGGTCTTCCGCTCTTCTCATCCGTCCACTCCCGGTTACCTTTTTTAAGTCATCTGTCCACCTAGCCGGGGGGCGTCCCACGCTACGTTTGCTTGTACGTGGCCTCCATTCGAGCACCCGTCTACCCCATCGGTTGTCGGGTCTACGACAGATGTGCCCAGCCCACTGCCACTTCAGCTTGCTTATTTTCTTGGCAATGTCGACTACCTTAGTTCTTTGACGTAGCACGTCGTTACGGATTTTATCGGTCAAAGAAATGCCGAGCATTGCTCTTTCCATAGCTCGCTGAGCGACTTTAAATTTGTGGGCCAGGCCCATCGTCAGGGTCCACGTTTCCGCTCCATACGTCACATTCATTACTGGCAGAACGCACTGATTGAAACACTTCGTCTTCAATGACTGTGGGATGGAAGATGAAAGATGTAGCGGAGTTTTCCAAATGCCGCCCAGCCTAGCTGAATCCTTCTTTTGGCCTCCTTGTCAAAGTTGTGCTTCCCTAGTTGGATGGTTTGTCCAAGATAGACATAATTCTGCACAACTTCGAGGGTCGCCTCTCCAACTGTTACGTGCCCCGGGACGACGTGTTCGTTGAACATGACTTTCGTCTTGTCCAAATTCATCCCGAGGCCGACTCGTTAATCATTTATTAGATATTTATTATCTACTTAATATCAGGGTTCAGATTTTGTTGTTGAATCTCCTGGTTTTCTTAGTTGGTTAGTTCGGAAATTTGAATTAGCCCTAGTTTCACCCTACGATTTCACCATCCATACATACCTATTTACAAACCTAAAGCCTAACGACAGTGTAGTGTCAGATGAATGGCAGAATGTATTGATTCCTTCGATCAACTATTTTTTCCGTCTACGATTGATTCAGGTAACTAGGTCACTTTCGGCCACTGGCAGCGGCGCCAGTCTGTGCTAACCCAAAGGGTTGTCAATTCTTTCCCTATTTGGACTCCGGCGCGCCGCGGTGGAGAGATACAAAAGAGATTCATTTAAATCAAGCTTGGCATCTCGAGAATTCTTTATACAAAGGTGAAAACAACGTAAGAATTATATGGAACTATTGTATGGACACACCATACAATAGTTGTATTTGCTTAAGTCATTCATAATGTTACCTTTGATATGTACTTATAGCCTTTACATGTTAGGTTATTGGTAAAAACCGCTAGCAAACGGATAGAGTCGTTCTCAAGTTATAAGTTATAAGTATATTGTTTTGTTTTATTTAGGTATTAATGTTTGTTATATTGTATTAGTCAGTTTATTCTTATAAGTAGTTTAGTTTAGTATTAATTTAATTTTTTGATTTTCCAATTGTCAGATCAGAACACACAAAACAGACATACAAACATGACATTATTAATCTGGTATCTTGCTACATCCTTTGGAGAGTTGCTGGCAGTCGAACTGGATATATCCAAGGCCTTCGACCGCGTTTAGCACCGAGGCCTTCTAAGCAAGCTTCCACCCTTTGGCATTCCACCCAAACTATGCACCTGGGTCGTCAGCTTTTTGGCAGGTCGTTCCATCTTCGTTACCATTGATGGTTCAAAATCGGTTTCCAATCAACGCTGGTTTTCCAAAGATTCAGGTTTCCGGCCATCAATCTAGTTCAAGGCCTTAGAACGACATTAAAAAAATTGTGAATAAGTACTTTTTACTTTGTCCTTCTCACCGGCACACATACTTCTATTGTACAATCACAGATTAGGCCGATGATAGAGTACTGCAGAGTGCAGTCCCCTCCCCCCAGTATCAGCTTTCGTCCTTGGATTCCATACAGCGCGGAGCCATCGATCTTGTTGGTGACCCGAAACTTATAGATGCTCTAGTAGCTAAGTCACAAACGTTTTGTGAGTGCGCTTAATCTACAGGTACTATCATGGACGCTGCTGTGACGAACATTCATACCATTGAGCTCGCAGTCTAGTAAAAAATAAACTTGACTATTCCGGTCACATAATCAGGAGCGACAAATATCGACTGCTGCGGTTATCCAGGGGAAGATCCACGGCGAACTAAGACTTGAAAGACGACATATCTTGGCTGAAGAACCTTCACCAATGGTGTAACCATAGCACGCGGTCTCTTTTCCAGGCCGCAGTATCCAACATGGAGATTGCCCTAATAGTAGCCAATCTTCATAGAAGACTAGCATTATGAATGACCGATGCGATTTACGATCGGGAACATGTCAGGTGATGTCAGGAACTATCCGACTTCTCAATTGTTAAAGTTTTTGACAACCAATAGTAATTTCTGTTCTCAACTGTCACATCTGACAAACAGAATTTCAGAATACCCGAATTCGGTAAACAATAAAACTTCAAAAATGACGCACTACCCATACAAACTGTTAGTCCCTTATTTTACCCCCTGAGGGCTGAAATTTCTAAAATCGCTGATGTTGTATCAGCGTTTTTTTATTTTTATTTATAAACAGAAGCCTAAACACCTATATCCATATTTATAACTTTAAAAATGAAAAACTTCAATACTAATTTTAATACCCTATTTAACCGTCTTAAAATTGGTCTTAGGGGATGGATTTTCAAAACATTCTTTCTTAATGCTCACCTACGTGATATAAGGAACTCCTACACAAAATTTCACGCTTCTGGCTAGACCCACCGATTTAGGCTGTGCGTTGTCTGTCAGTCAGTAGTAGAATAGATAGAAGAAGTAAGTTCAGTTCAGAAGGCATGGCCTCACAAAATAACGTGGCAGTACCTACGTCTCGCTCGATGTACATACTTACCTGTAATATATTTCGATTGTGTAGTTTTCTTGATTGCAACGCAATAAGTGTGTGTATGCACAATGAAGCTGTCTGTATAAGGAAAGCTGATCGGCTCACATGGCGAGATATCTTTGCCATACATGGCCCCCCCAGAGGCATAATTGACATGCAGTATGACCACACCGCAGCAGCATTCGACAGAAAATGCGTTCGTTGAATTTATTTTACGCAATCGCGTAATTATTGAAGTGATGGTGGTCTTGAGTGATCTCATTGACGGGGAGCGCAGTGGATGAAGGCATCAGCTTGATGCCAGAGGTTGGGGTTTTATAAGACGTTACTTTGCGGCTTAGACGAAAGATAATGCAGTGCAATCTGTGGCAAAATTAAACGTTCTTTCTTCGGTTTTGAAAAGACCAATAAAAATTAGACTAAATAGAAATAGCTACTTCGATTTTGACATTGGTAATGTCTTTTTGTTCGCTCCAGTGTAGGCTCCGATTTCACGAAAAAGTGCGATCCCCTTTTATATCTCGGAGAGTTGTGAAGATATGATATTATGAGTTTATGAGGCAAGAAACTGTGATTTTTTTTTTACTTAAAAAAAGAATAGTCTACATGAGTTGCAAAGGCAGACTTATCCCTTACAGAGGGTTTTCCAGTCTACCTTTGATGTTTGACAGTCGTGAATTATTATTTTTTAAACAAGTTTCTTTTTTTCCCATACATTTTTTACTTTTTGTTTTTTTTATTTTTTTTTAGTATATCCGCCATTATATGAAAATGTCAAACGGCAACCTATTACTGTTCAAAAGATACAACTCTTTAAAGGTAGAGGACAGACAGACAGACAGACAGACGGACAGACAGACGGACAGGCAGGCGGACGGACGGCGTAGGTAGGCTTAGTAATAGGCTTCCGTACGGACACTGGGACCTAAAAAATATTTTACAAATAACAAGGCAACCAACGCTTCCTTCCTTACCTATAATAAAATCCAACGTCTGCTTTCTGTCTGTCTGAGTGTCTGTCTGTCCGCTTATAACTCGAGAACCACTGAACCGATTTTAATAAAACAAAATTCTACGGATAGCTTGATTCTTCCCATCAACTATAGGCTACTTACTATCACGCTAAATAGCTTATGAGGTTAGCAGTGAAGTGAAATATGAGAGCGGGCGGAGCCGCGGGCACAGCTAGTACCTATAATAAAATCCAACGTCTGCTTTCTGTCTGAGTGTCTGAGTGTCTGTCTGTCCGCTTATAACTCGAGAACCACTGAACCGATTTTAATAAAACAAAAATCTACGGATAGCTTGATTCTTCCCATCAACTATAGGCTACTTACTATCACGGTAAATAGCTTATGAAGTTAGCAGTGAAGTGAAATATGAGAGCGGGCGGAGCCGCGGGCACAGCTTGTCAATTTATAATGAAACACTTTAGTTAGGTAATAAATAAATAACATTTTGCAGTTCACTTATTATTTTGGTTTTCCTTGTTACATAGATAAGCTACATAGTTATTGAGAATAGAATGAGACTGTAATAAATGTTTTCCCGGAAAATTTGCTATAATAAAACGTGAGGTCATCATGAAGTAATACGAGTAGGTATCGAACCGACCTACTTACCTACTTACACATCTTATAAAAAATATATTACAATAAAAATGATGTAAGATGGAGGCGTCAAACTAATAAATAACACCCCTACTTTTGCGTCGGGGGTTCAAAATATGCACTTTTAGGGTTCAGTATTCGTACGAGACTCTAAAAATGCAAATGTTTTATTTTTTACAAACATTTAATTACGATATTTAGTGACTTACTGAGAATACTGACTCAAAATTTGTATACGAACAGACAGACACAATGTTAGAGCGATATTCCCGCACTACAAAAACGATTAAAACAAGATCATAAAAAATATTTTCTACTAATATTTCTTGTATAACTTAAACAAGTGCGTGTCGGGCGGGCGGGCCACGCGCAGTGTAGGGTTCCGTAGATGCGGAACCCTATAAAAATAAATTATTTGATTATTTGCATAATTTTGTAGGGGAAATAAATTAATGTTAATTTGAAAAAGTTCTTCAACAGTGAAATGATGGCTGTCGTCCGTACATTTTATAAGTTGGTCGACTATTACTCGTCAACCTGTACAGCCTACTTAGCCGTAATAGTTTTCCTTTAAATTTCGATATATAGACTACTGCTGTGAATTTTTTCACATATCTAATAACAACCGTTTAGCTGGCAGGGGGGGAGGGGGGGGGGGGGGGGGGCACTTGACTCTAACAAAAATTGGCACTTAAAAGCTTAATAATTCGCAAACAGATCCCTAAATCGAAAAATATTTTTCACAAACCCGCAATATTTTCAAAAGACCTATCCGAGGACACCCACACGATGGGGTAGACGTGAAAAAAAAATTCATCCCCACTTTACGTGTAGGGGAGGTACCCTAAAAAAAATTATTTCAAAATTTTTATTTTACCACTTTGTCGGCGTTATTAATATCTATACCCATACCAACTTACAACTTTTAGTACTAAGGGTCTCTGAGCTAAGCCGCGGACAGACAGACGGACGGACAGACGGACAGACAGACGGACGGACATGGCGAAACTATAAGGGTTCCTTGTTGACTACGGAACCCTAAAAATGACGCACTTCCAATACAAACTTTCGTCCCTTATTTCACACCCTAGGGATGACTTTTCGAAAATCCTTTCTTAGTGCTCACCTACGTTATATATATTACAAGGGACTCGCTAAACATGCTGGCCATAGTGGCCATGCTGGTTTAGGTTCTGCGTTGTGTGTCTGTCAGTCAGTCAGTGGTGCAGAGATTATTAACCCATCTGCGTCGCTTTTCTAGAAAGTTCACATACTTTCTCCCTTTTATATCTGAATTCCACGCTGCTGCGACGACGGCAGAACTTGTTGCCGCCGCTGTCTCCGTCTCTTTCTGCAGTTTCTGCGAATAAAGGGACGGATTGGTCGTATGATGTAGATTTGTCGTTGTTCAGTTCAGAGCCGTAACCTTTTGGTCACATCAATGATCCTGATTGTTTTTTTTGCATCGTAACGTACGCTTGGATCCGTCGAAAATTCCGCCCCTTCAATGCGAGGTAGAACTGAAAAACTTCGCAAGTCTCGTGACTTACGAAAGTCGTGTTTGCATGCGAGAACTTTAAAACTTAGAATTTTCGTTTAGGTTTTCCTGTAAACTATGACAGAGGCCCTAAATATCGCATTTTTCTAAATTTTAATCTCACTAGTTTCGGAAATAAGTTTGCTCGATTTTTGTGTAATATCTTTTGAGGTAGAGAACACTAAAAAGAGGAAGCAATAACTTTATCACAATAATCTAGCCAAGGGCTCTTTCGCTGATTGCAAAATGCATGATATTTTTCAATTTAGGACAGAGATGGGCGTTGTACCCAGTCCTGGAGTTCCCATTAGGCCGTATAGGCCGCGGCCTAAGGGGCCGCAGACTTCAGGGGGCGGCAGATTTCCGAGGCGCTTAAGAATATTACAAGTAACACTTGCGCTTTGGTATAGTGTAAGCCGTCAAGTTCGTGCGCGGTTATGAACGCAATACTATCATTTGGGTAAAGGTTTTAAGTCCCCATTGCAACTTAGTAAAATCAATTATTTTATATTATTTATGTTTTGTCAAGTGGCCTTAGTCCGGCACTGATTGTACCGCGACCGGCGACACACAGACACCCGCTATTCCGGCCGGCAGGAAAATCCATAGTCGTGGAAATACGGCCCAGCCAGAACATGGCTGGGCCGTCTCGTCCAGTCTCGGGCCCTTCAAGAGGACCGTGAATAGTCACCTGTTAGGCCGGCATGTAATTCGCAAACCCTGCCATGGGCGACGTCGTTAGAAACTTTATGGGTAGCTCGGCGTCACACGTCGGGCTCTCAATTAAAAAAACTAAGAAGTTTTAGAGGGCAGGGGCTTCAGAACAGGGGGAGCTGTCTAAATTTCAGTTACATGATTTATGGTAACCATAGAAGACCACCCGGCCCGGTGGTACGACGACATTAAAGCCCTATTCACCCGTACTCCTACAGACGATCGTCTGTGCGTACTCCTCTTTCAAGGCGTCGCTTTTGTTGGTTGAAGTAGGATGCAGCACAATCAATCAATAAAAAATTAGGTTTTTATTTTTTTATTCCAAAACTACGGATCGAAACAAAAACGTAAAAGCTACGGATTTAGACATATATATTCAACAAATAATTTTTTTTTTCCAAAGCCTTGATTTGGCCACGTTGCCTTAAATACGTTTTTATAACTAATTTCAGAGGCATGTTCATGATTTTTTTCTAGAGAGCGAAGTTAATCAAATCGTGTTTTCAAAAAGCTATCGATCTGCGCTGATAGATGAAGTTTTACATATATCAAAACTGAATCTGTCAAGTAAGTAATATTGGCGGTACACTTCTTGAAATTCGAGTCAGACGCAGTCTCACATCACCTAAGGCCGGTAGGACCGTAGGACCAATAATGGTAGGACAGACAAACTGAAGAGTCGTCTGTCTAACAGTGGGCACATTAACGCTGACTGACATTTACAAGATTTGAGCTAGCCCCCCGTGCCGACTCACCTCCCAGCACTCTAGAGCGCCCAAATACGGTTCTGTCGTCTCGTCAGAACGGCTGATTGATTGTGAGTGGCCTAAGGATGGGCATAGCAACTGTACAAAAGCAAGAGTAAGTGCAAGCAGTACCTACACAGACAGAACGTAATGTGGTCGATGATGTAAGCGGGAGACTGCCTAAAGATGGCTCGTGCGAGAGAGGGCGGGCGGCTGTGGGTGGGGGAGATATGTTCATACTCTGTAGAAGTGTAGATCTCAGCTTCTATCGAACAAGCTTTTCCCCGTGCTCGGGCTTGGGTCACTTTGGGTGAGGTTTCCGGGCTAGAAGGGTAAATCAGTGAACAATACGAGGTAATCTCTTTGAAGCGAAGCTCGTTTGGGTTTTGGGGGACCAAATTCAGAAAAAGTTAAATTACAAATTTAAAAAACCCCCGACTCTTAAAAAGTCAAAAATAATTTCCGTTTACTTACTTAAAGGAGTCGGTAGACCGCTAAGTAAATTCCCGCGCAACTTTTGAGTCTTTATATTTAATTTACTTAGCGGTCCCCCGACTCCTTTAAGTAAGTAAACGGAAATTATTTTTGACTTTTTAAGAGTCGGGGGTTTTTTAAATTTGTAATTTAACTTTTATTTCAAGCTTTTTAAAAAAAACCGCATGCAAATCGGTCCACTTTTGAAGATAATAATTTTTTTTATTACTTAATTACTTAATTACTTGATTACAAACATAGCTAAGAACCATCCCGATTAAACAGGCTTCCTAATAAAAAAAACCGCATCCAAATCGGTCCATCCGTTTGGGAGCTACGATGCCACAGACAGACACACACACACACACACACACACACACACACACACGTCAAACTTATAACACCCCTCCGTTTTTTTCGTCGGGGGTTAAAAAGTGGAAGGTCACGAAAGTACGAACGGAAGTTGCGACGCTCCTCATTGGCTGGGCAGCGACTGGCGTTGCCCGAGCGCCATCTGTGAGATTCTTTTGAAGTAGAGCTATTGTATAAGTTGAAAGGAATATTGCATAGTGGTGATATCCCGATTGAAATTAAATTAAAAATTGGATTTTAAATACAAAGTGTAAGAAGATTCGCTTCTGTCGGGTGTTCCACGAAACCTCGCCTTTTTTATTGTGGAACCGAGACGCTGTATAAAAGGAAAGACCGCACTTATAGGTCTGTCGGCATTTCGGCAACAAGAACGCACCAAGAAATGAATGTTATTGAAGAGAAATGCACAGAACTGGCAGATCTGGCCGATTCATAACCCTACTAAGGATGGGCACGGTGCGTGGCGTGGCAACCGAATGTTGATTTGCATACTGACTGAGTCATAGTGTGGCTCAAGCGAGTCACAGCACAGCATCGATCCTGTCTGTGCATACACGGTGCCATGCTCAGTCAGGTATATAGATTGGCGTGCCCTAGTATGTACAGAGAAGTGTCATGCGTGGGCTGATGTTGTTGTGACAATGTGATGGTTATTGATTAGGCTTGCCATAATTTATCAGGCACAATGCCGGACGCCGCACCAAACAAAAACATATCATATGAATCATGCATATCATCTCGAAAACCATGATGCATATTTAATAGTTTATGGTTCCGTATCCGGTACGGGACTCTGTTACTAGCCTACGCCGACGTCTGTCTGTCTGTCTGTCCGTCCGTCCGTCTGTCTGTCTGAGGGCTGTATCTCTTGAACCGTAATAGGTAGCCCGTTGAAAATTTCACAGAATATGTGTTATTTATTATGGCCGATATAACAACAAATAATAAAAATAAGAAAAAGTAAAACATTCACGGGGGTTTCCATAGAAGAAACCAAAAAATGTATGCGCGCGCGCCATCCACCGAATAGATTATGAAGCGTTTTAACTAATCATGACATTTAACTAATAAGAATCATTTCATAACACGCCATCTAGATGGCGTGAGTGGCGCTAGCCATGACATGGCGATACGGAACCCTCGGTGCGCGAGTTCGACTCGCACTTGGCCGGTTTTTTTTTTATGGGAAACGCGACATGCATGACATGACGTACGCCGGACGCTCAGTTTTACTTGCCTTACATAACGACATTATATATATACGACAAATATTTTTTTTTTTATCAAAGAACTTTATTGCAGCATAAAATATTTACAAAACTAAATTCTAAACTAATCTAAAAGATTAAAAATACTTACAAATAAAAGTATTCCGACATGGGGGACAAGGGCACGGTCCCCATGACGGATGCAGCGTTCCCCCTCTGAATAGCTATGCTTATTTTTTGTTTAAAACGAGGTTTAAAATAAGCTCGAGCACGACGGTCTCCGGACGCATCTCCGCACGCAAATCAGGAGTTTCCCCAGTTTATTTGAGAACATCGATGGTACTCCACGAACCAAAAAAAAATAAAAAATAAAAATTTATTATTAATTATTATTATACAAACCATTATCCTATCCGAGACCCTATCTCATCAGCCAGCGGGTCGCACAGTAGCGAAAATACTCCGAGTGGAGCCGAGGGCAAAACCTTGTTGTGAATGAAATTTACTTTGTATGTAGGTAGGTAGTCACCCGCCTCCATTCAGGTTTTCCAGAAATAAAAAGCTATATAGCTGTGCTGTGTCCGCGACTTCGTCCGCGTGGACTCATAATACCACGACGCCATCCATCCAGGAACCCACTCTAATATACACACAAAATTTCATCCAAATCTGTCCAGCCGTTTAGGCGGACTTATGTGACAAACACACGTACAGAAGAATTATGTATATAAGAGAGAAGAGAAGAGAAGAAGAAGATGGTAATATTTTTGGCACTGAACCAGACTGCGATGATTGTTGGTTGGTAGTTTTCTGGATAACTACACTCAATTTTCAGTCCACAAAGTCCACATAATCAGATACAGTTAGTTTGGTCAGATTGTTTGCCCTCGATCGCCCTGTTGAAGGCCATGCCCATATTGGTTGGGCCCGTTTACCTTATCTACCCCAGCGATTTTTATTACGGCCTAAATAAATAATATTTCTACGTATATTTAACTCCCACCCAGCCCAGGCATGAGGCAACACGCTTACAAGAATATGCGGCGTATAGTTTGTATGAGCTGGTAGGCTCTTTGTGAAATGAATTGTGACTTTGTGAACTTTTACTAATTGTTGTTGATTTGACTTGATATGTATAATTTAAGTATCAACATTGACGATGGCACTATCTATACACCAGATACAGGTAATGTAAATACACAGAGTGGTCAGATTCTTCAGTATTCATGTTTATGCTGTAAATATTAATGCTCTTGTGAGCGGTAGTATGGGTTAATTATTTGTAAGTTACTATAATATAATGCTTACTAGCTTTTGCCCGCGGCTTCGCATGAAATTCGTATTTAAAACGAAGAAAGTAAGTAAGCCCGCTACCGTTCTTTTATTTCGGCGCGCGGAACAATTCGGTTTGTATGACATCCACAACTCGTGGATCCACATCTCATCGTAGCGTAACCGGAACTGAATTTTATTTAGCCTATCCTGTGTCTCGTATAATCAAATGTACTAAACTTCATCAATACATACATACCTACATACAGAAAAGATTTCTAAAAATCGTCAATTTAGTTTTAGTATCATACATAGAGTCTACAAACGCAGTATCTCATAAAACAAAGTAACTTACTCCATGATCATCCCTTACAGATTTATTATTAGTATTGATTATAGTGTAGTGTAGGTAGTGTCAATGTAGTGTAGATAGTGTAGATACCTACATAAGTGACATTGATTTTGTACATGAATCAATGATAAAGGATAAGGAAGATGGACATATCTAGACGTAAGTAATTCAATTCCAAATACAAGCCAATTCACTTCGGACGCACCACGTGAGTAGGCGTAGCGTAGCGTAAGTTGATTTGAACTAATCTAATAAAGAAAGCCACTTACTTACTTACATGCCGAAATTTTGTTGAGTCAGATCGGCCGCATGGAAATAAATAGGTAGACAGGATATCGACTGTTTTTTTAAGGTTCCGTATTCATATAGACGGACGGAAGCTCAGTTCAGTAATAGGGTCCCGCCCTGTTCGTCTGTCCGTCTTTCCTACTTTTAAAGCCCTGTCTTTTGACCCGTAATAGGTAGCCGGTTGAAATTTTCACAGAATATGTGCTACTTACCATGGCGGAAATAATAAAAAACAAAAAGTAAAAAACTTAATGGGGTATAGTATAACCATGCAAGAAACGTGTTTTTCAACGTTTTTAGGGTTCGAGGAAGAGGAAAAAAAACTGAACATTATAGGATCAATCTTGTGCTGTCTGTCTGTCCGTCTGTCAATTTTGGGCAAGGCTAGTACTAACAGTGGGGACTTTAATTTTTTTGTGAATTTTACTTCTCGTTTGGTGTTTTTTTGTTTTTTTTTTTATGGAAACTGACTGGACTGGTGTTTGTGTATTGCAAAAAACAAAATTGGAAATCCAATGGAGTACCATTGGATTTCCAATTTTGTGATACTTTTCTAGTACTGCTTTAATAAACAATTGCCGAAGTGAGAGAAATTTACATTCCCGATATATATATAATTGTTCAGTTGGGAAACGATAGGGTTTACCGAGCATAACTCTGAGAACTGCTCTGTGAGCTCTTTCTAAAGCTATAATATTGCATTCAGCAGCCCCACCCCAAATAGTTATACAGTGCAATAGTAAAGATTGACACAAAGCATAATATACACATTTTAATAGATTTAGTCCAAGGACACTACGAGCTGTTTTGAAAAAAAAAAAATAGATCAATCTATAAAACACCGGTGATGGAATATTGCAGTCTCAAGCCTTGGATTCTATTCAACGACGAGCCATTCGCCTCATTTGCGACTCTGTACTCACATAGGACCTTCAACCTCTAAAGCACAGACGTATCGTTGGGTCATTGAGCCTGTTTTATCGGTACGACTATGGCCGCTGCTCTGACGAAATTGCTTCCCTTATCCCTCCTCCTCCTATTCGCCTTCGCCAAACCCGCCATACTCTCGCGGAACACCCCTTTGTAGTGGACAGACGAGTACTTCGACCTGCACGATTCTCTAAATCGTTCTTTCTTGTGCCGCACTGCAAAGGTGTGGAACGGGCTTCCGGGGAATATCTTTCCCCACTCCTACAATCCACGGATCTTCAAATCGCGGGTAAATAGCCTTTCCCCAGCGACATTAGTCCACCTCCAAGCCGGACTGGCACTTCCAAGGGGGTAATATTGGCTGCGCCTGAGGCTTCGACCTCAAAAAAAAAAACAAAAAAAAAATCGTCTTATGCGTGATGGATGTCAGAGCACCGATGTGCTGCTTCCAGCAACGATTCCAGCAAAGAACACAGGTAGCTAATAAAGGCTGTTGCAAAAAGGGTGGGACTTTTCTTTATTTCACCGAAAACGGCACCCTATATTATATGTCTATCTCTCTCTCACTTGTTTATTCACACTCATCTTTGGTCCGGCTAAAATGGTGTGCTTGCACACCAAATGTCGTTAACAAGGTAAGAAAGGTGTACGCAATATGAGTTACAATGCCGTTTTTGGGCATTTATCTCTACGGTCGGATGTGGACGAGACGCGCGTGGGCGGGTTGAGTTGAGGAAGCCCTATTATGTACTTTCTAAGTTTTTGCTTTTTGAAAGATTACTAAAACATATATAGTTAATCAAATCGTGTTTTCAAAAAGCTACCATCGATCTGCCATAATTTTACATAATATTAAAACAGAATTTGTACACACATAATGCAAGCTGTATACCGACCAAGCAAGAGACCGGCAAGAGGCCGCGATCTCGACCGAGCCCCGCCGAACGTGCCCGAAGTCTCGTCCATCAAACTTGGCCCGATCGATACGACCCGTCGCGTCTGGGCGCACTCCCCCGTCGTCGTCGTTCCGCCTCCCCGCAGCGCCCCTCCTCGACGCCATAGAGTTATATACAGGGTGTTTCAGGATAGGGTTTCGTAACTTCAGGGTTCGAAAGGGGCCATATTTGAAAACGAGAAGCTCTGAAACAAGTTCCCAGATTCGGTCATTTTATAGTTACTTTTTGGTGAAAATCGTTTCATCGAGATTTGGTGGACGGTTAACATATCTGCATTTATTAAATAAAAATTTAATGACTAAATTGCTAGTTTTAACTAGTAGAATTTGAACTGCATGTAGGTAAATTCCAAACAATTAAAATTAAATGACACGAAAAGAAAAAGGGATTGGTCTAGGTCATTGCACTACCTAGACCTAGACAGCACCTCCCCATACTCACTGTCCATCGAGTTTTTATAACAATTTCCAATTTTTGTATGAAAAAAAGTACGGAATTTCGATTTGAGTGATAAGGATTTTTTTCTTCTAATAATGAGTACTTTCTATTCCTGGAGTTTCTCAAGCGTATCCTGAAACATCCTTTTTAATATAATAATCTTTTGCCGGCGACTTCGCCATCGCTTCGCTGCGCCGTTCGCGTAACTTTTTACTTACAGTTCTGGCCGCCGCCGTCGATGATGTTCTTTTGACGTGAATTTGATGAAACGTCTTTAGCCTCGGATAAGGAGGTGCGACTAAAAAAAATTAAGACTTTTTTGTACTTTGCGACGCTTAGTACTCAGCAACCAGACACAACAATTCTAGATATGTCGGATGAAAGATCCATCTGACTACTTCAAATACGTAATACATTTTTATTTTGTCATTCCATCCCTTCTGGCCCAAATCAGCCCTTCAAGTTGGCATGTTTTGAAAAATGCGAAAACACGCAAACTTCAAACACCTCTCGCGCTTTAGTAGACAAAGGTTTTAATTTTATTCAATACTTCAAACAAAACCTTGTACGAACCCTAGGTGGGGAAATATGGGCTGGCTACCAAGGTTGAAAAATTTTCTTAAGAAAAAAAAAAAATTCAAACTGCGCAAACATCAAATTCACGAACTAGATTTTTTTATGGCAACAGATACCGTTGGCTACTTCACCAACAACATCCGTGATGTCAGCCCTCAACACCGGGTGAATTAGGTTCCATGTCAGTGTTTCCCTTCATTTCGTAGCGTTATCTAAAACCATCATGAGAAGTGAAGTAACAATGAAAACCGTATGTAAATCGATAAAGTGGTTTTCGAGATATAAGGATTCATATACGACTTACGCGGCCGTAGAAATGTCGCTATATTTATATTAATTTAACTATAAATTAAGACTAAATAAAATTGATCTAATATAAATTAAAACTAGAATACATAATAAAATAATATTGCAGTTCGAAAATTTCGCTGATCCATTTCGTAAATGTGTTATTTATTTCATATGGTTTTTTTTTATAGAAAACGCGACTTGTGGCGCTCTGCCACCGATAAGGTGTCTAACGACGCCCATAGACATTCCGTCGTACGCGGGGTTTGCGAATGCCATGCCGGCCTCCTCACAGGCCTGAATTCACGCCTCTCTTGAATATATGTTATATGTATATTGTGACGTAATTGTTATTGTTTCGTCTCTTGGGCTATAATTTCATACGAGGCACGTTTCTTAGGGGCGCTGTGCTGGGAAAACAGTTTACTGCTAAAAGCACTTAGGCCCACTTGCACCAACACAAATTTAATATATAAACCAGTTTAACTCGTTAAGCTAGCACCCGTTGACTGTGGGAACCGCGTTTAAATCCATAACTCGCTACTTAACTGACTTAACTTTAAACTCGTTTTGGTGCAAGTGGGCCTTAGCTAATAAACCTGCATAAGCACTCACGTAGGTATATGTATAGGTACCGAGCCATAGACAAGTAACTGCAAACAATTTCGATATTTCGCACTACTTACGAAGTACCTATCACTTTGAGTGCGATCGGTACATAATAAATTGTATGCCAGTTCTTCTTCGCTGTGACAGATAATTAATAAAATCGAACTGGCGGACATGTTTCTTCCAGCACTCGCCCCGATATCGAGCAAGGAGGAGGTTCGACCAAAGATTTAATTAAACTCTGGGTCCGACGGACATTCGCGACTCATTCGATAATTTTGCTTATTAGGCTTCCGTATCCGTTGTACGGGACCCTATTATTAAGCCTACGCCGCCGTCTGTCTGTCTGTCTGTCTGTCCGAGGGCTGTATCTCTTGAACCGTAATAGGTAGCCCGTTGAAATTTTCACAGAATAGTATGTGCTATTTATTATGGCCGATATAACAACAAATATTAAAAATAAGAGGAGGACCATATAAGAAACTAAAAAGTGTATGAGCGCCATCTACCGAAAAGAGTATGAAGCATTTTAACTAATACATAGATGGCGTGAGTGGCGCTGACCATGACATGGCGATACGGAACCCTCGGTGCGCGAGTACGACTCGCACTTGGCCGGTTTTTTCATTTCACTTTTAAATACAAATTATTATTTACTCGAGAAAATTCAAAATAGTTTTTTGAGTAAATATAAGTATTAGTTTAGTCTTAGAATCTATATGAAAATGTAATATTTTTTTTTTATGGATACTGACACGGTTGGCTACATCACCTACAACATCCGTGATGTCAGCCCATAACACCGGGTGAACTTGGTGCCACGTCAGTGCTTCCCTTCTGTCGTGCCGGCTACACTGAACTGGACGGAAAACACAAACTATTTACATAGCCGTTTCGACCGAACTTTCATTCAGTGCGGTGGTACCAGCCCGGGCGGGCTAAACCCTACCCCCTAGTACTATAACATAGTCGCCTTTTACGACATACACGGGGAGAGATGCAGTGGGGCTATTCTTTTAAAGTAGCGGCACCACACGGTAAAAGTAATACCAATGTATCTATACATATAATAAAATCGTAAAGGTAAGAAAGTCTGTACATTGAATGTATTCGGAAAAAAACTAACCAGGGTGGCTTAAAATGAGATACTGAACATTTTAGAACAGTTTTTAAAATTTTTGTTTGTTTGTTTGTTTGTCTGTACGCGCATCACGCAAAAACCACTGAACGGAATTAGACGAAACTTTGTATAGTGGCAGTTTATATGCCGGGTTAACATAATACGTAAAAAAAATTTACAAAAATAAAAAAAAAAATATAATTATAAACATTATCGCGCGTTTAAAATCACGTAGTCCTAAGTACATAATTATATCTTGAGAACTGGCAGCAAATACAATTTGAATAAAATATTCATTCGAAATTTAAAAATAAGTAGATACAACGAAAATGACAAGTTCTTCTTTTTTATAACTTGAACACAATAGTCTATATCATATCTATTCTTTCTATACATATAATAAAATCGTAAATGCAAAAATGTCTATTTGTACGCGCATCTCGCAAAAACTACTGAACGGAGTTTGACGAAACTTTTTATGGTGACAGTGTATATCCCGGATAAACATAATACTTAAAAAATATAATAAAAATCACGCAATCCAAAGTAATGGTAAAAAACAATTTTAAATGTCATGTTGACAACGGAGAACTGTCATCTCGACTTCGACGTGAGCTGGCCGGTGACAAATTGTTTGATAAATAAAAAAAAAAATTGAAAGTCGAAGTTATGTCGCTGTCATTGGTGCAATAAAAATTTATATATCTGTTGCCCGCGGCTTCGCTCGCGTGAAATTCGTATTAAAAAAAAAGAAAGTAAGTAACTAAAGGGGGCCCGAAGGCGGATCTGCGCTCACGTAAACGATATTCTTTCTCGATGATAGTAACTAAGGGCGAGGCGGAAGGCGGAGCTGAGTTCAGGAAGAAGGAAAACATTCTTGAAGAAAGTAAGTAACTAAGGGCGAGGCCGAAGGCCGAGCTCTATTCTGGAAGACCATAAACCTTCTCGAAGAAAGTAAGTAACTATGGGCGAGGCCGCGGGCCGAGCTCCGTTCAGGAAGAAGCTAAACCATCTTGAAGATAGTAAGTAACTAAGGCGAGGCCGAAGGCCGAGCTACGTTCGAATAATTGAAAAACCATCTCGAAGAAAGCAAGCAACTAAGGGCGAAGCCGAAGGCCGAGCTGCGTTCAAGAAGCTAAACCATCTTGAAGAAAGTAAGTAACTAAGGGGAGGCCGAAGGCCCAGCTACGTTCTGATAATTGAAAAACCATCTCGAAGAAAGCAAGTAACTAAGGGCGAGGCCGAAGGCCGAGCTGCGTTCAGGAAGAAGCTAAACCATCTTGAAGAAAGTAAGTAACTAAGGGCGAGGCCGAAGGCCGTGCTCTATTCGGGAAGACCCTAAAACATCTTGAAGAAAGCAAGTAACTAAGGGCGAGGCCGTAGGCCGAGCTGCGTTGAGGAAGAAGGTAAACATTTTTGAAGAAAGTAAGTAACTAAGGCGAGGCCGAAGGCCCAGCTACGTTCTGACAAATGATAAACCATCTCGAAGAAAGCAAGTAACTAAGGGCGAGGCCGAAGGCCGAGCTGCGTTCAGGAAGAAGCTAAACCATCTCGAATAAAGTTAATTAACATTAAGATTGAGTTAATTTAATTTAAATTTTATTATAAAGTCCACGCTTCTGACGGCAAATATACCGTGCATCCTAGAACCTCGCGGTTATTCCCGGCTGGATGGCAAGAGGCCCGATGCTATCACCTTAGTGCCATGGACTAAGGGTAGTTCTGTGATGTGGGACGCCACTTGTGTTCTCACATTGGCTCCAAGTCACGTTAGGACATCTTCAAGAGAGGCTGGCGCGGCCGAGGCTGGGGCGGAGAGCCTCAAACGCAACAAATATAGAAATATAATTCAATATTTCGAATTTGTTGCGTTTGCGGTTGAAACCCTCGGTCCGTGGAGCAGTGAAGCCAAAAGAGGCTTGGGCCTCTGCTGGTTGACGCAACCGGTGTCCCGCCATCAAGGGCTTATGTACTTCATTCAAAGGGTAAGCCTTGCCATCCAGCGGGGTAATGCCGCAAGTGCTGTAAGAACATTTGAAAATGCCCGTTTTGATAGTTATTTTAATGTTTGTTAGGTAGGTTTTAATTGTTTAGTTATTAATATTACTTTTTTATTTTTATGAAATAAATAGATTGAGTAAACGTTATTATATTCTATAGAAGAAAGGAGGTCTTTAAGGGCGAGGGCCGAAGGCGGAAGAGGGGTTTTGGTTTACCTGAACGCAGCTCGGCCTTCGGCCTCGCACTTAGTTCCTTCCTTTCTTCCGGAAGGTTTATCGTCTTCCTGAACGCAGCTCGGCCTTCGGCCTCGCCCTTACTTACTTCTTTTATTTGAGAAAGGTTTATCGTTTACCTGAAAGCAGCTCGGCATTCGGCCTCGCCCTTAGTTAGTTACTTTCTTTGAGGAGGTTTATCGATTACATGAACGCAGCTTGGCCTTCGGCCTCGACCTTAGTTACTTACATTCTTCTTTGGAATACGAATTTCACGCGAGCGAAGCCGCGGGCAACAGCTAGTACTAAAATATTTCAATTCGTTTAATTAATTGATTTCGCTGTTAAAAGTGTTACTAGTGCGAAAATTCGTAATTTTTTACACACACGCTGAATCCCGTCAATCGGGGTAAGCAGAGTTATCGGTGTTGTGCTGCAAGAACTCTGTTAAATTACAGCACAACACCGACCACCACGTTTCGCAAAGTATTCGAACAAGATTAAATCGATCAAGCAGCAAGTAAGGCACGAAGACCCACCTGCTGCATGACTCGGTGGAAGTACCGTGCCAAGGTGAGAGGTGGCGAGCCTGTCGCCCTTTAGCATGGCATCTTGTTCTTATCCCTTAGTCGCCTTTTACGACATGCATGGGGAGAGATGCAGTGGGGTAATTCTTTTTAAGTACCGAACCCACACATTTTTTTACACATGCGTGGTTTTGGCTGGCTTATGTAAGGGGCCACTCACTGTAGCATTACTTATCATTACTTATATCTTGCTCGTACATCTACTTACTTTTATATAATGACGAAGCACTTTAGTTTAGCAGCGAAACTTTTGCTCCAATTTTTATCTGATGAAATAAAAAAACCGGCCAAGTGCGAGTCGGAATCGCGCACCGAGGTTTCCGGATCACAATGAAAAAAAACAAGTTTGTTGTGTTGGGGACCCCCCTCATTTTTTACCTTTTTCATTTTTTTTTTATTATTTGTTGTTTTATTATTTGTTGTATTATACAGGGTGTCCAGGGTCTGTTCAGGAATATCGAAATGAGCTATTGTATTTCATCTAATAAACACATAAAAAAAAAGAAAAATGGTCCTATCCATACTAGTTTACGAGATATGAATTTTCTAAGTTTTCAATTTAGTCAATCTATGCGCGCTCTAAGTGACTAGACCGCGGCGGTGCGGAGGAGGCGGGGCGGCGCGGCGGGCGCGCCGGCCGGGTGGAATGTTCGCTATAGCACCGCACCGCACCGCGCTGTTGCGCCACCGCGCCGCCCCGTGTCGGCATCGCGCGCTGCCATCACAGGAGACGCGGCGCGGGCGCGGCGGGTGGCGCGCCGCGCTGCCTGCATTGCGCTTCAGTCCCGCCAGTCACGCGGCGCGGAAGATCAATGTGTGTGTGTCAGTCGGTCAGTATGTCAAGGGCGGCCGACCGTGTTGACGTATTTTTGGTAATTCGATTCGTAAATTGAATTAGTGAAAGTTTCGCGCTCGTGTTTAATAATGTGTGATGCTCGTGTGTGTGTGTGTGCGCTCGTGATATGTGGATATGTTGTTCGCGTATGGAGCAGCAAACGGAAATGGGCTTCAAACGCATTTATCGTGAGAGATTTCCAAACAGGCGTCAGCCTGCCAGTGCTGGCTGAAGTGATTGTGCGTGCATTGTACTGTTTACGGGAACATAGCAATCTAGACCCGCTACTGCATCGCCCGGGTCTCGTCATAATGCATCGAGCTGCAAGGAGATCACGTAGAAAACCTTCACATCATTTGAGGTATGTAGATAATCATTTACTTTTTACTGGCTACATACATACATACACCTACATGCCTAATTGCAGTGTAGTAGGTAGGTATGCTACGTCTTATGAAATCTATGATTCTCGCTCGTCCGATCAGCGCCGCGCGCGCACCGCGCCCGCGCATCTCACGCCTCGCGATCGCGAACTGCGCGCCTCGCGCCGCGTCCCTCGCATAGCCCTACGCGGCCGTGCACAAGCATAGAGCGCGCTCACACTATCGTATGCATTTACTTTGTTAGAAAATGGCAAAATTGGAAATAATTGAGATTAAAAAAAAATTCTTTCATCACTGCACTTTACACACGATACATATCACGATCCTTCGATATTCCACACCACACTTTGGACACCCTGTATATCCGCCATAATCCTAACAAATAAAGCGAAGTTTCTTTTTTTTTTTTTATGGAACCTGACACGGTTGGCTACATCACCTACAACATCCGTGATGTCAGCCCATAACACAGGGTGAACTAGGTGCCATGTCAGTGCTTCTCTTCATTTCATGTCGGCTACACTAAACTGGACGGAAAACACGAACTATTTACATAGCCGTTTCGACCGACGTTTCGTTCAGTGCGGTGGTAACAACCCGGCCGGGATAAACCCTACCACCTAGTAAGGTAAGAAGGGAAGGGACCTACAGTTTAACGTGGAATCCAAACCACGGTCAATTTCTAAGTTTCTAAGTTTCGGTCGGTTTCTAAGTTTCTATAAACGTACGTACGTCAATATATGAATATCCTTATAACTCGAGAACCACTTTATTGATTTACATACGGTTTTCATTGTTACATTATATCACTTCTTAAAATTGTTTTAGGCTATAAATCATAACGCTACGTCATCGACGGCCTGAGCTGTCAGCAAAAAGTCACGCGAAACGAAGCCGCATGCAAAAGCTACTAACAAATATTCTGTGAAATTTCAACCGGCTACCTATTACGGTTCCAAAGATACAGCAGTAGGACAAACAGACAGACAGACAGACAGACAGACAGACGGACGGGCGGACGGACGGACGGATGTCGTAGGCTTAGCAATAAGCTTGCATACGGGATACTGAAACCTAAAACTTCATCGATCCATCATTCATCAATCATCATACATAAATCAATCACTCACTCACTCACCCTATTAGGTACTGAGGGCCTAGTCCGAGTTAACGTGACAGCTACGTAAACGTCAAATACCGATCGAATTGAGTTTTTATGTATGGGAGCACAATACGGGCGCGGCGGTGCCGCCGGCCGCCACTAGAGAGCTCCATACATAAAAACTTAATTCGAACGGTATTTGACGTTTACGTAGCTGTCACGTAAACTCGGACTAGGCCCTCTGATACATAATAAATAATATAGAAATTGGCAGCTCGTAGCCATGTGGTAAATATTAAGAATAAATATATATTTTTATGGAAACTGCAGACACGGTTGGCTACATCACCTACTGCAACCGTAATGTCAGCCCATAACACCTTGGTGAACTAGGTGCCATTCGCTTCCCTTCGGTGGTGCCGGCTACACTGCACTGCATTTACATAGCCGTTTCAATAGACCTTTAATATTTTTTTTTTTATTTTTTTTTATTGAAACTGACACGGTTGGCTACATCACCTACAACATCCGTGATGTCAGCCCATAACACCGGGTGAACTTGGTGCCACGTCAGTGCTTTCATTCAGTGCGTGGCACCAACCCGGGCGCGTTAAACCCTACCACCTAGTAAGGTAAGAAGGGAAGGGACCGGTTCTTGGAAGGGACCTACAGTTTTACGTGGAATCCGAACCACTGTCAGCCTCCAATACAGCCTACATACACAGCTGCTGCTTTTTTTTTTGACAGCGCGACATATGGCGCCGAGCTACCCATAAGGTGTCTAACGACGCCCATGGACATTCGGCCGTATGCCGGGGCTGCGAAAGCCATGCCGGCCTGACAGGTGACCATTCACGTCCATCTTGAAGGACCCGAGACTGTACTTGGGGGGAAATATATATGCTTATTGTCTTCCTCTCGATCTTTCTTGTTCTATCAGTAATCTGAGGTTCTGTCTATGCGACGCGGGTGCGTAGTGAATTCGTCTGGTGAGTCACATGCGAGGGGGGGGGGGGGGGGGGGGGGGGGCAGGCGAGAGGGGGTGAGGGAATGACTCATGCGATGACGTCACACTCTGTGCGTGACTAACATACGACTACCACCCCTTCTATTTAGTTTTTAGCCAGGGATGAATATTCACATTTTTATTAAAATTTAGGGTTTGTCGAGTCAAGCGTGTCGGTTTACATAAGGTTTACATTAAAAAAATAACAATTAAATAATACTGAGGTCGACTGTCGGTCGTGCGTGATCATAAGCACACCTGGGCGCGGTCAGTACTTGGATGGGTGACCGTAGAGGCAGATTCGGATTCCACGTAAAACTCTAAGGTAAAAACTGTAGGTCCCTTCCCTTCTTACCTTACTAGGTGGTAGGGTTTGTCCCGCCCGGGTTGATACCACCGCACCGAATGAAACGTCGTCGGTCGAAACGGCTATGTAAATAGTTCGCGTTTTCCGTCCAGTTCAGTGTAGCCGACATGAAATGAAGGGAAGCACTGACATGGCACCTATTTAGTTCACCCGGTGTTATGTTAAAAAAATGTTACACTGGTTCTTAGGCGAGTTCTTAGGTCACTCCAGTAAAGTTCAGTATAGTATAATTGAAAAATATCACACTACAAATCAACAATACAAGAAAGCAACAAACCAAATATTTTTTTTTAAACTCACGCTTGTCTACGTCGCCTACAACATCCGTGATGTCAGCCCATAACACCGGGTGAACTTGGTGACACGTCAGTGCTTCCCTTCGGTCGTGCCGGCTACACTGAACTGGACGGAAAACACAAACATTTACATAGCCGTTTCGGCCGACCCTCGGGCCGACCTTTCATTCAGTGTGGTGGTACCAACCTGGGCGGGTTAAACCCTACCACCTACCTAGTAATAAAGGGAGTCATATCCCTTAGTCGCCTTTTACGACATACACGGGGAGAGATGCAGTGGGGCTATTCTTTTGAAGTACCGGCCCCACACGGTACATACCCCAAATAATTTGTTCTTTTGCTTCAACACAATAAAAATAATCTTCACACTATTTCAACCAAACGCACCCATGTTTACCAAAATACATAGAAAAGGTCACTCAGGCAGGTCACGCGATCTATGTAGATATTCCCCGTGAAAAACTACGTCGAAATTTGGGTTATGTATTCGTTCTTGGTTGCCAATTTACCTGTTCTCGTTTATTGTTTACTATTATAGCTTTATCCCGCGACTTCGTCCGCGTGGATTAAAAAAAAAGAACAGAATTCGAAATTGAAGTTTTTATGATAGGCTTTTGTTTTTCTTGTCTTTTATATTCTCTCTCTCTCCCGTCCATACTATACTTTATTTGATTCTGCTGAGCCCTAAGGCTATTTGGCGTGATGGTATACAGGGTGTAAAAACGGCGAGTACATTAAATTTAGGAAATGATTATTGGGATCAAGAGTAACAAAAAAGTCAAATAACTTTTTTCTGAATTCCCTTTAAATAATAAAACGTTACAGTTTTCATACAAACTAATTGATTTATTTAGTGTAAAAGGATCTAATGTTCCGCACGAACGTAACGTAGGAATGAAAGGCGCGCGGTGAGTGAGCGAGCAAGGACGAGTGACCGGAGCACAGAAATCCTAATACTTCTCTGATCTGTGGACCGGAGCGAGGTGATGCGCGGCGTGAGTTTTTCGACTCCGACCGTTCCCCCGCAAGCACCCTCCCTCCGCGCGCGTCAAATTACACTAGACGAAAACATAAATTTCAAAAATGTATATCTCCAAAACTAGACACTTTAGAGAAAAATTTTACTTACTTTTTTTCTCAGAAAAACATGAGGATTGCGCTGGCGAAATTAATGTACTGGCCGTTACAACACCCTGTATAGCCTATATGTTATTCTGATGTATAAGCTATAGTACTGTAAAATCTCTGTAATAGTCTCATCAAAATCCGTTCAGTAGTTTTTGCGTGAAAGAGGAACAAAGATCCATACATCCATCCATCCTCAAAAACTTTCGCGTTTATGATAGGTATTTGGTAGGAGTAGGATTGTTGTACTAGCTATGCCCGCGACTCCGCACACGGTTAAGAAAATCGAAAATATGATTGATCATTCATAAACGATCGCTTCTGTTTGGCTTCCGTATAGCTTTTTTGCCCGCTGTTGCTTAGTTTCCGAGGCCGAAGGCCGAGCTGCGTTTAGATAAATGGTGTACTCTGTTGTTGTCGTTGGAGTAATCGTGTCCTACACTGGCGGCCGTGGACGGGAAAACGGAGTGCGGGAATACCACCCGCCAGGTGGGACGACGACATCATGTACGTCGGCGGAAAGCAGTGGGTCTGCACCGCTGAAGGCCGGGAGGAATGTAGGAAAATTTGAGAGGCCTATGTCTAGCAGTGGACACATACACGCTGACTGCCGACTTAATATACTCTGTCGAAGAAATTAAGTGGCAGAGGACGAGGCCGAAAGCCGATCTGCGTTCAGGTTATCGATATACTTCCTCGAAGTAATTAAGTCACCAAGGGCGTGGCCGAAGGCCGAGCTGCGTTCACGTAAACGATATTATACTCTGGTGTTGTCATACTCTGGTTTGAAAATCCGACGTCTCACCAGTCACCACTAGGCTGACATCGTATGCACTGAACTGCCGGGCAAGGCAGGTAGGTACTAACGAACGGGTACATGTAGGATATCCAGGCAAGTGTCGTTGTACTATGTTCCCAGATGTAGGATGTCGTGTGCCAAGCCAACTGCCAACTTGTCTGGGGCCGGTGATACCGTGTTATGATTATGATGCGCCTAAACTGTTGTAGGTCCCTTCACTTCACCCCTTTTTTATGCAATCCATACAGGTGGATGAGTCATAGTCATAGCACAGAATACTTAATAGATAGGGACAAATATAGTGTTTTTATGTAAACCAACATGGGTGGCTGGCTGTGCCGAGAGACCAATGTTACAGTCGACATAGCCAAAATCACCTCTCCTCGCGAAACCACGCTCAGTTAGGTTAGGTGTCATGCCAGCAGATTTGCGGACTGTTGCTAGGCTGCCTACGACGTTTGAAGACACGCATTCTAAAGGATTAGGAGAAACACGCTGCTCGTCGGAAGATTTGACGATGAATGGGTTCCCAAAATCCCAATGTCAACAACAAAAGGGTGCTGAGTCTCTCTGCGACAAGTGCTGCGGAGATAGGGCGGGTGGCAGGGAATAAGGGATGCTAGTTCCACAGAGCAGCGTCCGTGGTAGTACCTGTAGAACAGACTAAGCGAACCTACAAATCGTCTGTGACACAGAGACTCCACACCTTTTGTAAGTTTCCGGTCAGCAACAAGACGGATGGCTCGGCGCTGTATCGAGTCCAAGGACGCAAGCAGATATTGGGGACTACCCTCCCAGAAGGTGCCATGCATGGCAAATACTTCCCTTTGCATTGCTAGCTTTTCTGGACTAAAGCAGAATCCGGTCTAGGACTATTCCGCACCGCCGATACGTCGCCAGACAAGCCGCCTTCGGCGAGTCACCGCGGAGCCAGATCCCCGCCTTGACGATTCACTTCGAACATATTCGACCCCGGGTACTATTTGTCGCAGGGTCCAAGCCGCCACCGCCGACCCAAAGCGAGCCAACTCGACGCGAAAAGTTCATAAATCAAACAATTGTGTAAATTGTTGGTTATTTCTCGGAGAAGGGCCGAAGTAGGTACCTGGATTGTGTGAGGGTTTTAGAAAAAAATTCGGATGTACCCTATTATGTGGTGTACACATTTAGATAACGTTTGCTGTTGATATTCGTGTTACGAGTTACTTGAGGATGCGAGGGAGGATGCAATGTTCACCGCAGTTTTGTGTTAGAACATTATAATATTATACCTGTAAATATATATTTATAGTCTAAGTACGCGTCATTTGTTGTCATTGTAGATTCTAGTAGGTAGGTATGATATGGTTATTAACAATATGGTTCTTCTTCGGGAGATAATAATATGATCACAGGGATTGACTACATTTCCAAGTACTTAGTACTTAGATAGGTACTAAACTATTTATTTGGTATGGGTTTTAAGTATATTCTCGTGAGAAAGGACCATCCGTTTGGCCTGAAACATCGAGCCACATAGGAAAAGTACCGTGAATAAAGTGGTAGAATATTGAAACAAATTTATTGAAGTTTTTACGAGTATTCGATTATTGTATTATTTTATTGGTATTAACGACACGACGATTTATTGTAGTCCTACACTCGCGGCGTGCTTAGGCTTTTGTATCTTTAGTATTTTTAGTATCTATTAGTAGTATCGAGAGCTTTGGTTTAATTCTTAGATATTTATAGTCAACATATTTTTTTTAGTTAGCAAATCTAACATTTTGTGTATGTACTATTCAAAGAATTATTTTAAAGAGTTGCTGCTCAAAATGTGGTAGCAAAGTCGTGTGTCCTGTCAACTTCTCCGTTCAAACCACAGAAATCCTACTTCTCTGATCTGTGGTTCAAACCAACATCGCAAGTCACAATGTTTTATTAGTACCTTATATAAGTGTTATTATTTATTGTTTATTTATCATCTCTTGATAGTACGCTGCGCTCAGATGTGTCATACATAATGTACATTGTAACATTCCGCCAATTCGATTATCACAGCGAAGAAGAACTGACAAGAAACTTCACTGGAATTTTTTTCACTGGAAATTATAGTAACTTACAAATAAAATTACCCATACTACCGCTCACAAGAGAATCATTATTTACAGCATAAACATGAATACTTACCGCTCTGTCTATTTAAATTATCTGCATCTGGTTTAATAGTGAAATCTTTAATTTTGATAAGATATCAGTTCAATAACAATTTAGCAAAAAAGTAATTCGCTACGACGACGGCGGCGGCGCGGCGGAGCGGCGGAGCGGCGGAGCGGCGCCGACGACGACGACGTCGACGTCAACATTCGTAGTAGGCTAACGGAGGAAGTTAGTAGAGAGAAGTTGCAGCATCCCATCTAATTTCTAGTAAAACAGTCAGTGCGGGGAGTAGCGGGAGGCACAACTTTTTTCCACTAATCACACCAAAACTATCTGGTTCTCTAGAGAGCACGTTTAGTGTGATGCTATAAAAATATATGGTCTTTTGTAAGATCTACTGCGTCCAATGTAAACTTTAAAACGTACATACATACATATCACACACGCTGAATCCCGACAATCGGGGTAAGCAGAGTAATCGGTGTTGTGCTGCAAGAACTCTGGTTAATTACAGCACAACACCGACCACCACGTTTCGCAAAATATTCGAACAAGAATCAATCGATCAATTAGCAAGTAAGGCACGAAGACCCACCTGCTGCATGACTCGGTGGAAGTACCGTGCCAAGGTGATAGGTGGCAAGCCTGTCGCCCTTTAGCACGGCATCTTGTCCTTATCCCTTAGTCGCCTTTTACGACATGCACGGGGAGAGATGCAGTGGGGCTATTATTTTAAAGTACCGGACCCACACGGTACGATGGTGAAACCACCCAGTTAGTGAAAAACACGTACCCTGTCTACTTAGACTAACTCCTCTACTACTTTTTTCCGTGGTATAGTCGAACTGCATAGCCATACATGTTAAGCCGGGTCCAGCCAGATGGGCCGGTATTGTTTTAGAACGTACAATGCAACCATTGCTCAAAAGCGTCAACCCCTAGCCCCTATCCAAAAATACTGTTTTTACTTGTTATTTCTTTATTTCAAAGACTTCATTCTAACGGTCCGATTTACGTATGGTGGCAGCAGGTGTAGGCTAGGTAAAGTTTTCATTACAAACTCATTTATGCTTGTCGGCCGTATTGGAACTTGCGAAACCGCGCCGATCAGCTACCGCTATATATACATAGTTTAGGAGTCAATTTATAGCAAAAAAATTAAGCTAACATCACAGAACAGCGATCGGCGACCGTCATCCCTCAGCCGGTAGCCCGCGTCACCCCTAGACCGGGGGACACGGTTTCTTGCTATGTGGCTAAAATGTGCCCCCTGAATATTTTTTATATAATGTGAAAGAGAGCTCTCATGTAATTATGCATATTTTCTTTAAAAAAAATTATTATATGATAAGTCTAAATTAGTAAATCGTGGTCGTTTTTGAAGCAATATGGTATTTCTATTCACATATTATCTGTTTGTGTTTATATACGTAGGTGCATTTTCATAGTGACTGGAAGTAGTAGATATTAAATTTTTTTTAGTTGGACCATAATACTTCTGACCTGTGGCTACACTCAATAATTGGTGGTGCTACGGATAGACGTCCAGTCGGAAAGTGAAGCACACCCGGGCGCGGTTGTAACTTAGACGGGTTATTTTATTAGGTGGAGTGGAAAACTGTCGCTTACCTTATCTTAGTAGGTGGTAGGGTTGGTAATTGGTAGCACCGCTACGTCGATTGCGAAGCGGCTATGAAAATATTTCGTATTTTTAAGTATATATTTTATTAAATATTTTATAACCAAAGGGAAGCACTGACATGACACCTAGTTCACTAAGGTACTATGGGCTACTACATCAAGAGTGTAGTAGGTGATGTAATGTAGCCAACCTTGTCAGATTCCATAAAAACATTTTAATTTGTTCTGTTCTGTTTTGTTTTGTTTTGTTCTGTATACATAATTATGTAGGTTATGTATACGTATGTAATAATTTATGTGCTGACACTTTATGCCGGGCGGATTGAACCGGTTCAGGCAGATCACGGCAGACTTTTGGGAAACTTTTCTTACATATTGTGAAATTCATTTAGCACTATAAGAAATAACCTTTATCAGTTAGGAATTACCGAGTTGAATGTACATATGAAATAACCAATCTAAATCCGTTCAGTTGTTCTCGAGTTAGATAGATAGTTAGAAATACTCTATTGCTCCAAAAAACATTTTACAGAAACAAACAAGCACCATACTCGTATTGTATAATTTATATGAGGCGTAAATATAGTTTGTGTTTTCCGTCCAGTTCAGTGTAGCCGTCACGACCGAAGGGAAGCACTGACGTGGCACCAAGTTCACCCGGTGTTATGGGCCGACATCACGGATGTTGTAGGTGATGTAGCCAACCGTGTCAGTATGCATAAAAAAAATGTAGACTTATCCTTCCGGATATTTCTTCCAGTCAACATACACACAGACGACACGTAGCGTTTTATTTTATTACTAGCTGTGCACGCGGCTCCGCTCGCGTGAAATTGGTTTAATAGTAAATCTGATTGAAGCACAAATATGTAGTCATGAAGAGCAAGGTGGAAGGACGAGCTGAGTTCACGTAAATGAAATACCTACTCTCTCAAAGAAAGTAACCCCAATCACATCATATATGTAGGTATCATTATTGGCTGAAACATGGACGAACGGTCGGACAGACAGAAACCTGACCAATTTTCTCATTGTTAGGGTTCCGTACCTCAAACGAGGAAAAAAACGGAACCCTTATAGGATCACTTTGTTGTCCGTCTGCCTGTCTGTCTGTCAAGACCTTTTTTCTCAGGAACGGGTAGAGAGGTATCAAGGTGAAATTAACATCAAATACTAAGGTCTACGTTTCCTCGGAGGTGTAAAAAATTCTCGAAAAAATTTAAGCTAGTTTAGTCAACGCAATCCCTAGATACGGCCATTGAAGTCATATATTTTGCTACTGGCAAATCAAATCAAAACATATAGAGTACTTCCCGTTGACTAAGCTAGCTAGCATAATGAAATTTGGCAAAAAGCAAGTTCTCACAGCACAAGTAAAGGATAAATCCTAAAATAGTAAATTTGGAGTTATGTCATATAAAAACAAAATTTGTTGTATATTTCAAGTACAAGAGTGTCTAACAGTCAAACCATTGCTGTATATATGTAGTTTTTATTTAGAAAGGCGTTTCGTGATTTTCCAAAACACAATAATTTTTGTATACATACATAATACAAATATATTGTGTGATGGTACGGAACCCTTGGTGCTCGAGTCCAACTCGCACTTGGCGGCTTTTTTATTAACTGGCACACTTTTTCATTTACGAAAATTTCACGGCACACCACATTTATATTCATAAAGAAAGCATATAAAATTTAGAAACTAAAGACGAAGAAATTGGCGACTTCGTACTTACGTAATGTAGCGTACTTACTTACGTATTAAAAGTATTTATCAGTGAAAACTCTCATTTTAACTGAGGATGTCAAAATGCCCTTCGAACTCCCTTCCCTGCGAACTCTCATTTAATTTCTTGAGGTGTTCAAACAAATCAGTCAGAAAATGTCATTGTGGATAATTTATCTATATAGATAGACGAAAAATTATGCTTGCTCTTTTCTTCCGCGGTTTTCATACACAGTTTGAATGAGTTACTTAGAATTCGCGGCACACCTGGATGTCACTCGCGGCACACCAGTATGCCGCGGCACACCGGTTGAAACCCCCTGCTTTAGGTATCGAACTAAATTCATTGATAGGTGCATTATGCAACGAAATATCGTTACATTGTTGAAAAAAATTATATAGATTATACAGCTTAGTTACATATTGATACAAGTATTTTAGTGACTACAAAGACTTATACTTATTATATACGAGTAAGTGTGTGTAAAGAGCCTTTTTAAAACTTTAATACCTACGTAATTTGTATCAACTTAATATGTTCGTACATTAAACATAATACAATGTACTCGTAGTATAATTAAAAAAAAATAAGAAAAAAATATATGAAATATTAAGATACCTACTATAATTTTACATGGAATGCGAACCATGGAGCAACTCATGTTCAAGAAATTCACTTATCAAACTCGGAAAGAAAATAAAGTCGTTCACGCCAATGGGCACTGAACGCGCGACCTTCCGGTTAATAAGCAAGGCCGTTACCACTTATCCACGAGCTATAATAACATTGCAACCCGAACCTCATAAATTTAACTTGGGCTCATGCAAAAAATAAAGCCCCTGTTCTGCGTGCGACTCGCTGCATACAGCTCGCACCCCAGGGGGTGTCGCGGTCAGTAGTACTGGGGTCCAGTTGACTTGCTTTAAGATGTCCTCGCGTCGAGTTGTACTTCGCGGTGAAGAGTCCCCAAAGTAAATTGGGCCAAATTTGAAAGGACCGCATGGCGACTCGGCGGGAGTCAGTCGGCGGGGTCGAGACGGCCGCGGGGAAAGGGCCCATTCCGAGCAGAATCGCATCAAAAGCTGCCTCATGTTAACAAAAGGCTTTACGCTCTGCACTCGTGAATCAGCGCGTTCCGTTCCGTTCCGTGAAACGACCTCTCAACACGCATGTGGCACTACGACTGATGCGAAGTAGCCGCATGCGGCCCTCTCATCGGTGTTAGTAAATATTTGGTGTTTGAATTTAAGGCCCTGTCAACCCGTATTCATCCGTACTCCTCTTGCAAGGCGCCGCTTTCGCTGGTTGGAGTAGGATGCAACACAATCAATCAATCAAACATTAGGTTTTTATTTTTTTATTCCAAAACTAAGGATCGAAACCAAAAAGTAAAAAGCTACGGATTTAGATACAATATTCAACAAATAAAAGATTTTTTTTCCAAAGCATTCATTCGGTCACGTTGCCTTAAATACGTTTTTATAACTAAATTCAGAGGCATGATCATGATTTTTTTCAATCGAGCGAAGTTTAATCAAATCTTGTTTTCAAAAAGCTATCGATCTGCGCTGATAGATGAAGTTTTTACATACATATATTAAAACTGAATCTGTCAGGTAAGTAATATTGGCGGTACACTTCTTGAAATTCGAGTCAGACGCAGTCTCACATCGACATCACCTTAACTTTATCCTCAGTTTAGCGCGCTCGGAAGAACCTAGCCGGTTGACTGGACTGGAAATTGGAATCCAGGCACGCCTGCGTTTCAGCCTAGGCTGAGCAGTTGCTAGGCGGGTAAGTATTGATCGCTCCAGGCTTTGCGGACACACACACAAGCCGCACCTTGCCCGTGTGTGTGTCTGTGAAAAAAGAATCGGGTCAATCTGGATAAATAGAGCTCGTATAACAGACTTCTGTTCGCAGCTTCGCTCGTGGTATTGTCGGGTTTAGCATCGAGATAATTATATTACTATAGATACGCTACGAAGAATCGTGTTCCACCCAAGTAGTCTCGGGTCGTTCAAGAGGGGCGTTAATTTCATTCGCAACCTCGGTATTCGATGTCGATGAGCGTCGTTAGATATGGGTGGCTCGGCGCCACATGTCGCGCTTTCTATAAAAAAAGTTCCACTAGGAGGGAAGGAGGGGTTTGAGGTGGGTGTTGGGTGCGCCACAGATCATTTGAGTTTGCTTAGATGGGAAAAGGAGGAGTAAGGACCGCTTCGCTTCTCATAACTCGGTGCAGACGGGCAGTCGCACTCGCAGTAGAAACTGGTATACTCAAGCAAGACTAATTTTGTCATCGTACGGACTAAAATGTCGTAACTCGTAACTTACGACATTTTCACTTGAGACTCGTAAGTAGAATTGTGATCATGGCACAGAATACTTAATAGGTACAGTGGAAACCAAACTTAAATGCGTATTGGCCTGAAGTTCGGCCGCTTGACTGCGCATGTATAGTCAAATAAAATATACAATCGAATATTTTGGCAGAAAATGTATACAATTATTACATTATCATTTGTAGGTAAAAAGAGAGTCTTGCTGCATGCTTGCTGCATTATATTATGTTTGTGCACACCGATGTATCGATCATGGTTAAAACCGGTTAGAACTGACGGACGACGACGTGACTGGTGCCGTTCGGGTGACCCCGGTAAACGCACTTCGCCAATAAACATTTCTCATGCTAGCACCACACATGGCTGTATGTACACAAATATTTGGCAAACATTTCCGTTTCGTCTCCCTTTAATGGCTTGGATAGACCGAGATAAAACTAAAATGTTTGCAACAATCACGAATACCTACGAATAACCACCATTAGCAAAAAATCTATCGCGACAACTACGGAAGACACAAACAAATACCTAGTGAGTGACTGTACAATGGCGCACGCCACGAGTCAGTAAGCCTGGATACGAAATACGGCATCGTTTGTATGAGAACCGAGGTAGCCGCCAAAGGGGTGTGAAGTCTGAGGCGGGAGCGGCGCATGGAACGCCGTGATTGGCCGAGCGAGTAGGTAGCCAAGTGACGCCAGTCTTCCATACGTTTGAACGGGATTCATACAATAAGTCGCTCATTGTGTCGATTCGCGATGAAAAGATGAAACGGATTTAACAATATTTAACCCTTCTTTACATCAAGGGAATAATATAACTTTCTCTTAAATGAACAAAGGCAACGCCCCTTTCACAATTTTGCGAATTTGCAGATTTTCGCATAAACACGATAATAGTTCTAAGTTCTGAGATACCTCGGATACTTTATTATAAATCTACATAAAATTTCCAAAACAATGATATGTAAGACCTCGTACATTGGTATTATCTTATTGGAGTATTTGTTATTGGAATTTTCCAAAATTAAAAAAATAATGTTAGAAAGTCGAAAAGTTTTGTAACCAAAAAAAAAATAATTATATTATTAACAACTATTTGCTAATTACTTAGCCAACGATATAACAAATTATATTGCAATATGACTTCGCGAAAAATTCGCGAAAATCTACCCTACCATAAAAAATTTATGAGTACCCACCTCGATATTTAATTTTTTTACGGTAAAATGAGGTTTTCCAGGCTTTGCCTTTTTTAACAAACTAACCAGCCATACCCACCTGGATATTTAATTTTTTTACGGTAAAATGAGGTTTTCCAGGTATGACCAAAACAAATTATCACGTGATAGATGGGTAGATCTCATCGAGACGTTCAGTTTGAGTACCAACACGATGGGTCTAAGTTCAGTGGTTCTCGAGATATGACCAAAACCAATTAACACGTGACAGATGGGTAGATCTCACCGAGACGTTCAGTTTGAGTACCAACACGATGGGTCTAAGTCCAGTGGTTCTGTAGATATGACCAAAACTAATGATCACATGACAGATGATAATTCCGACCCCTCACTCGCATGATCGCATCGCATTTCGCATTTAGATGCTAGCTAGCTAGCTAGCAGCGGAGCGCAGGCGCTATATAGCATTTAGCATTTAGCAGTACCACAGATAAATAGCACATACTTCATTGCTTTGTGCGTTCCAAAACAAACGAACCAACAAAGTTTTACGAACGAAACAGCAATGCTAACTAAAATTAAATGTGATTATTGCTTAGCATTTAGCATTAATTTTTATTCATCAGGGCGCTTAGCAGTGCTAAATGCTAACGGGGTATTCATTATGAATTAATTTTGTTAATGCTAAGCATAACAAGACTAATTCCCGGTAGACGCATGACCTAAAGAAATTAATTCCTTTAGAGCGTAGACAGAAAAAATAGTTCTGGACTCCGCACTTCATACTTCAATTATTACTAAAACGAGACACCGTGGTTATGGTAGTGTGCGTATCGCGTAATACAGGACCGACCATCTCAAGAGATCGCAGTGATATTGTGTCATCCTTTTTCCACGCGCAGTAATCCCGTATCGCTTGCCTGCACGCTCCACGCAAACATTTACGTGTTCCAAAACAAGCGAATGTCGCACGTAGTCGATCGATAAATTGCCGCTTGCTTCAACGGCTCAAAACTATGGAGGTGGCTTTTTACTTCTTATTATTAAATTATTTATTAAAAACATTTATTGCAATTTTTTTCGTTTATTTTTTTTATGGAAACTGACACGGTTGGCTACATCACCTACAACGTCCGTGATGTCAGCCCATAACACCGGGTGAACTAGGTGCCATGTCAGTGCTTCCCCCTTTGATCGTGCCGGCTACACTGAACTGGTCGGAAAACACAAACTATTTACATAGCCGTTTCAACCGACGTTTCATTCAGTGCGGTGGTATCAACCCGGGCGGGTTAAACCCTACCACCAAGTAAGATTAGGAGGGAAGGGACCTACAGTTTTACGATTTACATTTATTTGTGAAAGAAAACCTATGGACGATGAGTGAATTATTTTATAAAAAATTCAAACGCATTTGTCAATTTAGGTCGACTTTAGACGTGTCTTATATTATATCACTTGCAACTAAAATCACCTAAAATTTGACAGATGTGCTTAAATTAAGATTATTAAATCATTCGTTCATCTCCTGTCTTTCTTTCTCAAAATGACAATAATGACAGGAATATCTAAATTTTAGCTTTAATAGTGTGAAGTGTCTACTAGAAATAAAGCCAATATGTTACTAACATTAAAAACACAGACCAAGTTGACCAACCCACAAACCGAGGGTTCCGCACAAATACGACGGGGGCGTGGCTTTGAAGTGGGGAAGTTTGCTAGCAAATTGCTAGTAAGCTTATTGTGTAGACTGAAGTTAAAAAATAAATTTTAGTGAAATAATGTTTTGCCGGACGCGTAGTTTATTTAGTTTACTTAAAAGAAGAAACAGGTTTCCATACAACTTTTAATTTTTAATCTTTCATGCAAAATTAAAACTTTACTTTTTTTAACTACAAAAACATTGATTTTGAATAGACATGTATGCAAAAACGACACGGGCTGCCTCGACATGGTCCCTATTAGGTTACGGTTAATTTATAGAAGATGCGGAGTGTAGTGACGCATCTTCTATAAATTAACCTTGATAATTTTTTTTTAACCACCAAACTGGTTATAAAAAGAAAAACATTTCTCACCTCCACTCATCACCTTTTTGATACATAAATATATTACAAACAAACTTAATTTTGCAGTCAACCTAAATAATAATTTCTCACTAACTATTTAAACGAGACCAGTTTTAATATTTTCGTATTCCTCCCTTTGATGTTAACTTTTTTGAACCACTTTGTCATATACGTTTCATAAAGCAAATAAATATGTTATTCAAAATCTGTAAGAATCAAACAAGAACCAACCAAGAAAGAAACACGTAAATTTCTTGTGCACCTAAGTTCTTTTGCACAAATCGCAGATCAGGTCATGCGTGGAGTACTGCTTGCACCTGTGGGATGGCTCTGCCAAATATCAGCTTTTAAAAGGGAAATTTGTTTGAAAAGAGGAATTTGTTAAAAAGGATTGCATCCCCACACGCTGGACTTACCGTGGATGCGTACCAACCTCTTCTGCAGATTTTTCCTCTATAGAACCGGTAAACTCTGGGACGTTCTCCTGTCTATATATTTCCTCCCAAGTACAGTCTCGAGTCCTTCAAGAGGGGCGTGAACAGGCACCTGTCGGGCCGGCATGGCATTCGCAACCCCCGCATACGACCAAATGTCCATGGGCGTCCTTAGACATCTCCCTTAGGGTGCCTCGGCGCCACAGGTCGCGCTTTCAATAAAAAAAAACACAAAGAAAACACAAGCAAAAATCTGTAAATAAAAATCATGTAAGGGTTCTGGTATTTTGTTGATTTTATTGTAGCTTTTCAAATTGCCATCTAATATAGTAAAATATATATATTATAAAATAATTCTTTTGGGAATCCAGTGTTACCGTTTTCAAATTTGGTGACGTAAAAAAATATAATTTTAAAGAAGCCATCTCCACTTAATCCAAACACATTAAATGTATGAAGTGAAAATTTTTACTTTTTCTTATATAACATTGTATTTGAAGGGATTTTCACTCTTGAAATATAATGCCAGATGCTCTCGTATACTATGCAGAGGCCTGAAGCCGGCATTTGTGTAATATTGAAGACGCTGAAGCAAGTGCTCTCGCGCTGGCGGTCGATGGCAGAATGAGCGGGCGATGCACGTAATATTTGAATTGCACGTATTTTTGGTGGGGCACGAATCGCCCTGACATGCGGAATCTTAATATTTTTTATGATCGAAGCTTTAGAGTCGCTCAAAAGTAAAAACCGGTAGGTACTGGTTGAATGAAAAAAGCACGATAAACGAATATTGAACGAGGAAACCTGCTGAGGTTGACTAGAAGAAATGTCCTTTGGCAATAAGGCAGAATGCATGAAATATCTGTATACATTTAACATACATATTTATCAATAAACAAAAAAAATTACAAGAGCTAACCGCATCCAACACGATAGTCGACCTATGGTGGGTAAGCAGAAAAGAGCTCTCCATACATATTTACGCCGATGTTTGTTACTGAAATTCAAGCGAAAAATGCTATCAAATTGAATGAAAGTACTTACTCGTGAAAGGTGACTCCATCTGTGTTCAAGTTTGAATTTTTCGACGACTTTTTGCACCAAAGCACTGCACAATGAGGCATTTTGTGACAGACGCGCACGTTCGCTCCGCCTGAGCGGCGGACGGAGACTAAGATCGGTCGCCGGCGCTAGACTGACGCGCTGGCGCGTGTGCGCCGACGCGCGGCTACCCCTGTCCTTCTATGTATAGCGTATCCAGGCTTACTGACTCGTGGCGCACGCACAGACGAGAGCGGGGCGTGCGCGGGCGACAGGACGCGGGCCGCGGCGGCGCGCGGTTGTATCCTAGCAACGCGGGGGAGCGCGGTAGGGTGCGCCGATACCCCCTTTGCACGCCTACCGCCCTCCCCCCCTCTGCAGTATCACCTATCTTATAAAAGGGAATTTATAAGATAAATTGAAAATAATGAATTCACATTTTTTTTTTTTTTTTTTTTTTTTATAGAAACTGACACGGTTGGCTACATCACCTACAACGTCCGTGATGTCAGCCCATAACACCGGGTGAACTAGGTGCCATGTCAGTGCTTCCCCCTTTGATCGTGCCGGCTACACTGAACTGGTCGGAAAACACAAACTATTTACATAGCCGTTTTAACCGACGTTTCATTCAGTGCGGTGGTACCAACCCGGGCGGGTTAAACCCTACCACCAAGTAATATTAGGAGGGAAGGGACCTACAGTTTTACGAGGAATCCGAACCTCGGTCAGCCTCCAACGGTCAGCGGTCACCCATCCAAGTACTGACCGCACCCAGCGTTGCTTAACATTCAATAGCGACAGTTGACTGTCTGCACCACTGAGCTATCGAGGCTGACACATTATACCTTGAATCTTTACCTAACTATAGGCATATAAATTATAGTTAAATAACTTGAAATATGGGTATGGTTAGGGAAATACGAAGTGCTTTTGCCTAGTACCCCCCTTAATATCAGCAAAATGAGATAGGTGGCGCAAATACAACAATAATAAAACATATATATATATATTATTTCTTTATTTTCACATTTTTACCAAGTATTTATATTAATTTTACATATTTTATATATACAAAAACCTATAAAAATACACAAAATTAATAAAAATCTAAATAAAAACGGTAAATATCCGCCGGCGGCGCGCGGCGCGGCGGGAGGCAGGCCTCCAAGCACGCCGGCGGGTGCAGGCCGTGGCTACGGAGCTCTCCGAGACGACGACGCGAGGCAAGCTACGAGCGATAGGTGGTGGTACTAGACTCGTAGGCCACCACCACCCCCATCTCGGAGAGCTCCGTATCCGCCGGGCTGCGGGGCGACGTCACGCAGCACTTTAAGTTGATGAACCATCATCGTGCGCGCCAGGGATGTTGCGGATATTCGCATCCGCATCCGTAAATGCGGAGCATCCGCATTGATTTTGACATCCGCATCTGCATTCGCATCCGCATTAAATCGATGCGGAACTCATGCGGATGCGGATGTAGTGCAGGTTGAGACTTGAGTGAAATTGGGCGGAGTCCGCGAGTGGCGCGCGCTGCAATTGATCTGTGAATAGGAAGGGAATATGCTGTGCGACGGTGCAGTGCAGTGCTGACGACTTTGTTTTCCATTATTATTGCGTCATTTCATTCCGTCACGTTTCGTGTATGCATGCGTGTCTAAACACGCGCGACTGTCTGTCTGAAAAGGCAGCCAAGTTACTTTTCATTAAATACAATAGCCCAATCTTGAAATTTTCTTACTAAATGATTGATCAATAAAAGATATTAAAAGCATAATCTCTTTTATTCAAGGACTTAAACTAACCGGCTCTTCAAGCAATCTTGTTAACATCCGCATCCGAATCCGCATCCGCGGATGTGTGCGTCCAAAAATCCGCATCTGCATCCGTATCCGCGGATGTCAAATAAATCGCATCCGCAACATCCCTGGTGCGCGCGCCGCGAAGGTGTTGCACTATGTCACCGGCAGCGAGGGCTGTTAGTGGGGTACATATATATTATTATTATTAATTGCAGCCACAGTGAGTCATCAAAGTTAGACGATTTTTTTTTTCAATTCGTTTCAAGAGTAACCATGACAACCAGATTATCAAGAGAACATACATACATGCATTCTCTACGTGGTGCCACCGTGTAGTAATAATGCGAAGCGACTCCTACCCCCAGATTTTTTTTTTATTGAAATGGCGGCATTACTCACGACCCCATGGACATTCGGCCGTATGAGGGTTTGCGAATAAATGTGGAAGACGCGGCAGTGGTGCCAGCCGGACTCTGGTATGTGGTGATCCGTGGTCTCAGCCTACACCTCTGGGAGCTGTGCGTGTATGTTTGTATGTCGGAGGTAGTAAATCGTTGGTGCGGAACGGGCACACAGCTGTCGTGTGCTCATGCGTGGGTGGCTACCAAATTGTGGACCTTGACTTAGCTGACTTGGCGGGGAGGCTATAAAAATATTTGTACTGCGTGCCAATATTATTGACTGGCGTACCTAATAAGAAATTTAAACATTTTATTTTCGTCACTATATTGATGCATTGTTAATTTCTTTTTTGTAAAGGTTTATTGTATTTTTTTTTTTTTTTTTTTTATGGAAACTGAGACGTTTGGCTACATCACCTACAACATCCGTGATGTCAGCCCATAACACCGGGTGAACTAGGTGCTATGTGAGTGCTTCCCTTCATTTCGCGCCGGCTACACTGAACTGGACGGAAAACAAGAACTATTTACATAGCCGTTTCGACCGACGTTTCGCTCAGTGCGGTGGTACCAACCCGGCCGGGATAAACCCTACCACCCAGTAAGGTAAGAAGGGAAGGGACCTACAGTTTAACGTGGAATCCGAACCACGGTCAGCCTCCAACGGTCGGGAGGTCACCCATCCAATAACTGACCGCACCACTGAGCTGCCGAGGCTGACGATCCCTTAGTCGACTTTTACGACATGCGACGGGGAGAGATGCAGTGGGGCTATTCTTTTTAAGTACCGACCCCACACGGTACAAATTTTGCACGTAGCATCTAAGCATACAAACGGCTTTATTCATAGAGATCATTAATTGGCTTTGTTCTTTGTCTAAATAGTGTAAGTTTAACAAATTTGTTGTATTGCTGTTGATTTCTTTAAAATTAAATAAATAAATACAGTAATATTATAAAGAGGTAAAGTGTGACTTGACGGATGTCGTCGCGAACCCTGCTGATACTGATCGAATATGGCTATATTCGATCAGTATCAGCAGGGTTCCGCCAAAATATAGCTAACAAAAATAATAATTATGTAAACTAAATTGTAAATATTATGTACTTTTTCCTTGTGACATGACTTCTAATATTATGAAACATTTTTATAAATAAAGGAATTGATTTGATTTTGATTTGATTTGTAAGTTTCTAAGTTTGTAAGATAGATAGATAGATAGAAAATTCTTTATTGCTCCAGTATACATTAAACAGTAACAATACATTGAAAAATTTACATAAGGTGCAAAGGCGGACTTATCCCTTACAGAGATTTCTTACAGTCAACCTTTGGATGTTTGAAATTCGATAATATAGTGGAATGTATGTAGGTAGTAGCAAAAGAGTTGCGTGACAATTGGAGATAAAAATAATAATAAATAATAAGAAAAAATAATAATAATAATGTAAGTTTGGATGTAGGTGGTAATCTCCGAAAATACTCATCCGATTTAAAAAAAATCTTTGACCAATATTCAGGATGGACATAGGCTATGCGAGCGAAGCTGCGGGCAAAAACTATCACAAATAAATAAAAAATAAAATATTCACCTATCGCAATGTGTTGATTTTAAAATTAAAAACAAAAAAATATTCTTATAACGAGTCCTTTCATTTGATAAGCCGACTGGGTTGGTACCACCGTACTGCATTTAAGATGGCCGCATAGCAGCCTCAGCTGTGTTCTCCTCTAGTCCAGTATAGCCAGCAATGCAGGGAAGTCTCCGGATGGCACCTACCTTCTCTCTCTGAGGTGATATTGACTGGTCGGAGCATGCACTTTGGCCCCTCCGATTCAGCCACTCATACCGGATTAAGTAAGTACATAAAAAAAAGTCACACAAAAGTGCATCAGCACTTTGAGAAAAAAAAACGTTAACCCAAATTCTCCGCCAAAATCGAAATTCGTTCATTTACGCCATACGTACGTCCCGTGATTGGGTCATCAAACTCTATTTAATGTGACAAATTTCAACTTTTTTTCGTTCAGTAGATTCGGAGAAAATAAGGCGTAACAAACGCACAGACAGACACGAGAGTGATCCTATAAGGGTTCCGTTTTTTAGGTTTCCATATCCCGTACGGAAGCCTATTACTAAGCCAAGGCCGTCTGTCTGTCTGCCTGTCCTATTGCTGGCCGTCCGTCTGTCTGTCTGTCTGTCTGCCTGTCCTACTGCTGGCCGTCTGTCTGTCTGTCTGTCTGTCTGTCCTACTGCTGTATCTTTGGAACCGTAATAGGTATAGCCGGCTGAAATTTTCATAGAGTGTGTGTTATTTATTATTTTATTACGGTGGATATGACAACAAATAATAAAAAAAATTTAAAGTAAAAAATTAAGGGGTTCCTATACAAGAAACGCGTTTTTTTGTTAATTTTTTTTTCATATACATACATACATATCATACATACACGCTGAATCCCGACAATCGGGGTAAGCAGAGTAATTGGTGTTGTGCTGCAAGAACTCTGGTAAATTACAGCACAACACCGACCACCACGTTTCGCAAAGTATTCGAACAAGATTCAATCGATCAAGCAGCAAGTAAGGCACGAAGACCCACCTGCTGCATGACTCGGTGGAAGTACCATGCCAAGGTGAGAGGTGGCGCTCCCGTCGCCCTTTAGCACGGCATCTTGCCCTTATCCCTTATTTCTTTTTTTTTTTTCGTGGTGCGGAAACCTCGGTGCGCGAGTCCGACTCGCACTTGGCCGGTTTTTCCTATTTGAGGTACGGAACCCTAATAACGACGTGTGTAGATTAGATACCAATACCACAGATTACTTAATAGTTACTTCGCCAATACGTTTGCTCGACACTGTGTGAATGGTACAGCCGCGCCCCAACCTTCAAGTCGATCACTTATTGAAACTGAGTCTCCGATCAATTGGGACAATTATCTACTGTTTTAATTCAACTATGTTCGGGCGAAAACTGTCAACTATTCCCCACCACCGCGCCGCGCATGTGCAAGACAACCATTCCACCTCCGCACTACGCGTACTGGGCAGGGGATGCACCCCTATTCAATCGACCTACCACGGATGCGCACCAACCGGTTCTGTAGGTCTTTTATTCACAGAACCGGGAAAATGTGGAACGCACTCCCTGCTCATCTATTTCCTCCCAAATACAGCCTGGGGTTTTTCAAAAGGGGCGTGAAATGGCTCCTGTCAGGCCGGCATGACATTCGCAATCCCCGTGCATCACAGAATGTCCATGGGCATCGTTAGACACCTACTTGTAGGTGAAACGATGCCACATGTCGCGCTATCTAAACTTCCCTTCTAAGCTTCCCTTCTCACTTTACTAGGTGGTAGGGTTTAACCCGTCTTTTTATCAGCCTCGATAGCTCAGCGGTGCAGACAGACGACTGTTGCTATTGAGTGTTAAGCAACGCTGGGCGCGGTCAGTACTTACTTGGATGAGTGACAGCTCGTCCGTTGGAGGCTGACCGTGGTTCGGATTCCACGTAAAACTGTGGGTCGCTTCCCTTCCTACCTTACTCGGTCGTAGGGTTCAACCCGCCCGGGTTGGTAGCACCGCACTGAATGAAACGTCGTCGGTCGAAACGGCTATGTAAATAGTTCGTATTTTCCATCCAGTTCAGTGTAGCCGGCACGATCGAAGGGAAGCACTGACATTGCACCTAGTTCACCCGGTGTTATGGGCTGACACATCACCGATGTATTAGGTGATGTAGCCAACCGTGTCAGTTTCCATAAAAAAAGTTTTTTATGTTTCCAATTATATGTCACACCAACTCCCAATTGTGTGGGTCACACGAACAAGTGGTTGATTGTGAGTGAACATTGCCCATCGTATCTTTCAATTTATCTATTGAATCCTCGCTATTTTGGTCTTCGGCTGTCAGTGGTATTTCCTAGTTGATCCTTGTCTCCAGTTGCGGGGCATGAACTTAATTTGATGTGGGCAAGATACATTTTGCGAGGCCCTCTCAATTTTTCCAATACTCAATACATTCAATAACATCATCAAATCGCAATAATACAGCCACTGTATCGTTACAATATTCACTGCCTTTGTCCTGCTATCCCATCTTGTGTCTAATAGAGGCTTTATAGTAAGCTTTAGTTTGCCTTTGATTATCTAAGTCTAAACATGTTTACTCGGGGTCTCTTTTAATAGTTCTAGCTGAATATTTTTCATTAATCAAAGCTAAATTAACTTTCGAGGCGCGAGGCCCCTCGGGCCGCGAGGCCGTGGGCGGTCGCCCACGTCGCCCACGCCTTGCGCCGCCTCTGCTTGTCTCCATCTCCAACCCAACTACACATCGGGGAAATAATTACTGGATGGGCAATTAATATTCTGTTATAGTTCACGTTGCTTTGAATGAACCTCTGTTATATCAAAATATTGCAACAATCACTCTCAAAAAATATACTTTAAAGTTGAGTACTAATGCAGTATATAGGTAGGTAGGTTTGGCGAACAAGTTAACTTTCTCCATACAAAATCGTCTTTCGGAATTTATGTTTTTTACCCCCCTAAACCTTATCCCATTTTTACAATATTATTTTTTTTATTGTAATAAGGACAGTCGAATCTACGTTATTTTTTGAATATCTAACTAAAGTGATGACTTCATGGTCACTTGGAGGGAAATACATGGGCAGGGAGAGGGCTCCAGAGTTTACCGGTTCTGTAGAGGAAAGATCTGTAGAACCGGTTGGTACGCATCCGCGGTAAGTCTTTAGCGTGTAGGGAGGGATGCTGCAATCCCTGCCCAGTGCCCAGCGCGCGTGGTGCGAAGGTGGGAAGGGGACGTTGAGATCGCGTTAAACAGCTCCTTCGAGCACTCTCCATGGCATAAGAGATATAATACAATACATTTAGGGAGCCGACATCCCTACGGAGTTGCAGCGGTTCTAGATCGCGGGCGTAAGACATTTAGATTAGAGTGTGCCCTTCACTGACTAGACCAGCTGAAGAATCGGACCTGACAGACCGACAGAATGACAACACGCAAAGAATCTAGAAATTCTGTCTCTGATCTGTGGCTCCAACACTGACAGATTCCTATAGCTAGATGTTATTTCCACTTTTGAGTGCGATTATATCTGACCAATACCACACCAATACTGTGCCAATCCAATATCCCCACGCATTACCGAAAACGGCTGTCTTAACTTAATTTTTTTTCTATGTGTATCTATTTTGCTGTTTAATTGATGAGGTTGACGACCCTTAGAAGGAAACATTAATAAAACAGTTCAATTCGATCACTTTACAAAAAATATGACAAGTTGGCCGTTCTGTAAGAGCTACATTTTGTAACTCGAAAACAATTTCAACTTTGAATGCTACATACATACTTATCACACGCTGTAGCCCGACAATCAGGGTAAGCTGAGTAATCGGTGTTGTGCTTACAAGGACTCTGATAAATTACGAGCACAAACAACAACTGCAACGTTTCGCAAAGTATTCGGACAAGACAAACTATCAAGCAGCATGTAAGGCACGAAAACCCACATGCTGCATGACTCAGTGGAAGGATCGCGCCAAGGTGAGATGTGACAATCCTGTCGAGTAAATTTAAAGGAATTCAAATTCAAATAGGACACTCCTTTAAATATTCTGATCTTGTCCTGAACGTAATTGAAATTCGCCCATCTAGCATCTACCCAAAACTATCACGTGGACTATAAAAAAGCTCTATAAGGCCCACTTGCACCAACACGAATTTAACTATATAAACCAGTTTAACTCGTTAAGCTAGTACCCGTTGACTGTGGGAACCGCGTTTAAATCCATAACTCGCTACTTAACTCTAAATTCGTGTTGGTGCAAGTGGGCCTAAGGTCTCTTCCCCGGTTCTTCCTTATAGATTGCATTGCAATGCTGAACGGGTCATGCATGACATGACAAAAAAAAAACCGGCCAAGTGCGTGTCGGGCCACGCGCAGTGTAGGGTTCCGTAGTTGCGGAACCCTATCAAAATAAATTATTCCATTATTTGTATAATTTTGTAAGGGAAATAAATGAATGTTAATTTGAAAAAGTTCTTCAACAGTGAAATGATGGCTGTCGTCCGTACATTTTATAAGTTCGTCGACTATTAGTCGTCAACCTGTACAGCCTACTTAGCTGTGATAGTTTTCCTTTTAATTTCGATATATGTGCTACTGCTGTGAATTTTTTCACATATCTAATAACAACCGTTTAGCTGGCAGAGGGGGGGGACACTTGACTCTAACAAAAATTAGCACTTAAAAGCTTAATAATTCGCAAACGGATCCCTAAATGGAAAAATGTTTTTCACAAACCCGCAATATTTTCCAAAGGCCTATCCAACGACACCCCACACGATGGGGTAGACGTGAAAAAAAAATTCTTCCTCCACTTTACGTGTTGGGGAGGTACCCTAAAAAAAAATTATTTCAAAATTTTTATTTTACCACTTTGTCGGCGTTATTAATATGTATACCCATACCAACTTATAACTTTCTATATCTAAGGGTCTCTGAGCTAAGCCGCGGACAGACAGACGGACGGACAGACGGACGGACAGGGCGAAACTATAAGGGTTCCTTGTTGACTACGGAACCCTAAAAATTATGACGACCCATACTGAATATGCATATGTATTAATAAAATATTGTTAATGTTGTGTTCTTTATGGCGAAATAAATGTCTGAATCTGAATCTGAATATGCAGAATTTAGGTGCAAAATAAATGCTTTTAAGGTGACATGAGACTGCGTCTGACTCGAATTTCAAGAAGTGTACCTCCAATATTACTTACCTGACAGATTCAGTTTTAATATATCTTAGACTTCATCTATCAGCGCAGATCGATAGCTTTTTGAAAATACGATTTGATTAACTTCGCTCGATAGAAAAAAATCATGAACATGCCTCTGCATTTAGTTATAAAAACGTATTTAAGGCAACGTGACCGAATCAAGGCTTTGGAAAAAATATATTTTATTTGTTGAATATATATCTAAATCCGTAGCTATTTACTTTTTTGTTTCGATCCGTAGTTTTGAAATAAAAAAATAAAAACCAAATTTTCGCTTGCGCTAAAATTGATTGATTTAGTTGCATCCTACTCCAACCAGCGAAAGCGGCGCCTTGGAAAGAGGAGTACGGGTTGACAGGGCCTTAATTTGATTTTATTTCCATGTAGGGATTTGTTATGGCGCGATATCGGTCCACCAGCCACCTACGCAAATCCAAGATGGCCGCCGCTCCGCGGGTCGGCGGAGCGGCTCGCGCTACCAACGCACTAACAAACCAACCAGTTATCCCACGCTCGAACAACTTCTGAACCAAACATGTTCCGGCCGATATCAGCAGCGCTCCATAATCCTTGAAAATTCTTGTCAAATAATATTGGTTATTGGTGTGGGGCCGGTAGTTAAAAAGAATAGCCCCACTGCATCTCTCGCCGTGCATGTCGTAAAAGGCGACTGAGGGATAAGGACAAGGGGCCGTGCTAAAGGGCGGCAGGCTAGCCACCTCTCACCTCGGCGCGGTCCTTCCACCGAGTCATGCAGCGGGTGGGTCTTCGTGCCTTACTTGCTGCTTGACAGTTATCTTGTCCTAATACATTGCTAAACGTGGTGGTCGGTGTTTTGCTGTAACTTACCAGAGTTCTTGCAGCACAACACCGATTACTCTGCTTACTCCTTACCGCGATTGTCGGGAGTCGGGATTCGGGATACAGACAGTAACAGCGTGTGGTATGCATGTATATATAATATTTGTCAAGAATCAAGATCATCTACACAATTCTATATGAAATCCGAACCTAACTCGAGGACGGTGTAATAAAACACCTGATAAGGGCGGTCGGGCCGCGCCCAAGGCCACTACAGTGCTATTTTTTTATGAATAAAATGATAAGTATACTCGTATACTTCAAAATAATTTTCACTAGCTTTTTCCCGCGGCTTGCATGGCATTGCACCAAGTGACGCGGTGCGTTTTTTGAGCCTCGGTCAAATTGTGTGGGATCCACCGCGAGCACAGCTTTCTCACACCCAAATGTTTGTGTAGGATTGATTGTATTTGACTCATGCCTATGTCTAAGGATGCCCGAATCTCATGGTAGGTCACATGCCTGTCTGCAAGAACATTATATGGTTCGGACTAGACACTCTTCCCTAGCGCTGCGTGCCGAACACTTGCGTAAACAATCAAAATATGATCGTCGGTCGCGCACCGACCGCTTAGTCTTGCGTTAGCCGTGGTCGAAAACACAATGCCGGTTTGTGCTGTATTCTCGTGCAAAAACATCAGCAGGGTGACAAATGTGAAGAATGGAGGAATATCGTATCATCGGTACTTACCGATGATAACTGAACTGATGATAAATGATGAACTTTCATAATTTGATAAAAGGTCGTGCTTCTGTCCTAAAAAACACAAATAATTGAGTCGTTATCCGACGTTATCGGACTGTCAGTCCGGGCGGCGGAGCGTGCTCGTACACGTGAGTGGGTTCACTACGAGAGATCGAGACTGATACTTTTGTTGCATTAGACTCACCAATTTGTTATTTTACCTGTTATTTGGTGTGCAAATAAATAATACATGCATACATATTTCAGTTTCCCAGGAAACCCGAACTTAAAAACAAAGTGGGTCGCTGCCTGCGGACGCCCTCCTATGTGGATACCAACGAAAAGTAGTACTATATGTTCTTTGCATTTCACACAAGATTGCTACAAACTTGAAAAGAAAAAACGCTACATATACGAAAATGCAATACCTACTCTTCATTTGTGTCATCATCACGTAAGTCTATTATATATATAATATAATAAGTACAAATAGGTTCTGTTTTATGGAAAATGACACGGTTGTTTTCGTCGTTTTTCGAGAACCACTGGCTTTAAACCCATTGTGTTGTTACTCAAACTGAACGTCTCGATGAGATCTACCCATCTGTCACGTGATCATTTGTTTTGGTCATATCTCGAGAACCATTGGACTTAGACCCATCGTGTTGGTAGGTACTCAAACTTCAGGTCTCGGTGAGATCTATCCATCTGTCACATGAACTTTTGTTTTAGTCATAACTCGAGAACCACTGGTGCTAGACCCATCGTGTTTGTACTCAAACTTCAGGTCTCGGTGAGATCTATCCATCTGTCACGTGAACTTTTGTTTTGGTCATAACACGAGAACCACTGGTGCTAGACACATCGTGTTGGTACTCAAACTTCAGGTCTCGGTGGGATCTATCTATCTGTCACATGAACTTTTGTTTTGGTCATAACTCGAGAACGACTGGTGCTAGACCCATCGTGTTCGTACTCAAACTTCAGGTCTCGGTGAGAGCTATCCATCTGTCACATGAACTTTTGTTTTGGTCATAACTCGAGAACCACTGGTGCTAGACCCATCGTGTTGGTACTCAAAATTCAGGTCTTGGGTGAGATCTATCCATCTGTCACATGAACGTTTTTTTTGGTCATAACTCGAGAACCACTGGTGCTAGACCCATCGTGTCGGTACTCAAAACTTCAGGTCTCGGTGAGGTCTATCCATCTGTCACGTGAAGTTTTGTTTTGGTTATAACTCGAGAACCACTGGTGCTAGACCCATCGTGTTGGTACTCAAACTTCAGGTCTCGGTGAGATCTATCCATCTGTCACATGAACTTGTATATGGGTGTAGCAAAACAAAAGTTCATGTGACAGATGGATAGATCTCACCGAGACCTGAAGTTTGAGTACCAACACGATGGGTCTAGCACCAGTGGTTCTCGAGTTATGACCAAAACAAAATTTCATGTGACAGATGGATAGATCTCACCGAGACCTGAAGTTTGAGTACCAACACGATGGGTCTAGCACTAGTGGTTCTCGAGTTATGACCAAAACAAAAGTTCACGTGACAGATGGATAGATCTCACCGAGACCTGAAGTTTGAGTACCAACACGATGGGTCTAGCACCAGTGGTTCTCGAGTTATCACCAACACAAAAGTTCATGTGACAGATGGATAGATCTCACCGAGACCTGAAGTTTGAGTACCAACACTATGGGTCTAGCACCAGTGGTTCTCGAGTTATAACCAAAACAAAATTTCACGTGACAGATGGATAGATCTCACCGAGATCTGAAGTTTGAGTACCAACACGATGGGTCTAGCACCAGTAGTTCTCGAGTTATGACCAAAACAAAAGTTCTCGTGACAGATGGATAGATCTCACCTAGACCTGAAGTTTGAGTACCAACACGATGGGTCTAGCACCAGTGGTTCTCGAGTTATAACCAAAACAAAACTTCACGTGACAGATGGATAGACCTCACCGAGACCTGAAGTTTTGAGTACCAACACGATGGGTCTAGCACCAGTGGTTCTCGAGTTATGATCAAAACATAAGGTTCATGACGAAGTTTCTAGTTCTCACAGAAAACTGGATGGTAACGAACCCTCTTTAGGCGAGTTCGACTCGAAACTGACCACTAAAAAAAAACTCTCCGGGATATACCTAGCAATATACAAAGTTCAACCCCCAACGGTCGTTTTTTTTTATAAAATTTAACTTATAAAAATAGAAGACATTGAATTTTTATTAGCTCGATTTTATTATACCTACACCATTTTTCTATCGACCGGCAGTGTTTCGTACTAATCCCACCGTCTGCTCCCCTCCATTTTTACAACGAATCAGCGCACGTCTGATTGCACCGCGTCCCTCCCGCGCGCCTCAGCAATGGCGATGCTGGTGCTGGTATTACGAATGGCTTGTTTCTCGTCCAAACCATATAATGTTCTTGCCTGTCTGTTTCGATCATACGGCGCGCAGCACATGGAGTTGGGGAAGAATCGACGTTTTTGTTGTTCACAGCGGTGAACGGGCGACCATAGCGAGATTCGTCACTGAGATTGACACGACCGCGCTTGAATTCTGCAAACCAGCAATAAATAGTCGTCTTGCATGGTGCTTCATCAAATCATCACCAAAAGCAGATTGAAGCCGAGCGAGGCTCTGATGAGCTGTCAAATTACACTTAAAATCGTAGAAAATCATACTATGAAAATTTTCCCGGGTTAAATTTATGTTAGACACGCAATTTTTAAAATGGCGCCACAATGGAAAAACAATTGACAGTCAGACGAAACAAACTGCATTCTACAGCCAAAGAGTTCCATTTTCAAATGTTGTAATTACTTTTTAAATATTGTTTATGTAAGTGGCCAATTCCGGAAACTTTTAGTGTGCCCTATGTATATAATTTATATATAATATTATTATAGATTATTACGTCGCTGCGCTACAAACTCTTTGGGCGATACGGAACCCTCGGTGCGCGAGTTCGACTCGCACTTGGCCGGTTTTTATAGCATAAAACCATCTTGAGAAGTGACCGAATGTAACAGTAAAAACCGTATGCAAATCTATAAAGTGGTTATCGAGTTATATAAGGAAGGATTCCTCGAAGGATTCTTATATTGGCGTACCTTATACGGCCGGCCGTAGCTACTTCGCTTTATTGTAAGGACTAATTTTCAGTTCTGTATTTTTCTGTAATTAATCACCTGTGACAGTCAGAAATACAGACAGACAGACGGACGGTCGGACGGACGAACAGACCGTTGCCTGAGCGCTTTTATATAGCAAGTCGTAATTTATAAGCGGCGGGTGGCCGAGTGGTTTGGGCATCGGCTTCTCATGCGAGAGGTCCGAGGTTCGAATCCGGTCGGCGTGTACCAATGAAATGAGTTTTTTCTGACGAAAAAAATTACGTGCATACCACGTGCATACCTACACGCTGCTTCAACGTTCGGAATCGGTGTAAAGCTGTATGCCCCTTCCCTTGCCCCTTACTAGGTGGTAGGCTCAAATTGTAGCCGACTGGGTTGGTACCACCGTGCTGGATGTAAGTTGGCCGCATGGCAGCCTCGGTTGTGTTCTCCTCTAGTACACTATAGCCAGCAATCCATGGAAGTCTCCGGTATGCCACCTGCCTTCTCGGAGGTGATATTGGCTGGTCGGAGCATGCGCTTTGGCCCCTCCGACTCAGCCACCCATACCGGATTACATAAAAAAAATGTAGGTACATACTTATCTTTGTGATAGGTACTATTATATCGGTGTTGCAGTTGCCCCCGTAATATTTTTAACTGACATAAGGGGGTTATTCTATAATATATGTGAAACTAAACAACTTCTGTGAAGAAAAAAAATTTTTTGAAACAAAAAAAAATTTTTTTCCATACAAATTTTAAATTCCTTTCTCAAAAAGTATGGAAAAAAAAATTTTTTTTTCTTCAAATAAAAAAGTCGTAGAACAAAAGTTGTTCTATTTCACCTACAGAATCACCCCCTTTCGGGTTTTACGGTTGGGGCCGCAGCACCGTGTATATATCGTTAGTTATCTTATGTATTGTAATTGTTGTTTATGTTGTAATAAAAATTCATTCATTCATACATAATATTATGCCATCATGAGATGCAACAACTATACTCACTTAAGTTAATTTAACTACAATCACTTCCCATCGCCCACGCGGACAGGCTAGCTGAGTCAGGAACCAAATCACCTCTCGGTTCTCCCACCCACACGCACACGAGAACATTGCGCCTTGTATGGCACCTACATCCTCTCTCGCCGCGCAGCTTCCTTACCCAGCGAGTGGTGCGGGGTTTGACTTTGAAACCTTACGTTGTCGACTTTGGAGGCGGTTTTTCGAAAGTTGTACAGTAGATAAGTAAGTAAGTAAGGTATATGTATTAGGATAATAAAAAAAACTATGTACCTAATTAGGGTTCCGTAGTCAACAAAGAACCCTTATACTATAAGCGAAACTATAAGGCTTATAGTTTCGCCATGTCCGTCCGTCTGTTTGTCCGTCTGTCCGCGGCTTAGCTCACAGACCCTTAGTACTAGAAAGTTGTAAGTTGGTATGGGTATACATATTAATAACGCCGACAAAGTGGTAAAATAAAAATTTTGAAATAATTTTTTTAGGGTACCTCCCCTACACGTAAAGTGAGGACAAATTTATTTTTCCACGTCTACCCCATCGTGTGGGATGTTTTGTGAAAGCATATTTCGATTTAGGGATTCGTTTGCGAATTATTAAGCTTTTAAGTGCTAATTTTTGTTAGATTCAAGTGTCCCCACCCCCTGCCAGCTAAACGGTTGTTATTAGATATGTGAAAAAATTCACAGCAGTAGTATATATATCGAAATTGAAAGGAAAACTATCACAGATAAGTAGGCTGTACAGGTTGACGAGTAATAGTCGACCAACTTATAAAATGTACGGACGACAATAATTTCACTGCTGAAGAACTTTTTCAAATTAACATTCATTTATTACCCCTACAAAATTATACAAATAATCAAATAATTTATTTTGATAGGGTTCCGCAACTACGGAACACTACACTGCGCGTGGCCCGGCCCGACACGCACTTGGCCGCTTTTTTAGGGTTCCGTACCTCAAAAGAGGAAAAACGGAACCCTTATAGGATCACTTTGTTGTCCGTCTGGCTGGCTGTCGGTCCCTCAAGACCCTTTTTCTCAGGAACGGGTAGACGTATCAATTTGAAATTAATACCAAATATTAAGGTTTACGTTTCCTCGGAGGTGTAAGAAAATTAAGTTCCCAAGTTAACGCAATCACAAGATACGGCCATTTATGTCATAAATTTTGCTACCGGCAAATTAAATCAAAACCTATGGAGTACTTCCCGTTGACCTAGAATCATGAAATTAGTTACGAAGCAAGGTCTCATAGCACAAGTAAAGGAAAAAATCCGAAAATTGCAAATTTGCAGTTATGTCACATAAAAAAAAAGTTTGCTTGTTTTGTATGTCAAGATCCTTTTTCTCAGGAACGAGTCAAGGTATCAAGTTCAAATTAATACAAAATATTAACATCTACGATCGCTTAGAGATGTAGGAAACTCATGCTTCTAAATTAACACAATCAAAAGATACGGGTATTGATGTCAGATTTTGATACTCGTAAATTCACTCAAAACAAATCAAAACCTACAGGGTAATTCCCGTTGACCTAGAATCACGAAATTCGGTATGAAGCAAGGTCTCTCAGCACAAATAAAGGAAAAAATCCGAAAATTGCAAATTTGCAGTTATGTCACATAAAAAAAAAAGTTTGCTTGTTTTGTATGTCAAGACCCTTTTTCTCAGGAACGAGTCAAGGTATCAAGCTGAAATACCACCGGCGGCGCCGGCGGCGCCGCGGCAGCGGCAGAGAGAATAATAAAAAAAAATTAAATTAAATTTTAAATTATTAAAATTGTTGCGCGTTTAAAATCACGCAGTCCAAAGTACAGGTTTCTTGGTCGTTGTTTTTGCGTCAACTGGCCGGTGACCAAATATTGGATTCATGGAGCACAAAAAAATAAAATAATTTCAATTTGACAACGAAGAACTGTCATCTCGGCGTTAACTATAAAAATGAATGTTCGTTCGTTCGTTCGTTCGTCTTCTATCCGATTATGATGAAACTTTCGTGGGTTGTTGTGCCCGCGAATGTAAAGAAAACTTAAAAACTTTCAAATTAATTTAAGGGATGCTTTTCGTTACGTTCATTCTAATAATCGGCACAACAATCAACGCTGACGGCACGGCGGCGCGCGGCGCCGACGGAACCCTCGGTGCGCGAGTCAGACTCGCACTTGTCCGGTTTTTTTTTATGGATAGTGCGACATGTGGCATCGTTTCACCTACAAGTACTGTACTACCGTACTGCAGCCTCGGTTGTGTTCTCTAGTCCAGTATAGCCAGCAATCCAGGGAAGTCTCCGGTATGGCACCTACCTTCTCGGAGGTGATATTGGCTAGTCAGAGGATGTGCTTTGGCCCCTCTGACTCAGCCACCCATACCGGATTAAATAAAAAAAAAAGTAGGTGTCTAACGATGCCCATGGACGTTCTGTGTTGCACGGGGATTGCGAATGCCATGCCGGCCTGACAGGAGCCTTTTCACGTCCCTTTTGAAAAACCCCAGGCTGTACTTGAGAGAAAATAGATGGGCAGGGAGTGAGTTCCACATTTTCCCAGTTCTGTGAATAAAATACCTACAGAGCCGGTTTATTGATGGATATATTTTACGATAGGATAGCCACCTCTCACCTTGGTACGGTCCCACCTATACGTAATCTGTGCCCTATACTTAGTGCACGGTCCTTCCACGGAGTCGTGCAACAGGTGGCTCTTCTTGTCTTACTTACGCCACGCGGTCATCATGTAAATATGTAGTTCGTGTTGTCCGTCCAATTCAGTGTAGCCGGACAAGATCAGACAGATGATATATTATATTTTCTTTTAATTTCATTGTTTTCATGTATTTTTAAGCTACTTGAGGCACTTAGAGCAGCTGGAAAAACGATGTTTGGAACGAGCTGGAAAAAAGAGCAGCTGAAAAAAAAAATTTTGTTCGTGTTGTCCGTCCAATTCAGTGTAGCCGGCACGACCGAAGGGAAGTACTGACATGGCACTGAGTTCAACAAGATTTTATGGGCTGACAACTCGGATGTATAGAATAGAATAGAATATAATAGAAATTCTTTATTGCACACAAAAACACAGAGATACACATGACAGAAGATAACATACAGAAGAAGAATAGAAGCTAACAATAATTCACACAGAACCTAGTAGGTAGGCGAGTGATGTAGCCAACCGTGTCAGATTCCATAAAAACAATTTGCTTCTTGATAGGTTATCTTGTGCGAATACTTAGCGAAACGTGGCGATCGATGTTGTGTTGCGAATTTTCCAGAGTTCTCGCAGCGCAACACCGATTACTCAGCTCATCCCGATTGTCGGGAATCGGGATGCAGGGTGTGGTGTGCAGGTATATGTAGTAACTCTTTATTGCACACCAGGGCCGTACCCAGGATTTTGTTTCGGGGGGGGTCAAGGTTCGAAAAAATATTTGTAAACTCATGTACCTACGTTATATAAGGTCTTTCAAAAATTAGTTAATAGTACGCTAAGGAGGGGGGGGGGGGGGGGGGGGGGGGGCGGGGAAGGGTGCTGTATCGGAAATAGATCACTTTTGAAGAACAAAGATTTTTTTTTAAGATAAAATAAAAAAAAAATTTTTTTGGGTTACTGGTAATTCGATGCATTCCTTTCAGAGGGTTATAGTAGAGGTAATTTGTGGTTTTTTTAACCATATAATTCCTATTCCGAAAATGCTTGGTTTACGAGTTATATAAGATTTTGTGTTTTTTTCGAAAACTTCAACCTTGTTACAATTTTTTCTTAATAAAAAAAAACATTGCAATTTTTTATAGTTTTGTAATTATTTTGTAAACTACATAGCATAGCAATGCTTGATTGTACAAAATTAATAAAATGGGATGCCACAAATAAAAACAGTACCAGAAATAAAAGCTTGGATTCCTAATTGTACAATTTTTATAAAAATATATACTACGTGAAGTGTACAAATCAGTGTAAAAACATTAGCATTTAAGCAGTTTTAAAATAAGATATTACTTATTACAATTAAGCATTTGGTTTCATAAATAATAACTAAATACCTTTTACAAAAGACTTTAGGAGCATTACTGTACTGAGTGAAAAGATACTTAAAAAATTTACATTATTATTACAAATCCTGTTCAAACTGGTTTTTTTTATTTTTAATTTTTTTATTGAAACTGACACGATTGGCTGGCTACATCACCTACAAGATCCGTGATGTCAGCCCATAACAACGGCTGAACTAGGTGCCATGTCAGTGCTTCCCTTAATTTCGCGCTGGCTACATTCAACTGGACGAAAAACACGAACTATTTACATAGCCGTTTCGACCGACGACGTTTCGCTTAGTGCGGTGGTACCAACACGGCCGGGATAAACCCTACCACTTAGTAAGGTAAGAAGGGAAGGGACCTACAATTTAACGTGGAATCCGAACCACGGTCAGCCTCCAACGGTCGAGTGGTCACCCATCCAAGTACTGACCGCGCTCAGGTGTGGTTAACACCAGTCTACTGACCGCACCACTGGGCTACCGAGGCTGACGAATTTCCTTATCCCTTAGTCGACTTTCACGACATGCGATGGGGAGAGATGCAGTGGGGCTATTCTTTTAAGTACCGACCCCACACGGTACACTTCTTCTAATGCAGGCACGTGCCCGTTTACGTAATTCTGTTCGAATTATTATCCTCGCCGAAAAGTTTTCTCTCATTGTTGTAGCGGCTTCTTCAATACGCTGGATACGCCTTTTTTAAAAGGTATTTAGTTATTATTTATGAAACCAAATGCTTAATTATAATAAATAATATCTTATTTTAAAGCTGCTTAAATGCTAATGTTTTTACACTGATTTGTACACTTCACGTAGTATAAATTTTTCGAAATAAAAATTGTACAATTAGGAATCCAAGCTTTTATTTCTGCTATTTTCCATGTTTAAACATGTACTGTTTTTATTTGTAGCATCCCATTTTATTAATTTTGTACAATCAAGCATTGCTATGTTATGTAGTTTCACTCTGATCTGTGTGTAGTTTACAAAATAATTACAACACTGAAAAAATTGCAATGGTTTTTTTTTTATTAAGAAAAAATTGTAGTAAGGTTGACGTTTTCGAAAAAAACACAAAATTTTAAATAACTCGTAAACCAAGCATTTTCGGAATAGGAATTATATGGTTAAAAAAACCACAAATTACCTCTACTATAACCCCCTGAAAGGAATGCATCGAATTACCAGTAACTCTGTATAGATCTATTTCTTTCAGAAATTGTGAAAAACCACAATTTTAGTTTTATTAGTATGGGATAGAATTTGACTTTTTTTACGAAACTGAATCGGTTAGGCTATAAAAATCAACCACCAATTTTTTTTATTTAAATACATAAAAAAAATTTTACATAAAAAAATACCCAAGGTCCAAAAAACATTATATAGGTTTTACTCCCTATATGATACAGGGGAGGGGGGCCCGTAGCGTACTATTAACTAATTTTGAAAGACCTATATATGAACAGTGTGCATGTAATGTAGGTATTTCATTAAACGCCCTGTTTCAAAAATGGGTGTTAGCATGAAGGCTGGGCGTGTAGAATTTCATATTCTGAACATCTTTTGTTCCACCACTTGGGGCAAAAAAAAAAAGATCTTCACCCTTATATTTCAGGAATAGGTAATTAAAAATGGAGAAAGTAAAAATGTTTTTTATTTAAATAAAACAATTTCAGCGAAAGCTTATTTAGTTTCGGATATAAATCAATTAATAATGTTAGCTAAAAAAAATCTAATTCTTTTGTTACACGATTTTTTAGGGTTCCGTGTCCGGTACGGGACCCTATTACTAAGCCTACGTCGTCTGTCTGTCTGTCTGTCTGTTCGTCCGTCCGAGGGCTGTATCTCTTGAACCGTAATAGGTAGCCCGTTGAAATTTTCACAGAATATGTGTTATTATGGCCGATATAACAACAAATAATAAAAATAAGAAAAGGTAAAAAATTCACAGGGGTTCCCATAGAAGAAACCAAAAAGTCATCTACCGAATAGATTATGAAGCATTTTAACTAATCATGACATTTAACTAATATGAAGCATTTCATAACACGCCATATATGGCGTGAGTGGCGCTAGCCATGACATGGCGATACGAAACCCTCGGTGCGCGAGTTCGACTCGCACTTGGCCGGTTTTTTTTATCTTAACTGTTGTTAGCTACATCACCTGCAACATCCTTAATTTTACCTTGGTGATCTAGGTGCCATGTCAGCGCTTCCCTTCGGTCGTGCCGAAGGGAAGCACTGACATAGCACCTAGACCGTGCATAATAGTTAGAAATATAAAACACCCCGGTGAAGGAAAACACCTTGAGAGAACATCGTACATTCTCTTGGATGTGAATAAAGCTTTGGCTTAAGTTTTTAATTTTAGCTTTAGTATCTTAATTTGTTCATGTTGTGTTTAGCCTTAAGTACAGATAGTTCTAGCCATGTCATATATATTTTTAAGATTTGTATGTACAGAACGATTCTGTGTGGTTAAACCTAATAAAAAAAAAAGCTTGACTAGAAGAAATGCTCTTCGCCCTTCCACATCGCAGTAAAATTCATACTTATTTATTTATTTAATCAAATCGGAACTCCTAGCAGACCCCTTTCAAAAAATTTCAAAGAGATAAGTATTGTAAATTAATACTACTTAACACCTGTCTCCCATTGGGCTAAGCCAACGGGCCTCAGTTTGACTTGTATATCGCTATACTAAATCAAACAGTTTGTATAAAATTTATGAAAATTAATAAGTAGGTAATTCTGATTTATGTACTCACCAAATAGATTCCAAATTCACTAGTGTACAACGTCAGTAGGTACATTCACACACTATGAACGTAACGGAATTAAGAATTACGGTGGATAACTAAACCAATCTCTCGCTTTCTTATCTATTACACCTGGTCGTCTGCTTGCGGGGTAGCTAGGAAGTAGGTAGCATTAGCCAGATGTTTTGTCTTGAAACAATAGGCGCCTCCGAAATAGCCGGATGTTTATTGCCCCAACCCAATGCAATACACGTGGTCCTTGGTGTTGTGATTTAGTTGGAAGTTCCCACGGAATTTTAAATTGTTTGTCTGCTCAAAAATATATTCTCTGAACACCGGGCCACCGGCCATACCTAGTGGATGGATTATCTATTTCGGGGGGGGTTACAACCCCCCTAACCCCCCCCCCCCCCCTGGGTACGGCCTTGTTGCACACAATTGAAAGAAGAACAGTACACACGAAAATAAATTAGAAAATACAGAAGTGCATAAAGGCGGACTTATCACTACAAGTGATTTCTTCCAGTCATCCTTTGGATGATGAATGAGGAATACTTGTTTTATATTAAAGTAAACCTACATAAAATCATACATACATACACATGTCATGTATTACATATGTATAATGATGATAAAAGCGTTCGTGTTCTCCGTTCAGGAAGCGCTGACATGGCACCTAGTTCACCCGGTGTTATGGGCTGACATCACGGACGTTGTAGGTGATGTAGCCAATCGTGTCAGTTTCATAAAAAAGGTATGTAATAGATATTTTAAAAGTATAATTCTTTTTTTAAAATCGACTTTTAATTTGGCTAATATTTATTATTCTAATGTATTTATGTTTTATTTTTATTATTTAGACCAGGGGTTCTCAAACTTTTTCTTTCAGGTACCACTAAAACCAATAATATGTTGGGCGGCGCGTACCACCTTTACCTACAAGAAGCTTATAATAATACTTATCTTCTTTAACTACTATTTCAATTAATGATCTTTTCTCGAATGCAAGTGATCTCGGAATCGAATCTAAAAATTGATTTCTTTTTCGAATTTAGTTCTGAAAAGTCTTGTTTAAAATATTCTTCCGAACTAACTATGAGCATTTGACAGTGGGTTTTTATATCACTAAGAACATCAGCATTCAAATACTATTTATGTTCATCAACAACACTTACTAAATTATGATTATGAAACTTTTTATTGCCGTTTATAAAATTTTGTAGATCATAATGTTGCATTATTCGCGTACCACTTCGAAGCATTCCGCGTACCACTGGCGGTACGCGTACCATAGATTGAGAATCGCTGATTTAGACAATTTTATGTGTGCCCGTGGTTAATTTTTTTAATGTTATAATTTATTATTTTTATTGGGTTTTATAGCATAATATAAATTATTTAATTTCGTTTTTTCTTAATATCTTACCTAAATAGTATTTTAAATTTGTTATGTGTGTGTGTTGTTGGTTGTTTGTGCTAGACTGAATAAACAATATTTCATTTTATTTGATAATGTAGAAATACCCTTGTCTGTCGCAGCAGGCCGTCTGCGCGGCTCGCCCACTCTTCTCGAGGGAGTAAAATCTGAATGTGAGCTACGTCTAACAAAGGAAATCCTGCTCTGAGGAGGCTGCCTAAATTCCTTTTTTTGCGGCAGGTAAAAAGCTCGAGCCTCGATGCGAGCCAAGGTCGTTGTGGCGTGGTCGGCGTGGCGCGACGACGAGAGGGGGGCGGGCGGACGGGGGAGGCTCCCCGCGCCACGCCGCACACCCCGCGCGGAGCGACCGGCCGCGCCAGTAAGCAGGCGTCTCGCGGGGGGACGCCACGCCGCCGCTCCGCGCGCTCGCTGCCTATTCTCGACGCTCAATAAAGGACCCCTCGAACGAAACTCGAACCCATAGAAGGTACCGCGTGTAACGGAAATTCAAGTCACCTTAATCACTCGTCGGTCGGTACGAATCCCTAACCTAATCGAACATCTGCCTTTCTCTCGTCGATACGTCACCGCACCGCCAACATGGCGTCCGTGAAAGCAAAAAAATCCAAGAAGCAAAAAATCGTTCCGAAAAAGGAGCCAGATCCACTATCCGATTCGGAAGACAGCGAACCCGAGACAGAGGAGCCGGATTCATCGGAAGACAGCGAGTCGGACAGCGATCTCGACATCGCGGCCTTCTGCGAGACTGTTCTCGAAACGGCGGACTCGGGCGAAGATCCGTGGGAAGACGAACAACCCTTACGCACCTTCGACTATAGAGATTCGCAGGGCCTGCTCGTACCCGTCCCGGGAAAAGGAGAACCCGTGGATTACTTCAACATGCTCTTAGACGACGACATACTCGGTTACGTCTGCGAACAGACGAACAACGCGGCAATCGACTTGATGTGTCAGCCCGGCGTCACACACAACTCTAGAATAACCCACTGGAAGGATCTAACCGTTAAAGAAATGCGAATATTCGTCGGCATTGTTCTCCACACGGGAACCATCCAGCTCCACCGCCTGAACGACTACTGGAGGATCGACAGACTGTTCAACGTGGCCTGCTTCCGACACAACATGTCCAGGAACCGCTTTCTTCTCATCCTCAAGTGTCTCAGCTTCGCACGAGACGGGACAGACCACTACTCGAAAGTCCAGCCGCTACTCGAACACTATAATAACAAAATAAACTCAATATACACACCGGCCAGACACTTGACTCTAGACGAGGCGATGGTCCTTTGGCGCGGTCGACTCCATTCAAGACAGCACCTTGTCAGGAGACGCAAGTACGGTATGAAGATCTACATGTTGACCGAACCCGACGGTCTCGTAATCAAATACCACGTGCACTATGGAATAGCACATCAGCAGGAAATCGCTCTGTACATGCTGGAAGCGAGACTGGGACGCGGGCACTCCGTCTACCTCGACAAGTCTTACAACAGCATCGATTTGACGAGAGGTCTGCTGGAGCGAAACACTTACTGCACCGGATTGCTCAGGCATCGGCGTCCGAACATACCTGTCAGACTTTTGCAGGCGACGCTTAAGCGAGGCGAGAACATCTCAATGTTCAACGATGGGCTGCACGTCGGAAAATGGAAGAGACGCAAGGACATTCTGTACGTGAGCAGCGAACATGGGCACAGCATCGTTACGTACAGCAGCAAGAACGAATGCAAGGAGAAGCCGACAGTGCTGGTGAAGATCCAGCAGTACATGAGCGTGGTCGATAGGCAGGAGCAGATGACGTCACACTACCCATGCAGCAGGAAGACGCTGCGCTACACAAAAAAGGTGTTCATTCACCTACTCCAGATCTGTCTGTTCACGTCACACAAGCTGTACAATCGCGGCGCTGGAAAGATGAGCTGGTACGACTTTCGGCTGTCGGTGATCGGGCAGCTAATGCACAAGATGCAGTTCGAACTGAAGAGCGGGAAGCTGCCGACGACGCACAAGCTGACAAAGATTGAAGAGAAGATCGAGGAGCGTAAGCAGTTGACTCCCGGCAAGTTCAACGTGAAGATTCGCCTCAAGAGGAAGGAGTGTAAGCAGTGCAAGAAGAACAAAATCAGGCGACAGACCACGTACCACTGCCTGCTGTGCCCGGACTTCCCAGGCCTGTGTCCTCAGTGCTTCGCGGACTATCACGAGTGAGGCTGGGCTAGAATAGGGATCTAGGTATATTTGTTTAGCTATGTAGGTAACTAATAATAACTAGTAAAATAAGTAACCGAGTCTATACTCGGCTTATGTGACAGAATTTTCTATTTTATTGACTTAACTAGGTAGGTATTATAATTTTTTATTTTAGCCGGAGCCGTAAGCATTGGAGGACTGTGGTGGAGGTAATAATACCCACACTAAAAGTACCTTACTTGAATAAAAAAAGATATACACAAAATAATTGAATTGTTTCCCGCCGTATCAGGTAACAAGCATAACATTGTCGTAGATGAGTAAACATGACAAATAAATTGTAAATTGTGATCATAAATAAAGCAATGCACTTTATTATCGATTATTATTTCCACACATTTTATTACTAAAAATATTAACGCCATCTTGTATTGGGAAAATACGCTAAAAATATAAACGCCATCTAGTATCAGCAAGCATGACAAATAAAATAGTGCCATCTAGTATCAAAAAGCGTACTTAGCATTCGAAACAAATACATTAAAAGCGCCATCTACAATTTGATAGCGTGTACTAATACTGTAACGCCATCTAGCCATTGAGTTATTTATTACGCCAAATATTTTAGTTACTCTACTCAGTCATAGATGGCTACACATTTATTTGTTTGCGCCATCTATTGGTTAATAGCTGTATTGTTTTGTGAAAGAGTGCCGTAACAAATTGAAATTGTTAGTCTACTAGGCCATAGATGGCGCTATGCTAAATGAGTTGGAGTACCGTTACGTTGGAACGAATTCGTATGAATCTTTATATTTTCGAAAAATACTTTTGACGTCAGCTCACCACTGAACATCCTGAAGTTACTGAATTTACTCACAGTAGAACAGCTGTGAACTGACAGAATGTAACATATGCGTTTTCCTATCTAAAATCAACCTAGTCTCGAAAGGTAGGTACTTATAAAGTTTCTTATGAGTTTCTAATAATGACCTAACTAGGTAGGTATACACTGGCGGCTGTGGACATGAAAACGGATTGTGGGAAGACCGGAAGACCATCATCCGGCTCCTGGAGGGACGACGAGTGCGTAGATGCGTCGTCGTCGGCGCGGCGGAAAGCTGTACCGCCCATAAGGTTACTCTTGGCCGAAGTTCTCCCCGGCAGGTTTCTATTTAGATAGGGGCAAAGATTTAAATCTTTGGATAGACGTATGTCCAGCAGTGGACGCTGACTGACTGACTGACTGGCTGCCGGAGTCATTCTTTTCGTTGTTAGATCTTTAATGGGAACTGCATAATTCATTTTCTCTCACTCAAGCTGTAGGGTTTGCTGTTCCATCGTCGCCGGAGACCGAAAGCGCCGACAGAAATACTTTGCGTCGTGTGACAGAATGCTATTTCAGTATAAAGGACATTCCAGGCGCTTCGCCGAGAGCCGTCTCGCACATATTTGTATCTCAGCGGAGTCGAGATGTTTCCATTTTCAGTTTAAATGTTGTTGTATGGTGACAAATTGCTTCCTTAGGAATATCAGGCCTACAGATTCAGTCAGATACTTATTTCGCCATATGGAACGCACAATCATTGGCGCATATGCACATTCAGTATGGTTCGTCATCTTTTTTAGGTTTCCGTATCCCGTACGGAAGTCTATCTATTACTAATTTACTAAGCCTACGCCGCGCCGTCTGTCTGTCCGTCCGTCCGTCTGTCTGTCTGTCCGAGGGCTGATCTCTTGATCCATAATAGGTAGGTAGCCCGTTGAAATTTTCACAGAATAAGTATGTGTTATTATGGGACCGGTACTTAAAAAGAATAGCCTCACTGCATCTCTCCCCGTGCATGTCGTAAAAGGCGACTAAGGGATAAGGACAAGATGCCGTGCTGAAGGGCGACACCTCTCACCTTGGCACGGTACTTCCACCGAGCGAGACATGCAGCAGGTGGGTCTTCGTGCCTTACTTGCTGCTTGATCGATTGAATCTTGTTCGAATAATTTGCGAAACGTGGTGGTCGGTGTTGTGCTGTAATTTACCAGAGTTCTTGCAGCACAACACCGATTACTCTGCTTACCCCGATTGTCGGGATTCAGCGTGTGTGATATGTATGTATGTATACGGCGGATATAACAACAAATAATACAAAATAGAAAAAGTTAAAAATTACAGGGGGTTCCCATACAAGAAACGTTTTTTTCAATGTTTTTTTTTTGTGGTGCGGAAACCTCGGTGCGCGAGTCCTACTCGCACTTGGCCGCTTTTTATTTAGAGTTCCGTATGCATACGGATTACGGAAGCATAATATTACTCTAAGCCCACGCCGTCTGTCTGTCTGTCTGTCCGAGGGCTGTATCCTGTATCTCTTGAACCGTAATAGGTAGCAAGTTGAAATTTTCACAGAATATGTGTTATCAATGTGTTATTATGGCCGATATGCCAACAAATTGGGTGGCTGAGTCAGAGAAGCCAAAGCGCATGCTCCGACCAAAAAATATCACATCCGAGAAGGTAGGTGCTGGAGTCTGGAGTCAGTATCTGAAAAAAGGTATTAGTCTTACGACTGTTACACCGTTACCGGGCTTTTTGGCGCGGTTTCCCGCGCGAGGCCTGCCGTCACTTTGTCCGCCCTATATAAAATAGGGAAGTCGCCGTGGCCGTCCGGCTGGCGATTTAGTAGCGGTCACTTTGTCCGCCATAAGTTAGGGCGGTCGCAGTGACCAACTGCTGGCTAGGGGCGAGCGGCGTCGAAGCCGCTCTGCTGCTGGCACGTTCTGCAGTCTCTCGACTGCTGCAGCTGCCTGTGGTGTGGAGAAAAGCGAATGAGTCGCGAATGTCGGTCGAACCGCCTGCTTGCTCGACGCTTGCTGGAAGAAAGACATGTCCGCCAGTTCGATTATCACAGTGAAGAAGAACTGGCAAGAAACTTCACTGGGTTGCTTCCTGGACGCCGGCGGCTGCGCGGCGTGGAGGCTCTGGACCTGCGAAGTTAAACGGATGTGTTAGGAGGTAGGTGCCATACCGGAGACTTCCCTTTAGATTGCTTGCTGGACTAGAGGAGATCACAACCGAGGCTGATATGCGGCCATCTTACATCCAGTATGGTGGTACCAACCCAGACGGCTACAATTTCAGCCCACCACCTAGTAAGGGGCAATGCAAGCGACCTACAGTTTTACACCGCTTCCGAACGGTGAAGCAATAGGTGTAGGTATGCACGCGAATTCTTTCGGAGTACGGAATACTAAAAACGTAAACGGACCAAAAGTTATTGTAAGCGAAAAAAAAAAAATAGTTCAGAAAAGGTGTTTCAACTGTTCCTATGTTTACAGCAATAAAACGTTGATGCCATTTTTATTGGCACATCAGATCGTATACAGAATATAAACATCGCGTTAATTCCCCTCAAGTGACCTGATGCGATCGCGTATATTTCCCCCACCTGACCTGCTGCTGCGATTCGGTCGACTAGACGGAAATTCTGTGAAGCTAAAATATTTTTAAATCCCCCATTTTTCTTTCCTAAGGCGTTTTAGGCCGCCCACAAGAAGGTTGCCCAGCGAGCAATGGAGCAAGCCATGCTGGGAATATCGCTACGTGATATGGTGCGTAACGAGGAAATCCCCCGACGCACCAAAGTAGTCGATATTGGATTGGATACCGAGTGGCTAAGCTCAAGTTGCAGTGGGCTGGACACGTCAGCCGAAGAGATGACGACCGTTGGAGTAACCGTGTTCTACACTGGCGGCCGTGGACAGGAAAACGGAGTGTGGGAAGGCCACCCGCCAGGTGCGACGACGACATCAAGTGCGTCGGCGGAAAGCAGTGGTCCCCGACCGCTGAAGGCCGGGAGGACTGGAGGAAAATTGGAGAGGCATATGTCCAGCAGTGGACGCTTACACGCTGACTGACTGACTGACTGACAAGAAGGTTACAGTTCCACAAGAAGGTTCCTGCCTTACTAGCTGCTTTGTAGTTATTAAACGTGGTAGTGTTGTTTTTTTTTTTTTTATGGAAACTGACACGGTTGGCTACATCACCTACAACATCCGTGATGTCAGCCCATAACACCGGGTGAACCTGGTGCCACGTCAGTGCTTCCCTTCGGTCGTGCCGGCCACACTGAACTGGACGGAAAACACAAACTATTTACATAGCCGTTTCGACCGACCTTTCATTCAGTGCGGTGGTACCAACCCGGGCGGGTTAAACCCTACCACCTAGTAATATAAGAAGGGAGTCATATCCCTTAGTCACCTTTTACGACATACACGGGGAGAGATGAAGTGGGGCTATTCTTTTAAAGTACCGGCCCCACACGGTACAAATTGTTGTGCTGTAATTTTCCAGAGTTCTTGCAGCACAACACCGTTTGCTTACCCTGATTGCCGGGATACATGTACTATAGTAGATAGATGTTAGTCAATATTATTAGTACTGAAGTTCATGAATTCCTATTATGACAATTTATGTTTAAAAGGAAAATGAGAAAATTGCATATTTTCTTTTATGGAAAAGATAATCGCTAAGTCTGAAAGATATTTACCATAAACTGGAATCATTTCTGTTCGCCTGCTTAAATTCAACTTTTTCTCTCGGGGCAGTTCAGTGTAGCCGACACGAAATGAAGGGAAGCACTGACATGGCAGTTAGTTCACCCGGTGTTATGGGCTGACATCACGGATGTTGTAGGTGATGTAGCCAACCGTGTTAGTTTCCATAAAAAAAACACACATAGCGTCACGCCTGTTTCCCGGTGAGGTAGACAGAGACAACGGATCTCCACGTGCCACGATCCTGACACACCTCTGCCGCCTCTTCCACTCCCATAATGTTCTTCATGCATGCTCGTCGGTTACGGGTACTACGCACTTGACCCTTTTCGAGCACATGCCCGATCTGGTCTAGGTACGTGCGTCTAGGGCCTAGGGCGACCCCCGTTCCTTATATATAATTTAATTATAATAAAATGATAAGTATACGCTAACTATCGTGTGGGGCCGGTACTTTAAAAGAATAGCCCCACTGCATCTCTCCCCGTGCATGTCGTAAAAGGCGACTAAGGGATATGATGACTCCCTTCTTATATTACTAGGTGGTACGGTTCAACCCGCCGGGCTGCTACCACCGCACTGAATGAAACGTCGGTCGAAACGGCTATGTAAATAGTTTGTCTTTTCCGTCCAGTTCAGTGTAGTCGGCACGACCGAAGGGAAGCACTGACATGGCACCAAGGTGTTATGGGTTGACATCACGGATGTTGTAGGTGATGTAGCCAACCGTGTCAGTTTCCATAATAAAAAAATATATATAATGATAAGTATACGCTAGCACGCTAGATGCCATGTCAGTGTTTCCTTTTGGTCGCGGCGGCGGCGGCGGCGGGGCGCCGCCGCCGCCGCTGTAGATTGCTTGTAGTAATAGTTGAAGCAGCGTCTTCGAGACAGTCCTGCCCGGCTGGCGGGGTCAACGGCTGCAGTTGGCACTCTGCCAGCTTCGGTCTGCGCGCGCGCCGCTCGTCGAGAGAGAGACTCGCGCGCATCGCATTTAGGTAGGGCTGTGCTGTGCGTTGCGCTATCGATTTTATAGATATTTGACTTCTCTGCTAACCTCACAAGCCATTTAGCGTGATAGTAAGTAGCCTATAGATGATGGGAAGAATCAAGCTATCTGTAGATTTTTTTTTTATTAAAATCGATTCAGTGGTTCTCGTGTTATAAGCGGACATACAGACATACAGACAGACAGAAAGCAGACGTTGGATTTTATTAAAGGTAAGGAAAACCGGCCAAGTGCGAGTCCAACTCGCACACCGAGGGTTCTGTATCGCCATGTCATAGCTAGCGACACTCACGCCATCAATGACGTGTTATGAAATGCTTCATATTAGATGTCATGATTAGTTAAAATGCTTCATAATCTATTCGGTAGATGGCGCGCGCGTATACACTTTTTGGTTTCTTCTATGGGAACCCCATGAATATTTAACTTTTTCTTATTTTTATTATTATTTTTTGTTATATCGGCCATAATAACATAATGTGTTATTATGTCATATTCTGTGAAAATTTAAACGGTCTACCTATTACGGTTCAAGAGATACAGCCCTCGGACAGACATACGGATGGACGGACAGACAGACAGACAGACGGCGTAGGCTTAGTAATAGGGTCCCGTACCGGATACGGAACTCTAAAAACCATGTGGGGGTTCTTAAAAAGAATAACCCCACTGCATCTCTCCCAATGCATGTCGTAAAAGACGACTAAGTACAAGGTGCCGTGTTGAAGGGCGCCAGGCTAGCCACCTCTCACCTCGGCACTGTCCTTCCACCGAGTCATGCAGCAGGTGGATCTTCGTGCCTTACTTGCTGCTTGATAGTTGTCTTGTCCACACGCTGTATCCCGACAATCGAGGTAAGCAGAGTAATCGGAGTTTTGCTGCAAGTGCTCTTGTAAAATTACAGCACAACACCGACCACCACGTTTTGCAATATAATAGGACAAGATAACTATCAAGCAGAAAGTAAGGCACGAAGACCCACCTGCCTGCTACCTGACTCGGTGGAAGGACTGTGCCAAGGTGAGAGGTGGTTACCCTGTCGCCCTTTAGCACGGCACATTGTCCGGCACCTTAGTCGCTTTTTACGACATACACGGGGAGAGATGCAGTGGGGCTATTTCTTTTAAGTACTGGCCCCACACAGTAATTTAAATTTAAATTAATTAAATTTAATTTCAACCCTGTAGGTACTGTGTTGGGCCGGTACATATAAGAATAGCCCCACTGCATCTCTCCACGTACATGTCGTAAAAGGCGACCCAGGGATAAGGACAAGGTGCTGTGCATAAGGGCGACAGGATAGCCACATCTCACCTTAGCACGGTCTTTCCACCGAGTCAGGTAGGCAGCACGCAGGTGGCCCTTCGTGCCTTACTTGCTGCCTGATAGGTTTCTTGTCCGAATAATTTGCGAAACGTGGTGGTCGGTGTTGTGCTGAAATCTACCAGAGTACTTGCAGCGCAACATCGATTACTCTGCTAACCCCGATTGTCGGGATACGTCGTGTGTTGTGTCTAGTGATAGTGTGTGTCTTAATTTCAATCCATAACCTTGCGCCAACCCTACAGAGGGCTGCGAGACGGGAAGTCTAGCTAGGCGCGGGCGCTTGCAGTTAAAACCTAATATAATATCACTAAAACCGAACGGTCCTACCCTCCGCTCCGCCCCGCCACTCGCCTCACAGCTCTACGAAGTGGGTGACGAAGGATGACGAACACCGTTGAATATATAAATAGAAAATACGTTTTTACGACATGCACGGGGAGAGATGCAGTGGGGCTATTCTTTTTAGGTTCCGACCCCGCACGGTACGAAAGGCGACTAAGAGATAAGGACAAGATGCCGTGCTAAAGGGCGACAGGCCAGCCGCCTCTCTCATTGGCGCGGTCCTTCCACCGAGTCTTGCTTGTAGCAGGCGGGTATTCGTGCCTCACTTGCTGCTTGATAGTTATCTTGTCGGAATACTTTGCTAAATGTGGTGGTCGGCGTTGTGCGGTAATATACCAGAGTCCTTGCAGCACAACACCGATTACTCTGCTTACCCAGATTGTCGGGATACAGCGTGTGGTATGTATGTATGGGATTGAAGAAATTAACACTAAAGCACAGACGTATCGTTGTTTCATTGAGGCTGTTCTATCGGTACTATACTATGGCCGCTGCTCTGACAAACTTGCTTCCCTTATCCCTCCTCCTCCTGTTCGCCTTCGCCAAACCCGCCATACTCACGCGGAACACCCCTTTGTAGTCGACAGAAGAGTTCTTCGAACTGCACGATTCTCTAAATGGTTCTTGTGCCGCACCCGCTGTGGTGTAATGTGCTTCGGGAAAATATATTTCCCCACTCCTACAATCCACGGATCTTCAAATCAGCGACATTAGTCCGCCCGCCTCCAAGCCGGACTGGCACCTCCTAGCACCCAGTTCGGATGCAATAAAAAAAAAAACAACAACCTTTCAGACATTTTTTAAAAGTGAGTTTTTAATCTTGGTAATGTTAATGGAACGAAAATGTTTTTAAAATGTACATTTTTAACTCGTATTTGAAGAATGCTGATACAAATAAAATGTCTTCGTAGATAACAAAATAACCTTTCTAAGATTTAACAAAGCATTTTTCAACTTCACTACTTCGGTCAGAAACATTGGGCGATAGAGTATTCTATTTTCAATTTTTAGGTTTCCGTATACCGTACGGAAGCCTACGCCGACGTCTGTCTGTCCGTTCGTCCGTCCGTCTGTCCCTACTGCTGTATCTCTGGAACCGTAATAGGTAGCCGGTTGAAATTTTCACAGAATATGTGTTATTATGGCGGATATAACAACACATAGTAAAAAATAGAAGAAAAAGTAAAAAATTAAGTGGCCTCCCATACCAGAAACGTGTTTTGTTTTTTAATGTTTTTTTTTTGTGGTGCGGAAACCTCGGTGCGCGAGTCCTACTCGCACTTGGCCGGTTTTTTTATGTTATCCGATATGGGTGGCTGAGTCGGAGGGGCCAAAGCACATGCTCCGACCAGCCAATATCACCTCCGAGAAGGTAGGTGCCATACCGGACACTTCCATTTATATTGCTGGAACGATGCTCTACAACAGGATTGTCTTTTTTTTAATTGAAACTGACACGGTTGGCTACATCACCTTCAACATCCGTGATGTCAGCCCATAACACCGGGTGAACTAGCGTGCCGTGTCAGTGCTTCCCTTCGGTCGTGCCGGCTACACTGAACTGGACGGAAAACACAAACTATTTACATAGCCGTTTCGACCGACGACGTTTCATTCAGTGCGGTGGTACCAACCCGGGGGGCGGGTTGAACTCTACCACCCAGTAAGGTAAGGAAGCTACAGATGTAAGGAAGGGAGCTACAGTTTTACGTGGAATTCGAACCACGGTCAGCCTCCGACGGTCGAGCGGTTACCCATCCATCCACTGACCGGCCGAGCGTTGCTTAATAATCAATAGCGACAGTTGACTGTCTGCACCACTGAGCTATCAAGGCTGAGTGCTGACATATTTGAAATATTTCTCTTTTTAAAGTTCGATGTTCATCACTACTGCCAGGTACCGTATGTAGATTAGGCTCTGTCCGAGGCGATTACCTATTCCAAAACGAAAACGTTTGACCCACGAGTCCACGAACAGCTTGTCCCTCAATATTTCTTAGTAAATCTAATAGATAAGTAATTACTTTTTAATGTCTACCCTACTATTATGGAAATATCTACTTAACTTCTCAGAAGAGGCATTGCCATAATCATTGCATACACTATACGTATTACTGACAATTGGTAGGCCACGCACATCATTTGCAGCTGATAGAATATACATGAGGAAACAAGAGTATTTACAAAAACATATTTTGTAAATTTGATCTCTGTACACTTTCTCGATAAATATACAGGATGTTCGGCACATCGACGAACCAAATTTTTTTTTAGGTAAGTGGGTTCATTTGCAACGCTTTGACCCATGATTCCTTTTGTTAGATGTCACGTGGTATCGAGATACGATTTTTTTTCTTTATTTTTGAAAATTACCAAAATTAAAGCTTTAAACCCTTGTAACTTTTTTGTTTATGATAAAATTTAATAAAAATAAATAAATAAATAAAACGAAATAAAATTTATTGAATTTTACGATGTATCCGTGTTCTAGAAAAAATATTATTTGATGAAGTTAATACCATGAAAAGGTCTTATGACCTCCCAAACTCCCGAGAACGAGTAAAAATATGACAGAATCTTAATTTCTTAATTCATAAAAAAAAAAACTGACAGCAACTGACAGCTTCATTTTCTTTAAAAAACTTTGCTAGTTTACGCCCTTTCCAACGGTATACCACATACCACACAAATAATTCACTATGTATGTATAAATAATGTATGATTGTTCCGGCCAATCTAACGCATAAACGACTCGTCCGATTTTGATAACTGAGGTGGCAACATTTTTTAGATAATTCAAAATGGCGGCCGGCCGTCGCCATAAAAATATTTATTTACCATTGTTTAGAGCTAGAAACGGATATTGCAAAAATATATCACACTCAATGGTTTGGTACTAAAATGAATGAAATAAAAAATAACATAAACATTTTATAAATTTGTACCGTGTGGGGTCGTTACTTAAAAAGAATAGCCCCACTGTATCTCTCCCCGTCGCATGTCGTAAAAGTCGACTAAGGGATAAGAAAATTCGTCCTCTCTCGTCCTCCTTCTTCTTCTTCGTCCTCCAAATTCGTCTCTAGTCCAGTATAGCCAGCAATCCAGGGAAGTCTCCGGTATGGCACCTACCTTCTCGGAGGTCATATTGGCTGGTCGGAGCATGTGCTTTGGCCCCTACGACTCAGCCACCCATACCGGATTACGTAAAAAAAATCTGGAAGAGGGATGGAAAGGCCGTATTGTGAACTAATACTGAAGGCTTTATCCAGCACCTTTAGTTGTTCAGCGCCCCCTTTTATTTTATCTCTATTGAGCTATTATCGCATCGCAATAAAAAATAAAATAAAAGTTTTGAAAAGAACCAACTACGAAAAACAAGGAAAGTTGATCGAAAACGCTGTACTTAGTCGAGCTCGCTGTCTATTCGAATCCTTCTACACGCCAGGCTACAGCATTTTCGTTAAATTTTCTTGTTATTTATTTCGTTTTTTGCAGTCGGGTTTTTTTTTTTTTTATGGAACCTGACATGGTTGGCTACATCACCTACAACATCCGTGATGTCAGCCCATAACACAGGGTGAACTAGGTGCCATGTCAGTGCTTCCCTTCATTTCATGTCGGCTACACTAAACTGGACGGAAAACACGAACTATTTACATAGCCGTTTCGACCGACGTTTCATTCAGTGCGGTGGTACCAACGCGGGCGGGGTGAACCCTACCACCTAGTAAGGTGAGAAAGGAAGGGACCTATAGTTTTACGTGGAATCCGAACCACGGTCAGCCTCCAACGGTCGAGCGGTCACCCATCCAAGTATAACAATCAATTCGCGACAGTCGACTCTGACTGCCCCACTGAGCTATCGAGGCTGAAAGATGTGTGTATGGATTTTTTTTTTGCGGAAGTCGTGCTCTGACTGAAATATCGTCTCTCCTTGGGAGAAGGCGCGTGCCGGTGTTACCATACTCACTCGGGTGAAATATACTACTTTTTATTTATGTGCTAAAATTTTTTAGTTCGACAAATTAAGTCAATTTGCCTTTTTTTCACCACTTCAGTGAGGAAATTTTATTGAATTCGTATTGCTATCGTATGGGTATGTTCTCAATTCAGTAATAAATCTTAAAACAATGGTTAAAATATCCTAACAGCATCTACACCAGGGTTTCTCCAATTTTCTTATTAACTGGCACACTTTTTCATCTACGAATATTTTACGGCACACCACATTTATATTCATACAGAAAGGATATTATGAAATTTAGAAAACTAAAAACTATGGCGACTTCGTACGTAATGTAATGTACGCTGTGTATGTGTACCTAATTTATCAGTGAAAACTTTAATTTTATCTGAGGATGTCAAAATGTTCTCATTACTTCCCTGCGAACTCGCATTTAATTTGTTGAGTTGTTCAAACAAATCAGTCAGAAAATGTAATTGTGGCTACTCTATCTATACTACTACATAGAAGAAAAATTATATTTGCTCTTTTCTTCCGCTGTTTCCACGTAAATTTTGAACGAGTTACTTAGAATTAGCGGCATACCTGGACGTCCTCGCGGTACACCAGTGTGCCCACCCACTGGTAGGCACACTGATTGAAAACCCCTGATCTACACTATACCCACACACAACTAAAATCAACCCGCCTTCGAGTGACAAAACAACTTTTCGCAAAGTATTCGAACAAGATTCAATCGATCAAGCAGCAAGTAGGCACGAAGACCCACCTGCTGCATGACTCGGTGGAAGTACCGTGCCAAGGTGAGAGGTGGCCACCCTGTCGCCCTTTTCCACGGCATCTTGTCCTTATCTCTTAGTCGCCTTTTAGGACATGCATGGGGAGGAGTGGGGACGGCCCCACACGGAAAATTTACATAAGGTGCAAAGGCGGACTTATCCCTTACAGAGATTTCTTACAGTCAACCTTATTGGATGTTTGTCGAACTTTGTCGAGTTTCTCGAAAATTACGTGCATACCTCCACCTGCTGCTTCAACGTTCGGAACCTGGGTAAACTGTAGGTCCCTTCCCTTGCCCCTTACTAGGTGGTAGGCTCAAATTGTAACCGACTGGGTTGGTACCACCCTACTGGATCGCCGCATAGTAGCCTTGGCTGGGTTCTCCCCTAGTCCAGCCAGTCTAACCAGCAATCCAGTCTCTGGTACCTTCTCGGAGATAATATTGGCTGGTCGGAGCACGTGCTCTGGCCTCTCTGACTCAGAAACCTATACCGGATTACATAAAAAAAAATTTTGTTTACACACTAAAAAGTGACCGAACTGAGAAATTATAGCAAAATCAGCACACCAATTCGGTAATCCTAATTGATACGGGCAACACCCTGCCTGCCGCGCCGACCGACACGACTTCCAGTCCCAGCCAGCCAGCCATCCAGCCGGTGTGACACCTGAAAGACATTCCGGCTCCTTTCGTGAACACTTCGGCAGACTTCGGCTCGAAGAAAAGTGGTATGATTGAATGTTCTGGTGGTTTAAAAAAATAACCAGGGTTAACCTAACCTAACCTACCCTAACCTAACCTAACCTAACCTAACCTAACCTAACCTAACCTAACCTAACCTAACCTAACCTAACCTAACCTAACCTAACCTAACCTAACCTAACCTAACCTAACCTAACCTAACCTAACCTAACCTAACCTAACCTAACCTAACCTAACCTAACCTAACCTAACCTAACCTAACCTAACCTAACCTAACCTAACCTAACCTAACCTAACCTAACCTAACCTAACCTAACCTAACCTAACCTAACCTAACCTAACCTAACCGAACCACCTCTAAGAGGCAAGAAGACCAGCTCCTCTCTGAGGAATCTGGCGAGTCCCTTACTCCAATACAATCAGCGCAAACTCTGGCGGAAACTTTCTTCCCAGACGACCGGAGTGAGGGAGAAAGCGAGAGTCAGAGCAGAACGAGACAAAGAACCTCCCATTACCATGCCGTGGACACGCCCAACGATCCTAACTTCACACGAGACGAGGTCGAGACTATTCTAAAATCGATGAACCCAAAGAAGGCGCCAGGAGCCGATGGATTAACCTCAGACATATGCATGGCGGCGATAACAGGGGACATGCAATTATTTCTGGCAATTGCAAACACATGTCTCCAACACGGTTATTTCCCGAAAATCTGGAAAGGGGCCTATATCTGCGTATTAAGGAAGCCGGGGAAGCCAGACTACTCCAAGCCTAGAGCCTACCGTCCTATAGGCCTCCTCTCTATCCTGGGGAAAGTACTGGAGAAGCTATTCACCACCAGAATCTTGTGGAGACTAATGGCTGAAGGGCGCCTAAACGATCGCCAATACGGGTTCATGCCACAGAAAGGAACGGACGACGCACTGTATGACTTCCTGGCTCACATCCGAGGGCAGCTAAGGCGGAAGCGCATAGCAATCGTCGTCTCCCTCGACATAGAGGGGGCCTTCGATAACGCATGGTGGCCCTCGATACTGGGTGAGCTTATGGACAAATGCTGTCCAAACAACCTTTACCAGCTGGTGACAAGCTACCTCAGTGAGCGTAGGATCACGCTACGCTACGCAGGATGTGAGGTCTCCAAAAATACGAGTAAGGGGTGCATCCAGGGGTCCACGTGCGGTCCCTTAATGTGGAACCTGGTTATAAACTCACTGCTTGAAAATCTAGAGCTACAAGGGGGAAAGGACACCGAGGTATACTACCAAGCGTTCGCTGATGATGTAGTGCTGGTCGTATCTGGGGCAAAAATGCAGCACATAGTTGCAAAGGTAAACCACATTCTGGGCATGGTGGATGCCTGGGGACAGAACGCCAAGCTTAAGTTTGCTCCGCACAAAACCCTGGCAATGGTGGTTACCAGGAGACTGAAGCTTGAGACCGCCCGCATTGTTATGGGCAGCACGGAGATCAAGCAGGTCGAGGAGATAAAGCTACTAGGTCTCCTCATTGACCACAAGCTTACATTCGGGGCGCACCTGCAGACCACCATTGCTAAGGCAATCGGCATCTCCAAAAGATTGAGCGGCGCAGCAAGGGCTACTTGGGGACTGAATCCTGAAATCATCAGGACTATATACATCTCGGTCATAGAGCCCATCGTTCTGTACGGAGCATGCGCTTGGGGAGACGTTGCACACAAGCAGCATGTCAGGAGGCGTCTGGATTCCCTGCAACGGGTGTTCGCCATAAAGATATGTAAAGCCTACAGAACGGTGTCCCTTGTGTCCGCAACCATTCTAGCCCGCCTGCTGCCACTAGACCTACGACTGCTGGAGAATAAAAACCTGTACGAGGTCAGAAGAGGATTCCCACTCGAGGGCATGAAAGACAGGGAACTGGAAAGCAGAGTCCCAGTTGCAAGACTAAACCACCCCGCGCTCAGACCGTGCATTCCTTATAATGTCCTAGAAACACTACCACCGGATGACCCAAAGGACGACCAACCCCCAACCATGATATTTACGGACGGCAGCAAGATACAGGGTAAAGTGGGGGCTGCTATGACGATCTGGGAGAATGATCTGGAAATCCGCAGTCAGAAGTTTAAGTTGGAAGATTTTTGCACAGTTTTCCAGTCCGAACTTTATGCGCTGTCACGGGCATCAAGTTGGTCGCGACAAAATAGAGCGAGTAGCAGGGTAAATGTGTATAGCGACTCACGCTCGTCCCTGGACCTAGTTGCCAACTCAGCCACCTCCCATCCCCTGGCGGTCACTATTAGAGAAAATATCCGGGAAATCGAATCCCTCGGGGGCTCGCTCCAGTTGTTCTGGCTGAGGGCCCACGTGGGAACGAAGGGAAACGAGAGGGCGGATGAGCTCGCCAAGGAGGCGGCCCTCAAAACAAAAACCGCGCCAAACTACTCCCAGTTCCCTGTGTCCTTTGCCAGACGAATTGTACGCGAGCGCACCCTGGGAGAATGGCAGCGACGCTACAGCGAGAGTGCGACAGGCGCCGTTACCAGGCTATTTTTCCCGGATGTGCGACGTGCATACCGGACCCTTATAAAGGTGCCTGCAAACTACCTCAGAACACAGGCCTGGACGGGGCACGGAGGTCTAGCCCAGTACCTCCACAGATTCAAGCTGAGGGACTCACCTGAATGTGGCTTCTGCGGAGATCCCGAGCAGACGATAGCCCATTTAATCAACGACTGCTCGAGGTTCGCAGCCCGCAGAGCTGCTTTCGAGCTGGAATACGAAACCCAGCTCGAGACTGAAAACTGGGCTACCCTCCTGTCCGACGGGATAACCTCTGAGGGGTTCGCAAGGTACTGTATGTACGTGGTCGCCTGGACGGCTGATTCAAATAGAAACAGCCCGCAGGTTCTCCCTAGTGACCATCAGAGACAAACACAAAACACAACATGAGCTTCTTCTATGGGTCTTATACGCTTCCTTTTGTTTTTCTTTTTGTTTTCATTTTTGTTTCACTTTTGTTTTCCTTCTTTTCATTGGTCTTATCTTTTTAATATTAATACAAACTTAACTGTACAACTGTATCCATATTGCAAATTAATTCTGTACCTATAATGTGTAAACACTTGTCTTATTGCTTGTAACTGTAACTTGCAATCCCTTTTGTCCTGTATTATAATATGTTAGTGTAAAATTGTATTTGTAAATAGAATAAAATTGAATAAAATAAAGATGTATGAGTGAGAAGGTACCTGCACTCTGCTGGAACCAGGGTGCGGGAGGGCGCACGGGGGCGAGAAGGATGAAAGTTGCGAAAGGACTCGGCCAATATAGCCGAGGTGTTTTTTATGGAACAAAAAAAAAAAAAAAAAAAAAAAAAAAAAACCTAACCTAACCTAACCTAACCTAACCTAACCTAACCTAACCTAACCTAACCCAACCCAACCCAACCCAACCCAACCCAACCCAACCCAACCCAACCCAACCCAACCCAACCCAACCCAACCCAACCTAACCTAACCTAACCTAACCTAACCTAACCTAACCTAACCTGACCTGACCTAACCTAACCTAACCTAGCCTAACCTAACCTAACCGTAAAAAAGAGTGTCCACGTAATCTGTACAACCTGGTAAGAAGCTATTTAAATGAACGAAGGGTGACCGTCAATTATGCCGAAGTAAAGACCACCGTTGGCGTTTCCTCCTATCTAGTCCGTCCCTGCTTTATGATTGCTCGCGATCGCAAGTCGATCGCTCAGTCAGCTGTAGTAGCACAGATACAGCCGCAGGCGCGGTACGACGCTCGTCCGCTCCGCCGCATAATAATTTAAAATTCAGATAAAATACGTCGTCGCCGCGTTTCGTCGCCGCAGACGAAAGTGATCTTATTAAACATTCCCGGAAGTGCGCCAGCCAACAAGGGGGCCCCCTGGATCGACAGAGAGAGAGCAGTAATCGTAAGTGTTTCCTTTACTGTCTCCTATACCTATTAAGCGTCAACATCTCTTATACGAAGATAAGACATTTGGTCATTCTACGCCTAGATTATCGAAACAAGCACCCTAAAAAATACAGTCCATATATATTATAATATAACATTTTATTCCTTGAAAATAGTTGGCAACTAGGGCTTCACGATTGAGGTGAAGTATTTTTAGTTATTCCAAAATTTGTATAGTGAAATAGTTACTATTATTAGTAAGTGTACCTAATCTTGTAAATCACAAACATATTCATTACCTATCTACTATAGATAACAGGTCAGTGTAGGTGCTAAGTAAATAGGTTTTAACTCAGTGTTGCGACTACCTACATACTGCTCCACACCTGTGCTCTGCACGGTGCACGTGTTTACAGCGCAACTAGTTACGAGATCTAACCTCTATGTAGTTGTGTTTTACGCATTGTCTAGTAATGAGTGTTTTATCAGTTTGGTATTATTACTAATATGTGGCTTCCGCTTAATTCAATTGGGTTAGTCTGAAATCTCCCATATAGATAGAAGTATACCTACCTACTAGGCATACTATAGTATAGGATTCAACTCGTCTCACGTAAAAACTTATGCACCTACATACTGTAAAATAATTACGAAGTACTTAATTTGTGTTGATAGGTATACCTATTAATTTGCAGGCTATACTTGTCATTCGTAGATGCATTCCAGTTATGTATGACTGAAGCTGCGCCTCGTAAAATTTAGGAGCCTATTCCTATTTCAATTATTATAAAAGTACCTATTAAACTTAGAACGTGATCATCTATTGGTAAAATAAATTATGTATTATTATCTACATCTAATAATCGAGATGTTTATTTATTTCTGTAGTAGAAAGTTTACATGAATAAATTCAGTTAATCTACTTTTATTTTAAATACAAGTCTCATTATTTAGCATAGTATTAGTTATATATATATATATATAGTTCAATGTTAATAGTACATTCGTTTGTTTGAACTATTTCAATATTATTTTCTAAATACCTATTCCATTTGAATTCTTGACTTTTCATTCGTAGATGTATGCCTATTATAAATTAGGACTAAAGTTACGCCTCGTGAGAGTCAACCTATTACAAATAGTTCCCTAATCTTGTTGTTCGCTGATAGTTCGAACTATTTTAATTTAAAAACATAATTACCTGCTACTAAATCTAATGTCTATGCCTATCATTTGTAGATACATGCCTACTTACCTAGTAGGACTCAAGTTGTGCCTCGTGAAAGTGTAGTTCCGAGTAGGAGATTATTCTGATTATACATTAATACAATACAATTAATAAAATTAATACAATACAATTAATAAAACTACGTAATTAATTACTTTTTTTTTTTTTTTTTTTTTCATTTTAACATTACTTTTATTATTAAAAACATGAATTAAAAATGGAAAAAACAACAGATTAAAACCAAAGTAAAACTAAATTAAAATAAACAACTCCTCCATCGGGAAGGTTAACGTGGTCCCAAGAACCGAAGCAGCGTTCCCCCGCTGAATGGCCACGCTTATCTTTTGAGTCTATTAATTACTTATTTTTAATATTAAAATTTCTACTAAAATTTCTTAATTAAACATACGCACCTATGTAAACAGTACTGTTACGAACTAGGCACGTAATAAAAATAATGTAAAAAAAAGCATTCCAAATTCGAACCGTGTGACATGTCTGCGATAGAAAAAATTTCAACAAGAAAAAAATGGTTGTCAAATAAAATGTAAAATGCATAAAAAAATCATTATTCTACATTATCACGAAAATGCAGGACACGCTTATAATGAAACTGTTGTAAATGAAATGCGCCAACGATACTGGATACTACACCTTAGAAGCATCGTAAGATCAGTCGCTCATCATTGTCAGCATTGTCGTGTTCGCAAAGCTACGCGGACACAGCCACCAGTCGGCGATCTCCCCGAAGAAAGAATGGCACATCATCATCGCCCATTTACCTTCGTGGGCTTAGATTACCTCGGGCCCGTCCAAGTCACTATTGGCCGTCGTAAAGAAAAAAGATATATAGCCTTATATACTTGCTTAACTGTTCGAGCCGTTCACCTTGAAATTGTGAATAGTTTATCTTCCGATTCAGCCATCATGAGCTTAAGAAGATTCATCGCACGAAGAGGTTGCCCAACAAGAATTCTCTCGGACAATGGAACCGCATTTGTTGGAGCCAATACAGAATTGTCTGCGGTCTACAGAGAAGCAATGGAAGATTTCTCTGCAAACAAAGGCATACAGTGGCGTTTCCCTCCCTCCTGTAGCTCCGATCATGGGCGGCGCGTGGGAGCGCCTAGTTCGAAGCGTGAAAACAGCTCTAGCAACCACCCTCAAGGAGAGACACCCGCAGGAAGAGGTATTGAGCACTCTCCTCGCAGAAGCGGAAGCACTAATCAACTCTCGCCCCTTGACTTATATTCAACCTGAAAGAGAAGAAGAATCCCTTACACCGTTCCACTTTATCCTGGGCAGTTCTTCTGGAGACTCTCTGAAACCGATTTTGGACGACGCCGATCTTCTTCGCCGAAGTGACTGGAAAAAGGCTTTGAGACTAGCTGATCATTTTTGGAAAAGGTGGATTAAGGAATACCTTCCAACATTGTTGCCGCGTCGTTCACCTCAACACACTTCCCCGAATTTGAACATTGGAGATCTCGTTTTTATAGCGGACCCGAACCTACCGAGAGGAACATGGCCTCGAGGACGGATCATCAACGTGTTCCCAGGAAAAGATGGGATAGTGAGGTCATTAGAAGTAAAAACTATAGGGGGCACCTTACGTCGCCCGTCTAAAAATATCGTAAAAATACCCACATTCAACTAATAAATTTATAATTTGAGTAAGTTTAAGGATAAAGTTTAGTTATGTTAGTTTAAAACTATTATGTTTGTGTGAGTTCTTACGTAATATGCGTAGGTAGAAATGTACTCGTATCTTAGTTTTATGATATTGTTCTTTTAATTGTTGTGCTCTAGTTAGGAAATTAGGTAGTCAAGCATTACTTTGTTTCTGGGAGTGTTACGAACTAGGCACGTAATAAAAATAATGTAAAAAAAAGCATTCCAAATTCGAACCGTGTGACATGTCTGCGATGGAAAAAATTTCAACAAGAAAAAAATGGTTGTCAAATAAAATGTAAAATGCATAAAAAAATCATTTTCATTTAATAGTTAACAAGTACTTAACATAAGTGCTTAATTAATAATAGTAGGTACCTATATATATATATAATAAACAATGATATATCTGTTTTATTCTATACTTACGTACTGAAAAGGTATTAGGTGATTCGCACGCCGTGCTTCATTATTAACTGTTACTTATGTGTAAAAATAGGAATACTCAAAAATTTGTCTTGTGTGTTAACTAATTTGAACCTGCGCATTTACCCACGCGTGTGCGGATATTGTACAAGGTCGGATTGATTAAATATAAATCAAAATGCCACGTTCAGAGGAAGCATTAAAAGTTAAACATAAATTTATATGTATGCGCAGGGAGCGCCTCTTTCAACAGGTACAGAAATGTTTTGATGTAGCTGGTGAAGCTCCCAAATGCGATATAAAATTATCCGAGTTTAGAGTTCGTTACTCGCGCCTCGAGGAGATTAGGAGAGTATTCGAGGCGGTACAAGACGACTACAACCAAGTTGAGTTGGAACTCAACCCCGATAGTGAACCGCAGTCTCATCAGGTATCTAATGCGTTTGATGAGTTGTATTACAAAATTCAAGTGGCTGCTGAGACATTATTATCGGCGTCACAGGGCGAATCCTCACATACGCCTGGGACTTCGCAAAGTGAGAATAGTGCGTACAAATTGGTTAATGCAAAATTACCAAAACTTGACCTGCCAAAATTTGATGGCCAGTTACAGATGTGGTCTCACTTCCACGATACGTACCAATCGTTAGTTCACGACAATAATTCGATCTCACCAGTGGAAAAGTTTCACTACCTGATCTCGTGCTTGTCCGGCCCACCGCTCACGCTAGCGCACAGTCTACCCATAACCAATTTGAACTATCCAATTGTGTTTAAATTACTATGCGACAAATATCAAAACAAAAGAATTTTGGCAACACATTATTTGGACAAGATGTTCAACTTTCAGTCACTCTCAAAACAAAACCTGACCAACTTAAACATGTTTTTGGAAACCTTTTTCGAATCAATGTCCGCGCTGAGGGCTCTGAAGTTAACAGACCTTTCAGAATTTGTACTGTTTTACTGTGCGGTGAGGAACTTGGATGCGGAGACTAGAAAAATGTTTGAAACAAAATATGCATCAGTCGAAATCCCGTCCTTTGAGCAGTTGATCGAATTTGTCCAGGAACAAATTAAAATAATTGAACTATCTCAAACTAATTACAGTGAGACAAAGGCCGAACAGTACAACAAATCATATAAATTTCAAAGTACGCAGCGAAATGTCTCAAAGGGCTCTCTAGTGCCTTCTCAGGCGAGCGGTTTTTGTCCTCTGTGTAAATTGTCACATAAAATCTATACTTGCGACAAATTATTAAAGATGGATGTCGCGACTAGAATTCAGAAGGTGCGCGCTCTAAATTTGTGCACGAACTGTTTGCGCGGCCCACACGCTAGACGCGACTGTCTGTCAGCATCAAAGTGTTCGCATTGCGGACAACGTCACCACTAAGTTCTTCATATAAACAATCATCAAACTATGGTCGCTTCGACCGACGAACCTACCCTACTAAATGAAGAGACTCAAGATCAGGAGCACCTGCAGCAACAGTCAGAGGATGAGGACGATACACTTGAAACCAGCGTCACTTGTCATACGTTTACTGACAACACACCTAACTTTACGACTGTCTTACTAGGTACAGCGGTTGTGCAAATAAAGGATGCATCTGATAATTATCGACCAGTACGCGCATTAATCGATAGCGCGGCTCAGAACTCATTCATGACGTCGACTTGCGCTCGACGATTGGGTTTGAAATTTAATAAATGTAACATTGTAGTCGCAGGTCTAGGTCAAAGCACTTTACGTAGACCAAAAGGTTTCGTGACGTGTCTAATTGGTACGAACGACAATGGACATTTGGCAACGGATGCAATCGTTCTTCCTAGTATCACCTCATCCATGCCGACGAAACAAATTCCACGCGACACGTGTGACCGGTTTAAAGAGTTAGCTTTGGCAGACCCTAGCTTTGACATCCCATCTCCCATCGAACTGCTGCTGGGAGCAGACGTTTACCCAGACATCTACGATGGCAAACGTATAAAGGTGGGTCCAGGGTATCCAACGGCTCTTCACAGCGTGTTTGGATGGATAATAACCGGGAAGGTGAATACGATGTGCCAACCTCCAAAAACTACTATTGCTTTATTCACGTCGACCGTAACCTTGGAGGATACATTAAAACAATTTTGGGACATTGAACAATCACCCTCCATTAAATCATTTAATCCCGACGATGTTGAATGTGAAAAAATATTTATTGACGGATATAATCGCAACGAGGACGGTCGGTACCTTGTTCCGTTACCATTCAAAAATAATTGTTCTACTCTTGGCCAGTCGCATGAACAGGCACTGACTCGTTTCCGTAACTTGGAACGACGCCTAGCTCGTCAACCCGAATTGAAATTGGCTTACATCGAATTCATGAGAGAATATGAACGATTGGGTCACATGCAGCTGGCGAATTCGTCGAATAACGTTTCTGATCGATACGTAATACCGCACCATTGTGTACTAAAGCCATCTAGCTCAACCACCAAATTAAGAACCGTATTTGACGCCTCAGCAAAAACATCATCAGGTTATTCTCTGAATGATTTATTGTATTGCGGACCCAAACTGCAAAACGATATAGTGGCTGTTATTTTAAGATTTCGGCTTCACGCTCTAGTGTTTACAGCAGATATAAGTAAAATGTACCGCCAAATTTTGATCGTACCCGAACACCGTAAATTTCAACATATACTCTGGCGTGAATCTGTCGCTACGCCTGTTTTGGAGTATGAACTCAACACGGTCACATATGGTGTGTCGTCAGCCCCGTACTTAGCACTGCGCACACTAAGAAAGTTAGCTGAAGATGAAGGGCATAACTATCCAAAGGGTGCGGAGATACTTACTCATGACATATACGTGGACGATGTCGTGACGGGAACTGACACCCTTCAACAGGCATTAGAAACCCGAACTCAACTTGTTGGCCTGTTGAAACGCGGCGGATTTGAGCTAAGAAAATGGTCAAGTAATTGTCCGGAATTTTTGACTGCACTTCCATCTGAAGTTTGCGAGATACCGAGCTCATTTCATTTGGATGGAATTGATTGTACGATCAAAATATTAGGCATTTATTGGAATCCCGTAACTGACTCATTCTCTTATTCTACTGATGCTGTCGACCCTACTTGCACAAAACGCGCAATTCTGGCCCAAATAGCGCGCATTTTTGATCCTCTTGGATGGGTATCGCCAGTTGTATTTCGTGCCAAATGTATAATGCAACGCTTGTGGCGCTTAGGACTGACGTGGGATGGACCCGTTCCTAATGACATCTGAAGCGATTGGAAGGAATTTATTGAGCAGTTACCGCTACTGTCCCAGGTTAAAATTGACAGATTCGTTTTGGGCGCTGGCTCCAAAAAGGGCCAGCTAATTGGGTTTTGCGACGCGTCAGAACTAGGCTATGCGTGTGTAGTGTATCTGAGAGTGAGTTTCGTAAAAAATGGAGAGAGCCAAATCCATTTACTCATGTCCAAGTCAAAGGTAGCCCCATTAAAGACATTATCTATTCCACGACTGGAATTATCAGGTGCACTTATTTTATCCCGGTTACTTAAATACTTACAAACGACTCTGCAGTCAAACATTGAGTTGAGTGCGCCGTATGCGCTCACAGACAGTGCTACGGTTCTCGCGTGGCTCCGAACACCGTCATACCAGCTAAAAACGTTTGTAGCTAACCGTGTGGTGGAAATTTTGGAGAATGTTGAACCATCTGCGTGGAGACACGTGTCCACGCATGAAAACCCTAGTGACTTGCCCAGCCGCGGTCTTCTGCCGAGTCAATTATTGACTGCATCCATTTGGTGGAACGGACCACTCTGGTTAAGCAAAGCTCCTTCCGTCTGGCCTGTGAATATACAGTCGTCCACTCAATATCCTCTACCCGAAACAAAGGCTACAGTACTCGTGTCCGGAGAAGAGGAACCTAAATTATCAGCATTGATTTTATTATCGGAACGTTTTTCAAGGCTAGGAAGACTGCAAAGGACGATCGCGTATATTTTTCGTTTCGTGAAAAATTGCCGTCTACCTAAACAAAATCGCATTATCGGTTCACTTACATGCAAAGAGATAAATGATTCCTTCCTTTTGCTGCTAAAGGATGCACAATCTGTGTTTTTCTCATCAGATATTGCCAACCTTAGTAAAGGCCAATCGTGTACAGGCTCCCTTCAAAGATTATGTCCCTTTCGTGATTCACAGGATCTCCTCAGAGTGGGGGGTCGTCTGAAACATGCAAACCTACCGGATCAGGCAAAACATCCAATACTGATCCCCAAATCGTGCCACCTTACGAGACTGATTGTTGATTTCTATCATCGAGCCTATTTACATGTAGGACCTCGAACACTTCAAAGCCTGATACAACGTAAATTTTGGATTATCGGAATTCGTAATGTTATACGATATATGTTATAAATAAATGTATAATATAATGTTATAAATAAACCTGTTCATTGTCAACCTATGATGGGTGACCTACCAATATCACGATTTAAGCAAGGGCGATGTTTTCTTAATGTTGGTATCGACTTTGGCGGTCCCTTCATGATTAAAGAGAGCAAACGGAGGAACGCTAAGTTAAGCAAGGCCTACGTTTGTCTTTTTATTTGCTTATCCGTGAAGGCAATTCATTTGGAACTGGTATCTGAAATGTCAACCGACGCCTTTTTAGCATCGTTTGATCGATTCACCGCTCGCCGAGGCATCTGCAGTCATGTATACACTGATTGCGGTACTAACTTCGTCAGTGCAAAGTCGTATCTAACTGGTGTGCACAAATATATCATGTCTCAGGCCAACGTCGATCAAATTTCGCGTTACTTAAGCACACAAAATATTACGTTTCATACAAATCCACCTTCCGCTCCACATTTCGGAGGCATTTTCGAAGCCGGCATAAAATCTTCAAAATATCACTTAAGGAGAACTATTGGGAATTGTGTACTCACCTTCGAAGAATTTAATACTGTGCTTACCAAAGTAGAGGCAATCTTGAACTCAAGGCCATTGTCACAGCATATATATGGCTAAAGCAGTATGGAAACTAGGCCTATTTGTTAAAATAAGTACCTACGCTCCATTGGAGCGTTAGGGATGCCAATCAATTTTTTTTTGTAAAATTGTAAAATTATTATTCATTAAAACATTTATTTAGGTTCTGTGATGTAATGATCAAATAATCAATATAATCAATCATCAATAATAAGTTCAAAACGTGGTTGCTATAAATATGAATTGATATAACTTTTCTCGACTTTTGTCAACTTTTATTAACTTTTGTAAATTGTTTACAACTTTTGTCAGCTCTTGTCAACCATTGTAAATGTTTGTCAACTTTTCTCATCTTTTGCCAATTTCAGTCATCTTTTGTCAACTTTTATCGACTGTTGTCAAGTCTTGTCAATGTTTGTCAACCTTGGTAAACTTTTGTCAGCTTTCGTCAACATTTGTCAACTTTTGTCATATTTTGTAAACTTTCATCGACTGTTGTCAACTTTTGTCAATGTTTGTCAACCTTGGTCAACTTTTGTCAACTTTCGTCAACATTTGTCATCTTTTGACATCTTTTGTCAACTTTTATCGACTGTTGTCAACTCTTGTCAATCTTTGTCAACCTTGGTCAACTTTTGTCAACTTTCGTCAACATTTGTCGACTTTTGTCATCTTTTGTCAACTTTTGTCTATTTTTCTCGATTTTTGTGAAATTATAGCCACTTTCGTCATCTTTTATCAACTTTTGCCAACTTCTGTCACCTTTTGTCAACTTTTATCGACTGTTGTCAACTCTTGTCAAGTTTTGTAAACTTTTGAGAACTTTTATCAACTCTCGGTAACTTATGTCAACTCTTGTCAACTTTTGTCAAAGTTTCTCAACTTTGGTCAACTTTTGTCAAAGTTTCTCAACTTTGGTCAACTTTCGTCAACTTTTGTCAACTTTTGTCAACTTTCGTCAACGTTTGTCTACTTTTATGGCTTTTGTCGACTTTTGTTAACTTATAGCCACTTTCGTCATCTTTTGTCAATTTTTGCCAACTTCTATCAGGTTTTGTAAAATTTTAACGACTGTTGTCAACTTTCGGAAATTTTTGTCAACTTTTGCCAACTTCTGTCACTTTTATGAACTTAGGCCAGCTTCCGTCAACTTTTGTCAACTTTCGTCATCTTTTGTCAACTTTTACTAACTTCTGTCAACTTTTAACCACTATTGTCAACTTTTGCCAAGTTCTGTCACTTTTATGAACTTTTGTCAGCTTTCGTGAACTTTTGTCAACTCTTGTCAACGTTTGTCAACTTATGTCAGATGTTTGTCAACTTTCGTCAACTTTTCCCATCTTTTGTCCAGTTTGTCAACTTTCGTTAACTCTTGTCAACTTTAGTCAACTTATGTAAACTCCTGTCAAATTTGGTCAACTCCTTGTTAACGAAAGCTGACAAAAGTTCATAAAAGTGACAAAAGTTGACAACAGTGGTTAAAATATGATAAAAGCTGACAAAAGCTGAGAGAAGTTTGCAAAAGTTGACGAAAGTGGCTATAAGTTCACAAAAGTCGAAAAGAGTATACAAAAGTTGACAAACGTTGACAAAAGATGACAAAATGTTGACGAAAGTTGACTAAGGTTGACAAACAACCACAACAGTTGACAACAGTTAGCTTGACATTGACACGACTTGACAACAGTCGATAAAAGTTGACACAGGTCGATAAAAGTTGACAAAAGTTGACAAAAGATGACAAAAGTAGAAAAAAAAAAGACAAAGGTTAACAAACATTGACAAGAGTTGACAACAGTCGATAAAAGTTGACAAAAGATGACAAAAGTTGACAAATGTTGACGAAAGTTGACAAAAGTTGACCAAGGTTGACAAACATTGACAAGAGTTGTCAACTCTTGTCAATCGATAGAAGTTGATAGGTTGAAGTTGATCAGATTGTCAGAAGTTGAAGTTGATAGGAGAAGGTTGAAGTTGATCAGTCGATAAAAGTTGACAAAAGGTGACAGAAGTGGGCAAAGATAAGAAAAGTTGACAAAAGTTGACAAGAGTTGACATAAGTTACCGAGAGTTGGCAAAAGTTCTCAAAAGTTTACTAACTTGACAATAGTTGACAACAGTCAATAAAAGTTGACACAGGTCGATAAAAGTTGACAAAAGATGACAAAAGTAGACAAAAGCCGACAAAGGTTAACAAACATTGACAAGAGTTGACAACAGTCGATACAAGTTGACAAAAGATGACAAATGTTGACGAAAGTTGACAAAAGTTGACCAAGGTTGACAAACATTGACGAGAGTTGACAACAGTCGATAAAAGTTGACAAAAGATGACAAAAGTTGACAAATATTGACGAAAGTTGACAAAAGTTGACCAAGGTTGACAAACATTGACAAGAGTTGACAACAGTCGATAAAAGTTGACAAAAGGTGACAGAAGTGGGTAAAGATAAGAAAAGTTGACAAAAGTTGACAAGAGTTGACATAAGTTACCGATAGTTGACAAAAGTTCTCAAAAGTTTACAAACTTGACAAGAGTTGACAACAGTCGATAAAAGTTGACAAAAGGTGACAGAAATTGGCAAAAGATAAGAAAAGTTGACAAAAGTTGACAAGAGTTGACATAAGTTACCGAGAGTTGGCAAAAGTTCTCAAAAGTTTACAAAACTTGACAACAGTAGATAAAAGTTGACAAAAGGTGACAGAAGTTGGCAAAAGATGAGAAAAGTTGACAAAAGTTGACAAGAGTTGACATAAGTTACCGATAGTTGACAAAAGTTCTCAAAAGTTTACAAACTTAACAAGAGTTGACAACAGTCGATAAAAGTTGACAAAAGGTGACAGAAGTTGGCAAAAGATAAGAAAAGTTGACAAAAGTTGACAAGAGTTGACATAAGTTACCGAGAGTTGGCAAAAGTTCTCAAAAGTTTACAAAACTTGACAAGAGTTGACAACAGTCGATAAAAGTTGACAAAAGGTGACAGAAGTTGGCAAAAGATGAGAAAAGTTGACAAAAGTTGTCAAGAGTTGACATAAGTTACCGAGAGTTGACAAAAGTTCTCAAAAGTTTACAAAAGGTGACAGAAGTTGGCAAAAGATAACAAAAGTTGACAAGAGTTGACAACAGTCGATAAAGGTTGACAAAATGTGACAGAAGTTGGCAAAAGATGAGAAAAGTTGACAAAAGTTGTCAACATTTGTCAAAAGTTAATATAAAGAGACAACAGTCGAAAAACGTTTGTAAACATTTTTTTGCATTCTAAAAGATCGCGGACTGTCCGTGGCTGGCGCATGCAACAAAAACAAACACGACCACTCGGACGCGGCACCCGCGGCTGATTGTTTGCGACATTCGCTTCGGGGCCTTGTTGAGGCGAGCGTGTGTGTGAGTGCGTCGTTTCGATCGTTTTGTACGTAGTTTCCATACTGCTTTAGCCATATATATGCTGTGCCATTGTGCTCCCTGTCCCCTGACCCTACAGAAACAGATGTATTGACCCCTGGACATTTCCTGATAGGGGCTCCGCTAGTAGCCGTGCCAGAGTTCGATCTAACTGATACTCCAATGAATCGCTTAACACGTTGGCAATTACTTCAACAGATTACGCAAACCTTTTGGAGTAAGTGAAAACACACATATTTGCACACCTTACAACAACGTTCAAAATGGGTGAAAAACCAGGCTAATTTGAAGCGCGACGATTTAGTGTTAATAGATGATTCTAAATCGCCGCCCATGCAATGGCGTTTAGGTAGAGTAGTTCAGATTCACCCTGGTAAGGACAATGTTGTTCGAGTAGCTACCATTCGCACATCGTGCGGAACTTTTCTACGGCCAGTTGTGAAACTGTGTCCTCTGCCAATACAACAGTAGAGTTTAAGTAGAGGTTAGTGCTGATGTTAGCTGTAAGTCTGCATGCATATTTGATAATAATAATATATGTATTGTCTCTTTTTTGATTGAAAGGTTTTACCGTTTGAATAGTTAGTGCATGCGTTTACTTTGAAAGGTTCTGCGATGGTGCGCTCGTTATCACATTGTATAGTGAAACCTCATTATAAGTTAGAGTATGTATACTGGAGAGTTATATGGCCGTTGCAAAACTATTTTCAAGGATAAGAAATCACACATTGATTTCGGGAGGGAGTATGTTGGCGTTTCCTCCTATCTAGTCCGTCCCTGCTTTATGATTGCTCGCGATCGCAAGTCGATCGCTCAGTCAGCTGTAGTAGCAGAGATACAGCCGCAGGCGCGGTACGACGCTCGTCCGCTCCGCCGCATAATAATTTAAAATTCAGATAAAATACGTCGTCGCCGCGTTTCGTCGCCGCAGACGAAAGTGATCTTATTAAACATTCCCGGAAGTGCGCCAGCCAACAAGGGGGCCCCCTGGATCGACAGAGAGAGAGCAGTAATCGTAAGTGTTTCCTTTACTGTCTCCTATACCTATTAAGCGTCAACATCTCTTATACGAAGATAAGACAACCACAAAAACAACAAATAAAGGGTGTATTCAAGGCTCCACATGTGGCCCACTCATGTGGAACATCGTGCTAAACTCTCTACTCGAAAGACTAGAAGAGTACAAGGACTCAGAAGTGGAACTATACTTCCAGGCATTTGCTGATGACATTGTATTAGTCTTATCGGCCACAGAAATGACACCCATTGAAGTAAGGGCCAACGAGATACTTGGCATGATAGACGAATGGGGCCGTAAAAGCAAACTGAAGTTCTCCCCCCAAAAAACGAACAGCATGGTCCTAACAAAAAAATACAATATAAGGATCCCACAAATCTCTTTGGGAGGAGCGCGCATCCAGTGTGTCGATTCGGTCAAACTCCTTGGGCTTACAATAGATAAAAAACTAACCTTTCGCATACACTTGGACTCGGTGTGCAAGAAAACCATCGGCATATATAAAAAACTATGTACGGCGGCTAGGGCGACGTGGGGTCTAAACTCAGAGATAATAAGGACCATCTATATCTCGGTGATAGAGCCTATACTACTCTACGCCGCCCCCTCCTGGGCAGAGATTGCGGACAGGAAATACGCCCAAGAAAAACTAGGTTCTCTGCAAAGGATTTTCGCCATCAAGATCACCAAAGCCTACAGAACCACTTCTTACACGTCGAGTATCCTTCTAGCGAGGCTGATACCGCTGGATCTCCGCCTAAAAGAGAACCTCCAACTATACAAAAAAAAAAAAAAAAAAAGGAATACCTCTGGAGGAAGCAGCAGATAGGGAGGCGGAAACCCTTATAACATTTGACAAGACGGATCATCCAGCGGGCGGCTTAGCCATGATATACAAGTCCCTGGAAGGAATAGACCAAGCGGAAGAACAAGATTGCGACCTGGAAGGCTTGTGTATATACACCGGCGGTAGTAGAATAGACGGTAAGGTAGGAGCGGCGATAACCTGCTGGAGAGATGGAGTCGAAATAGGAAGCGGCAAGTATCGCTTGGAAGACTTCTGTACAGTATTTCAGGCCGAACTAATTGCGATACAGAAAGCGACAGAATGGCTTATCAAGCACGGCGCGGGAACTCAGGCGTGTCTCCTAAGCGACTCCAAATCTTCCCTCGAGCTAATAAAAAATCGTAGGACGTACCACCCAATATCATACGAAATAAAAAACAATATTGCTAAGATAACAGACTCAGGAGGGAAGCTAAACCTGTTTTGGCTACGCGCTCACATCGGTACACCAGGTAACGAGAGAGCAGATTCGCTCGCCAAAGAAGCCGCGAAAAAGCTGAAAACGGCACCGGTCTACTCGGACTTCCCGATATCTTTTGCGAAAAAATGTATAAGGAGCAGAATTTTAGCAGCATGGCAAAACAGATATGAGGAGAGTAGAACAGGAGAACTGACCAGAACATTCTTCCCTAATGTAATAGATGCTTACAAAACACTATATCCAGCAAACTTTTGGAGATCCCAGATCTGGACAGGCCATGGAGGTATAGCCAACTACTTGTACAGGTTCAAACTAAGGGGAGATCCCATGTGTGTGACATGCCCAAACAAGGAGGAAACAATACAACATATCCTAAACAAGTGCCCGAGGTTTGAAAAGCCGAGGAAAGAGCTGGAGGACAAGTTGGATAAAACTGTGAACAAAGAAGATTGGTCAGCTCTGACAGCAGGCAAGAACTCGAGTAAGGCATTCGATAAGTATATAGTACAGATCATAAAGAGCTGTAGTAAGGAGCATAGTACCAGGTAGATTATAAACAAATAAAATATAAACATAACCAAGCGAATATTGTCACAGTGTACTAACTTAATGTGTACAGCCCAAACAATATGTAAATGTTGTAAATAATAAGAAGAAACAAATAAATTGTAAATGTAAACAATAGAATAATAAAATAAATAATACAGCAGAACATGTAATAGTATAGTAAATAGCAAGTAAGAGGAAAATTAATGTAAATAAATAAATATATTGTATCTAGCCTAAACATGAAATGTAGTAAATAATAAGAATGCATAATTAAGAATTAATAAAAGATGTAAATAGTAAAACAATAATGTATGCAGAAAGTGAGAGAAGGTGAATATTGCAAATAAGCATACTGTATATTATATAAGAATAAAGTAACCAACCCATCCTAATGGAAGGAGCGTGTAACCGCGGTCGAGCGTGGTCCACCAGGCCGCGGGGACACTGGAAGCGACACGTGATGGATGGAAGGATGATTGCAGGCAGTAACATATTATTAAGGCCCTTGAAAATAAACACAAGGGAGAAGGAATTAGGAACAAAAAAAAAAAAAACCTAACCTAACCTAACCTAACCTAACCTAACCTAACCTAACCTAACCTAATCTAACATAACTAAGCTAATGTTGAGGCGGCGCATGTCGTTTTTGTTACGTTTCATTTCGTTCGTTTCGAGTCGAGTGTTCACGAAAGGAGCCGCGAATATCTTTCGGGTGTCGTTTCGCCAGCCAGCCAGCACCCGTCTGTCTGTCTGTCTCTTGTTCGTTCGCTGCGCAGTGCGCGCCAAGTTCACTTTGTCGTTCGTTCGCAGCTCGTTCGTTCGCTCGCGCGCAGCGCAGTCGTGCAGAAGTCTGAATTGGAGCGGGACGTGCTGCGCTGCACACCCGAACAAAACGATAAAGCAGCATTTTATAACTTTCTTCGCCTTATAATATAATATAAATTAAAACAAAACACAAAATGAGGGAAATCGTGCACCTGCAGGCGGGCCAGTGCGGGAACCAGATTGGCGCGAAGGTGAGTTTTTTTTTTAATTTGGAATTTTGCCGTTAATTTTAAATCGGTGCGTTCGCGAGATTGTTGCAGAATAGAAACTCTTTATTGCACACAAATTAATTGAAAGAAGAAGAACAGTACACGACAAGAAACGGGAAATTCAGGAGTGCGCAAAGGCGGACTTATCTCTGCAAGTGATTTCTTTCAGTCAACCTTTTGGTGTAGGTACCTACTCAAATGATTTTATCGATGTTTTGGTCTTTGTGTTTACAAGGGTTTGGTGTCTTCTGTAGCAACCAGTGGTAGCAACATAATATTTACGATTTTACAGTGTTCAGTTAATAGATTTTATAGTTAGCTAGTGGTACTTCGCTGAAGGTGTTGGCCGGTGTTGTGCTGCATTTATCCGAGCTCTTGCAGCGAAACACCGATTACTCTGCGATATATAAAAAAATATTATCCTAGGTATTATTTATGTATGACAACACCATTTAATTGATTATTCCTAGAAAAGACGAAATCGACAATAAACAATAGTGCGCAAAGGCGGACTTATCCCTATGGAAGTGATTTCTTTCAGACAATCCCTGAAATCAAGTCATTTCTTAAGTCTTTATTCACGCACGTCATTACCGCCGAATAAATTGTACCTACTATCGTCATTACTATTCACTCCACAAACGTTACATACTTACCTAATTTCACAGAAGTAATTTACAATTTACACGAAACCATTTTACATTATCCATTAATCACACAAGGAAATTACCCAAATGCGACACCAAGTAAAAAAAAAAAAACACACACAAGTAATTTGAACAAACCCGTCATTTCGAATTTAGAACGATACAAGAAGTCAATGCTCCCATGTAGGTACAAAGCCCGGCTTATCGTGTGAACATTGTAATAACACGAAGTAATAATCTGAAGTTCTATATTTGAATATGACAGTTGAAACGCCTCCTACTGTCAAGAACGTGACATGCAAAGAAATACACGTATAGACAGACTGTGTACTTTGTCATACATTTTATTCATTACATACAACTTTAGCAAGACAATACGTAATTGCATACAATTTTCATGCACGAGCATAGGGTTGTCAGCTTTTTTTAGACGAAATACGCATTTCTTATTTCAGGGATGGTAAATAAAAAGGACAGTCTCATTAAAAAGTAATTATTTAAATTTGGAAATGCATATTTTAGTGTTCTTTGCACATTTCCAGTGAGGAGGAGGTATTTTTGAAAACAAATAATGAACTGCATTCGATTACTGAGGTGTTGTCAGATTACATTTCACGCTTTTCATTGTTTGAAATTAAAGTTAAAATAAATTATTTTCACGTACTTTATTGCTCTTCAAAACTTTAAAGTTTACAGTACGATTGGCCAGTGGTTCCGTACCGCTGAAGGCCGGGAGGACTGCATGAAATTGGAGAGGCGTATGTCCAGCAGTGGACGCTTACACGCTGACTGACTGACTGACGGTTGCCAACCTTACCCGAGTGCCTACCTATTTTGTAATTAATTATACATTTTTGTGCACACCATGGTCTTTGCACACTATTAATTAATTTTCACATGCTCGACGAATTAAAGCGCCGTCAAGAGTTTTGATTTCTTTGGCGACAAGCCATTCTTTCAAGTTCATTGAAACCGTTGATTGAAACATGGAATGTTGGAATTACAAAGAGCTAAACTTTCTATTTGTGAAAGTATAATTTACTAAAACACCAAATGGATTATTAGCCCAAGAATATACTCGATACCTAATTGCTATTTGCAATGTACAGGCGCACCAGTCAATTTTAACGCACATACTGTAATTAATTACATTATGTTAAATTTCGATTATTTTTAGGGTGTCGTACGTACCTCAAAAGAGGAAAACAATTTGACCCCTTATAAGATCACTCTTGTGTCTGTCTGTCTATCTGTCCGTCTGTCACAGACTTGTGTAGTTTCAGCACTTACAAATGTTCTCGCAAATGCTTAAGCAATATAATAATATTAAAATATTATTTATCAGAGCCATTTGTAATATTATTGGAAAATATCCGGTCAGTTTGTCAATTAATATTTTGCCAATAATTACGGGATTATTTCGACACACAAACTGTAATTCATAAATATATTTGTTTTCTTTATTAACAACAAAATACTTACCTACTGATTTTCATTAACAATTAGTAATTGGGTCATCACATCAAACTTGGCAAAATATTAATTGACAAACTGACCGAATATTTTCCATGACAAATAATATTTTATCATTATTTTGCTTAAAATATTTGTAAGTGCTGAAACTACACAAGTCTGATTCATCGCAAGTCACCGGAAATTCGAAATTCAACAGAGGCATTTTAACAATTTCTTAGTCAATTAGCTGACTCACTTAACTGTACTAGATATCTTAAAACTACTTATGGATACGAGATAGCAAAACAGACTAACAAAAAGTTGCACAGTGAAATGTAAGTTTTAACAAGAGAGGTTCCGTAGAAAACAATAAAAAAATAAATTACCAATTAAAATAATTAGATACAAACATACATTCCACCACGCTGTAACTCGACAATCGGGGTAAGTAGAGTAATCGGTGTTATGCTGAAAGAATTCGGGTGAATTATCGCACAACACCGACCACTACCTTTATCTAAGTATTAGGACAAGACATCTATCAAGTGGCAGGTAAAGTTATCTACAGCATCGCTGTGGAAGGACGAGGTGGCTCTCCCGTCGCCCTTTAGCGCGGCATCTTGGCCTTATTCCTTAGTCGCCTTTTATGGAATGCACGGGGAGAGATGCAGTGGGCCTATTCAAGTATCGGGCCTAGATACCGGGCCTCACACGGTGCGTGATGGATAAATACAGAAATATCCTATCCTGGTGGGGGGTCTTCATGGCACCTAACTGAGCGTGGTTTCGCGAGGAGAGGTGAAATTTGGCTCTGTAGACTGCACCATTGGTCTGTCGGCACAACCACCCATGTTGGTTTACATAAAAATAAATCTTACACATCTTCTAAATATTTCCACTTTTGTCGTCATCAGTTATGTAAAAAAATATATATACTTAGTAAATAAAAATATATATTTGGTCCCGCGGCACACACCCATGCGGGTTTTCATAAAAACCAATAATTATTAATAAAAATAAAACACAAAAATAACAATAAAGTCAGCCTAATAAACTAAGAAATTTATCCAGGAATTTTTTTGTAAATTTTTCCTCACTCTCAATAGTATTGAAAATGAATTGAAATCCATCAATATCGTTCGAACCGTTTCATCCACTTGTTCAAAGAAAGACGCCGGAACAAATTTTTCTGCCGCCGCCGCGCCCGTGACGAAATGTATATTATATGACTCAAGAAAAATTACAACACAGTACACGTCTGAAACACATCTTGCATATCTAATGAGGCTGGCTGGCTGGCTGGGTGCTCGTCACAAGAATCGAAAGGGTAGACGCGGCACCGAATCTTGGACAAAGTGGAGTCAGTATATTGGAAATAGTTTTTTGAGATAGTGGTAAAACTATAAACAATATTTTTAAGTACCTACCGTGTGGGGCCGGTAGTTAAAAAGAATAGCCACACTGCATGTCTCCCCGTGCATGTCGTAAAAGGCGACTAAGGGTCAAGTCAGCCTCGATAGCTCAGTGGTGCAGACAGTCAACTGTCGCTATTGAATGTTAAGCAACGCTGGGTGCGGTCAGTACTTGGATGGGTGACCGCTGACCGTTGGAGGCTGACCGTTGGAGGCTGACCGAGGTTCGGATTCCTCGTAAAACTGTAGGTCCCTTCCCTCCTAATATTACTTGGTGGTAGGGTTTAACCCGCCCGGGTTGGTACCACCGCACTGAATGAAACGTCGGTTAAAACGGCTATGTAAATAGTTTGTGTTTTCCGACCAGTTCAGTGTAGCCGGCACGATCAAAGGGGGAAGCACTGACATGGCACCTAGTTCACCCGGTGTTATGGGCTGACATCACGGACGTTGTAGGTGATATAGCCAACCGTGTCAGTTTCCATAAAAAAAAAAAAAAGGGATAAGGATAAGATGTCGTGCTAAAGCGCGACAGGCTCGTCACCTCTCAATTTGGAACGATCCTTCCACCTAGTCATGCAGCAGGTGGGTCTTCATACCTTACTTGCCGTTTGATAGGTTGTCTTGTCCGAATACTTGGCTAAACGTGGTGTTCGGTGTTGCGCTGTAATTTACAAGAGTACCTGCAGCGCAACACAGATTACTCTGCTTACCCCGATTGTCGGGATACAGCGTGTGTGATACTAACTATCACAATTTGAGCATGCCGAGTAATTCTTATGTTTACGGAATGAAGGTAATGTAAAGATTGTCTAGTTTTGTGTTTTTTTGATAATAAAGAATTTTGAATTTGAATTTGAATTTACACTTAATAGCTAAGTTTTAACAAAGGTTTTAAGTATTTTACAAAACGTTATGGTTGTTATACTAATATAATCGCCAAAATAAAACAGAAAGAAAGGAAGACAAATGATTTATTCGTCACACATATTTTACAAAAAAAAAAAATTGGTTGTCTGTAAAGTCGGTTTACGGACGATAGTTTTACGTGATAGATAACGTCATAAAGTGGTAAGACTACAAGCCGACGCTTGGGCCGATTGTGCCTCTCTATCGCTTGTTACGCGCTCTCGCTTGCACACACAGGCTCAGATGGAACGTGACACTTTTTCGTGCGTGCAGCCGGTGTTCATCAATTTATAAGACGTGACGTTATCACGTCAAAAAAATAAAAACAGATGAAAGTTATAAAAAAAGGGAGCCCATTCAGCTGATTCACTATTCAAAACAGAGAGGCTGTTTTTCAGGGCAGGGACGTCCGAGTTGACTTTGCCTTGCATTAAAGTGTGCACTTGCGCGTTTGTCGTTCTTTTAAAAAAAATGCTCCATATTAAAAAAAAATTTCAAACTAGTACGTTGCAAGTCTACCTCTTGGTTTTTCGGTTTTATTATTGCCATTAGTATAGTGGGAATTTTATGTTATTTTTAGTATTTATTATTTTTATTGTTGAATGAATAACTTTAAGATTTATTTTTAAATTGAATTCGAATTCTATCGACAGCCTACACCATCTTTGCCACCCCTGCCACACTTGTGAACTCGCATTATATCTGTGTCAACCAACCAACGCGCGTATTAAGAGTTGTCTGCAAATGGTGTGCAGTAGATTATGTTCGGGACATAGTAAACTGAAAGAAGATATAGTGACAAGGTTTGAGAAAGGAGTACTTCGGTGGTTCCGTCATGTCATGTTGGAAGAATCGATGATAGGAGACTAACGAAAAAAATTTATGAAGCAAATGTGAGTGGAAGAGTCGGGAAGGGTCGCCCTAGCTAGACGCACTTACCTGGACCAGATCGGGCATGTGCTCAAAAAGGGTCAAGTGCGTAGTACCCGTAACCGACGAGCATGCATGAAGAACATTATGGGAGAGGAAGAGGCGGCAGAGGTGTGTCAGGATCGTGGCACGTGGCGATCCGTTGTCTCTGCCTACCCCACCGGGAAACAGGCGTGACGCTATGCATTTATGTATGTACATAGTAAATTGTCTGTTGCGTATGACAATGGCTGTTCTATTCTCTCTAACTCTCTAGTGCATATAACAATGTACACAATTTTGACGTAAGGAGACGAAAAAGGCAAATGGCGCCCATTGTCTTAGCGAATCACGGGCGGATTTCCTGTCGTCTCGTTATTGGCGAGACTTTTATATGTGTGCTACATTTGGCAAAGTATTGGATACTAGTTAGGGCTCCAACCATTTAGGGGTCTGCTTGTCTGTTTATGATTTAATAATTGACGTTGGACCCATTGCAGACATGGCGCGCCGCCGCCGCCGGCGCCCGTTGGCACGAAAACTGCACACAATACAATAAATTATGTTTTTTTTATATATTTTTTATGGAACCTGACACGGTTGGCTACATCACCTACAACGTCCGTGATGTCAGCCCATAACACCGGGTGAACTAGGTGCCATGTCAGTGCTTCCCCCTTTGATCGTGCCGGCTACACTGAACTGGTCGGAAAAGACAAACTATTTACATAGCCGTTTCGACCGACGTTTCATTCAGTGCGGTGGTACCAACCCGGGCGGGTTAAACGCTACCACCAAGTAAGATTAGGAGGGAAGGGACCTACAGTTTTACGAGGAATCCGAACCTCGGTCAGCCTCCAACGGTCAGCGGTCACCCATCCAAGTACTAACCGCACCCAGCTTTGCTTAACATTCAATAGCGACAGTTGACTGTCTGCACCACTGAGCTATCGAGGCTGACTAAATAAATTAAAGTAATTTCCTTTTCTTTTTAGGTTTCCCTACCCCGCGCCCCGTACGGAATTAATACTAAGCCTACAACATCTGCCTGTCCGTCTGTCTGTCTGTCTGTCGGTCCGTCCGTACGTTGCGTCGCGTTTTCTTCTTTCGTGTAAAAACGGGGTGAGTTTGGTGTTTACGGTAAATCACCAAAAACAGAAGAAAACTTACAAAATACTGTCGACTCAAAACGTAATCTTATCCCAACGTAAAAGGGGTTCATTTTTAAATGACCAAACACCAATTAAGGCAAACCCCTGTGTTCACTAACATCGGGAAGCCCCACTAACGTAAAGTGTCACCCTTATCCAAGAAAATATTGTTCAATGGGAAACCTGACACGTGGTGTTGCGTGTATGGAAGTCAATTCTATCGTCGTCGGACGCCGCCGTCTTGTCGAATCGCAGTAATGTTGGTAATGCAAAATCCATGCATTACGTTGCAATTTTTTTTGTCATATTTTTTTTTTTTTTATGGAAACCGACACGGTTGGCTACATCACCTACAACATCCTTGATGTCAGCCCATAACACCGGGTGAACTTGGTGCCACGTCAGTGCTTCCCTTCGGCCGTGCCGGCTACACTGAACTGGACGGAAAACACAAACTATTTACATAGCCGTTTCGACCGACCTTTCATTCAGTGCGGTGGTACTAACCCGGGCGGGTTAAACCCTACCACCTAGTAATATAAGAAGGGAGTTATATCCCTTAGTCGCCTTTTACGACATACACGGGGAGAGATGCAGTGGGGCTATTCTTTTAAAGTACCGGCCCCACACGGTACAAAAAGACTATATGCGCGCGCGCAGCTAACTGTGCGGCGGCCGGCGGCCATGTTGGATTTAATTAAATGCAATTATAATCTCTTTCCGTTTCATACCTCGGTGGACTGCGAATTGTAGTCTTTGAAAAAAATGTGGTGACACATTTCAAGCAATTTTTGCTTCATGTTTGCTGAGCTGACAATATTAAATTAAATTCGGCCACAGCCTCATAGGGTTTGACCCACAGAGCATCGAATACTAGAGGCGAAAGTAATAATAATATTTGAAACCCAATAACCGCACGCAGAGCTCCTAGCGCTTCGTATGTGTGTGTGTGTGTTAGTATCGACACTACACACAAAGAGGAGCAAGTTAGGCACACGCACAAAACAAATGCACACGCACACACAACATACATATGTAAGTCATAGGCCACGCCCACAGGCTTCAACGGCGTTGTAGGGAAATCGCGCTCAGGGCGTCGCGTCTCTAGGAGGGGGCGCGCGCGGGATTCAATGCTCTGGTTTGACCTAATTGGCAAACAATAGGTACATAGATACATACATACATACCACACGCCGTAACCCGACAATCGGGGTAAGCAGAGTAGTCGGTGTTGTGCCGCAAGTACTCTTGTAAATTACAACACCGATGTATACCACGTTTAGCAAAGTATTAGGACAAGATAAATATCAAACAACAAGTGATCCCGGCCGGGTTGATACCATCACACTGAACGAAGTGTCGTCGGTCGAAATATAAAAAATATAAAATAGTTCGTGTTTTACGTCTAGTTTAGTGTAGCCGACATGAAATGAAGGGAGGCACTGACATGGAACCTAGTCCACCAGGAGTTATGGGCTGACATCACGGATGTTGTAGGTGATGTAGCCAATCGTGTTAGTTTCCATAAAAAAAAAAAAATTAAAGTGAGGCACGAAGATCCACCTGCTACAAGACTCGGTGGAAGAACCGTGCCAAGGTGATAGGTGAATATCCTGTCGCAGTTTAGCACGGCATCTGTCCTTATCCCTTAGTCGTCTTTCACGACATGCACGGGGAGAGATGCAATGCGGCTTTTCTTTTAAGTACCAACCCCAAATGGTCATTATTCATTTATAAATATCGAGGTCAAAAAGACAGACGGACGGACAGACAGACAGACATACGGCGTAGGCTTAGTAATAGGCTTCAGAACGGAGGATGTACCGATACGGACAGTGGCGGGGCAAGACCTAAATTTGATGTGGGCAAGATATATTTTGCGAGGTCCTCTCTGGTGGCATGGATTTTATGGATTTTCACTGTTGAAATGGACTTCCGGTATACTGATCAAATCAAAACATTGTTGTCAGCATACCTTTCGTCGATAAAAGTAAACATAATCAAATTTCAATAATACAGCCTTCACTGCCTCTGTCCTGCGTTCCCATCTTGTGTCTGATAAAGGCTTTAGTTTGCCTTTCATTAAGTCTAAACATGTTTACTCGGGGTCTCCTTTAATAGGTCTAGCTGAATATTTTTCATGATTCAAAGCTGCATGAACTTTCGAGGCGCGAGGCCCCACGGGCCGCGAGGCCGTGGGCGGTCGCCCACGTCGCCCACGCCTTGCGCCGCCTCTGGATACGGAACCCTAGTAAAAGGCAAAATATTTAGCACACCCGATCCCCAGGGACAGAGGAAGCGGTGGTAATGGCCGCATAACCTCCAACTGTCACGGATATGCGCGCGCGCAGCTAACTGTGCGGCGGCTGGCGGCCATGTTGGATTTAATTAAATGCAATTATAATCTCTTACCGTTTCATACCTCGGTGGACTGCGAATTGTAGTTTTTGAAAAAAATGTGGTGACACATAGGTGCGTTTTTAGGGTTCCGTCGCAAAATGCGAAAAAAGGGACCCTTATGGGATCACTCTAATGCCTGTCTGTCTGTCTGTCTGTCTGTCGGTCGCACGCAGATATCTCCGGACCTACTGAACCGATTTCGATGAAACGGACGGCAAATTACGTATAATTTTTGCCGCTACATATTTTATATATAAATTTATCTAATAGTCTTGTGGAAAGTACAAGGTACCCCAAAATGTGAACGAAAAATTAATTTTGTTTTTTTAAATAAATCAAGTTTCATTTCATTATATAGGTATTGTTAAGGCGATTTCAAAAATATATAGCTTTGCTATAATCAATAAGTTTGCTTTAACAAATATTTCGTTTAAAATTTGACAAAAAACTGCAGTCTTGTCGCCGAACTTTGACGTATTAAGGGTTGTTTGAAAATTATGACAAAAATAAACAATATAGGCATTCTTATGTAGTTGTGCACAAAACTATTCATTTTGCTCAAAATGTCATACATTTTGAGATAAAGTTAAATGTCTGAACTCTGAACAGCCAAAATTTCAATTTTGCGCGTGACTTTTTGCTCACCAGCTTAGGCCAACGATAACGTAGCGTTGTAATTCGTAGCCTTAAACCATTCTTAGAAGTGACCAAATTTAACAGTGAAAATTTTATGTAAATATATAAAGTGGTTTTCGAGTTATAAGAATATTAATATATTAACGTACGTTACACGGCGAGGTTCCCGTAGAAACTTCAGTTTATTTATTAGGAATTATCTATCAAAAGAAATCACTTACTGGCACCTAGGTACAACAGAAAAAATATGCTTTACTTTAATATATTTAATACGAACGACATAACAACAAATAATAATAAAAATAAGAAAAAGTAAAAAATTCATGTGGTTCCCATAGAAGTAACTAAAAAGTATATGCGCGCCATCTACCGAAAAGAGTATGAAGCATTTTATAAACACGCCATAGATGGCGTGAGTGGCGCTGACCATGACATAGCGAAACGACGGAACCCTCCGTGCGCGAGTTCGACTCGCACTTGCCCGGTTTTTTATAACCTTATTCAAAAAAGGAGGTTATCAATTCGACCCGTATGTATCGTTGGAATTGCACAATATTCGTACCTATATGTTAGCTTTGAAACAAAATTTCATTTGTGCCAAATTTCATGAGTGTATGTATGTTTGTGTGTTTGTATGTATGTATGTTTGTCCACGAATTTTTCGGAAACTATTAATAGAATTACTATAATTGGATTAAGTATCTCAACTTAGGGAATAGTGCATTTTAGGGAAAAGTTCATCAAAATCGGTTCAGTAGTTTTCAAGATATGGACTGTTAAGTGTGCACTGGAAAAACACGTCGTCCGTTCACAATTCTACGCAGAACTTGTTATGTGATATAACTAAAAACCTCGCTAATAACAGTGAAATAAAAAACTGTTTTGAAAAACATTGCACCGACTTCAATGCAATGTTTTTTAAAACATTTTTTTCAATGTAGGTAATCTAACACAGTTGATGGCATGATGACCTACTTCAGCCACGAAGTAAACCTATGACATCTTTTTTTTATTGCTTCCGAACTGGGTGGCTGTGCCCGAGGTCGAAGCCTCAGGCGCAGCCAATTTCACCCCCGAGGAGGTGCCAGTCCGGCTTGGAGGTGGACTAATGTCGCTGGGGAAAGGCTATTTGAAGATCCGTAGATTGTAGGAGTGGGGAAAAATATTCCCCGGGAGCACGGTCCACACCTTTGCAGTGCGGCACAAGAACGATTTAGAGAATCGTGTAGTTCGAATAACTCTTCTGTCGACTACAAAGGGGTGCTCCGCGAGAGTATGGCGGGTTTTGAGAAGGCGAACAGGAGGAGGATGAGGGATTATGGAAGCAAGTTCGTCAGAGCAGCGGCCATAGTAGTACCGATAAAACAGGCTCAATGACCCAACGATACGTCTGTGCTTTAGAGGTTGAAGGTCCTTTGTGAGCACAGAGTCAACAATGAGGCGAATGGCTCGTCGCTGAATAGAATCCAAGGGTGAAAGAAGGTACTCCCAAAGATGACTGCAATACTCCATCACCGGTCTTAGGTACTTGTCTTATCTCTACCGGAGCTAAGTGCCATGCCAGTCTTTAATTCCCTTGTGTGCGTGCCGGCTAAAGTGAATAAAACGAACCGTCTTGCTTGACGGATACATCGAATCTAACCCAGAACTGGATGTCCAGCCAGAGATTTAGGGTCAATTTATGAACATACGCCTCTCCAATTTTCCTTTTCCTCCAGTCCTCCCGGCCTACAGCGGTACGGAACCACTACTTTCCGCCGACGTATTTGATGTCGTCGTCCCATCTGGCGGATGGTCTTCTTACCCTCCGTTTTCCTGTCCACGGCCGCCAGTGTGTCAACGGTCCAGTAGGCAGATTGCTGCGGGACCTTAAAAAAGTACGGGGTTGTGTCTCGGGTTGTCATCATTTCTTTCCTCATCTCATCGTTCACGGACGTTTTAATTTATAGAAAATAGGTTTTGCCCGCGGCTTCGCTCGCGTGAAATTCGTATTTAAAAAGAAGAAAGTAAGTAAGCCCGCCGCTACCGTACTTTTATTTTGCGCGCGGAACAATTCGGTTTGTATGAGAGTCACATCTAAGCGTAACTGGATAAAAATTTTATGTAGCCTATCCTGTGTCCCGTTATCGCGTATAGTTAAATGTGCTTGTACTAAGTTTCATCTAATTCGGATGATCGGTTTAAGAGTTATGGAGGAACCAAAGAGTTAGTATTACGTCGCTGCGCTACGTAATACAAACTCTTTGGGAGGAACATACATACAGAAGAGATTTCTAAAAATAATCAATTTAGTTTAAAACTCGTCAATAGAGTCTACAAACGCTGCATCTCATAATAAGCAAAGTACTTCATGACCATCTCTTACAGATTTATTATTTTATACATTTATTATCACATTCACATATTTACATTAATTTTAAATATACAGATTATAAAAATGCACCACATATACTCAAAATTAATATAAAAATAATAAACGGAATACCGCCGGCGGCGGGAGGCAAGCCTCCAAGCACACCGGCGGGTGCAGGCCGTGGCTGCGGAGCTCTCCGAGACGACGCGAGGCAAGCTACGAGCGATAGGTGGTGGTACTAGACACGTAGGCCACCACCACCCCCATCTCGGAGAGCTCCGTATCCGCCGGACTGCACGGCGACGTCGTCGCGCAGCTCTTTTAAACTTCTTCCTCTTCGCGCGCGCGCCGCCCGATGTTCGCACAGCACCACCGGTAGCGGGGGCACTAGACGGGACGTGAGGTCCCGATGACCCCAAGCTGGCCGATGGTGGACGTCGCCCTCACCGTAGATGTTGTGGCTCGGCCGACGTCAACGCTCCATCTTCGCCGTCGATGAAATGCACCGGCGGCGTGGAGCTGGGTGGTGTGGCGTGCGTGTGGTGTTGGAGATTTATTATTATTATTGATGATATTGATGTGATGATTGAAAAATAATATGTATACATACGTACATAATAGTTCGTGTTTTCCGTCCAGTTCAGTGTAGCCGGCGCGAAATGAAGGGAAGCACTGACATGGCACCTAGTTCACCCGGTGTTATGGGCTGACATCACGGATGTTGTAGGTGATGTAGCCAACCGTGTCAAGTTTCCATAAAAAAAAAAACATACATACACGCTGTGTCTCGGTCCCGGCCAAGTGGCAACCTTAGCTTAGATACAGAATATTTAATAGTACCAGCGTCTGAGTGAGAGCACAGTGGCGGGGCATGAACTTAATTTGATGTGGGCAAGATAAATTTTGCGAGGCCCTCTCAATTTTGCCAATACTCAATACATTCAACAACATCATCAAATCGCGATAATACAGCCACTGTATTATTGCAATATTCACTGTCTCTGTCCTGCTTTCCCATCTTGTGTCGGATAAAGGCTTTATAGTAAAGTTTAGTTTGCCTTTGATTAAGTCTAACCATGTTTACTCGGGGTCTCTTTTTAATACATCTAGCTGAATATTTTTCATGAATGCTGCATGAAAAATAAAATGAAAAAAATAAGCTGCATGAACTTTCGAGGCGCGCAGCCCCTCGGGCCGCGAGGCCGTGGGCGCGGTCGCCCAAGTCGCCCAACGCCTTGCACCGCCTCTGTGAGAACATAGCAACAGTCGTCTCGCTCCGTTTGGTTGGCGTCAGTGGATGCGCTCTCTAAAGTTCTTGCTTTCCGCGCTCACCTCGAATAAATCACATTGCCTCGGCCATTATCGGTAATGTACACCTTACTTACCTACTGCCTGCAATATATAAGGTCTTTCAAAATTAGTTAATAGTACGCTAAGGGAGGGTTCTGTATCATATAGCATATCACTGTCATATAGGGAGTAAAACCTATATAATTTATTTTGGACCTTGGGCTGTTTTTTTATGTAAAATATTTTTTAATGTATTTAAATAAAAAAATATGTGGTTGATTTTTATAGCCTAATCGATTCAGTTTTATATATAACAGTAACAAAAAAGTCTTCATTACCATTATGATGTAACACGTGTAAGTTGGTAAAAAAATCAAATTCTTTCTATTCCATACTTATAAAACTTAAATTGTGGTTTTTCACAATTTCTGAAAGAAAGAGATCTATGTGTTGGAAGACCTTTTTGTTCCTGACATGAAACTGAAACGATTAAGAAAATTTTTTTTTTTACTTTTTACATAAAAACAATTTTTTGTAAAAAAAAAAATCTTTTTTCTTCAAAAGTGATCTATTTCCGATACAGAACCCCCCCCCCCCCCCCCCCTCCCCCCTTAGCGTACTATTAACTAATTTTGAAATACCTTATATACCAGGGTTGTTGCGAACATCAGCATCAGCATCAGCATCCGCGGAATTTCAGCATCATTTTCAACATCAGCATCGCATCAGCATCCGCATTGACCGATGCTGATTATTAAATGCTGATGTTCGAGTCGTGAAAAACCTTCACGGAACAGACTCGAAGCCGGAAAAGCAGCACATACAGTTACAAATAGTTCCAAAGTTCCATCCAATACTAATATTTTTTATTGCTAAGATAATTACTAAACTGGTACTGGTATTAGATCTTTTTTTTATTAAATGTCACAAAATTATTAAAACACAATCTTTTATTTCAATAACAACCAAAATTTTGGATATAAATTCATAATATTTCCGATACAGAACAACCCCCCCCCCCCCCCCCCCTTAGCATGCTATTAATTAATTTTGAAATACCTTATATACCAGGGTTGGCATCAGCATCAGCATCCGCGGAACTTCAGGATCATTTTCAACATCAGCATCGCATCAGCATCCGCATTGACCGATGCTGATTATTAAATGCTGATGTTCGAGTCGTGAAAAACCTTCACGGAACAGACTAGAAGCCGGAAAAGCAGCAAATACAGTTCCAAATAGTTCCAAAGTTCCATCCAATACTAATATTTTTATTGCTAAGATAATTACTAAACTGGTACTGGTATTAGATCTTTTTTTTTATTAAATGTCACAAAATTATTAAAACACAATCTTTTATTTCAATACCAACCAAAATTTTGGATATAAATTCATAATATTCATATAGTTAAGTATTTTTCCCTTTTTTTTAAGAAAATAATTAATATCAGCATCAGCATCAGCTGATGTGAAAAAATGTGGGATAATGACTCCCTTCTTATATTACTAGGTGGTAGGGTATAACCCGCCCGGGTTGGTACCACCGCACTGAATGGAAGGTCGGTCGAAACGGCTATGTAAATAGTTTGTGTTTTCCGTCCAGTTCAGTGTAGCCGGCACGACCGAAGGGAAGCACTGACGTGGCACCAAGTTCGCCCGGTGTTATGGGCTGACATCACGGATGTTGTAGGTGATGTAGCCAACCGTGTCAGTTTCCATAAAAAAAGCATCAGCATCCGCGGAACTTCAGCATCATTTTCAACATCAGCATCGCATCAGCTTCCGCATTGACCGATGCTGATTATTAATGCCGATCAAAGTTATGCCGATGTTCGAGTCGTGACAAACCTTCTCGGAACAGACTCGAAGCCGGAAAAGCAGCAAATACAGTTGCAAATAGTTCTAAAGTTCCATCCAATACTAATAATTTAATTGCTAAGATAATTACTAAACTGGTACTGGTCTATGGCTAAGATCTTTTATTTCAATAACAACCAAAACTTTGGATATAAATTCATAATATTCATATAGTTCAGTATTTTTCCCTCTATTTTAAGAAAATAATTAAAATCACCATCAGCATCCGCTGATGTCAATCATAAAATATCAGCATCAGCGTCAGCATCAGCTGATGTGAAAAAATGTGCATCAGCAACAACCCTGATATATACGTCCAGCAAAGATTTCAATCTATAGATAGCGCAAAGCGCTCAAGAGTTGGTCACCGACCGATTAGACATAATAACGGTGTGTGTGACTTCATTTACAGTTTAGTCAAGAATCGCATCAAAAACTGCCTCATGTTAACCAAACGCTAACGCTATGCACACGCGCGTGGCGCTGTATCTGATGCGAAGTAGCCGCATGCGGCCCTTGCATCGGGATGAGCAGAGTTATCGGTGTTGCGCTGTGAGGACTCGTGCGTTCGCTCGACTGTCGTTGGTGATCATAAGCACATCTGATCTAGATTCCGTGTCAGTTTCCATAAAAAAAATAACCCAAAACTAAAACATATTCTACGTCAAAACTGGCACGGCACGAGTTACGTGACCCCAAAACGTATCAGACTTTCTCTAGCTAGAATAAACGTTTACACGTTGCAAGAGCTCGTCGAATGGCCAAACTGTAAATATTTAGAAAACGCTAAGGCGCTCTCCGCCACCGTATCCAAAGACGGGGATATTTTAAAAATAAACGCAGTAAACGTGTCCACAATGCAACCAAAATAAGCAAGGCGCGGCGCGGCGGCGCGGGCTAAGTCAAAATAAACGACACGCCGCTTAAATAGGGTTGCCAGTTGCCACGTCCAGTTTTTTTTTTTTTTTTTTTATGGAAACTGACACGGTTGGCTACATCACCTACAACATCCTTGATGTCAGCCCATAACACCGGGTGAACTTGGTGCCACGTCAGTGCTTCCCTTCGGCCGTGCCGGCTACACTGAACTGGACGGAAAACACAAACTATTTACATAGCCGTTTCGACCGACCTTTCATTCAGTGCGGTGGGACCAACCCGGGCGGGTTAAACCCTACCACCTAGTAATATAAGAAGGGAGTTATATCCCTTAGTCGCCTTTTACGACATACACGGGGAGAGATGCAGTGGGGCTATTCTTTTAAAGTACCGGCCCCACACGGTACAAACAGTTGATGAATATACGGTAGTAGATTAATATATCTTTCCAATGATAGCAAACAATATGATAGTTCTCACTCAAAATTCTGAGATCTTGGAAAAAAAAAAGATTTTTGGCTTAAGTAGTTTTTGCTATTTTTTTTTCGGTTTCTAGAAGATTTTTGAAAATTCTATTTGATAGAGCATTTGTAATGATTTTTATAATGCTTCGCACATTTCCGGTTACTTCAAATTTGGCGAACAAAAATTGGTAGATTTTGGTTTCAATTGAAAAAAATTGCTGCCTACGACACGGCTTAAAGTATTTGCTGGCTGCGTGCATGAATTTATTCGTCCCCACTTCAAAATTCTCCATGCATATAGCATAGCTACATGTTACATTACATGTTGAATTTTGATTTTTTTTTTGGCAGTCAAGAACAATCTGAATTTTATGTCAAAGGTAAAAAACGTCACGATCCCTATATTATTATCAAAGAGCTTGTATTACGTCGCTACAAACTCTTTGATTATTATTTATTAGTTTAATGGTTGAAAAATTGTATGACTTTTTTTTTCGTGTTTCCGTATAGTTCAATAATAGCCGGCACGACCAAACGAAAATACTCAGCTTGGTGCAATATCGTCGTTATAGCAGGGGTATAAATAAACCAACCGTGGCAGGTTTCATAAATACATACATGTTACATGTTTCGTAAATTTTTGACAGACATGTGAAACAATTTCTAAACATCTGAAACACGCATGAACATGCAATAATCTGAATGCATAAAACAATATAACCAAAAATCTAATCCAAACGCTGTATTCCGGCAATGGGGGTCAGCCGAGTAATCGGTGTCGTGCTGCAAGAACTTTGGTGGACAAGATAAACTAGCAGGTTTCAAAAAATAATAGTAAATAAACGCATTGTTCGTGCGATGTTATGACAATTTCAGCGCTCCGTCCACTTTCACGGGACACCTTGAAAATCAGTGGCGGGGCATGAACTTAATTAGATGTGGGCAAGGTAAATTCTGCGAGACCCTCTCAATTTTGTCAATACTCAATACATTCAACAACATCATCAAATCGGAATAATACAGCCACTATACTGTATTAGTTCAATATTCACTGCCTATGTCCTGCTTTCCCATCTTGTGTCGGATAAAGGCTTTATAGTAAGGTTTACTTTGCCTTTCATTAAGTCTAAACATGTTTACTCGGGGTCTCTTTTAATAGATCTAGCTGAATGTTGTTCATTAATCAAAGCTGCATGAACTTTCGAGGCGCGAGGCCCCTCGGGCCGCGAGGCCGTGGGCGGTCGCCCACGTCGCCCACGCCTTGCGCCGCCTCTGTTGAAAATTGTCCTATAGAATAACTGGACGACTGGCAACCCTGCACTTGCGACAAGCGAAAAAAAAAACGGAAGCAGCCATGTCGTTTTAAGAAAACTACTCCGAGTTGGCGCTAAAATTAAAGTTGGAATGAGTCAAGAGCTGCTGACTCACAAACATGATTCAAGGAAGAAACTTACTGAAGTGGAACGTGAAAATGATTAACTTATCGCGAAAATGTAAAAGGATTTAGCTAGACTGTAAGTATTAAGCTGAGTCAGCCATGGAGTCAGTACGATAATTTTTAGATGACTAGGTGCATTCTAAACATTTAAGGGCGAATTTTAAACAGCAAATACTCGATTTTCGTATATTTTCCCGACTATCATAAAAGAGGAGTTTCTCAAATTCGTCTGAATTTTTTTTTGTGTGTATGTTAACTGATTTCTCCGCCAATTATCAACCGATTTTAATGATTCTTTTTTTCATCAGTAGGGTATATGTCAGGGATGGTCCTTTCATATTTCTTTGAAAGAATGCTACCCCTAAATGTGGGAAATTAAGGTATGAACACTTTCACACTAAAGAATTTTTCAGTCACCCACTGCGTTTGTAGACTCTATGACATATCATAGATCATGTCATGTATCATATATTGTATGATACTAAAACTTTATTGACGATTTTTAGAAAGCTTTTCTGTATGTATGTATGTTCCTCTATAACTCTTAAACCGATCATCCGAATTCGATGAAAGTTAGTAGAAGCACATGATAACGATACGTGACACAGGATAGGCAGTAGGCACGTGACAGATAGAAATCAAATTCAGTTCCGGTTACGCTAAGATGTGGCTCTCATACTAACGGGTACGTTAGCGGGCTTTTTTTTTTTTTTTTTTAATGGAAACTGACACGGGTGGCTACATCACCTACAACATCCGTGATGTCAGCCCATAACACCGGATGAACTTGGTGACACGTCAGCGCTTCCCTTCGGTCGTGCCGGCTACACTGAACTGGACGGAAAACACAAACTATTTACATAGCCGTTTCGACCGACCTTTCATTCAGTGCGGTGGTACCAACCCGGGCGGGTTAAACCCTACCACTTAGTAATATAAGAAGGGAGTCATATCCCTTAGTCGCCTTTTACGACATACACGGGAAGAGATGCAGTGGGGCTATTCTTTTAAAGTACCGGCCCCACACGGTAAGGTCGGCCCCTTACCTTGTAAGGTAAGAAGGGAAGGGACCTGCTTACAGTTTTACGTGGAATCCGAACCACGGTCAGCCTCCAACGGTCGAGCGGTCACCCATCCAAGTACTGACCGACCGCGCTCAGGGTTGCTTAATAAACAGTCGACCGACCGCACCACTGGCTTACTTAGTTCTTCTTTTTAACCGACTTCAAAAAAAGTAGGAGGTTCTCAATTCGACTGTATTTTTTTTTATTATTTTTTATGTTTGTTACCTCAGAACTTTCGACTGGATTAACCGATTTTGAAAATTCTTTTTTTATTTGAAACGTGGTGCTTCCCGTGTGGTCCCATTTTAATTTGGTCAAGATCGGATTGGAAAGCGAGGCGGAATACATTACTCCGCCGAGTACATTAAAAGCAAAAAATTACTAGAAAAAAACTGTGAAATAAAAAACTATTTAAAAAAATATAAAAACCGCCTTAAAAAATGTATGAGGCGTTGCTAAAGAAGGCTACACAAATCACAACACCGCCTTCAACTCTAGGGTTCGATTTTTTTTTATTTCATACATTTTTTAAATACGAATTTGACGCGAGCGTAGCTGCGGGCAAAAGCTAAATAATAGCGAATTATCTAAATATATACCTATCTCTCTTCTTCCGCTCTCATTCTGCAACGAATGTTAAATCAAGTGTTTTAACACCGTTTTCACACACCGTATTCGCAAGATCAGCCCAAGCGCCATTTCATTTCGGCGTATTCGACAAAATTAGCCATTTACTCCCAATTTGGGAGGAGGAACCTGCAATTTGGATGCCGTCTTTGCACGCGGCACATAATCCATTTAAAACGAATTGGCTTGATTGCCGACTGTGGAGTGTGGAGTGTGTGGACGACTGACTCAGAAGCAGTACCCTTATCACGGGATTTAACATACTGCGCGTACTACGCTACGCCGTGTTCTCCGCAGCATTTTGTATGGAGAAACGGAGCAGTGCCTCTAGTGATAGATTTGCGAACTCCGTTTCTCCATACAAAACATGATTCGGAGAACACGGCGTAGCGTAGTACGCGGTGTAGGTTAAATCTCGTGATAAGGGTACAGAGAATTCATAGGACGTAACGTAGACTTCAATTGGGCAGTCAGCCTCGTTATAGCTTGGTGGTGCAATTTATTGATGGACGCTCATTTATGGGCGCGGTCAGAACTTAGATGAGAGAACATTGCCGTTATGAGACCCCCCCAAGGTTGAATTGAGACTGACCGTAATTCGTTTTTTTTAGATTTTTTTTAAGGAAACTGGCACGGTTGACTCGTACATCACCTACAGGCTACAACATCCGTGATGTCAGCCCATAACACCGGGTGACCTAGGTGCCATGTCAGTGCTTACCTTCATTTCATGTCGGCTACACTGAACTGGACGGAAAACACGAACTATTTACATAGATTTTTCGACCGAGACGTTTCATACAGTGCGATGGTACTTATTAACCCGGGCGGGATAAACCCTACCATCTAGTAAGGTAAGAACTAAGAAGGGACCTACAGTTTTACGTGGAATCCGAACCACGGTCAGCCTCCAACAGTCAAGCGGTCACCCATCCAAGTACTGACTGACCGCGCTCAGGGTTGCTTAACAACAGTCGACCGACCGCACCACTCGCGCACCGAGGTTTCCGCATAACAAAAAAAAAAACATTGAAAAAAAACACGTTTCTCGTATGGGAACCCCCCTAAATTTTTTACGTTTTCTATTTTTTTGATTATTTGTTGTTATATCCGCCATAATAAATAACACATATTCTGTGAAAATTTCAACGGGCTACCTATTACGGTTCAAGAGATAGAGCCCTCGGACAGACAGACAGACAGACGGACGGGCGGACGGACAGACAGACACACAGACAGACGGTGTAGGCTTAGTAGGCTTCCGTACGGGATACGGAACCCTAATAAAAAGTACTAGGCGCACATGGGTTTCCCGCTGGTTAGTTTCAGTCATCGGCATGCACTCGGCATGTGACCACGAGGTTGTTCAACTAGTGAGCTAGAATTAGGCAGCCATTACAGAAATAGACCGTTTTAAGCTGCCGGAATTCGACATTCTGTAAAAATGTTTATTAAACTTTTTTTTGTCGGTTAGATGATAAATTAGGTGTTAGCTTGTTGAGAATATAAATGAATTTTTAACGAGATTTGAAATAATGTCTGCGAAACAGCATGTTGTATGTTTATATAAGTCAGTCTCGGTAGCTCAATGGTGCGGTGGGTCGACTGTTATTAAGCAACCCCGGGCGCGGCCAGTACTTGGATGCACGAGTCAGTAAGCCTGGATACGCTATACATAGGAGGACAGGGGTAGCCGCGCGCCAGCGCAAACGCGCCAGCGCGTCAGTCTAGCGCCGGCGACCGATTTTAGTCTCCGTCCGCCGCTCAGGCGGAGCGAACGTGCGCGTCTGTCACAAAATGCCTCATTGTGCAGTGCTTTGGTGCAAAAAGTCGTCGAAAAATTCAAACTTGAACACAGATGGAGTCACCTTTCACGAGTAAGTACTTTCATTCAATTTGATAGCATTTTTCGCTTGAATTTCAGTAACAAACATCGGCGTAAATATGTATGGAGAGCTCTATTCTGCTTACCCACCATAGGTCGACTATCGTGTTGGATGCAGTTAGATCTTGTAATTTTTTTTGTTTATTGATAATAAATATGTATGTTAAATGTATACAGATATTTCATGCATTCTGCCTTATTGCCAAAGGACATTTCTTCTAGTCAACCTCAGCAGGTTTCCTCGTTCAATATTCGTTTATCGCGCTTTTTTCATTCAACCAGTACCTACCGGTTTTTACTTTTGAGCGACTCTAAGGAGAAAGGAATTAATTTCTTTAGGTCATGCGTCTACCGGGAATATCAGATTTTTTTTTTTTTTTTTTATGGAAACTGACACGTTTGGCTACATCACCTACAACATCCGTGATGTCAGCCCATAACACCGGGTGAACTAGGTGCTATGTCAGTGCTTCCCTTCATTTCGCGTCGGCTACACTGAACTGGACGGAAAACACGAACTATTTACATAGCCGTTTCGACCGACGTTTCGCTCAGTGCGGTGGTACCAACCCGGCCGGGATAAACCCTACCACCCAGTAAGGTAAGAAGGGAAGGGACCTACAGTTTAACGTGGAATCCGAACCACGGTCAGCCTCCAACGGTCGGGCGGTCACCCATCCAATAACTGACCGCACCACTGAGCTGCCGAGGCTGACGATCCCTTAGTCGACTTTTACGACATGCGACGGGGAGAGATGCAGTGGGGCTATTCTTTTTAAGTACCGACCCCACACGGTACAAAGATCGCGGATATTTAGGAGAATTAAAAATAATTGACGTAATAGTTTAAACGTTTGCCTTTAATGTCAGAGATTCAGAATGTATAGAACGTATATAAATGTACAGGATGTATATGTAGATGGTAGGGTTCAACCCGCCCGTGTTGGTACCACTGCACTAAATAAACGTCGGTCGAAGTCACTATGAAAAGTAGTAACTACGTGTTTTCCATCCAATTCAGTATAGCCGGATCGATTAGGGGGAATCGGTGACAAGGCACGTACCTAATTCACCTAGGTATATTTATTTATTTTAGACAGGCAGCCTTGGCTGATGTGTCTAAATCCGGTTTTTCTTCATATTTTTTATTTTATTTGGTTTGTTTGTTTATTTTTTTTTATGTATTTATCGATCTTGATTATTTTTATTATTTTAGTTTATTGTAGTTTTATTTTATTATTTATATATTGGGCTCCCATCATCGCTGGTACCAAACTGAAGCATTATTACGATGATGGAGCCATCCGTATCAGTTTCCTAAAAAAAGTTAATCTTTATGCTTAACTATTTTCGCATACATTTTGATAATTTTTATTATGGAATACACAATTGTAGATTTATAATAAAGTATCCGAGGTATCTCAGAACTTAGAACTATGATCGTGTTTATGCGAAAATCTGCAAATTCGCAAAATTGTGAAAGGGGCGTTGCCTTTGTTCATTTAAGAGAAAGTTATATTATTCCCTTGATGTAAAGAAAGGTTAAATATTGTTAAATCCGTTTCATCTTTTCATCGCGAATCGACACAATGAGCGACTTATTGTATGAATCCCGTTCAAATGTATGGAAGACTGGCGTCACTTGGCTACCTACTCGCTCGGCCAATCACGGCGTTCCATGCGCCGCTCCCGCCTCAGACTTCACACCCCTTTGGCGGCTACCTCGGTTCTCATACAAACGATGCCGTATTTCGTATCCAGGCTTACTGACTCGTGACTTGGATGGGTGACCGCTCGACCGTTGGAGGCTGACCGTGGTTCGGATTCCACGTTAAACTGTAGGTCCCTTCCCTTCTTACCTTACTAGGTGGTAGGGTTTATCCCGGCCGTATTAGTACCACCATCGCACTGAACGAAACGTCTCGGTCGAAACGGCTATGTACGTAAATAGTTCGCGTTTTCCGACCAGTTCAGTGTAGCCGAAATGAAGTGAACGGTGTTATTGGCTGACATCACGGATGTTGCAGGTGAATGTAGCCAATCGTGTCAGCTTCCATTAAAAAAAAAATGCATGCATGAAAATGAAATGCCATATGTTGGAAAATGTTTTGCAAACCATCGATTTTTGCAAACAACTTTTTAGAATTTTCAAAATCGGTTCACCCAGTCGAAAGTTCTAAGGTAACAAACATAAAAAAAACAGTCGAATTGAGAACCTCCTCCATTTTTTGAAGTCGGTTAATAAAACATTTTAATTCGATTTCGCTCTAACCACAGCATTACCTCTTAACTAAGGCTATTCATGTTTGCATCTCTCCCTTTGCATGTCGCAAAAGGCAACAAAGGGATAAGGACAAGGTGCGGTGCTAAAGGGCGAAAGGTTAGCCATCTCTCACCTTGGCACGGTCCTTCCACCGTTTCGGATCACGGATGTTGTAGGTGAATGTAGCCAACCGTGTCAGTTTCCATTAAAAAAAAATAATGCATGCATGAAAATAAAATGCCATAATGTTGCAAAATGTTTTGCAAAACATCGATTTTTGCAAACTACGTTACCTAAGGTTACCTGTTAGTTTTTCTGTTTAATTCGTGAGATTAGTATAATTGTCACGGACCACGGCCCTAAGCGGTCAGCCAACCAAATAGCGTGAAATTCTCAACTGAGGTGGCGCTGGCGGCGGCGGCCCCGGCGCGAAAGCTATAACTGTACCCACCTAACTAGAATGCAAGTCAGTTTTAAATTTTGAGTTCAATTTTCTTTTGATAGAAATACAAACGGGCTAGTTCAAAATTTACTGCACGCCAAAGTAAGCTCGGACGTCCGGCTGTGATTGGTTCACGCCGCATTCCTATGCACCTCACCCTCTCCCGCTGCTGCGCTTACCTCGGCCTCCCCCCTCCTTTTTAGGGTTTCGTATCTGGTACGGGACCCTATTACTAAGCCGCGCCGTCTGTCTGTCTGTCCGTCCGTCCGTCTGTCCGTGGGCTGTATCTTTTGAACCTTAATAGGTAGCCCGTTGAAATTTCACAGAATATGTGTTATTTATTATGGCCGATATAACAAGAAATAATAAAAATAAGAGAAAGTAAAAATTCACGGGGGTTCCCATAGAAGAAACTAAAAGGCGTACGCGCGCGCGCCATATACCAAAAGGAGTATGAAACATTTGAACTAATCATGAATTTGAACTAATATGAAGAATTTCATAAACACGCCATAGATGGCGTGAGTGGCGCTAACCATGATATGGCGATACGAAACCCTCGGTGCGCGAGTTCGACTCGAACTTGCCGGTTTTTTTTTAATTTCTTATTATTTTATGCATTGCTGCCACTTTATCTTCATGTGTAATTCGTACCTAACGATGCTGGAGATAAACTTAATTATTGTATGTATCTTTCTGTCTTTTCTTGTCTGTTTGTTTTTTCCACAGAGCACGGAACGCCCCTCGCCCGCGCCCCTACTAGAGGCGCCCTGAGCGCGATTGCCTCACAACGCCGTTGAAGCCTGTGGGCGTGGCCTATGACTTTCATATGTGTGTTGTGCGTGTGCATTTGTTTTGTGCGTGTGCCTAACTTGCTCCTCTTTGTGTGTAGTGTCGATACTAGCACACACACACACACATACGAAGCGCTAGTAGCACTGCGTCCAGTTATTGGGTTTCAAATATTATCGCTTAGGGCGCCTCTAGTAGGGGGCGCGCGCGGGGGGCGTTCCGTGCTCTGTGGTTTTTTCTGTTTGTATTTGGCTCAATAAATAAAATAAAATAAAATATAGAAGCTAGCAACTAACTATATCGGGTTCCATATAAAATGAGGGGTTTCCCTACATTTTATCGATCTTTATAATGTTAAAAACATACGGTTACGGCCACTCCACCCTCATATTTAATGAGCTGCCGGTGTCGCCGACCTAGGGTTTCGTCGAAGACAATTACACACACGCACAGCTGAGCTGAGCGCTCGAGCGCGCTCCGATAGCTGGACGTTAGGTAGCTTTTAGGGATGCTCAGGATAGGTAGAATAATTTTGAAACGGTTTGTTTGTTTTTTTTTTCCGAAATTGACACGGTTGGCTACATCGTCTACAACATCCGTGATGTCAGCCCATAACACCGGGTGAACTAGGTGCCATGTCAATGCTTCCCTTCATTTAATGTCGGCTACACGGAACTGGACGAAAAACACAAACTATTTACATAGCCGGTTCGACCGACGTTTCGTTCAGTGCGGTGGGTGGTAACAACCCGGCCGGGATAAACCCTACCACCTAGTAAGGTAAGAAGGGAAGGGGCCTACAGTTTAACGTGGATTCCAAACTACGATTTGCCTTCAACGGTCGAGCGGTCACCCATCCAAGTACTGACCGCCGCGTCCAGCGTTGCTTAACAATCAATAGCAACAGTCGACAGTCTGCACAACTGGCTATCATCGAGGCTGACAATTGCTTCGGCATTTACTCACACTTGGCCGTTTTTTTTTTCATTCAATCCTTTCGATCTGCGCTAACGGCGACGTATCGTATGTGACCCGTCATTATGCTATCTGTCGCTCGATCGACAACGAACGATCGAGCTATAATGAATGAGTGACCGACTAGGGGACAGTGTAGCCATCTAGACATAGGATCTAGCCATGGAAAAACTTGCCACGAATATGTATGTTAGTTAACCTAATAGAAAAATAATCATGTTCAACCAATCTTTTTCAAATTTATCATTCTAATCTTTCTCAATCTTTTTATTGTCACGCCTCACCTCACGACCTAGTAATTATAAATCACCGAGGGTTCCGTACCATAACACAATCAATTTGTGTTATGTACGGTACCAAAAAAACCGGCCAAGTGCGAGTCAAACTCGCGCACCGAGGGTTCCGTATCGCCATGTCATGGTTAGCGCCACTCACGCCATCTATGGCGTGTTATGAAATGCTTCATATTAGTTAAATGTCATGATTAGTCAAAATGCTTCACACTCTTCTCGGTAGATGGCGCGCGCGCATAAACTTTCTGGTTTCTTCTATGGGAACGGCCGTGGATTTTTTTCTTTTTCTTATTTTTATTATTTGTTGTTATATCGGCCATAATTAATAGATAACATATATTCTGTGAAAATTTCAACGGGCTACCTATTACGGTTCAAGAGATATAGCCCTCGGACAGACAGACAGACAGACAGACAGACAGACGGCGTAGGCTTAGTAATAGGGTCCCGTTGTCCCGTACCGGATACGGAACCCTAAAAATTGTGTTTTCTTTCATTTAGTTCGGGGTCCTTACACATATTACCTACTTAATAGTTGCTATAGTCCTTAGCACAAGCCCGACTCGCACTTGGCTGGTTTTTATTATTTGTTATTTTACTTTAGAGTTTGCACTATAATAATAATCATTAGCGTTTAATTACGATAGAGCATAAAAAACACACTTGTATTTACAAAAACACAACATTTAAACAAATAAACAACGAAAACAATCATTAAAATGAATAAATTTTAAAATTTAAACACAATCCCGATCAGATCCGCTCAGCTCTGAGTTTTTATATTTTATTTACTTATCGGTCCCCCGACTCCTTAAGTACCTAAATGGAAATTATTTTTGACTTTTTAAGGGTCGAATTTTTTAAATTTTTAATTTAACTTTTATTTCAAGCATTAAAAAAACCCGCATCTAATCGGTACATCCGTTTGGGAGCTACGATGCCACAGACAGACAGACAGACGGAGGCGTCAAATTTATTTAAAACACCCCTCCTTTTGCATCGGGGGTTAAATAAAAACAAGTAGTAGGTAGACGTTTGCCTCGTTTATTTTATCTAGTTCAGTATAAACATTACGGTGTTATACAGAATGTTCGGCACGTCGACCGACACAATTTTTTTGTAGGTAAGTGGGGTCATTTGCAACGTTTTGACCCATGATACCTTTTGTCAGGCAGTTGTCACGTGGTATCGAGATACGATTTTTTTTCTTTATTTCTGAAAATTACCAAAATCCCAGCTTTAAACCGTTGTAACTTTTTTGTTTATAATTGTATCAGCACGAAATAAAATTTATTGAATTTTACTATGTATTCTTCTTCTAGAAAAAATATTATTTGATGAAGTTAATACCATGACCTCCCAAAGTCCCGAGAACGAGTATAAATATGACAGAATCTTAATTTCTTAATTCATTTAAAAAAACAATTTATAGTTAGTTCAGTTTACGTTAGTTTACGCCCTTTCCACATGTCATATAAATAATTCACTACCTATGTGGTCAAAATTAGGGACAGAGACAGAACAGAACGACAACACGGGTACTTTGCAATTTTTTATTTCGTGCTGATACCAATCATAAATAAAAAAGTTACAAGGGATGGGATTTTGATAATTTTCAAAAATAAAGAAAAAAAATCGTATCTCGATACCACGTGACACCTGATAAAAGTTATCATGGGTCTAAACGTTGCAAATGACCCCACTTACCTACAAAAAAATTTTGTCGGTCGATCTACGGAACATCCTGTATTTATACATCTATTCGTTTATTGATAGCAATGAACCAATGAACGCATTTTGTTATATATATGCCAGACAGAGCTGATACGGTGATATTTGAATCCTTGATGCGTTTCCGTAATTGTCAGAATATGCGGGCTGTGTTATCGGACTTATCGGGTAGTTGAAATTTCGTTGCGTTTGGAATTTAGATTTGAATTTAGAATTCGATTATGATTTACTAGCTTTTGCCCGCGGCTTCGCTCGCGTGAAATTCGTATTTAAAAATAAGAAACTAAGTAAGTGTAAGAAAAAGGGCCAAGATGCGTTCAGGTAAATGATAAAAAAACTTCTCGAATAAAATAAGTAACTAAGCGAGGCCGAAGGCCGAGCTTCGTTCAGGTAAAAAAAAGACGCGTGGAACAATTCGGTTTGTATGAGAGCTACGTCTTAGCGGAACCGGAACTGAATTTTATAGCCTATCCTGTCCTGTGCTGTGTCCCATATTATGTGTTTGTACTAAGTTTCATCAAATTCGGATCATCGGTTTAAGAGTTATGGAGGAACATACATACATACATATATACAGAAAATATTCCTAAAAATCGTCAATTCAGTTTTAGTATCATACATAGAGTCTACAAACTCAATATCTCATAATACAAAGTAACTTACTCCCTCGCTTACTCCATGACCAACCCTTACTGATTTATTATTAGTATTGATTGATTTATGACAATGTGAAAATCTATGAATGTGGATAAACCACAGAGCATCAAATGCGCGCCCCCCTCCCCTAGGTATTTGATGCTCTGTGGGATAAACCATTGACTTATATGCAGTATATTGTAAATTTGTAAGATCCCCGTGCATCTCGTAAAAGGCGACTAAGGGATAAGGACAACATGCTGTGCATAAGGGCGATAGGCTAGTCACCTTTCACCATGGCACGTTCCTTCCACCGAGTCATGCAGCGGGTGGGTCTTCGTACCTTACTTGCTGCTTGATAGTTATCTTGTCCGAATACTTTTCTAAATGTGGTGTTTGGTGTTGTGATGTAATTTACAAGACTACTTGCAGTACAACACCGATTACTCTGCTTACCCCGATTATCGGGATACAGCGTGGTCAATATTTCAATTCGTTTCATTCAATCATTCATGTTCTGTGTATCCCAGTGTATACGAGGGGAAAGCAGAGTAACCGGTGTTATGCTGCAGGGACTCTGTCTGGTAAATTAGGTACAACACAACACCGATCCGGTGGTTTGTGCATCGGCTTCTCGTGCGATAGGTCCGCGGTTCGAATCCGGTCTGCGTGTACCAATGAGTTTTTTTCTGACGAAAAAATTTACGTGCATACCTACACCTTCTGCTTCACCGTTCGGAACCGGTGTAAAATTGTAGGCCCCTCCCTTGCCCCTTACTAGGTGGTAGACTCAAATTGTAGACGACTGGGTTGATACCACCGTACTGGATGTAAGATGGCCGCATAGCATCCTCGGTTGTGTTCTCCTCTAGTCCAGTATAGCCAGCAATCCAGGGAAGTCTCCGGTACGGCGGCACCTACCTTCTCGGAGGTGATATTGGTTGGTCGGAGTATGCGCTTTGGCCCCTCTGACTCAGCCATCCATACCGGATTACATAAAAAAAATGTATTGCAAAAAGTATTCATTCGGACAAGGCAGCTTGTCCACTATACCATTTAGGAAAAACGAGGCGCCCGTCGCCGTCGTCGTCCCCGCCATCTTAGTGCTGTCGCCAAGCAATTAAAGTATATTATTGTAACTGCCACAAATGATGACAACTGTTTCCTCCCTCTCACGACTTCCGGCGTGAGTGCGACACGGCTGGACGAGTTATAAATATGTCAACATTTAGTTGGTAGGTACTTTGAGATAAGTGGTTTTCCTGTGTACGTGATTTCCGAGGGTAAGCAAAGTGGCTGTATAAATCCTTTACCTATAATAAAATCCAACGTCTACTTTCTGTCTGTCTGAGTGTCTGTCTGTCCGCTTATAACTCGAGAACCACTAAACCGATTTTAATAAAACAAAATTCTACGGATAGCTTGATTCTTCCCATCAAGTATAGGCTACTTACTATAACGCTAAATGGCTTATGAGGTTAGCAGTGAAGTGAAATATGAGAGCGGGCGGAGCCGCGGGCACAGCTTGTAAATACATTAATAGGTGCCTAACTTGCACTTACATTAATAGGTGCATAACTTGTTTTTGTTTTTTTTTTATGGAAACTGACACGGTTGGCTACATCACCTACAATACAACATCCGTGATGTCAGCCCATAACACCGGGTGAACTAGGTGCCATGTCAGTGCTTCCCTTCATTTCATGTCGGCTACACTGAACTGGATGGAAAAGACGAACTATTTACATACGCCGTTGCGACCGACGTTTCGCTCAGTGCGGTGGTATCAACCCGGCCGGGATAAACCCTACAACCTAGTAAGGTAAGCTGCTCGGCATTCTTTCCGTTGAAATGAAATAGAAAAGGAATATATTGAAACGTGAAATGAAACACTGTAAGCTGTGTCTATTGTGTAGCTATAGTATTATCAAAACCTCGTGTCCGGTTGAGCAATAAAGTTATATGGCTTAGGGAAGCGAATCTGCGCACGGTGCTTTGTCGATAAAAAGTCACCTGGGTCGATAGAAGTTATTCACGGTTTTTTAATTATCTCCAATCATGAATTATATGTTTGTGTTGTTTTTTTAATGAATGACATAATACCATTTGAAGGGTCGCCCGCTAATGCACGTTATGGTATGCATCAATGATGTAACGCGATCTCATTGGCCGACCGAGAACGCGCTCTGTGGAATGCATCAATGACGTGACGCGACCTCATTGGTCGACCAAGAACGAACGCTGTAGAGTGCATCAATGACGTGATGCGATTTAATTGGTCCGCTGGCCGTCATTGCACAGTTTGACGCTCTTTTGATGTTTTAATCAGTTACAGTTCGGCCTTCTTTAAAGTTACTACTCTTTATTAACGACGTTCTGTATAACAAAATGGAGACGTTCTGCGAAACAGAAATGACGAAACTTTGGGGCGAAACTACTGTTCAGTCGCGAACGCTAATAAACAATGTGTTTTTGTTTTTCAACTAAATAAAAAGTGATCCGCAAAAAATATTTCAAACAGATTTCACAAGAGTGCGGGAACTTACTGCATTGGTATGTGGAGTGTCTGTACGAACGGTACATAGGGTCAAGATCAAGAAGGAAGTATTTGAATTAGGTAACTTTCACATTATTTCAGTAAGGTTTAAATGAGTTGAAGTTTAATTCTATGTACATAATTAAATGTATATATAAATATATTTTTAGTAGTCAATAATTTAATTTTTTCATAAATGGCATGTGCAATAATAATTTTATAAGTTAAGTGATTTTTTTCTTACTCTAAATAAAAATTCTGCTGACTTTTATAATTCAAACAAGCTGTGCCCGCGGCTCCGCCCGCTCTCATATTTCACTTCACTGCTAACCTCATAAGCCATTTAGCGTGATAGTAAGTAGCCTATAGTTGATGGGAAGAATCAAGCTATCCGTAGATTTATTTATTAAAATCGGTTCAGTGGTTCTCGAGTTATAAGCGGACAGACAGACATACACTCAGACACTCAGACACTCAGACACTCAGACAGAAAGCAGACGTTGGATTTTATTATAATTCAAATGGTTCATATGCATATACTCAAATTTTATTAATAACTTGACTGAACCCTATGTTCTTTGTTTTGTATTTTATTATCTTTTTAATGGGTATATATATTTTTAATTTTTTGCTTAGATATAGTATGTTATATTTATTTTAACATAATGAAAACTTAGTAGGTAAGTTATATTAAAAAAAAACTCTGTAAGGTTTCTTACCCGGTTCTTCCTTATAGATTGCACGGCTGAACGGGACAGGACAAAAAAAATTATGACGAACCATACTGAATATGCATGTCTCAATGAAATATTGTTATTGTTGTGTGTTATTTATGGCGAAATAAATATCTGAATACGAATTTGAATCTAATGTAAAGTATCATAAATAAATATCTTATGAATCTATTCAGATAAATAAAAAAAACATATAAAAATAAAACAATAAAATGTGTTGTCGATTTTTTTGTATGATTGAGTATGTGAAATAGGTATCTATTATAAATAGATATATAAGTACCTTAAGCATTTATAACCTGTCGTGTAGTACCTTTAGATATTATTAATTCATCTAAATAAAAAGCCGTGAATAACTTCTATCGACCCAGGTAACTTTTTATCGACAAAGCGCCGTTCGCTTCCCTAAGCCATATAACTTTATTGCCCAACCGGACACGAGGTTTTGATAATACTATAGTCTAGTCACAATGTATTTATTGTAATCGAAGACGTCAAAAAAGAACCCTGCGAAGTTTCTTGTCGGCTCTTCTTTGTGGGTGTAATCGAACCGGATTATAAAAACTAAACAGGACAAATCATACGAATCCTTCCTTATCCTTACCTATAATAAAATCCAACGTCTGCTTTCTGTCTGAGTGTCTGAGTGTCTGAGTGTATGTCTGTCTGTCCGCTTATAACTCGAGAACCACTGGACCGATTTTAATAAAAAAAAATCTACGGATAGCTTGATTCTTCCCATCAACTATAGGCTACTTACTATCACGCTAAATGGCTTATGAGGTTAGCAGTGAAGTGAAATATGAGAGCGGGCGGAGCCGCGGGCACATGATGAATAAAGAATAAAGAAATAAAAATGTATTACCTACTTACAATCAAAGAGGAATTATGTACTAGCGTACATAATTCCTCTTTGCTTACAATAAACAAAAATGTTTTAGATAACGAAAAGCATTTTTTTTTTAAATACACAAAACAAGATTTATTAGGGGGCCCCTAAGACACCCTAAAACAACAATTTTTACTTACTGATTTTTTTTCAATAAAAATAATTTTTTTTATGATAACAATGATATCTGACTGAATGTCACACTTTTTCTGAAAAGATACCCTCTCCCACCGCCCCCTCCCTACAGAAGCGATAGAGAAGTCATTTTCAATGGCAAAACTCTTGTCGGTACCTACTAAAATACTTCTATTAGTGAATGTAATACAAAGACATACGCCCTTTTGACCGAGATATCATCAAAACAAACACAAAATCACAGGTTTCCTCCACTGCGAATAAAATTACATCCGGTCTGTCTTCACACGTTCCGACATGTCCAAACGTGTCTTGTCTTCCCCACTCAAGTGCAAAGATGTTATATAAATAGAAAAGATAATAAAAGCATAAACATACTCAAACGGGTAACTGGCTTGGGGGAATAACAAAAGGACCCTCATACGAACTTTGATACTAATCTTATCAATAATAATAAGAAATCTGTAAGGGATGGTCATGGAGTCAGTTACTTTGTATTATGATGAGATACTGCGTTTGTAGACTCTATGTATGATACTAAAACTAAATAGACGATTTTTAGAAATATTTTCTGTACGTATGTTCCTGCATAACTCTTAAACCGATCATCCGAATTCGATGAAACTTAGTGCAAGCACATTTAACTATGGGTACGTGACAGAGGATTGGATAGGCCAAATACAATTTATTCAGTTCCGGCTACGCTAAGATTTGGCTCTCATACAAAAGGAATTGTTCCGCGCGCCGAAACAAAAGTTGCTCGGCCTTCTTTCTTACTTAGGTACTTTCTTCTTTTCAAATACGAATTTCACGTGAGCGAACCTGCGGGCAAAAGCAAGTAAATAATAGAATAACAAAATAATAACAGCAAAATTTGAAAAGGATTATTAGATACCGTGTACTGTAACTATGTACAGTGTGGGGCCGGTACTTAAAAAGAATAGCCCCACTGCATATCTCCCCGCGCATGTCGTAAAAGGCGACTAAGTTATAAGGACAAGATGCCGTGCATAAAGGCGACAGGCTGGCCACCTCTCACCTTGGCGCGGACCGAGTCATGCAGCAGGTGGGACTTGCTGCTTGATAGTTGGCTTCCCATTACGTTTCTCAAATTATTAACCCGGCCTTCAGCGGTACGGAACCCACTGCTTTCGGTCGAAGTACTTGATGTCGTCGCCCCACCTGTCGGGTGGGTGGTCCTCCATTTTCCTATCCACGGTCACCAGTGCGTGACACGGTTACTCCAGTGACGTTGCCCAGCCCACTGCCAGTTTTCATGATCAATCTCGCATTGTTGTTCCAGTTCTGGGAGATCATATCCGAGGAGCACGGCATCGACCCGACCGGCGTGTACCAGGGCATCAGCGATTTGCAGCTGGAGAGGATTAGCGTTTACTACAACGAAGCTTCTGGTTAGTACCTACAATGTTTATTACCATTTGTATTACAATGTGAATTACAATGTTTATTACAATGTGTATTACAATGTGTGTTACAATGTGTATTACAATGTGTATTACAATGTGTGTTACAATGTGTATTACAATGCGTATTACATAGTGTATTACAATGTGTGTTACAATATGTATTACAATGTGTATTACATAGTGAATTACAATTTGTATTGCAATGTGTTACAATGTGTATTACAATATGTATTACAATGTGTATTACAATGTGTGTTACAATGTGTATTACAATGTGTATTACATAGTGTGTTACAATATGTATTACAATGTGTATTACATAGTGAATTACAATTTGTATTGCAATGTATTACAATGTGTATTACAATGTGTGTTACAATGTGTATTACAATGTGTATTACATAGTGTGTTACAATGTGTATTACAATGTGTATTACATAGTGTATTACAATGTGTGTTACAATATGTATTGCAATGTGTTACAATGTGTATTACAATGTGTATTTCAATGTGTATTACAATGTGTATTACATAGTGAATTATAATTTGTATTGCAATGTGTATTACAATGTGTATTTTTACTAAAGTAATTACATTTATACATACATACCACACGCTGTATCCGGACAACACCGACCACCACGTTTAGTAAAGTATTCCGTATTCCAACTATCAAGCAGCAAGTAAGGTACGAAGGCCAGCCTGCTGTATGACTCGGTGGAAGGACCGCGCCAAGGTGAGAGGTGGCTAGCCTGTCGCCCTTATGCACGGCATTTTGTCCTTGTCTCTTATTCGCCTTTTACGACATGCACGGGGAGAGATGCAGTGGGACTATTCCTATTAAGTACCGAGCCCACACAGCACCACAAAAACAAAGTCGTAAAAACACGTTTCTTGTATGGGGACCTCCCTTAATTTTTTAATTTTTCTATTTTTTATTACTTGCTCTTATAACCGTCATAATAACACTTATTCTGTGAAAATTTCAACGGGCTACCTATTACGGTTCAAGAGATACAGTCCTCGGACAGACGGACGGACGGATGGACGGCGGAGGCTTAATAATAGGCTTCCGTACGAGATACGGAAACCTAAAAACAGAAAACGAGGTGATTGAATGTAAAATTCAACGCCGCACTACCAAACTAGGTTTTTAATTAATTTCCTCGTTAAGCTACCGCTTAAATCTACCTTTTTATCCAGACGTACAATTTGCCGGAAGCCAAATTGGTTGCCTGCCAAAAGGTCAACAACCTCCGTCTATGCACGCTTCTACAAATTGAAGTATTGTCCACGATAGAGGTAGACATTTAGAGAGGGCGCCAACCGGTTCAGTAGGTCATTCATTCACATTTTAACCGGGATGATGTGGAACGCACTCCCTGCCCATCAGTATTTCCTCCAAATTACAGCCTGTTTAAAATAAAATAAAATAAAAAAATTATAAAACCCGACTGCTAAAAAAATTTTTTTTTTGTTTTTTTTTATGGAAACTGACACGGTTGGCTACATCACCTACAACGTCCGTGATGTCAGCCCATAACACCGGGTGAACTGGGTGCCATGTCAGTGCTTCCCCCTTTGATCGTGCCGGCTACACTGACTGAACTGGTCGGAAAACACAAACTATTTACATAGCCGTTTAGGCCGACGTTTCATTCAGTGCGGTGGTACCAACCCGGGCGGGTTAAACCCTACCACCAAGTAAGATTAGGAGGGAAGAGACCTACAGTTTTACTCGCGCACGGATGTTTTCGTATCTATCCGCTATCAATAATATGAGCTTATCTTTTGTCTTTCAACAATGCAATGTATAAAAGCATGTGGCGCCATCTATTATTCAGTAGCGTGACTAATCGATTTTTCCCCCTTAATTATTATTTGTTGTTATATCCGCCATAGTAACACATATTCTGTGAAAATTTCAACGGGCTACCTATTACGGTTCAAGAGATACAGTTCTCGGACAGACAGACGGACGGACAGACAGACAGTGGAGGCTTAGTAATAGGCTTCCGTACGGGATACGGAAACCTAAAAATGAAGGAAACAAGGAAAGATCAGTAGAATTTTTTTTATTATTTTTGTGGATTGGAATTTTTTATGAAAATGCTGCAGTCGGGTTATCTGTCTATTCGAATCAAACTACACACCCGACTACAGCATTTTCTACTGATCTTTCCTTGTTTCCTTCATTTTCTTAGCAGTTCGGTTTTATACATTTTTTATTTATTTTTTTAGTCGCATTTTTGAGCTCTTGACAGTGATATCCCACTCGATAGGGCCCGAAGAAACACTATTTTCAAAGTTCGACAGGATGACACTTGACGGCAGCCATTTTGAATTTTCAATTTTTTGCCAATCACCGTTCAACACAGAATGTCCATATTATATATATATCCTTAGACTCCCAAACGAATAGCCCCACTGCATCTCTCCCCGTCGCATGTCGTAAAAGTCGACTAAGGGATAAGAAAATTCGTCAGCCTCGGTAGCTCAGTGGCGCGGTTGGTTAGTCAACTGTTATTAAGCAACGCTGAGCGCGGTCAGTGATTGGATGGGTGACCGCTCGACCGTTGGAGGCTGACCGTGGTTCGGATTCCACGTTAAACTGTAGGTCCCTTCCCTTCTTACCTTACTAGGTGGTAGGGTTTATCCCGGCCGGGTTGGTACCACCGCACTTAACGAAACGTCGGTCGAAACGGCTATGTAAATAGTTCGTGTTTTCCGTCCAGTTTAGTGTAGCCGACATGAAATGAAGGGAAGCACTGACATGGCACCTAGTTCACCCTGTGTGTGTTATGGGCTGACATCACGGATGTTGTAGGTAATGTACCCAACCGTGTCAGGTTCCATAAAAAAAAAAAACAAAAAACAAAGGCGAAATTATGTCTGGCTTTGTCGTGCTTGTTTAGTCTTAAAAATTATGTGCACGCAGACCAAATGTAGGTAGCAAGGTAACATGTACGCATAGTATGACAAGCCCTAGTCTATAGGTGGTCACATCGTTCCCATGAGATGGTCATATTGTGAACTGGATGAGTCGTCAATTAAGGAGATTAGCTGAGTAGTAAACTGTGCTCGGCCGGTACCTTAAGAGAACAGCCCCACTGCGTCTTTCCCCGTGCATGTCTTAAAAGGCGACTGAGGGATAAGGACGAGATGCCGTGCTAAAGGGCGACAGTTTTTGAAAATTACCAAAATCACATTTTTAAACGCTTGTAATTTTTTTGTTTATGATTGTATCAGCACGAAATAAAATTTATTGGGTTTGACGATTGTTGTAGAAAACATATTATTCGATGAATTTAATACAATAAAAAGGACTTATTATGTATGACCTCCCAAAGTCCCAAAGACGAGTAATAATATTACAGAATCTTTCATTCCTAATTCATTAAAAAAAAACTGACAGCAATTTGAGAGCTTCGTTTTCTTTTAAAAATTTGCTATAGGTACGCCCTTTCCAACGGTATACCACATTGTCATACAAATCATTCACTATGTTGCTAACATTTGAACATATTCTATTTCATACGAATGATCGCATATCATCGTGAAACGATACCAATGAATGTGTTTATTCATATTCACAACAGGCATTCACATTCAAAACACGAAGAGTTATTGATTATATAAACATTAGAGAACGTCCCGAGGATGCAGTTATGAAAATATTTGTTCACTCAACTGGATTCCGCAGTGACGGCTTATTCGGAATTATTAATATTTCGTGCGGTATTTTCAATCTTGTGATGAATTTAAACTAAACAGCAGCGCAGACAATCAAACTGTATGATTGAATTGTAAAACTGTAGGTCCACTTCCCTTCTTACCTTACTAGGTGGTAGGGTTTATCCCGCCCGGGTTGGTGCTGCCTGAATGTAACGTCGGTCGAAACGGCTATGTAAATAGTTCGTGTTTTCCGCCCAGTGCAGTGTAGCCGACATGAAATGAAGGGAAACGCTGACATGGCACCTAGTTCATCCGGTGATAAGGGCTGACATCACGGATGTTGTAGGTGATGTAGCCAACCGTGTCAGTTTCCATAAAAAAAAAACCATTTCAGGCACCTCCAATCCAAGCCGGACTGGCACCTCATCGGGGGTGAAATTGGCTGCGCCTGAGGCTTCGGCCTCGAGCAAAGCCACCCAGTTCGGAAGCAATTAAAAAAAATCCATGTTTTCGCCGCCGTACGACACGACTTCCTAACAAAATTTAGGCCTGTTCCCTATTGCCACCCCGGCCTTATCTCCGCCCCTTAAAATACCTACCGATCAGGTGCGTTTGCCACCCCGGCAAATGCATTGTTTATTGTAAAAATGTACAGTGAACGAAATTGTATCTGCACTGGCAGTTCACAAGATAATATAATGTGATTATTTTTTTGTGTTGTCATTTAATAAGTAAATGTAACAATTTTGACAAAGTACCAGGATTACAGCAACGACAAGGAGTTGTTTGCGCGGGAAAAATATTTTATGACATGCTTTGTACTGATACTCTTATCTTCTCATTTTACCCTGGTTCTTCAACATCCACCGGTGGTGTGCGGATTTTTAAATGTAAAATTTTTGTTTACAGTGGCGACAGCGGATAATGGCGGCAAATACGTCCCGCGAGCGATCCTTCTCGACCTCGAGCCCGGCACCATGGACGCCGTCCGCTCCGGAGTTTACGGCAAGCTCTTCCGCCCCGACAACTTCGTGTTCGGCCAGTCCGGCGCCGGCAACAACTGGGCCAAGGGACACTACACCGAGGGCGCCGAGCTCGTCGACGCCGTTCTCGACGTCGTCCGCAAGGAGTGCGAGAACTGCGACTGCCTCCAGGGCTTCCAACTCACACACTCCCTCGGCGGCGGCACCGGCTCCGGCATGGGCACCCTCCTCATCTCCAAAATTCGCGAAGAATACCCCGACAGAATCATGAACACGTACTCGGTAGTCCCCTCACCTAAAGTATCCGACACGGTCGTCGAGCCCTACAATGCCGTCCTCTCCATCCACCAACTAGTCGAAAACACCGACGAGACCTACTGCATAGATAACGAGGCTCTCTACGATATCTGCTTTAGAACTCTGAAAGTCCCAAATCCCACTTACGGCGACCTCAACCATCTAGTATCCCTCACAATGTCCGGCGTCACCACCTGCCTCAGGTTCCCCGGTCAGCTCAACGCCGATCTGCGCAAGCTCGCCGTCAACATGGTTCCCTTCCCCCGACTCCACTTCTTCATGCCCGGCTTCGCTCCCCTTACGTCCCGCGGCAGCCAACAGTATCGCGCCCTGACAGTCCCCGAGCTCACACAGCAGATGTTCGACGCTAAGAACATGATGGCGGCGTGCGACCCGCGCCACGGCCGCTACCTCACGGTCGCCGCCATCTTCCGGGGCCGCATGTCCATGAAGGAGGTCGACGAGCAGATGCTGGCCGTTCAGAACAAGAACAGCAGCTACTTCGTCGAGTGGATTCCGAACAACGTGAAGACGGCCGTTTGCGATATTCCGCCGAAGGGTTTGAAGATGTCCTCCACGTTCATTGGGAACACGACGGCCATCCAGGAGCTGTTCAAGCGCATCTCGGAGCAGTTCACGGCTATGTTCAAGCGCAAGGCGTTCTTGCACTGGTACACCGGCGAGGGTATGGACGAGATGGAGTTTAACGAGGCGGAGAGCAACGTGAACGATCTGGTCTCCGAATACCAGCAGTACCAGGAGGCTACTGCTGAGGACGATACCGAGTTTGACCAGGAAGACATGGAGGAGCTGGGCCAGGACGAGGCTGCTGATGCGTAAATTTAACGAAGAATATGTATCGATTTCTAACGGCAGTCCGTAATCTCTGTACCCGAAAAGTTCCAGCAACAATTTTGGAGTCACGTTTGAATATAGAACGGCACGTACAATCCGGGGTCACAGATTACAGAGCGTCCCGAGAAGATGAAACGACTGATTTTAAGGATTTTTTTAACAACGGATGGTAGAGAGCGTTTCAACTAAAAGTTCCCTTCGCCGTTATGTTGGCTCCACTGTCAGTGTCACTGTCAGTGCTTAAATTCGTATTGCCAGATCGTAAAGATTATATTAACTAATAATGTAATCGGTATTTACCGTATAATAAATACGGTAAATACCGATCATTACGGGTAAATCTGTACACATAGCAACCCTCAACGCTGTTTTGACAGATAGACAGTGGAGCCAACATAACGGCGAAGGGAACTTTTAGTTGAAACGCTTTCTAACAGATTGTGTAAAGTTTGCTAACAGTTTTTTTTATATAATTTTACGCGATGGATGAATCTAATTGTTTTTTATTTAAACATACCAAAGTATTGTTTATAAACATACAAATATATTTATTATGGAATTTTAAACAATGATTAGTTTTCTTTCACTATAATATGTCAAGTATCTTGACGTATGAATATGTGTGGTCCATGAATGTGAGTTTTTATAGATTATAGGAGAAACATATTTAAGAATAAAATATTACCTACGTGTAATAACAGCAAGGTACCAATTCGTGCATTTCATAATCTAGTGTTTAAAATATTATTATTATGTATGAAACTAAATTTACAGTCGCAGTGGCTTTTATAGTTATTTATAATAATAAATGAATGTGTACTGAAAACGTGTTTTATTTAATTAAAACATCTTTCTACGAGTAAATAATGAACTTTAAAAAAAATTAAATTCCCGGTGTTACATAAGTGGTAGTATTCGAAAGGTAGTGACTCAACAAACCTAGGGGTTATAGATAAATAAAAGATAGCTCTAATATCAATGCTTGAAACTGAACAACTCTATTTTAAGGAATTTTTATTTTTTAGGTTTCCGTAACCTAAAGATGAAAAAATAAATTATACCGTGTGAAAGCCTTACTTTTCAGAAATATTTGACAAAAACTAGATTTAAGAAAATGTACCGTGTGGGGCTGGTACTTTAAAAGAATATCCCCACTGCATCTCTCCCCGTGCATGTCGTAAAAGGCGACTAAGGGATATGACTCCCTTCTTATATTACTAGGTGGTAGGGTTTACCCGCCCGGGTTGGTACCACCGCACTGAATGAAAGGTCGGTCGAAACGGCTATGTAAATAGTTTGTGTTTTCCGTCCAGTTCAGTGTAGCCGGCACGACCGAAGGGAAGCACTGACGTGGCACCAAGTACACCCGGTGTTATGGGCTGACATCACGGATGTTGTAGGTGATGTAGCCAACCGTGTCAGTTTCAATAAAAAAAAAAAAATCTTACATTTGTGCTTGTGGCATTTAAAAATAGTGATATACCTATTTTTATACCTAGTGATATACCTAACTATATAAGCATACAAAAATGACAATATCTCAAAAACTAAGCCATTTTTACTAAACCTAAAATTAGATATTCTGAGAGGTAATTAGCAGCCCTATCTTCTGTCAAAGGATTATCGTCGGTTTTTGGGACACCCTGTATATAAACCCTATCCCACAAGAAAATAAATAAAAACATTTAAATGGTAGGTATTATGTAATGTTGTCATAAATCAGTCAGTCAGTCAGTCTACTGCTGGAGATAGCTTCTCCAATTATTTCTCTCCAGTCCTCCCGGCCTCAGCTGTACGGAACCCATACGGAACCACTGCGTTCCGGTTCCTCCGACCCCCTTACACCGCACCGCACTTCCGCGCCCCTCGACCCCGCAAAAAGCATAACTCTCCATTTCGTTTCCCGCAGTCGGGTCAAATTTTCAATAACATTGTTGAGTGTTTTTAACTCATTGAATATGTTGGGCTTTTTTTAATTAATTTTGTTAATGTTTTTTGTTTAGTTTTGTAAGTATAGTTTTTATTTTTTATTTTATGTTCTAACACTGTAAACGGGAGCCGCATATAGAATTGAAAACAAAGAATGAAAATCAGCGCGCAGTCTATCAGCTGAGCGGGTTTTATTTCACCGTCCTCGTGTGTAATTGTGTAAAATTATTGTGATGGGGAATCAATATATTTCTTTATTTCTAAAAAATAATTTTAATCTAATCTAATTTGTTGCCAAAATAATAAAACACTTTCAAAGAGCGCCATCTATGATCAAGTAGCAAAATTTAATCGAGGGAACGCTTACAATCCCATGCTAGTTCATGTGTTATGTAATAGATGGCGGTACATGAATTATTTTAGAGATCTCTTCTTGTTGAATTTTAGATAACACAAAGCCATTTATTGTAATTTATATGTATAATTATACATATTGTGTTGCCAATTATATTTTTAGTGACATGCATGCATGCATTTATTGCTGTAATACTCTTGAATGTGGCGCCATCTATTTCATAACACAAACCTAATGCTCATCAATTAACGTTGCTCTGTACCAAAGTATATTTCGCTACGCGATCATAGATGGCGCCTTCTTAATATTTATTTCACCAGAATGGTATATGACAATAAAATAAATCAAAACTACGAAGTAATATAAAACATTTCTGTTGAAAATTACTTGATTAAACTTCGAATTCTGTACCACTATTTAATTTCCGCATGTTTCCATGCTTTAGAATTTTCTTTAGAAACAACTGCAATAAAAAGCGCCTTAGCAATAATAACTTCCTTTAATTTTCAAAAGTTTATAGGGTCATGGACTTTGGAAGACAAGATAATTTATGAATGTGCAAAATCATGCATGGCTGAACTATCTATCTAAATATATAATACCGGTTTACATCAGGAAACTTTTTTTAATTTATTTAAATTGTTTTATGAATTAAATAAACATCAGTCTGTGATCCGGCAGTGACTTATGAATAAAATAAAAAATTTAAACTCGGAATTTTTTTCTCTGAAAATTATTGGAAGCACTATTTAGATTGAAGGCTAAGCATAAATCAGTCGAGGCCAAGCCGCCTTCAGGAACAGTAACTAGGTAGGTACAAAGGGCGAGGCCGAAAGCCGAAGCGCGTTCAGGTAAAGAATATACCTCCCTTCTCAAAGAAAGTTGAAGGTGAGGGCGAAGGCCGAGCTGCGTTAAGTTAAACTTAAACGATGTATTCTCCCAAATTAAATCAATTATGGCAATGTCGAAGGTAGAACCTATACTCGGCGCGCGATTATAAAATTTGCAGCATTACCCCGCTGGATGCTTATTTATTGTTTATTGTTGTTTATTGTTTATTTAGCATCTATTGGCAGTACACTGCGCTCAGATTTGTCATATTTACATTGTAACATTCCGCCAGTTCGATTATCACAGCGAAGAAGAACTGACAAAACTTTTTTTTTGTGCAAATGTTCACTTTTTTTATTATTATAATTGTTTTTTTTATGGAAACTGACACGGTTGGATACATCACCTACAACATTCGTGATGTCAGTCCATAACACCGGGTGAACTAGGTGCCATGTCAGTGCTTCGCTTCATTTCGCGCCGGCTACACTGAACTGGACGGAAAACACGAACTATTTATATAGCCGTTTCGACCGACGTTTCGCTCAGTGCGGTGGTATCAACCCGGCCGGGATAAACCCTACCACCTAGTAAGGTAAGAAGGGAAGGGACCTATAGTTTAAAGTGGAATCCGCACCACGGCCAGCCTCCAACGGTCGAGCGGTCACCCATCCAAGTACTGACTGACCGAGCTCAGCGTTGCTTAACAACAGCCGACTGACCGCACCACTGAGCTACCGAGGCTGACGAATTTTCTTATCCCTTAGTCGACTTTTACGACATGCGACAGGGAAAGACCATCGATGTCCATTTTATAGATTAACCCATCCCATACATCACTCCCGAAAAAATATGTTTTCGACGAGACCTTCATATAATGCAGATTTCGCGGACAGTCGCTTCATACGGCGTGTGCGGCGCGTGTTGAACGCACGCAAGTCTGTATCGAGTCGGTGACGCACAAAGTGCGTGTGTGCAGCATGCCCGGTTGCTGTTATAAAGAGTGACAGTGACAAACGTTGTTGTTTGTTTCGCCTGAGCATGTTATGGCGTGTTAAGAAGCCATGCTGTCACGGATAGGATCGTGTGACGGTTGTCTCGCGTTCTCGTTCTCGCTTGCCTGCTGATGATGGGAGTGAGCGGAAAGACGGCAATCGCGCCGGTGGACGAGCGATGACATCTTTCTCGCTCACTCTTATCATCTGTAGGCGGGTGAGAGCGAGAGCGCGATAGCACCGGTTGTAGGGATCGTGTCACGTATCACAATACTACGTGTGAATGCACGCACGACGTCTAGCACAAGTCGCATCGCACGATGTCTGATCTTTAGAATGGACATCGATGGGAAAGAGTACGAGTCACGTAATCTACTTTACGAAAAATGTTTGCTACTGCCTAGACATGCGCTGGCACGATGCAAGGATTTTGAATAGTAAGTAAGCCCTTGGTTGCGTCCACTTAAAATATTTATAATATTTACTGAATATTTGATTCCAATATCAGATGCAAAAATAAATATTGACTAATAAATTCAAGGCACATTTGAATTATTCGTTTTCAATCAAAAAAACTTGACTTGAAAATGTTGACTGATCGAATATTCAAGATTTCATCAGAGCCACGGAACCGGTAGTATTTTTCGAGTCAATATTGTTAAGCCAATACCCCTAGCTAGTTGAAAATGTACGTTGTGTAATTATTCTGTACTATCAATGATTTTGTTCAAACTTTCGAAGGCCAGTTTTGTTGTAAGAATTAAAAAATACACTACCTTAAAATTATAACATTAAATAGAGAAATCAATCTTGGACGTAATTATTGTTTTAATTTTTCGAATAAATTGGTGTGAATAAGTATCCGAATTACAAATAAAATTAAAAAGTTAGCAATAATTTCCGTTTACTTAATTATAGGAGTCGGTGGACTCCTTTAATTAATTAAATTGTTGGATATGTTTGTAATCAAGTAATCAAGTAATAATTAATCGAAAAATTTATTACCTATCTTAAAAAGGGGATGATTGGGGGATGATTGGATGATGATTGGGGGGATTTGCATGCGGTATTTTTAAAAAAGCTTGAAATAACAGTTAAATTAAAAAAATTAAAAAAACTCCCGACCCTTAAAAAGTCAAAAATAATTTCCGTTTACTTACATTATTTTACTTTTTAAGGGTCGGGGTTTTTAAACATAATATTATTTATTACGGACATAGATTCAGAATTCTTTGCGCTAACCAGATGCCAGATCATTCGCGGGCGGAGCTACATCAGCCTGTACAATAAAAATAAAGTGAAGTTCAATGACAGAGACATAATTTTACAAACCAAAGAAATTAATAGGCAGACAGGGCATCGCCATACATTGTGCACGCAGCTTGTTACCATCGTTTGGGCTGCATGCACACAATTTGCAGATAGCAGATTGTTTTTTTTTTATGGAAACTGACACTAGAACGATAAAAAAGGTATGGACGCCGGACTCGCAAATGCTTGTATGAGAACTAGCGTCGCCGAGTTGCGGGGAGCGGAGTGTACTTACCGATGATAAGATATTCCACTATTGTGCACACTAAACTTGGCTGTAGTGTTTTTACACGTAAACACAGAGCATGCGGGCATTTTAAACAGGTTTTTGGCGAACGCGGCCGATGACAGACTGACGGGCCAGCGCGCGACCGTCCATACAAAACAAGCATGCTTTTGCTTCTATCGTGTTACGCTGGCGAGGATAGGGTTCGGAGTCCATACCTTTTTTATCGTTCTAGCTGACACGGTTGGCTACATCACCTACAATATCCGTTATGTCAGCCCATAACACCGCGTGAGCTTGGTGCCACGTCAGTGCTTCTCTTCGGCCGTGCCGGCTACACTGAACTGGACGGAAAGCACAAACTATTTACATAGCCGTTTCGACCGACCTTTAATTCAGTGCTGTGGTACCAATCCGGCCGGGTTAAACCTTATCACCTAGTAAGGTAAGAGAAGGGACCTACATAGTTTTCCGTGGAATCCGAACCACGGCCAGTCTCAATTGTCGAACGGTCATCCATCCATATTCCGACCGCGCTCGGATGTGCTTAAGCAATTTAAATTCACGATCGGATCGATCCATTGCAACACCTAGCTAGCGAAGTTGACGAAATATTTTATTATTGAAATGGCATTAACTGAAGCAAATGCCTTTTCTAAGGATGTATTTATTCATTTCAAACCCACAACACTGTCGAACAACCCCAGTGCGGTTGTATAGATTTTATCATTCAAATTTGCATACAAAAGCACGGTCAAGGAAACATTCATGTTTATTTTACATACACGTACCGTTCCGTATCTTGTTAGCACTTCTCGAAATGTAACGATGTTACTTTTGTCTCATTTTTCCTTATTAGAATGTGCACATTATGCACCTTTTTATTACGTGTTAATAACAATCCTTTATTTTTTTATTAACGGCTGAATTCACCATTGACACGTTGAGCAAAAAAAAATAATAGCAAATTAATTTTCGATTTGGAGAGGATATGTCTTTGTGGTACCCACAAAAAAAAAAAACGAGCCACTAGGTACCTAAATTTGAGGTTTTCGCTGGTTGGAGTAGGATGCAACTAAATCAATCAATTTTAGCGCAAGCAAAAATTTGGTTTTAATTTTTTTAATTCCAAAACTACGGATCGAAGCAAAAATCTTCCGTTGAAGTATTGGGCACAGACACCCGCGCCGGCTGCCTATAAAAAAAAAAGTAAAAAGCTACGGATTTAGATATATATTCAAAAAATAAAATATATATTTTCCAAAGCTTTGATTTGGTCACGTTGCCTTAAATACGTTTTTATAACTAAATTCAGAGGCATGTTCATGATTTTTTTCTATCGAACGAAATCAATCAAATCGTGTTTTCAAAAAGCTATTGATCTGCGCTAATAGATGAAGTTTTACATTATATTAAAACTGAATCTGTCAGGTAAGTAATATTGGCGGTACACTTCTTGAAATTCGAGTCACACGCAGTCTCACAACACCTTGAGCAGTCGATCTATTTGGTCGGCTGAGCCAAGACGTGAAGTCATTGACCTCAAGTAATCAGCTCTCTAGATACCTAGTGGCACGTTGGGGACCACAATTTTGATTGTATAGATTCTATACTATACTACTATACTATACTTCTTCTATACTACTAATATGTTCTATACTATAGAACATATTTTACATGTTTTATTGAATTTTTTTTTTTTTTAGAAAATTAAATAAATTTATTTATTCAACAGAAAAAAAAGAAACATTACATAATAGAAAATTAACTAAAAACTATAATATATAAAAAATCTCATTTAAACTGTCCCCGAAATGACCGCGAAGGGTACCTAAAACACTCGCTGCATTTCCACGCTGGATAGCAAGGGCTATCCGTTGCCTGAGGAATGCTTCGCAGGTAGGTACTCCTGACATTTCCGATAATTTTGAACCTATTGACTCAACAAATTTTTTCGATTCTTTACTCCAAGCACCCATAGTCATAGTTTATTGAATTGTATTTTTTTTTTGCTTAAAGTATTTATTATGGTGGGTGGCTGGCCCTACCAAAATATTTGCAGTCAATAAGAATAAGTAATAAGTAAGATATACAGAGATAGGTGAAATTAAACTCTAAATCATATAAAGTGTGTAATTTTGATCGGATAGGTACAGTGCGCGGTAGTAAATAATGCGCATCGGGCTTTAGAAAGAGACAATCAGCTTGTAGAGTGTCGTCCCTCTCGCACGTCTCTGACTTGCGAGTTAGTGCGACAGAGACGACGCTCTACAATCGGATTGTCTGTTTCTAAAGCCGGATGCGTATTTTTTTAATGAAAACTGACACGGTTGTCTACATCACCTACAACATCCGTAATGTCAGTCCTAACCCGGTGTTCACCGGGTGAACTAGGTGCCACGTCAGCGCTTCCCTTCATTTAATGTCGGCTACACTGAACTGGTCGAAAAACACGAACTATTTACATTCGGCCGAAGTTTTATTCAGAGCGGTGGTACCAATCCTATTACTACCGCGTACTGTACGATTTTTAAACACAAATTCTGGCAGCGATAGACAGATTTCGAGGAGTAACGAGTTCCACTGTCCTGCATTCACTGTTCAAAGTTACTCAGTACTAACTACACATTATATTTACTATCCATACTGATAAACCTACTGTACTAAGGCCCACTTGCACCAACACAAATTTAATATATAAACCAGTTTAACTCGCTAAACCAGTTTAAGCTAGCACCCGTTGACTGTGGGAACCGCGTTTAAATCCATAACTCGCTACTTAACTTTAAACTCGTGTTGGTGCAAGTGGGCCTTAGTCTATATACACACACATTCTTTGGTTCACCGCATATCATAATGCGATTTTGAAAGTCATTACTGGTCTGGTTAAAAACTTTCACACAAAACCACATTATTGCTAAAATTCACACCAGAACCATCCGTTTGCAGTTAAACCATTTTCCTGAACAATTTAAACACGTCATATAGTAAAACCATTTAAAAATTATCAATTGCACTATTTACTAGCTACATATTTATTCACTACAATTCACTACATCATCAACAGTCAACATCGAAATTTTTATTACTAGAGTGTGCGATATGAATAAAGTTTTAAAGCAATCAAGTCGCAATAACTGAGCTATGAGGGAAGGAAGTGGGGGTAGTGCGGAGCGTTAGAAAGCCGAGCGGTAGAGGGGGTGTTGGCGCGGAAAGCGAGCGGGAGAGGGGAAGCGGGGTTTGAAGCGGGCGCGGTGCGCGCGGTGGACGACGCGTGCAGCGACGCGAGCAGTTGCGGCTGGATGGCTTCAACTCGGTGGAACACGACGCGTTGTTCGAATGCACTCTCTAGTTAGAAGTACAACATCTCGTCGATGGTTGTCAAGTGTATTTTGTTTCTTTACAACCAAAGATATAAACTACCTATTAGAACAAAATCGCAATCCTATAAATTGTTACCTAGGTATAAGAAGCTCACACTACTTATACTAAATTTCAGTTAGCCGCGAAGTATGGGTCCCTCTCACTCTATCTATTGCACATAACAGACAAAGAGAGAACACAAGTGGGCGGCAACCCTTTTAGCAAAACACGTTGACATATTCGGCAAAGTTCGTCAACGCAGCAAAGCCCCTTTTACACGCATTTAACATCTTCCATCCGCACAAGCGCACTATTAAATCGCTCTTATAATCGGGTACATAGGCGCTCTTTCTAGACTAAGGCCCACTTGCACCAACACGAATTTAAGATATAAACCAGTTTAATTCGCTGTTGACTGTGGGAACCGCGTTTAAATCCATAACTCGCTACTTAACTCTAAACTCGTGTTGGTGCAAGTGGGCCTAAGTTAGCTGACACAACCGTGATACACGGCATGAAATGTTCACATTTATTAGGACAAATAAAAAAATTCTGATTCTGATTTGATTACACGCATGCATTCCAGAGCGCCTTGCCTCCCTCCACCGCATAGAAGTATGCTCCACCCGTTCATAGAATTTCCCAGCGCGTTTTCGTTCAAATGAAAATGTACATATGAGTACCAATGTATGTTCGTACCGTGTGGGGCAGGTACTTTAAAAGAATAGCCCCACTGCATCTCTCCCCGTGTATGTCGTAAAAGGCGACTAAGGGATATGACTCCCTTCTTATATTACTAGGTGGTAGCGTTCAACCCGCCCGGGTTGGTACCACCGCACTGAATGAAAGGTCGGTCGAAACGGCTATGTAAATAGTTTGTGTTTTCCGTCCAGTTCAGTGTAGCCGGCACGACCGAAGGGAAGCACTGACGTGGCACCAAGTTCATCCGGTGTTATGGGCTGACATCACGGATGTTGTAGGTGATGTAGCCAACCGTGTCAGCATCAATAAAAAAAAAAAAAAAGGTACATTTTCATTTAAACGAAAAAAACGACGAGAACACTGTAACATATTAGTAAAAATATGTAAATAGCAATTTTTATAATATAAACTAATACAAACGATTTATCTAGTGAGACATTTACTCGCACACAATAGACTCGGTAAACACGTCCGCACTGTATGAAGTCTGAATAACGACTAAAAGAAAACGCGCGTGTGAAATCGCCCGGATTTTCGACAACGTCGCGAAGGACCCGCCAATCGCAAGCCTTTTGTTGTCAGAAGGAGGAGGATTTGGAGGGGCGCGTGGTGCATCGCGCGCGGCTAACTTAAATCTATTACTTATATTATAGCGTGACATGAGTTTGAGACGCCCGTATGTGAGGTTACAGATGGCGTTATAGACGTTCGAGATCAAAGTTGTTGTATGAAAACTTTGATCCCAATGCCCGCTCTGTAACCAACATTGAAATCTCTTTGGTTACAACCAAAGACATTCAAACATCTCTTTGGTTACAACGAACAAGGCATACACTAAAAGTTCGTCCTGAGCATTTAACGCTCTCATGTGAAACGCGTACACTTCATTCTCCTTTTTTAATCCCTCTTTGGTTACAACCAAAGACATTTCAACATCTCTTTGGTTACAACGAACCAGTTCTACACTAAAAGTTCGTCCTGAGCATTTAACGCTCTCATGTGAAACGCGTACACTTCATTCTCCTTTTTTAATCCCTCTTTTTTAATCCTTCTTTGGTTACAACCAAAGACATTTCAACATCTCTTTGGTTACAACGAACAAGTTCTACACTAAAAGTTCGTCCTGAGCATTTAACGCTCTCATGTGAAACGCGTACACTTCATTCTCCTTTTTTAATCCCTCTTTTTTAATCCTTCTTTGGTTACAACCAAAGACATTAAAAATCTCTTCGGTTACAACGAACAAGTTCTACACTAAAAGTTCGTCCTGAGCATTTAACGCTCTCATATGAAACGAGTACACTTCATTCTCCTTTTTTAATCCCTCTTTTCCCGAAAAGTATGGAAACTCATTCGTCGTCCCTAAGTAGAATATCCCAGTTTTATTAAAATTCGCCTCCAGTCCGAGATAGTTTATCGTGTTCTTTTCTTTATAGCAATTTGCGTCTCTCGCCTCTTGAACTGTGGAGCATTGCATCGCCATGAACTTATGCGGATTGTCCAAGGCGATCCACCAATATAGGATGGACCTTAGATGGCTGCAGACGACGAGGCAGGGGATCTCAAGGATGTCATTCGGTTGAAACTCGCCTCCATTGACGTATATGTCGATGTCTGCTACGGGCATCGCCATGCCGAAACCGTCGATGTTCGTGTGGACAGCGTCAACTTTCTCGGCGAAGCCTGTGTTGAAGCGTTCGTCAGGGGGCAGGTTGCGGAAGCAGGGACCTGAAATTTCGAAAACATGCATGCAAATTATCTAGTGATATATTTATGGAGACTGACACGGTTGCCTACATCACCTACAACATCCGTGATGTCAGCCCATAACACCTTGGTGAACTAGGTGTCATGTCAGTGCTTCCCTTCATTTCATGTAGACTGAACTTGACGCAAAACACGAACTATTTTACACAGCCGTTTCGACCGACGTTTCGTTCAGTGTGGTGGTACCAACCCGGCCGGGATAAACCCTACCACCGAGTAAGGTAAGAAAGGAAGGGACCTACAGTTTAACGTGGAATCCGAACCACAGTCAGCCTCCAACGGTCGAGCGGTCACCCATCCAAGTACTGACTGCGCGCAGGGTTGATTATTAACAGTCGACCGACCGCACCACTGAGCTACCGAGGCTGACAATATTGGTTGGTTTGGTTGGTTGTTTGGAGTGACCAGCGGATCAGATAAATTATGGGCTTAAATGTTTATTGTGTAATTTCGTCTATGGGTAAATAAACCTACACTTGGATACGTCGAAAATTCCGCCAGTTCTGTTTCAATGAGAAGAAGAATTGGTAAACAAACAGATAAGTACAATGTTTTTGTTTTTATTGAAGGCGTGAACATGTGGCGCCGGGCCAGCCATAAGGACGCCCATTGAGATTCGGTCGTATGCGGAGGTTGTGATTGCCATGGCGGACTGACAGGTGTCTATTCAAGCCCCTCTTGAAGGACCCGAGACTTGGGGGGAAATATATGAGATTGCGTTGATCTTGAAATGATATCGCAGAAATGTGTAATCCCTTCTTCTGTATCCGTGAATTCCGTGAGATGATCCTAAGTTTATTGGACGATCAGAGGACAATCATCCTTCTATTGGGCGTTAGCCTCAAATGAATTTACCCATTTGGTTTAATCAAATTTTTTTTTTATGGAAAGCCCGACATATGGCGCGCGCCAGACTAACGCAGAGGTGTAGTCCGACGGCGCCAACGGGCATTCGGATATTTACGGGGGCTGCGAATACCATGCCGGCCGGCTAGGTGCACCTTCACATCAGGGATGTTGCGGATGCGATTTATTTGACATCCGCGGATACGGATGCAGATGCGGATTTTTTGACGCTCACATCCGCGGATGCGGATGCGGATGCGGATGTTAACAAGATTGCTTGAAGAGCCGGTTAGTTTAAGTCCTTGAATAAAAGAGATTATGCTTTTAATATCTTTTATTGATCAATAAATTTTTAGTAAGAAAATTTCAAGATTGGGCTATTGTTTTTAATGAAAAGTAACTTGGCTGCCTTTTCAACTTAGAAGACGCGTCGTCGCGCGTGTTTAGACGCGCATGCATACACGAAACGTGACGGAATGAAATGACGCAATAATAATGGAAAACAAAGTCGTCAGCACTGCACTGCACCGTCGCACAGCATATTCCCTTCCTATTGGTCAATTGCAGCGCGCCACTCGCGGACTCCGCCCAATTTCATTCAAGTCTCAACCTGCACTACATCCGCATCCGCATGAGTTCCGCATCGATTTAATGCGGATGCGAATGCAGATGCGGATATCAAAATCAATGCGGATGCTCCGCATTTACGGATGCGGATGCGAATATCCGCAACATCCCTGCTTCACATTATGTTTGAAGGATCCCAGACTGTACACTAGAGGAAAGGATGCAGGTGGAAGTGCATTCCACATCTTGGCTACGCTTTAAATAAAGGATTTACAGGATCGATTTGTCCTAAGTGGGGGGATATCGACAGTGTGTGGGTGGATGCATTCCCATCCTGTTGCGCGTGGAACGATGGTAGAATGGGGATGGAGGGATCGCATCGTGCATCTCCTTGGAACACTCTACGTGGCGGTAGAACACACACAAAGATCCAACGTCCCTGCAGAGTTGTAAGGTCTCTAAGTTCCGAGATACCTCGGGGTCGTTAACGAGGCGTACAGCGCGACGCTGAATCGAGTCTAAGGAACCGAGCAGGTATTTTGCGGATCCTTCCCACAGATGCGAACAGTATTCCACGCATGAGCGAATCTGCGCTTTATAAAGCAGCAGTTTTTGGCTCGGCGTAAAGTACTACAGCTTGTTGAGGACACCTCAACCACAGATTACATAATAGTTACTTCGTGAAAGATAAATCACTGCATAGAAAAAGTTCCATACCTTCGGCTTTAATAGCCTACGGTTTTACGTCGCCAATCGCTGCGTGCGAAAATGTACCTAAACGATCGAGTGTAAAGTGATTATTGATTTGCAGCTGCGCGCAGTTGCGTGGGCGAGCGTGTAGGTATGCTTCGCGCGGCTGATGAATTTCCACTGAATTAGATCGCCGGCGGTCCACCGGGCGGTAGGTAGTCAGCGCGCGCAAGTACATAGAGTGCGTGAAGCCTGCCTCAACCTAAAATAATTCAAAAGATGGAAGTCTTAACGTACCCGCAGGATCCAGCCCAGTCAGCCTGGCGACCTTCTTTCCGGTACCTCTGTAGAAGTACTTGGCAGCGTAATAAGCCACGTGGGCGCCGAGACTCGCACCGACCAGTTGCACCTTGTCTGCGGGAAGGCCCAGCTCGTGGAGTTGAATGAGGAGTTCTCCGGTGCGCTTGCCTACTTCACGGGATATTCGGACTGCCCTGAAATAATAAAATTAAAACAATTTTAGGTAGTAGGCGAAATACTACCTCCGGGTTGGTTTGGTTTCGTGAATTTGATGAACTATCTCCGTGTGCTTTCGTTTAAAAACAGGCCAAGTGCGAGCCCAACTCGCGCACCGAGGGTTCTGTATCGCCATGCCATGGTCAGCGCCACTCACGCCATCTATGGCGTGTCTTATGAAATGCTTCGCATTAGTGAAAATTCATGATTTGTTAAAATGCTTCATACTGTTTTCAGTAGATGGCACGCATACACTTTTTAGTTTCTTGTATGGGGACTCCCGTGAATTTCTTACTTTTTCTTATTTATTATTTGTTGTTATATCGGCCATAATAAAACATATTGTGTGAAAATTTCAACGGGCTACCTATTACGGTTCAAGATATACAGCCCTCGGACAGACGGACAGACAGACGGACGGCGTAGGCTTAGTAATAGGGTCCCGTACGATGTATAAGGAACCCTAAAAATGGGGAGGCAGTTTCTAGGGTTTTGTATCCATTCGGGAGCCTATTATTAAGCTTACGCCGCCGCCGTCTGTCTGGTCTGTCTGTACTGGAGTGAAGTGAAAGTTGGGCATGGCAGACGAAGCATGAAAGCAGGATAATGCTGTGGAAATGTATGCTTCGAGGAGTATATTTGGAGTTACAATGAAAGATAGATTGAGAAATAGTGTAGTGCGAGAGCGCTGTGCTCTGAAAGAATATAAGTGACAAGGATTGAGAAACGAATGCTTCGGTGGTTCAGTTATGTTGAAAAAAAAAATGGACGGTAGATAGGAGACTAACGAAATAAATGTGTGTGGAAGAGTCGGTAAGGGTGGCCCTAGACGCACGTATTTTGACCAGATCGGGCACCCTAGTTGACATCACGGATGTTGTAGGTGATGTAGTCAACCGTGTAAGTTTCCATAAAAAAAAAGTGCTCAAAATGCGTCAAGCAAGTGTCAAGTGTCGTAGTTCCGGTAACCGATGAGCATGTATGTATTGTATTGTATTGTATTTATTTATAGTAATGTAAAATTTCACACACGTATAAACATGATGTTAAGGTACATGTTGGTCATTTACATTACTCGTCAACACTTCGTCAATGACCATCGGTCACACCACAGAGCATCAAATGCGCGCGCCCCTCCTAGAGGCGCCCTGAGCGCGATTTCTCTACAACGCCGTTGAAGCCTGTGGGCGTGGCCTATGACTTACATATGTGTATTGTGCGCACGAGTCAGTAAGCCTGGATACGAAATACGGCATCGTTTGTATGAGAACCGAGGTAGCCGCCAAAGGGGTGTGAAGTCTGAGGCGGGAGCGGCGCATGGAACGCCGTGATTGGCCGAGCGAGTAGGTAGCCAAGTGACGCCAGTCTTCCATACGTTTGAACGGGATTCATACAATAAGTCGCTCATTGTGTCGATTCGCGATGAAAAGATGAAACGGATTTAACAATATTTAACCCTTCTTTACATAAAGGGAATAATATAACTTTCTCTTAAATGAACAAAGGCAACGCCCCTTTCACAATTTTGCGAATTTGCAGATTTTCGCATAAACACGATAATAGTTCTAAGTTCTGAGATACCTCGGATACTTTATTATAAATCTACATAAAATTTCCAAAACAATGATATTTAAGACCTCGTACATTGGTATTATCTTATTGGAGTATTTGTTATTGGAATTTTCCAAAATTAAAAAAATAATGTTAGAAAGTCGAAAAGTTTTGTAACCAAAAAAAATATAATTATATTATTAACAACTATTTGCTAATTACTTAGCCAACGATATGACAAATTATATTGCAATATGACTTCGCGAAAATCTACCCTACCATGTCAATTATTTTTAATTCTCCTAAATATCCGCGATCTGATATTCCCGGTAGTGTTGTTAATTAATTCGAAAAAGCATTAATTTAATTCACTTGCGAATCTTACGCCATTAACATGCTAACGTTAAATGCTAAATGCGAATGCGAAAAATATCGCTCGACAGTTCATGATGGAATGAAAACACACAATGAATGTCTTATACACGGTGTTGCAACCCCAACCGTAAAACCCGAAAGGGGGTGATTCTTTACGTGAAATAACCACAACTTTTGTTGTACGACTTTTTAATTTGAAGAAAAAAAATTTTTTTTCTCCATACATTTTGAGAATATGCATTTAAAATATTTACGGAAAAAAAATTTTTTTTGTTAAAAAAAAATTTTTCGCCACATAAGTTGTTTAGTTTCACATATAGAATAACCCCCTTATGTCAGTTAGAAATATTACGGGGGCAACTGCAACACCGTGTATATGAAGTGCGAATTCACTCAAGCGTGTGAATAAACCAAAACAAAAGTTCATGTGATAGATGGATAGATCTCACCGAGGCCTGAAGTTTGAGTACCAACACGATGGGTCTAGCACCAGTGGTTCTCGAGTTATGACCAAAACAAAAGTTCATGTGACAGATGGATAGATCTCACCGAGACCTGAAGTTTGAGTACCAACACGATGGGTCTAGCACCAGTGGTTCTCGAGTTATGACCAAAACAAAAGTTAATGTGACAGATGGATAGATCTCATCGAGACGTTCAGATTGAGTACCAACACGATGGGTCTAAGTCCATTGGTTCTCGAGATATGACCAAAACAAATTATCACGTGATAGATGGGTAGATCTCATCGAGACGTTCAGTTTGAGTACCAACACGATGGGTCTAAGTTCAGTGGTTCTCGAGATATGACCAAAACAAATTATCACGTGACAGATGGGTAGATCTCACCGAGACGTTCAGTTTGAGTACCAACACGATGGGTCTAAGTCCAGTGGTTCTGTAGATATGACCAAAACTAATGATCACGTGACAGATGATAATTCCGACCCCTCACTCGCATGATCGCATCGCATTTCGCATTTAGATGCTAGCTAGCTAGCTAGCAGCGGAGCGCAGGCGCTATATAGCATTTAGCATTTAGCAGTACCACAGATAAATAGCACATACTTCATTGCTTTGTGCGTTCCAAAACAAACGAACCAACAAAGTTTTACGAACGCAACAGCAATGCTAACTAAAATTAAATGTGATTATTGCTTAGCATTTAGCATTAATTTTTATTCATCAGGGCGCTTAGCAGTGCTAAATGCTAACGGGGTATTCATTATGAATTAATTTTGTTAATGCTAAGCATAACAAGACTAATTCCCGGTAGACGCATGACCTAAAGTAATTAATTCCTTTAGAGTCGCTCAAAAGTAAAAACCGGTAGGTACTGGTTGAATGAAAAAAGCGCGATAAACGAATATTGAACGAGGAAACCTGCTGAGGTTGACTAGAAGAAATGTCCTTTGGCAATAAGGCAGAATGCATGAAATATCTGTATACATTTAACATACATATTTATCAATAAACAAAAAAAATTACAAGAGCTAACTGCATCCAACACGATAGTCGACCTATGGTGGGTAAGCAGAAAAGAGCTCTCCATACATATTTACGCCGATGTTTGTTACTGAAATTCAAGCGAAAAATGCTATCAAATTGAATGAAAGTACTTACTCGTGAAAGGTGACTCCATCTGTGTTCAAGTTTGAATTTTTCGACGACTTTTTGCACCAAAGCACTGCACAATGAGACATTTTGTGACAGACGCGCACGTTCGCTCCGCCTGAGCGGCGGACGGAGACTAAGATCGGTCGCCGGCGCTAGACTGACGCGCTGGCGCGTGTGCGCCGACGCGCGGCTACCCCTGTCCTCCTATGTATAGCGCCTCCAGGCTTACTGACTCGTGATTGTGCGTGTGCATTTGTTTTGTGCGTGTGCCTAACTTGCTCCTCTTTGTGTGTAGTGTCGATACTAGCACACACACACAACGAAGCGCTAGCAGCACTGCGTGTAGTTTTTGGGTTTCAAATATTATCGCTTAGGGCGTCTCTAGTAGGGGGCGCGCGCGGTAGGTATTTGATGCTCTGTGGGTCACACAAATATGGTCAAACAAAAATAGTCAATTAAACAATAAACTGTACAATAAATTATTCATTAAATTCGTCATCAAGGTTACCTTGGTCACCAAGTTACCTTGTAGTAAGGTTTGTTCAACAGTAAGTCTTTTATTTGGCACATAAAAACAATATTACTTTCAAATCGCTTTTAGTGACTGAGGCAGCTTTTCATAAAGTTTGGGGCCTAATTAGTAATTACTCGCGGGTTCTTTTCTTCCATTGCACTATGGTTTTTTTTTTATTTTTTTTTATTGAAACTGACACGGTTGGCTACATCACCTACAACATCCGTGATGTCAGCCCATAACACCGGGTGAACTTGGTGCCACGTCAGTGCTTCCCTTCGGTCGTGCCGGCTACACTGAACTGGACGGAAAACACAAACTATTTACATAGCCTTTTCGACCGACCTTTCATTCAGTGCGGTGGTATCAACCCGGGTGGGTTAAACCCTACCACCTAGTAATATAAGAAGGGAGTCATATCCCTTAGTCGCCTTTTACGACATGCACGGGGAGAGATGCAGTGGGGCTATTCTTTTAAAGTACCGGCCCCACACGGTACAAAACACGGTGCATCACGGGTCTTAGACTGGCGTATTATGAAGAACGCTATGACATTGGAAGGGGCGGCAGAAGTGTGTCAGGATCGTTGCACGTGGAGATGCGTTGTCTCTGCCTACGCCACCGGGAAACAGTCGTGACGCTATGTACGTAAGTATTGTAGTCATGTGGCGGGATCTTCTCAGGCAGCTGGTTCAAATTAAAAATAACTTCGAGTTTTGCGCCTTCGCCGTTGAGACTTTAGGAGTATGGAGTCGAGACGCAAAACATTTCGGAAAACAACTGGGTAAATTATTAATCGAGGCGTCTGGAGACAAACGTGCGGCCAGTTTCTTTAGGCAGAAAATCAGCCTAGCAGTACAGAGAGGGAATGCGGCTTCCATCATGGGGACTTTTCCAGCAGTCCCCATTTTGGAAGATTATTACATTAATTTATACTTTTTTTCTAAATTTAGTTATATGCTTGTAATTATATAATCTTAAGTACTTTTTTGAATAAATATACTTTTAACTCAGTATGGAAGATTTACCTTGGGTATATATAGGTGGTGAACCGCACAGTTTCCAATAGGAGTACGTTGTAGCCTCTCCTAGCGTAGCCAGTGGCGAGGGCCCGCGTGTGAATGAACACTGTACTGTCCAGGAAACCCACTATGTACAACACTGTTGGCTTGTTCTTGAGGTCTGCAAGGAAATTTCGAAATTAGTATTTAGATAGATTGAAAAAAATTATTGCTCCAAAAAAAAAACGTTTTACATAAACAGACAATAAGTAATGTACATGAGCGCCAAAGGCGGACTTATCCCTTAACAGGGATTTCTCCCAGGCAACCTTTGGATGTTTGAGAGTTTCTATTGTAATTTATTTAACACACTAGACTAGACATCTAACTATCAAGAGAAGAGAAAAAAAGGACTGGACACAGCCTGTGCTGAATATATAGTGAATATTTAATTAGATTCAGCGCTGTATTTAAGTCCAGCCCTACATATATAATTTCTATCTATCTATCAATAGCCTAGTAACTTCGCTCGATAGTAAAAAATCATGAACATGCATCTGAATTTAGTTATGAAAACGTATTTAAGGCAACAACGTGACCAAATCAAAGCATTGGAAAAATTTATTTTATTTCTTGAATATATAACATCCGTAGCTTTTTACTTTTGTGTTTCGATCCGTAATTTTTTAATACAAAAATCAAAACCTAATTTTTGATAGATTAATTGTGTTGCATCCTACTCCAACCAGCGAAAGCGGCGCATTGAAAGAGTAGTGCGGGTGAATACGGGTTGACAGGCCCTTAAATAATAATAAATTCTCTCTCACCAATATTTTTATCACTCGCGATAGATCTAGGGGCGTTGCTGTAGCTGAACCTTTTCCGATAGAGGCCGTCGTCTGTAACCTGATGCACGACCACCTGGAGCTCCTTCAGGATCTTCGGGGAGATCGTGGCGTTCTTCATCACACCTGGACCTGGAAAGGCATTACGCGGAATTGTTTAGGTTGTCAGCCTCGATAGCTCAGTGGTGCAGACAGTCGACTGTCGCTATTGATGGTTAAGCAACGCTGAGCGCGGTCCAGGGTGGGTGGGTGACCGCTCGACCGTGGTTCGGATTCCACGTAAAATTGTAGGTCCCTTCCCTTCTTATCTTACTATTTAGGTGGTAGGGTTTATCCCGCCCGGGTTGCTTGCTACCACCGCACTGAATGAAAAGTAGGTCGAAACGGCTTTTTTTTATTTATGTAAACTGACACGGTTGGCTACATCACCTACAACATCCGTGATGTCAGCCCGTAACACCGGGTGAACTAGGTGGCATGTCAGTGCTTCAAGGTTCCCTTCATTCGATGAATCTTTGAATTTGAGGTAGATTTTCGACGAAAGGGGTACCTTATGTATGAGTCAGTCAGTCTGCCATACCATAAGTCACAGTTCTGATGATAGAATCCATGAGAATAGCATTAAACTCTTAAATTTGCGTGTGCAAAATGGGCGAATAATTATATACCACGCCAACCTGTGGTACCGTGTGGGGTCGGTACTTTAAAAGAATAGCCCCACTGCATCTCTCCCCGTGTATGTCGTAAAAGGCGACTAAGGGATATGACTCCCTTGACCCCTTCTTATATTACTAGGTGGTTAGGGTTTATCCCGCCCGGGTTGGTACCACCGCACTGAAGGAAAGGTCGGTCGAAACGGCTATGTAAATAGTTTGTGTTTTCCGTCCAGTTCAGTGTAGCCGGCACGACCGAAGGGAAGCACTGACGTGGCACCAAGTTCACCCGGTGTTATGGGCTGACATCACGGATGTTGCAGGTGATGTAGCCAACCGTGTCAGTTTCTATAAAAAAAAAACCTGTTTGATGATTCTTGTTTTATTGTCAGGGGTTGTAGTGGAGGATTTAGTGCGATATACCCTGCATTTTTACTTAGAAGGCTCATACTTGCAACAGTTGTTCCTTAGGTGCTCCTGAGTGGATTTCCACCGGTAGACATCGGGGGTCACCGCGGGGGTGGCGGGGGGAGGGGGTGGAAGTTTGCTTCTGCCGCGCTTCACTTTGTACCCTATTCCTTCAAAACTATAGGTATTAGGGCAAGTGTGATGTCATTTTCGGATAACTCAAGGACGACGGATTCATTTATGGAAGAAACATTTTGCCTTTCTAAAAAAAAAATATAAATATTAGGCAAAACTCACAAAACATGAAAATAATTTTTTTAAATAAACGTCGTTTACTTTTGAACTACTAAAGATAAAGATAAATAAAAAATATTTGCTAAAAGCTGCATTTACCAGGATTACAAATATATAAATTTTATTGGGATGGAGTAATAATAAGTGAGTGAAAAAAATTTCAAAACAGTGCCGTGTATTTACATTTTGAGGCGAACATCGTGCTAAGATGCGTAGTGAATTGAAAACAGTACCTAGGTGATACGTGATAATTATTATTATTATACATTTGTAAAATTATTGCTAATTAAACATAAAATTATTCACATACACACACACACCCACCCTCACATACACACACACATACCTACCTTACCCATGTTTGTGATTGCTACCTAAAGTAAATGCTTTATATTATTACCATGTCGTCATTTTAGATTTTTGGAAACTGACACGGTTGGCTACATCACCTACAACATCCGTGATGTAAGCCCATAACACCGGGTGAACTAGATGCCATGTCAATGCTTCCCTTCATTTCGCGCCGGCTACACTGAACTGGACGGAAAACACGAACTATTCACATAGCCGTTTCGACCGAAGTTCTATTAATTTCATAAAGTTTTAACAGTTTATATTAGTTATATTAATTAAAAAGTCGTTCCGGAAGTGACGTAGAAGTTCTGAAAAGGGGGGCCCATATGGCGAACAAAGAAGTATCCACTTCAAAAAAATATTAGTAAATCTACATGTCATAAAAAATAACGACGTATTTTTCAATCGTCGTCATTGCCTTTTCGAGCCGCCCTTCAGTCGCTGACACCAAACTCTCAGTTAAAGCGGGAAAGGCCTCCCATGCTTCAAAAGCACTTTTCTTGCCTTTTCAGCTGAAGCAAGAGACAGCGTCACACCCAGAAACGCATGAAACAGAGGCAAGGCCCTCGCTCGCTGTGGTACTGTAAAAAAATTGCATTATAATATAAAGCATCTATTGTGTCTATACTTAATATAGGTATAGGTAATGCAAACATTTAAGTCTTTACATCATGGCAGCAAAGTTACTGGCGGAAAGCAGTGGTTCCGTACCGCTGAAGGCCGGGAGGACTGGAGGAAAACTGGAGAGGCGTATGTCCAGCAGTGGACGCTTACACGCTGACTGCGAAGGTACTGGTGGTGTTTTCCAGTACCTATGTGCACCCACAGCTCTTCTAGCTGAGGTAATTTTTGCACCTGTGCAACTGCTAGCACTACGACATCGGTATCTACAGTACGTAGCATAATTTTTGTTAAGCCCATCATGCGAGTATCCGCCTCTTCATGATTACACGGGGCTAATCGCTGTGTGTCACGGGCACGGGTGATGTTGGTGAAAATATTTGGCCCATCCGTGATGCAAACTTCTTTCCCATTCTCAATTTCGTTTTCGTAGGATTGGCAGAGTATTGAAAGCAAGTGAAACAGTCCTTCTTTGTTTGAATTGTCCCTTAGGAAATTCCCCCAGCCTTTAGGTATTTTGGCCGTAGCAGACACCAGTGTTTTTTGTCCAGTGCCACGTTTTTCTCTGGTTATATTTTTTAGACTGTCGCTCTTATACGCTCGCTTATATACGCTCTTAAACGCGGCGGCGCGGCGGCGCACGTACGGTGCGGCGCGGGGGCCGACTAAAATCATACGCACCCCGCAGCTATCCCCCGCCCCCTCGGCTCTAATGGATATAGGTAAGTAGGCATAGGTACGTACTTACTACGTACCTACCTAATAAATAATCTACAAATTAATAGAGTAGTTAATTAGTAATTAATAGTCGAGTCGGCGACTGTCCTCCTGTGAAACTTGGAAGCGAAACCCTACCACACACTAGCTCCGTGCGTTATGTAGGAATGCACTTAGATAGGAGGCAGACATTCAAAGAGCACATCAGGTGCAAAAGACAGGAACTGAACCTACGGCTCAACAAACTGCACTGGCTGATAGGCAGAGCCTCTAAACTGAGCACATCCAACAAACTCCTCATCTACAAAGCGGTCATCAAGCCGGTGTGGACATATGGCATACAGTTGTGGGGCACTGCGGGCAACAGTAACATTGAGATCTTGCAGAGATTCCAAAACAAAGTGCTTCGAAACATATCAAACGCACCATGGTTCTCTAAAAACGATGGCATACACGAGCATCTCAAAGTGATGAGCATAAAAGCTGAGATCCAGTCGAATTGTACCAGATACAAGACGAGGCTAAAAAATCACCCAAATATTCTGGCCACGGCACTCCTGGATCACACACGCCCTGGAAGGCTGAAACTACACCAAGTGTTGACCCTAGATCTTCGACACTAACAACCAAAAGGGAGAGCCGTCAATGGATGGCTCACCTCAAACGCCATACCCCAAACAACAAATAATCTGCTTATGGTAGAGTTCCGATGGCAGATGGCTAAATCAGAAAAAAAAATTATAGAACTAATATAAACTGTTAATAGAACTTTATGAAATTTATAGAACTTCGGTCGAAACGGCTATGCGAATAGTTCGTGTTTTCCGTCCAGTTCAGTGTAGCCGGCGTGAAATGAAGGGAAGCAATGACATGGCACCTAGTTCAGCCGGTGTTATGGGCTGACATCACGGATGTTGTAGGTGATGTAGCCAACCGTGTCAGTTTCCATAAAAAAATGACGACATGGTAATAAATATAAAGCATTTACTTTAGGTAGCAATCACAAACATGGGTAAGGTAGGTATGTGTGTGTGTATTTGAGGGTGTGTGTGTGTGTGTATGTGAATAATTTAATGTTTAATTAGCAATAATTTTACAAATGTATAATAATAATAATTATCACGTATCACCTAGGTACTGTTTTCGCTATGTTAGCCTCAAAATGTAAATACACCGCACTGTTTTGAATTTTTTTTTTCACTCACTTATTATTACTCCATCCCAATAAAATTTATATATTTGTAATCCTGGTAAATGCAGCTTTTAGCAAATATTTTTTATTTATCTTTATCTTTAGTAGTTCAAAAGTAAACGACGTTTATTTAAAAAAAATATTTTCACGTTTTGTGAGTTTTGCCTAATATTTATATTTTTTTGTATAGAAAGGCAAAATGTTTCTTCCAGAAATGAATCCGTCATCCTTGAGTTATCCGAAAATGACATCACACTTGCCCTAATACCTATAGTTTTGAAGGAATAGGGTACAAAGTGAAGCGCGGCAGAAGCAAACTTCCACCCCCTCCCCCCGCCACCCCCGCGGTGACCCCCGATGTCTACCGGTGGAAATCCACTCAGGAGCACCTAAGGAACAACTGTTGCAAGTATGAGCCTTCTAAGTAAAAATGCAGGGTGTCCATACAAACTATCGCACTAAATCCCCCACTATTGAGGTCGGTTATTTAATAAAAACCGGCCAAGTGCGAGTCGAACTCGCGCAACGAGGGTTCCTTATCGCCATGTCATGGTTAGCGCCACTCACGCTATCTATGGCGTGATGGATCCTACCAAGGGAGCCAAGTGGACGGTGCGGAAATGCCCGTTATTTAAATGTCATGATTAGTTAAAATGCTTCACACTCTATTCGGTAGATGGCGCGCGCGCATCTTTTTGGTTTCTTCTATGGAAACGCCCGTGATTTTTTTACTTTTTCTTATTTTTCTTATTTGTTGTTATATCGGCCATAGTAACACATATTCTGTGAAAATTTCAACGCGCTACCTATTACGGTTCAAGAGATACAGCCCTCGGACAGACAGACAGACAGACGGCGTAGGCCTAGCATTAGGGTCCCGTACGACGGATACGGAAACCTAAAAGGATTATGTTCTATCTGAACACGGGCACTATCGTCTGTGCTTCCATGGCGCAGCAGGTGTGATTTTGTGATTATATTTGTGGGTAAAACCCTTGCGGCTCTTTCCTTTTCAATTTCCTCGTCTAACCTGTTTATCTGCCACTGGACGGAAAAAATTCCAAAATTCGTAAGCCGGATTAGGGTCGATCTTACCGCTTCCTGTTGAGTATATCTTAACATTTATTTGTCTGTTAAATTAATATCATCTACATATAAAGGTATTACAGGTAGTTTTTTTTTGTAGGTTTAATTTATAAGTTATTTTAGTTTAGATTTATTATATTTCTTAATTTTAGTTTAATTTTATTGTATTAGTTTATTTTGATTAATTTAAATATTGAATTATTAAGAAGTCAACTAGTGAATGACAGATGGTATTGTTATCTGGTAATTACATTTATTAGTTATCGTTACCGTGTGGGGCCGGTACTTAAAAAGAATAGCTCCACTGCATCTCTCCCCGTGCATGTCGTAAAAGGCGACTAAGGGATAAGGACAAGACGTCTTGCTAAAGGGCGACGGGCTCGCCACCTCTCACCTTGGCACGGTACTTCCATCGAGTCATGCAGCAGGTGGGTCTTCGTGCCTTACTTGCTGCTTGATCGATTTAATCTTGTTCGAATACTTTGCGAAACGTGGCGGTCGGTGTTGTGCTGTAATTTACTAGAGTACTTGCAGCACAACACCGATTACTCTGCTTACCCCGATTGTCGGGATTCAGCGTGTGTGATATGTAGTTATCTACATTTCTCATACAGCTAACACGAGTTAACAGCAGCAAAAATTTTAGCCGAAGGTGGCCTTAGTCTGCGTGGCTATTCCACAACAATAATAGCGCGCAAAGGCGGACTTATCACTAGAAGATATTTATTCTAGTCAATCTTTAGGTGATAAGAGTAAGTGGAGAAGAATCGAAGTATAAGGGGTGGTGCAGTTCAGACAGGAAAGCAATAACATACAATATTGCTCATGAAGCAGCCGCAAGGCTCATGTACCGTGTGGGGTCGGTACTTAAAAAGAATAGCCCCACTGCATCTCTCCCCGTCGCATGTCGTAAAAGTCGACTAAGGGATCGTCAGCCTCGGCAGCTCAGTGGTGCGGTCAGTTATTGGATGGGTGACCGCCCGACCGTTGGAGGCTGACCGTGGTTCGGATTCCACGTTAAACTGTAGGTCCCTTCCCTTCTTACTTCACTGGGTGGTAGGGTTTATCCCGGCCGGGTTGGTACCACCGCACTGAGCGAAACGTCGGTCGAAACGGCTATGTAAATAGTTCGTGTTTTCCGTCCAGTTCAGTGTAGCCGGCGCGAAATGAAGGGAAGCACTGACATAGCACCTAGTTCACCCGGTGTTATGGGCTGACATCACGGATGTTGTAGGTGATGTAGCCAACCGTGTCAGTTTCCATATAAAAAAAAAAAAGGCCAGTTTGGGCGATAGCTATTACTTTTACATTGTAATGCAGAATACATAATAAACTTTTTGAACTTTTTGAACTTTGAACTTTAATATACATAATGATACAATAATGATTATTACATTATAACAAAACGCAGTGCTTTGATGTTAAACTAATCCACCTATATCTATCTACCCTATAAAACCATGCGTACCTATACAAATATATAAGGTGCTTCGTTATTGATGTCAAAAACTTCGGGAGGGTTACATACTCACTCAAACAAACACTTTACGCAAAAAAAAAAAAAATCACAGATCTCGTGCATTACACGACCTTCGAGGTACATTGAAAATGAACTCAACAAAATAAAAAAAAGTATTACATTTATATATTTTTATTATTTTTCAAAAACACAAGCAGCTTAAAAATGTAAACTAAAATTTAGACAGAAAAAGAGATAAGCTTGACATTATGTCTAACTAAAGTAACAAATTAATAAATATCAAATAATATTTTATATTATTATTATTTAATTTTTATATTTTATTAATATTATATTTATATGTAAAAATCATATACTTTAATGCTACTACTCAGATTAGTCCGCGCGCCGCACATACCTCCCGCGGTATTCAAAATTCCGCCGCATAAAGGATAAGCTACAGCCTAGACCCTGAGAGATAGCGAGGTCCCGTTTTTTGCAAATTGTAGCCCAACTCAATACCCCGAGGGCTTTTTTCATTTTTTCGATATCGTTTTTCGTTTTCGAGAAATCGCCGATTCAATGAGAGAAGACACCAAAAAATCAGGTCATTTTTCGACATTTTTTTATTTTTTTTTTAAAGTTTTTGTAAAAACCAATCATATATAGACCCTTGCAAACCCGAAACGTAACGTAGGCACACACACCGCACACGTAGGTAGGTAGGTAGGTAGCTAGTTTTAGAGCGGCGGCAGCGGCGCGCTGACAAAAGGCCTAGTAACCTTGTGACTTACTTACAACAAACAGCTGTTTTGCGTTTGAACATAGTACGGTCATTGACACCGTACAATGCAAGTTACCTACTGTTACACACAGGTCTAGTCACCTTGTGACTTACTTACAACAAACAGCTGGTCTGCGTTTGAACATAGTACGGTCATTGACCCCGTATAGCAAGTTACCTACTGGTACACACAGGTTGATCTTTTAAATGTTTAGGTAGCAAACATGATTTCTCGAAAAGTAATGCTAAAACATGAAACCTTTTCCGCGTAAAGTGTTTACCCGAGTGTGTATGTAACCCTCCCGAAACCTTTGACATGAATAACGAAGCATGAGTACATAATGATTAAAAAATAAGTCAAGTGAGAGTCGAACTCGCGTGGAGAGGTTTTCGTACACCGACGTGTCCCGCCGCGATCTAGAACAACTGCAACTTCGTAGGGATGTCGGCGCCCTAAGTGTGTTCTTTTGCTTATTTCACGGGGAGTGCTCTGAGGAGCTGTTTAACGCGATTCCGCCGTCCCCTTTCCACCTCCGTACAACGCGCACTGGGCAGGGTTTGTATCCCTATACGCTGGACATACCGCGGATGCGTACCAATCGGTTCTGCAGATCCTTCCTCCACAGAACCGGAAAACTCTGGAACGTTCTCCCTGCCCACATATTTCCCCCCAACTCCCAAGTATAGTCTCGGGTCTTTCGAGAGAGGCGTGAATGGGCACCTGTCAGGCCGGCATGGCATTCGCAGCCCCTGCATGCGATCGAATGTCCATGGGCGTCGCTAGACATCTTACGGGCGGCTCGGCGTCACATTTCGCGCTTACTATTAAAAAAAAAACATAGGATTTTCGTTTATGTTTTCCTGTAAACTATCGATGTTTGTATATTTTCCATAAAAACTTTAAAACTATGCATTTGAAAATTTATAAAAAATATATTTGTATCTTTTATAGTGAGCCCTTTCTATTGATACTAGACGCATTTGAAAAAAAATGCATTTTTTTTTGCAGCATTTTTCCGTCAGCTTGTTTCTATCATACTTCATACTTCTTTCACTGTATTTTATTCCTCATCTAATCATCACCCAAAGGTTGACTGGAAGAAATCACATGCAGTGATAAGTCCGCCTTTGCGCACTTCTGTATCAGTTTGTTCTACTCGTGTACTGTTCTTCTTTCCATTGTGTGCAATAAGTTTCTATTCTATTCTATTCTATTCTATCGCCATTCAGAGGGGGCGTCCGTTCCGTCCTAGCGACAATGTGTTTGGCCCCTATAGAGGACATGTTTTATTTATAAGTTGTGTTTGTTGTTGTTTCTTTGTTTTGAGTTTAATAAAATATAATTCAACATTTGAAAAAATATATATATACATACATACATATCACACACGCTGAATCCCGACAATCGGGGTAAGCAGAGTAATCGGTGTTGTGCTGCAAGAACTCTGCTAAATTACAGCACAACACCGAGCACCACATTTCGCAAAGTATTCGAACAAGATTCAATAGATCAAGCAGTAAGTAAGGCACGAAGACCCACCCGCTGCATGTGACTCTACGAAAAAAAATATATGTTGTTTAAATTTCTAATTTATCCCCCAAAATCGAAATTCGGTCATTTACGCTGTACGTCCGTGATTGGGTCATTAAACTCTATAGATGTGCAAAATTTCAACTTTTTTCGTCCAGTAGATTTGGAGAAAATAAGCTGTGACTGACGAAAAGACAGACAGATAGACACAGGAGAGATCCTATAAGGGTTCCGTTTTCTCTCTTTGCCTTTCAATAGTAGGTAACGATACGCTAAGGGGTGTATGTGTATCAGATACTGATCACGTTCCCATACCACTTTTTTTTTAAGATATAAAAATCATTCGTTTAAAGGTGAAATACGCGTAGGTTTTTTATATCGTAAAAAAAAACATTGGTATGGCAACGTGATCAGTATCTGATACACATACACCCCTTAGCGTATCGTTACCTACTAATGAAAGACCTTATAATATACCTATGCAGATGTATGTAGATGATATAAGGAAAATTAAATAATTAATACTTTGTCATTGTCACTAAGGTAGGTAATTTTAATTTATAATCGATTGACATTAATCATTTAATTAACTAAGTGTGTCGTGTGAATTAATCACCTTGCGTATTAACTATATTACTTTGTAAATTTTCCTGCTACCTATTATACATATTCTAGCTTTTGTCTGCAGCTCCGTTCGCGATATTGTCGGATTTGAGCAGTCCCGGCTTTTTTTTTTGTGGATACTGACATGATTGACTACATCACCTACAACATCCGTGATGTCAGCCCGTAACACCGGGTGAACTTGGTGCCACGTCAGTGCTTCCCTTCATTTCTTGTCGGCTACACTGAACTGGACGGAAAACAGGAACTATTTACATAGCCATTTCGACCGACGTTTCGCTCAGTGCGGTGGTACCAACCCGGCCGGCATAAGCCCTACCACCTAGTAAGGTAAGAAGGGAAGGGGACCACGCTCAGCATCCAACGGTCGAGCGGTCATCCATCCAAGTACTGACTGCGCTCAGCGTTGCTTAACAACTACAGTCGACTGACCGCACCACTGAGCTACCGAGACTGATGAATTTCCTTATCCCTTAACCGACTTTTACGACGTGCGATGTAGAGACTAGATGCAGTGGGGCTATTCTTTTTAAGTACCGACCCCACACGGTACAAGTTGTTATACAAGGCTTATCCATATGGGCAATGCAGGCAACTGCCTAGGAGTGCAGCACTGCCTAGGGGCCCCGCGGCCCGGGAGACAATTAAGTCTTCTTCTTTTTTAGGGTTCCGTATCCGGTACGGGACTCTATTACTAAGCCTACGCCGCCGTCTGTCTGTCTGTCCGTCCGTCCGTCCGTCCGTCCGTCCGTCCGTCTGTCCGAGGGCTGTATCTCATGAACCGTAATAGGTGGCCTGTTGAAGACCTGCCGCTCTTCAGGGGGCGAGCACGGGATTCCATACCGGAAACAGCCTGTAGGAGTCTTCAGAGAAGACGACAGAGAAGACTTCTACAGGCTGTCTCCGGTATGGAATCCCGTGCTCGCCCCCTGAAGAGCGGCAGGTCTGGCAGTGTGCACCAGCAGCAGCTGGAGGACACCGTCAGTACATTCTGCTCCTCGGCGGAGGTTCGGAACGCAGCCCAAGCCGAATTGGTGCCTACCCACAGCTGCAACTACAATATTCGCAGCCGCTCGCGGTTGACAGGCAGTGTTCTGTTAACCGCGGGCCCGACCGCAGCCAGGCACTCGCCCTGAAGATGGACTGCACGTGCCAGTCCGAAACTTCGGCCACAATGACCGCGAATTCAAACCATGTTAAGCCAAATACCAACCAAAATATTGATATCCATGGTAGACTAAAAGTATTCATACGCCATAGATGGCGTGAGTGGCGCTAACCATGACATGGCGATACGGAACCCTCGGTGCGCGAGTTCGACTCGCACTTGGCCGGTTTTATTAAACCAGTGGCAACCAAACGAATAGGGAATTCGTTTATTACTTACTGCCAGTATTCAGTGACGGCGCTGCACGGTATAAATTAATGATTACTTATAAATTATAATACAACAAAATAATTTTGAAAGGAACGAGACATTTTAAGTTACTAGTTTGCTTGCATGCACAAATTCTGGTAGACACACACAGTTATATATAAATAAGAAGATGAAAGTAAATAAATAAAACATTATACATATATATATTTACAGTCTTAAGTCATTGCATTTTATAAATTTTAATATATACAGGCTGTTTCAGGGTAGGGTTTCGTAACTTCAGGGTTCGAAAGGGGTCCATATTTGAAGACGAAAAGCTCTGAAACTTTTTCCCAGATTCGGTCATTTTATAGTACTTTTTGGTGAAAATCGTTTCATCGAGCTTTGGTGGACGGTTAACGTCCGTCTTTATTAAATAAAAATAAAATTACTAACTTACATGTTTAACTAGTAGGACTGATATGAAAAAAAGTACGGAATTTCGATTTGAGTGATAAGGATTTACCGTGTGGGCCCGGTACTTAAAAATAATAGCCCCACTGCATCTCTCCCCGTGCATGTCGTAAAAGGCGACTAAGGGATAAGGACAAGATGCCGTGCTAAAGGGCGACAGGCTCGCCATCTCTCACTTTGGCATGGTACTTCCACCGAGTCATGCAGCAGGTGGGTCTTCGTGCCTTACTTGCTGCTTGATTGATTGAATCTTGTTCGAATACTTTGCGAAACGTGGTGGTCGGTGTTGTGCTGTAATTTACCAGAGTTCTTGCAGCACAACACCGATTACTCTGCTTACCCCGATTGTCGGGATTCAGCGTGTGTGATATGTATGTATGTATGATAAGGATTTTTTTCTTCTAATAATGAGTACTTTCTATTCCTGAAGTTTCTCAAGCCTATCCTGAAACATCCTGTATATTATAACATGGCAATTGTTATTACTCAGTATCGTTTGTATGATAATATAGGGAATGGAATTTTAAAAGAATGTAAAGTGGCATGGCATATAACGGAGGGTAATTAACCGCGAGGGTAATTGGACAAGACAATTAAGTCAAAGTAGTTTTAATTTGACGCTTTCGTTTTTTTTTTATGAAAACTGACACGATTGGCTACATCACCCATTACATCCGTGATGTCAGCCCATAACACGGGGTGAACTAGATGCCATGTCAATACTTCCCTTCTATCGTGCCGGCTGCACTGAACTGAACGGAAAAAACGAACTATTTAAATAGCCGTTTCAACCGACCTTTCATTCAGTGCGGTGGTATAAACCCGAGGCTGGTTACACCCTACCACCTATAGTAAGGTAAGAAGGGAATAGACCAACAGTTTTACGTGGAATCCGAACCACGGTCAGCCTCCAATGGTCGAGCGGTCACCCATCAATCCCATGACCGCACCAAGAATCGCATCACGGAGCCACCGAGGCTGACTTTACGTTAGTATACGTTTGTAACCCAGATATAACTTTATAAGTTCATGGGTGTAGTACTCAACCAGGTCAGGTTCAATAAAAAAACCGGCCAAGTGCGAGTCGAACTCGCGCACCGAGGGTTCCGTATCGCCATGTCATGGTCAGCGCCACTCACGCCATCTATGTATTAGTTAAAATGCTTCATACTGTTTTCGGTAGATGGCGCGCATACACTTTTTAGTTTCTTGTTTGGGGAACCCCGTGAATATTTTACTTTTTCTTATTTTTATTATTTGTTGTTCTAACGCCCATAAAAACACATATTCTGTGAAAATTTCAACGGGCTACCTATTACGGTTCAAGAGATACAGCCCTCGGACAGACAGACGGACAGACAGACAGACATACAGACAGACAGACACACCTAAGAATAAAATATAAGCTTAAAATATACATACAGAGCGTGCACTCATAAACTGCGCACACGCAATGCTGGGCATCCTCGAGCGTGCCGCCGCGCCGGCCGCCAGCCGTACTGGTAAGTGGTAAGTAATGTAATTTAATTACATACTTGCATTTAGTTAAGTCAGTGGCAGGGTTATTCATACAAGAACTTAGAATATAGGTATTATGGCACGCATAAAGTGTTGCATTGTGGCTTTTAGCGATCAATAAAATGTTTGATGTCCATGTTAAATAAAAAAACCTGCCAAGTGATATAGATAGTACTAATAATAAATCTGTAAGGGATGGTCATGGAGTAAGTTACTTTGTTTTATGAGATATTGAGTTTGTGTAGACTCTGTGTAAATAGAGTACCTATAATAAAACAAAATTGCCGATTTTTAGAAATATTTTCTGTATGTATGTATGTATGTTCCTCCATAACTCTTAAACCGTTCATCCGAATTCGATGAAATTTAGTATAAGCACTTTTAACTTTGCATGACACAGGATTCAGGATAGGCTAAATAAAATTCACTTCCGGTTACGCTAAGATGCGGCTCTCATGCAAACAGAATTGTTCCGTGCGCGAAATATTTCTTATATATTTACTACTTTCTTCTTTTTTTAAATATGAATTTCACGCGAGCGAATCCGCCGGAAAATGTTCGCATGGAATTTTCCAATGCACAGAAATTGTTCCACCGCCCGGCCGATCGGCTTCCCGCGCATGCGTGAGCAGTGCAGTGGCCGGCGCTTGCGCAGACCGAACCAGTTGAACGAGTGCACTGTTCATGGCACTGTTAATGCACGGCCGGGTGTCACGGTAATGCGGTCGTCGTACTTGAGCGGGGACCTCTGAAGGTCGATCTGTCCCCAGATATAGGTAAACGCGACAATTTACGTGCATACCTACAGGTCGGTTAACTAAAGCTGGCACGTACACAGTACTCACACCAATGCAACGTCATGTGCGACGGACGTCACCCGCAGCTTGGCCGAGTGCGAGTGAGACAGATCGGGTTTTCGTGATGCGTATAGTGCGACGTCACCCGTGCGCTTACACACACACAAACACTACGCAAGCCGTGCCAGCTTTAGTTAACCGACCTGTACACCTGCTGCTTCACTGTTCGGAACCGGTGTAAAACTGTAGGTCCCTTCCCTCGCCCCTTACTAGGAGAGTAGGTTAAAATTGTAGCAGACTGGATTGGTACCACCGTACTGGATGTAAGATGGCCGCATAGTAGGCTTGGTTGTGTTCTCCTCTAGTCCACCAGTATAGCCAGCAATTCAGGGAAGTCTCCGGTATGGCACGTACCTTCTCGGAGGTGATATTGGCTTGTCGGAGCATGCGCTTTGGCCCCTCCGACCCAGCCACCCATAAGGAATTAAAAAAAAAAAAAATTCTTTGACCACGCGAGATAAAATTTTTATTCATGCCTATTTATTGTTGCTAAATAATCCACACACACACACACCACACGCCGTATCCCGATAATCGGGGCAAGTAGAGTATTCGGTGTTGTGCTGCAAGTACTCTTGTAAATTGCAGCACAACACCAACCACCACATTTAGCAAAGTATTAGGACCAGATAACTATCAAGCAGCAAGTAAGGCAAGACGACCCACCCACCCGCTGCATGACTAGGTGGAAGGACCGTTCCATGGTGGCTAGCCCGTCGCCCTTTAGCACGGCACCTTGTCCTTATCCCTTTGTCGCCTTTTACGACATGCACGGGGAGAGATGCTGATGCCCTGCAGATGCAAAGTCTACGACTCACATAAATATAGAAATAATTAAAACGGAAAGGGTCTTTTTTATAAATATACCGCTTAAAATTATTTTTTATTAATTTTCTTGAGGCAAGATTTTTAATTTTGTGTCCACATAGCAACACTGTAACTTCGAATAGATTAACAAGTAAACGACTCATAAATGGTTAGATCCCACTTGCGGTGAACATTGACATAGATAGCGCCCACTTGGAACAATTAACGTGACCCAGTCGCCCTTCGACCGGTGGTGGTTAGTTGGAGTGGCCCTTGTGCTGAAGAAGTTAACTTGACCTAGAATTTGACAGCTACTATACTTAACGAACAGTTGCAATACATTAGCCAATTACCGAGGAATGGAGAAAATACATCATCTATGGAATGGGGCTTAATCTCGCGCTGGCGCGCTGTCGATTTTATTTTCTCTTATAACTCGAGAACCAAACAATCAATTTATATGCAGTTCTCACTCACCCATTATGGCACATTTTAAACAGCCAATGGATACTAATCACACGGGCTTTAAACGCAATTTTCTTTTCCTTAGCAAGAAAGATAGCTCTGTATTTTGCAAGAAAAAAAAGTTTGAGAGTTTTTGAGAAAATCGCAAAAAACCGCTTAAAATAGCCGTTTTTAGGGGGTTTAAAAATGTAACACTTAAATATATTTCTAAATATATATTTTAAACCTTTCTGTTTTATTTTACTTTTCTTTTCTGTTTTTTTTATTGTTTCAAAAAAGTGAAAAATTTGGGAGTTATGATTTTTTTTTTATTTTCCGTTTTTGTAAGTAGTTAAAATGGTTTTCGTGTACTTGAAAAATTAAAATTTTTAATTTTATAATTTTTAAAATTTTTGAAAATGTTTGTCTATTTTTCAAAATTGAAATATTTCAGTATGAAAAAGCAAGTAAATTACAATCACATTTTTAAATATGAATGCATGTTAGTATTTAGAGGAGTAGAAGTAATTATATAGTGAACAGGTGCACGCTGTCAGAATCTGGAGTGCGTTCGCTCGCTGAGTTCGTCGCTTCAGCCACTCCAGGATATTTCACGCTCACAGTCGGCGACTCGATATACGCTTATATTTGAATACGCCCTTAAAGTTATTTTCAATATACCCGAAGGTGTTCAGTGTACCAGAATGCATGAGATCTGTGATTTTTTTTTACATATTATTGTCACATAGCTGTGCCCGCGGCTCCGCCCGCTCTCATATTTCACTTCACTGCTAACCTCATAAGCCATTTAGCGTGATAGTAAGTAGCCTATAGTTGATGGGAAGAATCAAGCTATCCGTAGAATTTTGTTTTATTAAAATCGGTTCAGTGGTTCTCGAGTTATAAGCGGACAGACAGACATACACTCAGACACTCAGACACTCAGACAGAAAGCAGACGTTGGATTTTATTATAGGTAAGGAAAGGATAAGGAAGCATTTTAGTGACTAGTCACATATATAACACCACCGCTTACAGTCTATCGAAAACACAGATTGAGAGAAAGATTAACAAATTTGCTGAGAGTTCTGACTGCAAAGACTTATTAATTAAGTGAATCAGGTGTAAATAGCCTTTGCCAAACTAGATACATAATTATGTTAGTATATTAAACATACCTACTACAAACAATGTAGTATAATTGTCAAAAAAAAAAAATGTATGAATATTAAGATACTTGAAGTATCAAGTTGTCAATGGATTAATAAAATTGAGGTACTAATCGTACCTAGTCAAGCGTTAACTAATTATGCAGTCAGGTAAGTAGTATATACATAGGTATACCATTCAGATAACATGCTTCCAATTGGAGCAGGCCAGTCTCCATAAACAGCACCCGTTCACGAGCATCACGCCACATCATTGATTGATTAGTTCTCGAGTTATAAAAGAAAATAAGATTGACTTTACAGAAGTTATTGCACTTTATTAGTTATAGCTTTTGCCCGCGGCTTCGCTCGCGTGAAATTCTTATTTAAAAAGAAGAAAGTAAGTAAGCCCGCTACCGTACTTTAATTTCGGCGCGCGCAAAATTTCGGTTTGTATGGGAGCCACATCTTAGCGCAACCGGAACTGAATTTTATTTAGCCTATCCTGTGTCACTTATAGTAAAATGTGCTTGTACTAAGTTTCATCGAATTCAGATAATCGGCTTAAGAGTTATGGAGGAATATACAAACATACATACAGAAAATATTTCTAAAAATCGTCAATTTAGTTTTAGTATCATTCATAGAGTCTACAAACGCAATATCTCGTAAAACAAATTAACTTACTGCATGACCATCCCTTACAGATTTATTATTAGTATTGATTGATGATGAAGAATGAAGATACGACGCTTCCATTTGAACACATGCGGGATTTAATGTTCTGTGCTAATTACAATGGAGAAGTGTTGACAGTAAAATACTTAAGTAGAACTTGTAAGACGCTGGTCAAACATGAACGTCGTGGTTTGGTTTGTGATGTAACGCGTTTTTTTTTTATAAACGAAAATCATGACCGAATTGAAATGAAATGAAAATATATTTATTGTTCACCAGTCACAAAAGGGTCACAAAAGGTGAATTATTATAATTTTTTTTTATGGAAACTGACACGGTTGGTTACACCACCTACAACATCCGTGATGTCAGCCCATAACACCGGGTGAACTAGGTGCCATGTCAGTGCTTCCTTCATTCGATGAGTAATGAATTACATTGTTTTACCTACTCATCGCCAACATGTATTCAGGAGACAATGTATACAGCAGAATTTTTACAATGTATTCAATGGTTCCGTTCAGTTTAGTGTGTAGCCGTCACAACCAAAGTGAAGCACTGATATAGTACTTTTTTCCGAAAGGAACAAGGAATACCTAATTTATTTATTTATAATAATTATTACATATGATACATACATACCACACACGCTGTATCCCGACAATCAGGGTAAGCATAGTAATCGGTGTTGTGCTGCAAGAATTCTGGAAAATTGCAACACAACATCGACCACCACGTTTAGCAAAGTACTCGGACAAGATAAATATCAAGCAGCAAGTAAGGCACAAAGACCCACCTGCTGCACGACTCGGTGGAAGGACCGTGCCAAGGTGAGAGGTGGCAAGCCTGTCGCCCTTTGGCACGGCATCTCGTCCTTATCCCTTAGTCGCCTTTTACGTGATAGACGCAGTGGGGCTATTCTTTTTACATATCGTCAGCCTCGATAGCTCAGTGGTGCAGACAGTCGACTGTCGCTCCGGTCAGTACTTGGATGGGTGACCGCTCGACCGTTGGAGGCTGACCGTGGTTCGGATTCCACGTAAAACTGTACGTCCCTTCCCTTCTTACCTTACTAGTGGTAGGGTTCAACCCGTCCGGGTTGGTACCACCGCACTGAAAGAAACGCCGTTCGAAACGGCTATGTAAATAGTTTGTGTTTTCCGTCCAGTTCAGTGTGGCCGGCACGACCGAAGGGAAGCACTGACATGGCACCTGGTTCACCCGGTGTTATGGGCTGACATCACGGATGTTGTAGGTGGTGTATCCAAACGTGTCAGTTTGCATAAAAAAAAAATGGTATTACAGAATTACCCAATACATAATTATATAGGAATTACCGGTTTAGTTGTTTCATGCATGACTGTGTTTGCGAACTGCCGAACTGAGGAGGTAAATAATGTCGTACTCCGGAACCTGTGCAGTCAACTCACTGAGCAGTGTCAAGGCACGACTAACTGGTGAGTGGCGTAATAAGTTTGTTTGCGACTTGGGCACTACAAACAATGGATGAGTCTTCGCCCGGCGGTAGTTGTCAGGCTTCCTGCCGTGCACTGATACAGAAGCAAGCACCGAAGGGTTGGGAATGGAGCCGTTCAATAGTTTGTACACGTGAACAAGAAGTGACAGAGTCCTTCTCACTTCCGAAGTGTCATACATAACCCACCATGCCTGGGACATATAGTGAGGGATATAGAAAGGGATAGTGACCATACTGCTTTTTTTTAAATAATCTTAGAAATCGTCTCTGGACTTTCTCCACCATGAGAGTAGAAGTACTTTCATAGGGATATCAAACAATTGCATTCAACTCCAGTTTACAATGTACAAATGAATTATAGAGAAGGTTTACACTATTACGAAAGTCGGCCTATGGCTTGTCTGAGGACATATCCAAGGTTTCTAAAATAGGTTTAATTGCGATCATAGTATTGGACTGATGTAACAGATGTTAATTGACAGCGGACAGCGTGTAGTCGCATACAACAGGGGCTAATTACTTAGTGTATGTGATCACTGCACATTTAGGATCATTGAACAGAAGATTATTTTCAATACTCCATCGGTTAATAATGTCGATGTCGGATTGGAGAAGCTCATATCTGAAGGTTGTCATATTTCTAGGATGACTCAGCAAACAAAAGGCATAGCGCCGAGAAAACTAAAATTGGCCGTTAATAAACCGAAGAAAAAATAAGGGACCTAAGTTACTACCTTGACTGACGCCTGAACGCGTAAAGTATGAGTTGGACTGATAAGCTCAGTACTGCACGAACTGTTTTCTATCTCGAAAGTAGTCGGCGAAAAAGTTAAGCAATTTAGGTGTAAATCCCAAAATAGCTAGTTTCTGGAGAAAAATGTCGTTGTCAACTCTGTCGAAGGCTAGGCTGGTAGATTCGGTGGTTGTACCTAATCATGCCCCTTAAAAAAGGTAAGAAATTATGTGGTAGGTATTAAAATTTATTTAAAAAAACATAATTTTATGCAAATTTTTATTATAAATCAGTCACCCATAAATCAGTTTATACTTTGCATATAGTATATCCTGGAATTTAATTAGAAATTTTAATTTATTTTTTTACTTACAATAAGTTCTACATGTTAGTATTTAGTTTTTATTTATTTATTAGATTTATTTTATTTAATTAGCATTACTAGATTTTATGTAAATAACATAAATAATCAAACAATTAATCTTGTATATGTATAAACTTAAATTGTATTAGAAATTCGAAAATCGTGTTCTACGCCTGCCGCTCCCCGCGCATTCACTCTTCGAGAATATTAAGTATCATTTCCATTTATCACTTTGAATGTACATCTTGGAGGAATCTTCCAAAGCGATGAGATTGTAAAATGCCTTTCATTCTTGTTTCATCCAAAGTGTACGCTAAAGATGAACGATGAAACATATTGATCCCCGATCAAGTTTTGGTGATTTAGTCGTTCTCGTTCCCCGGGCCGATGATTCATCTAGAGCAGCGTTTCACAAATAGTTCTACGCTTACCCCCAGAGGTACGCAGGCTCAAGAGAAGGGGTACGCGTTGGCGCACTTAATGGCTACGCTTACCTCTACAATCATAAATTAAAGAGACAGGTTCCCACTTATCTCATTGGTGAAAATTGTCTCCAATTGTAGATTGGGACCAACAAAACATAGGTAATAAACAACATTATTACGTATGTAAAAATAACAAACAAATGAAAATGTAACGATAATATGTAACGGCCCGGTGGTGTAGTTGGTTATCGGGTTGGCGGCTCAAGCCAGAGACCCAGGTTCAAATCCTGGTCGGGATGTATTTTTTCCAATGATTTTCGATTTGCATTTTTCTAATTAAAATATAAATGAAAATTGTTTCATTGAAACATTGAAATGGGTACTTGATTCTCCAATAATTTGCCGCTGATCTATAGCGAAGACACTGTGAAAAATGTAACGGTCACAACACAACATCGATCACCACGTTTAGCAAAGTATTTGGACAAGATAACTATCAAGCAGCAAGTAAGGCACAAGGACCGACCTGCAAACGCAGTATCTCATAAAACAAAATGACTTACTCCATGACCATCCCTTAGATATTTATTATTTGTATTGGAATTTTTATGTTTCTGCACCGAAACATAAAAATTTGCGAATCGTAGGCAAGTAATGCTAAAGTTGAGCTGGTCAGTTCACCAGTTGGCTTCAGGGGGACTTAGAATCACAGTGTGACAAATCGTTGATATAACAGATTATTTATTAAACGTTTCCGACTCTATACATCAATCAATGGAATTAAAATATGTTAATAAACCAGTATATAAGGACAATTAAAAATAGGAGACGATATAAAGAATTATAGCTTATGCAAATTATTTTAATAAATATTTTTACGAAAAATGTTAAGCAGCTATACAATATTTTGCAAGTTACGCTTCTGAAAATAAAAAATCATTAGAGATCTTAAGAAAGGAAAAAAACTTGTGGAACGTTTCACCTAAGCCAATGAAGTCACTAAGTTATAGTATTATAAATCCATTATTTACAGTTCTAAGTCAATCCTTTCAAGAGGATACATTCCCTGATTAACTTAACATAAAGTATATACTTACCGTTATTTAAAAAGGGATGTCATAATGCTATTGGAAATTATCACCAGTGTCTTTGCTTCCTGTGTTTAGTAAAGTATTTGAAAAGGCTATAGAAAAAAAGGCTAATAAAATGTTTGAATGAAAATAACGTACTAAACTATAAATAAACAATTGGCCGTGGATTCCGCAAGGGCAGGCCAAGGGGAGATGCCATTGCAACAATGATAAAACTGCAATCCTAATCACATACGTTGCATTTTCTGTGATCTGTCCAAGGCTTTAGACTATGTTGTCATATTTTAATGAAATTGAAACATTGTGGCGTGACGGATAAAGAGTTGCGCCTTTGCAAATGTAAGTAAGAGAAATCAGAATGGCAATAAGTCAGAGGTAGAATGGATTTTTATGGGAGTTCCTCAAGGCTCCATACTGGGACCATTGCTATTTTTAATTTATGATAATGAACCTTTATTAAAGATGGTATTGAGCTAATAATTTTTGCCGACTATACATCAGTAGTTTTGAAAAACAAAGACGTTATTTATAGTTTCGACCGACCTTTTCATAATACGAAAAGAACAACATCGCTCATAGGAGGATTTATCTCTACGAGTTATTTCTTCCAGTCAACCCATTAGATTGGTTAATGTTATATTTTGTTTTAGGTTAATTACTTAGAGCTCGCAACCATACTACGTGACCGATTTTTCCCACTTTTTGACCCCCCCCCCCCCCCTTGTGACCTACCGTGGTATGTGCTCAGCCCCCCCCCCCCCCTCCCACCCCCATTTTCACGTAGTATTTAACTTTTTTTTATAAACAATTAAATATATTGTAAAATATAACTGTAACTACGTGACTTGGCACTAATGTGACTGACCGTGGTATTTTTCGAACCCCCCCCCCCCCCCCCCCCCCCCTAAATCTGTCACGTAGTATGGGTACGAGCCCTATACCAAATTTCGTTTCTCTAGATTTTATCAAAATAAATCACATAACCGCCTCAATTAACCCGTACTATGCCATCTAACCGCCAAGCTCACCCATACATGACAATTTATTTAACCGCCTATTTTATTAAGAGATAATTCAACCGGATAAATTCACCTGTAGGTCACAATTTAACCGGATACATTCACTTGTGGATAAATAAAAAAAAAAAGATTTATTTTGCATAATTAGGGTTCTCACTTAGTAGCAATTAGTTTCACCTTTTAATTTTCCATTCTAACTTGACTAGACTATTTAACCTGACCTAAGCTAACTTCACTTAAAGTTGTCAATACTCACAGTCAGAGAAGAGTCCTGCCGGTATCCCAGTGTTCTCCAGGGTCGGTTTACCGCACACGGCCATCACCACCACCGCAGCTATCGCAAGATACGCGGCTTTCATTTTGGACTTATTTACACGTTTTGTTTATTTGTTATTTATTATGATTTTTATTAGGTGCATAGGTGGGCTTATTTGTAGGTTGCTATTTCTTTCAGTCGATCTTGTTCACGATAACACTGCGCTGCAATACTTTTTATGAAGTGCGGAAGGTCAATTTATTGGAAAATGCTAATTATTTCAGAGAACCATCGTTCACAGTAAACTTTCACTATTCTGGTGTATACTTAAACACTAGATTAAAGTTCGTACGAATACCTCGTACAATCACTTCGTGCGTAAATTTGTGTACGCAAAATTTCGTACGAAAATTTCGTACAAAAACATCGAACAAAATTTGGTACAAAATCTTCGTACAAAAACTTCGTACTAAAACTTCGTTCGTGAAAGTTCGTGCAAAAATGTCGTACGGAAAACAGTTCGCGAGCGGGAGACGAGGCGCGTACGCAAACTGAAGGCTGCCTGCAAACTCGCTTTGTTTAAATGCGATCCGAGTTCATAACCGGTCAATAAGATTACCGCGGACGGTTCAAGCGAGTAAGAACCAATCATTTAATTAGAATGTAAGTGATAATATGTTTTACCCATGATGAAATAAAAATACTCACAGATGTACCATGTGGGGCCGGTACTTTAAAAGAATAGCAGTAAAAGTAGCCCTTAATCTATTTTCAGATTCATGTTCCCTCCTCTCTCTCTTTCTGATTAATAGAACATGAAAATGATAGATATAAATTATATCAAGTGTCGGGTCGTAAAAGCATTAAGAGGATTCATATGCCAAAACAACCGTTTGTACCGTGTGGGGCCGGTACTTTAAATAATAGCCCCACTGCATCTCTCCCCGTGTATGTCGTAAAAGGCGACTAAGGGATTATGACTCCCTTCTTATATTACTAGGTGGTAGGGTTTAACCCGCCCGGGTTGGTACCACCGCACTGAATGAAAGGTCGGTCGAAACGGCTATGTAAATAGTTTGTGTTTTCCGTCCAGTTCAGTGTAGCCGGCACGACCGAAGGGAAGGCTGACGTGGCACTAAGTTCACCCGGTGTTATGGGCTGGCATCACGGATGTTGTAGGTGATGTAGCCAACCGTGTCAGTTTCATAAAAAAAAAACGTTTATTGTGTTCAATTATCACACTTTATTACACTTTATTAAACACTAGCTTTTGCCCGCGGCTTTGCTCGCGTGAAATTCGTATTTAAAAAGAAGAAACCTTTATTTTGGCGCTCGGAACAATTCGGTTTGTATGAGAGCCACATCTTAGCGTAACCGGAACGGAATTTTATTTAGCCTATCCTTTGTCGCGCATAGTTAAATTTGAGTATACTAAGTTTAATCAAATTCGGATCATCGGTTTAAGAGTTATGGAGGAACATACATACATACAGAAAATATTTCTAAAAATATTCAATTTAGATTTAGTATCATAAATAGAGTCTACAAACGAAATATCTCATAAAACAAAGTAACTTACTCCATGACCATCCCTTACATATTTATTATTAGTAGTATAGTATAGTATAGTATTGATGATTGATCATATTGATGATTGCTATTGATGGTGATTCTTATAGCAGTAAAACAGCAACTTGACACAATTTGTTCTATCCATTTCTATTACACCAACAAAAAAGAATCGGCAGGAATTTTTTTTTCATACTTATTATTACTTACAAGTATTTTAGTGATTATTCATATAATAACATCGCCTACAGTCTTTCCTGTAATCTTATATAAATTATCCAAGCAGCTGTTTTTTATCGGATTTTTTCATTGCATGCTTTCGAAAATATAGGTGGGGGGCACGCTATTTTTGAATGTTTTTAGAACTTTCTCCGGTATGGCACCTGGCTTCTCGGAGGTGATATTGCCTGGTCGGAGCATGTGCTTTGGTCCCTCCGACTCAGCCACACATAAAAGAAAAATAATATTTTAAATTTATAGTTTGATTTCACATTTTCAAAAAATATTTCGGAAATCTACAAGCAGACCCAGTCTCAACGATGTGCGCCTTGCCAGATAAATAATTTAAATTTTTTTTTTGAATTCTAAATACTTTCGATACAACCTGGCCGCAATTTTGAATAAATTTTAAAATTGCCTTCTAGACTTTATGCAAAGCAATATTCTCTAATTTCGCGCTAAATTTCAACTTGATACGACCGGCAGTTTAGAAGTTATGACCAGAGATAGGGTAATCGAATACATATTTACCTAAACATAAGAGGTTGGATAAGTATGGAAAGACACTTTTTTAATTTTGTTTCCGGGATTGACGTATTTTAATTTAGTAACCGTATATTTTTGTGTTAAGTAACGTTTTAGAATTATAATTATATTATACATATACAAATTATGTTGGTGCTTCACTAAAACTGATATACATAATAATAAAAACTGCTACTCATAAGTAAAAAGTCACGCGAAGCGAAGACGCGAGCAAAAGCTAGTTGTCTATAAAGTTATAGTTATTTTATAATTTTAATAAACTTGATTTGTTAATTTAAGTTTTTTTTATTGGTACCAAACTGACTCCATCCTTACCTTTTCCTTACCTTTAATAAAATCCAAAGTCTGCTTTCTGTATGTATGTATGTATGTCTGTCTGTCCGCTTATAACCCGAGAACCACTGAACCGATTTTAATAAATCAAAAATAAAATTATATCTAGTTATTGACGATGTGCGATGCGATATACATAATGTGCGCGTCTATAATCTATAATACTTTTATTCATACAATTCAGTAATACTAATTGAATAAAATGAACCAAATAAATAAATAAAAAACTAACATGTAAGACTTGCTGTAAGTAAAAAAATTCGTCCAACTCCTCCGACTCAGCCACAGTACCCAATACGCTGGCTGCGTTGCCCCTTTGAATGGCTAGGCCTATTTGCTGAAAGAAGAAAGACTTGGCACGTCGTCGGTCACCAGACTTATCAATAAGGAGGTTTCCTAGGACGTTTCCGAAAGTCCTTGCGTCAGGTGACCACACGCCAAGTGTTTCCACAGCAAAGGCCAGGAGTTCGAAGTGGCCGCGCAAGCCAACGTATTTGATTTGTGGGAAAGAAATATGTATAATATAATATAAATAAAAAATATTTAATTTTGAAAATATTAATACCTTTTCTTGGCCGCAACGAAATGTAAAATGATTCCATTATTAGTTTTATTTCACTTTCACGATATTTTGTGAATAGTCTCTAATACATTATTTTAGCTCAAAAAACAAATTGACATTTTCATTCCATGTCTGTGACTGGTGCAGTACTGCATTTTGTCGGCCAATACACAAGAAAAAGGATTTACAATTTGATATACGTACAGTGGACATGTGCAGAATTCTGATTTTTCGATATGAATCAGGGAAGTTTTTTGCAGTATTGTTTTCTGAATTAAATAACGATTTGTGGCAAGCAAACTGTTTCTAATAATTTATAAGTATTCATTAAAAAATAAAGTATAAGTATATAGGAATAATTTAAATTTTATATTTAATATTTTATTTTAATCTATATGATACAGTGAAATTGCAGATTTACTATGTAGGTTGTGTATACGAAAAAAACGTAGATTTAAAATCAATATATATTGAAGTTGCGAAATCAGAAACCTAATTAATATGTTTTATTTCGACATAATTATTATTATTAAATTATGATATTTTATAAATAGTTTTATTTAACATGAGTTTTTTTTTACCTCGAGTCAGAATATCTTGTCACATTGTATAATTTTTTATTTATTGATTTTTTATTGAAACTTTCTTCTGTATTGAAAAAGCTGCTTCTGTATAAATCGCAGATCAGGTCCTGCTTGGAGTACTGCTCGCACCTGTGGGATGGCTCTGCCAAATACCAGCTTGCGCCTCTGGACTCAATCCAGCGTCGAGCCGTGCGACTAGTGGGTGACCCCGAAGTGTCCTGCGATCTAGAACCACTGCAACACCGTAGGGATGTCGGCTCCCTAAGTGTGTTCTATCGCTTATTCCATGGAGAGTGCTCGGAAGAGCTGTTTAATGCGATCCCGCCGCCGTCCCCTTTCCACCTTCGCACCGCACCACGCGCACTGGGCAGGGATTGTATCCCTACACGCTGGACTTACCGCGGATGCGTACCAATCGATTCTGCAGATCTTTCCTCTACAGAACCGGTAAACTCTGGAACGCTCTCCCTGCCCATATATTTCCCCCCAAGTACAGTCTCGGGTCCTTCAAGAGGGGCGTGAATGGGCACCTGTCAGGCCGGCATGGCATTCGCAACCCCCGCATACGACCGAATGTCCATGGGCGTCGTTAGACACCTTATGGGTGGCTCGGCGCCATATGTCGCGCTGTCAATAAAAAATAAAAAAAAAGAAACTGACACGGTTGGCTACAACATCCGTGATGTCAGCCCATAACACCGGATGAACTAGGTGCCATGTCAGTGCTTCCCTTAATTTTTTGTTCATTAATGCGGTTTGTTAATAATCGATTTTTTTGTCACTTTCAGCATTGCAATTTTGAAGAACCAATTCAATGTTTGCAGTAGGTTTTTAATTATTTAAACTATTAGACATTTGTCAGTCTCGGTAGCTCAGTGGTGCGGTCGGTCGGTTGTCGATCGTGGACATAAGCACACCTAGGCGCGGTCAGTACTTGGATGGGTGACCGTTCGGCCGTTGGAGGCTGACCGTGGTTCGGATTCCACGGGGGGTTCCTTCCCTTCTTATCTTACAAGGTGGTAGCGTTTATCCCGCTGCGCTCGGGTTGATACCACCGCAATGAATGAAACTTCGGTCGAAACGGCTATGTAAATAGCCGTGTAAATATTAGTGTTTTCCGTTCAGTTCCGTGTATCCGGCACGACCGAAGGAAAGCACTGACGTGGCACCTAGTTCACTAAGGTGTTATGAGCTGACATCACGCATGTAGGTGATGCAGCCAACCGCGTCAGTTGTCACAAAAACAGACACAAAATATGAAAAAAAACCCACGAATATGTAAGATTTCCAAATATATAAAATAATTAAATGGCGAAGTTTTGCATAATAGCGTCCTAGTAAATGGTCCAAGCGATATTTTATTCATTATTCTATTATTGGATTTGACACCCATTTGTTGTCTTCTTGAGTTCGGAAGTAAATTAAATTGTATTAAAAAAAAAATAGACTCGCTCTGGAAAAGAAAAAAAAAATGAAAAAAATTTTTTTTAATATTCATGCCTTGTAAAACATTTTACAAGTTTTTGTAAAATGTTTTATTTACAATCTTTTCTCTTTGTAGTGTTCCGCGCCGTATGTCTACGAAATGACAATAAAACACAACAAAAAAGTACTAAAATAATCCTTTAAGATACGGAACCCTATAAATAATAAAATAAAATAAATAAAAAAACCGACTGCGTAAAAGTAAACTTTAAATAAAAAAACCGGCGCGGCGGAGTGCGAGTCGGACTCGCGCACCGAGGTTTCCGCACCACAAAAAAAAAAACATTGAAAAAAAACAAGTTTCTTGTATGGTAACCCCCCTAAATTTTTTCTTTTTCTATTTTTTATTATTTGTTGTTATATCCGCCATAGTAACACATATTCTGTGAAAATTTCAACGGGCTACCTATTACGGTTCAAGAGATACAATCTTCGGACAGACAGACAGACAGACGGACGGACGGACAGACAGACAGACAGACAGACAGACAGACGGACGGACGGACAGACAGACAGACAGACAGACAGACAGACGGACGGACAGACAGACAGACGGCGTAGGCTTAGTAATAGGCTTCCGAACGGGATACGGAAACCTAAAAATAAAATAACAAACTGAGTAAAAAATTACTTTTAAATAAAAACTGAAAAGAAAAAAAAACAAGTCCAGTAGGTAGTCTAGAATTATGTTAAACAAGCTGTGCCCGCGGCTCCGCCCGCTCTCATATTTCACTTCACTGCTAACCTCATAAGCCATTTAGCGTGATAGTAAGTAGCCTATAGTTGATGGGAAGAATCAAGCTATCCGTAGAATTTTGTTTTAATAAAATCGGTTCAGTGGTTCTTGAGTTATAAGCGGACAGACAGACATACACTCAGACACTCAGACACTCAGACAGAAAGCAGACGTTGGATTTTATTATAGGTAAGGAAAGGATAATATTGAATAACTACACCATTGAAATAGTTTCATGATAGATACACACCTAAAACAAATAATAAACTCTAATGCGGAACATAGCGACTTTAACAGCCGGGACCCATTATTGGGAAAGTTTGATTCGGTTTAGAATTTTCTAAACTACTGATTATTATAATTAATCCATCTAGAGACCTAACCCGGCTCAAGGCTACATAGGCTTGACCTTTCACAAAAATGCGGAACTTAAATCAACAACAGCTCGGTCCAAAGTAGTTCCTTGTAACTTATGTACAGTAACACCCCAGCACAATATCAATGGCAACATTTTCCGTTCTATTTTGCCCTGTCCACGAAGTGCATAGAATTCTGTCGTCGATGGTTCGATTCTGACTCCTACTCCAGTGACATTGTTTTTAATAGCTTTGTCGTCAAAATCCACATAAACAGCCTGTGGCAATTCTCCGGGTTCCATCTGGTCCCTCCGAAGAGCTGGCCGCTCAATTGTCCTTATAACTCCCATTGCTTCGTTGACAAGACGGTGGTCAACATTCAAATTTCGTCGCAACATAACTCAAGATCCTAACCCGATTGTCAAATATTTTACGATTCCTCCAGTTTTGTTAGGGTCGTCAAAAACATCTATACATATAATAAAATCGTAGAGGTAAGAAAGTCTGTACATTGAATGTATTCGGAAAAAAACTAACCAGGGTGGCTTAAAATGAGATACTGAACATGTTAGAACAGTTTTTAAAATTTTTGTTTGTTTGTTTGTTTGTCTGTACGCGCATCACGCAAAAACCACTGAACGGAATTAGACGAAACTTTGTATAGTGGCAGTTTATATGCCGGGTTAACATAATACGTAAAAAAAAATAACAAAAATAAAAAAAAAATTAACAATTATAAACATTATTGCGCGTTTAAAATCACGTAGTCCAAAGTGCATAATTATATCTTGAGAACTGTCAGCAAATACAATTTGAATAAAATATTCATTCGAAATTTAAAAATAAGTAGATACAACGAAAATGACAGTTCTTCTTTTTTATAACTTGAACACAATAGTCTATACATATCTATTCTTTCTATACATATCATAAAATCGTAAATGCAAAAATGTCTATTTGTAAGCGCATCTCGCAAAAACCACTGAACGGAATTTGACGAAACTTTTTATAGTGACAGTGTATATCCCGGATGAACATAATAATTAAAAAATATAATAAAAATCACGTAATCCAAAGTAAAGGTAAAAAACTATTTTAAATGTCATGTTGACAACGGAGAACTGTCATCTCGACGTGAGCTGGCCGGTGACAAATTGTTTGATAAATAAAAATAATAATTGAAAGTCGAAGTTATGTCGCTGTCATTGGTGCAATAAAATTTATATATCTGTTGCCCGCGGCTTCGCTCGCGTGAAATTCGTATTTAAAAAAAAGAAAGTAAGTAACTAAAGGCGGGCCCGAAGGCGGATCTGCGCTCACGTAAACGATATTCTTTCTCGATGAAAGTAACTAAGGGCGAGGCGGAAGGCGGAGCTGAGTTCAGGAAGAAGAAAAACATTTTTGAAGAAAGTAAGTAACTAAGGGCGAGGCCGAAGGCCGAGCTCTATTCTGGAAGACCATAAACCTTCTCGAAGAAAGTAAGTAACTATGGGCGAGGCCGCAGGCCGAGCTGCGTTCAGGAAGAAGCTAAACCATCTTGAAGAAAGTAAGTAACTAAGGCGAGGCCGAAGGCCGAGCTACGTTCTGACAAATGATAAACCATCTCGAAGAAAGCAAGCAACTAAGGGCGAGGCCGAAGGCCGAGCTGCGTTCAGGAAGAAGCTAAACCATCTCGAATAAAGTTAATTAATATTAAAATTGAGTTAATTTAATTTAAATTTTATTATAAAGTCCACGCTTCTAACGGCAAATATACCGTGCATCCTAGAACCTCGCGGTTATTCCCGGCTGGATGGAAAGAGGCCCGATGCTATCACCTTAGTGCCATGGACTAAGGGTAGTTCTTTGATGTGGGACGCCACTTTTGTTCTCATTGGCTCCAAGTCACGTTAGGACATCTTCAAGAGCGGCTGGCGCGGCCGAGGCTGGGGCGGAGAGCCTCAAACGCAGCAAATATAGAAATATAATTCAAGATTCTGAATTCAAGAATCTGTTGCGTTTGCGGTTGAAACCCTCGGTCCGTGGAGCAGTGAAGCCAAAAGAGGCTTGAGCTGGTTGACGCAACTGGTGTCCCGTCATCAAGGGCTTATGTACTTGATTCAAAGGGTAAGCCTTGCCATCCAGCGGGGTAATGCCGCAAGTGCTCTAAGAACATTTGAAAATGCCCGTTTTGATAGTTATTTTAATGTTTGTTAGGTAGGTTTAATTCTTTAGTTATTAATATTACTTTTGTATTTTTATGAAATAAATAGATTGAGTAAACGATATTATATTCTATCGAAGAAAGGAAGTCTTTAAGGGCGAGGCCCGAAGGCGGAAGAGGGTTTTTGGTTTACCTGAACGGAGCTCGGCCTTCGGCCTCGCACTTAGTTCCTTCCTTTCTTCCAGAAGGTTTAACGTCTTCCTGAACGCAGCTCGGCCTTCGGCCTCGCCCTTACTTACTTCCTTTATTTGAGAAAGATTTATCGTTTACCTGAAAGCAGCTCGGCCTTCGGCCTCGCCCTTAGTTAGTTACTTTCTTTAAGAAGGTTTATCGATTACCTAAACGCAGCTCGGCCTTCGGCCTCACCCTTAGTTACTTACATTCTTCTTTGGAATACGAATTTCACGCGAGCGGAGCCGCGGGCTCAGCTAGTACTTGAATAAATCTTTCGGATTTGACCATATGTCTTCGTTTCTACTGATATATCTACTGCATGTAATTTATATAGTTTAGTAGTCTTTTCCAATATAAATGTCATCTTTTGATGATGTTCATCAACCTGTTTAGTAGTTGGAGAAACTCGAAAGATTTAAGTAATTGAGATCGTTTACGTCTACTCGTCGGCTATCTAATACCTCCAGTTGTTGCATTGTCATTTGTCCGACTCTAATATTGTTTAATAATAATACTATCCTTCGTGTGCCAGGTGGCGAACGGACCTCGATTGCAGACGACCGGATTCCCATACGGCGCGGGATCTTCCAGGGAGACAGTCTGAGTCCGCTTTGGTTTTGTCTGGCTCTGAACCCTCTTACCACTCTGCTTGAGGACTCAGAGCTGGGCTACTGTCTTCGAAGAGGAGGCTCTCGAATATCGCACTTATTTTATATGGATGACCTCAAACTGTTTGCCAAGTCAGACACCGAACTAATGCCGATGATGAAGATAACTGAAGGCTTCAGCAACGACATTGGAATGGAGTTCGGCTTGGAAAAATGTGGGGCCATCCATGTGGAACGTGGTGTGATCGTGAACTCCGGCGGCATACAGTTCTCGGAGTCCATGAATGTTCGAGCTCTCTCCGAAGACGAAACCTATAACTATCTGGGAATATCGGATGCTCTCAACATACGGGATACGGACATGAAACAATCAGTTAAGGAAAAGTTTTTTCGTCTTCTTACAAAAGTACTAAATAGCCTTTTGTCAGGCGGCAATAAAATTCGTGCCTATAACGGTTGGGTCGTGCCTGTGCTCGTATATACCTTCGGTATTCTCAGATGGACTCAGATCGAATTGGACTCGCTGGACAGAAAGGTCAGGACGCTGATGACGACATCCCGTATGCATCACCCACGATCATCGGTCATGAGGTTGTATATCCCGCGGAAGTGTGGGGGTTGAGGTATGTTAAATGCCAAGAACGTGCACAACCGCGAGGTATGCAATCTCCGTCAGTACTTTTTGGGAAAGACTGATGTTTGTGAGATGCATCGCGATGTCGTCACCAGCGATAAAGGTCTTACCCCGCATGGGAAAAGAGAACTGGCGGAAGCTGGTTGTACTGAGCACAGAGGACCGCATGGAAGTATGGAAAGGCAAGGAGCTGCACGGTAGGTACTTCCGTGCACTGGCTACGCTTCGGGGACCTCTTCGGGGAAACTTCGGTTTTTCTTTGCAATACAAGATGAGGTTGTCAAGACGAACAACTATAGGAAACACATAATGAAGGATGGGACCATTGACATCTGCCGCGCCTGCCACCAACCTGGCGAGTCCCTCAGACATGTGATTTCCGGTTGTTCGCAGCTTGCCAACACCGAGTATAATATAGCCCCGCCGCCGCGGCGCCGGTGGTGGAAACTCCATTTGTTTTATAATAATTTTATATAAAATATTTTTTATTTTAGGTATAGTTATATGTAAAATTATTGTAAATAAATGAATAATAAAATTCTTTATTCAGGCAAAAAAAAACCACACTTCACAATACATACACAATACACATTAAAAAAAAAACAGCAAACATGTCATATCCCGTTGGGTGTAGTCATAATTTTTTCCCAGTGGGCAAACATTCCGCCGCACAGGCTTTGTGAAAGCCCTGCGAGAATCTCGTTTGAGCTCATCACGAGTCTCTGTCGGAATCCGAATACCCTGGAGCGCATAATGGCGTAAAAGTCCTGCACTCTTGCATCTGCAAACGTGCCCGATGCACTGCAGTGTCTGGGCAATCGCATGAGCTGCCTGAAGATGTTGCTGTACTGGACTCTTACACCATTATACGCCCCTTTTGTGTACATCGTACAGAGTTGGCCCGTGTAGAAGGTTTGGCAATATGCCCTGAAAAGGTTAATTTTCACCTCCTCAGGGCATTTGCCAAACCTCCTAGCCACCATATTGCCAACCACGGATAATGTCCTCCGCTGCCTCTCAATATCAGCATCATCTTTCTGGTCGGAAGTCAGCACGTGACCAAGGTACTTAGACCGTTCAACCCGTTTTATGACTCAGCCATTTAGATATACTGGCGGAAAATGGTTCGGTCCAGCGCGGTGTTTGAATACCATCATTTCAGTCTTTTTGACGTTGTCGTTGTACTTATGTTATCCACAAATGTAGTGTCATGTTCATGTCCTTGTCTCGTATTTTGTGGTAATTGACAGAAATCAATAAATAGATGGCAGACGTTGACTTCACCTATTAACGTCGCAGGTTGACGAAAGCAATAACCGCCAGTTGTTTTAGACACAGGTGTCAATTGCATTAGATCGCTAGATAAAAAAATTATATTACAACCACCAAAGTGAAGTTGATGATGTATGATTTGCTGAAGGCTTAGATTTAATTAATATTCCGTAGCGTTAGGTACGGTACGGCCCCATAGAAATCTCATGTATTATCCATCACCCAATCTATATTTGTACCGTGTGGGGTCGGTACTTAAAAAGAATAGCTCCACTGCATCTCTCCCCGTCGCATGTCGTAAAAGTCGACTAAGGGATAAGAAAATTCGTCAGCCTCGGTAGCTCAGTGGCGCGGTTGGTTAGTCAACTGTTATTATGAAACGCTGAGCGCGGTCAGTGTTTGGATGGGTGACCGCTCGACCGTTGGAGGCTGACCGTGGTTCGGATTCCACGTTAAACTGTAGGTCCCTTCCCTTCTTATCTTACTAGGTGGTAGGGTTTATCCCGGCCGGGTTGATACCACCGCACTGAACGAAACGTCGGTCGAAACGGCTATGTAAATAGTTCGTGTTTTCCGTCCAGTTTAGTGTAGCCGATATGAAATGAAGGGAAGCACTGACATGGCACCTAGTTCACCCTGTGCTATGGGCTGACATCACGGATGTTGTAGGTGATGTAGCCAATCGTGTCAGGTTCGATAAAAAAAAAAAAAAAAGATTTCCATCTTGGTAACGGTCGATTTAATTATCTTTCAAAGCAGTAAAATTCTGGGTTTGTCATTAGATTTTGATAATTATATTATGATAATAATTTTTTAACGATTATATAAGAACTTTATCGCAGCTCCATTATATTGGAAAAAGTGAGATTTGTTGCTAACCAACTTTAAATCGTTATAGATCCTAAATGTTCATTCGAAATGAAAAATGATAAGAGAAAACTAAAGATGATTTTCGAATACCTATTCAATGATACCCCACTTAACATAGTTCGTAAATTTAATTTTTTTTCTTTTTTTCACAATATGGCGTCTGGTTGTCGCCATATTGGATTTTGATTACTGTCATGTCTTTAGTGACACTCGCAAGATTAAGACAAATCATTAAGAAGAATCATCAAAATCGGCCCAAGCGTTTGGTCTCTAGAGTGCCACAAAGGAACAAACATACATACATACATACAAAATTCTGCATTGTTAAATTTTGGGGCTTGCTCTGTAGTAACAATGTAATATATAATTTTTTTTTTTTTTTTATGGAAACTGACACGGTTGGCTACATCACCCACAACATCCGTGATGTCAGCCCATAACACCGGGTGAACTTGGTGCCACGTCAGTGCTCCCCTTCGGTCGTGCCAGCTACACTGAACTGGACGGAAAGTTTCGACCGACCTTTCATTCAGTGCGGTGGTACCAACCCGGGCGGGTTAAACCCTACCACCTAGTGATATAAGAAGGGAGTCACATCCCTTAGTCGCCTTTTACGACATACACGGGGAGAGATGCAGTGGGGCTATTCTTTTAAGGTACCCGGCCCCACACGGTACAAAATATAAAATATAATAATAAATAAATAAAAACATACATAGGCTGATAAACACATTACTCTCCTTTGCGTCGCGCAGTCGGGTAAAAAGATGTACTGTATGCACTGAAAAAGTTTATTTTTGTAACACAGATAATAATAATAAATAAAAAACAAAGAGGGTGAGTTTAATGTCTTTGATAAAAAATAATAATAATCTCAAGAGGCTCTCGCTAGAGCCACTTGCTTGGATCAAGGGTCAGATGCAGAAGGCGGTCTTGCTCGACACCGCTCGAATTGTCCGGAGGTTTCTCTCTCTCGGGTCCGACCATCGGTAGCCTGGGTTCGCCCCGCCGCCGGTGGTGGAAATTCCATTTTGTTATTTTGTATTAATTTTAGATTTATGTTTTATATGTAAAATTAATATAAAAAAAGAAAATGTGTGAATAAACGAATAAATAAAAAAAAAACCAGGTGATTAAATTTTCCCGTTTAATTTAATACCAACACCGATTACTCTGGCTTGCCCGGATTGTCCGGGTTGTGCGCGACCGCCAAAGTTTAAACTGAATGTCGTAAGTGTTACTTGAAAAAAATATTCTTGCGGAAGTTTCCTCAATACTTGCTATTCAATTTTATTGTCTTTATAACCTAATCTAACCTAACCCAACCGGTTATATTGTTGTTGATCGTTTATGAATCTTTCGGACTTTATTATTTTTAGATCTAATGTTCTAATAATGTGTGTTAATCGTTTTACACCTAGGCACGTTTAAATCGAATCTAATGGGTTGGTTGGATAAATAACCTGGACCTCCTGGGCACCACTATTTCCAAAAACGTGGGTTTCCGGCAACTAATCGAGTCTAAGGCCAAAACTGCATCCAGAAAATTGGGAATACTTTTCCGCAATCGGCGGTTCTTCTCACCGGCACAACTATTCCTGCTTTACAAAACACAGATTAGGTCGGTGATGGAGTACTGCAGTCACATCTGGGAGGGTAGTCCCCATTATCTGCTAGCATCCTTGGACTCGATACAGCGCCGAGCCATCCGTCTTGTTGGTGACCCGACACTTACAGATGATCTGGAGTCCCTGAGTCACAGACGATTTGTGGGTTCGCTTAGTCTGTTTTACAGATACTTACACGGACGCTGCTCTGCAGAATTAGCATCCCTTATTCCCTGCCACCCGTCCTATCTCCGCATGACTCGTCGCAGAGAGACTCAGCACCCTTTTGTTGTTGACATTGGGCTTTTGAGAACCCATCGGTTCTCTAAATCGTTTCTTTGTCGCACCGCTAGAGTGTGGAACTGTCTTCCGGCGAGTGTATTTCCTGAATCCTTTAACCTGGGTGTCTTCAAGCGTCGTATTAACGGGCTAGACAGCCTAGCAACAGTCCGCAAATCTGCTGGCATGGCACGTAACTGAGCGTGGTTTCGCGAGGAGAGGTGATTTTGGCTCTGTCGACTGCACCATTGGTCTCTCAGCACAGCCGCCCATGCTGGTTTACATAAAAAAAAACTAGGGTTTTTTTATGGAAACTGACACGATTGGCTACATCACCTACCACATCCGTGATGTCACCCCATAACACCTTGGTGAATAAAACTATGTACGGTGTCAATGCTTCCCTTCATTTCATGTCGGCTACACTGAACTGGACGGAAACCTTCATTCAGTACGGTGGTATCAACCCGGGCGAGATAAACCCTACCACCTAGGGGCACCTAGTAAGGTAAGAAGGGAAGGGACACCTACAGTTTTACGTGGAATCCGAACCACGGTCAGCCTCCAACTGCCTGTCGAGCGATCACCCATCGAAGTATTGAGCGAGCCCCGGTGTGCTTAACAATTTATAGTCGACGGACGAGCGAGGGTGACAAAAGGTACTGAGAGGTAGGTACTCAGATAACAGTTTTTGTCAGATAATATACCGTACTCAGATTTACAGATGTACCGTGTGGGGCCGGTACTTTAAAATAATAGCGCCATTGCATCTCTCCCCGTGTATGTCGTAAAAGGCGACTAAGGGATATGACTCCCTTCTTATATTGCTAGGTGGTAGGGGTTTGGTCCGCCCGGGTTGGTACGACCGCACTGAATGAAAGGTCGGTCGAAACGGCTATGTAAATAGTTTGTGTTTTCCGTCCAGTTCAGTGTAGCCGGCACGATCGAAGGGAAGCACTGACATGGCACCTAGTTCACCCGGTGTTATGGGCTGACATCACGGATGTTGTAGGTGTGTGTTTCCATAAAAAAAAAGACGAAGTTCTTTTATATTTGTACGTAAATTATAGTATTGACTTTTAGGGTTCTGTGCCTCGAAAGAGAATAACATACAGTGCTAAGGCGGACTCACTCCTTATAGATATTTGTTCCAGTCAACTTAGGGTGATATTATTATTAACTAATCAACTGAAATAGGTGAATAGCGCCATCTATTAAAGATTAGAAGAACTTATGAAGATTATTCATCATTACGCGCGCCATCTATTATTATCAGTTACGAAACCTGGTCACATTTAGTTGACAGAGTTTTGCACTACAATGTACAATCAAAACGCGCCCAGTTTTAAAATCTCTCTAAAAAAATAAATGTTTCATTGTTGTCCTAAAATGAATCGTAAAAGTAAAAAAATTAAGTTAAAATATTTTTATGCGCGCGCCATCTATTATCGAGTAGCAAAACAATGTTCCCATTGTGTTATTAACTTGAAAGATTTTCGTGTTCAGATTCTCCGATAGATGGCGCTTATTGCTTTGACACGTTCGAACATTTAGTTTTTCCAGAGATACATCTTGTGAAGAAAACTCATGAAATGTAAAACGTTTACTCTATGTCGAATGTTTTTACCCGACTGCGTGAAACAAAATGGAGTGGTATGTTTTTTTCAATTGTATTTCTTGCTAGTCCCAGGGTTAAATCAATCTATTAGAATCAATAATACTTTGTAATCACCACAATTCACAAATACACCAACACGAAATCACGCTTCACATATTCACCAACACGAAATCACGCTTCGAAAAATCAACATCAAGCTCAGCTGTCTAACAAAACCCGCCTCTACCTGCTTTAAACAATGAATGGAGCTAACTCGCTGCAAATAAGCCAAAGACATTAAACCCACCCTCTTCCGTATAGACCGGACAACAAGAACAAAATCGTAATCTACTACTTAGATCCTAGTGGTACAAAGTCGTTCAGTCTAGCGCCACCAGTCCGCATGTGAGGTCGTATTCCTGTGCTAGAGAAAGAAGAAAATCTAAGAAAATATGGCGAGTTGCGCATTGCGGTATTGCAAATCTCGATATAAAAATACGACTGAACATGTAATCAGTTTATTTTCATAAGTATTGTGTATATTTATTCAATATTTGAATATAATACATAATTTCTATAGATGATTCTAGAACAACGATCAACTAGGCCATATTGAAAAAATAAAAAGCGCCCTCTGTTATACAGTAGCTTTACTACTATTATAGTACGAGATCCCACAACCAATATTTTTGTCTCATAGTATTTCGTTCAATTGTCCTCAACCCGATACTAAATGTTTTTCGTGTAGCGTCTCCTGACAGTATTTTTTAAAAATGGCAACCAATTTGACCGAACCCAGTCATGGTATATTCCGTTTGATTTTCGGAATGTTGTTGAATTACCGATCTAAGATAACCAGAACATGTTTTTCAGACGTCAGTAGCGGTGCGCGTACCAACCTTTACAAAAATGCCAAATGAGACAAAACAAATATTAGGTCCTTGCCTATGAAATTGCCGTTTTACCTACATAGAAAAAATAAAAAAATTTTTTTATGAAAAATATATATGTATTTGTTTAATCGAAGTATTGGCCATTATTATCAATGCACTTTTGCCATTTTACTGGAAGTTCATTGATGCCTCTACTATAGAAATCCTGGGGATGGGAATCGATGAACTCTTTAAAGGCGTTTTTCACTGCCTCGTCGGATTTGTTTTGACGTGATGATGTCACGTCTTATAAATTGATGAACACCGGCTGCACGCACGAAGAAGTGTAACGTTCCATCTAAACCTGTGTGTGCAAGCGAGAGCGCGATAGAGAACGGTGTGTGCAAGCGAGAGCGCGATAGAGAGGCATATACAATAGTTGAAAATACAAAATATATTTCTCCGTCTTTTGCGAGCCTCGAACCCGCGGTCCCTGCCACCATCACTGACCAGACGTGCAAGAAGCTGTAATGAATAATCCCGGCACAGGTCCACCATACACTGACAAGCAACTTCTTTTGACTCAATTTGCGTTTGGGACATGGTTTGGCTGCCTCCCCTGTGTCCAACCAGTGTGACGGACGTTTTCGATTGTCATACAGGATCCACTTTTTATCACAAGTGACAATCCGATTCAGAATCCCCCCATTTCTGTGCTTATTCAAAAAGTTAAGACAAGCTTCGACGCGATTTTGTTGTTGTTTTTCAGGGAGTTCATACAGTAACCAATTTCCGAGCTTTTTTATCTTTCCAATTTGACGTAAATGAATCAGTATCGTTTTATCACTTACATTGAAGGCTGCTGCTAATTCCGACGTGGTTTGTGATTAATCTGCTTCAACTATGGCTTTAAATTCATTGTTATCGACTCTCGTCTCCGGTCGGCCGGAGCTCATCATTGAGATGAAAATTTCCAGAACGGAAGCGATCAAACCAAAAACGCACAGTGCGTTCACTTGCCTGGTCCATACACGTCGATGATATTGCATGCCGTCTGTGCTGCGTTGGTGCTGCGACAGGATTCATATATTCGAAAATAACGCGCAATTTAGATTTTTCCATGGTCACAGAACCAGCGATGTAAAAAAAACCGAACGGTGGGAAAACAAATGAACAACTGATTTTGAAAAAAGAATAATTTGCCTTTATAACAGAAAATATTTGAAATTGGAATTCCTACGCAAAAAAAAGGTAGCCACTTTCAAAGTTTTTTTTTTATTTTTATTTTTTTTATGGAAACTGACACGGTTGGCTACATCACCTACAACGTCCCTGATGTCAGCCCATAGCACTGGGTGAACTAGGTGCCATGTCAGTGCTTCCCCCTTTGATCGTGCCGGCTACACTGAACTGGTCGGAGAACACAAACTATTTACATAGCCGTTTCGACCGAAGTTTCATTCAGTGCGGTGGTACCAACCCGCGCGGGTAAACCCTACCACCAAGTAAGATTAGGAGGGAAGGGACCTACAGTTTTACGAGGAATCCGAACCTCGGTCAGCCTCCAACGGTCAGCGGTCACCCATCCAAGTACTGACCGCACCCAGCGTTGCTTAACATTCAATAGCGACAGTTGACTGTCTGCACCACTGAGCTATCGAGGCTGACATACAAGTGGTCAGTTTGTAGAAATGGCAATTTCATTTTCAATTTCAGCACCTAATATTATAGCTCAGTCTCAAAATCATTTTTACAAGTGAATTTTGGTCAATTGATCAAAACGGAATAGTAAATTAAATTTAACGATTTTATCGCTCATATAAAATCAACTATCATTTTGGTCGTTGGCTCTCGTCCTATTAGACTATTGGCTTCATCTATCGACCGATAGATGAAATGTGTTCTAATTATGTGTTCTATATTACATCATGTTTTTGCTATTCAAAGCTAGATGGCGTATTATAATCTTGAGCTCAAAAAGTTTATATGAAAATGTTTCCATTGTCCTCTCTATAAGCTGGTTTTTTAATCTCTTTGAAATAAGCCGACTAAAGATAAAACTGCTTTCTGAATAGCTTTTTTTAACTGTGTGGTAACTTTAACCTGGGAGCACTGAATAAGACTGAATTAAGTTTAATTTGTATAAATTGGTGTGCAATAAAGAATACCTATATACAAGCTGTTCGGCACATCGACCGACAAAATTGAAATTTTGACCATATAGTGAATTTTTTTTATGACAGGTGGTATACCGTTGGAAAGGGCGTAAACTAGCGAACTTTTTAAAATAAAATTAAGCTCTCAATTGCCGTATTTTTTTTTTAATGAATTAATAAATTAAGATTCTGTCATATTTTTACTCGTTTTTGGGACTTGAGTGAGTGAGGTCATAAGACCTTTTCATAGTATTAACTTCATCAAATATATATTTTTTAGAACAAGGATATATCGTAAAATTCAATAAATTTTATTTTGTGCTGATACAAACATAAACAAAAAAGTTACAAGGGTTTAAAGCTGGGATTTTGGTAATTTTCAAAAATAAAGGAAAAAATCGTATCTCGATACCACGTGACATCTGTCAAAGACTATCATGGGTCAAGACGTTGCAAATGAGCCCACTTACCTACAAAAAAAAAAAATCGGTCGATGTGCCGAACACACTATATTTATACACATGTACATTATTCAGATCCCTAAATACCTACCACGGAATATAATATAAAGCTACCCCATGGCGCGCCACCCTTAAGTACTTCCGGTGAGTAGACTGGAATGGCATCCACTTCCGACAGGGCAACACAATGTCAATATGAGTGGGTGAGTCATTTCGGTTGCCTCTTCGAGAGCAGTCACCACTTTCATTAGGTAGGTAGGTATCTATATTCGATTCAGTACTTCGAGAAAACAGAAATAAATAGAATTTTCTTATATTTTATCGGAATCTCGGTGATAGATACGGTATATTTAATGAATGAAATAGAGCCGGCGAAATTTTCGAACAGGTATCCAAGAGTAGATTACTTACAGATGAATGAAATTATACCTTGTATGGGTGGTATAATCCTACTTAAATTGAAAGAGCCTAATTTTTTTTTATAGAAACTGATACGGTTGGCTACATCAACTACAACATCCGTGATGTCAGCCCATAACACCGGGTGAACGAGGATGCTATTTCAGTGCTTCCCTTCATTTCATGTCGGCTACACTGAACTGGATGGAAAACACGAACTATTTATATAGCCGTTTCGACCGACGTTTCGTTCAGTGCGGTGGTATCAACCCGGGCGGGATAAACCCTACCTAGTAACGTACCGATGGTTGAAATGATACAATCCTATTTAAAACAATATATTTGTTTATATGTTTTTTTTAATGAAAGCCAACATGTGGCGCCAGCGATAAGGTGTCTAACGACGCCCATGGACATTCGGCCGAATGCGAGGGTTGTGAATACCATACCGGCCTGACGTAAAAATAAATTTATAATAAATGTATGTACTTACCTATGAACCTGTAAGTATGTATGTAATTAATATATTTATTTGTATGTTAAATATATAATTTGTTACTGTTTAATGTTTACTGGAGCAATAAAGAATTTTCTATCTATCTATCTATCTATGTAAGTGAGTAAACGTCCGATCGTGAAATTAAGCTCACTCGGGCGCGGTCAGAACTTGGATTAGTGACCGTCAGACCGATGAGGCTGACCGTGGTTCCGATTCCACGTAAAATAGTAAAGACCTTCTCTTTATCTTACTAGGTGGTAAACTAAGCTAAGCGAAACTCGCCCGGGTTGGTACCACCGCACTGAATGAAAGGTAGGTCGAAGCGGCTGTTAAGGTAAAATTGTTCGTGTTTTCTGTGCAGTTCAGTGTAGCCGGCACGATCAAAGGGAAGCACTGACATGCCACCTAGTTCACCGAGGTTTTATGAGCTGACATCGGGGATGTTGTAGGTGATGTAGCCAACCGTGTCAGTTACCATCAAAAAATAATATTTCCTCAAACATTTCTAAAAAATAGTTCTGCGCGATCGGGGTTCGAACTACAGACCGTATTAAGAGGATTCATAATATGGCAAAACAACGAAAATTGTAAACTTCAAAGAAAAATTTAGTTGTAAAAAAAATATTTGTTAAACTAGATAATATGTACTAAACCACAGAGCACGAAAAATTTTTCATGGTGAAAAAAAATTCTGTGCCTGTATTTTTTTAATTTCTTATGTCCAGCTAGCTCCATACTGGATAATTATTTTGGAATACAATTTACGCCATTGTATAGGGAATATAATTTTCTATACTCTAAAGCAGCATTAATTGAAAAACTACAAAATGTACCATATAAACGCGCGCACTGCGCACGATTGCTCAGTGCCGCCGAGTCGAATTTTTGTTTTATTATTTTTTTTTCTTTTTTTATGGAAACTGACACGGTTGTCTACATCACCTACAACATCCGTGATGTGAGCCCATAACACCGGGTGAACTTGGTGCCACGTCAGTGCTTCCCTTCGGTCGTGCCGGCTACACTGAACTGGACGGAAAACACAAACTATTTACATAGTCGTTTCGGACGACCTTTCATTCAGGTGCGGTGGTACCAACCCGGGCGGGTTAAACCCTACCACCTAGTAATATAAGAAGGGAGTCATATCCCTTAGTCGCCTTTTACGACATACACGGGGAGAGATGCAGTGGGGCTGTTCTTTTAAAGTACCGGCCCCACACGGTACAAACGGTTGTTTTGGCATATGAATCCTCTTAATGCTTTTACGACCCGACACTTGATATAATTTATATCTATCATTTTCATGTTCTATTAATCAGAAAGAGAGAGAGAGAGAGGGAACATGAATCTGAAAATAGATTAAGGGCTACTTTTGGCGAAATGAGAACGCTCTCTCCCTGCCTCCGAGGCTTTAAAACTCAATTATTGAAAGTTAAGGGCCGACGCATACTAAGCTGTAAGACTTCTCGCGAGATTTATGTGAGCTTACGTTGTGGACGTATGTGAGTGCCTAGAAGACGAATGAAACTACAGTTTTTGACATTGAAAACGTCTTTTCGATCGCTTCAGTATAGTCCCCGATTTCCAGCGAGAGTGCGAATTCATCCTGGTGTCGTGCGTTTTAAGGCTACGTAAATATTTAGGGAGTAACGCGTATCGACGAGGGCTACAAGATTGTGAAAAAAAAACAGTTTGAGAGTTTTTGAGAAAATCGAAAAAAAAAATTCCCTTAAAATAGCCGTTTTTAGAGCGTTTATAAAAAAGGCACTTTTAAACATATTTCTAAATAAATATTGTAAACTTTTATATTTTTATATTGTAGATTGACTAAATATAGTAGGGGCAATTTTTTTTATTTTTTGAAAACTTACGAGTCGTCTTTATCTTGCAGTGTGAGTAGTTAAAATGGTTTTCTTGTAGGTATGCATAAGTATACATAAAAAATAAGAATTTTAATTTTTTCACTGAATTTATTTGTTATATTTGAATACGTCCGAAAAGTAATTTTCAATGTACCTACCCGAAGGTCATGTAATGCATGCGATCTGTGAAATTTTTTTTGGGTGTCGCCACTCTATCACTAACCCCCGGTCGGTTTTGTGCTGTAATTTACAAGAGTACTTTCAGCATAAGACGCGATTACTCTGCTTACCCCGATTGTCGGGATTCAGCGCGTGGTATGAATGTATGTGATAATTTGTATGAGCTGGATGACAACGGCGCTTCTGAATATATACGCCCGCGGTGAAGACCGCACCGGAGAGATAGTGCATCGTTTTCTCATCTCTAACGCGGTAGTAGATAGGCCTGTCGCACACTACGCAATAATATATATATACAGGTGTAACGGCCACTAAATTAATTTAGCAAATCATTATTGGGATCAATAGTGACAAAAAAGTCGAATAACATTTTTGTCAATTCGCTTTAAATTAAAAGTTACAGTTTTCATACAAACTAATTGATTTATTTAGTGTAAAAGGATCTAATGTTCCGCACGAACGTAGGAATGAAAGGCGCGCGGTGAGTGAGCGAGCAAGGACGAGTGACCGGAGCGAGGTGATGCGCGGCGTGAGTTTTTCGACTCCGACCGTTCCCGCGCCAGCACCCTCCCCCCGCGCGCGTCAAATTACACTTGACGAAAACATAAATTTAAAAAATTTAATCTGGAAAACTAGACACTTTAGAGAAAAACTTTATTTACTTTTTTGTCTCGGAAAAACATGAGGATTGCGCTGGCGAAATTAATGTACTGGCCGTTACAACACCCTGTATATATATATTTTTATCAGTTAGTTAAAAAAAAACAGTACCCGGCAATACATAATTTACATCGAGCTTTAGAAAGAGACAGACCGGTTGTAGAGCGTCGTCTCTGTCGTACGAACTCGCAAGTCTCTGTGCGACAGGGAGGTATGGTCGTAGAAGGTATGGGCACTGAAGAACGATTTTGAGGGGTCGTAATAGATGGAGGGGTCGTAATAGATGGAAGGGTCGTAATAGATGGAGGGGTCGTAATAGATGGCGGTGTCGTAATAGATGGAGGGGTCATAATAGATGGAGAGGGATTGTCTCTTTCTAAAGCTGATTTATTGCCGGGTACTGTAGCGCGGCGCGGGGAGACGAGCGGGAGAGGGGAAGCTGGGTCTTGAGGCGGGCGGTGCGCGAGGACAGCGCGTGTGGTGTCGACGGCGGATCGCGATCGACTAATTCAGTTGCGTGCGGCTGGCCGCTTGGCACGCTGGCCGAGCTCTCTAGTATGTATTGCATGTCTGTTCCGAATTTGCCGTTACCTCCATCCGCACACCGCGCCTCACGCTACCTACTACGCCTCGCGCGTGTGCGAACTTTGTTCTGGTTTGTTGTGTTTCGTGTTATTTGTTAAATTTATTAAGTACTGAACATTTATTATGTTCAAATGTCAATGAGTAAAAAAAGGAAAAGAAATATGACTATGACGTGTGAGCTAGCTTCACTAGTCATGTCAATTAATTACGTGGAATTATAACTACATAGTAGTACATATTACTTCTATGCCTGAAATACGAAGATCCGACTTATTTGTCGACGGTACCGATAGCTGTTACGTCATAACCGTCAGCGGTGGCAAACTTGAAACAGACGAGCAGTATATCTAACTCGATGGTTATAACGTCGTTCTTTGAATGGGCGTCGGTCCTTAGTGCAGTGGTTAGTTATAAATCAGACGGAAAAACACACGCAGCAGAAGAAAAATTCAGCGCGCCCAATTGAATAATATTATAATTTATATGCGATTTCTAGCGATAGGTCACACCAGGGGAGTGTTCGTGCGAAATGTCTCTTCCATAATAAACGGCAATGTTTGTACCAAATAAACTCTGAAGCGACTGAACCGATTTACATGCATGCCCTACGATTTATATTCACAGCGTCACTGTTACTAGTGTTACTACTTCTCGTGTTGCCACTACTAGTGTTACCTACTGTTACTAGTGTTACTACTACTAGTGCTACTGTTTCTAGTGTTACCTACTGTTACTACTGTTACTACTACTAGTGTTACTGTTTCTAGTGTTACCTACTGTTACTACTACTAGTGCTACTGTTTCTAGTGTTACCTACTGTTACTAGTGCTACTAATACTAGTGCTACTGTTTCTAGTGTTACCTACTGTTACTAGTGTTACTGCTACTAGTGTTACTGTTTCTAGTGTTACCTACTGTTACTAGTGTTACTGTTTCTAGTGTTACCTACTGTTACTAGTGTTACTACTACTAGTGTTACTGTATCTAGTGTTACCTACTGTTACTAGTGTTACTGTTTCTAGTGTTACCTACTGTTACTAGTGTTACTACTACTAGTGTTACCTACTGTTACTACTGTTACTACTACTAGTGTTACTGTTTCTAGTGTTACCTACTGTTACTACTACTAGTGCTACTGTTTCTAGTGTTACCTACTCTTACTAGTGTTACTACTACTAGTGCTACTGTTTCTAGTGTTACCTACTGTTACTAGTGTTACTACTACTAGTGTTACTGTATCTAGTGTTACCTATTGTTACTAGTGTTACTGTTTCTAGTGTTACCTGCTGTTACTAGTGTTTGGGTTACTCACATGTACGACCGGTATCAGTGAGTGCGTGTTTTGTTGTGTGATCACAAATTGATACATACCGTGTCGTTGAACATCGCTGAATTGAGGTACATGGATCCCACCAGACCAGCTCACCGACGTTTGTGCTAAAACGTCGGTGAGCTGAACATATTTGTCATTGCCTTCACTTCAAACTGTTACTGTTGACTGTTACTAGTATCTCCGTTACTAGTGGCTGCTGTTAGTAGTGTCGTAGTGTTACTGTCGTAGTAATACTGGTTTCACTATTACTAGTGGTACTTTGGCAAGTATTACTGTGACGAGTACTAATTTCACTGTTACTTTCGTCACTGTTACTACTGTGACTGTTACTAGTATCTCCGTTACTAGTGGCTGCTGTTAGTAGTGTCGTAGTGTTACTGTCGTAGTAATACTGGTTTCACTATTACTAGTGGTACTTTGGCAAGTATTACTGTGACGAGTACTAATTTCACTGTTACTTTCGTCACTGTTACTACTGTGACTGTTACTAGTATCTCCGTTACTAGTGGCTGCTGTTAGTAGTGTCGTAGTGTTACTGTCGTAGTAATACTGGTTTCACTATTACTAGTGGTACTTTGGCAAGTATTACTGTGACGAGTACTAATTTCACTGTTACTTTCGTCACTGTTACTACTGTGACTGTTACTAGTATCTCCGTTACTAGTGGCTGCTGTTAGTAGTGTCGTAGTGTTACTGTCGTAGTAATACTGGTTTCACTATTACTAGTGGTACTTTGGCAAGTATTACTGTGACGAGTACTAATTTCACTGTTACTTTCGTCACTGTTACTACTGTGACTGTTACTAGTATCTCCGTTACTAGTGGCTGCTGTTAGTAGTGTCGTAGTGTTACTGTCGTAGTAATACTGGTTTCACTATTACTAGTGGTACTTTGGCAAGTATTACTGTGACGAGTACTAATTTCACTGTTACTTTCGTCACTGTTACTACTGTGACTGTTACTAGTATCTCCGTTACTAGTGGCTGCTGTTAGTAGTGTCGTAGTGTTACTGTCGTAGTAATACTGGTTTCACTATTACTAGTGGTACTTTGGCAAGTATTACTGTGACGAGTACTAATTTCACTGTTACTTTCGTCACTGTTACTACTGTGACTGTTACTAGTATCTCCGTTACTAGTGGCTGCTGTTAGTAGTGTCGTAGTGTTACTGTCGTAGTAATACTGGTTTCACTATTACTAGTGGTACTTTGGCAAGTATTACTGTGACGAGTACTAATTTCACTGTTACTTTCGTCACTGTTACTACTGTGACTGTTACTAGTATCTCCGTTACTAGTGGCTGCTGTTAGTAGTGTCGTAGTGTTACTGTCGTAGTAATACTGGTTTCACTATTACTAGTGGTACTTTGGCAAGTATTACTGTGACGAGTACTAATTTCACTGTTACTTTCATCACTGTTACTACTGTGACTGTTACTAGTATCTCCGTTACTAGTGGCTGCTGTTAGTAGTGTCGTAGTGTTACTGTCGTAGTAATACTGGTTTCACTATTACTAGTGGTACTTTGGCAAGTATTACTGTGACGAGTACTAATTTCACTGTTACTTTCGTCACTGTTACTACTGTGACTGTTACTAGTATCTCCGTTACTAGTGGCTGCTGTTAGTAGTGTCGTAGTGTTACTGTCGTAGTAATACTGGTTTCACTATTACTAGTGGTACTTTGGCAAGTATTACTGTGACGAGTACTAATTTCACTGTTTCTTTCGTCACTGTTACTACTGTTACTGTTACTAATTCACTTTTACCATTGTTACCATTGTCCACTTTTACTATTGTTACCAGATATAGGTAATGTAAATAGGCAGTGTGGTCAGACTCTAGAGTATTCATGTTTATGCTTAAGTATTAATGCTCTTGTGAGCGGTAGTATGGGTTCATTATTGTAAATTACTTAAATATAATACTTATAAGGTACTAACAAAACATTGTGACTTGCGAAGTTTGTTTGTCAGTTCTTCTTCGCATTGAATCTAGAACTGGCGGTATTTTCGACATGGACAAGCGTAGGTAACTTGCCTATGGATGAAATTATACAATAAACAATTACGGATACCTACTAGTGTTACTGTTATCAAATCGCAATTGACTTCAGTCCTGAAAATTTATAGGGGTCCCGGTACAGATTTTACATATAAAAAAAAACGGGTTTGCCGCGAGCGAAGCCGCGGGAAGCTAGTATGAAATATATCATAGTTACTTAGTGAAATATATGCACCTTTCTGATATTTACGAGGCTCACGTTTTTCATTTGGTGTCCTTAGGGGAGCTGAGGCCGTCAACATAAATACATACATACACACATACCATCAAGCTGTATTCCGACAATAGGGGTAAGCGGAGTAATTCGGCGCTGTGCTGCCATGAACAGTATATTACATGATGTATATTACCTCACAACACCGACCACCATGTTTAGCATAATATTCGGATTAGATAAGATAACTATTAAGGTGATGTGAGGCCTTGTCTGACTCGAATTTCAAGAAGTGAACCGCCAATATTACTTAGCATATTAAGTTTTGATATATTATGTAAAACTTCATCTATCAGCGCAGATCGATAGCTTTTTGAAAACACAATTTGATTAACTTCTCTCGATAGAAAAAAATCATGAATGTGCCTCTGAATTTAGTTATAAAAACATATTTAAGGCAACGTGACCAAATCAAGGCTTTGGAAAAAAAAATATTTGTTGAATATATATGTAAATCCACAGTGTAAATCTAAATCCGTAGCTTTTTACTTTTTTGTTTCGATCCGTAGTTTTGGAATAAAAAAATAAAAACCTAATTTTTGATTGATTGTGTTGCATCCTACTCCAACCAGAGAAAGCGGCGCCTTGAAAGAGGAGTACGGGTGAATACGGGTTGACAGGACCTTAAGGCACGAAGTACATCGAGCATGACTCGGTGGAGGTGAGAGGGGGCGGGTCCGTCGCCCTTTAGTCCCAAAATCCCTAAAACGAATATAAGATCATTGAAGTTCAGCTCATCGGGCGCGGTCGGACTTTGGATGGGTGGCCGTCTGACCGTTGAGCTTGGCCGTGGTTCGCATTTCACGTAACTGCCTACCACGTACTTACTTTAGCTTACTGGGTGGCACATTGCATAAAAAAATATAAAAAAAATCATTTAAATAAATGGTTTGAAGGATACTTAATAAATAAAAACCAGGTTTTTTTTAATATATTTTTATTCTAAAACGTATTTTAATCATTTATCAACAAAATATAAATTATTTCACAGCTTCTTACACAATTATGAACATGGTTCTTGTTAGTAATATTAGTTAAAATTATTTATGTATACTCGTAACTAATTTTATAATATTTTTTTAATATCTCAACTAAGGTGATTTTAGTTTCAAACTTAATTTTATGATTCCAACACACAACGTAGGGTTACACCCATCCGGATTGGTACCACCGCACTGAACGAGGTCGATCGGAATTGCTCTCGCGCTTTCCCCCACCCAGCTAAGAAAAGCTGTAATCACGAGAAAATTGCTATATCCAACGATTTTAAGATTCTTTAATCTAAGATTTTAATTTGAAATTCAATATCTGATATAATCAAACCTAAGCAATTTTATTGAATAAAGTGAACATGATAAATAATATATACAGGTTGTTCGGCACATCGACCGACAATTTTTTTTGCAGGTAAGTGGGGTCATTTGCTACGTTTTGACCCATGATACCTTTTGTCAGTTGTCACGTGGTGTCGAGATAAGATTATTTTTCTTTGTTTTTGAAAATTACCAAAATCCCAGCTTTAATAACTCTTGTAACTTTTTTGTTTATGATTGTATCAGCACAAAATAAAATTTATTGGATTTTACGATGTATCCTTAATATCAAAAAATATCATTTGATGAAGTTAATACCATGAAAATGACTTATGACCTCCCAAAGTCGCGAGGACGAGTAAAAATATGACAGAATCTTAATTTTTTGATTCATTAAAAAAAACTGACAGCAATTGAGAGCCTCCTTTTTCTTTAAAAAGTTTGCTAGTTTACGCCCTTTCCAACGGTATACCATAAATCATTCACTATGTGCCCAAAATTAACCGTTCTGAAATACAGGGTTTAAAGCTTCAATCCACTTCACGCTACTGGTTTCTACACCGATTCATTTACTGTCCATTCTGCTCGTCTATGGAACTCGCTGCCGCACTACGTCCGTCACTCCCAAACTGTAAACTCTTTTAAAAAGTCATTGAAGAAATTCTAACTTCATTAATTTTGTCTGTTTGTATTCACTTGTGGATTAGTATAGTATGTATTATTTGTATGTAGTATCTAAGTCCTATATATGTATATGTTTTTGTATTTTATGTATTGTATAAATAGGTATGTATGTTACATGTAGGTATATTCATAGAATAATTCCTCCTCCCTTTCGCTTGCACTACCCATATTTCTTTCTCTGTATTTTATTCCTCATTCATCACTCAAAGGTTGATTGGAAGAAATCACTTGTAGTGATAAGTCTGCCTTTGCGCACTCCTGTATTTCTTGTTTCTTGTCGTGGACTGTTCTTCCTTCAATTTGTGTGCAATAAAGATTTTCTATTCTATTCTATTCTATTCTATTCAAAGGGTTTAAAGCTGGGATTTTCGTAATTAAAAAAAAAAAAAAATCGTATCTCGATACCACGTGACTCCTGACAAAAGATATCATTGGTAAAAACCTTTGCAAATGACCCCACTTACGTACAAAAAATTGTTGTCGGCCGATGTGCCGAACACTCTGTATGTTAATAACTAAAAAAAAAAAACTATTTAATAAACCAAATCTAACCTAAAAACATATAATCTGATATTTGAAACCGAAATACCACTGACTGAAATATGGTTAATATTTATTTTAAAGGCTTCCTTCACACCTAGGCTTCCCATACAACATGTCATCGAAATATCACTTGAAAACCAATTGGTATAGTGTAAAAAATGTCACAGAAAGAAAATTTACGAATAGGTACGATACACAAAATTGAGTGTTACTTAATAAATAAATTGAGTCTGTCCACCCTAATTGTAACTCAAAAAGTAAGTCACTCACAGTCTTACTGCCATAACATTCATCAATAAACAATAAACATCAATAATTATTCTAGGGAGCCAGTTACGTCCTCTGTGGAAGCCGAGCTGTACATAACTTAAAAAAAAACTATTTAAAAAAATATAAAAACCGCCTTCAAAAATGTATGAAATAAAAAAATCAAAATCGAACCCTAGAGTTGAAGGCGGTCGGTTATTTTTGCTTGCTTTAGCACCACCGCCTTCAACTCTAGGGTTCGATTTTTATTTTTTTATTTCATACATTTTTGAAGGCGGTTTTTATATTTTTTTAAATAGTTTTTTATTTCACAGTTTTTTTTAGTAATTTTTATTTGCTATTAATGTACTCGGCGGAATCGCTCGGCCTTCAGCCTCGCGATTCCGCCTCGCTTCCCATTCCGATCTTGACCAAAAACCTTGACCACCTTGGAGCTAGACTGAACCGAACACAAAAAGAATCATCGAAATCGGTTCACAATTGGGGAAGATATTGCTAAACATACATACAAAAAAAATACATACAGCCGAACATAGAACCTCCTCCTTTTTTGAAGTCGGTTAATTAATAGTTATTTCAATGTTGAATTAATCTCAGTTTGAAAATAATTAATTATGTATTTCTAATTCCATTATGTAACATTATATTGCAGTAAATTGTGCGTTGCGACAGTTCGATGAATAAAAATAAATAAATACAATTGTTTAGTTAATAAAACACTCCTGTTAGTGATGAAACACAGCTTAATTTTACAAAAACACCACGAAAGAAAGCGCTCTATAAAATAAACAATCCTTCAAACACAAAATGCACGCTCGTCTCATTTGAAGAAAGAAGTTTAGGTCTTGCTTGGAGTACTGCTCGTACCTGTGGGATGGCTCAGCTAAATACCAGCTTGCGCCGCTAGACTCAATCCAGCGTCGTGCCGTGCGACTGGTGGGTGACCCTGCGGTGTCCCGCGACTTAGAACTGCTGCAACTCCGTAGGGACGTCGTCGGTCGGCTCCCTAAGTGTGTTCAATCGTCTATTTCACGGGGAGTATTTCGAGGAGCTGTTTAACGCGATTCCGTCGTCCCCATTCCACCTCCGCACTACGCGTACTGGGCAGGGGATGCACCCCTATACAATCGACCTACCGAGGATGCGTACCAACCGGTTCTGTAGGTCTTTTATTCACAGAACCGGGAAAATGTGGAACGCACTCCCTGCCAATCTATTTCATTCCAAGTACAGCCTGGGGTTTTTCAAAAGGGGCGTGAAAAGGCTCCTGTCAGGCCGGCATGGCATTCGCAATCCCCGTGCATCACAGAATATCTATGGGCAACGTAAGTCACCTATTTGTAAGTGAAACGATGCCACATGTCGCGCTTTCCATAAAATAATATATTTTCAAATTCATAACTGTCTGTAGATAATTTTCAAAAACCTAAAGAGTGTAATTTGAATCAGTAAGGAATTCTTTTGGCACATAATCTTTCTAATATTTTTTTTGAAATAGTAAGACCCATACAAGGTAAGCGAGGATGGTGCAAATTCTTTAGGGTCCGTCGCAAAATGCGATAAAAGGGACCCTTATTGGATCACCCCGGTGTCTGTCCGTCCGTCTGGCGGTCACACGCAGATATCTCCGTAGCTGCTGAACCGATTTCGGTGAAACTGACGCCAAAAAAGGCAGAAGTTTTGCTCGCAGATAGATCATAGATCAGTTTGTCTAATAGTTACGTGGAATGTACAGGTATCCCAAATTTTTTCAACAAATCGAGAGTCATGTCATTCGATAGGTACAGTATATAACTTGGCTCTAATCACTAAGTTTGCTTTAACAAAACCAAAAAACCCACTTGCTGCATGACTTGGTGGAATGACTTCGCCAAGGTGAGAGATGGCCAGCCAGCCGCCCTTTAGTCGCCCCCAATTTTTTCTATTTTTATTGACAGCGCCACATATGCCGTCGAGCTACCCATAAGGTGTCTAACGACGCCCATGGACATTCGGTCGTATGCGGGGATAGCGAATGCCATAGTGGCATGGGAGGATGTCTCTAAAAATCTATCGGAATTAATGATACAGTCACAGAACAGTGATCGGCGACCCGACGTCGCCCGATTTTACGAGTCGTAGACTCAGCCAATAAGCAGCGAACTACCATGTACACTGTAAGGTTGACAAAAGGGTCGTTGTCTAATTAATTGGCATGACGACCCTGAAGACCATTCAACATTTCGTCGCCCTAGTTCTTGTTTTGGGCATACGCCATTTATAAAATTTTACAGGAAACGGTTTTTTCTGTTTTAAAATTAAAACATTAATCCTTTTTGCATCAAAATTTAACAGTATGTAGAAGAAATGCCCCTATAGTGGATAGCACTCTTTTTTTATTTATATACACTAAAACAAATTAATTAAAATTACTAACATTTGGATATGCCACAAAGTTGCAAAAAGTCCGTTAACTTTTATGGATATGCCCCAAGACAACGTGGATATGACATTTCATGAGTAGCATTCTCTCAGTTCTTGTTTTTGGCATGTCCTAGTTTACACACACAGGTTGTTTTTGTTTTTATTACGCCTAAAGAAATTTTTACAATTTGTTTGAGTGAGATTGGTAGTATTCTTGCATCGATCATGCATGAAACTTCTTACACGTATTCAAATTAGCGTATTCATAAACTTTCAACATAGGTATATAAACTTACATATTATTTTTAAATGTAATATGATATTGAAGCTACACCGCGCAAAGTAGGTATATAATATATTTTTTTTATGTAATCTTATATTGGAAGCTATACCGCGCATTCAATTTGAATTTGATACACATCCTGAGGACGAAAAGGCGCAGCCTGTATAACAGCCAGCTGTTTTAGGTTAGTTTAATAAATTGTAGATAAATCTTATTTACGTCGCGTATCTTCTTCCAAGTGTGTTGCCTCCAGGTTCAGGAGTCACTTCCATGTCCATGATGTCGATTTTCAGACGAAAATCAGCAAAAACCTTTGCAAACTATTCAAAAACACGAATGAAAAACGGTTCGCGTTGTAAATTCCACTGATAAAGATAGACAATATGGCGTCTACTGACATGACGTAAGCAAAATCCCTGCGCTCTGATTGGCGGGAACATGGATATACCCAAATTAAGAAGTCAATAAATATTAATTCGGTAAATTTTTGGATATGCCAAAATTAAGAACTAAACGTTTTCTTCACATGTTGGATATGGATTCTGAAAAAAGTACTTTACTGTTTAAAAAATAAGATCTTTTTTTGTCTATCGGATGCGTAATTTTTTTTTCAATGTTTCTACATTCATAACTCAATTTCGCCAAAAATGGTCTGTGCCCAAAACAAGAACTAGAGCGACGATTTGCCCATCTTCACCTTTTTCAGAACTCAATATCAGCTATCACAGTAATAGTCCTGTGCGGTCTTCGTTTATAAGTAGAAAAGTCCTGAGCATTTCTCAAGCATTCCCTGGAATGGGCCTTCGGAACTACAATATTATGAGGTCATACCTTTGAGTTGAGGTTTTCTTCAAAGTTGACCAAGGAGAGCATATCTTCACCTTTTTTCAGAACTACAATATGAACCTTATCACTATATACAAAGAGTGGTCATTTTAATGCCGAAAGTCGGCCGCGCCACCACATGGGCACGAACGACGAGACGCCATCTATCAGGATAAATTGTCAACTAATCTTCCCATTTAAAGAGTACAGTATCAACGTAATATAAATTTACATAGGTTAGCTGCGTTCAATATCAGCTATCACAGTAAAAGTCCTATGCGGTCTTCGTTTATAAGGAGAAAAGTCCTGCGCATTTCTCAAGCATTCCCTGGAATGGGCCTTCGGAACTGGGATCGTATGAGGCCATACCTTTGGGTTGAAACATTCTTCTTTCGAATGTTTTCTTCAAAGTTGGCAGCAAAGTGAATAAGATCAAGTAGGGCATATCTTCACCTTTTTTCAGAACTACAATATGAACCTTATGACTATATACAAAGAGCGTGTATTTTAATGCCAAAAGCCGGCCGCGCCACCAGATGGGCACGAACGACGAGACGCCATTTATCGGGATAAATTGTCAACTAATCTTCCCATTTAAAGAGTACAGTACCAACGTAACATACATTTACATAGGTTAGCTGCGCTCAATATCAGCTATCACAGTAAAAGTCCTATGCGGTCTTCGTTTATATGGAGAAAAGTCCTGCGCATTTCTCAAGCAATCCCTGGAATGGGCCTTCGGAACTGCGATCGTATGAGGCCACACCTTCGGGTTGAAACAGTCATCGTATGGACCAGTTGAAAAAGTGACACACTTCTCGGGCCACGCTTTGGCCCTGACGCACTCGTGGCCCCTGGCGCACTCATACTTGGCCCAGTCCTGATCGAACGCCGAGCATTCGGACCAACTTTTCGAGCACCATTTTGTCGAGTCCAAGTTGATATGTGGCACAAGCTCGCCGTCGGGTCTCCTCGGGTCCCAGTAGTTGGATTCGGGCGGAGATGGGATCCAGCACGGATCTGGGGGCGTGGGGACCCAGTGGGGCGCCGGCGGGCTGGGGACCCACACGGGGGGTCCCGGGAGCTCCGCTCAGCGAACCGGTTTGGACACAATGATGACGTCGGGGGCGGATCTGGTTGTCTCGGTGCTCATCGGCCTGCGATCTGGCATCTTCTTCGTTTCTGGTGAGGAACAACAAAATAATGAAAAAAAATATTTATTGAGTCAACGAAAGGATTTGGAAATAATGTTTTTTTTATATAATCCGGTACGGGTGTCTGAGTCTGAGAGGTCAGAGCGCACGCTCCGACCAGCCAATATCCCATTCGAGAAGGCAGGTGCAATACCGGAGACCTCCCTTAGGATTGCTGACTATACTGGACTAGATGACAACACAGCCGATGCTGCTGTGCGGCAATCTTACATACAGTATGGTGGTACCGACGCAGTCGGCTACAATGTGAGAATACAACCTAGCAAGGGGCAAGGGAAGGGACCTACAGTTTTTACACTGATTTTGAACGGTGAAGCAGCAGGTGTAGGTATGCACGTAAATTTTTTCGTCAGAAAACTCATTGCATTGCTGCTTCTAGTGTGATATTTTATTTCATAGGTTTGCCTTAATTAAGTATAAAAATCCCTAGTTTCTCTGGCTGTGTGGCATGTGGAGCCATCATGTTGAAATCACATGCCACTTACTCGTGTGATTTAAAGAAAATAAAAGAACAAATGAAAATAGAAAATAACAGGCTGGAGTACGAAAACAACAAAACTGTTTAAACTAAAGATATAGAAAAAACAAAGAACCTAAAAACAGTAAAATACAATAAACAGAAAAAAGAGACAGACCTACACAGTATTTTATAAATTTAAACCGTCTAAAAAGCCCTAAAACTAAAAACAACTACCTTATCATTCCCATTAAAATGACTGCTAAAGGCTGGGTAAACTCACGGGTGTCAGGCGGCGACTGGAATCCCTTCAGCAGCTCAATAGTCAAGGCGATGGGGGGCGACGCGGCCTGAGGGGGCGGGGAGCGGCGGGTGGGCAGCAGCGTCGAGCCCGAGTATCCGAACGTGGAGAACCCTCGCGCCCCAGACCCGGACTCCGTCCCTGCAGGAAGAACTGTAATTGCATGCGGCCGGTACTTTAAAATAATAGTCCAACTCCATCTCTCCCCGTGCTTGTCGTAAAAGGCGACTAAGGGATAAGGGCAAGATGCCGTGCTAAAGGGCGATAGCCTAGCCAGCCACCTCTCACCTTGGCGCGGTCCTTTCGCTCGCACTTGTGGGAAGGCTAATACCAGCTTGCGCCGCTAGATACAATCCAGCGTCATGCCGTGCGACTGGTGGGTGACCCTGTGGTGTCCCGCGACTTAGAACCAATGCAACTCAGTAGGGACGTCGTCGGTTCCCTAAGTGTGTTCTATCGTCTATTTCATGGGGAGTGTTCGGAGGAGCTATTTAACGCGATTCCGCCGTCCCCATTCCACCTCCGTACTACGCGTAATGGCCAGTGCATGCACCATTATTCAATCGACCTACCACTGATGCGCCGGAACTAAGTGGTTCTGTAGGTCTTTTATTTACAGAACCGGGAAAATGTGGAACGCACTCCCTGCCCATCTATTTCCTCCCAAGTACAGCCTGGGGTTTTTCAAAAAGGGTGTGAAAAGGCTCCTGTCAGGTTGGCACGGCATTCGCAATCCCCGTGCATCACAGAATGTCCATAGGCATCGTTAGACTTGTAGGTGAAACGATGCTACATGTCGCGCTATCCATAAAAAAAAAACAAATAAAATGCTGATGAACAAATATTTAGTACACACTCACCATCAGAGCTAACTCCAGTGCCCCCTTGGAACAAACTTTCCCTAGTTTGACATCCAGATTCCTTAGTATCAGGCGCTCCAACAGATACACTCCTCTTCCCCAAATCGCCTACCTCATCTTCCATCTCTCTTCTATCCACGTCCTCCGGCCTAACTTGTGTCCCTTTCTTATCTATATTACGTCTATCGGTATCTCTGTCCGTTTCCCTCCTGTCGAATGTACCCCTTCTGTCTATGCTCCTCTTTTTTTCTAGATGATCTTTTCTGTCATCTTTCTTGCGTTTGGTAGTTTCTTTAAGTTCCCTCTCTTCGTTCTTGGTTCTAGTTTCTCTTTTGTCTCTGGTTTTGGCCTTGGCGGCCCTGTCTCTCTCCCTTTCTCTTCTGTCTTCGACGTCTCCGTTTTCGTCAGGGTGTCGCCAGTTATCATCGTCAAGATCGATATGTGTCTCCGCAATCAGCTCGGAATCAATGCTGTCGTGCTGGAAGAAGAACAAAATGAGTATTTTTAATGTGCTTAAGCGAATTTCTTTTATGACCACGAATTGATCCACAGGTCTCACATCCATAAGATTATTTTATAAATAATGCCGTAAGGCATTAAACTCGCCTTTTGTGACCTTTTAATTCAAAGTGGTGTATACATTAAATCAATAAATTAAATCAATTAAATCAATGAACAGTGACAATGTGTTCCAGAGTCAGCTGAAAATATTCCTTTTATATAATCCATTCTATAAATTAAATGAATTTTTTTCATATTGTAAATAAACAATCATGCTGACTTGGAAGATTCAAATGAATCTTTTTATATGTATAAATTTGACTGAACCCTATGTTCTTTGTACTTTATTCTCTTTTTTAAAGATATTTTTTTTACTTATTATTTTTATTTTTTATTAGATATAGTATGTTATAGTTAACATAAATAAAAATGTCAGTCAGTCAGTCAGTCAGTCAGCGTGTAAGCGTTCACTGCTGGACATACGCCTCTCCAATTTTCCTCCAGTCCTCCCGGCCTTCAGCGATACGGAACCACTGATTTCCGCCGGCGTACTTGATGTCGTCGTCCCACCTGGCGGGTGGTCTTCCCACACTCCGTTTTCCTGTCCACGGCCGCCAGTGTAGGACACGGTTACTCCAACGGTCATCGTCTCTTCGGCTAACGTGCCCAGCCCACTGCCACTTGAAATTAGCCACCCGGTGTCCAATATCGACTACTTTGGTGCGTCGGCGGATTGCCTCGTTACGCACCATATCACGTAGCGATATACCCAGCATGGCTCGCTCCATTGCTCGCTGGGCAACTTTCAACCTTTGGACAACAGCGACCGTCAGAGTCCACGTTTCACATCCGTACGTCATAACCGGGAGGACACACTGGTCATATATACGGGTCTTTAAATTCTGCGGAAGGTCAGACTTCAGGACGAATTTTAGTTTTCCAAAGGCAGCCCAACCCAGTTAAATTCGTCTCTCCACCTCCTTAAGCAGACCTTGTCTACCAAGCCGCAGAATTTGACCGAGGTATACGTACTCTTCAACCTGTTCGATCACTTCTCCGCCAATAACAAATTGTCCTCCCGTCATAACCTCGGTCGCCATGACCTTGGTTTTGTCCCGGTTCATCTTCAGACCAACCTTCATCGACGCTGTATAAAGGTCTTCCAGCATGATCTGAAGCTGACCTCGGGAATTGGACAGAAGAACAATGTCATCGGCGAAACGCAGATGACTGAGAAGATCTCCATTCACGTTTATACCCATGTTGTCCCACTCAAGCATCTTGAACACGCTTGAATAAAAATGAGCATGTAAGTAATATTTAAGCATTTTTTAAAAAAAGCTCTGTAAGGTTTCTTGCCCGATTCTTCCTTATAGATGGCATTGCTGAACGGGATATAACAAAAACTATGACGAACCAACCATACTCAATATGCATATGTCTCAATGTAATATTGTTATTGTTGTGTGTTCTTTATGGCGAAATAAATATCTGAATCTGAATCTGTATAATACAGTATATTTTCCTCGGTTTGAATTGATCCACGGTTTAAGTTTGATGTAAAATTGTAGATCTCTTCTCTTAACTTGATAGTTTTAAACCCACAAATCATCGACATTGAAATCGGCTTTGAAAAGTGTTCCGGCCTTCCCGTTCAGTTCGGTTAAACCTAAAAGACCGAAAAATGGAAACAATGACATGGGGGCCTACAGTTCCGACAGGTAAATTCGGTCTGAGCGGTCTTGCCGCCGGCCCTTCACCTCAAGGCCCGACATTCTAATCCGACCGACGAGCACCAACCTAGGCGCATGAGTTAGGTAGATACATATAAATACTTTACTGCTCCAAAAACATTTGAAAGAAAAGAAGCTCGATACACAATTTACATACACAAAGGCGGACTTATCTGTTATAGGGATTTCTTCAGTCAGCCTTTTTTTTATGTAATCCGGTATGGGTGGCTGAGTTGAAGGGGCCAAAGCGCATGCTCCGACCAGCCAATATCACCTCCGAGAAGGTAGGTGCCATACCGGAGACTTCCCTGGATTGCTGGCTATACTGGACTATAGAGGAGAACACAGCCGAGGCTTCTATGCGGCCATCTTACATCCAGTACGGTGTTACGAACCCAGTCAGCTACAATTGAAACCTACCACCTAGTAAGGGGTAAGGAAAGGGATCTACAGTTTTACACCGGTTCCGAACGGTGAAGCAGCAGGTGTAGGTATGTTTTTGAATGTTTGAGAGTCGTATGACGTGAAAAAAATATAAGAATCCTCTGCCTCCATCGTCTATTTCATGGGGAGATCAGAGCAGAGATCAGCGCCATCCATACCGGATTATACAAAAACATTTCTTCAGGGGAAAAATTTGCCGGCAAAAAAAAACACTATTAAAAATTTCATAATTGTAAAATAAGAATACAATTTGTCAGCCTGTAGTGCTGCTGTCTAGCTCAGTGGTGCGATCGGTCAAATGTCGTTCATGATGATAAGTACACCTGGACTAGGATGCAACCAGAACTAGGATGGGCGACCGTTCGACCCTTGGAGTATGACCGTGGTTCAAATTCCACCTAAAAGTCCAGTTCAATGTAGTCGGCAACACGAAATGGAAGCAATGCAATGGAGCACGGTTCACAACAAGGTGATATGGGCTGACATCGAGGATGTTAAAATAAGTTTTTTTTTCTTTCCACCTCCGCACAACGCGCACTGGGCAGGGATGCATCACTATACGCCTGGACTTACCACGGATGCATACCAATCGGTTCTGCAGATCTTTTCTCCACAGAACTGGTAAACACTCCATGCCCACATATCTCCCCCAAAGTATGGTCTCGGGTCCTTCAAGAGAAACGTGAATAGGCACCCGTCAGGCCGGCATGGCATTCGCAATCGGGCGTCGTTAGACACCTCATGGGTGATATAAAATAAAAAAATAATTAATGTTGCAGGTGATGCCAACCGTGTCAGATTCAATAAAAATAAAATATCATTACCTTATCCCTAGTGCGTTGCGCGCGCTTATACATCTCATTGTTCTTAAGGTTGTCCCTCCTCAGCGAGTCCCTCTCTCTCTGCAGGCTGTGTCGGGGAAGGCTCTCGCGCTGGTGCAGCAGCCGGGGGTCGAGGGCTAGCTTACTTCCGGCGATCGTGTCCAGCCGATCCTCGCACGACTGCCGGATATGTTCCTGGAGAGAGGGCAGGACGATTTTAAGAACAACAAGAATTAATAAATTTAAAATATTATTGATGAAACATTATCAATATAATTTCAATTCATTCTTTCGCTTCTCTGCTTCATTATATGCTTCGTTCACTCTCCTGTCAGCATTTCTCGCTAAAGCTGGCTTCCCACGGTGCGTGATTCTGCGGATTACCACGCACGGCCGACGACCATGGACAGCCACGCACCGCGCACCAAGGCTCTTCCAACGGTGCGTGATTCTTCGGATCATCACGCGCGGCCGACGACCACGGACAGCCACGCACTGCGCACCAAGGCTCTTCCAACGGTGCGTGATTCTTCGGATCATCACGCGCGGCCGACGAACACGGACAGCCACGCACTGCGCACCAAGGCTCTTCCAACGGTGCTTGATTCTTCGGATCATCACGCGCGGCCGACGAACACGGACAGTCACGCAATGCATATGTGGTCATTCCAAAATGTAAAGCGATAGAAAAGAGTATATGTTTATACGGACGAGCACGCACAGCTCGCACAGCACATATGAAGTTACCGACTCGCGGCGGCTCCGGCGCACCGATACGGACGTGTCTGCGCTTTCACAGACGACACTCTTCCCATGGTGCGTCGTGCGGGCTGGTCCGCGCCCGTCCGCAATATCACGCACCCTGGGAAGCCAGCTTAAGATACCATCTTCTTCTCATCCACTACCTTTTATACATCATCATTCATCATTACCTGTGCCATGTTTTGGAATAACGTAGTACCTATGCACTTTATGTTATTTTTGTTTATTATATACTCGTGTCTCGGATATGTATACGTAGGTATATGTTATTTATGTTACTCGTATATATTATATGTTTTTATTTTTCTGTTCTAATGTCTGCACCATCCTTGCCATCATTCTTCCTCTAATGGAAGAAATTACTTATAGTAATAAGTCCGCCTTTGAACGCTATTGTTATTTTATTTATCTGTGCGTTATTGTCATGAAATTTCAAGGTTATTTATTGTATTTTTCTGTTGTTCTTCAGTGTGTTTGTTTACACGTACATAAATAAAAAATAAAAATAAATTATCTATGTTTCGACGATCAACAACACATACCACCACAAACCGTAGAATCATAGAGTGCCATGCCATTTGAAATACTCAAAATGAACCTTGCTAGCATATACATAAATAAAGATTAATTTAAAACAAACCTTAATGATCTTATGATCGGCGACCAGCTTCTTGATGCATTTGAACAGGAAGACAAAAGTCATTGAGCTTATTATCAAGGAAAAGATGACCAGAATTATAATGATATGTCCCTCCCCGAGCGACGACCCCGATTTACCCTGAAATAAAGAGTGTTGAGATTAGAAACTATAACTTAAAACAAGTTAAACATGATAATGATGGCATGGGGAGTGTTCGGAGGAGCTGCTTACGCGTTTTTTTTATGGAAACTGACACGGTTGGCTACATCACCTACAACATCCGTGATGTCAGCCCATAACACCGGGTGAACTTGATGCCACGTCAGTGCTTCCCTGCGGTCGTGCCGGCTACACTGAACTGGACGGAAAACACAAACTATTTACATAGCCGTTTCGACCGATCTTTCATTCAGTGCGGTGGTACCATCTACCAACCTGGGTGGGTTAAACCCTACCACCTACTAATATAAGAAGGGAGTCATATCCCTTTGTCGCCTTTTAGGACATACACGGGGAAAGATGCACTGGGGCTATTCATTTAAAGTACCGGCCCCACACGGTACAAATAAGTTGCAGTGTGTCTGTGTGTGTCCGTGCGAGGGTGCGTGCGAAGATGTGTATGTGTGTGTGAGTGTGTACTTATGAATTTATTCGTTATGAATCGTTGAACAGATGGACGGACGGACAGACTGGTACTGATAGTCTTTGCTACACGGCTCCCTAAGTATGTTCTATCGATTATTCCATGGGGAGTGCTCGGAGGAGTTGTTTAACGCGATCCCACCGTCCCCTTTCCACCTCCGCACCGCGCGCACCGGGCAGGGTTTGTGTCCCTACACGCTGAAATTACCGCGGTTGCCGATTCTGTAGATTTTTCTTCTACAGAACCGGTAAACTCGGGAACGCTCTCCCTGACCATATACTTCCCCCCATGTACAGTCTCGGGTTCTTCAAGAGGGGAGTGAATAGGCACCAGTAAAGCCAGCGTTGTTAGACAACTATAAAAAACATGATTGCAAGAAGGTGACTACCGTGTACCGTATGGGGTCGGTACTTAAAAAGTAGCCCCACTGCATCTCTCCCAGGGCATGTCGTAAAAGACGACTAAGGGATAAGGACAAGATGCCGTTTTGTGATGTAATTAACAAGAGTACTTGCAGCACAACACCGACTACTCTGCTTACTAAATACTAAAACTGAATTGACGATTTTTTTTTTAATTTTTCTGTATGTATGTATGTTCCTCCATAACTATTAAACCGATCACCCGAATTCGATGAAACTAGCACAAGCACATTTAGCTATACGAGACCCAGGATAGGCTAAATACAATTCAAATGTTATAATTTTAAATTTTATATTCTATATTTTTAAATTTTATACAAAATTTAAAAATATAGAAAATATTTCTAAAAATCATCAATTTAGTTTTAGTATCATACATGGAGACTACAAACTCAGTGTCAGTCAAACTCAGTTTGCTTCACGTAAACTATATTATTTCTCAATGAAAGTAACTAAGGGCGAAGCCGAAGGCCGAGCTGCGCTAAGGTTTTTTTTTTAAACTTCTCTATTTCATTCCCCTATCCCTTTGTTGGGATATCCAAATGTTTTGTGTCGATTTTGTTTTATTGTCTCGAACGGTTTGTGACCACTGTCACAATTCCATTAAATGATGTTAAGGTTGTCCTGCGGCAGCCTCCTTTTCAGTCTCCGGGGTATCTCCATGTCTCTCATCAAATTCTTGGCTAGCTCGTTGGGATGTAGCTCGATTCATTTCTGATAGGATTTTGTTAATGTTCTTATTTCAGCTTCCACTGTCGGTATGTCAAGGTCGTGATGGAGCGTGTCATTTGTAACAAACCATGGGGCACCCATGATCATGCGCAGTATTTTTGATTGAAACCTCTGTATGATGGCGATATTGGTCTTAGCTGAGGTGCCCCATAGCTGAATGCCATAGGTCCATACTGGCTTCAAGATGCTTTTATAGATAAGCAGTTTTGATTGTCTTGACAGTTGGGAGCTGCGTCCTAGCAGCCAGAGCATGTTCCTGAGCTGTTGGCTTAGTTGTTTGCGCTTTGTGAAAATATGCTTTTGCCAGGTGAGCTTACTATCTAAGTATAACGTAAGTATAAGGTAAACGATAAACCTTCTCAAATAAAGTAAGTAACTAACGGCGAGGCTTCAGGCTGAGCTGCATTCTGGAAGACAATAAACCTTCTCGAAGAAAGTAAGTAACTAAGGGCGAGGCCGAAGGCCGAACTGCGTTTAGGAAGACGATAAACCTACTCAAAGAAAATAAGTAACTAACGGCGAGGCCGAAGGCCGAGCTGCGCTCAGAAAGAATATACACTTTCTTGAAGAAAGTAAGTAACAAAGGGCGTACTTAGAGATGGTTTATCGTTTTCCTGAACGCTGCTCGGCCTACGGCCTCGCCCTTTGTTACTTACTTTCTTCGAGAAGGTTTATAGTCTTTCTGAACGCAGCTCGGCCTTCGGCCTCGCCCTCAGTAACTTACTTTCTTCGAGAAGCTTAGTCTTCCTGAATGCAGTTCGGCCTTCGGTCTCGACCTCAGTTACTTATTTTCTTCTTTGAAATACGAATTTCAGGCGAGCGAAGCCGCGGGCAAAAGCTAGTATGATAATATATATATGTATGATTGATTGATTGATGATTGATATGATGATATTGATGATAAGTACACACCTCGCATTGAAGATTTGGCTCTTCGTCTGTCTTAAGTCTGCAGTTGGGCCATTTATTGCACCTGAGACTTTCGTCGATGCAAGTGGCATCCTCACAGTCGAACTCTTTGTCCTTCACGCAAGCTGCAGAAACAGAACCACCATTAATTTTAATTCAAAATTCAAAAATTATATTCACAAAACACAAACAAAAATTAGTTTATAAATAACCTCCTTTTTTTGAAGTCGGTAAAAAAAAAAAGATTACATACACGAAATAAAATAATTGTACGAGTACCTCTCAGAGGAAATCGTCTGAGGAGTACCTACACAATAAAAAAAGCACACCAGAAAATTGATGGATGAAGCCCTTTTGTGCTTTTGTACCGCCTTCAACTCAATTAGTTAACCCATTAAGTACCACTGTTCCCATTTGGGACATTTCACTTTTTGCTGAATACCAATACTAATATCGTACTATATTTTAATGTTCTTTCCTAACACCATTGTTACGTCTCACGATCTATCTGTCAAACCCACTCTGACTCATTTGGAGCTGTCAATTGAGACGTCACAGTGCAAAATCTGAGGTTGCCACAGAAGATGATACAATTCATCTGCAATCTCCTCACTCAACGCACGATCTTTCTCCGCACCGACGGGAAAGCCACTGACCCCAGAGTCATCTGGAAAGGCCTTCCCCAAGGTTCCGTCCTTAGTCCCCTCCTGTACAACATTTATACCCATGACCTGGAACAGTCCATCATCTCTCACTCCCGTATACTACAATATGCGGATGATCTTCTTATTTATTCTTCCCACAAATCAATCGTGAGGGCCTCTGGGTCCGTTGGCTATTCCATTCGATCTTTGACCTCGTGGCTAACTGCTCATGGCTTGGACCTATCCGCAGCTAAGAGCAATATAGTGGTGTTTTCAAGAAAGCGGCTCAGACCCCGTATTGATATAGTGTGCCACTCTTCCCGCATTCCCGTTCAGAACCAGGTTAAATTCCTGGGTGTCATACTGGACTCCAAAATGTCTGGAGCCCCTCATATTAACTATGTTGTAAAGAAATGTGAGCGCAACATCAATATACTCCGCTGCCTGGCGGGAGTATGGTGGGGAGCCCACCCCTTCTCCTTAAAACTCGTGTACAACGCCGTGATTCGCAGTCACTTGGACTACGGCATTTTCCTTTTAGAGCCTTGCAACAAATCTGCATTGAGAATGCTTGACCTCGTACAGTCAAAGTCCCTCCGCATAATCACAGGCGCAATGAAATCTAGCCCAGTCAATGCTCTTCAGGTGGAATGTGTAGATCCACCCCTCCATCTACGCCGGCAATTTCTGGCAGACAGGTATTTGTTCAGAGCTAGTAGATTTTCTAATCACTCCCTCTTTCCGAAGCTAAACCTACTCGCAGAACACACTCTGAATGGGAGGTACTGGTTTAATAAACTGAAGCCCAGACTCATTCAGAGCGTCACTAGGTTTAGCAACCTTGAAGCCCCTACCTATCGCTCTCCGACATTGCCTTTGCACGGATCGAAATATGAGGCCGTAATCTTAAAACCGAATGTAATTTTAGATTTTGGCCTTGAAAAGGACATGCCACGCGCTGAAAAATCGTTCAAGATTATTCTTGATAGAGATTGGCACGGGTGGGATGTAATTTTTACGGATGCCTCAAAATTAACACCAAAAGGTAACGTAGGAGTTGCCGTATATAAGCCCGGAAGCAACGACTACATGCGCACTCAGTGCCCACCCGTGTCCTCGGTCTATACGGGCGAGTGTATGGCTCTACTGGAGGCTGTCAGATTTGTGTCCCTCTCCGACACACTGGAACGGACCATCATTTCAGGCATTGGTACAGAACCCATTCAATTGCCAAATTCATAATCCCATAGTTCTATGTATTAAAGATACATTACTCACCTTAGGTCAAAAACAACTTGTTTTTGCCTGGATACCTTCACATACCGGCATTCGAGGCAATGAGCGTGTAGACGCTCTAGCCAAGGAGGCGGTGGTGTGTGGAGATAGGGCTCCGTTAATTAATTTTCCCCATGATTTGTTGGCACTCCCAAAAACATACCTTCATGATTCCTGGTCCGATGAATGGTCCGTGTCCAGTCGAGCGAGAGGGTCTTACTATGCCACCATTCAGCGGGTCATACCCGCGAAGCCTTGGTTTTTTAAAATTACGGCTAATAAAAAGGAAACCTCAGTTCTGTGCCGAATGAGAATTGGACACTGCTGCACTCCAGTGCATCTAGCCCGACTTCGTATACTTGACTCATCAATCTGCGAGTGCGGACTGGACGAAGGAACCCTAGATCCAAAGAGTTTGTATTACGTCGCGCGCAGCGACGTAATACAAACTCTTTGCCTAGATCATATCCTCTTTGGTTGTCCAATTACCCTCGCGGTTAATTCCCCTCCGTTATATGCCACTTTACATTTGTTTAAAGTCCCACTTCCTACTAACATACAAACGATACTGTATACTAACAATTCCCATGTTATAAAATATATATTAAAATTTATAAAATGTAATGACGTAAGACTGTAATTAATTATATATAAATATATGTATAATGTTTTAGTTATTTATTTTCAACTTCTTATTTACAACTAAGTATGTGTCTTCCAGAATTTGTGCATGCGAACTAGTAACTTCAAATGCTTCGTTCCTTTCAAAATTATTTTTTTTTATTATGTGGTGTGCGGAAGCGCGGGCCGAGGTAGCGGCAAACCAGCAATAGACAAGTAATATTTATTGCTGTTCCCAAATGGGAACAATGGTCCCACGATGGAACAATAAATTATTAAGTTTATGTTTTTTCAGGCGCATCGTGGCATTATGTCTATATGGCATGTGGCGATTGCGAGGACATTGATCATGATATTTTGGAGGGCCACAAATTATTAGAGATGTTCTAGGTGAAGTAGAACTTCAGTACGTGTCGACGAATACAGAAGAACCTAATAGAACTTTAGCTACGCCGCCTCCGTATAAGCGTTTGCGTTCAGAAGCCGTTCCTCTGTTCATGTATCATTCCTCCAAGGGTAGGATGCGAAGTGTTCCCGCATCCCATCCCAGTATGGTACTGAGGGGGCGAAGATGGCACGTTGGAGCCCACTAAACAATGATCAGAAGTGCCAAGCGGGGTTCTCGCTATGACTATATCCAGTGGGGACGCGGCATCAGTAGAAGATCCAGCAGAGAGAGTTCATGAGCGTCTATATCTGTTCGTCTGGTGGGTTGGTCTACCAGTTGAGACAGGTCATGCGTCAGATCGAAGTCGTAGGCGGCTCTCACCACAAAGAGGATTCTCCTGAAACCTAGCCACGCATCGTGATGGGCATTGAAGTCTCCAAGAAGAACCAAATCCGCGGTGCGGAACCGCCCTTGGACCGCCGCTCCACTCAGGTACTCTAATAACTGAGATGTCCCATAATCCTCAGAGTGCGAGCCATGTTGAACGGAGGACATGAATCATGGATTGATGGAATAAGAAAGTTGATGTCCTGCAGCCGTACTCTATAACTCAGTAAAAAAGAAGGTGTTTCGTATGTAAAAAAAAAATCCAGAAAACAGTGTGTTGCCTGAGACAAGGGAATACATATGATTGTTTCATAGAATACCATAGTACTAGTTTGTAACTTTCATATTATATATGTACCAATGTTCCCATTTGGGAACAGATAAAAACTTACTTATAAATTATTTGTTTTATTTCACAATAATTTTTTTTATATTTTTCTCATAAATAGGTAAGGTATAAGGTTTCATAAAATGTAAGTTGCAAGTTTAGATAAAATTTGGTACTTAATGGGTTAATAATTTTTACCTCTAAGTATGTAGTTGTTTTTAGGTTGCCGTATCCCGTACGGAAGCCTAATTACTAAGCCTACGCCGTCTGTCTGTCTGTCCTACTGCTGTACCTATCTTTGGAACCGTAATAGGTAGACGGTTGAAATTTTCACTGAATATGTGTTATTATGGTGGATTAACAACAAATAATTAAATATAGAGAAGGTCAAAATTATTGGGGGGTACAAAGGGTACAACAAATAATTAGGGGGTCCCCATACAAGAAATGTGTTTTTTTTGTGATGCGGAAACCTAGGTGCGCGAGTCCGACTCGCACTTGGCCGGTTTTTATAAGTCGGTTCAATGTTTTTTAAAACCGTTTTTTATTTCACTCTTTTTAGTAATATTACATTTAAAAAAAAAAAGAATAACAGAAATCGGTTGTCGTGGTATAGAATTATTCGCCCATTTGACACACTTAACAGTTGAAAACTACTGAACCGATTTTGATGAAACTTGCACTGTTCCCTAAGTTGAAGTAAATAAAAGTAAATAAAACAAGCTCATTGCCACTTGAGTTTGGGCATCCAGTCAGGTCTCACGCACTCTATGTACTTGCGCGCGCTAACTACCTACCGCCCGACGGGCCGCCGGCGCGCCGGTCTATTTTAGTGGAAATTCGTCAGCCGCGCGAAGTATACATAGACGCTCGCCCACGCAACTGCGCACAGCTGCAAAGCATTAACCACTTTACACTCGATCGTTAAGGTACATTTTCGCACGCAGCGATTGGCGACGTGAAACAGTAGGCTATTAAAGCCCGAAGGTAGGAACATTTTCTATGGAGTGATTTATCTGTTACGAAGTAACTATTAAGTAATCTGTGATCCAGTGTAGCAATATCGAATACTTTAGTGCGTCGGCGTATTGCCGAGGGATTCCCGGAGGTAAGGAAACTCTAAATTAAAAAACGCCCGACCCTTAAAAAGTCAAACATAATTTCCGTTTATTTACTTAAAGGAGTCGGGGGACTGCTAAGTAAATTCCCGCGCTGCCCTGAGTTTTTAAATATTTACTTAGCGGCCCCCCGACTCTTTTACGTAAGTAAACGGAAATTATTGTTGACTTTTTAAGGGTCGGGGGTTTTTAAATTTTTTGGTAATTTAACTTTTATTTCAACCTTTTAAAAAAAAACCGCATGCAAATCGGTCCACTTTTTAAGGTAATAAATTTTTTGATTACTTAATTACTTGATCACTTGATTACAAACATAGCTAACATGTAACAACCATCCCGATTAAAACAGCTTTTTAATAAAATAAAAAAAACGCATCCAAATCGGTCCATCCGTTTAGGAGCTACGATACCACAGACAGACACACCATACACACGTAAAACTTATAACACCTATCTTTTGCCAAGAGGTGCCATGCCAGCAGAATAGAAGCGCGGCGGCGGGGCGGTGCAACAAAAATTTTAAAAATCGATGGATCCTCCCATCGATTCGTTAGGTTAGCCATTAGGTAACATAATTGTAATTACGTGTAGGGAAGGTACCCTAAAAAAATGTTTTTTCAAAATTTGTATTTTACTATTTTGTCGGCGTTATTAATATGTACCATCATACCAACATACAACTTTCTAGTACTAAGGGTCTCTGAGCTAAGCCGCGGACAGACGGACAGACAGACAGACGGACGGACATGGCGAAACTATAAGGGTTCCTTGTTGACTACGGAACCCTAAAAAATCGGTTAACGTTTAGTGTCATGAGTATTCTATGTTTTAATGCAGTGCAACTCTGTTGGTGTTTGTTTTAGGTCTTTACCTATGAAATTGGAGATTTGTATGAAAATTTTAAAATATAAAAATTTTGGTTATTTTTTTTATTTTAGCTAATCAAAGTACTGGCCTAAACTATCTATACAATTTTGACATTTTGATGGCAGTTTCTTTATCCGTTTACTGTAGAAGTCTGCTGGACGAGAGGCGATGAAGTCAGCGAAAGCGTTTTGTACTGCTTCTCGGGTGCTGAGTTTTTTCCCACTCAAAAATTTGTCAAAATTTTGAAAAAAAGTAGAAATCTGTTGGGGCACGGTCCGGTGAGTACGGTGGGTGACGGAGAACTTCCAGCTGTAACGCTTGTAGCTTTGCGATGGTCTGTCGTGAAGTGTGAGCTCGCGCGTTGTCTTGGAGAAGCAATGGGGAAGAGCGATTGACCAGTCTTGGTTGTTGAATTGCGAGCTTCTCCATCATTGTTTGCAATTCTTGGCAATAGACATCTGCCATCACTGTTGTGCCATTCGGCAAGAAGCTGTGATGTACAAGTCCGGCACTGGTCCACCAGACAGTCATCATCATCTTCCTATGGGGTTTTTTTTAGCGCGCTGATAAGGTGCTGTACCCGGGTCCACCCAGTGCGACGAACGCTTACGTTTGTCGTATAGGATCCACTTTTAATCGCAGGAAAAATTTGAATTTGGAATTCCCTTGTTTCTATGCCGATTGAATAGTGCTATGCACGCTTCGACGCGTAAATCTCGCTGATGGTCACTTAGTTCGTGTGGCACCCACTTATCTAGCTTTTTTATCTTACCGTTAAATCGGTTGTGCTTCAATGTTGTTTTGGCACTAACTCCAAAGCCCGCAGCAAGCTCAGCCGTAGATTGAGTTGGATCCGCTTCCACTATCGCCTTCAATTCGTCGTTGTCAACAATAGTTACCGGCCGACCGCGAGGCTCGTTCTTCAACTCAAAATTTCCAGATCTAAATTGATTGAACCAATAATGGACCGTGTTTATGCAAGCAGTGTTAGGCCCGTACACGTCGTTAATGTTTCGTGTTGTTTGCGCAGCGGTATTTCCACGTAGGAACTGATATTCGAAAATTGTACGAATTTTCAGTTTATGCATGGCGCCAAAAACTACCACAATTTCAAAAAAACAAGACACTATCTAAAAACAAATGACAGAATTTGAAATTAGAATAACATGGCTTTCGAATAAATTTTATTTGAATTTCGAATTGCGCGCCAATCCACAGATAATTAATTCTGAAAATGCTGGTTTTAAAAATGTCCAATTTCGTAGGTAAAGACCTATATAAATAAATAAACAAAATAATGTTTTTTCGTCGGGGGTTAAAAAAAAGATGTGGTACTCACACTGCCCCGCGTCCTTGCTCCTAAATGCTGTGTAGTGAGCACTGAAGTTCGTCTTGGCCATAGCCTCTGTTACTGCAAACAGTCGCACGTGGAGGACGTTGGTCTTAGACACCACTGTGTCTGCTATTGAGCCGCAGAAGTTCTTCAGCCTGCGAGCATAAATGAAATGTATGTACTGTATGTACAGTGTATGTACAGGGTGTCCCCGGACTTATTCTACGCCTTGTATCAAAAGAACTAGTGAAAGAATTTTTTAAAAATGTGCTTTCATTAACATTTTAGGATTTCCTAACAAACTAGCGTAAGTACTACAATGTGTCGGCGCCTTTTGCGGTGGGGCGCAGGCGGTACGCGGGCGGAGCAGCCGGCGGCGGAGCGGCGGGGCGCGGGCGGTACGCGGGCGGGGCGGGCTTTCTGTTTGCGTACACTCGCTCGCGTCGCCGCAGAATACTTAATAGGTTAGAATGTTTGGATTGTTTTTTTTTATGAATCTCGTGTCTGAAGAAATAAACTGATTTGATATGATTTTGATAAGGATATAAAGATATATTAAATATTGTTAATGTTGTGTGTTCTTTATGGCGAAATAAATATCAAATCAAATCAAATCAAAATATGTTTATTGCCTTTTAAAATTTTGTAGGCGTTCTCCTCCAGCCAACCTTAGGGTTATCATGAATGAGTGTGGAGTGGCAGAGAACAAATAAGAATGATGTAGATAAATTCAACCAGTTATACAACATAAATATAAATAAATAGATAAAAATATATAAATACATACAAATATACACGAATAAAATATACAGACAGAGTACAGTATACTGTCTCACTGTATTGATATATACTGAGTATACGCTTTTTAAACATAAACAGAGACCGCGATAGACGAATTTCGTGGGGAAGCGAGTTCCACATACGTGCCGCATTCACGGTGAAGGAGTCAGAGTAAGAAGTGGATGAGTGAGAAGGAATGGCGAGTACTCGGGAATCAGTTGATCTCAAAGAAAGACCGTGTGCACAGAGAAATTGGAATCGATCCCGCAAGTACTCTGGAGCCCCAATGTCGTTCAGCGTGCGGAAGAGAAGAGAGGGAACATGAGAATTTCTACGGCGCCGAATGTCGAGCCATTGTAGACGAACGCGGAACGACGGGCGAAAATATGTGAATCTTAATGTGATACCTGTTGGGCATGTCAGTCTCCTCGCCGAATACATCAACGAAATTCATCATGCATTCGTTAGGATGCGCCAGGGCGAATTGCGTGAAGTTCAGGAAGATCTGAAAGCACAGCTATTGTCAGGTTAGGTTGTTACAAGACGATTGGTCTACGGATTTTATGAATTGGAATTCCTGGGCTTAGTGGGTACAAATAAGCACATTTTAACTACACGTGACACAGGATAGGCTAAATAAAATTCAGTTCCGGTTACGCTAAGATGCGGTTCTCATACAAACCCAAATATTCCACGCGTCGAAATAAAGGTACGGTAGCAGCCCTCGCCCTTAGTTACTTAATTTCACCGAGAAGGTTTATTGTTTACCTGAACGTAGTTCGGCCTTCGGCCTCTCCCTTACTTAAATACTTTCTTCGAGATGGTTTATTATCATTTATGAACCCAGCTCGGGTCGATCATTTATGAAGACAGTTCTTTCTTACTTAATTTCTTCTTTTTAAATACGAATTTCACGCGAGCGAAGCCGCGGGCAAAAGCTAGCAGTTCATATGGGGAAATCTCCCCATATTAACGTGTCGCGGACACGCCTCCTTCGCAATAACTACTCTCCCTCCAATATCACCCAATATCTTCGCACCTTCCAGTCCTGTTTGACTTCGATCCGCCAGAGGAAGTCGAGCCGCCCCTTGCTGTTGCGCTCGCAGTCGTCCGGCACATCGACCCGCTGCACGACGCCCTGAATTGTGTCGTTCAGCGTTTTATTGCAGCTCGGGATCGGCTTAATTACTTAGTACGGCTTAGTTATTTAATTTCCCCGAGAAGGTTTATTGTTACCTGAACGTAGTTCGGCCTTCGCTCTCGCTCTTACTTAAATACTTTCTTCGACATGGTTTATTATCATTTATTAACGCGGCTCGGACCTTCTTTCTTACTAACTTTCTTATTTTTAAATACAAATTTCACGCGAGCGAAGACGCGGGAAAAAGCTAGCAGTTCATATGGGGAAATCTCCCCATATTAACGTGTCGCGGACACGCCTCCTTCGCAATAACTACTCTCCCTCCAATATCACCCAATATCTTCGCACCTTCCAGTCCTGTTTGACTTCGATCTGCCAGAGGAAGTCGAGCCAGCCACATCGGCCCGCTGCAATACGCCCTGGATGGTGTCGTTCAGCGTTTTATTGCAGCTCGGGATCGGCTTAATTACTTAGTACGGCTTAGTTATTTAATTTCCCCGAGAAGGTTTATTGTTACCTGAACGTAGTTCGGCCTTCGCTCTCGCTCTTACTTAAATACTTTCGTCGACATGGTTTATTATCATTTATTAACGCAGCTCGGACCTTCCTTCTTACTCACTTTCTTATTTTTAAATACAAATTTCATGCGAGCGAAGACGCGGGAAAAAGCTAACAGTTCATATGGGAAAATCTCCCCATATTAACGTGTCGCGGACACGCCTCCTTCCCAATAACTACTCTCCCTCCAATATCACCCAATATCTTCGCACCTTCCAGTCCTGTTTGACTTCGATCCGCCAGAGGAAGTCGAGCCGCCCCTTGCTGTTGCGCTCGCAGTCGTCCGGCACATCGACCCGCTGCACGACGCCCTGAATTGTGTCGTTCAGCGTTTTATTGCAGCTCGGGATCGGCTTCCCTGAAACATACGTTTTCTTTAAGCCTCTACTCCTCGGGTCATCTGTACGGTAGGATTGATGCAGACATATGCAAAGTTAAAGATAAGTATATGGAATGAACATTTATGTTCTTGGTTCCAACGACATTCTACTTTCTGGACAGGCCCTCGTCATACATTTTACCGGTAGAAAGGTGCGATTGAAGTTCTTCTGTATTGCCAATATTTAAAACAGCGTTAGTGCGCGAGCGCCTCATACATCACGTTACGTTTCCGCTCTGTGAACGTCGATAGATAGAGTAAGACGGTTAAATGGCAATTTGATACGTTTGAGACAACGATTGGAGAGTGTGCCGAATGAGCACAAATAGCGCGCCTCAATTCGGTGCGTTGTATGCCACTTCCCGATAATTTTTAATTCGTTGCTTGGTTCTAGGTTTTCAATCTACAGGATTATCTTTAGTGAACCAAAACGTTGAAACAGCAAGTTTTTTAACTTCGGTCGATAGAAAAAAAAAATCCAAATATTCCTCTATTTTTACAGCAATTACCATTGTAAAAATATACAGAATTAATGTAAATTTTTTATAATTTTTCTCTAAATACAATTTTATATTCTTTAGTGAACCATAATTTAAAAAGTCACAAAGCTAAATTTCTTCATAATAATTAAAATAAAAAAGATTTGCGCGTTATTCGCCTTCGCTTTGTTTTATCGTAAGCGCCTTGTGGCGACTCCATCCCGCTCTAATAACGAGGAAACTGCCTAAAGAGGAAACGGCCCCCTGTCCCCGCTCCCCATTCCGCTGAGCGCATGACGTCACTATGAGTGGAAGAGGCTTAACCCCCCACGCAGAAAGAGGTGTGTTATTTTTTTTTTTTATGGAAGCTGACACGTTTGGCTATATCACTACATCCGTGATGTCAGCCCATAGCACCGGGTGAACTTGGTGCCAGGTCAGTGCTTCCCTTCGGTTGTGCCGGCTACACTGAACTGGACGGAAAACACAAGCTATTTACATAGCCGTTTCGACCGACCTTTCATTCAGTGCGGTGGTAACGACCCGGGCGGGTTAAACCCTGCCACCTAGTAATATAAGAAGGGAGTCATAAATACCTTAGTCGCCTTTTACGACATACACGGGGAGAGATGCAGTGGGGCTATTCTTTTAAAGTACCGGCCCCACACCACGGTACAAAATAAGTTTAACTTGCGTAAGAGTCGGGAAGGGTCGCCCTAGACGCACGTACCTGGACCAGATCGGGCATAATATATTCAAAAATGGTAAAGTGCGTAGTACCCGTAACCGTAGACGAATTTGTTTATTAATTGATAATACACAATTAAATTTACTTAATTTATTAAATTTGTACATTATTGTTATAAAAATATTTAAATTAAATAATCATATTTTAATTTTATAATAAAAATTAAATCTTTAACTATTTTGGCAGAAAAATGCGTTAATGAGAGTGGAAGAGGCGGCAGATGTGTGTCAGGATCGGCACGTGGAGATCCGTTGTCTCTGCCTACCGCACCGCGAAACAGGCGTGACGCTATGTATGCATGTAAGCTGCGCAGACAGCAGCCTTTTCTATTTGTTATAGCGCCGAAGGCTGCTGAAAAACGTCTTGAGAAGCCTGAAATAACTTCCCGGAAGCTTCTTCACGTTGAAAGCACTGCAGTGATATTTCAGTGCCTGTTAAGAGGGTACGGTCTGCTAAAAAAGTTTGCAATTTTCTCCTAGGACGGACGCGCCATTCTACTCACACTACCAGTGACAAATCAGTCAGTCAGTCAGTCAGTCAGTCAGTCAGTCAGTCAGTCAGTCAGTGGATATGCGTGCGCTGCTGTACACACATGTCTCTTCAATTTTCTTTCAGTCCTCCCAGCCTTCAGCGGTACGGAACCAATGCTTTCCGCCGACGTACTTGATCTCGGTGACCAGTAAACATTAATTAATTTACATTCCCACAATCAAAACTTTTGACAGTTCAGTGCTATGTATTAACTATTTAGGTATTTATATTGTCAGCTACGGTAGCTCAGTGGTGCGGTCGGTCGACTGTTGTTAAGCAACCCTGTGGCCGTATTCTCTAACTTCCTACCGTCAACGTCGGTAACGCTGACTAGTTATGTCTCTGTCTAGTTCATATAATTAGACAGAGACATAACTAGTCAGCGTCACCGACGTTGACGTTAGGACGTTAGAGAATACGGCCACTGAGCGCGGTCAGTACTTGGATGGGTGACCGGTCTACCGTTGGAGGCTGACCGCGGTTCGGATTCCACGTTAAATTGTAGGTCCCTTTCCTTCTTACTTTATTAGATGCTAGGGTTTATTCCGCCCGGGTTGTTACCACCGCACTGAGTGAACGTCGGTCGAAACGGCTATGTAAATAGTTCCTGTTTTGCGTCCAGTTCAGTGTAGCCGACACGACCGAAGGAAAGCACTGACATGGCACCTAGTTCACCCGGTGTTATGGGCTGACATCGCGGATGTTGTAGGTGATATAGCAAACGGTGTTAGTTTCCATAAACAAAACAAAAAAAAAACGCTTCTGTCAATTGGCGAAAACTTTAAGATTTTTTTGCAGTCGGTACTTACTAAAAAATAAGTTATAAAGTATAACTAAGTTGGAAGATGGGCCACATGGGCAAGTACTCACTGTGGCGGAGGAAGTTCCTTCTCGAACTTTTATAGAATAACACACAACGTACTGCCGCCTAATATTGTTTTTTTCTGGATAGTGCGGCATGTGGCATCGTTTCACCTACGAGTAGGTGTCTGACGATGCCCATGGCGGCGGGTGGCCGAGTGGTTTTGGCATCGGCTTCTCATGCGAGAGGTCCGCGGTTCGAATCCGGTCGGCGTTTACCGATGAGTTTTTTTCTGACGAAAAAAATTAAGTACATACCTACACCTGCTGCTTCACCGTTCGGAACCGGTGTAAAACTGTAGGTCCCTTCCCATGCCCCTTACTAGGTGGTAGGCTCAAATTGTAGCCGACTGGGTGGATACCACCGCATAGCAGCCTCGGTTGTGTTCTCCTCTAGCCCAGTATAACCAGCAATCCAGGGAAGTCTCCGGTATGGCACCTACCTTCTCTGAGGTGATATTAACTGGTCGGAGCATGCGCTTTGGCCCCTCTGACTCAGCCACCCATACCGGATTACATAAAAAAAGGACATTCTGTGATGCGCAGGGATTTCGAATGTCATGCCGGCCTGACAGGAGCCCTTTCGCGTCCCTTTTGAAAAACCCCAGGGACTTGGAACAGGGACTGTACTTAGAAAGAAATAAATCGGCAGGGAGTGCGTTCAACATTTTCCCGGTTCTGTGAATAAAAGACCTACACAGGACCGGTTACTGCATTCTGACTATGAGATGTAGTGTTGTAACGTATGGGGCCGGTACTTAAAAAGAATAGCCCCACTGCATTTCTCCCCGTGCATGTCGTAAAATGCGACTAAGGGAAAAGACGAGATTCCGTGCTAAAGGGCGATGGGCTAGCCACATCTCACCTTGGAACGGTCTTTCCACCTGGTCATGCAGCACGTGGATCTTCGTGCCTTACTTACTGCTTGATAGTTATGTTTGGGAAAACAAAGACAGCCCGTCTTTGTTTTCCCAATCTCGTGCGATAAGGCTACAGAGTTTCAGAGTAAAATCACAGATTACTTAATAGTTACTTCGTAACAGATAAATCACTCCATAGAAAACGTTCCTACCTTCGGGCTTTAATAGCCTACTGTTTCACGTCGCCAATCGCTGCGTGCGAAAATGTACCTTAACGATCGAGTGTAAAGTGTTTATTGCTTTGCAGCTGCGCGCAGTTGCGTGGGCGAGCGTCTATGTATACTTCGCGCGGCTGACGAATTTGTACTGAAAAAGACCGCCGGCGGCCCGTCGGGCGATAGGTAGTTAGCGCGCGCAAGTACATAGAGTGCGTGAGGCCTGGTTAAATGCTGTCTTTGTTTTCCCAATCTCGTGCGATAAGGCTACAGAGTTTCAGAGTTAAGTACAGTTTTTGTTTTCCCATCTCGTGCGATAAGGCTACAGAGTTTCAGAGTTAAGTGCTGTCTTTGTTTTCCCAATTTCGTGCGGTAAGACTGTATAGTTTCAGAGTTAAGTACTGTCTTTATTTTCACAATCTCATGCGATAAGGCTACAGAGTTTCAGAGTTAAATGCTGTCTTTGTTTTCCCAATGTCATGCGATAAGGATGCTGTTTTTGTTTTCCCAATCTTGTGCGATAAGGCTGCTGTTTTTGTTTTCCCAATCTCGTGCGATAAGGCTACAGAGTTTCAGAGTTAAGTGCTGTTTTTGTTTTCCCAATCTCGTGCGATAAGGCTACAGAGTTTCAGAGTTAAGTACTGTCTTGGTTTTCCCAATCTCGTGCGATAAGGCTACAGATTTTCAGAGTTAAGTGCTGTTTTTGTTTTCATAATCTCGTGCGATAAGGTCACGCGTTTCAGAGTTAGGTACTGTCTTTGTTTTCCCAATCTCGTGCGATAAGGCTATAGAGTTTCAGAGTTAAATGCTGTCTTTGTTTTCCCAATCTCGTGCGATAAGGCTACAGAGTTTCAGAGTTAAATGCTGTCTTTGTTTTCCCAATCTCGTGCGATAAGGCTGCTGTTTTTGTTTTCCCAATCTCGTGCGATAAGGCTGCTATTTTTGTTTTCCCAATCTCGTGCGATAAGGCTGCTGTTTTTGTTTTCCCAATCTCGTGCGATAAGGCTGCTGTTTTTGTTTTCCCAATCTCGTGCGATAAGGCTGCAGAGCATGGCTTGCCAATTTTTGCAAATATAATTGTATTTTTGATACATTCACATATTTTCTAGCATTGGTACAAGTATTTATAGAATTTGTTTTCGCCACTGGGTAGGAATTGCATCATTTGACACTAGACTTACCGCCAAATAGTACCAATCGATTCTGCAGAACGTTCCTCCACAGAACGTAAGCTCTGAAATGCTCTCCCTGCCCACTTAATATATCCCCTCAAGTACAATCTCGTGTCTTTCAAGAGTGGCGTAAATAGCCACCTGTCAGGCCAGGATGGCATTCGCAACCCGCGCATGCGACCGAATATCCATGGGCGTCGTTAGACACCTTATGGGTGTCTGGCGTGGTGGCGCAACATGTCGCGCTTACTATAAAAAGTGCTATTAAAAAGTAGGAAGAATATTATTATTCTACGTAATGTGAACCATGTAAACGCAACTTTACATTTCTTAACAATCGTTTACGCCCACTGACCTCCAAATGCAGTTGTCAGATGCCTTTCACTCGCTTACAAAAGTGCAAAAGAGAGAACGCTATATTGTTTTATGAGATATTGCGTTTGTAGACTCTATGTATGATACTAACACAAAATTGATGATTTTTAGAAATATTTTATGTATGTTTGTATGTTCTCCCATAACTCTTAAACCGATCATCCGAATTCGATTAAACTTAGTACAAGCACATTTAACTATACGCGACATAGGATAGACTCAATAGAGCACATTCAGTTCCGGTGGCGCCAAGATGTGGCTCTCATACAAACCGTAATAAAATTCGTATTTTTTTAAAAGACGAATTTCACGCAAGCGAAGCCGCGGGCAAAGCCTAGTAAACAATAAAGGCAAGACCACTCACTGCTATCGGCGCTACGGTTATAAGAGACGAACGCCGTAAACCCGTCATACTCAATGGTGGCGTCCGACTTGAATCTCAGCCAGAGATTGGGGCCCTTGGAGTAGGTGATGGGTGGGAAGGTGGTGCCGCAATAATGGTCGATCAGGTCCGAATAGCCCTTGTCGCCGTTGCGGATCTGGAAAAGAAAGAAAGAATGAAAGAGATAATGAACTAAATAGGAAAAGAAAGACAGGAACAAAGTAAGAAAGAGAGAAAAAAGAGGCAAAAAGGAAAAAGAAAGAAAGACAGATAAATAAAAATGAAGTCAGAAGAAATATTTAATAGATGATAGAATGAAAGAAATAGGAAAAGAAAGACAGGAACAAAGTAAGAAAGAGAGAAAAACCTGAAAAAAAAGAGATAAAAAGGAAAAAGAAAGAAAGAGAGATAAATAAAAATAAAGTCCGAAGAAATATTTAAATAAGTGTGACATACTAGGTGTCATACTTTATTGCTCCAAAAACATATTACGGAAAAAAAGCCCGATCGCGCCACTGACCTACTAAAGCTGACATTAATTGTGCAGTACCTGTGCGACCAACTTCGCTCGGCGTGTCTAAACAAACATAAAAAAAAAAAAATTATCTAAATACAAAATTGCATCCAAATCGTTAGAGCCGTTTCCGAGAAACCAATCTCTATCTCTGTCTTCTGTATCTCTAATCTACGTCTATCTCAACTCTCTGGGTTTTAAAAATAGAATTGTGCTAATTATTCACAACTTGAACCTTAATCTGTATTTATGTGGTGGGCTCGGTGTTGAGTTTTGCAATTAATGTTTTTCACAGCATATTTTTTTTATAAATATTAAAAAAATGTACCAAACGCTTACCTCCAAGGAGTCATAAGTGCAGTTTGGAGAGCTCTCTAAATGGAACTTGTCTCTGAAGTCCAGAATGATAATGTAGTCATCTGCATCATCGGGAGCTGTGGAAGAAGAAGATTTAAGAAAATTTTAGTGGGACCTGGCTTGCATGTCGATTACTAGCTGTATTCCAAGAGAACGAACGAGCGAAGTGATTATATGACGGGTTTCAACGAGTAAATCGCTCACTAGTGGCGCTTGCGCCTTTTCCCATACAATATTTTTCGTTATGGCCATCATGAAACGGGCGAAAACAGGCGGGTTAGACAACCCGGTGATGTAGAAACATCACCGGCTCTACTTTCGAGTAAGATCATTATGCCCTGTTATTATATTGTATGTTATTACTTTCCTGTTCTTATTAGCAGATCTATTAGGAGACACCACATTAAGGGAGAGAGACAAGCTCCTTGTGGAAATCCCCTTTTGATTTTCACAGTGTGTGTGGAGTTACCTAGGTGTGCCGTTACTCTTCGAACACCCAGCATGGTCGTTGTCCAATCTGCCACTGCTTCTTCTATACAGGTTCTTCTTAGAGCTTTATCAATTGCGTGAAAGGTCCCGTAATCGAAGGCTCCTTCGATGTTGAAGAAGCATCCTAGCGCGTATTCTTTGTTTTCGAAGGCCATTACTGTGCGTACCATAAAACTGTGTCTCTGTTGACTTTCCTTTGTTATATGTATGCTGATTCGCATTCTTTATTCTGATTCTTATAACTTTATCCATCAGTTTTTTTTTCTCCATTGTTTTGAGAATGAATGAAGATATTACTATGCTTCTAAAAGATTTTGCTTCTGCTCTCGGCAAGTGAAACATACCGGTGCACGTCAACGGAGATCGAACCCACGGACATCCGTTTACCCCTAGGCCAGGAGACCCTCAATCATCATTATAGACTAACTAACCCCATGAGGATTTAATTATAGTCGCTCAGCGAGCGAAAAAAATGCTCGGCATATTTTTGATCGATAAAATCTGCAATGAGAAAATACTACAAAGACGCCGACGGGAGTTGAAATACCAACTCTAAGCTATTCTAAGAAAGTGATACTTACCCGAGATGACAGTCACACAGTCCATGTTGGGTGGGTATTGTTTTGGAGCATCAGGATGGGTTATAGTCATCTTTTGTAAGTTCAGCTTAAATTGGCTGCATTTATCCTCTTCATCTCTTTTTCTTCTACTCAATGCCGTGTTTCTGTTATCTTGTATTCTATTATTCGTTTCGTGCATACCTAATTCCCAAAATCTCAAATTTCCACTATAAGCAGGCGGTTTGATATTTTTATGTATATCATACACTTGTTGTGCACTTTCCGTTTCTTCTTTTTTAGCCAATATACTGGCATTGTTGAAATCGCTATCAGTGGTGACTTCATTGTTACTTTTATTTACAAAGCTATTTATAATTTTACTCTTTTCCTTATTATTTTCCATAAATTTGCGCCTGTGCTTCATTATTTCGTCAGCTTTCTCCGCGTGGACTTCATTATGTCGGTTTTTGTGTGGCATTGTGTAGATGTTATTTTGGGCCGTGCTCTGGAGGCTGTTGTTTTCGAAGTCATCCGCAGATTCCGAAGTCATTCCAATCGACGACACTGTAACAAAGGAAAAAAATGTGTATGTTATTATTGTGTTCTACTTTACACGACTAAGGAAAGGGTATGGTGGCGAATCGGTTTATGGAGGACTTTGAGAAGCTGGCGTCGTCTACAGTGGAACACCCTCCAATCATCTGGTTCAGATACGTGGACGACACCTTCGTAATATTCCCCATCGTCCACTTGGCTCCCTTGGTAGGATCCATCAATGGATCGAAGTGGACCTTCTACTGTCCTAGTAATCCCTTGTGGAAAGATTCTACGATAATGGATTATAAATCACACGCTTGTTCACTTGCATGCCCTAGGTAAATTATTAAGGGTTTCGTACAAGAAGGCTTGATGTCGAAGTTTCTGCTACTTATTTTATGCACTGGCCGGACAAATATATTTCTCTGGCGTAAAAAAGAATAAATAAATTTCAATGTCAGCACTTGTCAATTTTCCCTCGCGGCCCGACCGGACCCACCTTAATTATTTCAATAATTTCAAGCGGCTACCTAATGATGTTTTTGACGTGATAACGTCACGTCTTATAAATTTATGAACACCGGCTGCACGCACGAAAAAGTGTCACGTTCCATCTGAGCCTGTATGTGCAAGCGAGAGCGCGTAACAAGCGATAGAGAGGCACAATCTACCACTTTTTGACGTTATCACATAAAACTATCGTCCGTAAACCGACTTTACAGACAACCAATTTTTAGACGTGCGAGTTCGTGCGACAGAGACAGCGCTATGCAACCGGATTGTCCCTTTCCAAAGCTCGCTGTACACTATTTACTTCCGTCAGGGTACTGTACTTACCGTTTCAAAATAACCGGCCAAGTGCAAGTCAAACTCGCGCACCGAGGGTTCCGTATTGCCATGTCATGGTTAGCGCCACTCGTGCCATCTAGATGGCGTGTTATGAAATGCTTCATATTAGTTAAATGTCATGATTAGTTAAAATGCTTCGTAATCTATTCGGTAGATGGCGCGCGCGCATACACTTTTAGATTTCTTCTATGGGAACCACCGTTAATTTTTTACTTTTTCTTATTTTTAATATTAGTTGTTATATCGGCCATAGTAACACATATGTATTATGTGAAAATTTCAATGGGCTACCTATTACGGTTCAACAGATACAGCCCTCGAACAGACAGACGGACGAACGGACAGACAGACAGACGGCGTAGGCTTAGTAATAGGGTCCCGTACCGGTTACGGAACCCTAAAAACAACTACCCACTGCGTCGTATTTCCTCAGTCCCGTCCGCCGCTAATAAGATGAATTAACTACCTCATTAAGGTGCACTTAGCTGCATGGAATCGCTGAAAAAAAAAATTCTGGGAGTAGGAGTCGCTTCGCACTCCTGCCGCTGCTGTTCTTTAAGCCCCTGTCAACCCGTGTTCACTCGTACTCCTCTTTCAAGGCGCCGCTTTCGCTGGTTAGAGTAGGATGCAACACAATCAATAAATTTTTGCTCAAGCGAAAATTAGGTTTTTATTTTTTATTCCAATACTTCTGATCGAAACAAAAAAGTAAAAAGCTACATATTCAACAAACAAAATATAATTTTTTTTTCAAAGCCTTGATTTGGTCATGTTGCCTTAAATACGTTTTTAAAACTAAATTCAGAAGCATGTTCATGATTTTTTTCTATCGAGCCAATTTAATCAATTCGTGTTTTCAAAAAGCTATAGATCTGCGCTGATAGATGAAGTTTTCAGTCCCGCACCGTCACTCATATTAAATAATGAACTCGGCTTACCGGTGCGATTGGCGAGCGCATCGCTGCAGCGAAACGTCGAAACGTCGAGCTGCAGCGATGCGCTCGCCATTATCGCACCGGTAAGCCGAGTTCATTATTTGATAGATGAAGTATTACATTTAATAAAATTGAACCTGTCAGGTAAGTAATATTGGGGGTAAACTTCTTGAAATTCGAGTCAGACGCAGCTCACGTCACCTTAAACGTGGAATAACGGTGGCACGTGGAAAATGCATGTATGTTTTTTTATGTAATCCGGTATAGGCTGAGTTGGAGAAGCCTAAGCATGCGCTCCGACCAGCCAATATCACCTCTGAGAAGTTAGGGAGACTTCCCTGAATTTCTGGCTATACTGGACTAGAGGAGAACAACCGAGGCTGTTATGCGGCCATCTTTCATCCAGTACGGGTTGTATATATGTATGTTCTCTTCATAAACAATTAATGTAACAAATGATGATGACAAAACATAAAAAAATGTGGTTGTCATGGTTACTCTTGAAACGAATGAAAAAAATCTAATTTTGCCTGCAAATAATAAGACTATTTTTTTTAGTTGTATTTTTTTATATAAACTGACACGGTTGGCTACATCACCTACAACATCCGTGATGTCAGCCCATAACACCGGATGAACTGGGTGCCATGTCAGCGTTTCCCTTCATTTCGTGTCGGCTACACTGAACTGGACAGAAAACACGAACTATTTACACAGAGCCGTTTCGACCGACGTTTTATTCATAGCGGTGGTACCAACCCGGGCGGGTTAAACCCTACCACGTAGTAAGGTGAGAAGGGAAGGGACCTACATTGAAGAACGTAGAAGAGGTGGGGACGTAGGACCTTTCCTGCGCCAGCGATATTAAACCGATATTAACGATATTATAACACGATATTAGTAAAAACGTACCAATAACATTCGTTGGTCGCCCGCTGGCCACATAGCATCAACCTTCCCCCACCCGATACCAGCCAATCAGAGCGCGCGCCGTCCCCTCCGCTACCCGCGGAGCTCGGCGACGCTGGTTCTCATACAAGCATTGGACAGTCCGACGTACCTACATCTTCTAACGTTCTTGCCTACAGTTTTACGTGGAATCCGAACCACGGTCAGCTTGCAACGGTCGAGCGGTCACCCATCCAAGCACGGCGCGGCATGTGTTCTTATGACATAGAATTAGACGCACATAGGACATAGAATAAAATGAAATAGATTGGAACAGAAGTTTTAGAAGAACTGAAGCCAATTTCCCACAAAAGCGATTAGGAACCGATGAGCATCTATAACCTGACCTTAATTTAAGCTAACCCCCTTATTTATTGAGCGGAACTGCTGTTCCGACTGCCCGTCGAAGGGGTGGACCATTAAGAGTTTACAGTGGGTCTTAGGGGGTCGGGGGTGAGGTGTGGTCAGTGTCACGTGCGAAGCCTGGAGGCACAACTATGTAGCGACAGCAAAGACCACGATTTAAAGTGTGAGATTTAGGGCCCCTGAGTCCTGTTGTCACTGCGACCTAGGAAGCTCTATTGTGATCTCTCAGAAATTTAGAGCTCACCCTCAAGTCCAATTTCCGCTATGAACTGAGTTTTTTTATAGAAAGCGCGACATGTGTCGCCGAGCCACCCATAAGGGGTTTAATCACGCCCATGGGCATTCGGTCGCTTGCGGGAGCTGCGAATGCCATTCCGGCCTGACAGGCGCCCATCCACGCATTCTTGAAGGACCCGAGACTATACTTGGGGGGAAATATGTGGGCAGGGAGAGCGTTCCAGAGTTTACCGGTTCTGTGGAGGAAGGATCTGCAGAACCGATTGGTACGCATCCGCGTACGTCCAGCGTATAGGGATGCAATCCCTGCCCAGTGCGCGTTGTACGGAGGTGGAAAGGGGACGACGGAATCGCGTTAAACAGCTCCTCCGAGTACTCCCGTGGAATAAGCGATAGAACACGCTTAGGGCGCCGACATCCCTCCGAAGTTGCAGTGGTTCTAGAACACGGGGCACGTCGGGGTCACGACTAGATTGCTTTGGTTGTGTACTCAGGAGAGTATTTCTTGCCGGTATGTGATTTTTGGTATTCCAAGTATCGGCTCAGGGCCGATGGGTGGATTTTCAGCTCCATCCCTAGCAATTTGATCGGCCTCTTCATTGCCGTCAATTCCACTATGTCCAGGCACCCATCTCAGCGTTACTTTCTTGTTGAGCAAAAATCATAGGCAACCCGTACAAGTTCAGTATTATTGTCGGTACTATTGATAGTAACGATGAAAATACTGACATTGTTTTCCCCGAATTGTCAATGAGTTGGTTTCAATACCGTCACTTTTTAAATGTAATCCAGTATGGGTGGCTAAGTCACAGGGGCCAAAGCAAATGCTCCGACCAGCCAATATCACATCCGAGAAGGTAGGTGCCATATCGGAGACTTACCTTTGGATTGCTGGCTATACTTTTTTTAAATGGAAACTAACAAGGTTGGCTACATCACCTATGTACAACATCTGTGATGTTGTCCGTGATGTCAGCCCATAGCTCCTCAGTGGACTAGGTGCACTGTCAATGCTTCCCTTCGGTCGTCCCGACTACATTGAACTGGATGGAAAACACGGACTATTTACATAGCCGTTTCAACAACCTTTCATTCAGTGCGGTGATGCCAACCCGGGCGGGTTAAACCCTACCACCTAGTAAGGTAATCAGGGAAGGGACTTTCAGTTTTACGTGGAATCCGAACCACGGTCAGCCTCCAAACGTCGAACGGTCACCCATCCGAGTTCTGACCGCGCCCAGGTGTGCTCATGATCACGACCGACAGTCGACCGACCGCACCACTGAGGTACCGAGGCGGACTGAGCCCTATATTAAAGTCAAGAAGAGCTTGCATGCTTGCAAGAGAATTTTGAAAAATATGTGTTTTGCTGATCCTCCACAGAACCTAATTAATTGAGGCCATTTTCCTTAGTCCGCCGGAGGGATGTCTGTAATTAGCAGTAAGTACAGGGTGGACAATAAGTAACAACTCTGCAATAAACACAGACGTACACACACACACCCTGTATTGTTCTTTTATATTTGGGCTTTAGCTGAGCTTTTGTAGTAAATGGAGCTGCAGTAATGTATGAAGAAAAAGAAAGGTTTTTTTTTTTTTTTTTTTTTTTATGGATACTGACACGGTTGGCTACATCACCTACAACATCCGTGATGTCAGCCCATAACACCGGGTGAACTTGGTGCCACGTCAGTGCTTCCCTTCGGTCGTGCCGGCTACACTGAACTGGACGGAAAACACAAACTATTTACATAGCCGTTTCGACCGACCTTTCATTCAGTGCGGTGGTACCAACCCGGGCGGGTTAAACCCTACCACCTAGTAATATAAGAAGGGAGTCATATCCCTTAGTCGCCTTTTACGACATACACGGGGAGAGATGCAGTGGGGCTATTCTTTTAAAGTACCGGCCCCACACGATACAACACGGTACAGCTTCTATGAAAGAAAGTATTTTTTGACACTGACATGAATACAATTTTTAGGGTTCAGTAGCGAGAGATGCTGGCTCGGACCCTTCTCAAATCTGTCTAGTGTCTGTCGGTCTGTCTGTCAAACTGTCCGAGAGGTGATGACTCAGGAACACAATACAAAACAAAGCACACACATACATACGTTACGCCTGTTTACCGGTGGGGTGGGCAGAGACAGCGGATCTCCACGTTCCACGATCCTGACACACCTCTGCCGCCTCTTCCACTCTCATAATGTTCTTCATGCATGCTCGTCGGTTACGGGTACTGCGCACTTGACCCTTTTTGAGCACATGCCCGATCTGGGTACATGCGTCTAGGGCGACCCTTCCCGACTCTTCCACTCACATTCGCTCCATAAATTTCTTTCTGTCGAGTCTCCTATCATCCATTCTTCCAACATGACCGAACCACCGAAGCATTCCTTTCTCAATCCCTGTGTATAATCCTATTACTTTAAGTGAGCTAAACTTGTATATACATTATTAAGTATATATATTTGGTTTCTCGGAAACGGCTCTAACGATTTGGATGGAATTTTGTATTTAGATAATGTAATTTTTTTCAATTTTATCTAGATAGGTGTAGACGCCGAGCGAAGCTCGGTCGCCCAGTTACTACCTAAATACATACATAACAAACTGTACTATCTACTATTGTGCCTACGAAATTGCATACCTAACCAGTATGACATGTTGCTTTCAAAGCGGCCTGATGGAATGGATTCAAGGCGGCGCGGGGGCAGGTCGAGCCGAGATTACATTTTATGAAAAATAGATCGCGAATATATCGCCGTGACGTAATTTTTTATCCGACTTCGAACGAAAAGGAGAGCTTAAGACTTTATATGTATATTTCAACTAAACTGTAAATTATACTACACTATAATTGTAGATATTTTAGTGAAAATATGTTTATAGGCGTAATATTTAACTTGTGTTTTTTTTGTAATATTCCTTTGTTTAGGCTGTCTATTCCCGAATAAAGTAAATAAATTAATAACAGGTATATGCGACGCAAATATGTGTATATATGTGTGTTTGAGTTTTTTTTTTATTTCCTCTTAAATACAAAACGGCTGAACGGATATGACAAATGAGGTGTTCAACGATTTGTCACAGTACCGCGACCGCGAATAATGTGACAAAAAAAAACTCTAACCTTCAAAATTGTTTTCCTTCAAAATCTATAAGTGGCGTATCGTTGTAGAGAGCGATTTAAAAGATATATAACATGAAACATATTCAAAAAATTTATTTAAAAATATAGAACTGAAAAGTTGATAGGTACACTTAAAAAAAGTCATAAGTATTGGTTTTCCGTTTTCGAAATTAAATGACGTTTATTTATTTTTTATATGTTTAAAATATACAATCTCTAGAACTACAGTTACAAAATAATACAGATGTAACTAGACTATTAAAAAAAAGAATTACCTATTTATAAACAATATTAAAACCGACTTCAAAAATGTATGAAATAAAAAAAATCTAACCCTTGAGTAGAAGGCGGTGCAAAAGGAGGCTACACAAAAGCACAAAAGGATATTATCCACTCATGTTTTCTTGCATTCATAATTTTTGCTTGCTTTAGCACCGCCTTCAAGTCAAGGGTTAGATTTTATTTTATTTCATACATTTTTGAAGTCGGTTTTAATATGTTTTATAAATAGTTTTTATTTCACAGTTTTTTTTTGTAATTTTTTGCTATTAATGTACTCGGCGAAATCACTCGGCCTTCGGCCTCGCGATTCCGCCTCGCTTTCCAATCCGATCTTGACCAAATTAAAATAGGACCACCTCAGGGTTTATCCCCTTTCAAACAAAAAAACAATTTTAGAAATCGGCTCACAATTGACGGAGTAATCGCGTAACAAACATAAAAAATTCACAGACTAGAGTACTTGCGAAGACAAATTCAACGAGACTATACACGGTCGATGTATCATGTGTAGTTTAGGAGTTCCTATGGCTTCCTTCCGGCTCCATCATCAGGACCCTGGAAATAACATATGACTAGAGTACTTGCGAAGACAAATCCAACGAGCCCAAACACGATGGGCTTATCATGTGTAGTTTAGGAGTTCCTATGGCTTCCTTCCGGCTCCATCATCAGACCCCAACTAACCTTTTCCTTATCCCGACTTTCTCGTGTCGCTCAGGGACAATATTTTTTCGAATTCCGTAGATTCATTTTCAATGTGCTCGATAGTCGTGTAAGGCACGAAATCTGTGAATTTATTTTTTCAAAAAGGTTGAGCTACAGGGCAAACCCTTGACCCGATCGTCTTTGTTTTAGGCTCAAATTGTAGCTGACTAAATTGTCCAGAGGAGTTTTTCTCAAATTTTGGATATCATTCATCGTTCCCAAAATATCGGAATTCGAAAAAAAATGACTTTTTTAAACTATTTCGGCCATAAATTTTTTTTGTTTATTACTTTCTCAAATAATTCTTACAGCTCTCATGAATACGCGTCTTTTAAGCCTTTTTTGTATATCATATCTTCACAACTCTCCGAGATATAAGAGGATCGCACTTTTTCGTGAAATCGGGGCCTATACTGGAACGAGCCAAAAGACATTTTCAATGTCAAAAAACATACAGTCGAATTGAGAACGTCCTCCTTTTGGGAAGTCGGGTGATTAGGATCTGGGCGCAGCAAATGATGCTCAGCCGAGAACGACCCAGCATCGCTGATTTTAAACTCAGCCTCCGGAATATTCTATTTAACAGCTTAAATATAAATATACATTTCCGTATATGTAATGTGACCTCTTGGGCGGCCCGGCGTGACTTAACTCTTTTGCACTTCCCTACCGCCGGCTTTGCAAATAAGCAGTATGAGTCGCTCTAAACCTGTCATCGAGATACATTACTAGAGCATGTGCTACGTCGGAAGTTTCAAAGAAATCAGGTCGCAATAATTGAGGTGTAAGGGAAGGAAGCTGTCTGTTTATTCTGATTAAAATGTTTCTTGAAGTAAGTAGATCTTTTTTAAAGTTTGTTTTTATTTTTATTGTAAATCTTTTCATTATATTAGTAGAATTAATATTATAAACTAAACTATCTTAAAAATTTATTATAATTAAATCGACTATAAATTAAATACGACTATTACAATTAAACAAACGAAGAAAAAGGAGGGTTGCACCGGTTGGGGGCCAGGCGTGCGGTGGGAGCGCTAGGAAGGAAGGTAAATCTCCTCCAGTTTTACCAACTCCCCTGCGGTACCTAGGACACTTGCACAATTGCCTCTCTGAATATCCAGCACTACGCTACACGTTGTGCGAAGAAAGCACCGGCGCGCGACGGTCACACGACTTATCGACAATGCTTATATTAGTTTTGCTTAGTTTAATTCGATTAATGGTGCTTATTCTGTTTATTTTCTGTTAATTTTCTTTAGTATTAATCAAATCAAAACATACTTTATTGTACACCATAAACAGGAAGACAACAGGTGAGTTTAATGCAAAGTAGCATTCTTTACAAACTAACCTTTGGGATGTGGAGAAGCTGATAAGGCGGACAATGCAGTGCAAAAGAGAAGCGTAAAAAATTAAAATATTAAATAAATAGACACAAACATATACATTTTTTTTTTTTTTTTTTTTTATAGACTACCGGCACGGGTGGCTGTGCCCAGAAGTTCAAAGAACGATTAACACACAGCCAATAACCCCACTCCTCGCGAAACCACGCTCAGAGAGGCGCCATGCCAGCTACAAGGCGGACAAAGAGGTTGTTGTCTAATTTATTAACACGCCTTTTGAAGATTCCCAGGTTATAGGTGGTGGGGAACACACTCGCCGGAAGACCGTTCCATATTTTCGCCGTACGACATAGGAACGATTTCGAAAAGCGATGCGTTCTCAGAAGTTGTGTGTCAACAACATATGGATGTTCCGAGCGAGTCCGACGGGTGTGACGAATACGGATCGGGGCAGGAGGGATGAGGGAAGCCAGTTCTTCGGAACATCGGCAATGGTAGTACCTATAAAACAGGCTAAGGGAACCAATTGTTCGCCTGTGTTGCAATGATTCAAGTCCCTCCGTGAGCTTGGGATCACCAATTAGGCGGATGGCGCGGCGCTGGATAGAGTCCAAGGAGGCCAACAGGTAAAGGGGGGATCCTTCCCACAGATGACTGCAATACTCCATCACCGGGCGAACTTGCGCTTTGTATAGCATAAGGAGTTGCGCCGGTGAGAAGAATCGCCTGCTGCGGTAGAGGACACCCAATTTCCTGGAGGCAAGGGTAGCTTTGGACTCTATAAAGCTCCTAAATCCTACATCTTTGGTCAGTTCCACGCCCAGGAGGTCCAATTTGTCATTGTTGGGTACAGCCGTACCCTGAAACGTGGCTTGGGAGGGAAACCGGTCGGCCTTGGTAGAGAAGGCACAAGCTTGTGTTTTTCTGACGTTGAAATCTACAAGGTTCTCGCGGCCCCAGTAGGCTACCTTAAATAGAGCACCGTCTACTCTTTCAACCGTCAGACGTCGAGCTTCGTTAATGCGCACGTCTCTAGCAGTCCAGTCCTTGATGTAACCCTCGTGTGCGGTGCTGTCGTCTGCATAACTGTGAATGTTACCTAGGCACAGCAAATCGTTAATAAATAACAAGAATAATGTAGGCGACAGCACCGAGCCCTGAGGAACGCCAGCGTTTATTGGGAAGTCAGCTGATCTTGCACCGTCGACAGTTACAAAAATTGATCGGCCTCCCAAGAAGCTGGCGACCCAATTACAAAGGGACGAAGGGACACCGTAGGCCGGAAGCTTGCTAAGGAGACCTCGGTGCCAAACGCGATCGAACGCCTTAGATATATCTAAAGCGACCGCCAGCGACTCTCCAAAGTTGTCCAATCTCTCAGCCCATATGTGCGTGACATAAGCTAGAAGATCTCCTGACGATCGCTGTTTACGGAAACCGTACTGCTTATCGTCAAGGAGTTTATGAGCTTCTAGATAAGTCAGGAGCTGGGAGTTTATGATCCGCTCCATAACCTTACAGAGGAGAGAGGTTATCGCAATGGGCCGATAGTTTTTGGGGTCAGCTGAGTTGCCCTTTTTGGGCACTGGTTGGACCGAGGCCTTCCTCCAGCAAGCAGGCACGATACCGGTGGAGAAAGAGCGTCTAAAGAGACGAGTGAGGATAGGTGTCAATTCTAGTGCACACATTTTTAGTACACGCGCAGGAACGCCGTCCGGACCACTGCTCTTTGAGGCGTCCAACTGACGTAGACTTTTGAAGACCGCCCTGTTATAGAATCGTACCTCACGCATTGTTGTATCGCATTGAGGTAACGATGGAGGGGTAGCGCCTTGGTCGTCTAGGGTCGAGTTGGAAGCAAAGAGGCGGGCAAATATGTTCGCCTTCTCCTTAGCCAGGATAGCGAGTGATCCATCGGGGCGTTCTAGCGGCGGGGTTGCAGCTCGGCAGAAGTTCCGACCGATAGAGTTCGCCAGGGACCAAAACGCACGACTTCCAGTGGGACAGCGTGCGAGTTTTTGGCTTACTCCTCGGTCGTGCTCAAACTTGGCCAAGTTTAGCACGCGCTTGCTGGACTTGACAGAAGCATTGAAGGCACGTTTCGAGTCCACAGACCGATCGCTCAACCACCGTTTGAAGGCCTGGTTCTTCGCCTCGACAGCCAAGCGGCATTGACGATTGAACCAGGGCCTCTGCTTGCCACCAACGGGAACCACAGAACTTGGAATAAAGTATTCCATGCCCTGCAGAATCACCTCGGCGACAGCTTCGGCGATCTGAGACGGGTCTGCAGACCGAAAGCATGTCTCCTGCCAAGGATAACCTCCGAAAAAAGTTCGGAGATCGTCCCATTGTGCAGACTTGTAGTGCCAGACAGTGCGAGTACTACTCTCGCGGGTATCCGCATAGTACGAAGTTGGCACTGTTGTGGATATAAGGCAGTGATCTGAATTCCCCAGTGGAGCTTTCACAACGGCCCTGTAACCCTTTGGCTCCGAAGTCAACACAAGGTCCAACAGGTTTGCTCTATGCGACGGGTTCCTAGGGACTCTAGTTATACCTGACACAAGCTGTGTCAACCCGTGCGCCATGGCCAAGTTATATGCATCCCTACCAGCAGCATCCGTGACGCAGGAACCAAGCCAATCCGCATGCTTGGCGTTAAAATCCCCCAACATCACAATTTCTGCTGTAGGTAGTTGGCAGAGCAGTCTATCGGCTGAGCTGCTGAGATATTCAAATAATGCGGCACTTCCATTGGCACCTAAGTTCGGGGAGCGGTATACACCCGCGTAAACTCTTACCACGTGGGGAAGGTTGACGCGGATCCATACAACTGGGAACTGGGGGTCTTCAAAAGGAGTGAGCCGTTTGACGGAGACGTCGGATCGACCATACACACAGACACCGCTCTTCGGTACAAATCTCTCGAAGAGACTGTAACCTGGTATGTCAAGGTCTGTTGTGTGTTGGGCGACCTGAGTCTCCGTCAAAAACAAAAGGTGAGGTTTTGCTGTCTGCAGGTGTTGGGCGACAGCAACAAGATTTGCACGTAGACCGCATATGTTGCACAGGTCTACTTTAAAATGTTTGGGAGACGTGGAAGTCGCACTTAAAGCGGTGATTCTTTTTTTGACTTTCGGCATTTTGTTTTGGTTGGGGTGTGCTAAGTGGAGCAAGCAAGAGGAGATTTGGAAAGCGGTAATACTGAGAACAGCTCAAGTGGGCTCTCTAAGGGCACTGTCCCAAGGGACGAGAGGACCCCCAGGCCCCCCCTGGCGAGAGTGCACCCAGGTCTCCCCAGGTCACCATGCCACAAGGTGCACCCTCGACAGGATTTTTCGCTGGCTGATAGGGCAGCCCCCGACGCTGGCTGGTGCGACCGCACGCGGCGGGCCCCTGTACTATCCGCGGGCAGGTAGCGACATAACTCCTGTTGCACCTGGCTCTCCCTGGCCCGAGAGACAGTGCACTAGATGATGAGCCCTGGATGTTGCCTGAACTAGTATCCACTCCCCTCCTCTACTCCGCTCGCTCAGTCCACCGACCCGGCTGACTCGTCTGCTGGCCTCCAAGTGCAGCAAGCTGCATCAGGAGGTTGCGCCTACGAGCTGTGGTACCTACCCGGACGACACGGTGGAGGACCTGTCTACCACAAGTATTTTGCTGTTCATTTGGCACCACCCAGGAGGCACGTGTGACTTAGGACCAAAAGGTGTCACGGACGCGAACAACTCTACCCCCCCCAACATATATACATAGATATACATACATAAAATAAATACTATAAGGTACGTACATATTATATTTATGCATAAATTACATACATATTGGCATCCCTGGTGGGGATTCGTAAGTTTCCAGTATCATTTTAAGGCATCCACAGGGACACTTAAAAAAAAAATTGTTAATACATTTCAAATCAAACTTTGCAATTCACTGCTGTAAAGAAATTGATAGCCAATGATTCTTACATTGCTTTCCTTACTCCTATGCTTCTTTATTTTACTGCTGTTTATTGCTTTATATTGCTTGTTCTGCATGTTTCCTTTTGTGCGTGAATATTTAACGCAAGTGCAACTTACCTACATTCCACTAGCTCCAAGCGCCTCTCCTAGGACCCGCGGGATGCTATATCTACATAATCATCTCATCTCGATTCCTCCCTATAGCTAGCTTGCTGCGCCGAAAATCGAACTAGGCGGGACCTGCAGGCGTTCTGCAAGCGGAACCACGAAATAAAAAAAAAAAATCTGACGTTTTATTGCCAGCTAGTGCTGACGTTTAATGTAATTCTCTCCCTACTTCTTTATTTCATCTATGCTGTTCTCTGACTGATTGTGTGTGTTTCAGCTAAGTATATTTGTGTACAGTTAAAATGGCCTTACGCCGAGTCGCGTTTACAGCGCCCGGGATACTACCCCGGGTGACGACGATCTCACTCCAGCTGAAAATCGTACACAAGTGGAAAGACTACCTGGCCTTCCTAAAGACCTGCTTTGCTTCCTAAAAAATGTAACTGCCTCTACGCAGGTCACGGGCACCGTTCCCAGGCCCTAGGTCCGCTGTATGGTGGCCTCTACCCCATGCACGGCCTCCTGGCTTCGAGCGCCACTGATTGTGTTGTGGGCACAGCCTACTCGCCCTACTCTCCGATCTAGGCTATTCGTGCCACCCCGATTGCGCCGTTGAGGCTCAAGCGGCTAACGGCACGTATTATTGGAACGTGGAGTTCCAAAGACTTTAAACTTACTCCTTACTAAAGGTCTATCTATATTAACCAAAAAAAAAAAAATTTTTTTTTCTGCTACTACTTACTATTAACCAATTCTGTTATAACGTTTTATTGGTGTTTTTTTTATCGATGGCTTCTGATTTGCGAACAAGCTATTGTTGACGAGTCCCATCTGGTAATTCTTAATTGTTTAGCCTATCTTAGTGTCGGATCAGTGCGGATAAATAGTTAGACGATTGAATATAGGTTCCTAAGTGTTATGTGTTTTTCTAAATTTGTTAGTACCAGGACTACAACCTGCAATGGTACACTTATCGAGTAGATCTTAAAAACAAGATCGACCGGTCCACCAAGTTTGGTTTACTAGAACAAAAAGGTGGTACTCGAGATGGACATTTCAATTTCGACATTAAATTCTACATTTAACTTTGCAGTCCATTATTACCGGCGGGAATGGGAAAATGTTTCGGCAATTGGGGTTTAACGGCTGCAGTCCTATCGGTGAGTTTTGTCAAGGCCTACTACAAATTCATTACTCCGTCTGCCCTGCAGCTAAATTCTTCTCAAAATTTTTTTTTGTAGCTTCAACTTGCTAGATTGTTTCATTTCGGACTAGAATCAGAGCCTGGGGCTTGCGGGCGCTGGACAACTTCGCTGACAGGAGTTGCCCGGCAAGAATGCAAAGGGGACTTGCCCTATCATAACTAGATAGGCAAGTCTGGAATGCCAGTGATGAATGGAAGGACTTGAATGTTAGATGATGGCCGCTAGGTACCCGTGCGGTCTTGTAAGCGCTTTTGTATATAGTTAGATAGGCTTAGAATTATTGTTTTGAGCTTAAAGTTCTCACTACTTGATTAGGTGTTCTGTCGGGAGCTATCCGCCACCTCTCGCTATGCTGTCGGGCGACGTACCTCTGCCGGCCACTACTGGCGTACGTTGTCCTACACCTCGTCTGACCCGTTCGGATGCCCGTCTACTCGTTACGCCATCCGTTTACCGGGCTGACTTAACTAAAACGCTACGGAGCGGTAACAGTCGTCTCTGGGATCTTCTAGGTTCCTCGGCTGGAACTCCGATAAAAAAAAAAAAAAATAAGCCACTGTAAATAAAACGGGCTATACCGTCACCCTGCCTACTACGGCTATATTTAGTTTAGAGAGTCATCTGACTTTCTTACTATGTGCTACAGATACAAGTATTCTCGTTCTAAGCTATTACTACATTATAATTTTTTCCTCTTCTATCAACTTTATAGTTAGCTAATTCTTCGGTTATCCGGACTGATCAAACCTTATGTAGTTCTACGTCTATCTTCTCTGCTGTTGAGTCGCTAATTTGTGCAACAAACTCTTATACTTCCTCCCGTCACTTCCAGCCGTGCTGGGATCTAACTAGCTAGTGCGAACCTGGTTCGGCGCCCGGGCCGGGCGCGCGTCGTCACTGACGTTCAACGCTTCCTGAGAGGGGAGGCACTGACACGATGCGAATTTTCCGCCGTGTTTGCTAAGTTAACTAGTAAAATATTCTATTATAAACTACACTCGTCGAATCATCAAATACGCTTGATTAGATTGCCGCGCAAATCGCGCGGAAGATCGGGCCGCTATAACAACGTGTCTTTGCCTACTTCGGCAGCCAATCACAGCAAACGGGGCCTCACATAGCCATCATAGTTCTCACGGCGGCTAAGGCGACGACACACACAGGATTTCTTTTGCTTTACTGAGATCGGAGTGTCAACCTAGTCGACCTTCGAGTCGTCTTTGGAGTTATCAACCTAATTGAAAGGACTTTTGATTGTTTGGATTGACACGTTTGAATAGGATGCTATTCCCTGAGATACAAACATTCTTTTCTAATGTAAACTGTGGGACAATTCAACATAACTGACAATTTCCTGTAACTAAATAGTAATAAAAAAAGTTCTTTTTCAATGAAATCGTTATTGACCGATGTAAAGTTCATAACTAAGAACGATAACACTTACAATAGGCGGTCAACTTAGTCGATCTACGAACACCCGTTCTACTCGTGCCCGCGACTGTGTCGACGGCCTTAGGAGTTCAAACTGCGCAGTACGAATTGCTGACCGAATCACTTTCGTTTCTGCGGTCGCCGAGTTTGCAGCGAACCTGAACTGCTTAAAATAAGAAACCTCCCACACAAGGTACGCCTGCTAGGTAGCGCCTCCCTAAGTTGCGCTTGGTTAATAAGAATGTAATTCAGATCCTCCTTGTTTTGTAGTAATGTTTGTGTCTACGGCTAACATTTTTCTACGAATTGCTGACTCAATGTGCACGTTTTTTTCTTCTGTCTAACTGCTTGTAATTTCAGCTTGCACTCCACTACTAGGCTGTACTTGCCGTACATAATGTTCTTGTGTTCCCCACTTACTAAGGAATGGTAGAAATTAGTTATTTGTACCTTGTGGCAGGGCCGTCGCCATTAGTGAGAACTGCATGTATTTTTGGCGCGGCCATATTGTGACTTTGAAAAGAAAAGAACACATTCTATTGAGAAATTGAGAATTGCTACCAATAATTTTTAATGTGTATGTTCATGAGAGCGGAGGTAGTAGCCGGGCCACTAAGCCATATAGGTGAACCTGAAAAGCCGAACTCTCACTAACATTTTAATTCTACTGAATGGAATGCAAAGAAAAAAAAAACAAGTAATACTTTCAGGTATAAAATTTATTTCCAAAAGACAATATTCTCAAGGTCACCTTACTCACTTTATTCTTTCTTTTTTTTATAATGAATAAATTTACCTGTTCTCTGTATTGGTTGTGTTTGAAAAATTGCTTGAAGTGAAAGGCGTGCGTGCCGGGCCCTGAGCATGTAGGAGGGCCGCGCCGCACTATATTTGCCGATGCTATCTACTGCTACTGTGTCTTAGTTATTGTGTTTTATTTCGCTATGTGATGCTAAATTAAATTATGCTTACTGCTTATGATGTGAATATTGGTGCTTGTGTATCGCGCTCTAACGCTTAAACCACCTCGCTTTACATGTTTAAATTTATAATATCACCCTGCTAATGCTGGTCTTGTAACCAACATTGCAGTGGGAGCTTGGTCGGGACTGACGAGCTTGGCTGAGCAAGCCTGATCGGAAAGTGTGAGCTTGGCTTGGGCGAGCAAGTCACGCTAACCCTCACTCCCGCCGCCTCGCTGAAGGCGTGGGGCCGATTCGAGCCGATCCCGCAATGCTGACTATGCGGCTACCCTCCTGATCGCTCTCGCCCGAGTCTGGCCTACCTGACCCCTGACCGATGTCTACTCCGAGTGCGACTGGCGGCCGAGCCACTCTCACGGCCTACAAGCGACCACTCCCTGCTAACCTACGCTCTCTCCGGGACTTCTAGTTTTGTTCCCCCTCCCCCTACTCGCTTCTCGCGTCCGGAGCTACGACTACCCATAAGATAAGTAAATTATGTAACTGCGATGTAAGAATCTCGGATCAAGACTAATTGTACTGAACTATTGTAGTACTAAATAAAAATAACTATGTTTCGGTAAGGTACCTACTCTTTTATTGCCTACTATTAATACCTACCGAACTATTTGCACGGCGACTGGAACGGCTTCACCGAAGTCGGCCGGGCGAACGTGGCAATTGGATATATTTTATAATATAAAACCAACTGAATAGAAGTTACAAGAACGCAAGTAAAATTAAATTATATTACTCGTCGCCATCAGAATCAGATAGAAACAGTTTTCTAATACGTTCTCTAAACACGTGGATAGTAGTGGAGCGCCGCCGTACCTGTTCAGGCAAATGATGTCATATGCGAGCCGCATTGACTGTAAATGAGTCCGTGTAAAACGAACTAGATTGAGTTGGTATTGCTAGAAGTTGATTGTCAGATGATCTCAGAGAGAGACCATGGGAACGGAGGAACTCAAACCGCTCACTCAGGTATCAGGAGCAGCAGGGTCATTCAGTGTGCGGAAGAGAAGAGAGAGAACGTGACTATTCCTGCGTAGTATTATTATTAGGTAAACCCCAGCAGTAACTAAAGTTGAAGAATGAACTAAAGCAGAAACAGGAGTCGGAGCTGCCATCGCCGCAGGTTATTCGCGGTCCAACTGCAAATAAGCGCAACAGACAACGTCGTTGTCCCCTATTGCATCATCAGAGTTGGGCCCAATTTGTCGCCAATTTTATTTATTTAAATGTGTTTTGTTTGTTATACTGTTATTTTTAAAATATATATTTTTTACATTATAATAAAAAAAACACATATTATTATACATGATATTCCGACTTATTGGTCGTCGTCAGTAAATTTTTTTTTTATATACAGGTTGTCCCCGGACTGGTGCAGTTCCTTTAAGAAGGCTATTCTACGCTTTATAACAAACAGCGCCCGTTGCGGAGATATAAATTTTAAAAGTTATTAATTTTACATTGAACATAAAACATTACACTATGTTGTAATGCTCTAATCGGGCGCGCACTGGGCGCGCGCGAGGCAGCGGGCAGCGGGAATACGGACGGGACGCGACACGAGTGAATGCAAACAGATAGCCCGCCCCGCCCGCGTACCGCTCGTGCCCCGACCCGCGCCCTTCCGCCTCGCGTTTCACAGTCGCGTTTAGAAGTTAGAAGGCGTAGAATAGCCTCCTCAAAGGAACTACACCAGTCCGGGGACACTCTGTATAATGCAAGTTTAATGTGTCAAATGATTGATGTTATACTGGCGACAAATAAATTCTTTTAACTTTTTTTTTTCATTTTTAACGAGGTGGCGCCGCGCCGCCCGTGGCGGGCCGAGCAGTAGGGGGGCGCCGGCGCGGGGAGCGAGCTAGAGAGGGGAAGCGGAGTTGAAGTACGCGCGGACTGCGCGTGTGGCAACGTCGGCGGATCGCGATCGACTGACTCAGTTGCGGCTGGATGGCTTCAAGTCGACGGAACTTGGCGAACTGTTCGAATGCACTCTCCAGTAATAAGTATATACACATATCGATGTAAACAGTCAACCAGTTTTGCCGTGTCATTCTTCAGCGCGCGTGCTTTGGGCAAGGATTAATTTTCAAACTAAAATTATGCAAAGGGAAGTCTCCGGTATGGCACCTACCTACTCGGAGGTGATATTGGCTGATCAGAACATGTGCTTTGGCCCCTTTGGCTCAGCCATTCATACCAGATTACATAAAAAAAAATATACATATTATACAATTTTTTTTTTAGTTTTTAGTTATTAATTGTCTATTATGTAATGTTTTTTTTGCTGTTTAATAAATTCTTACATGTAATTAAAAAAGTTTTATCCGACGACTAGGTCGAAATACAATATTTTTCACATACATACATACATGCATAACACACACGCTGAATTCCGACAATCGGGGTAAGCAGAGTAATCGGTGTTGTGCTGCTTCCCTTCATTTCATGTCGGCTTCATTGAGAAGGGACCTACAGTTTTACGTGGAATCCGAACCACGGTCAGCCTCCAACAACGGTCGAGCGGTCACCCATCCAAGTACTGACCGCGTCCATTTGTGCTTAACAACAGTCGACCGACCGCACCACTGAGCTCCCGAGGTTGACTATTCCTTATTATCATCGTGTGGGGCCGGTACTTTAAAAGAATAGCCCCACTGCATCTCTCCCCGTGTATGTCGTAAAAGGCGACTAAGGGATATGACTCCCTTCTTATATTACTAGGTGGTAGGGTTTAACCCGCCCGGTTTGGGACCACCGCACTGAATGAAAGGTCGGTCGAAACGGCTATGTAAATAGTTGGTGTTTTCCGTCCAGTTCAGTGTAGCCGGCACAACCGAAGGGAAGCACTGACATGGCACCTAGTTCACCCGGTGTTATGGGCCGACATCGCGGATGTTGTAGGTGATGTAGCCAACCGTGTCAGTGACAATAAAAAAAAAATTTTTAGCAGTCGGCTTTCATTAACTTCAGTAGTTTTGCTGCAAAATCACAAAGAAAAAATATATGCAATTTGTCTTTTTCTCCGCCCTCAGTTCGCTCGCCATCAACTCAAGGTAACTAGGTGAGGTAGAAAATAGAGCAACAAGCGAGGCAAAGTCGGAAACTTCCCGCGGAGTTAGATTAGAGAGCCTGCCGAGTTGAGGAAATGACGGTGCAATCCGTTTACGCTGCGGAGGCCGGGGAGGGAGTTTGCATTTTGATAAATGTGCGAGAGTTTGAAGGCAATCTGTTTCGCGGTAGATACATTACCATACCACACGCTGCATCACGACCGTCGGGTTAAACTGTCTGCTCAAACGAATGGTAAATTACAGCACAACACCGAACGCAACTTTTAGCAAAGTATTCCGCCATAGCCAAGTATTCGGACAAGACAACAGCAGGTCTATTCTTGTAAATTCTGACAGCGGAATCAGCGCTGTTGTGGCGCTGAGAGCCACTTTGGTAAATGGTTCTCAGCGCCACAACAGCGCTGAGTCCGCTGTCAGAATTTACAAGAATAGACCTGCTGCTATCAAGCAGCGAGTAAGGCACGAAGACCCACCCGCTGCACGACTAGGTGGAAGGAACGTGCCAAGGCGAGAGGTGGCTAGCTTGTCACCATTAAGCACGACGTCTCGTCCTATCTCTTAATCGCATTTTACGACATGCAAGGGGAGAGATGCATTGGGGCTATTGTAATTTCCCTCGACAGGTAATTTGTTAAAATATGCCCAAAAACGGTAACTTTCCCGTGCATGTCGTAAAAGGCGACTAAGGAATAAGGACAAGACGCTGAACTGGACGGAAAACACGAACTATTTACATGGCCGTTTCGACCGACGTTTCGCTCAGTGCGGTGGTACCAACCCGGCCGGGATAAACCCTACCACCTAGTAAGGTAAGAATGGAAGGGACCTACAGTTTAACGTGGAATCCGAACCACAGTCAGCGTACAACGGTCGAGCGGCCACCCATCCAAGTACTGACCGCGTCCAGGGGTGCTTAATAAGTAACAGTCGACAGACCGCACCACTGAGCTACCTAGGCTGACAAACCTGTACTATTTATTACTTACTATCTCCGATGTAAAATAAACACTTTCGATCTATCTATCTCAATTAAGGCGTCTCTCTAGGTAAGATCAGGGCGTATAACAGGCACTTAAGGGTGTCCAACAGCTCAAAACGCAATAAGCCAGCGGAATGAGCTGTCTGTCCTGCTGACACCCCCTAATCCGTCCACCGCACAGAGTTCGAATAAGTTAGAAATGTCCCGATTGTGAAGATAGCACTTGATTTATTATTTTAATTTTTTGTTTAGTTTTTATGTTATTGATTTTATCTTATTTTAGTTTATTTCAAAAGTCAGCAGAATTTCTGTACCTTTAAATTTTGTGCCAGCCATTGCGGTTATGCAGAAAATAAATTAAATTTGATTAATTATTAATAAATATGTTTATAAAATAATTTTAAATTAAATATTTAATTTTTAGATAAAATTTTAATTAATATTGAAATTATAACATTAATAAAAATTATTATTTGTGGACATTTTTGGATAGACACATACCCATCATCATAATAAACACGTTAAGGAAAAAAAAATACAATAAAATAATTAAATATATTTTTAGCATTAGTTTTCTAGAAAAACAAAATAGGTTCTAAGGATGTGAACGTGCCACTGGGTATCTAATCAGTTGGTTATATGAGGTCATTGACTCTTCTTTTTAAGTGCGATCTATGAATGAATGAAAGAAAGAAAGAAATTATGTTTATTATCTCTTAATCATAATTTCAGTAGTTAATCTCTGTATACATTTATTATGGGGCACAATTACCTAAAAAGAGAGAAAGACAAAAAACGACAGGCGAAGCCTATGCCGCTACACAACTACTCGTCTCCGAGCTCGAGTGTGCGCCGCTGAATTTAAGCCTGTCCCACCTCACAACGAAGTACTTATAGTTAAATGAAATAATATATGATTCAGATTCAGATTCAGAATCAGATATTTATTTCGCCATAAAGAACACACAACAATAACAATATTACATTGAGACATATGCATATTCAGTATGGTTCGTCATAGTTTTTGTTTTATCCCGTTCAGTTGCGGTTATGTCGTCGAAACTGTGGTGGCGGGATGCCATTTTCGTTTGTTTAGACAACTGACAGGAGTGTCTCAGCTCGTCTAATTCCACGTTAAATTGGGGGTCGTGATTTTGTTAACAAATTTTTTTGTATTGTTATTATTATGTCTTTCCGTTTTTAAAATATTCTTAAACTTTTATTAGCTAACATTCCCATTAAAAATGTACATTGTGTAACAATTATTTAATAAGTACTATTATTTTCTTTATTTCAAGGAATATTACATTTCACATCACTCGGTCTTCTATGGCATGAAGCGATGGCAAATTAAGCCCTAAGGGAATTCAGCCGGCGTGAGCAGACAGTGCCGTATCTAGGATTTTAAAAATAGGGGTGGGGGGTGGGGGGGGGGGGGGGGGGGGGGGGTGGGGGGCAATTCGCCTCGCTTCGCTTGTAGAGAGCGTCTGTAAATTGTATTATATTATAAGTAATCATTATTTTAAAGATAGAAGAAGAACAATATTTTTCAACAGAAAGCAACGCAATGGTTCAGTCTATAATTTCAGTCAGCCAGTCAGCGTTTATGTGCTCACTGCTGCACACAAGCCTCTCCAAGTTTTCCTCCAGTCCTGTCTGCCTTCAGCGGTACGGAACCACTGATTGCCTCCAACGTACAATACCCGACAGTAAATAATGAACATCGAGCTCTAGAAAGAGACCATCCGGTTGGTCTCTGTTGGGTATTTTACGACCATTTCTAAACACATTAACTTTTATTTCAAGCTTTTTAAAAAAAACCGCTGAAAGTCGGTCCACTTTTAAGATAATTAATTATTTTTTATTACTTAATTACTTGATTACTTGATTACAAACATAGCTAAGAACCATCCCGATTAAACAAGCATCATAATAAAAAAAACTGCATCCAAATCGGTACATCCGTTTGGGAGCTACGATGCCACACCCTGACGCACACACCACACACACACCCTCACACACACACGTCAAACTTATAACACCCCTCCGTTTTTTTCGTCGGAGGTTAAAAGCACGATAGGTACACGTGCCTCCATTCTCTTCGCCTCAAGACTCTACCTGCAGCGGGTCTTCATGCAAGCGAACCACACAGCTTCTCCTTGCGGCATGGGAGAAGAGTCCAGTCGCCTAGCCACGGGTGGTTATCTGTCACGTCCGAAAATACGGCAGCGGGTGGTTGAGTTTTTCTCAAAAAATTACCAATCCACCTTGGTCGAGCATCCCGCGGGCTCTCAGGGCTGGTTTACCTAATTGCACAGTATTGAGTGTAGTTCCGAAGTGTGTGCGAAGCTGGGCCCAGCGGATCCTCGGACACCGGGCGTTTCCGTGCCGACGACCACTACCTGTGTACCATCTGAGCTATCGAAGGTGCGGCTGCGGGCGGAGACGCGGCCGGTGGCCGAGTGGTTTGGGCATCGGCTTCTCATGCGTGAGGTCCGCGGTTCGAATCCGGTTGGCGTGTACCAATGAGTTTTTTCTGACGAAAAAATTTACGTGCATACCTACCCCTGCTGCCGTTCGGAACCGGTGTAAAACTGTAGGTCCCTTCCCTTGCCCCTTACTAGGTGGTAGGCTCAAATTGTAGCCGACTGGGTTGGTACCACCGTACTGGATGTAAGGTGGCCGAATAGCAGCCTCGGTTGTGTTCTCCTCTAGCCCAGTATAGCCAGCAATCCAGGGAGGTCTCCGGTATGTCACCTACCTTTTTGGAGGTGATATTGGCTGGTCGGAGCATGCGGTTTGGCCCCTCCTACTCAGCCACCCATACCGGAGTACATAAAAAAAATCAAGGTAGGAGACACCACACCACCCCACACTTTGAGCTACAGACTCCAAAATTTAAGCTCATTCTGTGTTCTAATTTGTATTTTGTAACCCACATACAAATCTGTCAATCTATAAGTGTATCTTTTGCTTTCGTAATTTTAACAATTTCTGTGCACTGCTAGATCGTTAAATGCTCAATTATTTAACCTCAAAGTTCGCCCATGACAGCAGCCCATGACCACACGTGACACAGCGAAATTGATTCAAAATTCTAAATGCAATCTGGTTTTGACATACCACGTACTCGTATAATAAATAATATAGGACATGTGCTTTTAGAAAATAAATGTGTATTTCATTATCGAAATATCTTGAGGATTTTGCCCCACCCGGAATTACGCACGTCCAAATACCACCCATGACGGCCCCTCTAGAAACGCCCCTGCTTGCGAAGCTCACCGCAATACTGTACTTTGACGGGTAGTTGAGTTTGAGCTAGGGACCAATTGGATCAACATCTACTTTGTAATTAACACGTGCAAATTTCCAGTGAAGTTTCTTGACAGTTCTTCTTCGCTGTGATAATCGAACTGGCAGAATGTTACAATGTAAAAAGTTAAATAAGTATACAAATTTGAAAAACTCGCGACCTTTAAAAAGTCAAATATAATTTCTGTTTACTTTTTTTATTTTATGTGACCCGGTATGGGTGGCTGAGTCGATGAGAGGCTGGGGCCAAAGCACATGCTCCGACCAGCCAATATCACCTACGAAAAGGTAGGGAAGGGTCAAGGGACTCACTTAAAGGAGTCGGGAGACCGCTAAGTAAATTCCCGCGCAGCTTTGAGTTTTTATATTTTTATTTACTTAGTCGGGGGACTCCTTTAAGTAAGTAAGCAGAAATTATTTTTGACTTTTTAAGGGTGGGGTTTTTTTTTTATTTGTATTTTAACTTTTATTTCAAGGATTAAAAATAACCTTATGCAAATCGGTCCACTTTTTACCCGACTATTTAAGATAATTAATTTATTATTATTTTTTTTTATTTAATCCGTTATCGGTGCCTGAGTCGGAGGGCCAAAGCGCAGGCCCAGCCAATATCACCTCCGAGAAGGTAGTTGCCATTCCGGAGACTTCCCTGGATTGCTGGCTATACTGGACTAGAGGAGAACACATCCGAGGCTGCTATGCGGCCATCTTAAATCCAGTACGGTGGTACCAACAGTCGGCTACAATTTGAGCCTACTCTTCTAGTATAAAGGGGCAAGGGAAGGGACCTACAGTTTTACACCGGTTCCGAACGGTGAAGCAGCAGGTGTAGGTATGCACGTACATTTTTCCATGAGAAAATAAATGGTAGGGCAATACCCCACTGACTTTCTCGCTTATTTGGCGAACTGAACGTTTTTATGTCCGAAATTCAAAATGTACTGACAGGACAGTTCCGTTGAATTAGTTAGGCGCTCGCAACAAACATTTTGTATGCGACATTTAATAGAAAGAAACCTTCGTTTGTATGGCAGCCACCGTTTTATTAGTTTACCTGGACAATCAGATAATGGTATCTTTTTAGATTAGTAGTAGGGTTTCTATGTGGAAAATATAATAAAAATCGTTACAGCCAATTTTTGAGAAAATCGACCTTATCGAAATCATTTGTATGACAGCGACCCTTATTTTTTCGAATTAAAAAAAATAATAAAAAAGGTACCTCTAGATAATCGTTTCAAACTACTAAATATGAATTTTAATAGAAATCGGTTGAGCGGTTGAGGCGCAACGTCGCTGGACACATTGCCATATACAAATTTTGTATGACATTTACCCTTATTTTTTCGAATTAAAAAAAACTAAAAAAAGGTACCCCTAGATAATCGTTTCAAACTACTAAATACGAATTTTGAACGAAATCGGTTGAGCGGTTGAGGCGCAAGGTCGCTGGACGGACACACACACACACACACACACACACACACACAAACATGTTTTCCAAAAGCACTTTTTTGGGATCGTTGACAGATATATAGCCCAAATGAATCGAAATCTCAACTTCGAAATTTTGGACGATCACAATACTTCCTTTCTCCTTACAGTTGCTCGAAAGTAAAAACTCATTGGTACACGCCGACCGGATTCGAACCTAGGACTTCTCGCAAGATAGAGCGAGGTTTCCGCACCACAAAAAAAAGTTTGAAAAACACGTGTCTTCTATATCTATATATATATTTACCGTGTGGGGGTAAAAAGAATAGCCCCACTTCATCGCTCCCCGTGCATGTCGTAAAAGGCGACTAAGGCATAGCAAGCTGCCGTGCTATAAGGAGATAGGCTCGCCACCTCTCACCTTGGCACGGTACTTCCACCGAGTCATGCAGCAGGTGAGTCTTCCTTAGTGCCTTACATGCTGCTTGATAGTTATCTTGTTCGAATACTTTGCGAAACGTGGTGGTCGGTGTTGTGCTATAATTTACCAGAGTTCTTGCAGCACAACACCGATTATTCTGCTTACCCCGATTGTCGGGATTCAGCGTGTGTGATTTATATGTACGATATTGTTTATATGTATGATGATATTGATAGATACGGCAATCCGCCCACGCACCAAAGTAGTCGATATTGGATACCGGGTGGCTAAGCTCAAGTGGCAGTGGGCTGGGCACATCAGCCGAAGAGACGACGACCGTTGGAGTAACCGTGTCCTACACTGGCGGCCGTGGACAGGAAAACGGAGTGTGGGAAGACCACCCGCCAGGTGGGACGACGACAAGAAGTACGTCGGCGGAAAGCAGTGGTTACGTACCTCTGAAGGCCGGGAGGACTGGAGGAAAATTGGAGAGGTTTATGTCCAGCAGTTGACGTTTACACGCTGACTGACTGATTGATATGTGTCAAGACTAGATGTTGCGGTTGGAAAGAAACATCAGTAGGACAGACAGACATTCATTGTAGGCTTAGTAATAGGCTTCCGTACGGGGTACGGAAACCTAAAAAGTGAGCAAGGTAGAATATTACGTCCAAAAGTTATTTTCCCAAAAAAAATTATTTAAGGTAGAGAGATATGAAAAAAAAGGAGCTTATTTAATACTCACTCAAGAAAATATGGGGCTTACTTTAATATGTACCGACACTGCGAAGCGTAAAGTATATCAAATTATGACAGCCAGCTGCGTGCTTCCAACACTCGAGATATTATTGACTTAAAAAGTACGGTCCGCACGTGAAAAGTGTACAGCTCGCCTCTGGAATAATCTTCCCGTGAATTTACGCTTCACTACGTCTATGAATGTATCATCATCATCAATCAATCATCAATACTAATAATAAATCTGTAAGGGATGGTCATGAATGGAGTAAGTTACTTTGTTTTATGAGATACTGCGTTTGTGGACTCTATGTATGGTACTAAAACTAAATTGACGAGATTATTAGAAATAGTTTCTGTATGTATGTTCCTCCATAACTCTTAAACCGATCATCCGAATTCGATGAAACATAGTGCAGGCACATTTAGCTATACGAGACACAGGATAGGCTAAATAAAATACAGTTCCGGTTACGCTAAGATGTGGCTCGCATACAAACCGAATTGTTCCACGCGCCGAAATAAAGGTACGGTAGCAGGCTTACTTACTTTCTTCTTTGTAAATACGAATTTCGCGCGAGCAAAGCCGCCGGCAAAATCTAGTTTAACATAAATTTGAAGAATCTTTTCCTTTTTTTTTTTTTTTTTATGGAATCTGACACGGTTGGCTACATCACCTACAACGTCCGTGATGTCAGCCCATAACACCGGGTGAACTAGGTGCCATGTCAGCGCTTCCCCCTTTGATCGTGCCGGCTACACTGAACTGGTCGGAAAACACAAACTATTTACATAGCCGTTTTGACCGACGTTTCATTAAGTGCGGTGGTACCAACCCGGGCGGGTTAAACCCTACCACCAAGTAAGATTAGGAGGGAAGGGACCTACAGTTTTACGAGGAATCCGAACCTCGGTCAGCCTCCAACGGTCAGCGGTCACCCATCCAAGTACTGACCGCACCCAGCGTTGCTTAACATTCAATAGCGACAGTTGACTGTCTGCACCACTGAGCTAACGAGGCTGACAAAAAGGCCTATCCTTACTGAAGTAAATACGAGTACATTTATATTGCATACATATCTTAACTCCCCTCTTTTCTGTCACTTGTCATGGATAGTGTTGAACAACAGTACCACTGATTAATGTACATAATATGTAAGTCTATCTATACATATATGTATATGCGTATTAAAGTATTTATGTAGTATTCGTTTGTAGTTTATATTATTGCTTTATTGCGTAATACATTGTCACAAACTATTATTGTTAGCCTGCATATATTATGTTGTACTTCTCCCACATCCCAAAGATTACTTAGAATAGAATGCCTGACGGCATTAATAAATAAAATTAAATAATAAATAAATAAATTGGTGTTTAATAAAGAATAATATAAATAGATACATACATTTGAACTGCTGCTGTCTCTGCTTACCCTATTAGGAAACAAGCGTGTCTTTATGTGAATTAGTGTGAATGTTCCTTTATTATCTCTAGGAGTAAAGACCGTACCAAACTAGATAGACGCCTTCGCTTGCTCCGCCAAAAGGAATATGAAATTATATTATATATATTAATTCGCGAGGAGAGGTGATTTTGGCTCTGTCGACTGCACCATTGATCTCTCGGCACAGCCAAGTTTTAAAAGCAAAAAATAGGCCATCGTCAAAAATTCAATACAAAACATAAAAATTAAAATAAAACCATTTGTCCCACATGAGGAATCGCATTCTCACCCTCTACTAAAGGTAAGGAATCGTATGGTCACCCTATTCAAATTATTTAAGGAACCGCATGGTCTTTTTTTGTCCCACATTTGATAGGGAATCGTATGGGCACACTATAAAACCATTTTTTACTAATTTAAAATTTTGATATTATGGTCACCCTATCACATGCATGAGGAATCGCATGGTCAGCCCTGCACAATTGTTTTTTTCTGGCGTTCGATTGCGATGGCTGTTGACAGCTACGAACGACACGGTCTGCGTTGGTCTAAGATTGTCATACAAAAATTAGCAATTTTGATTTTTCAATCTTTATGGATGGTATTAAAGTTCAAAACTTTTAAGTATTATTACGAATCTTTTGTATGGGAATATAGAAAAGTGTTGTTTTTAGACTTTTTTAGGCAATTTTTTAAATTTTTCTCTCCGTAAGAACCATCCTCGTACTTCAAGGAATATTCTAAAAAAAGAATTAGTGAAATCGGTTCAGCTGTTCTCGAGATTTGCGCTTAGCAACACATTCAGCGATTCATTTTTATATTATAGAATTTTAGATTCTGTAGTTTCAGAGATAAGGAGGGGGTGAGGGTAATGATCGATTTCGCATATTTTTATCATTAATTATTACAATTATTAAAAAAATATCTTTGTATTTCTTATGACGGACCTTTCAATTGATGCGTCACATGATTTAATTAAAACAAATGATTTTTAACGTTCCAATTTGTCCCCCGAAATTCGTTCATTTTTAAAATTTTTTTTTATGGAAACTGACACGGTTGGCTACATCACCTACAACATCCGTGATGTCAGCCCATAACACCGGGTGAACTTGGTGGCACGTCAGTGCTTCCCTTCGGTCGTGCCGGCTACACTGAACTGGACGGAAAACACAAACTATTTACATAGCCGTTTCGATCGACCTTTCATTCAGTGCGGTGGTACCAAACCGGGCGGGTTAAACCCTACCACCTAGTAGTATAAGAAGGCAGTCATATCCCTTAGTCGCCTTTTACGACATACACGGGGAGAGATGCCGTGGGGCTATTCTTTTAAAGTACCGGCCCCACACGGTAAGGCCCTATATTCAATTTTTATTTTTTATTTTAGTTTCTGTAGTTTCAGAGATAAGGAGGGGGTGAGGGGAATGATCGATTTCGTATATTTTTATCATTAAATTATTACAATTATTAAAAAAATATCTTTGTATTTCTTTAATGACGAACCTTTCAATTGATGGGTCACATGATTAAATTAAAAGAAATGATTTTTAACGTTCTAATTTGTCCCCCGAAATTCGTTCATTCACGCTATGCGTCCGTGAAGATTCGGAGTCCGGAGAAAATAAGATGTACCGTGTGGGGTCGGTACTTAAAAAGAATAGCCCCACTGCATCTCTCCCCGTCGCATGTCGTAAAAGTCGACTAAGGGATAAGAAAATTCGTCAGCCTCGGTAGCTCAGTGGCGCGGTTGGTTAGTCAACTGTTATTAAGCAACGCTGAGCGCGGTCAGTGATTGGATGGGTGACCGCTCGGCCGTTGGAGGCTGACCGTGGTTCGGATTCCACGTTAAACTGTAGGTCCCTTCCCTTCTTACCTTACTAGGTGGTAGGGTTTATCCCGGCCGGGTTGGTACCACCGCACTGAACGAAACGTCGGTCGAAACGGCTATGTAAATAGTTCGTGTTTTCTGTCCAGTTTAGTGTAGCCGACATGAAATGAAGGGAAGCACTGACATGGCACCTAGTTCACCCTGTGTTATGGGCTGACATCACGGATGTTGTAGGTGATGTAGCCAACCGTGTCAGGTTCCATAAAAAAAAAAAAAAGAAAAACGGACGGAACCCTAAAAAACTGAATTTACAGTATTCAGAGTTGACCCAAAACTTTTCTGCGAAACTCATAAGCGCGACCGTCTATCGGCAAAATAAATAAACAAAATTTAATTTACTCTCCCCTAATTTCATAAAACTCAATAATTTCAGACAGTCCCCACTTAAAATTTCAACTCACACAAAAGTTGCCAAACCGAATTACACCGTTCTCAGTAAACCCGTCTGTTTCTCCGGACCGTACTGTGGGTCGATTCACTAAAAGCTGAATGGTAAATCGAATAGGTACTAAATTTAATAATTATTACTCTCCTCCATTTTCACCATCTCTAATGCAATAGTTTTAGTTTTACATACTTAGCCTCGATAGCTCAGTGGTGCAGACAGTCAACTGTCGCTATTGAATGTTAAGCAACGCTGGGTGCGGTCAGTACTTGGATGGGTGACCGCTGACCGTTGGAGGCTGACCGAGGTTCGGATTCCTCATAAAACTGTAGGTCCCTTCCCTCCTAATCTTACTTGGTGGTAGGGTTTAACCCGCCCGGGTTGGTACCACCGCACTGAATGAAACGTCGGCCTAAACGGCTATGTAATTAGTTTGTGTTTTCCGACCAGTTCAGTGTAGCCGGCACGATCTAAGGGGGAAGCACTGACATGGCACCTAGTTCACCCGGTGTTATGGGCTGACATCACGGACGTTGTAGGTGATGTAGCCAATCGTGTCAGTTTCCATAAAAAAAAAAAAAAGCATTCGTTTTAGTTTTCTGCCTTAAATTTTTTACGACTTACTTAATTATTATTATTATATTATTTTATATTATTATTCTTTATTTCACGGTTTTACAGGTACATTTATATTAATTTTACATAATTATGGTAAAAGTAAGTAATATAAATACATAAAATTATTCAGTACCGTGTGGGGCCGGTACTTTAAAAGAATAGCCCCACTGCATCCCCTGTACCACCGCACTGAATGAAAGGTCGGTCGAAACGACTATGTAAATAGTTTGCGTTTTCCGTCTAGTTGAGTGTAGCCGGCACGACCGAAGGGAAGCACTGACGTGGCACCAAGTCCACCCGGTGTTATTGACTGACATCACGGATGTTGTTGGTTATAGCAAACCGTGTCAGTTTCCATAAAAAAAAAATACAAAATCTAATAAAAACGGTAAATTTCCGCCGGTGGCGGGAGGCAGGCCTCCAAGCACGCCGGCGGAGGCGGCGGGTGCAGGCCGTGGCTACGGAGCTCTCCGAGACAACGCATATTATTTTATTTTATCGTCACCAGGTGGGACGACGACATCAAGTAAGTCGGCGGAAAGCAGCGGTTCCGTACCGCTGAAGGCCGGGAGGACTGGAGGAAAATAGGAGAGGCGTATGTCCAGCAGTGGACGCATACACGCTGACTGACTGACTTATGGCCGCTGTTCTGGTAAACTCGCTTCCCTCATCCCTCCTCCTCCTGTCCTCCAGTCCTCCTGTTAACATTCGCCAAACCCGCCATACCCTCGCGGAGCACCGGAAAACCCCTTTGTAGCCAACAGGAGAATAGTTTTTCGAACGGCACGATTCTATACAAAATCGTTCTTGTGTCGCACAGCAAAGGTGTGGAATAGGCTTCCGGGGATTCACCCGTCGGTCGCAGTTCAACCTAAGATCAATGACACGGCTACGATGCGGCGCCCGCGCCACTGACACTTCACACGAAATTTTGCGCAGGAAAATTATTTTGATCAATATCTCGATAAATGCAAAACCAACATCACCAACATACCGCACGCTTTATCGCGGCAAGAACTCTTGGTAAATTACAGCACAACACCGACCGCACGTTTCGCAAAGTATTCGGACAAGATAACTATCAAGCAGCGAGTAAGGTGGACGAACTGTGCCAGCGATGGCTATCCTGTCGCCCTTTAGCACAGCATGTTGCCCTTATCCCTTAGTAGCCTTGCACGACAAGCACGAAAAGAGATGCAATGGGGGCAATTATTTTATTTGCCGGCCCCACACGGTAGTCGGTAAATACTAAGCGTAGAAAAAAAAATTTTTTTATTCAAATAAAAATCAAAATATATTTATTGCACTTGAAACATTTTTTTGCAAAAGGTTCAGCTTAACACCGTAGGCGTTCTCCTCCAGCCAACCTTTGGCTTATCATGAAAGAGTGTGGAGTGGCAGAGAACAAATAATCTGATGATGATATAGACCCTACCCTTATAATTTTAACAGATAATAAAACACAAATACAAATAAACAGAGAAATATATATATATATTGAATATATATAATATTCAATATATATGATAATCATACATACATACAAATAAGATATACAGGGAACTTAACAATAGACGCAAATAAACCCACTCCTCCAGCAACATCCAACCAAGAGCGTTCCGTGCAAAATGACAGGCGACGGTGCAGCCACTCAAGTAAATAATATATATCTCTTAAACAAAGCCATAACTGGAAAAAACAAGCCATGAAGCTGTAGTTGATTTTGATCATGATATTCTAAGATACTGGAAACAGTTTTATATTGCTCAGTTTATGCACAATCATTATAACGGATTTCGACGGCCACCGTAATCCGTTATTATGTTTATGGATAATCAGAGCAATATAAAACTTTTTTCAGCATCTTAGAATATCATAATCAAAATCAACTACAGCTTCATGGCTTGTTTAGAGATATATATTATTTACTTGAGTGGCAGCACCGTCGCCCGTCATTTTGCACGGAACGCTCTTAACTTTTTTTAATTTTAATTTTATTTTATTTCAAGGACAACACAACAGCTTTAAACATGACAACACAAATAAGAAACAAGAAATAATAGTAACTAATCTAAAGCCTACCTCTATTGCCACAATGTAAAAACTATTATAAGTATGGTTTATTACTAAATTATAAAAACATTTTTTTTTATAATATTACAAAACAAGCTGTGCCCGCGGCTCTGCCCGCTCTCATATTTCACTTCGCTGCTAACCTCATAAGCTATTTAGCGTGATAGTAAGTAGCCTATAGTTGATGGGAAGAATCAAGCTATCCGTAGAATTTTGTTTTATTAAAATCGGTTCAGTGGTTCTCGAGTTATAAGCGGACAGACAGACACTCAGACAGACAGAAAGCAGACGTTGGATTTTATTATAGGTAACATAACAAGCTGTGGCCGCGGCTCCGCCCGCTCTCATATTTCACTTAACTGCTAACCTCATAAGCTATTTAGCGTGATAGTAAGTAGCCTATAGTTGATGGGAAGAATCAAGCTATCCGTAGAATTTTGTTTTATTAAAATCGGTTCAGTGGTTCTCGAGTTATAAGCGGACAGACAGACACTCAGACAGACAGAAAGCAGACGTTGGATTTTGTTATAAGTAGGTAAAGGATAACAAAAACAAATTACAGACTATGCTGCAATTAGCGTAAAATAAACCCGAAAGGGATGGTCCAAATAAACAAATAATTAACAAATCAACAAACAAATAATTCTCACAAAAAACATAACAATACTCTTTGGCAACTATTAATTATTCGATTAACTTACTCGATTCTCAATTCTGCTACTAAATTAACCTCGTGGGGCGTTATTGTTGAAATTTCAAAGATTTCGCAAAGCGCAGTGGAGGGCGCGGTACTTGGTAATTTTGTTTGACTTTTTTTTGTATGGCTTGTTTGACTTTCGACACTTTTCTTGTGTGTCCTGTGAAAACCTGTTATTTACCTGAATCTGATGGCAACTGTGTGTGTGTCTGTCTCTGCGTGTGTGGAATCGTAGCTCCAAAACGGATGGGTCGATTCGAAGGGGTTTTTTTTTATTAGAAAACTGGTTTAAGGGGGGTACTAGGCAAAACATCACATCATAAATTATCCTAACTATAGCCATATTTCAATAGATATAACTATTATTTATATGTTTGTAGTTAGGTAAAGATTCAAGGTATAATGTGAATACATTATTTTTAAATTAATCTTATTTTGTTTTATACTTCATGTACACTTCTAAAATATTTCGGCGCTTGCCGTCGTCAGTAAGTAAAATTATAATATAGTAATGACAGTTATTTGAATAATGAATGACAGGTAATCGTGATAGCTGCGTGTGCGACAAAAAAAACCCTGCTTTTAATGAGGAATATTAAGTCCTGGTGAATGATAAGCTCCTAATGACCAAATATATGATAGTTCTGTGGTTTTTAAATCTATTTCGTCATACCAGAACACACCAGAAATCTTTTAATACATGCTTCTCTTTAAGAATCATAAAATCATTTACACCACCAATAGCCGAAATAGATTTAAAAACCACAGAACTATCATATATTTGGTCAATAGGAGCTTATCATTCACCCGGACTTAATATTTCTCATTAAAAGCAGGGGGGGTTTTTTTTTGTCGCAACCGCAGCTATCACGATCACCTGTCATTCATTATTCAAATAACTGTCATTACTATATTAAAATTTTACTTACTGACGACGACGGCAAGCGCCGAAATATTTGAGAAGTGTACATAATGTATAAAACAAAATAATACAACACCACATAGTGGATGAAAAAACGCGAGAGTGTTTTTAATATTTATTATAATATATATATGTATAAACTTAAACTTCAATAAATTAATCTTGCGGTTGGGTTGTTTGCGTGGGTTGGGTCCGTTGTCTTTGCCTGCCCCACTGGGAGGCAGGCAGGCGTGACGTTATGTATGTGTATGTATGTATGTATGAACTTATAGCACAACACCGATTACTCTGCTTACCCTGATTCTCGGGATACAAAAGCGTGAGTTATGTATGTATGTATGTATGTAAATTAATCTTATAAATTCCCTTAAAATATTTGGTTGAAGAGTTAAAATCGTTCAAAAATGCCTTTGCTATTTATCTCGCCATTTTTTACAAATGCATCTAATACGTAAAAACAGACTCGTCTCTCCACCAATCAGAGCAACTCGCATACTAGACTTTGGAAATATGCTGCCCGATAAGTATGTGGAGTTCTTGGTGCGGGCGGCTGTCCTAGCAGCAGAGCCCGCTTTCACTTCACTTCACTTCATATCGCTTCGCTTCGCTTCATTTCATTTCACTTCACTTCAATTCAGTTCACTTCACATCGCTTCGCTTCGCTTCATTTCACTTAATTTCACTTCACTTCACTTGACTTCACTTCACTTCGCTTCACTTCGCTTCGCTTCATTTCATTTCATTTCATTTAACTAAATTTCAATTCATTTCATTTAATTTCACTTCTGGTTATTGATTTCCACGGGCACTATGGAGCCCACAAATATCACCAGTGAAGCCAATAACGACATAAATCATTTGGTGAGAGCTCATTAAATCCTGGAATATCGCTGACCTCTCTCCGATACCAAGATACTATCGCTTTATGAAGTCCATTCTACTATAATACAATACAAATGCGGTCTATCTGTCTGTTTTGTTCACAGAGTTTTGTTTTGTTTTGTTTTTTTTTTATGGAAACTTACACGGTTAGCTACATCACCTACATCATCCGTGATGTCCGCCCATAACACCGGGTGAACTTGGTGCCACGTCAGCCTTCCCTTCGGTCGTGTCGGCTACACTGAACTGGACGGAAAACACAAACTATTTACATAGCCGTTTCGACCGACCTTTCATTCAGTGCGGTGGTACCAACCCGGGCGGGTTAAACCCTACCACCTAGTAATATAAGAAGGGAGTCATATCCCTTAGTCGCCTTTTACGACTAACTAGACGACTTCTGAACTTGAAACTTCGCATGGGGTAAACGATGTAAGTACTCTTCAAAAGAAGTAAGTCACTAAAACCGAGGCCGAAGGCCAAACTGAGTCCTTATATAGATACATTCTCAGGAAGATGTTGGTAATGCACTAAGGGCAAGGCCGAGGCCGAAGGTCGAGCTTCGTTTACGTTTACGCTTTCACGTAAATTATATACTGTCTCGAAGAAAGTAAGTCACTAAGGCGAGGCGGAAGGTCGAGCTGCGTTCATGTAAACTTATTCCTTCGAGAGACGTTTGCGTGAACGCAGCTCGGCCTTCGATCTCGCCCTTAGTTACTTACTATCTTCGTGGGAGTTTATCATTTACCTGAACGCAGGCGCGGCCATCAGCCTCGCCCTTAGTGATTCGATTAGAACAACTCCCTGTCTATGTGTTTTTAAATTACCGTGGTTGTTAGACATTATTTTTAAAACAAAACAGATTTACTCACGGTTCTTCCCGAGCTATGTGGCTCGACGTTTCGGGCCAAGCGTATGGCCCATCCTCATGAGCACTCTGCCTAGTGCGACGGTTGGCAGAGAACTGTCAGATCTCCGTCCGTCGTTGACGAAGATTGTAGCTGTGGTCAGTGCGGGTAGTTTCCGTAGACGAGGGTTCAGGTGCGTTCCGGATCTCGGCGGGGAGACAGAAGGCGCTGACGGTGGAAACTACCCGCACTGGCCACAGCTACAATCTTCGTCAACGACGGACGGAGATCTGACAGTTCCCTGACAACCGTCGCACTAGGCAGAGTGCTCATGAGGATGGGCCATACGCTTGGCCCGAAACGTCGAGCCACATAGCTCGGGAAGAACCGTGAGTAAAGCTGTTTTTGACGTGATAACGTCACGTCTTATAAATTGATGAACACCGGCTGCACGCACGAAAAAGTGTCACGTTCCATCTGAGCCTGTGTGTGCAAGCGAGAGCGCGTAACAAGCGATAGAGAGGCACAATCGGCCCAAGCGTCGGCTTGTAAAAGTACCAGGGCAGCAGAAATTAAAAGGAGGTTACTCGTACCATAATATATTAAGAGCATCTGGCCGGTCGGAAAAGATTTCAAATTTAGAATATTCATGAAACAAGGGTTGTATGACGTTATCACGTAAAACTATCGTCCGTAAACCGACTTTACAGACAACCAATTTTTTTTTTAAATAAAATAACTCCCTGTCTGTTTTCCACTTGAAACCTGAACGTGAGCTGAGCCTGAGGCAACATCTAGTATCCAATATTTTTATTAATATCGGGAGAGGTATTTGGATGCTTTGCCGCCATCTGCCGCGACCGCAGGGCCGCGCGCCGCGCCGTCTCGGCGTTGGCGGCGCGCCAGCGAACTAAATCTTTGCTGGAAGGCAAGGGCGGAAGAGAAGTACCCACTCAAGCGGCCGGTGGCCGAGTGGTTCGAGGTTCGAATCCGGTCGGCGTGTATCAGGGTTTTTTTCTGAAGGAAAAATTTACGTGAATGCCTACATTTGCTGCTTCACCGTTCGGGACGGGCGTAAAACTGTAGGTCCCTTCCCTTGCCCCTTACTAGACTCAAATGGTAGCCGAATGGGTTGGTACCACCGGCACCGTACTGGATGTAAGATGGACGCATAGCAGCTTCGGCTGTGTTTTCCTGTAGTCCTGTATAGACAGAAATCCAAAGGAAAGTCTCCGGTATGTATCCTACCCTCGGAGGTGATATTGGCTGGTCGGAGCATGCGCTTCGGTCTTCGGTCAGTCACCCACGCAGGATTACATAATAGAAAAGCACTATCATGCCACTCAGTCGAAACTGAACTGAAGCCGGAACTGGCGTTCTAGCTGGGGTAATGGGCGCACATGATAAGAATAACAGATTATGTAGCGAAGCATTATATGAAGAAGGGAAGATAAAAAGCGGTCAAGTTCGGTACGGGGGGCGGCCGGACGGAGAGGCAGTGTAGGCTTAGTTTACGGCAGTGTAGGTTTAGATTCCCGTACGGTACGGTACTCTTAAAAGGAGAAAATATATTTTAATTTAATTTTATTTAACCTAAGTTTGCTAATAATGTTATATTACGCTAAATAAAAGTCGTTTTCTCGTTATAACAAATTATGTGTACTGTAAAAATGGTTATTGTATGGAGTTCTTCCTACGGGCGGGTGCAATCGTTCTTAGATGTATATTTCATTTTTAAAATATGAAAATCTCCGTTTCGCTGAGCATCTCATCTGTCGACGACCCGGGTCTGCGTCAGGCTTGACTATTCCGTATCACTTACGCAAAAGGCGCTAAAATATCCAATTTTTAGATTCCCAAAAGTTATGTAGCTCTTTGAAATGATATCCCACACGATATATATGTTAATTTAAACTTTTTTTTATTGCTACCAATCTGACATATTAATCTAAAATAAAATTGTATCTAGTTATGAGCGACATATGTGCGCGAAGTCCAGATCTATCATTGTGCCTTTCAAGTTTCTACGTTAGGTTTTTCGAGAAAACATTTGTGACACACGGACGGACACGGAAGTGATCTTATAAGAGTTCCGTTTTTACCTTTTATGGTACGGAACCTCTAAAAACGCGAGTATATAGAACAATGATACATCGCCAATAACGCCACTCCTTGCGAAAATACGCCGTCGTCCCACCTGGAGGGGAGGTACTTCATTTTCCTATCCACAGCCGCCAGTGTAGGACATGATTACTCTAACAGTCATTTTCTCTTCGGCTAACGTGCCCAGCCCACTGCCACTTGAGCTTAGCCACCCGGTGTCCAATATCGAGTACATTGGCGCGTCGGCGGATTGCCATTTTACTGCCGTACGACATAAGAACGAGACGTCGAGAAACTATTTATTTGTGTGAACTAGCACACTTTATAGAGTCAAATGTGTAAAGTATTGGAATAGCGCCGAGCCTCACTGAATTTTTCATTTTTCATTTTTGTACGCGTACCACTTGCGCGGAGAGTGAGCCGTGAAGGCAAAACTTCTTACTGCTTTTTTTCTCTCTTGTCTTAGCTCATTCTTGCAACCGTCAACTTAGAAGAATGCGGGTTGGATGCCCGATGCTGTGGAGAAAATATTGCACAATGAAACCGAGCCGGCCGTGGTTCGTGAATTTTTTTTTATGCAAACTGACATGGTTGGGTACATCACCTACGGTGAACTAGGTGCCATGTCAGTAACTTACAATTGGTCGCCCCGACTACACTGAACACTAAATCAACTATTTAATAATTATTTTAATTTTTAATTTTTTACACCTTTACACCTTATTCGTCTTAATAAAATATATTTGTGAAAATCTCCACCGGTTCATTATGGTTCAAAAGATACAGCCTTACCAGGTAAGACGGATGGACAGCGTAGACTTAGTAATAGGCTTAGTAATAGGCTTCAGTATGCCTACGAAAACCTAAAAAAACCGGCCAAGTGTGAGTCGGAGTCGCGCACGTAGGTTTCCGCACCAAAAAAAAACTTAAAAAAAAAACGTTTCTTATATGGGTGACCCCCCTTAATTTTTTACCTGTTCTATATTTTATTATTTGTTGTTATATCCACCATAATAACACATATTCTGTGAAAATTTCAACTGGCTACCTATTACGGTTCTAAAGATACAGAAGTAGTACAGACAGACAGACAGACAGACAGACAGACGGTGTAGGCTTTAATAGGCTTCTATACGGATACGAAACCCTAAAAAACAGCTTTTTTCTCTTTCTCTCTTCATCTCTTCGCATCTTTCACATTGTCTTCCCATCACCCAAGTCCGATAAAAGTGCAAAATGTCTCATCGTTCCTATAAAAGCTATAACCGAATTCCAAAAGTTCACATAAAACAACACTCTAGACAAAGAAGTCAAAATAATAGAACTATTATTGTTCACATTGTACATTGCACACTTATTTATTATATACTCAAATATATATTTTTTTATGTAATCCAGTATGGTATGGGTGACTGAGTCGGAGGGGCCCAAAGCACATGCTCTGACCAGCCAGAGAAGGTATGTGCCATACCTGAGACTTCCCTGGATTGCTGGCTATACTGGACTAGAGGAGAACACCCTGAAAGGAGGAAGGAGAGCCCTTACAGGCGCCGAACGACGCGCTTTCGAGATAGAGTTACGCGACAGAAAGAGAAGCGAAATGTAGGTGGTTATCGTGGGTAGGCATGCAGCTCTGTGCGAGTCAATTCGTACTTTATCACGTCGTCGCAGAGTAGCTATTTCTTTGTGAGTGTTTGTACAGAGAAGCTTCTGTATGGAGTACTCTTTTTTATTCTGTGGCTATACTGAGAGCACAGCCGAGGCTGCTATGCGGCCATCTTACATCCATTACGGTGGTACCAAACCAGTCGGCTACAATTTGAGCCTACCATCTAGTAAGGGGCAAGGGAAGGGACCTACAGTTTTACACCAGTTCCGAACGTTGAAGCAGCAGGTTGTGTAGGTATGCACGTAATTTTTTCGTCAGAAAAAACTCATTGGACCTCTCGCATGAGAAGCCGATGCCCAAACCACTCGGCCACCCGCCGCCGCTGAAAGATAATATGGAAACGCTTTTTATAATTTAAACCAAAAATTTTAGTCCAAATTTATGGTGTTAAGACAGGCGTTATAAGAGCTGTTTAATAGAGGCCCATTCTTATACAGGTTAAGGTTCTATAGTGACTTTACAATAGCGTTAGTAAGTGCTATAAGGGTGGGACAAGAGCTCTACTACAGTAGTGACGCGTTATATTAATCCAATATACCACTTCCATATATACATATATATGCTTATTAAAGTATCTATGTAGTATTCGTACGTAGTTTATCTATCATACATATTTCTTTAATCTAACACATTGTCACAAACTATTCTTGTTCGCATGCATGTACTTCTCCCACATCCCAAAGGTTAGTTAGAATAGAATGCCTCGCGGCATTAAGCTCACCTGTTGTACCTAATTTTGATAAATTGGTGTTCAATAAAGAATATATACATACATACATACACTTTAAGATCTAAACACCTGCCGTTAGCACCAATTTGTTGGTTGGTGTGACGCACCGTTTATGACTGTTCATGTAATCGTCAAATTGATGTCTATTCCACTCTTTAGGCTTCTTTGCGTAGGCTAATCCTAACCCTCGCATAACGAGGAAAGCGGCACGAAGAAAAAAAAAGCGGGCCTGACAGACCCACGGTAGGGTTAAGACGGGGCTATATCTAATTAGCATATTTTGTACAAACACCTGGACGCGGAGAGATAAGGGTTAAGTGGATTTTTTTTAAAGTTTATTTACGTAATTGGAATTTGAGGGCGTCACGCCTGTTTCCCGGTGGGGTAGGCAGAGACAACGGAACTCCGCGCGCCACGATCCTGACACACCTCTGCCGCCTCTTCCACTCTCATAATGTTCTTCATGCATGCTCGTCGGTTACGGGTACTACGCACTTGATCCTTTTTGAGCACATACCCGATCTGGTCTGTAATATTCTGACTATATTTGAAAAATAATAGATAGTAAAATACAAGGAACATACGAGTATATATATATATATATATATATAACCCTATAGGGTTCAGTCAAGTCATTAATAAAAGTTAATAAAAATAATAAGAGTTTATACATATAAAGAATTTGGATCATCACAGTTAGCGGAATTTTTACAAGGTTCCAACTATACAGGGTGTTTCAGGATAGGCTTGAGAAACTTTAGGAATAGAAAGTACTCATTATTAGAAGACAAAAATCCTTATCACTCAAATCGAAATTCCGTATTTTTTTTTTCATACAAAAATTGAAAACTGCAATAGCAACTCGATGGACAGTGAGTATAGGGAGATTTGGCAACAGTGCTGTCTAGGTCTAGGGAGTGCAATGACCTAGTCCAGTCCCCTTTTTCTTTGGATGCCATTCAACTTTAAGTGTTTGGAATTTACCTACATGCATTTCAATGTAGAATTAAGCATGCAAGTTAGTAATTTTATTTTTATTTAATAAAGGCCACCAAATCTCGATGAAACGATTTTCACCAAAAAGTACTATAACATAATATATAGTTATGTAAGTAGTTTGTTTAGCATTTTAATTTTGTATTCATTTTATATCAAATAAATCTCTTTTTAAAATAATCGAATCTGGGAAAAAGTTTCAGAGCTTTTCGTCTTCAAATATGGACCCCTTTCGAACCCCGAAGTTACGAAAGCCTATCCTGAAACATCCTGTATATGTGCCCGTTCAGAGCAAACTGTATATCATGTTTACACGCGACATCGTCTCATTTTAGGCAATATTAATTAATTACCAAAATTTCCTCACTCCCATCTCAATATTCTAAATTCCACGCACGCACAAGATCACTCATCTTTGATACCCGCTCGCCTCTCGCTTATAACCGCTCGCCTATCGCTTATACCCGCTCGCCTCTCGCTTGTTTGTTACATTCTGTCGATATCAGGGACGTCCCCTGTAGCTGTGTGGAGGGAGACGCATTCAATAGACAACACGCTGTGTGATGCTGCCTTCCCATCACTGATTGCGACGAGACACACGCGTCACACGCCACGCTATGTGACGTTCTGTGTGCGCATCGCGTAGCTCGGTATTCGTTGAAATTGTAATTTTATCTTTCTCTACGCACCGCTGCTGTAACCCCGCGTCATTCATACCTCAGTTGTTGTGAAATGCATACATACATTTCACACACGCTGAATCCCGACAATCGGGGTAAGCAAAGTAATCGGTGTTGTGCTGCAAGAAATCTGGTAAATTACAGCACAACACCGACCACCACGTTTCGCAAAGTATTCGAACAAGATTCAATCGATCAAGCAGCAAGTAAGGCACGAAGACTCACCTGCTGCATGACTCGGTGGAAGTACCGTGCCAAGGTGAGAGGTGGCGAGCCTGTCGCCCTTTAGCACGGCATCTTGTCCGAGACTTGACCAATAGGAAGGGAATATGCTGTGCGACGGTGCAGTGCAGTGCTGACGACTTTGTTTTCCATTATTATTGCGTCATTTCATTCCGTCACGTTTCGTGTATGCATGCGTGTCTAAACACGCGCGACGACGCGTCTTCTAAGTTGAATTTCCGACTCGAGTATTCCACTTCCACTGTATTTTTTTTCTTACTAAAAATTGATTGATCAATAAAAGATATTAAAAGGATAATCTCTTTTATTCAAGGACTTAAACTAACCGGCTCTTCAAGCAATCTTGTTAACATCCGCATCCGCATCCGCATCCGCGGATGTGAGCGTCCAAAAATCCGCATCTGCATCCGTATCCGCGGATGTCAAATAAATCGCATCCGCAACATCCCTGGTGAAGACACACCTGCTACCATCCTGCTACATGTCGCTGGAAGGATCGTGCCAAGGTGAGAGGTGGCTATCCTGTCGCCATTTAGCGCGGCACATTGTCCTTATCCCTTAGTCGCCTTTTACGACATGAACGAGGAGAGATGCAATGGGGCTATTCCTTTTAATTACCGGCCCCACACAGTACAAAGGAATTTCCTTCGGAGCGTATTCTTTAGTAATATATTTGTAGTAAAATCGCCGTATTTATCAGTTATTTAGATTAGAAGATTAAATTACAAATTTAAAAAATCCCCGACCCGTAAAAGGTCAAAAATAATTTTCGTTTACTTACTTGAAGGAGTCGGTGGACCGCTAAGTAAATTCCCGCGCACCTCTTGAGTTTTTATATTTGATTTAAGTGTTGTAACGGCCAAAAGTTGTAACAAAAAAGTAAAATAATTTTTTTCTGAATTTTCTTTAAATAAAAAGTTACAGTTTTCATACAAACTAATTGATTTATTTAGTGTAAAAAGAATCTAATGTTCCGAACGAACGTGGGAATGAAAGGCGCGCGGTGAGTGAGCGAGCAGGGACGAGTGCGCGGAGAGAGGAAATGCACGGCGGTGCGGCGGGGCGGCGCGCGGCGTGAGTTTTTCGATCCCGACCGTTCCCGCGCCAGCACCCTCCCCCCGCGCGCGTCAAATTACACTTGACGAAAACATAAATTTCAAAAATTAATATCTCGACAACTAGACACTTTATAAAAAAACTTCACTTACTTTTTTAGCTCAGAAAAACATGAGGATTGCGCTGGCGAAATTAATGTACTGGCCGTTACAACACCCTGTATTTACGCGAAACGGGGGCCAAGTGGCCTTGACGTCGTCTGATTCTCTTGCGAGAGGTCCGAGTACACAGTGAAGCACACAGCTCGGACGGTGGCGCGGTGATAAATTATCTAACAGCATACAGTCCCGCGTCAGATTGCGCGTCACGAACGTCACACGTCACATCACAATGTGTGTCCTTTCGGAGGCGCGTCCCAGATAAAGCCGCGTGCACACTCGCCGCCGTGAATAATTTATACAGAGCGCTGCGAGCGCCCCCTGGAGACAAGAGTGAATAGGCGGCATCTAAGGCTCCATCGGGGTGGCTTAAAGCTGAATGAGGTAACAATTTGGAGTCGATTGTAGAGATTTAAGTGTTCGAAAATCTGAGGAAATTTCCAGGGGGAAATTAAAATGTTAAGGCGCAATTTATGTGATTTATTGTTAAATTGTTTAATTTGAGCTAATAGATGTGAACGCAGCCTAAGTAAAATAGATAGTTAGAAATATTGTATTGCTTCAGAAAATGTTTGCACAGACAAGCGCAATATTGAACAATAATTTACATGTTATGCAAAGGCGTACTTATTCCTTGCAGAGATTTCTTACAGTCAACATTTGAATGCTTGAGAGACTCACGCCGTGAAATATAAGTAAGTGGTAGCAAAATACTTACCTACGTGTGAGAACTGGAGATAAAAAAAAAAATAATGAATTAAGCGGCGGGTGGCCGAGTGGTTTGGGCATCGGCTTCTCATGCGGGAGGTCCGAGGTTCGAATCCGGTCGGCGTGTACCAATGAGTTTTTTCTGACGAAAAAATTTACGTGCATACCTACACCCGCTGCTTCACCGTTCGGAACCGGTGTAAAACTGTAGGTCCCTTCCCTTGCCCCTTACTAGGTGGTAGGCTCAAATTGTAGCCGACTGGGTTGGTACCACCGTACTGGATGTAAGATGGCCGCAAGCAACCTCGGTTGTGTTCTCCTCTAGTCCAGTATAGCCAGCAATCCAGGGAAGTCTCTGGTATGGCACCTACCTTCTTGGAGGTGATATTGGCTGGTTAGAGCATGTGCTTTGGCCCCTCCGACTCAGCCACCCATACAGGATTACATAAAAAAAAAAAAAAAAAAACCATTAGCGTTTTTAATTAATAGTTTTTCATCATATATCCTTTAACCGCCTTATTGGGTGTCTTCAAGCGTCGTATTAACGGGATAGACAGCCTAGCAACAGTCCGCAAATCTGCTGGCATGGCACCTAACTGAGCGTGGTTTCGCGAGGAGAGGTGATTTTGGCTCTGTCGACTGCACCATTGGTCTCTCGGCACAGCCAGCCATGCTGGTTTACATAGAAAGATATAGAAAATAGAGAAAAAGAAATGATCTATTGTACCAAAATACTTGTATCGTCCCGTACCGGATACGGAACCCTAAAAATGAGTAATTTTCGTGTGTGCCTGATTATATGCTCTTTGTTATAAGAATTACCGACAAACTAAACATCTATAAAATATAACTAACACTCCCAACTAAAAGTTTCCTACGCGAACATTTCCACATTAGCGGGAATGAGCGCGCAAAAAATTCATTTCCACATCCCCCCGAATTGCCAGCCAAGATCTGCAGGCTGTTTGTGTTCATATATTACGCAGACGCTGCTGAGAGCGCTGTTCATTTATTACGGCCTGTCCCCCGCAGGACCGTGTCACTGGCACTTGCTTCTTGCAAGTTGCCACCACCGGGAAGATTGCGCTCGCAGCCGTTTCTCAGTGTCAACTTGGTCTAGACTAGCGCTTTGCAGATAAGTTGAGTCTGAACGTACAATATAGGGATTCATTAAGCGCCGTTTTGGGTCGATATCGGCCGTCCGGCGCGCGATAGGTTAAACTAGTTTTTGCCCGTGACTTCGCCCTGATTTCTTAATGAAATCGCAGCTCGGCCTTCGGCCTCATCTTAAATGTCTACCTTATTGGCAATTCGGCTGCGAATGTGAGAGGGTGGGCCGGAATTGAGTTTTCAGGGCTCTCATAATGTCTTGTGTCAACTTTATGCAGATCAGCCTTCGGCCTTGCCTTGATTGGTTTCTTTCCTTCGATAGGGTATATTGTTAAACAATACGGCTGATAATAAAAAAAACCCGCTCATTTCAACCAATAGTCGCGTAGTGTGCTTAGCTCTTTCTGATTGGTAGAATGCAATCCAGCGAGTTTTTGGATGTGTCGGCGCGTGAGTGGTTCCCGTTAAGCACTTACGCCGTTCGGACTTCGGCCTCGTCTTGAATGTCTTACTTATTGGTACTGCGGTGGCGAATGCAAGAGGGAGCGCCGGGAAAGTAATCCACGACACTCTTACCTAGACCAGATCGGGCATAAACCCAAAAGGTCAAATGTGTAGCATCCGAAACCCAAAAACTTGTATGGAAGACGCGTGAAAGAGGCGCGAGTGGTCACGGGGCACGTGAAAATCCTTGTCTCTACCCACCACCCCATTGGCAGACAGGCTTGACGCTATGGCCTAAATTTTGAAACAATCTCACAGCTTGTATGAATAATTTCGCAAAGTATAAGCATTTTCACTGAGCAAAATATTTGCACTTGCGAACGGTCCACGCGTTGTTAGGAGTCTGCAGTGTGAAGTTTGTTTAAATAGCTCTATACTATGTAACTACGTACGACCGTACTATCCCACCCAGCCTCTCTCTATTAAAATATCCGCATTGGAATACGTACGCAATACAGACACTATTTTAATTTGGAGGAGGCGATGGCTGGCCCCGGCGTGATGCTCGTGAACGGGTGCTGTTTGTGGAGACTGGCCTGCTCCAATTGGCGGTATATTATCTGAATGGTATATCTATGTGTATACTACTTACCTGACTGCATAATTAGTCAACTCTTGACTACGTACGATTAGTACCTAAACTTTATTAACCCATTGACAACTTGATATTTCAACTATCTTAATATTCATATATTTTATTTTTTATTTTTGACCATTATACTAGATCGTAGTATGTTTAATATACTAACATAATTTTATACATACATACATATCACACACGCTGAATCCCGATAATCGGGGTAAGCAGAGTAATCGGTGTTGTGCTGCAAGTACGTTGATACAAATTACGTACCAAAGTTTGACAAATGCTCTTTACACCTGATACACTTAATTAATAAGTCTATGTAGTCAGAACTGTCAGCAAAATTGTAAATCTTGCTCTCAAGCTGTGTTTTCGATAGACTGTAAGCGGTGTTATTATGTGGCTAGTCACTAAAGTACTTGTAATAATATGCATAAAAAAATTAACTTTAAATAAAAACTGAAAAGAAAAAAACAAGTCCAGTAGTCTAGAACTCTGTTAAGTAATATTGACTAACTACACCATTGAAAAATAGTTTCATGATCTATACACACATATAATAAAACAAATAATAAACTCTAATGCGGAACATAGCGACTTTAACAGTCGGGACCCATTGAAATTTTCCCAATAATGGGTCCCGACTGTTAAAGTCGCTATGTTCCGCATTAGAGTTTATTATTTGTTTTATTATATGTGTGTATAGATCATGAAACTATTTTTCAATGGTGTAGTTAGTCAATATTACTTAACAGAGTTCTAGACTACTGGACTTGTTTTTTTCTTTTCAGTTTTTATTTAAAGTTAATTTTTTACGCAGTCGGGTTTTTTTATTTTTTAAATAAACTTTTTTTATTTTACACTTTTTAGTTTGTAACTTTTTCGTTTATGATTGTATCAGCACAAAATAAAATTTATTGGATTTTACAATGTATCCTTCTTCTAGAAAAAATATCATTTGATGAAGTTAATGCAATGAATAGGACTTATGACCTTCGAAAGTCCCGAGAACGAGTAAAAATATGACAGAATCTTAATTTCTTAATTCATTTAAAAAAAGACTGACAGCAATTGAGAGCTTCATTTTCTTTTAAAAAGTTTGCTAATTTACGCCCTTTCCAACGGTATACCAAATGTCATACAAATAACTCACTATGTGGTCAAAATTAGGGACATAGACCAGAATAGAACGACAACACGGGCACTTTGTAACAGGGCCACTTACATAACGGTGGTCGCTTCCCGTACTGAGAGCGTTTTCCCGAGCATTTTCAAATTTAGAACATTTACCGGTCGCGCGGGCACTTTGTTCAATTCTCTAATATTAATGTTTAGACTCTTGCAAATTATCTCTAATTTTGATCACATAGTGAATGATTTGTATAAAATGTGGTATACCTTTGGAAAGGGCGTAAACTAACAAACTTTTGACGTGATAACGTCACGTCTTATAAATTGATGATCACCGGCTGCACGCACGAAAAATTGTCACGTTCCATCTGAGCCTGTGTGTGCAAGCGAGAGCGCGTAACAAGCGATATAGAGGCACAATCGGCCCAAGCGTCGGCTTGTACACATTTATCTCCCTGGTTCTAAAGTACCAGGTCAGCCGAAATTAAAAGGAGGTTACTCGTACCATAATATATTAAGCGCATCTGGCCGGTCGGAAAATATTTAAAATTTAGAATATTCATGTCTAAAGTACCATGGCAGCAGAAATTTAAAGTAGTCTTACCACTTTATAACGTTATCACGTAAAATTATCGTCCGTAAACCGACTTTACAGACAACCAATTTTTTTTTTTTTCTAAAACAAGGATACATCGTAAAATTCAATAAATTTTATTTCGTGCTGATACAAACTTGAACATAAAGTTACAAGGGTTTAAAGCTGGGATTTTGGTAATTTTCAAAAATAAAGAAAAAAAAAATCGTATCTCGATACCACGTGACACCTGACAAAAGGTATGTTGGGTCAAAACGTTACAAATGACCCCACTTACCTACAAAAAATGAGAGATGAAAGGATTGAGAAAGGGATGCTTCGGTGGTTCGGTCATGTTGGAAGAATGGATGATAGGAGACTAACGAAAGACATTTATGAAGCAAATGTGAGTGGAAGAGTCGGGAAGGGTCGCCCTAGACGCACGTACCTGGACCAGATCGGGTATGTGCTCAAAAAGGGTCAAGTGCGTAGTACCCGTAACCGACGAGCATTCATAAAGAACATTATGGGAGTGGAAGAGGCGGCCGAGGTGTGTCAGGGTCGTGGCACGTGGAGATCCGTTGTCTCTGCCTACCCCACCGGGAAACAGGCGTGACGCTATGTATGTAAATGATATTTTTTCTAGAAGAAGGATACATTATAAATCCAATACATTTAATTTCGTGCTGATACAATCATAAACAAGGGTTTAAAACTGGGATTTTTGTAATTTTCAAAAATAAAGAAAAAAAAATCGTATCTTGATACCACGTGATACCTGACAAAAGGTATGATGTGTCGAAACATTGCAAATGACTCTACTTACCGTGCCGAACACCCTGTATAATAATAAGAACTTTATCACAGCTCTACTAAAAGATAAGTGAGAATGGTTGCTAACCAACTTTAAATCGTTATAGATCCTAAATGGTCATTCGAAATGAAAAATGGTAAGAGAAACCTAAAGATCATTTTCAAATACCTATTCAACGATACCCCTTACCAACTTAACATAGTTAGTCAACTTTAATTTTTTTCTTTTTCACAATATGGCACCTAGTTGTCGCCATATTGAATTTTCATTACTGTCATGTCTTTAGTGACACTCGCAAGATTAAGACAAATCGATTGACGTAAGAATCATCAAAATCGGCCAACGCGTTTGGTCTCTAGCGTGCCACAAAGGAACAAACATACATACATACATACATACATACATAGGCTGATAAACACATTACCCTCCTTTGCGTCGCGCAGTCGGGTAAAAAAATGCCCTTGCGAAGTTTCTTGTTGGTTCTTCTCGTGGGTGTAATCGAACCGGATAGAGCGGAGTCCATGCAGCACAAGGCCGATTACTCTGCTTACCCCGATTGTCGGGATACAACGTGTGGCATGTATGTATACGTATATTTATATTTAGAAGCTATATAAACATACATACAAATATATACTCCACGAATAAGATAAACAAAGAAAGTGACATTAGACTCTAAAAAAATATTGGGAGTATATCTGTTGGTGTTTGTGCTGTAGAGTTGTGTGGCTACAGTGTGTATCCCGCCTCATAGCACAGTGGGTTGTCATTTTCCGGTGGCGGCCGTCAGCACATTGCACAGTGGACTACTCATGTTCCACTAAGCCCTTCGTCGATAGGAAGCTTTCGACTTTGCTTATGGCTTAACTCGTATAGATATAGGTACCGGTCCGCCTTTTGTGAACTTTTATGTGCAACGAGCTTTTGCCTGCGGCTTCGCTCGCGGTAAACTCGGTTTAATAGAAAATCCGATTTAAACGCAAGGGAAAACTAAAAGGTAGATATTTCTAAATGGTGATATTTCTAAATGGTAGTAAGCATTGGCAGAAACTTTGTAATTTTTCTTTAAAATCAACCAATGACAATTTAAAATTTTACGGAACATCGCTTAAAAGGTCATTGGGCACAATCCGACCCAATTTGTGAAGGTTTGCCTACAGAAACAAAATTACTTTTAAATTAATAAGGTATATCCCACTTTTCATTTTAAGTAAAAAATATTTTAAAAAACCATGGGAATAAAATATAACAAGCGATTTAAAAGTTGAAGATATTTATTGCAAATAACAAATTCATAGAATTTAAATATAGATACCCAACTACGGACCTGTACAATGAGTGTGAACTACTGAACGTTCGCCAAATTTTTATGTCAAACCTCTGCACCTATTTTCATTCCCACAAAATCCTACACCAGCGTACTTCACACGGATTCAGCACTAGGGCTAACCTTATGGACAAACTTGTAAGAGAAAAACATAAAACCACATTCTTTCAACACACTATTTACTTTCTAGGGCCTAACCTTTATAATAAAATCCCAAAAGAACTCAAACAAATACAACATACTAAATTGTTCAAATCTAAAATAAAATTATGGCTACTATCTTTCACTACGACTGAATGTGAAAGTATGCTGTGTAATGTATTGGTATAAATAATGTCACATACTGACTATATAATATTTATGTGTTTTTATGAATTTGTACATTTTAATTTTTGTTTTGTTTCATTTTTTCGGTCTTTTTTATTTACAATGCAAACGTATTTATTTTTAGTAATTTCATAAGCATTCGATGTTTATATATCCTATAATTAATAAATAACTTATATTATATATGTATACTTATTATTAGTACTTATATGTTTAAAAATGAAATCGCACAGAATTTTCATAATATTTTTTTTTCTCTTTTCTTTGCACTTTTGTCACACCAATGGGGGCGGAGCAAGGCGTCACAGGCGAGAGTCTAGTGTCTTGCTCGAGCATAGATAGAAAGTGATACATATAATACACAGATAGAATAATCTTTAGTGCTCAATATTAAAATATTTTTATTATGTATTATGTATCGTGCTATATTGTGACAATAAACATTTGGATTTGGTTTGGATTTGGAAATGAAGGAATTATATTAAAAAACACCATGCGTGCAAAGGGGTAATTATGCACTAACGTACTAGAGTTGATGGAATAGTATAAATCTTATAAATAAATAAATAAATCTTTTTTTTACGAATACAGCACTTGATTTTATCCATCATGAACAATTTATCGAAATTCTCTACACTATTTTATTTCTGTAGATTCTGGGTATATTTTTCGTACTAAGTGAGATAGTACGATTGCACCTGTAGATATTAATCAAGTTGAAATAAACCTCAGTAATATATTTTTTTCTAAGATACAGAATTTCATTTTCGGTCTAATTCCCATTATTTATGGTAATGCGACCCATATATTCGTAAACCAGAGATATATGTCGAAACATCCCACATCAATTAATTTCTGTAGGTCGTGGGTAAATTTTTCATACTTAAGTGGCCAATGACCTTTATTGCTTATATTTGACGTTAGTAATGTAATGTATAATTATTGTTTATACATAGTTATTATAAGTTTAGTTTTAAGTAGGTAGCTAATGAGATATTGTAGTGTAAGTCGAGGTGTAAGTTTACTGTTCGCTTTAAACCACGGTATTATTGAAACTTTTCTTATCAATTTCTGTATTGTACGAAGGGTATTTTTTGCTCGATGTACAATACCACATCTTAACATAATTTTCTAACATTATGACTTGTCCGAGTGTGCAGTCACCTTATGGATGCATTATGAGAAATAAAAAAACCTTCTAAAAATAATCTTCTCTAAAAATAATCTTCGGTTCGAAAGCACTCCGAGCTATCACTCACATCCCAGAGGGGGGGGGGGGGGGGGGGGGGGGCGGCTGCCTCTCCCCCCCCACCCCTGTAAGTCCCCTGTACCTGGCTACGCCCTTGATAGCAGCCTCGGCTGTGTTCTCCTCTAGTCCAGTATAGCCGGCAATACAGAGAGATTGTACCGTGTGGGACCGGTAATTTAAAAGAATAGCCCCACTGCATCTCGCCCCGTGTATGTCGTAATAGGCGACTATGGGATATGACTCCCTTCTTACCTTCCTAGGTGGTACGGTTTATCCCGGCCGGGTTGGTACCACCGCACTGAATGAAAGGTCGGTCGAAACGGCTATGTAAATAGTTTGTGTTTTCCGTCCAGTTCAGTGTAGCCGGCACGACCGAAGGGAAGCACTGACGTGGCACCAAGTTCACCCGGTGTTATGGGCTGACATCACGGATGCTGTAGGTGATGTATCCAACCGTGTTAGTTTCTATAAAAAAAGGTGACATTGGCTGGTCGGAGCATATTAAGCTGGTCCCTCTGACTCAACCACCCATACCGGATTTCATAAAACAGCTCACCGGATCCAGCTTGTAGAGCTGGATATCGGAAGCTTACAGATTCAACCCAGATGCCTAGGATTTACGAGCTCATATAACAAAACTTAGGTACCTTCCTGAAAATATATAGTTCTGCAGGTGAACAGGTCCCGCTTCAAGCGAAAAGGTATTCTATACTATAGAATAGATCAGAGGTTCTCAAACTTATACGCCCACTTTGAGAATGAATTATTTTTAGCGCCCCCCAAAATTTTAACTTTACCTTTGAATTGGCTTTTGTGGCCAAAATTCTTGGTAGCTACTTTTTAATTTGATTTTTACTTCCTCGTTCGTTATCAATTCTATAAGTTCTTCTTCAAGCTGGGATGATACTGCTGTGTTGACATTTAAAAAGGGATTCAACACCCAGTCCATTATTTCCATTTTTAAAATGTCCTAGAATCGTTCTTTGAAATCACTGTGGGTGGAGGTTCTCCAAATGTTGGCAGTAAACAAACAAGTAGTCGTTGTCGAAGGATACTACTGATAATTTAGGAAATTTGAGAAACTCACGTCTGCCGATATTCTCCTTATGCGAGAAAATTAAAAATGAGCCATCGCCCCCCTAAACCGCTTCAAAATCCCCCAATTTTTTCTGGGCCCTTTACCGCCCCCCTGTAGGCCTCCAGCGCCCACAAGGGGCGTTATCGCCCACTTTGAGAAAGACTGGAATAGATCATAAAACTGTTATAAAAACATCGCACCGACTTAAAAAAACAACTAGAATTGAAAAGTGTTAAATAATAATATTATGATTCATATTAGGACCCTTGAGTTTAAGGCGATACAAAAACACAAAAAGGGGTCCCTCTATCAATTTTCAGGTTTTTAACCTAATAATTGCGTGTTTTTTTTTATGGAAACTGACACGGTTGGCTACATCACCTACAACATCCGCGATGTCAGCCTATAACACCGGGTGAACTAGGCGCCATGTCAGTGCTTCCCTTCATTTCATGTCAGCTACACTGAACTGGACGGAAAACAGGAACTATTTACATAGCCGTTTCGACCGACGTTTCATTCAGTGCGGTGGTATCAACCCGGCCGGGATAAACCCTACCGCCTAGGAAGGTAAGAAGGGAAGAAAAGTTACTAAAAATCTGTCCACTCGAGATTACTGAATCTCCGGAGTTTGTGCAACGCATGCCTTCAGTAGGTACTTACATATACGACACCTTACTACGGAACAGCCTGTACGTAGGACGCTGCGGGTCCGATTCGGCAGCAGAACACGCACAAATTGAATTCTCATCTTGCACACACATCTGAATTGTAAAATTGGGGTTCGAGCAGGTCCACTTTGCGTGGGTCAACTAGTATCGGGCGATCAGTTGGGCAACTGATCGGGTATTCTGTTTTTAGGGTTCCGTACCCGGTACAGGACCCTATTACAAAGCCTACGCCGTCTGTCTGTCTGTCCGAGGGCTGTATCTCTTGAACCGTAGTAATAGGTAGCCCGTTGAAATTTTCAGCGAATATGTGTTATTATGGCCGATATAACAACAAAAATAACAAAAAGTAAAAAATTTACGGGGGTTCCCATAGAAGAAACTAAAAAGTGTATGCGCGCGATCTACAGAAAAGAGTATGAAGCATTTTTTTTAAGCAATCCGGTATGGTTGGCTGAGGGACTTACAGTTTTACGTGGAATCCGAACCACGGTCAGCCTCCAACGGTCGGGCGGTACCATATGAGGGTCTACCTCCTTATAGTCCGCGGTTTTAAACCACTACAACCTTTACAACCGTTTGTCAGCCTGGGTAGCTCAGTGGTGCGGTCGGTTGGCTGGTGTTAAGCAACCCTAAGCGCGGTCAATACTTGGATGGGTGACCGCTCGACCTTTGGAGGCTGACCGTGGTTCGGATTCCACTTAAAACTGTCTTCTTACCTTACTAGGTGGTAGGGTTTATCCCGCCCTGGTTGGTACCACCGCACTGAATGAAACGTCGTCGGTCGAAACGGCTATGTAAATAGTACGTGCTTTCCGTCCAGTTCACTGTAGCCGATACGAAATGAAGGGAAGCACTGACATGGCACCTAGTTCACCCGGTGTTATCGGCTGACATCGCGGCTGTTGTAGGTGATGTAGCCAACCGTATCAGGTTGCATAAAAAACTATACAATCTGAGTCCATCCACTCGCACAACCATTAGCCCGACCGCTTGCCCGAACACGGTCGGCCGACGAGTCTATTCGAAGATCATCTTGACGCCGTGGCGCCGGTCATACATTTTAGACGGCATAATATCAAAATACGCTCTGTTGTCAGGGAACCCACTTACCCAGAGCTAGAGTCGAGAGCGCGCCGTCGCTTATTTGGAAAATATACCTCTACCCAACGCTCGTGACGTCACTGGCCGCGCTAGCATCGGGTATATTTTCAAACACAGAAATTGAAAATTAAGCCCTTTAAAATGTACCTTCACCCAACATTTGTGACGTCACTGACCGCGCTGGCGTCGGGTATGCTTTCAAATGCAGGACTTCGCGCCGACGTCAACGCGACGGCACGGCGATCTTCGGTCTCTCGGAGGAAGGAAAAAGGAAAGAACATTAAATTCACAAACAAAAAACGACATCGCCGCCTCAACATTAGGTTAGGGTTAATATATAGAAGATGCGTCGCGTCTTCTTTATATTTTTTAAACCACCAAAACATCACTCATACCACTTTCCTTCCTTCATACGGAATATTAACAACAGCATCATCGTGTTGGGATCGGGTATACATTAAAGGAAGCCAAGCGGAGTTTCGTTACTTGAAAGTATACCCGAGAAAAGTGTTGCGCTCGGGTATATTTTCAAGTGACAAACTTGCTTTGCTACTTCTTGAATGTATACCCGAGCTCAACACTATGGAGCGTTGGGTAAAGGTATATTTTCCAAATAAGGCGCGCCGTCACTAATACAGGTGCTAGGAATAGATTTTGGCTATACATTTATATAATTTCGGGAAACTAAATTTTGTACTGAGATCTGATATATTCCTTTGACGCGGCTTAAAAGCCGTGTCTCTATCCTATCATATTATTTTATATATGGACTAGCTTTGTGCTCGCGTGAAATTCGTATTTAAAAAGAAGACTTAAAGTAAGTAAATAAGAAAGAAGACCGAGCTGCGTTCATGTAAATGACAAACATTCTTTCTAGAATAAAGAAAAGTAACTAAAACCGAGGTCGAAGGCCGAACTCCGTTCTGGTAAACCATACCCTTATCGAAGAAACTAAGGGCGAGGCCGGAGACCGAGCTCTGATCAGGTAAACAATAAACCTTCTCGAAGAAAGTAAATAACTAAGGGCGAGGCTCGAAGGCCGAGCAACGTTCAGCTAAACTATAAACTTCTCGATGAAAGTATTTCATCAAGAAGTTTTCATTTCAAGGATTTAAATTTTCTCCGAATCTACTGGACAAAAAAGTTGAAATTTGGTATGTAGAGTTCGGTGACCGAATCAATTTAGATTTTGAGAGTCATTTTTGGGGGACAAATGAGAAAGTAAATTTTTTTTTCAAGTGCATCATGTGACTTATGAATGAAAAGGGCTCGTTATGAGGAATACAAATAGATTCAGATATTTATTTCGCCATAAAGAACACACAACATTAACGTATGCACATTCAGTATGGTTCGTCATCTTTCTTTTTTGTCATGTGCCGTTGGATGGGTGGACGCTCGACCGCTGGAGGCTGATCGTGGTTCGGATTCTAAGTAAAACTGTAGATCCCTTCCCTTCTTACCTTACTAGTTGGTAGGGTTTATCCCGGCCGGGTTGGTACCACCGCACTGAACGAAACGTCGGTCGAAACGGCTATATGTAAATAGTTCGTGTTTTCCGTTTAGTTCAGTGTAGCCTACCTGAAATGAAGGGAAGCACTGACACGGTGCCTAGTTCACCCGGTGTTGTTGGCTGACATCACGGATCTTGTAGAGGTGATGTAGCCAACCGTGTCAGTTTCCATAAAAATAAAAAAAACTCAGAAACTACTCAGTCGTTCTCACGGAAACGGAATGCTACGGAACACTCTCCACGCGAGCTTAAAAATCTCAGAAACTACTCAGTCGTTCTCACGGAAAACGGAATAGTACGGAACACTCTCTACGCGAGCTCGACTCGCTTGCTACTTTTTATTTTAATGTGCTCAGAGTTACAACACAATATTTAATTGTCCGGGTGTGTAACACCGCGCTGCGGCAATAATTTTAGTTTCCGAGGCGTTGTTTCCTCTCCTAATTGCGGTCGCATTCACCCACCGGAGATTATGAAATTACAGGCCAGATTTAACCAATTTTAAAGGCATTCATACTGAGTACCCAAGGCTTTGACACTGGTTGTCAAAGTTGTCGAACATGGTTTTCAACGACTATACCGCCAATATGTTCGTTTATAACTTTACACAATATGCCAATGTTTTTGATTATGCGGTGCTTACTAAATACGACTTTAGTAGTACGATTAGAAGCAGTATAAATCTAAAGATAAATATAAAGATTTAGTAGTAGTATAAATCGCAGATCAGGTCCTGCTTGGAGTACTGCTCGCACCTGTGGGATGGCTCTGCCAAATACCAGCTTGCGCCTCAGAACTCAATCCAGCGTCGAGCCGTGCGACTTGTGGGTGACCCCGAAGTGTCCTGCGATCTTGAACCACTGCAACACCGTAGGGATGTCGGCTCCCTAGGTGTGTTCTATCGCTTATTCCATGGGGAGTGCTCTGAGGAGCTGTTTAATGCGATCCCGGCGTCCCCTTTCCACCTTCGCACCATGCGCACGAGGCACGGATTGCATCCCTACACGCTGGACTTACCGCGGATGCGTACCAATCGATTCTGCAGATCATTCCTCTACAGAACCGGTAAACTCTGGAACGCTCTCCCTGCCCATATATTTCCCCCCAAGTACAGTCTCGGGTCCTTCAAGAGGTGCGTGAATGTGCACCTGTCAGGCCGGCATGGCATTCGAAACCCCCGTATACGACCGAATGTCCATGAGCGTCGTTAGACACCTTATGGGTGGCTCGGCGCCATATGTCGCGCTGTCAATAAAAAAAAAACGATTTTTCGTCCCCCGTTGTGGGGCATAGTCAGAACCACAGGTCAGAACTGACGGAACTGCGACGAAATATCTGCGATGACTTTACGGCGACGACATGACACTGAGACGACACGTCGTTGGCATAGGCGCCGACTCCGTGGGTGCTCAGGGGCTCCAGCACCCACGAGCAGTGAGTGGTGGGTGGCACTACGATAGATATAAAACTGGCCAAGTGCGAGACGAACTCGCGCACCGAGGGTTCCGTATCGCCATGTCATGGCTAGCGCAACTAACGCCATCTAGATGGCGTGTTATGACATGCTTCATATTAGTTGTCAAAGTCATGATTAGTTAAAATGCTTCATAATCTATTCGGTATATGGCGCGCGCGCATACACTTTTTGGTTTCTTTTATGGGAACCCCGTGAATTTTTTACTTTTTCTTATTTTTATTATTTGTTGTTATATCGGCCATAATAACACATATTGTGTGAAAATTTCAACGGGCTACCTTTTACGGTTCAAGAGATACAGCCCTCGGACAGACGGACGGACAGACAGACGGTGGGACAGACAGACGGACGGACGGACGGATAGACAGACAGATAGACAGACGGCGTAGGCTTAGTAATAGGATCCCGTACCGGGTACGGAACCCTAAAAACTGATTAGTACATAATCGGATTTCACCTACGATAAAAGTGCCCCATTTCCTTCCTTTGAGCGGCCGCATTTACACATTAGCACGAGTGAGCGGCATTATAGTAGGAACTCCTATATTATTCTATTTCTATACTATGCAAAAGAATATAAGAGCACTACATGCGTAGGTACATTGGTGCGAATGTGTAAATGCGGCGTGAAAAGCAAAACATTGTGCGAATGTTTTGCGAATCCACGCTACCGGATGCCGGTAGAATTAGAGAAAAATTGGAGAAGCATATGTCCTGCAGTGGTCGGCAACACGCTGATGATGATTGTTCAATCTAGGATTTTATACTTATGTTCTTTTTTTGTCTTCTATATCATTTAAAACAAGTGGCTAAAGTAAAAAAAAAAATTGCATGAGCACCAACGAGAATTTCTACAAGTCAGACATTATGTCAACTGGCTGTTTTTTTTATTTTTTTTTATGTAATCCGGTATGGGTGGCTGAGTCGGAGGGGCCAAAGCACATGCTCTAACCAGCCAATATCACCTCCGAGAAGGTAGGTGCCATACCGGAGATTTCCCTGGATTGCTAGCTATACTGAACTAGAGGAGAACACAACCGAGGTTGCTTGCGGCCATCTTACATCCAGTACGGTGGTACCAACCCAGTCGGCTACAATTTGAGCCTACCACCTAGTAAGGGGCAAGGGAAGGGACCTACAGTTTTACACCGGTTCCGAACGGTGAAGCAGCGGGTGTAGGTATGCACGTAAATTTTTTCGACAGAAAAAACTCATTGGTACACGCCGACGGATTCGAACCTCGGACCTCCCGCATGAGAAGCCGATGCCCAAACCACTCGGCCACCCGCCGCTGTGTCGCTGTCGTGAATTGTAGCGATACGAGGGTATCTGTCGGAGTTTCGCGAGTGCTGCCTGATATGACGATGTCGGCTTCCACCCAACACACAAACGCTATACACACACAGTCAGTCAGTCAGCGTGTAAGCGTCCACTGCTGGACATAAACCTCTAAATTTTTTCTTCAGTCCTCAATGCCTTCAGCGGTACGGAACCACTGCATTTCGTCCGAAGTACGTCGTCGATGTCGTCGTTCCACCTGGCGGGTGGTCTTCCCACACTCCGTTTTCCTGTCCACGGCCGCCAATGCAGACGGAACACACATACACAACCAACAATATACCGTGTGGGGCCGGCACTTTAAAAGAATAGCCCCACTGCATGTCTCCCCGTGTATGTCGTAAAAGACGACTAAGGGATATGACTCTCTTCTTATATTAATAGGGTTTTACCCGCCCGGGTTGGTACCACCGCAATGAATGAAAGGTCGGTCGAAACAGCTATGTAAATAGTTTGTGTTTTCCGTCCAGTTCAGTGTAGCCGGCACGACCGAAGGGAAGCACTGACGTGGCACCAAATTCACCCGGTGTTATGGGCTGACATCACGGATGTTGTAGGTGATGTAGCCAACCGTGTCAGTTTCCATAAAAAAAAAAACAAACACGTGAAAACATCTTCAAGTTGACATATGTCGAACCGCCGCTTCGCAGACAGTTACAGTAAGAGACGGATAATTGCCGAGTTCGTTAGTGAAATCTAAATCTGAAAACTCATCCTGAATTTCAGCATATAATAATGACGCTTTATATAAAGCAACGTTTAGGGGATTTACGAATACAATTAAGGTCGTCTTTGTGATGGAAAATGTTGCGGATGAATTTCGCAAACAAATAAAAAGAAATGCGTAATTTGTTCTACAGGTATTTTTTTTATGTAAACCAGCATGGGTGGCTCTGCCGAGAGACCAATGGTGCAGTCGACAGAGCCAAAATCACCTCTCCTCGTGAAACCACGCTCAGTTAGGTGCCATGCCAGCAGATTTGCGGACTGTTGCAAGGCTGTCTATACGACGCTTGAAGACACCCAGGTTAAAGGATTCAGGAAATACACTCGCCGGAAGACAGTTCCACACTCTAGCGGTACGACAAAGAAACGATTTACAGAACCGATGGGTTCTCAAAAGCCCTATGTCAACCACAAACTGGTGCTGAGTCTCTCTGCGACGAGTCATGCGGAGATAGGACGGGTGGCAAGGAATAAGGGATATAGTCGTAGCTTTTTTTTATGTAATCCGGTGTGGGTGGCTGAGTCGGAGGGGCTACAGCGCATGCTCCGACCAGCCAATATCACCTCCGAATAGGTAGGTGCCATACCGGAGACTTCCCTGGATTGCTATACATTTTATAATATTTATGTTGAATGTACTTAATACAATTCTTAAAACTGACTGAAAGACAAAGGACAGCCTAAACCGTTGGGTGTAGAAACGTGAAATTTTGCATAGGTGTTCCTTAGGTGACGTAGGTGAGCATATAATAATTTTTGGAAATTTATTCCCTAAGTAGGTTAAATAGGAGATTAAAGTTAGATAGATAGAAGTTAGAGTTAGGTAGTTGTTCCAAAATAATATAGACGATAAACAAACCTTACACTTTACAATTCAAAACGGTATAACTTATATACGAAAATTTAAATATAACTCAACGATGATTACTGTTCACCTGAAGTGATGCCACGTCTATATTGAATTGTCTCCCTGCTAAACATAACTCCAGGCAAAGCGTGTGATAGAATTCTACAGACACAGCAGCGTCAACACTTTCATGGCCATCGAGATATATTGCTAGAGAAGGCGCTACGAAGAAAGTTCCAAGAAAATCGGGTTGCTATAACTGAGCTATGATGGAGATAAGTCAAGTCGACAGGTAGTTTCAGATAGAAAAAGGTCGGAAGTTAATGAAACCTTGGGATGTTGTTCAGGGATGGTTAATTAACATTTTCTCAAGTTTTGGACTTCGAGGACCCTGTGCAAAAAGAGGAGGGGGGGGGGGGGGGGGGGGGGGGACGACGACACTGCAAAATTTTCGACCTTCCTCCGGTTTTTCCTCAATAACTTTTTTCCCTTACGTCCTACGGTAAAAGCATTCCTATGCTTTTTTGTAGAGCATTAAACTTCCTACAATTTTGACTGACCATCCCTGAATAACATTCCAAGTTTCATTAACTTCCGACCTTTTTCCACCTAACCCCACTAACCACTTTTTCCAACCTGTCGACTGGACTATCAATACATCCCACCGCACCGGCGAACGGCGCGAGATGGGGTTAATGAACTGAAATTCGAAATTCAACTCGGTCGGTGTAACACAGCGTGCTGTCTGATTGCACTCTCTATAAGGAAGCACTTATATCTCGATGTTCGTGCCTGCCCACCTGTGTTATAAGTAATTTTGCGACTGGCAGCACATCCAGAGATTCGATTCCCGAAGGGATGACGCCTCCAGGTCCCCTACGCGGTTGATTCCTAAGTAGGTGTTAGACCAGGGCTTTTCAACCTTTCTTATTAACTGGCACACTTTTTCATCTACGAAAATTTCACGGCACACCACATTTATGTTCATACAGAGAGTATATTAAATTTAGAAAAATAAAAACTATACGCGACTTCGTACGTAATGTACGTTGTATTTTAAATTTATCAGTGAAAACTCTTATTTTACCAGAGGATGTCAAAATGTTCTCATTGCTTCCCTGTGAACTCGCATTAAATTTTTAATTTGAGGTGTTCAAACAAATCAGTTAGAAAATGTCATTGTGGATAATCTATCTATACGTGTCCCAAAACTCAACGTCAAGCGGGAACCAGGGAGTAGGCCAGTTTATGACTACCCAGGGAAAAATAAGAAAAAAAAAATCTGAGTCATTTGTATTTTATGATATGAGCATTTTTTGAATAACGTTCCGTACAACATTTTTAGGTACTACGACTACTAATTTGCATATATAATTGTTAATTTTTTTTCATTGGTAGCCTAAATATCTCTGCTATTGATCAGTATCCCAAATAAAACAAAATGCCCATAATTTTATCACAAAAAAATATTAAGTAATATTTCAAAAAATGCTTAACATCTTAAAAAAGAAATGACTCCGATTTTTTTTCTCATTTTTCCCTGGGTAGTCATAAACTGGCCTACTCCCTGGTTCCCGCTTGACGCTGAGTTTTGGGACAACCTGTATATAGATAGACTATTATGTTAGCCGCTGTTTTCATGCAAATTTTGAATGAGTTACTTAGAATTCGCGGCACAGCTGGAAGTCACTCGCGGCACACCGGTGTGCCGCGCCGCACCGGTTGAAAACCCCTGTGTTAGACCAAAGGGTTCGTATGCTTCTCGGGTGGCCGGGTTCACATCCCGCCTGTAAACACTAAAAGAAAACCACTGGAGTGTAAACTGTTGGTTAACCATTTCTTGGAGACACCCACAAGGTTATTTACATTCTGAGCAGGAAGGTAATAGCTAATGTCCATAGAATAGATAGAATAGAACAACGTGTGGGGCCGGTACTTTAAAAGATTAGCCCCACTGCATCTCTCCCCGTGTATGTCGTAAAAGGCGACTAAGGGATATGACTCCCTTTTTATATTCCTAGGTGGTAGGGTTTAACCCGCCCGGGTTGGTACCACCGCACTGAATGAAAGGTCGGTCGAAACGGCTATGTAAATAGTTTGTGTTTTCCGTCCAGTTCTGTGTAGCCGGCACGACCGAAGGGAAGCACTGACGTGGCACCAAGTTGGCCCGGTGTTATGGGCTTACATCACGGATGTTGTAGGTGATGTAGCTAACCGTGTCAGTTTCCATAAAACAAAAATAGAACAGAAGAAGGAAGAGTGAAGTTTTTTTTTTAAACTGGCACGGTTGGCTACCTCGCCTACAACATCCGTGATGTCAGCCCATAACACCGGATGAACTAGGTGCCAGGAAGGCTTAAAATGATTAATAAAATTCAGTTCCGGTTACGCTAAGATGTGTCTCTCATACAAACCGAATTATTCCGCGCGCCGAAATAATGGTAACGCAGGAAAGCAGCTCACTTATACTTTCTTATTTTTATTAAATAAGAATTTCACGCGAGCGAAGCCGCGGGCAAAAGCCAGTAATAAATATGCTAAAACTCGTCCTTTAAGGGGGACCATGTGGGCACTGGGCACTCACTGTCGGGGCACTAGTTACTTTGTTTAATATTTCATCCACAACGTTAGTAAATTATGAAAGAACGGTGTTGAAGCTTTTAAAAGCCATTCGGTGTAGTGTTTTAACGAGCAATATTGAGCATCCACTGGGCGGATACCGCATTACAAAGTATTATGTTGTCCGTTTAGTATAGAGAATGCAACTGCTCGAATTTTTTTTTTTTATTTATGGAAACTGTCACGGTTGGCTACATCACCCACAACATCCGTGATGTCAGCCCATAACACTTTGGTGAAGTAGCGTGCCATGTCAGTGCTTCGCTTCATTTCATGTCGGCTACACTGAACTACTATTTACGTAGCCGTTTCAACCGACGTTTCATTCAGTGCGGTGGCACCAACCCGGCCGGGATAAACCCTACCACCTAGTAAGGTAAGAAGAAGGGAGTCATATCGCGTAGTCGCCTTTTACGACACACACAGGGAGAGATGCAGTGGGGCTATTTTTTAAAGCACCGTCCCCACACGGTACAAGGTATGTTTACTACTCGTATTTTAACCATAGTTGTCAGCCTCGGTAGCTATTCGGTGCGGTCGGTCGACTGTCGATCGTGATCATAAGCACACCTGGGCGCGGTCAAGATGGGTGAACGCTCGACCGTTAGAGGCTGACCTTATTCTTATCTTACTAGGTGGTATGGTTTAGCAAGCCCGGGTAGATATCACCGCACTAAATGAAAAGTCAGTCGAAACAGCTTAGTAAATAGTTCGTGTTTTCAGTGTAGCCGGCACGATCGAAGGTAAGCACTGATATGGCACCTAATTCACCATGCGGGCTGACATCACGAATGTAGCCAACCGTATCACTTTCGATATTTTTTTTTAGAGAAAACGTCGCAATTTAGTTTTGGTCGTATTCTCACGACAGAATGTCCATGGGCGTCATTAGACACCTTATGGGTGGCTCGCCGCTACATATCACGCTTACTATAAAAAAAAAGATGGGCGTGCGAGGTAAAATACCGCTCTTTTAAATTCGCCGTAGTCAGGTAAAAATCTTTTCGCCACTACCATTTTCGCTGCGGGAAATCCTGGTAAAATTTCACCCATGCATTTTTATTTACGGCATTTGGCATAAAGCCAGGAGAGCATTGTCCACCGCGCTAGTTTTCCAGACCCACCGTAATCGTAAATACAGGGGTATTTTGGGGGTGTGCTTAATTGTTTTTAGGCGCGTGCAGTGGATCGGGGCATAATTATGGTGAAATTGGTACGAGAATCTGTTCGTTTGGGAGATAGTAATAAAAAAAAAACCGTCCAAATGCGAGTCGAACTCGCGCACCGAGGGTTCTGTATCGCCATGTCATGGTCAGCGCCACTCACGCCATCTATGGAGTGTTTTATGAAATGCTTCACAATAGTTGAAATTCATGATTAGTTAAAATGATTCAAACTGTTTTCGGTAGATGGCGGGCATACACTTTTTAGTTTCTTGTATGGGGACTCCCGTGAATTTTTAACTTTTTCTTATTTTTCTTATTTGTTGTTATATCGGCCATAATAACACATATTCTGTGAAAATTTCAACGTGCTACCTATTACGGTTCAAGAGATACAGCCCTCGGTCGGACAGACAGTCAGACAGACATATATATATTATTATTATTATGTCCTTTATTTCACATTCTTAAAATTTTACATTAATTTTACATATATTATACAAAAAAGTAATAAAAATACACAAAATTAATATAAAAATTAAAAACGGTCATACCGCCGGCGGCGGGAGACAAACCTCCAAGCACGCCGGCGGGTGCAGGCCGTGGCTACGGAGCTCTCCGGGACGACGCGAGGCAAGCTACGAGCGATAGGTGGTGGTACTAGACACGTAGGCCACCACCACCCCCATCCCGGAGAGCTCCGTATCCGCCGGACTGCACGGCGACGTCGTCGCGCTGCTCTCTTAACGTCTTCTTCATCGCGCGCGCGTCGCCTCAAGGACGCACTGCACCACCGGTAGCGGGGGCACTAGACGGGACGTGAGGTCCCGATGACCCTAAGCTGGCCGATGGTGGACGTCGCCCTCACCGTAGATGTTGTGGCTCGGCCGACGTCAACGCTCCATGTTCGCCGTCGATGAAATGCACCGGCGGCGTGGAGCTGGGTGGTGGGGCGTGCGTGTGGTGTCCGAGAAGAAAGGCGGCTCTTGTGTTGGACGACCCGGGCGCGGGGAGGCCGGGCGACGCGGCGGTGGGTGGAGGCAGTGCTGCTGCGGGCGAGCGGTGGCGGCGGCGGCGTCGAAGTCGAGCGCAGCGGCGGCCGGCCGTCGCTGCAGAGCCTGCTCTCCATCACGCGTGTCGCGTCCCGGGTGGTCTGCAGCCGCTTCTGTCGTCAGGCATGTCGAGCTGGTGAAGTACCGGGGGCACCGAGCCGCGGCGGTGGTGATGCCGGCACGGTGCCTCTAACCTCGCGGGTCGCTGCGCCGCTGGGGAAGGGTCCGCGCGTGGCGGAAGCTCGGTTGGGTGGTCCCAGGCAAGAAGTTTTTTTAAAAATTTCCAAGAGAAAATTTTTCCGACATGTCGGTTTGACAGCTCTTTTTCTTTAAGAAAGAAACAGAGAGTTTCGATGAATTTGTAATAGCATTGAAGAATTTATCGAAAGATTGTGGTTTCGAAAAACTAAAAGATGGGTTGGTGAGAGACCAAATAGTAAGAGGAATCAGCAATAATAAATTGAGAGAAAAACTTCTTCAGCACATCAATCTATCATTGAAAACATGTTTACAAATTTGTAAAGCAACGGAACTCGCCTCTGCACAACTCGAAACAATGATGGAAAAGAATGTATCAAAAGTCTACAAAAGAAAAGATGAGGTTGTCAGAACCGAACAAATGTCAAAACAAATTGATTGCAAGAGATGTGGAACAAAACATGTTTATGAAGCTGTAAAATGCCCAGCATATAAGAAAATGTGCGTTAAATGTAACAAGCCCAATCATTTTGCAAAAATGTGTCGAACTAAGAATGGAGGAGTAGTTCATGAAATCAAGGAAGATGACAGTGAAAGAAAAGATGAGAACGTCATGGAGGAATTTACCTTGGATGCAATTACAAACGATGAACAAGAAAATTGTTTCATTGAAGAACTGAAGTACGGAAATTCAAGATTCAAAGTTAAATTAGACTCAGGAGCTGATTGCGATGTTATGCCGCTATATATACTGAAGCAAATTGGGTTCAACGAAAGCAACATTCAACCAACAAACTCAAGACTTACTAATTACAATGGTACTAGTCTGAATTGTATAGGTAAAATAAGAGTAGTCTGCATGTTTCAAAATATGAAGTCACATTGTCTAGAATTTATGGTAATAGACGAAGTAAGGCGAAATGTTATACCAGTGTTGGGGTGGCGCACATTACTTCGATTAAAATTAATAAACCGGAATGAAATTAAAACAATAATCCATAATGGTGAGTATGATAAAAATAACATTGTGTTAATTTGGCCCCAAGTGTTCGAAAATAAATTAGGAACAATAATGGATTATCAATGTAATATCAAATTAAAAGATAATTATGAACCAAAAGTGGAAGCTTGTCGTAAAGTACCTTTTAGTTTGATTGACCGATTAAAAATTGAATTACAGAAAATGGAAGAATCTGGTGTTATCAGTAAGGTGAATGAACCAACTGAATTTGTGAATAGTTTGGTTATAGTTAAGAAGCCTGATAACTCATTGAGAATCTGCCTAGACCCACAACATTTAAATAAACAAATTCACAGGGAGCATTATGTATTACCAACCTTTGAAGAGATTTCGAGTAGAATTCATGAAGCTAAGATATTTAGTAGTTTAGATGCCAGAACTGCATTCCATCAAATAAAAATGTCAGAGAATAGTCGTCATTTGTGCACATTTAATACTCCTTTTGGTAGGTTTTGCTATAACCGAATGCCATATGGCTTATGTACAGCACCAGAGATTTTTCATAAAACTTTCAGAAACATTTTTGATGACATTGAGGGATGTGAAACGTTTATTGATGATTTTTTGATATGGGGTCGCAACCGAAAAGAACACGACGAACGCTTAAAAAAAGTTCTTGATAGAGCAAAATGTTATGGAATAATACTTAATGTAGATAAATGTAAAATAGCTGTTACTGAAGTAAAATTTTTAGGTCACACTCTCACACAGGAAGGAATTAGAGTTGATGACAGTAAGGTTAAAGCTATAAAAAATCTCAAAGAACCAACCAATGCAAAGGAGTTACTAACATTTTTAGGTATGATAACATATGTGTCGCGTTATATTCCTAATATTTCTCAGATAAACTCACCGCTGAGAGGCTTGGTGCGAAAAGGTGTCAATTGGAAATGGACGGATGAACATCGTAAAGCATTTGAAGCAATTAAGCAAACACTAATGTCTAAACAAGTACTAAGATACTATGATATTAATAAACCAGTGGTTTTATCGGTGGACTCCAGTAAAGACGGGATGGGTGCAGTGTTGCTTCAAGACAATTTGCCGATATGTTACGCATCTAAGGCATTATCGCCGACACAACAGTTATATGCTCAAATAGAGAAAGAAACACTAGCAATAGTATTTGGTTGTGAAAGATTTCATCAATATATATATGGTAAACAAGTAAATGTAGAAAGTGATCACAGACCACTTCAATTTATATTTAAGAAACCACTCAACGAATGTCCTATGAGACTCCAACGCATGAGGTTACAATTGCAAAAGTATGATTTGAAAATTGAGTATAAACCAGGTAAGGAGTTACTTATTGCTGATGCATTGTCAAGGAATTTTTTAGATGATTCAGATTACGTAGATGACTCCAAAATTGAAGCCCACGTTGGATTAGTTGTTAAACAATTGCCTGTAACTAATGACAAGTTAAAATTATATATTGAAGGTACTGCTACAGATCCAGATATGATTACTTTAAAAGAACATATCACAAATGGATGGTCAAAAGGTAAAATAACTAATCAAATGTTGCCATATTTCCAAGTAAGAGATGATCTCTATATATGTAATAATTTAGTATTTAAAGGAAGCGCTATTGTAGTTCCTAATAAACTAAGAAAAGATGCTTTGTATAGAATACATTATAATCATTTAGGGAAGAACAAATGTAGAAATAGAGCTAGAGGCGTAGTATTCTGGCCAAACATGAACCGAGATATTGAAGATATTGTCGAAAAGTGCTCTATTTGTGCTCAATATAGAAAGAAACCTTGCAAAGAGCCACTTATACTTAGGGAATTACCAAAACGACCGTGGTCAATGTTAGGATCAGATATATATTTTTTCAAAGACAAACCTTATTTAATTATTGTTGACTATTTTTCAAAATTTATTGAGTTGGCTTTGCTTAAAGATGAGTCAACTGAAACGACAATTGAGGTCCTGAAATCAGTGTTTTCCAGATATGGCATACCGCATGTATTTTATTCAGATAACGGGGGAAATTATTCGAGTGGCAAATTTAGAATGTTTATGAAAGAATGGGATATAATACACAAAACTTCAAGTCCAAAACATCAGCAGTCTAATGGACAAGCTGAGCGAATGATTCAAACTGTGAAAAATGTTCTCAAGAAATGTGATCTTGAAAAAAAAGATATCTATTTGGCTTTACTCGAGCTAAGAAATACACCTATTGATGACAATATGTTGTCTTCAGCAGAGTTATTGTTTGGGAGAAAAATAGTAGGCATAATGCCACAATTGCTTGATGTAAATAATAAGGTTACAGTAAATTATAAAAAACACTACAATAATTTAGTAAAACGTCAATATTCACAGAAATATTATTATGACAAAAGAGGTACAAGAGAAAGGGATGATTTTGAGCAGGGAGATCAAGTATTTGTAAGAAAAGAGAGAGGACAAGCTAAACCAGCTATTGTTATTGGTTATGCAAAGCGGCCTAGATCTTATAGATTACTTTTAGAAAATGGATATGTTATTGAACGAAATAAGAAGGATGTTATTGGTAATAAAGGAAACACTTTCTTGTATCAATATAATGTTGATACTGATGTAACGCCAGCTGATGCCTGTGCTGATACAGACAATAATTATGTACCTGTACCTGATAATGATGTAGAGCAGGAGACAATAAATTTAGGAAATAAACATGTAACAACCAGAAGCGGTAGGGTTATTAGACCACCGGCATATCTGCATGATTATATATGTTATTAGTGTTTTCATTTGCTTTAGTTAAAAGAGTTAAAAAAGGAGATGTCATGGGTTGGCTGGTTATTATTTAGTTCATAGAAAAAGTTGTAATTTTGACAGTCAGTCAACATAGTAAAATAAAGATGGACTCATTAAATGTATTTTATTTATTATAAATTATCAAACATTTACATGATAATTATATATTATTATTATTTTTTACTAATAATAAATCTGTAAGGGGTGGTCATGGAGTAAGTTACTTTGTTTTAGGAAATATTGAGTTTGTAGCCTCTATGTATGATACTAAAGCTAAATTGACGATTTTTAGAAATCTTTTCTGTATGTATGTATGTATGTATGTATGTTCCGCCATAACTCTTAAACCGATCATCCGAATTCGATGAAACTTTGTACAAGCACATTTAACTATATGGGACACAGGATAGGCTACATAAAATTCAGTTCCGGTTACGCTAAGATGTGGCTCCCATACAAACCGATATGTTCAATCCGCGCGCCTTAGTACTATACATAGGTATTTACCGAGCGAGCGGCGGCAGTTGGCGGCGTGGCGGCACGGTGCGGCGGCGCGGGGGAGGCGCGGCCTATAAACTCAACAGCGAACCGAACAGCCGCACTATATTCCTCTTTCACGCAAAAACTACTGAACAGATTTTGATGAGCCTTTTGATGAGTACTATAGCTTATACATCAAAAAGGCTATAATTTATAAAGACACTAGCTTTTGCCCGCGGCTTCGCTCGCGTGAAATTCGTATTTCAAACGAAGAAATTAAGTAACTAAAGGCGAGCTGGGTTCAGGTAAACTATAAACCGTCTCGAAGAAAGTGAGTAACTTTTTGAGGCCGAAGGCGGAGTTGCGTTCAGGAAGACGATAACCTTCTCGAAGACAGTAAGTAACTATGGGCGAGGCCGAAGGCCGAGCTGCGTTCAGGAAGAGGATAACCTTTTCGAAGAAAGTAAGTAACTATGGGCGAGGCCGAAGGCCGAGCTTCGTTCAGGATGAGGGTAAACTTTTCGAAGAAAGTAAGTAACAGAGGGCGAGGCCGAAGGCCGAGCTGCGTTCAGGAAAACTGAACCTTCTCGAAGACAGCAAGTAACTATGGGCGAGGCCGAAGGCCGAGCTGCGTTCAGGAAGAGGATAACCTTTTCTAAGAAAGGAAGTAACAGAGGGCGAGGCCGAAGGCCGAGCTGCGTTCAGGAAGACGATAAACCTTTTCGAAGACAGTAAGTAACTATGTGCGAGGCCGAAGGCCGAGCTGCGTTCAGGAATAGGATAAACCATCTTTAAGAAGTAAGTAACAAAGGGCGAGGCCGAAGGCCGAGCTGCGTTCAGGAAGAGGATAACCTTTTCGAAGAATGTAGGTAACAGAGGGCGAGTCCGAAGGCCGAGCTGCGTACAGGAAGACCATAAATCTTCTCGAAGAAAGTAACTTCTTTGTTACTTACTTTCTTCGAAAAGGTTTATCCTCTTCCTGAACACATCTCGGCCTTCGGCCTTGCCCATAGTTACTTACTGTCTTCGAGAATGTATCGTCTTCTTCGCTCGGCCTTCGGCCTCGCCCTCTTTCTACTTACTTACTTTCTTCGAAAAGGTCATCCTCTTAAGTTTAGGTCATAACTTAAGGTCATCCTCTAAAGTTACTTACTTTCTTCGAAAAGGTCATCCTCCTCCTGAACGCAGCTCGGCCTTCGGCCTCGCACATAGTTACTTACTGTCTTCGAGAAGGTTTATCGTTTTCCTGAACGCAGCTCGGCCTTCGGCCTCGCCCTCTGTTACTTACTTTCTTCGAAAAGGTTATCCTCTTTCTGAACGCAGCTCGGCCTTCGGCCTCGCCCATAGTTACTTACTGTCTTCGAGAAGGTTTATCGTTTTCCTGAACGCAGCTCGGCCATCAGCCTCGCCCTCTGTTACTTACTTTCTTCGAAAAGTTTACCCTCATCCTGAACGCAGCTCGGCCTTCGGCCTCGCCCATAGTTACATACTTTCTTCGAAAAGGTTATCCTCTTCCTGAACGCAGCTCGGCCTTCGGCCTCGCCCTTTGTTACTTACTTTCTTAAAGATGGTTTATCCTCTTCCTGAACGCAGCTCGGCCTTCGGCCTCGCCCATAGTTACTTACTGTCTTCGAAAAGGTTTATCGTCTTCCTGAACGCAGCTCGGCCTTCGGCCTCGCCCTCTGTTACTTACTTTCTTAGAAAAGGTTATCCTCTTCCTGAACGCAGCTCGGCCTTCGGCCTCGCCCATAGTTACTTACTGTCTTCGAGAAGGTTCAGTTTTCCTGAACGCAGCTCGGCCTTCGGCCTCGCCCTCTGTTACTTACTTTCTTCGAAAAGTTTACCCTCATCCTGAACGAAGCTCGGCCTTCGGCCCCGCTCATAGTTACTTACTTTACTTCGAAAAGGTTATCCTCTTCCTGAACGCAGCTCGGCCTTCGGCCTCGCCCTTTGTTACTTACTTTCTTAAAGATGGCTTATCCTCTTCCTGAACGCAGCTCGGCCTTCGGCCTCGCCCATAGTTACTTACTGTCTTCGAGAAGGTTTATCGTCTTCCTGAACGCAACTCCGCCTTCGGCCTCAAAAAGTTACTCACTTTCTTCGAGACGGTTTATCGTTTACCTGAACCCAGCTCGCCCTTAGTTACTTACTTTCTTCCTTTGAAATACGAATTTCACGCGAGCGAAGCCGCGGGCAAAAGCTAGTTATAAAATATATAGATAGATAGTAAACCGTAAACAGTACAGCGGTCACCCATCCAAGTACTGACCGCGCTCAGGGTTGCTTAACAACAGTCGACCGACCGCACCACTGAGCTACCGAGGCTGACAGTCGATGCGCGAGTCCGACTCGCACTTGGCCAGTTTCATTTTTTCACCTGACATATTTGGCTACGTCACCTCCACTGCACCCGCGCCGTCCTTCACACCTCAGTGAACTAGGTGCCGTGTCAGTGCCCTCCCATTTGTTTGATGTATAGATAGAAAATACTTTATTGCTCCAGTAAACATTAAACAGTAATAAGTACATTAGATAATTTACATAAGGTGTAAAGGCGGACTTATCCCTTACAGAGATTTCTTACAGTCAACCTTTGGCTGTTTGAGATTCGATAATAATATAGTGGAATGTAAGTAGGTAGTAGCAAAAGAGTTGAGCGTGAGAATTCAAGATAAATTAATAATAATAAGAATACTTATTAACAATACATAAAAAATCGAACCCTTGAGTTGAAGGCGGTCGGTTATTTTTGCTTGCTTTAGCACCACCGCCTTCAACTCTAGGGTTCGATTTTTATTTTTTTATTTCATACATTTTTGAAGGCGGTTTTTATATTTTTTTAAATAGTTTTTTATTTCACACTTTTTTTAGTAATTTTTATTTGCTATTAATGTACTCGGCGGAATCGCTCGGCCTTCGGCCTCGCGATTCCGCCTCGCTTTCCAATCCGATCTTGACCAAAATAATGTACTCGGCGGAATCGCTCGACCTTCGGCCTCGCGATTCCGCCTCGCTTTCCCATCCGATCTTGACCAAAAAAAAAATGGGACCACCTTGGAGCTAGACTGAACCGAACACAAATATTGCTGAACATACATAAAAAAAAAACATACAGCCGAACATTAGAACCTCCTCCTTTTTTGAAGTCGGTTAAAAAGTGCATGCTAGTTAGTTAAATACAAGCCATACATGTGTTAATACATATAAATTCTAAATATATAGAACATAATGTACAAATAAATAGACATACATACATACTTGTCCATACAAGCGGCGGGTGGCCGAGTGGTTTGCGCATAGGCTTCTCATGCGAGAGGTCATCGGTTCGAATCCCGTCGGCGTGTACCAATGAGTTTTTTCTGACGAAAAAATTTACGTGCATACCTGCTGCTTCACCATTCGGAACCGGTGTAAAACTGTAGGTCCCTTCCCTTGCCCCTTACGGTTGTTATGGTAGGCTCAAATTGTAGCCGACTGGGTTGGTACCACCGTACTGGATGTAAGATGGCCGCATAGCAGCCTCGGTTGTGTTCTCCTCTAGTCCAGTATAGCCAGCAATCCAGGGAAGTCTCCGGTATGGCACCTACCTTCTCAAAGGTGATATTGGCTGGTCGGAGCATGCGATTTGGCCCCTCCGACTCAGCCACCCATACCGGATCACATATAAAAAAAAACCAGGAATATATGTGCACATATATGTAATTTATGCATAAATATAATATGTACCTTTTAGTATTTATTTTATGTATATAACTATTTACCTATATGTTTGTGTCCATTTATTAATATTTGTATTTTTCACGCTTTACTTTTGCACTGCGTTGTCCGCCCTATCAGCTTCTCCACATCCCAAAGGTTTGTTGGTAAAGAATGCTACTTTGCATGTTTTCCTTTTTATGTTACATACATACATACATACATATAACACACACGCTGAATCCCGACAATCGGGGTAAGCAGAGTAATCGGTGTTGTGCTGCAAGAACTCTGGTAAATTACAGCACAACACCGACCACCACGTTTCGCAAAGTATTCGAACAAGATTCAATCGATCAAGCAGCAAATAAGGCACGAAGACCCACCTGCTGCATGACTCGGTGGAAGTACCGTGCCAAGGTGAGAGGTGGCGAACCCGTCGCCCTTTAGCACGGCATCTTGTCCTTATTCCTTAGTCGCCTTTTACGACATGCACGGGGAGAGATGCAGTGGGGCTATTCTTTTTAAGTACCGGGCCCACACGGTTTTTATGGTGTAGTACAATAAAGTATATAGGTTGTCCCCGGACAGGTGTAGTTCCTTTAAGGAGGCTATTCTACGCTTTGTAACAAACATAATCAGTAAAAGAAGTAGGGTTCTAGGTACACCCGTTGCGGAGATATACATTTTTAAAGTTATTGATGTAGTGTAATGTTGTAATGCTCTAATCGGGCGCGCGCGGGGCGAGGGGCAGCGGGCAGCGGGAATATGGACGGACGCGACGCGAGAGAACGCAAACAGATAGCCCGCCCCGCCCGCGTACCGCCCGCGCCCCGCTGCCCCGCCGCCGGCTGCTCCGCCCGCGTACCACCCGCCGCTAAAGGCGCACACACATTGTAGTACGCATTTAGTTTGTTAGGAAATCCTAAAATTTTAATGAAAGCACATATTAAAAAAATTATTTCACCAGTGCTTTTGTTACAAAGCGTAGAATAGCCTGCTTAAAGGAACTACACCTGTCCGGGGACACTCTGTATTTTGATTTGATTTTGATATATTTTTATTTCTTCCCTCCAGCAGACTATGCGCTAGGCGGGCGGCTGGTCACTACACAGGTCGTTAGCATCGGCTGAGTTGGCTTTTATGAATTTTCTTTCAATTTGTTTCGCATTATGTAAACGAAGTGCCATCCCCAGAGGCGGTGCGTCACCTTCCGGTTTTGCATTTTTGAATCGAATTTTGCCTTTGGTCGTTATTTTTTTATTATTTTGTGGAATATTCTCGGGAGAAATTTCCTTCAGATTTGAAGGGGGGAGAATTTAAAAATCGAGCGAAGTGCGCGCGTTTATATGGTGAATATTGTAGCTTTTGTTTGTTTAAAAATTATTATAATGCTACTTTAGTGTCTACAAAATTAAATTCCCTATACAATGACGTAAATTTTATTCCAAAATTAATATCCAGTATGGAGCTATCTCGACATTAGAAATTAAAATAAAGTCACATTCAGAAATTTTTTTGATCATAAAAAAATACTGTAAATTAAAAAAAACATTGCTTCAGTGTTTAGTACATATTATGTAGTTTAAAAAAAAAATATATTTTTTTCATATTATGTACTTCATAAAACTAAATTTTTGTTTGAAATTTCACAATTTTCGTTGTATTGCCATACGAATCCTCTTAAATACGAATTTCACGCGAGAGAAGGCGGGAAAAAAAAATTAATAAATTAGTTTAAGCGAGATTTTTTACATATTTTAGTTCTTAGTTTATTGTCTATTTAGTACCTATTTTTATTGCTGTTGAATATATCAATTCATTTCCATTTAAATAGGATTAACAATTTTTAGTACAAACCTAACTAATTTGTTTAATTTGTTTAAACAAGGTTTAGGCTTGCCCCGAGCCAGCACACTCAACGATCGGCCGTCACCCAGTCCGACGCCGCCCGGTGCGCTTAACTTCGACGATCGATCGACGACGCATAGCGCCACCGAGCCACCGACGACGACGACGCCGACAAAATATTCTTCACGAATCTCGTGAATTTTCATCTAAACACGTACGTAGTGGTGGTAATAAGAGTAGGTAGGTGCCTACTCGACTCGTACAGTATGCGAAACTAGATGTCAGAAGATACGAATGAACAAGGAGTGTGGAACGAAAACGATTCAAAATAATAGACCAGCTATAGGTTTTACCTAGAACGATAAAAAAGGTATGGAGGCCGGGTATGTCAAATGCTTGTATGAGAACTAGCGTCGCCGAGTTGCGGAGAGCGGAGTGTACTTACCGATGATAAGATATTCCACTATTGTGCACACTAAACTTGGCTGTAGTGTTGTAAACACAGAGCATGCGGGCATTTTTAACAGGTTTCTGCGAACGCAGCCGATGCCAGACTGACGGGCCAGCGCGCGACCGTCCAATGAAACAAGTATGACTTACTGAAACTTTTACTTATATCGTGTTACGCTGGCGAGGATAAGGTTCGGGGCCCATACCTTTTTTATCGTTCTAGGGTTATACATTGTAGTAAATTATTATTTTTTTATTGAAACTGACACGGTTGGCTACAACATCAACTGAATATATCGGCGCCATTTTTATTTATTTTTAGGTTTCCGTATCCCGTACCGAAGCCTATTACTAAGCCTACGCCGTCTGTCTGTCTGTCTGTCTGTCTGTCTGTCCGTCTGTCCGTCCATCTGTCCGTCCGTCTGTCTGTCCGAGGGCTGTATATCTTGAACCGTAATAGGTAGTCCGTTGAAATTTTCACAGAATGTGTGTTATTATGGCCGATATAACTACAAATACTAAAAAAAAAAATTAAAAGGTAAAAATTCATGGAGGTTCCCATAGAAGAAACCAAAAAGTTGTATGCGCGCGCGCCATCTACCGAATAGACTATGAAACATTCTAACTAATCATATGAATTTGAACTAATATGAAGCATTTCATAACACGCCATAGATGGCGTGAGTGGCGCTAACCGTGACATGGCGATACGGAACCCTCGGTGCGCGAGTTCGAATCGCACTTGGTCGGTTTTTTTTATTGAAAGCGTGACGGCCATACGGTATCTAACGACGCCAATGGACATTCGGTCGTATGCGGGGTTTGCGAATGCCATGCCGGCCTGACAGGTGCCTATTCACGCCCCTCTTGAAGCACCCGAACATGTCGACATGCCATGTTGGCTCTTTTCTATAATTTTGAATTCTCTGCCGAAGCATGTGACTGGTGGCGCGATCTATCGCCGTTACTCGCAACTACTCGCGAGTGAGTATCGTACAATGGGGATCACTAGTCTAACTGTAGACGAAACAAATAATGTTGATATTTAGTTGTATTTTTAACCGACTTCAAAAAAAGGAGGAGACTCTCAATTCGACTGTATTTTTTTTTATGTTTGTTACCTCAGGAATTTTGAAAATTCTTTTTTTATTTGAAAGCTGGTGCTTCCCGTGTGGTCCGATTTCAATTTGGTCAAGATCGGATTTGAAAGCGATTCCTCCGACTACATTAATAGCAAAAAATACTAAAAAAACTCTGAAATAAAAACTATTTAAAAAAATACAAAAACCGCCTTCAAAAATGTATGAAATAAAAAAAATCGAACCCTAGAGTTGAAGGCGGTGCTAAAGCAAGCAAAAATAACCGACCACCTTCAACTCTAGGGTTAGATTTTTTTTATTTAATACATTTTTGAAGGCGGGTTTTCAGAAGCACATTTATGAAATCGGTGTCCAGTTAGAGTTGACAAAAAAAAACGCAATATAACCTGTCTGTCTATATATTTAGTAATTTATATAATACATACAAGTATGGCTTTTATTTAAATAATATGTACTTACATTTAATAAAGCTTTTGCCCGCGGCTTCGCTCGCGTGAAATTCGTGTTTAAGAAGAAGAAAGTAAGTAAGCTCGCTACTGTACCTTTATTTCGCCGCGCGGAACAATTCGGTGATATGGAACCCTCGGTGCGCGAGTTCGACTCACACTTGTTTAAAACCGTATCTAAATCGTTCCATCCGTGAGACGTAATTTTTCTAATTATTTGATTTCTAACATAGCTGAGAGCCATCCCGGTTAAACCAGCTTTCTTATTAAAAAAAAACCGCATCAAAATCGGTACATCCGTTTGGGAGCTACAATGCCACAGACAGACACACACAGAGACACACACACAGACACGCAGACAGACGGAGCAGTCAAACTTATAACATCCCTCCTTTTGCGTCAAGGGTTAACAAAATAGACAGATCGTCGAGACTCTTCAATCGCCGGGATGCGGTCGCCAAGGCAACGGGGCAACGGGCTATAAAGGTCTTCAGAAAGGCATTGAGTGAGAGACGAGGGTTAATAGTCTCTTTGATATAGGATAGTCTCTCCTTGTAAGATTCACTCATATAGATTCGAGCAAATCGTTTGTGAAAAATCCGTTTGTCGCCTTTGAATCGTGTGATGTTCGAGTATTTATTAATCAACGCGACAGTACTCAACTCACGTATTTTGCACACGTATACTTAGTACTCAACTCACGTATTTTTAAACACTCTATTACATTTTGAGACTTTTTTGGGTTTCACCGAACACTGATTTTGTACATAATTTTTTTCTTATGTGTTAGTACCCACTAAGGAGTACTAATTTACAGTTAGTATTAATTGTGTCAGCCTCGGTAGCTCAGTGGTGCGAGCGGTCGACTGTTGTTAAGCAACCCTGAGCGCGGTCAGTACTTGGATCGGTGGCCGCACGACGACGACGTGGTGGTCGGTGTTGTTTACAAGAGCACAACTTTACCTGCAGCACAACTACCGTGCTATTTGTACCGTGTGGGGCCGGTACTTTAAAAGAATAGCCCCACTGCATCTCTCCCCGTGTATGTCGTAAAAGGCGACTAAGGGATATGACTCCCTTCTTATATTACTAGGTGGTAGGGTTAAACCCCCCCGGGTTGGTACCACCGCACTGAATGAAAGGTCGGTCGAAACGGCTATGTAAATAGTTTGTGTTTTCCGTCCAGTTCAGTGTAGCCGACACGACCGAAGGGAAGCACTGACGTGGCACCAAGTTCACCCGGTGTTATGGGCTGACATCACAGATGTTGTAGGTGATGTAGCCAACCGTGTCAGTTTCAATAAAAAAAAAAAAAAAACTACGATTACTCTGCTCAGCCCGATTGTCGGGATGTATCGTGGGGTATGTATGTATGTGAATTATGGCATTAGTTTGGTATTAGTTTTCGAGAAATTTAACAAAGCATAAAGTATCGCGGTCTATGCTCTAACCGAAGCGTGTCAATAGGTACCTAAAAGCTGATTATTTGAGGTAATTAAAGTAACTAAATATTATAAATTTCAATACAAAAATCGACTTGAAAGTATCAAGAATGCATGAATCGACAACACCATTTCAAAATCTCAATGTCGTGCAATACTTTACAAGGCCTCAGACGTTCTTTGCCCCTTAAGTAACAAAAAGGACCCTCAAAGCAAATGCATTCCGTGCAAAATGCACCTTATTTCTTAAGGAATTGAAGTCACTTTTGTTGCCAAGGTAATCTGCATGACAACGAAAGAGAAAAATGTGCCTTACAGCTTAGATGATAGAAGTGGTTTTTGTTTGTGTCACCGCGAAGATGGTGGAGTGTTGTTGCCAATACGGGAGCATTCGAGTTGCCAATCTAAAGTCGTTCCTAGGTCGTTACTCTGCACGGAGCGGCCTTAGCCCGTAACGTGGAGCGTCAGCATATGAAACCAACCATATACACCAGTGTCATGCGGTTTGTTTCAATTACCTACATGAATAATTAAAAAAACCGGTCAAGTGCGAGTCAAACTCGCGCATGTAGGTTCTCGCAACACAAAAATAAAATATATATAAAACACGTTTCTTGTATGGGGACCATCCTTTAAAATGTTAACCTTTTAAATGTTGTTATATCCGCCAAAATAACAAATATTGTGTGAAAATTTCAACCGGCTAGCTATTACGGTTCCAAATATACAGCCCTTTAAACGTTGGACAGACGACGCGTAGGGTTAGCAAACCTAAAAAAAGAAGGAGCCCTCTCAAACCGTAATTTTTTTTATTGAAGGTGCGTCCTGTATCTCCGAGCCACCTATAGAGTGTCTAACGACGCCCGTGGACATTCGGTCGTGTGCGGGGGTTTCGAACGCCATGCCGGCTTGAAAGGTGCCCATTTACGTCGCTCTTGAAGGACCCGAGACCGTTCTTGGTGGGAGGGAAATATATGGGCAGGGCAGGGCAGAGTTCCGGAGTTTACCGGTTCTGCAGAGGAAATATCTGCAGAATGGGTTGATACGCATCCTCGGCAAGTCTAGCGTGTAGGGATGCAATCCCTGCCCTGTGCGCGTGATGTAGAGGTGGAAAGGGGATGGCGAGATCGCATTTGCTGTACAGGCTAAGGGCGCTTTTTCGAGGCTCGCCACGCCTGCGGTCGGAACTCAAGTGGCGCCCAACTTCGGCAAAATCATGTCTAATTTGGGCTTATTTCGTTGAGATCAGCGTCATAAAGCAACTCTTCCCTTAGAAAGGCTTTTAGATGTAAATTTATTCTTTATTCTTTATTTATTATTCGTATGGTAGTACAGTACGCTTGAATTTGTCCTGTTTAGTTTTTACAATTGAGATAATGTTGCGAATGTGAAACAAAAACGGCACGATAAAAGGGGATGCACCGCCACGGCACCTCGTTGGAATGGCACCTGACCACCAGTTGGCACCATCTAGCAATTGGCGCGTGGTGCGGAGGTGGAAAGGGGATGGCGGGATTGCATTTGCTGTACAGGCTAAGGGCAATTTTTCGAGGCTCGCCGCGCCCGCGCTCGGAACTCAAGTGTCGCCCAACTTCGGCAAAATTATATCTAATTTGGGCTTATTTCGTTGAATCGGCGCCATAAAGCAACTCTTCCCTTACAAAGGCTTTTAGATGTAAATTTATTGACAAAATGTTGCGAATCTGAAACAAAAACGGCACGATAAAAAGGGATGCACCGCCACGGCACCTAGTTGGTATAGCACCTGATCACCAGCTGGCACCATCTAGCCATTATGCGCATGGTGCGGAGGTGGAAAAGGGACGGCGAGATCGCATTTGCTGTACAGGCTAAGGGCGCTTTCTCGAGGCTCGCCGCGCCCGCGGTCGTAACTCAAGTGGCGCCCAACTTGGGCAAAATTATGTCTAATTTGGGCCTGTTTCGTTGAGATCGGCGCCATAAAGCAACTCTTCCCTTAGAAAAGCTTTTAGATGTAAATTTATTGATAAAATGTTGCGAATCTAAAACAAACCAAAAAACCGTCCAAGTGCGAGTCGAACTCGCGCACCGAGGGTTCCGTATCGCCATGTCATGGTCAGCGCCACTCACGGCGCCACCCATCTATGGCGTGTTTTATGAAATGCTTCATATTAGTTAAAATTCGTGATTAGTTAAAATGCTTCATACTCTTTTCGGTAGTTGGCGCGCATACACTTTCTAGTTTCTTACATGGGGATCCCCATGATTTTTTACGTTTTCTTATTTTTATTATTTGTTAATATATCGGCCATAATAACACATATTTTGTGAAAATGTCAACGGGCTACGTATTACGGTTCCAGAGATACAGCCCTCGGACAGACGACGGACAGAGAGACAGACAGACGGCGTAGGTTTAGTAACAGGGTCCCGTCCGACGGATACAGAACCCTAAAAATGGAACGATAAAAGGGATGCACCGACACGCATGACACCTGACCGCCAGCTTGCACCATCTAGCCATTATTTCTCAGTTCTGTGATGCACCCTGTAACCTGCCTGTCTAATCGGTCTAACTGATGACCCGTTTCCATGCACGCCCAGTTGTCGCTGCGGTCAAAATAGCATTAAGCTAGAAACTCATTGGGCCCACGTACGCCACACACGCGAATCTGGGCGCGTCGCTCTCCATACATTTTATATTGAAGAGTTCACCACGCAGTTTCATTGCGCCCACGCCACCCTACGCCTACGCGACACACTGCGTGCTGCACTCTTCCATATAAAATGTATGGAGACCGACGCGCCCACGTACGCGTGCGTAGCGTACGTGGGCCCAATGAGTTTCTAGCTTTACTCTACTAACCGCAGTTATGCAGTCACGCACGCTACAGAATGGAATCTTCATTTGTTTTTAACCTTAGACGCAAAACACGGAGGGGTGTTATAAGTTTGAGGTGTGTGTGTGTATATGTGAGGGTATGTATGTGTGTGTCGTAGCTCCCAAACGGATGGACCGATTTGGATGCGGTTTTTTTTATTAGGAAGCTATGTTTGTAATCAAGAAATCAATAATTAATTAAGTAATGAAAATGAAGGGAAGCACTGACATGGCACGATATATTAGGTGATGTAGCCAACTGTGTCAGTTTCCATAAAAAAAAACCGGATGGTCTCATTCTGAAGCTAGACAAGCTTTATTTGCTGCCGGTAACTGTATTGTACGTACTGAAACTGTGAACGCAAGTGTGAAAGAGTGGGGCGTACATACAGTTCAGTCATTATAGATTTTGACCCGTGAATAATTACTTCTTGGATTTTTTTTTCGTAGGTCCCTCGGGGGGCTCACTGGGAGTGTAAATTCAAAAAGTAGACTGAATCAGGCTCCTGCGTATATTCGAAAAACGGTTAAAAAAAACCGGTTTTCTTGAATAACTCGGCCATTTTTGATTTTACAGTAAAACCGTAAGGACAAAAATTTTAGGAAATTTGATTCTCTACAAGTTTGGTCCTCACAATTTTTCTTCTAGGATCGATATTTTGGAAATTAAATTTGAAAAAAGCGACAAATTCAAAATATTCCACGTTTTACGGCATGAATGAAGAGAAACAAAGTTGTAGAGAATCAAATTCTGAACAGTTTTGGTTCCCACCTTTTTTTCCCCAAAATCGATATTTTGGAAATTAAACTTAATTAATTAATTACCCATTAATTAATTACAACTTAATTAATTACCCATTTCAGGTAGTAGGACTTGTTTCACCAGTGTGTCCCAGACGCTGGCGGCACTGGGTATAGGCAGCTGTGCGAACAAAAGGAGTGGCGGTCATAGCGTCCTTTATATACCTAACCTGAAACGAGTTTACGCTCTGTCTCCAAGGTTGGAACCAAAATTGTTCAGAATTTGATTCTCTACAAGTTTGTTTCTCTTCATTTATGCCGTAAAACGTGGAATATGGGAGATAATGATAATATTTTGAATTTGTCGCGTTTTTCAGGTTTAATTTCCAAAATATCGATTTTGGGGGAAAAAAGGTGGGAACCAAAATTGTTCAGAATTTGATTCTCTACAAGTTAAGTCCTCTTCATTTATGCCGTAAAGTTGAAAATAAACGAGATGATGAAAATATTTTGAATTTGTCGCTTTTTTTCAAATTTAATTTCCAAAATATCGATCCTAGAAGAAAAATTGTGAGGACCAAACTTGTAGAGAATCAAATTTCCTACAATTTTTGTCGTTACGGTTTTACTGTAAAATAAAAAATGGCAGAGTTATTCAAGAAAAACCGTTTTTTTTAAACCGTTTTTCGAATACACGTAGGAGCCTGATTCAGTCTACTTTTTGAATTTACACTCCCAGTGACCCCCCGAGGGACCTACGATAAAAAAATCCAAGAACTAATTATTCACGGGTAGGGTCGGTTTTTTGGATATAATGACTGGGCTAATAGTACCTACTGCAATCGGTATCATTCAGCGTCACAGTGAAATCTGTGAAATTCAGCGTCACAGTGAAATCTGTGAAATTCAGCGTCACAGTGAAATCGGTGAAATTCAGCGTCACAGTGAAATCTGTGAAATTCAGCGTCACAGGGAAATCTGTGAAATTCAGCGTCACAGTGAAATCTGTGACATTCAGCGTCACAGTGAAATCTGTAAAATTCAGCGTCACGGTGAAATCTGTTAAATTCAGCGTCACGGTGAACTCTGTGAAATTCAGCATCACAGTGGAATCTGTAAAATTCAGCGTCACAGTGAAATCTGTGAAATTCAGCGTCACAGTGAAATCTGTGAAAGAGTGCGGCGTACATACATAGTACTGCAATCGGTATCATTCAGCGTCACAGTGAAATCTCCGAGGCCAGAAGGGTTGTCGCAATAAATCTTCCTTTCGGACTCGCCGCCGCCGGGCCGACCGCGACACCGCTGCACTCACTGGAGAAGGCTTGCAAGGAAAGCTGTAGAGGATGGCTATTAAGGAGTTAGTTCCTACGAGCCCTTCAAAATCAAATCAAAATCAAAAATTTTTCTTTATTAACATAACACATGATATACTTAAACAATTTAATACAAACAATTTAATGACAATTTTTAAAATATTATGCTAGTATTAATCTCTTCCGTCTAAACTAACCTACACGGTTGTCATATAGACGGTTGTTAGCCGACTTAAAAAAAAAGGAGGAGGTTCTCAATTCAACTGTATTTTTTTTATGTTTGTTACGACTTTCGACTGTGTGAACCGATTTTGATGATTCTTATTTTATTTGAAAGCTGGTGCTTCCCGTGTGGTCCTATTTCAATTTGTTCAAGATCGGATTGGAAAGCGAGGCAGAATCGCGAGGCCGAAGGCCGACCGATTCCGCCGAGCACATTAATAGCAAAAAATTACTAAAGAAAAACTGAGAAATAAAAAACTATATAAAAATTTTTAAAACCGCCTTCAAAAACGTATGAAATAAAAAAAAAATCGAACCCTAGAGTTGAAGGCGGTGCTAAAGCAAGCAAAAATGATGCATGAAAGAAAACATGAGTGGATGATATGCTTTGTGATTTGTGTAGCCTTCTTTAGAACCGCCTTCAACTCTAGGGTTCGATTTTTTTTATCATTTTGTGTTACTAAACTTCCCACTGAAAATATAGTTGAAATAATCCTATAATGCACAGTCACTAACTGTCAGTTCCCTGCAAGGCCTTCAATTGTATGATGAAATGAGGAGCAGACAATTATGCTTATAAATGTTGTAAATAAAAAAAAAATCCGGCCAAGTGCGAGTCGAACTCGCGCACGAGGGTTCCGTATCGCCATGTCACGGTCAGCGCCACTCACGTCATCTATGGCGTGTTTTGTGAAATGCTTCATATTAGTTAAAATTCATGATTAATTAAAATGCTTCATACTGTTTTCGGCAGATGGCGCGCATACACTTTTTAGTTTCTTGTATGGGGACCCCCCTGAATTTTTTACTTTGTCTTATTTTTATTATTTGTTGTTATATCGGCCATAATAACACATATTCTGTGAAAATTTCAACGGGCTACCTATTACGGTTCAAGACATACAGTCCTCGGACAGACAGACTTGCGCAAGGATGTGGGTAGGGGTTTCATAGAGTCCAAAGCGTCACTTCGCTCTAGGAAATTAGGCGTCCTTTACCGCAGCAGACGGTTCTTCTCACCGGCGCGGCGCAACTCCTTATGCTATATAAAGCGCAAGTTCGCCCGGTAATGGAGTACTGTAGCCATCTGTGGGGTGGATGCCCTCTTTACTTATTGGCGTCCTTGGACTCTATCCAGCGCCGTGCTATCCGTCTAATTGGTGATCCCAAGCTCACGGAGGTACTTGTATCATTGGGCCACAGGCGAACAATAGGTTCTCTTAGCCTGTTTTATAGGTACTACCATGCGTTGCTATGATGAATTGGCTTCCCTCATCTCTCCAGCCCCCATCCGTCTCCGCCACACCCGCCCGACTCGCTCGGAACATCCATATGTTGTTGACACCCAACTTCTAAGAACACATCGTTTTTCGAAATCTTTCCTGTGTCGAACGGCGAAAATATGGAACGGTCTTCCGGTGAGTGTGTTACCCACCACCAATATGGGAATCTTCAAGAGGCGTGTCAATAAATTAGCCGAAAACCTTTTTGTCCGCCTCATAGCCGGCATGGCGCCTCTCTGAGCGTGGATTCGTGAGGAATGGTGTTATTGGCTGTGTTTGATCGTCCGTTGAAGTATTGGGCACAGACACACGCGCCGACTGTCTATAAAAAAGATGGACAGACAGACAGACAGACAGACAGACAGACAGACAGACAGACAGACAGACAGACAGACAGACAGACAGACAGACAGACAGACAGACAGACAGACGGACGGACGGCGTAGGCTTAGTAATAGGGTCCCGTACGACGGATACGTAACCCTAAAAACAAACTTCACAAGTCACAGTTTTTTTTATAAGGTATAAGGTATACTTATAAGGTATAAGTATTATATTAAAGTAACTTACAATAAAGCGGTCTAAAATTTTCGTCGCGATCAGTCAGTCAGTCAGTCAGTCAGCGTGTAAGCGTCCACTGCTGGACATACGCCTCTCCAATTTTCCTCCAGTCCTCCCGGCCTTCAGCGGTACGGAACCACTGCTTTCCGCCGACGTACTTGATGTCGTCGTCCCACCTGGCGGGTGGTCTTCCCACACTCCGTTTTCCTGTCCACGGCCGTGTAGGACACGGTTACTCCAGCGGTCGTCGTCTCTTCGGCTGACGTGCCCAGCCCATTGCCACTTGAGCTTAGCCACCCGGTATCCAATATCGACTACTTTGGTGCGTCGGCGGATTGCCTCGTTACGCACCATATCACGTAGCGTTATTCCCAGCATGGCTCACTCCATTGCTCGCTGGGCAACTTTCAACCTTTGGACAACATCGTCGTCGCGATCAAAAGCTAGTACAATACTAAAGGGGGAAGCACTGACATGGCACCTAGTTCACCCGGTGTTATGGGCTGACATCACGGACGTTGTAGGTGATGTAGCCAACCGTGTCAGTTTCCATAAAAAAAAAAAATCTAGGCCTCTCAGGCAGGAATTGACTTTTTTAGGCCAAAAGGCCTTCGATAATAGCGAAGTTTTGAACAAAAGCGTACGTGTCCATACAGAGCCAGCGCACACCAGCCCCCGGGGGACTTCGAGCTGACTCGGCTGTATAGTGAACCCAAAGGGGCGGATCTAGCGTTTAATTCTGAGGGGGCACAATTCTTTCGAAATTTACAACATAACTATACGTTTATATTTGAATACGCCCTAAAAGTAATTTTCAATGTACCCGAAGGTCATACATACATATCACACACGCAGAATCCCGACAATCGGGGTAAGCAGAGTAATCGGTGTTGTGCTGCAAGAACTCTGGTAAATTACAGCACAACACCGATCGCCACGTTTCGCAAAGTATTCGAACAAGATTAAATCGATCAAGCAGCAAGTATGGCACGAAGACCCACCTGCTGCGTGACTCGGTGGAAGTACCGTGCCAAGGTGAGAGGTGGCGAGCCTGTCGCCCTTTAGCACGGCATCTTGTCCTTATCCCTTAGTCGCCTTTTACGACATGCATGGGGTGAGATGCAGTGGGGATATTCTTTTTAAGTACCGGCCCCACACGGTACCCGGCCCCACACGGTCATGTAATGCATGAGATCTGTGAATTTTTTATTGTAAAACAAAACGTTTCATTTGATTTTATTTTTATTTTTTTAACACAACCGAACTGGGTGGCTGTGCTCGAAGTCAGAGCCTCGGGCACGTTCGATTTCACTCCAGAGGAGGTGCCAGTCCGGCTTGAAGTCCCCATTGTCTACGAAAGTACTAAGTCTAAAATGTCGAAAAACAAATTGGGAATATAGGGCATTTCTTAAAGATTACAGAAAAACGGGGGGATGCGATGGCCCCTCCACATTGCCCCTCTAGATCCGCTCTCATCCCCTGCTCCACGACGAAGGGGGAAAGGGCGGCGCTGCAGGGCACGACAGTAAAACCAGCGCTCGTGTCCCAAAATATATGAAAAAAAAATCTCGTCGCGGACCGCCGCCGCCCCCCCCCCCCCCCCCCCCCCCCCTTCGCGAGCCGGACACCCAAGATAAGCATTTTGCGGAAAAAGGGGAGCAATGTTAAAGTTATGGGTTTTCGAACATGGGAATCTGAAGAAAGAAAATTATTTTATGAAAACAAACGCTTGGCTACATCACCTATTACATCCGTGATGTCAGCCCGTACCACCTTGGCGAACTAGGTGCCATGTCAGTGCTTTCCTTCGGTCGTGCCGGATACACTGAACTTGACGAAAAACTCGAACTATTTATGTACATAGCCGTCTCAACCGACCTTTCATTCAGTGCGCTGGTTTCGACCCGAGCGGGTTAAACCCTACCTAAACTATAGTAAGGTAAGAAGGCATCTTTCTAGGTGGTAGGTTTTAACCAGCCCGGGTTGTCACCACCGCACTGAATGAAAGGTCGGATGTAGCGGCTGTGTAAATAGTTCATGTTTTTTGTCCAGTTAATGTAGCCGGCACGGCCGAAGGGAAGCACTGACATGGCACCTAGTTTTCCACGTTTTATGGGCTGACAACACGGAGGATGCAGTAGGTGATGTAGCCAACCATCAATCCAACAATCCAATAAAACGAACGAGTGATAAACAATCGGTCAGATATAAAACAATAAAATGATAATTCAAAACGATCGTAAAAGCCAAACAGAAAACGCACATGGAATTACAAGAATCCATAAAGTAACATAAAATATTTCCCCAATAGTAAAACTGTTACGTTCGGATCATGCAAATGCAAGACATCAAAATCTCACCAGCGCGCTCGTAAAACTACCCTCCGCATCGGTAGAAACATGTCGGAGGCACCGAACTAAATATATTACTAGAAGTGGCAAAGGGGCTCCATCCATTCCTCCCTCCCGGCCTTCAGCGATGACTGACTGACTTTGACTTCAACGTACTTAATGTCGTCGTCCCACCTGGCGGGTGGTCTTCACACGATCCGTATAAAAAGTATAGGTTTTTTTTCTTACGGATAGTAGGTGTCGAGCGATGCCCATGGATATTTTGTGATGCACGGGGATTGCGATTTTTTTTGTTGGTAATCCAGTATGGGTGACTGAATCGCTCCGAAAAGACAATATCACCTCCGAGAAGGTAGGTGCCATACCGGAGACTTCCCTTTGGATTGCTGGCTATACTGGACTGGAGGAGAACCCAACCGAGGTTGCTATGCGGCCATCTTACGAGTACATTCAGTACGCTGGTAGGTACCAAACCAGTCGGCTACAATTTAAGCCTACCACCTAGTAAGGGAATGCAATGCAGGCCTGACAGGAGCCTTTTCACCCCTCTTTTGAAAAACCGCAGGCTGTACTTGGGATGAAATTGATGGCCAGGGAGTGCGTTCCACATTTTCCCGGTTCTATGAATAAAATACCTACAAAAACCTGTTGGAGCGCATCCGTGGTAGGTCGTTTGAATAGGGGCGCAGCCCCTGCCCAGTACGCGTAGTGCGGATGTGGAATGGGGACGCCTCCGAACACTACCCACGAAATAGACGATAGAACACACTTTTTAATGAGCCGACATCCCTACGGAGCTGCAGTGGTTCTAAGTCGCGGGACACCATAGAGTTAACCACGGTACGACGCTGGATTGAGTCTAGCGGCGCAAGCTGGTATTTAGCTGAGCCATCCACTTGTGCCGAGCAGTATTCCAATCAGGACCTAACCTGTGTTTTACACAACGTCCGGTTTTGGCGTGAAGAACTTTGTTCAGTACGCCCAGCTACAATTTTTTTTTAAATTCTGCACTCACAAATAATATCGACCTTACGAATATTCCTGCAAGACCCTTTTACTAAGCTTACGCCGTCTGTCTGTCAGTCCGAGGGATGTATCTCTTGAACCGTAATAGGTAGCCCGTTGAAATTTTCACAGAATATATGGCCGATTTAAACAACAAATAATAAAAATAAGAGAAAGTAAAAAAATCACGGGGTCCCCATACAAGAAACTAAAAAGTGTATGCGCGCCATCTACCGAAAACAGTAGCGCTGACCATGACATGGCGATACGGAACCCTCGGTGCGCGAGGGTTTTTTGAGGACGCACACTATACCTACCTTAAGAAAAAACTTACCACCTCGTCAATGTTATAGGTAGGTACTTTTTTTGCCCCAAAACCACCAAAACACATACGCATACCATTTGCGCCACTTTATCAGCACACATCGTTACAGCTAACGATACTAGAGGGAGCCACTATCGCCAAAATTAGGAGCACGGCTTGGATGCAAGCATGTAGAGAAGGTATTGTCATACATTGTATAAACTTGCAAGCATTTTACCTTTTGGTGTCAATATTTGGTCGGCAATTCGGCATGCAGTAAATTTTTTAATGTAATCCGGTCAACGAGGAATAATTAATAAGATGTTTTTTTTATGGAAACTGACACGGTTGGCTACATCACCTACAACGTCCGTGATGTCAGCCCATAACACCGGGTGAACTAGGTGCCATGTCAGTGCTTCCCCCTTTGATCGTGCCGGCTACACTGAACTGGTCGGAAAACACAAACTATTTATATAGCCATTTCGACCGACATTTCATTCAGTGCGGTGGTACCAACCCGGGCGGGTTAAACCCTACCACGAAAGAAGTATAGGAGGGAAGGGACCTACAGTTTCACGAGGAATCCGAACCTCGGTCAGCCTCCAACGGTCAGCGGTCACCCATCCAAGTACTGACCGCAGCCAGCGTTGCTTAACATTCAATAGCACAGTTGACTGTCTGCACCACTGAGTTATCGAGGCTCACTAGAGCTACCGCTACGAAGAAAGATACAGAGAAACAAAGATATATTACGTACTAGATAAATCACTCGGCCAACTAACATGTTTCACCGAGTTGCGGTTCACGATCCTCTTAGTCGAGCGCGAGAGGCCGCAGGTCGCAGTCGTCGCCTGCCTGCTGCGATCGCGCCTCGCCTACTTTAAACTAATACATTTGTCGATGCGAAGGTGCGATGGCGAATCTGGAGATAAAGTGTTAGAATGAAAAGACAATATGCACACCGACGCATGAGTGCGATCGTTCTCCCTACCCCTTGCCTCTCTCCCGCACGCTTCCCGCCCCGCGCGAGCCCCCCACACCGGACGCCAGACCGTCTCCCACACGCTTCCCGCCCCGCGCGCGCTCCCCTCTTCCGCTCGACTCTGCGCTTCGCCTCTCCGCTACCTTACCCCATACCTCAGCCGCTGGAACACCGCTTCTCTGTATATTTGTTCGGAGCGATAAATCTATGTAATATTTCATCTAAGCAGCGAAACGTCCCATCAGCTGAGGTATGAGGTAAGGTAGCGGTGAGGCGGAGCGCAGAGTCGAGCGGTAGAGGGGAGCGACAACGCCAGCCAAGGCCAACCAAACATGTCACAACCTGTGCATTGAAATACAAAGGAGTATGCGCGATGCGCGCAAGCGGTGGTCCGTGCGACGAGTTCGCCCGCTCGCGATTGGCTAGTCTCGATGTGTCCCAATTTTAAAATTAATGTTTAGGGCTTTTAACAATGATTTGTTAATATCAGCCCCACAGTACTCATCTTCCCTATTACTTAGGGCCCAGAATCCCTAATATAGATAGATAACGCTCAACGAAATTCAACGCAACGAAATTAAATCCCTCTCACATGGGCTCGCCAACAGTTTATGTATACTAAAAACATTTCGTTTAACTATTTGATTTGTTTGTTTTTGTTTACGTTTTTTTGTGTTGTGAATAGATAGAAAAAAAAACTGTTTTAAACATAAGAAACATTAATAATGTAATATACCTATATCAACTCTTATTTATACTATAGGTACATACTTTACACATTACAGGAATTTATTGTAATAATATTATTAAAAACATAAAAAAAGAAAACACCAGAGTATAAGCAAATTAATAATTGAATTAAAATAAAAAGCTCCTCCATAGGGACTGTGAGCGCAGTTCCAAGTGTGTAAGCATTATGTTCTAATCCAACTCTACACGTAAAATAAAAAAAAAAAACTGTACTACCCGCTGTCCTCTGCGGCACAGTCTACTGACTAGTGCACAGAGGACAGTACATACTTTTGATGCTATTGTACCTTGTAAATTCCACTTTTATTGTATTTATTGTACCTTAAAATATTTCATTGACAAGTTTATTACTACATTAAATAATTAACGCTAAATTAAGTAGATAGTAGTAGTATTAGGTAAGTGTAGGTAGTGGTAATCTATATAAGCAAAAATGATAGCTTAATTGTTTTTGTCTTTTATCTGGTTCTGTACAGCCCTTGTCATTGTTTGTCATTTTTTTTATTGTTTTTCACTGTTACATTTTACACCATAGTTTCCATTCGAAAGTACGAATTCAAGTGCAAAATTTATTTGCCTACGATCGATAATAAAAAACCAAACCAAACCATACATTTTAAGTGTAGTATTATAGAATAATTGTTTTTTATGAATAAATATATCTCGATGTCGTGCATTACATTTGGACTAGACAAAATATAGGTGAGTTCACGAGACGTTGGCTCCTCTAGGTATGAATTTCTATGGGCCGCGGGCGGTGCGCGGAGTGCGGACGGACGCATACTTCAGCGCACAGTGGGGCGGAGCGCCGCGTGTCGTGGCAAAAAGATTTATTTGTGCGCGGAGAATTTTGGCGCTATGTACGGTGAGACGTGATTAAGGCCTAATGGTGTTTTAATGGTTACTGCGGTCGCAATGTGCAGTGGTTATTTACTGCCGGTTATTGGATGATACCGGCAATCCGGCCGCCCGTTTCTATGCATGTTCATTCATAAAACTCAGTGATAACACGGCTTGTCGGCATGTATAATAGGGATTTTAGCAAACTTGACCTTTCACGTAAAAGAAAATCCACAGATCTCGTGCCTCTCGCGACCTTCGGGTACATTGAAAATGAACATAGGCAAAAACGTATTTTTTGTTTAACGATTTGTCTTCTTAATTCAATATTAACATACTTATAACCAAACGAATTAACAGATCTAACTTACTAAAGTAACAAATTAATAAATATCAAATATAAAAATATTATATAGCTCTAGTACACGAAACTCACTAGTATAGGCGCGCGCCGCGCGCCGCGAAAACTCCGCCGCATAAAGGTAAAGCTTTCTCCAACCCCATTACAGATAGCGAGGTTCCTTTTTTTGCAAACTGTAGCCCAACTCAATACCCCGAGTGCTTTTTTTATTTTTTCGATATCGCTTTTCGTTTTCGAGATATCGTCGATTCAAGTTGAGAAGTCGCAAAATAATCACGTAATTTTTGGTCATTTTTGCACTTTTTCGAAAAATTTTTGACTTTTTCACACATTTTTCACCACTTTTACACCATCTTGTAGATCTCGTCAAGACACGTCTTTGATACCCCATTGACCCACGTAGCCCCAAAATTGACGACGCCAGAGCGATGCGCACTTTCGCTGAAAACGCCCCCCTACCAACGCGATCGAAAAAACATTTCCAATGTTAAAAAATACAATAACACACATACACACACATTGTGGAAATATGTATCTAAAAAAAATGTCTTAAAAAACATTGCACCGACTTCAAAAAACAATTAAAACTTGAAGTGTTGAATAATATTTTGATTCTTATTCGGACCCTTGAGTTCAAGGCGGTACAAATTTCACACCTGAAAATATATAGACGGACCCCTATTGTGCTTTTGTATCGCCTTCAACTCAAGGGTCCGAATATGAATCAAAATATTATTAAACACTTTTAAGTTCTAGTTGTTTTTTGAAGTCGGTGCAATGTTTTTTAAAACAGCTTTTTTCAAATTCAAATGGGAGCAACTTCGAGGTATACCCTATCCAATAAACAAATTATCATCAAAATCGGACTAATCTGAAAAAAGTTATGCTGGTCATACATTAAAAATAATAAAACATATACGTCGGCTTTAGAACCTCCTCCTTTTTGCTTTCGTCGCGTCGGTTAAAAAATTGTAATTTAAACTTAAGGGCAATGGTGTACTCTGTTTTTTTTGTTTTCAAAATATGTTGTATCCCTACGCCGCCGTTGATCATCTGAAGAAAATGTAATAAAAATAAAATACGAGCTAGAGTGTACACTTACGGGTTATAGAAATTCACTCTTACGGCACTGAAAATACGTTCCGTTATAAAAAAAATAGGGCTAAAATTTTATTATCTGCGTCAGTGTGAAGACATTATTAAAAAAGTTTTTATTTAAGCCTGAATGGAAAAGTATATACATACTTATTTATTACATAATCTCTAGTTCTAAAACCTTTTAAGCCTTAGAATAAATTGTATGTTAGATTTCAGTATAACTTTAGGACGGTTTCACAAGTTACTTTTAACAAGACATATTATATATTTTTTGTAATAAACTTATACTTAATACTGTTGTTGACGTGATATATTTAAGTATCAAAATTAACGATGACAATACACAGCAAATGTTGTTGGTAATAATAAATAGGCAAAGTGGACAGATTCCTAATCCTAAGAAGTTTCTACGGGGGGCGGGCGACCGTGTAACTTACGTCAAACAAAATATGAATATCCTTATAACTCGAGAACCACTTTACAGAATTACGTACGGTTTTTACTGTTACATTCTGTGACTTCTCAAGATTATAGGTTGTAAATCATTAAGTCATCGGCGCTGCGGCGGCCTGAGTTGTGAGCAAAAAGTCACGTAAAGTGCAACAGATGGGCAAAAATTACAAAACAAAAAAAACACATTTTCACCTCAAGCGTCCCACTGTGCAGCGGCCGTCAGGTGCCACTTAACATCACAGTATGCCATTTGTCACGGCCGCGGCCATTTGTATTCATGGGGCCCCCCGCGCCTTCGCGGCGCGGCGCTGCGGGGAGGAGAGCTTCTCCTTTCATAAGTTGGGGCAGTTTAAGATTTTTTTGGCCTTGCCCGTTGTTAGGTCTCAACTTTCGTGCGGTCACGGCGCTCTTGAAGGACCCGAGACTGTACTTGGGGGGAAATATATGGGCAGGTAGAGCGTTGCAGAGTTTACCGGTTCTGTAGAGGAAAGATCTGCAGAACTCCCCATGGAATAATCGATAGAACACCCGTTTAGCAGTATGTCAGTAACAGTCTGTCTGTCCATCCGTCTGTCCAACGATTCATAACAAATAAATTCAAAAGTACACACTCACACACGCATAGACACCCTCACATGCACGCACGCACCATCACACATACAGACAACCTGTCCAAATATGTATCTAAAAAATTACAATTACAAGCCATGTAATTGTAATTGTCGGTCGGGCGACTGCAGTTGTTACGCAACGGCGCCGAGCGAGCGCGGTCAGTACTTGGATGGGTGACCGCTCGACCGTTGGAGGCTGACCGCGGTTCTGATTCCACTTTAAACTGTAGGTCCCTTCCGTTCTTACCTTACTAGGCGGTAGGGTTTATCCCGGCTGGGTCGGTACCACCGCGCTGAATGAAATGTCATCGGTCGAAACTGCTATGTAAATAGTTCGTGCTTTCCGTCCAGTTCAGCGTAGCCGTCATGAAATGAAGAGAAGCACTGACACGGCACCTAGTTCACCAAGGTGTTATGGGCTGACATCACGGGTGTTGAAGGCAATGTAGCCAACCGTGTCAGTTTCTATCTTCTAATTTAGAAAGAAAGGTGATGGTAATAATATAAAAAAACCTAATAAAAATTTCCTTTAGAAATCTAGAATGTGAGAAAAAAAAAAACAATTTAAAGAGACCTCAACATTTAGCAGTAATTAAGGCGAATACCTAACATTGCTAACGAGAGCGCGTCTACAGCAGTGACCGAAATTATTCCATTAAGGCGACTTCTCTAACTAGATTTTTGACATTGAAAATGTATTTTTGATCGCTTCAGTATAGTCCCCGATTTCCAGCGACAGTGCAAATTCGCCCTGGTGTCTTGGTTTTAAGGCTACGTAATATTTAGGATGTCAAATGACGCGTATCGACGAGGCCTACAAGATGGTGAAAAAAAGTGTGCGAGTTTTTGAGAAAATCGCAAAAACCGCTTAAAATAGCCGTTTTTAGGGGGTTTAAAAAGGGAACTTTTAAACATATTTATAAATATATATTTTCAACTTTTATATTTCTGTTTTGTAGATTTACTCAATATACGAGTATTTTAAAATTGGACAATTTGTGAGTTATGATTTTTTTTATTTTGCCTTACGCGAGTCGTCTTTATCTTGCAGTGTGAGTAGTTAAAATGGTTTTCGTGTATGCATATACTTGAAAATTAAGAATTTTAATTTTTTAATTTAATTATTTTTATTTTTGAAAAAAACTACATATTGCTTATATTTGAATACGGCCTAAAAGTCATTTTCAATGTACCCGAAGGTCATGTAATGCATGAGATCTGTGACCCGTGAACCCGGGCGGGTTAAACCCTACCACCTAGTAAGGTAAGAAGGGAAAGGGTCTATAGTTTTACGTGGAATCCGAACCGCGGTCAGCTTCCAACGGTCGAGCGGTCACCCATCCAAGTACTGACCGCGCTCAGGGTAAAGTGGTGGACAAACAGGAAGTGTCCACCACTTTGCTTGCCAACGCGCCTTGTAACCGCGCGGCGCGCGTCATCCTTATCCTTCCTTACCTTTAATAAAATCCAACGTCTGCTTTCTGTCTGTCTGTATGACCTTTAATAAAGTCCAACGTCTCCTTTCTGTCTGTCTGTATGTATGTATGTCTGTCTGTCCGCTTAAAACTCGAGAACCACTGAACTGATTTTAATAAAGAAAAATTCTACGGATAGCTTGATTCTTCCCATCAATTACAGGCTACATACTATCACGCTAAATGGCTTATGAGGTTAGCAGAGAAGTCAAATATGAGAGCGGGCGGAGCCGCGGGCACAGCTAGTCCCTCATTTATATGGCGTTTCTTGTTTATCGGCGCCGCATAGGGCGAGATAAATTTCTTTACTTTTGCATGTTTGAGAAAACAAATAAATTGATTTGAGCACGTTTTTATGACAGAAACTTTAAAATGAGAATCAACTTTGAGAGAGCTCTCCTCTTAAGTTACACAGCTTACCACCCAAAGCCGACTGCTCGAAGCCATCCAAACTAATTTTAAACGTGAAACGATTTACAAACTTAATGGGAATTTACTAGCGCGGTGAAATTGAGAATTTTAAGGAATCCTAGTCTGTTATTTTTTTATTTTATTTTATTTTATTTTATTTATTTGGCCAAAACAAACAGAAACAACAAACAAGAAAATACAGAAATATACAAACAATAATTAAGTTTGCCTCCAGCATCGTTAGGCACCTATTATACTTATCGATATATAACGTGGCAAACAGTACATTTAATGAAGATGAAATACAGAGGAAATACGACACATAACTTAAATAATAATCAAATACAGGGAGAAGACGAACCTTAACAAAGTAACAGAAAGTGACATACCATATTGCTTTCGTAACTAACATATTACGAATAGTTTTACATTTGAAGTGGTTTATACACATGCAGAAACTATGTACACAAATAGTTGTAGGAATACGGATTGGATTTTAGAAATTTTGGGAGTTCCTTACTAAAACACATACCTATATAGGGTCTTTCCATAATAACTGTAAATATTTTGGCATGGACCCATCATAATAAACATTACCCAACTAATATTATGGTGCTAAGACAGGCGTTATAAGAGCTGTTTAATAGTTATTTGTGAGGCTGAAGTGGTATATTGGTGTTAAAAATTTGTGTTATAGCAGAAGAGTGCTCTAGCTGTCTTGTAACCCCGAAAGAGGCCCATTCTTATTCTTTATTATTATTTTTTCCGAGATTTTTTCTTTATTATTATTCCTTTATTAACACATATATTTACAATAATTTTACATATAATAAACTATACCTAAAATATACAAAATTTATATATAAAATTATTATAAAATAAATGGAGTTTCCACCACCGGCGGCGGGGCGAGCCCAAGCTACCGATGGTCGGGTCCCAAAGAGAGGAACCTCCGGAGGATGCGTGCAGTGTCGAGCAGGGCTGCCTTCTGGATCTGGCCCTTGACCCAACCACTCGCGAGAGGCGAGAGCCTCTCAAGGTGGTCGTCGAGGCTCTTCGCTATCAGCCCATGCGACTATGGGCACAACGATAGTCGAGTCGACGGGCCACATTTTGGTAACCTCGTGCTGCAGATCCAGATATTTTAACATCTTCTCTGCTTCCTTACTTACGAGGATTATTATTATCTTTATCATTATTATTCTTCCCGTTAAGGTTCTTTAGTGACTTTACAATAGCGTTAGAAAGTGTACCGTTTTGTACCGTGTGGGGCCGGTACTTTGAAAGAATAGCTCACTGCATCTCTCCTCGTGTATGTCGTAAAAGGCGACTAAGGGATATGTCTCCCTTCTTATATTACTAGGTGATACCACCGCACTGAATGAATGGTCCACAGAACAACGATCGGGCCACACAGCCCGCGCCCGGCCCCCCAAGGAGGGCGACAAGACCGGACTTTTTTGCTCTGTCGAAGGGTCGGTCGAAACGGCTATGTAAATAGTTTGTGTTTTCCGTCCAGTTCAGTGTAGCCGGCACGACCGAAGGGAAGCACTGACATGGCAACTAGTTCATCCGCTGTTATGGGTTGACATCACGGATGTTGTAGGTGATGTAGCCAACCGTGTCAGTTTCCATAAAAAAAAGGCTTACGTACGGGGTACGGGAACCTAAAAATGAGATTACATTATAGATAAGTACATTCCTAATAATCTTTTACATGATACATGTCTAATATCTACCTTCATACCATCAAACGATTCCCATATAAAAGCCGACAGATTAGAATATAATCAATTGATAATTATCGAAACTGTTTCCAATTCCAAATTCAAACCGATTCGAAAAGGCGCCATTTTGAATGTGCGCTCATAAAGGTCGTAATCGACAAAGTTACGCGAAAAGGTAACAGTAAGGTTGGGTTTGAATCTAGCCCTAACGTTTTAAACCCTTTTAACGGCTAAGCCGAATGTCCCTTTTATTGACGTCTGTGTGGCCTGGTTATGACATATGTCAATCTCTACATTTAGCATAAAATCTTCATTTAAAATACTCTACATTTGGTATGAAAATGGGAAATGTTCATTTAAAATAAATGTTATGTATGTCAAATGGCAGTGGGCTGGGCAGTGGGCAATCTAAGGCTGGGCACGCCATTCTACGAGGCGACGAACTTTGGTGTAAACTGATCCTACAGTGGCGGCGGAGTGTTTCCGTAACGCTGAAGGCCGGGAGGAATTGATAAAAAATTGAAAAAAAAAAAACATACAATAAATATTCGTCCAAGGAAAGGTGGGTAAGGACAACAAGAGTCACTGGGATAAAGGGAAGAACTGGCACGGCATTTAGTTCCAACATGAACGTGGTGTAATCGGCGGGATTGCATGTCAGTAACACATGTACCGTGTGGGGTCGGTACTTAAAAAGAATAGCCCCACTGCATCTCTCCCCGTCGCATGTCGTAAAAGTCGACTAAGGGATCGTCAGCCTCGGCAGCTTAATGGTGCGGTCAGTTATTGGATGGATGACCGCCCGACTGTTGGAGGCTGACCGTGGTTCGGATTCCACGTTAAACTGTAGGTCCCTTCCCTTCTTACCTTACTAGGTGGTAGGGTTTATCCCGGCCGGGTTGGTACCACCGCACTGAGCGAAACGTCGGTCGAAACGGCTATGTAAATAGTTCGTGTTTTCCGTCCAGTTCAGTGTAACCGGCGCGAAATGAAGGGAAGCACTGACATGGCACCTAGTTCACCCGGTGTTATGGGCTGACATCACGGATGTTGTAGGTGATGTAGCCAACCGTGTCAAGTTTCCATAAAAAAAAAAAACATGTACATTGAGCCGAGGCGCTCCTGTCGGCTGTCGAAACAAACGGAAACGTCATCCCGCCTTCACGGCCGCGTCAGCGCCAGCTATTATGCCACAATTTAGCTATATTTTATTTCATGTCTTTTCCGTTTGTCGAATCTCGAGTGTGCCAACCTATAGCCATTTCATATGACCCGAAACTTGAGACTCTATCACGATCGACATAACATAGAATATAATATAATGATATAATAGAAAGTTTTATAAAGCTTTATACAATTTCATTAAAAACTCTATAAAGATAAAAAAAAACACAGATTTAAGATTAGCTTCAAAGGACATGACATCCAGTCCAGAGCCATAAAATTGTTTTAATAAAAATAAAATTGACATATGTCGAGTAGCGATCGACATATGTCAAACTCGGTCATCCCGAGACGCTTTAATGGTTCATCAGTTTAGCCAGGCGTAAGGGTGTTAACATTGTAATATAAATCAGCACATTTTTACACAGAAAGAGTTTCACGAGGGACTTTCAACACTTCGAACAGGTGGAACAGGTGAAGTGGATAAAGGGTACATCGTTAGTACCTACCATACCGTAACGTTATATCCTGACCATCGGGCTAAGCAGAGCAATCGGTGTTTCTCAGCAAGAGCGAGTTAGTCAGCCAGTCAGTCAATCAGCGTGTATGCGTCCACTGTTGGACATAAGCCTCTCCAATTTTCCTCCAGTCCTTCCGACCTTCAGCGGTACGGAACCACAGCTTTCCGCCGATGTACTTGATGTCGCCGTCCCACACTCCGTTTTTTTCTGTCCACGGCCGCCAGTGTAGGGCACGGTTACTCCAACAACGCCGTCCCCTTTCCACCTCCGCACAACTCGCACTGGGCAGGGATTACATCCCTATACGCTGGACTTACCACGGATGAGTACCAATCCGTGCTGTAGATCTTTCCTCCATAGAACTGGTAACTCTAGAACGCTCTCCCTGTCCACATATTTCCCACAAAGTATAGTCTCGGGTCCTTCAAGAGAGGCGTGAATAGGCACCTGTCAGACCGGCATGGCATTCGCAACCCCCGTGTACGACCGAATGACCATGGATGTCGTCAGACACCTTATGGGTGGCTCGGCGCCACATGTCGCGCTTTCTATAAAAAAAACAGTCGTTGTTTCTTCGGCCAACGTGCCTAGCCCACTGCCACTTGAACAGCAAGTAAGGCACGAATACCCACCTGCAGTATGACTCGGTGGAAGGACCGCGTCAAGGTGAGAGGTCTCTAGCCTGTCGCCCTTTAGTACGCCGTCCGTGTGTTGTGATTGGCTGTTTCAGAATTCCTAAGTCCCGCGCGCGCTGCAACCGCCCCCCCCCCCCCCCCCCCCCCCCCGCTCTTCGGCTGTGATTGGTTCACACCCGCATTCCTATGCACGCCACCCGCTCTCGCTGCCCTTACCTCAGCCTCCCCGGTTTTTTTTTAATTTTGTCATTAGTATATTAATGGTTCTAAGCAAATTCATCAAGAAAGGTAAAATATGTCGAACTTTTAAATATTGTATAGGATGTTAAACACACTTTATGCCAGTTAATGCGTGGCAATGGCAGGCTTATTGCCTTAGGTAATTTCATCTAGTCAACCCGGTGGGCCTACATGTTTACATAGAATGTTTCCGAACCCGTGGATGAAAAGTATGCACGTAATTTTTTTCAAATAAAAAAACAACTCATTTCTATGCTACACGCTAGACTTAAACCTCGGACCTCTCGCTAGAGAAGCCGAAGCGCAGACCATTTGCAAGACCGCAGCATATAATGTAATGGGAGTCTTGCTCTATAATTTTTCAGGCTCATCGTCGGGCGCCACTGTAAACCACAAATACATTATGCATCGTTTTTTTTTCGCGACATGTCGCACGCCGGGCACTCAGTTTTACTTGCTTTCATTATCGACATTATATGCGACGAATATTTATGTATGGTATACTAACCATCACTCTATCTCATCAACGGGTCGCACAGTAGCTGTTCTTGCGGTATAAGTGAACATGTATGTTTACTTATACCGCAAGAACGGCTCAACCTACTTGCTTGCGGTTTTTGCCAATGTAATTCGACATATCTCCGACAGATCACAGGCTATATAGCATCACGCCATCACTCGTATGAGCTGAGCAGTGGGGTCGAAAGTGAACACAGTCGGCAAGAATCTACAAATTCGGTTAGCTTTTACGTGATTTACACGAAAACTACTCAACCAATTCACAAAGATTCGCCGACATTACATCCAGCGGAGCCTTGGGCACAACTAGTATTATATGTTACCCTAGTCAGTCAGTCAGTCAGCGTGTAAGCGTCCACTGCTGGACATACGCCTCTCCAATTTTCCTCCAGTCCTCCCGGCCTTCAGCGGTACGGAACCACTGCTTACCGCCGACGTACTTGATGTCGTCGTCCCACCTGGCGGGTGGTCTTCCCACACTCCGTTTTCCTGTCCACGGCCGCCAGTGTAGGACACGGTTACTCCAACGGTCGTCGTCTCTTCGGCTGACGCGCCCAGCCCATTGCCACTTGAGCTTAGCCACCCGGTATCCAATATCGACTACTTTGGTGCGTCGGCGGATTGCCTCGTTACGCACCATATCACGTAGCGTTATTCCCAGCATGGCTCGCTCCATTGCTCGCTGGGCAACTTTCAACCTTTGGACAACACCGACCGTCAGCGTCCACGTTTCGCACCCGTACGTCATAACCGGGAGGACACATGGCGAAATAGTGTCGTTGTCTTGTTTCACAAGAAGGGGGATAGGGCGAAGTTGAAAAACTATCGACCTATCTCACTTCTCAGCCACGTGTACAAGGTCTTTCCGAGAGTCATCTCATCACGAGTCGGCTGACACAGAGGCTGGATCAGTACCAGCCTCGTGAGCAAGCTGGATTTAGGAAAGGATACGGCACCATGGACCACATATTTACAGTGCGACAAGTGGTGCAAAAGTGCGAGGAATACAACAAGCCGCTCTTCCTAGCCCTCGTCGACTATGAGAAGGCGTTCGATTCAGTTGAAAAATGGGCTGTCGAAAACTCCCTCCTGAGGTGCAGAATCGACCACCGCTACATCGAGGTACTCCGAAATCTATATCGGTCCGCGACGATGATTGTAAGGCTCCACGAAAATACCCAACCCATCCCCCTTAGTAAGGGCGTAAGGCAGGGGGATGTGATCTCACCCAAGCTCTTCACGAACGCATTAGAAGATGTGTTCAAGACGCTTCAGTGGGACAACATGGGTATCAACGTGAATGGAGATCTTCTCGGTCATCTGCGCTTCGCCGATGACATTGGTTACCCTAGTATGGATTTAATATCAATGGTATGTACTCACGTAGCGCTAGGCACAGCAGGCCGCGTGTTGGTGTCATTGAGCCATCGGCCGCTGCCGCGACCGCCGCCGCACCACGCCAACACCATCCGATTGCACTAGGCCGACTCGGTCGACGCCATACAGCTCCGCCGGTAGGTCGACACCTCCGAAGTTGGCCGCGGTTGGTTCGACCGTTTTGTGTTTAGGAGTTTTTAGGTCGATGGATGTTAGGTCGACAGATTTTGCGTCTATAAATTTTAAGTAGATAGTTTCAGGTTTGACGTTCTTCAGGTCAACAGATTTTAGATCAGCGATGTTGATGGATTTATGTTCGACAAAGAGTAGGTTGATAGATTTGTCGAGAGTATTAAGGGTGAACGTTTTAGCAGCCTTCAGGCTAGCACGACGAATCATGGACACAGTTCACAATTTTTTTTTTAGTTTTTGTGTAGTAAAACTTTGCACTGTCACTGAATTTAAACATCCGTCCATGGTTTTTACGTTTGAAACTTTTTAATTCACTTGGAGTCTGATCTTGACGATTAAAACTTCACTATTATCGTTATGTTCTGAAAATAAAAGACAAATTTTTGATTTAAAATAATGTGTTTTGTTTTAACTTTGTCATATAATGGTTCATTCACTTAGGTATTTTTGTATATAATAATAAAATTAAACCAACACTCATTCTCAAGATAGATTTAAAACAAATTCAGAATAATAAATAAAACCGACATAATTTTACGAAAAGCTTTAGAAACCTATTATTTTTATTGTTTTTTAATTCATTATATTATTTATTGAAATCATAATGAATGTCTTAACAAATTAACTATAGAGTAACAACTATAACTAAAAACTACTAAAAACTAAAAAACTTAACTACAAAATAAAATATAAACCTATAACCAATACAAAACTTAATAACCCTCCTCCAGGTGTGACGATGTGGGCACTGTACCGAGGACGCTAGCGGCGTTGCCTCGCTGGATGGCCACACTGATACGCTGCCTCAGGAACTCGAGCGAACGTTGTTCTCCTGAAGCAGCGTACAGGGACATCCCGATGTCTTTCGCGAGCCGCTTTGCCTCCTCAGACCATGCCCCCATCGTCTCCACCGAAAATGCGGCGAAGATGTGCTGGTGTGCCACCGAACTGTATTTGGTGTGCTTGTGGCGGGCTGCAGTTTCAGCGGCTGCGCCGGCGCGCTTCGAGCATGCCTTAACGTGACTGCTGCACAGAGTATCGGCGCAGGTAGCATCCCACACCAGTGACTTTCCCTCACGCCACGGGATGATGGTCATGCCATCTGGACGCTTACCATCGTCCCGGAATAGGCCCACTGGCTCCAGAGTTGAGGGAAAGCCGGCTGATACGAGTGATCTTTTTAATATGTCGTTGAGCATATGGTGACGTGGGATTCTACCCGCGCTCTTCTGGCAGCATAACCCGTGGTGCCCGAATTCGTCAGCAGTATCGCCACATACACACCTGTGGAGAGCATTTGTTTTAGCGCCAAGACGCAGGGAGATGGCTATGCGGATGGAGTGCGGATCCAGGAGCATGCCCGTTGTTGGCGAGGGTATAGCATGCAACCAGGACCCGGACTCTCTCTCACGCAACGCCAAAAGGCGCGCCTCGTCTGCGGGTGTTTTTTTTTCCAGTGAATCAAATATTTTTTCAATGATGGGTTTATCCCATATTTTCTGACTATTAGGTTCGCTGGGGGCATCGGTGCAGGAGGATAAATTCTTCCAGATCTCAAAAGCCTCTGTTTCACCGATCATTGGCTCCTCGGTGTTCTGTTTGGTTTTAGCGAGAATGTCTGTACAGAGAGTGCGGGTGCTGTGAACGGATGATAAGTATGCCGGTGTGCAAATATCAACCAATTTTCTAATGCCCAAACCACCGTAACTTATTGGAAGCGATGCTTGTGTGAAATTAGTTAAATGTATATTTAAAATGTTATTTAATGAATGTTGAATGATGTGGTCAAAATCGTGAAGAAGTGCATATGTCCAGGTAGGCGTGGTGCGCAACAAGTATGTGATCCTAGGGACTGAAAGGCAGTTCCTTAACAAAAAATATGCAATATGCGGATGAATTGTTTGCAATCTTTCAGTCATAGTTTTAAGAACAGTAAATTTTTTTTCCAACTCTGATTCAGTGGCTTCTTTAAAAATAGGTGCACCAAGAATGGTGAAATCGTTTCTGTTGATAATTTTAATGTCAGGTGCCAGATTACGAAATGAATTTACTATTGTGTGATTAGTGGAGTGATGAAAAAATAATTCACATTTAGAGGGATTGATTTCAAGACCAAGATTCTTTGATTCCCGTAAAAGTTTTTCAAAGTCGGAGAGTACTGATTCCGGGTCACCTCCTAATGTACCATCGTCGAGGTACCAGACGTTCAACTCACTTGTTAATGTTTCGATGAGAGGATGAATGACCATACTAAATCCAGCGGGACCCAAAATTTATTGTTTGTATATAATTTAACTGTAAAACATTTTCGTTAGTTAGGTACAAATTGAATTCTTTGTTATCTAATTTTATATATTTTCAATATTTTTCAGTATATTTTCATAATTTTTCAATATCAATTCACCACCCGTAAAAGAGAGAAAACTCAAAACCTAATAACAATTTCAACTGTAATTTTGAGAGCAAACTCAGAATGAGTTAGGCTCTCAACGATCAAGATTCGCAAAAGTTTGCCTAAAACAATGTCAATAAAACAAATTTCTTTATCGCCCAAAACTTAGTCTAACGACAACATAACAGGGCGAAGAGTTAGTCGTTTTCTTCACAATGACAGAGTACATAAGTATATCAGTAAGTCAGCCCATTCCAAACATGATCTTTTGACTTGGAATCACGTCTTACTCATATGGTACAAGGTGGGATGTATGTAAGCTAAAATATCACGTCACCGACACGAAACATGTACCGGGAAAATTGTCAATGCTCAGTTTCTCAGGAACGTACATACAAAACACACATATCAGCAAAATTAGGAAGGTGGCGCAAATACAATAATAATAAAAAAAAATATAATAACTATTATTTGCAGGCTCAGTTGAGTCATAAAAGTTAGACGAATTTTCGATTCGTCTCAAGAGTCACCATGACAACCAGATGTATTTATTATTTTTGACATTAATTTTTTATCAAGAGAACTTGCATTCTCCACGTGCCACCGTGATTCCACGTTTAAATAACAGCGGCAGGAGTGCGAAGCGACTGCTATCCCCAGATTTGTTTCAAATAATATGATTGGAACAGTCTTATAATATTTTTCATCTAAATCAACGATTCTGAATCGTTTATAAATTATCACCTTGGCAGCGCCCGAACCACTTTCATCGTATTTTTTTATAAATGACAATGTGAATTTTAAAACATATAAAGTTCAAACGCGCTTGGAAAGTTACTTGTGGATCTACAAGGTGACATATACATTATTAAAGTGAATTATTTACCGTATATGCTCTACTTTTTTTCTAAATAAAAATCTAGTATATTCTATCTTAAGATATCTATGTCTGTAATGTCGTGTTTGTGTATACAGATTTATAATGATTTTCGCCTGTATTTTTCTGGGGTTGACTTCCTGTTAAACCGGTTTACTGTGGCAATGACCTCCAGTTCCTTCACTGCTGAGTGAGTTTCAGTCACTTTCGCGAATAGCTGTCGAGTTTTCTGGGGGTAGTTCTTTTTCACACCCCGAGGACGGGTTCGCGGGATAAGGGATGCTAGATCGACTGTCTATGAGATACATTGGTTGATCGATTGTACGATATACAAAATATTAAAGTAAACCTTACATTTTATTGAGGTGCAGGAGACGAAATTGTTGCAATTTATTTCCAAAGAATTTGTACACAGCAATGCCATTAACAATGTTACATCGACAGTTCCAGTATAAATTAATAATTGTCAGTTTCCATAAAAAAAAATAAAAGTAACTTAGCGTAAGTGAAATATAATAATATATTAATTGTTTAGAATTTTTGTAAAGTTGACACACTATTATTACTGTTTAGGTTGGCTCTTACAGGACAAACCCTGTTTAGTGTAGGAGCTAACATATAACATTTACAAAAAATTGTAATTCTTTCAATATATTGTACTGATTACCACTGGCCATCAGTACAATCAATCCTAAAAAATAATATTAGATTTGGAAAAAGGATTCCAAAACAGAATGCGATAGCTTTTTCCGTTCTTGGTTCGCGAGTCTCGGCCGAGAGACAACTGTTTTGATATTTTTATACATTTTCTTCAATAAAAGCTTGGTCTTCCTTTCCGAGTTTGATTTGTAGTGAATAGTTTACCAGCATTCAGGCAGATGCCAAAGGAAAATAGAATAGTGAACATAGTAACTGGTGTCGGAGGCATCAGTACAAGTGGTGAAAAAAAAAATTATTTCATCAATAATATAACATCTGAAGAAAGAAAATTGCAAAAATTCTTGCAATGAATAACTGTTTTATTTTGACGAACTAACCGTCAGAATTGATGTGTTGTGAAGCTGTGTTCACCGGTGGTAGTATAGTTTATATTTATCATTTGTTTGCGCATTTCGATGTGTGTCTGGCATGTGTTTAACGCTTTTGTACGCTCTGCGTAGATTGCTTGATTTTGGGCATTTTATTCAGTTTGTCTACTAATCGTCTTGTGGTTTTATTTGCAGAAGCTAAGTATCGATCGTTATCAGTCGGCCTACAGTACGAATCCCCCCGGGGACTGTGTCGTCAGCCCCTGCTCAGCTGTACAAGTGTGTAACGTTCCGTCCGAGTTGGCGCGTCGCCGCCCCGGCTCCGCGCCGCCGCAGGCGACGATGCCCGATCTGTAAAAGAAGAAAAGTTATTAAGTGCTGTGCCGTATTCATACTTGAAAGTTGAAGACCAATGTTTTATCATTGCCTCTAGCTTATAAATCGAGTATCATGTCATTCTATAGGTATTGTTTAGGCTCTTTACACCTGATTCACTTAATTAATAAGTCTTTGTAGTCAGAACTCTCAGCAAAATTGTTAATCTTGCTCTCAAGCTGTGTTTTAGATGGACTATGGGCGGTGTTATTATGTGGCTAGTCACTAAATACTTGTAAAAATATGTTTAAAAAAAATACCCTGCGAAGTTTCTTGTCGGTTCTTCTTCGTGGGTGTAATCGAACCGGATAGAACAAATTGTGGCAAGTTCGAGCGCAGTATAACTGCCATAAGAATGATCAATAAACAATACAATACAATTGTTGCGGCAATTTCTACACATAATTATTATAATAACCAAGTGTGCTTTAACACATATTTCGTTTAAAAGTTGACAAAAAACTAAATTTTTGTCGCCGATATCTTTCCTAACGGTTTTTTGCAAATTCTGAAAAAAATTACAATATACATAGGTACACTTATGCAGTTTAGTATTTTTTAAATTTTTTATGGGAAGCACGATAAATGGCGCGCGCCTGACAGAGGTGTAGTCCGACGGCCGACGGCGGCGGCGCTCACGGGCATTCGGATATTGACGGGGGCTGCGAATACCATGTCGCTCGGCCGGGCTAGACTGTACATTAGTGGAAAGGATGCAACTTTGCTCCAAAAGTCATACATTTAGAGAAACACTGGATTTCTGACGACTCGTAATTTAAATTTGATATGAACAAACAGTAATACATTTTGAGAAAACACTAGATTTCTGAAGGACCAAAATTTAAATTTTATATGAAACAAGCTGTGCCCGCGGCTCCGCCCGCTCTCATATTTCACTTCACTGCTAACCTCATAAGCTATGTAGCGTGATAGTAAGTAGCCTATAGTTGATGGGAAGAATCAAGCTATCCGTAGAATTTTGTTTTATTAAAATCGGTTTAGTGGTTCTCGAGTTATAAGCGGACAGACAGACATACACTCAGACACTCAGACACTCAGACAGAAAGCAGACGTTGGATTTTATTATAGGTAAGGATGGTAAAATGATAAATTAGGATCTAGGAATGGGATGTACAGATGTCGGATGAAAGTTGTTACCATACTGATTTCAAAGATGCTTACAAATGAACATTAAAACTTAGGATTTTCGTTTAGGTTTTCCTTTAAAATATAAGAGAGGCTCTATATTCCCTCTTTTTTTTCAAAGACTCAGAAGTTTCGGAGCAAGGGAGGGGGGGGGGGGGGGGGGGGGGATTGCTCGATTTTCGTACAAGGACAGGCAGACACGAGAGTGATCATATACGGAACCCTAATTACTGCACGCAGTTTGCAAAACACTCGTTGTTGTCGTTTCGTTGTTTTAAAGTTGTTGTCGTTTTGTTGTTTTAAAAACATTACCCTCCTTTATGCTTCGCGCAGTCTGGTCAAAATACAATGGACCAAATAAAACAAAAGACTCTCACGAGCTCGCTTATTAGAGTTTAAAACGATCTCGTGGCGTTCTGACCCATTCTCAGGACCCACTGTCAAAAAGAAAAAAAAAATTTGGCGTTTCGACCCATTTACATTTAATTTTGAGAGGCGTTCTGACCCACTTACCAGAATACACAGATACAGTAAGTGAACTTCCTTTGTGGCAATTTGCAAAACTCCTATCATTTCTGCTGCCCTGGTACTTTATTTCCCATTCCCAGCTTACCAAGAAGTCTTCGGGTTTCCACTTTAATTACGGTGACTGTATTCTGACCATTTGAATACTTTATTGCACAAAAAATAACAAAAGGTGGACTTAAAGCCTAAATGCATATCTGCCAGTCATGCCTGAGATTGTGAGTAGTGTAGGTGGGTAGTGCGGGAAATTAAATGAGAGATTTTTTTCTTTTAAATAGTATAAAAATCCTTACCTATAATAAAATCCAACGTCTGCTTTCTGTCTGAGTGTCTGAGTGTATGTCTGTCTGTCCGCTTATAACTCGAGAACCACTGAACCGATTTCAATAAAACAAAATTGTACGGATAGCTTGATTCTTCCCATCAACTATAGGCTACTTACTACCACGCTAAATGGCTTATGAGGTTAGCAGTGAAGTGAAATATGAGAGCGGGCGGAGCCGCGGGCACAGCTTGTAAACAATAAAACATAAAAAATAATAATGACATACAACTAAATACAGTTATTAATTACTTATGTTATATTTATGTTTTTCTGAAAATTAAGAATTTTAATTTTTTGTTGTTTTTTGTTGTTGTGTTGTTTAATCTGATATACACTCCGGCAAAAAAACATAGCACCAAAGATTCGTATATACAATCTTTTGGTAGTGCAGTTGGGAATGAAAAAGTAAGGCTCTTTAAAATTCCATTGTGCACTACTACTCAGTAGTGCAAACGGGAGGAAATAATTCCAAACGACACTACCGGTTTCGCAGCTTGTAGTACAGTAGTGCAGATGGGAAAAAAAATTCCAAACAGCACTACTGGTAGTGCAGCTTGGTAGTGCAGAGTGGAAGGAACGGTTTATTTGAACGATGTATCCAAATAGAAGTATACTATACTGGTTTTGTATGTTTACTGTGCTGAAAATTCAGCACAGTAAACATACAACACCAGTATATAATTCTTCTATTTAGATACATAGTTCATAATAAACTAAATATTTTTTTAATAAAGTTTAAGTTTTATTATCTCATAGCTACAGATAGGTAACTGGTAACTGACCATTTTCTATTCGATATTAAGAAAAAATAACTTCATGTCACATTTTTTTCTGAACAATTTGGTCACATTTTATTTTATATATTATATATTTTTAACCGACTTCCAAAAAAGGAGGAGGTTCTCAATTCGTCTGTATGTTTTTTTTTATATTTTTTTTTTTTGTATGTTTGTTACGCGATTTCTCCGTCAATTGAGGGCCGATTTAGAAAATTCTTTTTTTGTTAGTTAGGTCATACTTCCGAGGTGGTCTCATTTCAATTTTATCGAAATTGGTTTAGTGGTTTTCGAAAAATCAGCATAATACTTTGGTGTTCACCATAGTAACCTTCAGCAAAACTTGTGATGTGGTCGTTTTCGGCAATTTTCAGTTTGATAAATTAGTATGGTGTGTGGTTACCTTCAGAAAAACTTTTGTGATGTGGACTTATTCAGCAATTTGCAGTCTGGCACATATGGCGAATAATTCTGTACCACTTCAATCGATTCTTGGTAAGCTGGGAATGGGAAATAAAGTACCAGGGCAGCAGAAATGATAGGAGTTTTGCAAATTGCCACAAAGGAAGTTCACTTACTGTAGGTATCTGTGTATTCTGGTAAGTGGGTCAGAACGCCTCTCAAAATTAAATGTAAATGGGTCGAAACGCCACAATTTTTTTTTCTTTTTGACAGTGGGTCCTGAGAATGGGTCAGAACGCCACGAGATCTTTAAAACGGCTATGTAAATAGTTTGTGTTTTCCGTCCAGTTCAGTGTAGCCGGCACGACCGAAGGGAAGGACTGACGTGGCACCAAGTTCACCCGGTGTTATGGGCTGACATCGCGGATGTTGTAGGTGATGTAGCCAACCGTGTCAGTTTCCATTTAAAAAAATAATGCTACTCGGCTCTAAGTGGCCATCTCAAGTGTCTGGCTCAAGTGGTGCCTGTCTCAAGTCTATGAATACGAATAAGTCCCAGCTGAAGTTGTAGTCAAAGTGAAGTGACAGAGAATGATTCTCACTCCGGAGTCCGGAGCCAGCGCTCTCTATATAGTTACCTCTATGCCTAATTCGATTATAGTCTTTGTTTCAACTCAATTTCATCTGAGATGGCGCTATACGAACGGAATTAGTGCGAGCGAGACAAACATGTGCGTCCTCTGTATAGCGCGGAGCTATATACAGAGTGTTGTAACGGCCGATACATTAAATTTAGGAAATGATTATTGGGATCAATAGTACCTAACCTAACAAAAAAAAAGTCAAACAACTTTTTTTCTGAATTCCCTTTAAATAAAAAGTTACAGTCTTAATACAAACTAATTGATTAATTTAGTATAAAAAGGATCTAATGTTCCGCACGAACGTGGGAATGAAAGGCGCGCGGTGAGTGAGCGAGCAATGAGATGAGTGCGCGGAGCGAGGAACTGCCCTGCGGAGCGGCGGCGCGCGGCGTGAGTTTTTCGACCCGACCGTTTCCCGCGCCAGCACCCTACCTCCGCGCGCGTCAAATTACACTTGACGAAAACATACATTTCAAAAATTTTATATCTCGAAAACTAGACACTTTAGAGAAAAAACTTTATTTACTTTTTTTATCTCGGAAAAACACGAGGATTGCGCTGGAGAAATTAATGTACTGGTCGTTACAACATCCTGAATAAGGTGTTTCCATATTAACTTCAAATATTTTGGGAGGGACATATACCCATCATAAGAAACACTTAAAGAAAAAACATATTACATATTTAGAATTCGTTTTCGAGAAATTTAACAATGTATGTCTATGTTCTAACAATTAAAACATGCGACTAGGTAACTTAAACAGATTATTTGACTGTCATGATAATTAGCGCGTAAGGCACAAAGATCCACCTGCTGTGCTGCATGACTCGGTGGAAGGACTGTGCCAAGGTGAGAGGTGGCTACCTGTCGCCCTCTAGCACGGCAGCATGTCCATAACACTTAGTCGCCTTTAACGACACGCACGGGGAGAGATGCAGCGAGGCTATGTATTATTTTTAATTACCGGCCCCATACCCTAATAGTTGAAGTTTTATATAATACTGGCTTTTTCCCGCGGCTTCGTTCGCGTGAAATTCGTATTTAAAAAGAAGAACACTGCATCTCTCCCCGTGTATGTCGTAAAAGGCGACTAAGGGATATGACTCCCTTCTTATATTACTAGGTGGTAGGGTTTAACCCGCCCGGGTTGGTACCACCGCACTGAATGAAAGGTCGGTCGAAACGGCTATGTAAATAGTTTGTGTTTTCCGTCCAGTTCAGTGTAGCCGGCACGACCGAGGGGAGGCACTGACGTGGCTCCAAGTTCGCCCGGTGTCATGGGCTGATATAATGGATGTTGTGGGTGATGTAAGCCAACCGTGTCAGTTTCCATAAAAAAAGTAAAAAAAAAAAGAAAGTAAGTACGAAAGATGGCCGAACTGCGTTCAGGTAAATGGTAAACCTTCTCGAAGAAAGTAAGTAACTAAGAGCGACGCCGAAGGCCGAGCTACGTTCAGGTAAACAATAAACGTTCTCGATGAAAGTAAGTAACTAAGGGCGAGGCCAGCTACCGTACCTTTGTTTCGGTGCGCAAAACAATTCGGTTTGTATGAGAGCCACATCTTAGCGTATCAGGAACCGAATTTTATTTAGCTCACCTGTGTCACACGTGTAGTTAAATGTAAGCACATATAACTACACTAAGTACTAAGTTTAATCGAATTCTGATGATCGGTTTAAGAGTTATGGAGGAACATACACACATACGGAAAATATTTCTAAAAATCGTCAATTTAGTTTTAGTATCATATCTATAGTCTATAAACGCAGTATCTCATAAAACAAAGTAACTTACTCCATGACCATTCCTTAGTATTGATTTAAAACTGATTAGGGCAGGTGAGTAATATTTATGTTATATTTCTCAGAAAGCACGGAATTTGACCTTGAATGCAGCCTTAAAGGCTTTGCATCTACGCTTCGGGGAAGTCGTCCCAAATAATATATTCTTACTGTGAAAGACCATTTCCTCTGTTCAAACCGTAGCCAGTGCAAACGGCGCTTATTTGAACAGAATGAGGCCTGTTTCGTAGAGGTAAAAGTTACTAGTCACAGAAAAAGAAAACCGGCCAAGTGCGAGTCGGACTCGCGCGCCGAGGTTTACGAACCACAAAAAAAAAAAGTGAAAAAACACGTTTTTATATGCAACCAAATCATAATTTTTCACTTTTAATTGTTTTATTATTTGTTTGAACATTTCAACCGGCTAGTTATTACGGACCGACGGAAGGACAGACGGACAGACAGATAGACAGATGGACGTTGTAGGCTTAGCAATAGGCTACCGTACGGAAACGTATAGTTAACTTATTATTCATTAATTAAATTAAGCATCCTGTGGACTATGGCGGCCGGAAGGGGCTGCCTCGTCTGAACTGGAAGATTTTTTTTATTTATACGTTCATACGTTCATGTTTAGTTTTATTTTATTTCGCGTTTTTTTTATTATTTACAGCAAATAATTGTACAGATTGCAAAAATGAAAAAAAAAAAACATTAAGAGATCATTACATTACATTCGTGAATTAGTTTGTCAAGTAGGTACTGCATTTTTGTTGTTGTTTGATTGATCTGCTACCTAATTTATTGAGGTGACTTTTGCAACATTCTGTATACGAATCACGACAAAAATATATATTTTCTATTTTTTATTATTATTTACATAATTTGTTTTTAATTGAGTACCTATTTCTGTTTTGTTTTATGTTTATCTTGGTTTAAATATATGGGTAATATACATTAAATAAACGTTATCATATTATTATTCGCAACTTTTCTGACAAGTTATTTTGTGAAACGAGCCGCACCCTACTTCAAATATTCACTGTAGATTTAATTACAAGGGCCTGCGCGTCCATCTAAGTACTACGAAATTTGCAGGAATGCCATCGATTTAAATTTGGTTTAATATTACTTTATTAAAGATAGCTGTTACCCGCGGCTTCGCTCGCGTAAAATTCGTATTTCAAAACAAGAAAGTAAGTAACTAAGGGTGAGGCCGAAGGTCGGGCTGCGTTCTGGTAAACGACTAACCTTCTCGAATAAAGTAAGCAGCTAACGGCGAGGCTGAAGGCCAAGCTGCATTCTGGAAGACAATAAACCTTCTCGAAGAAAGTAAGTAACTAAGGGCGAGGCTGAAGGCTGAGCTGTATTATAGACTATGGTAGATGATAAAACTTCTCTAACAAAGTAAGTAACTATGGGCGAGTTCGAAGGCCGAGCTGCGTTCAGAAAGACGATAAACTTCTTCCGCCCTCAGACCTCGCCCTTAATTACTTGATTTCGTCCATAGAATATAATATCGTTTACGCGAACGTAGCTCAGCCTTCGACCTCGCTCTTACTTACTTACTATCATCCAGAAGAATATCGTTTACCTGCACGCAGCTCGGCCTTTGGCCTCGCCATTAGTAACTACCTATTATTTCAATAATATTTCAATGCATCTTCCTCAAAAATATTTTATGCTACTGAAAGCAAAAATACTTATATTATCAACTGGATTGAAGATTTAAGGACATCGATGAGTACTTATATATTGTTTTACCTACTCATCGCCATTAGGTATCAGGAACAGTTTGTGGATGGTATCGTGAGTTTTTTTTTCTTCATGGAAACTGACACGGTTGGCTACATCACCTACAACATCCGTGATGTCAGCCGATAACACCGGGTGAACTAGGTGCCGTGTCAGTGCTTCCCTTTGGTCGTGCCGGCTACACTGAACTGGACGGAAAACACAAACTATTTACATAGCCGTTTCGACCCACGTTTCATTCAGTGCGGTGGTACCAACCTGGGCGGGTTGAACCCTACCACCTAGTAAGATAAGAAGGGAAGGGACCTACAGTTTTACGTGGAATGCGAACCACGGTCAGCCTCCAACGGTCGAGCGGTCACCCATCCAAGTACTGACCGTGCCCAGCGTTGCTTAACAATCAATAGCGACAGTCGACTGTCTGCACCACTGAGCTATCGAGGCTGACAACGCCTGGGGTAAACGTTAACCGGATAGTTACCGGATTTAAGCCCTAGATGTTAACCGGTTACCTGATATCCGGTTTCGCTTTGTTCGGATAGCCGGATATCTGAGTGCCGGGTATCCGGTAAAGGTGAGGTCCGATTACTCTGCTTACCCCGATTGCCAGTATAAAGCGTGATGGTACGCATGCACAGATATTTACTCATCATTAACTCAGTACCGTCCAACGAATAAGATTTAAAACGTAATTTCAGTTTATTTACAAGGAAAACACTAAAACCTAGTAGAAAGCTTTATTTATGTGGGAGGGAGTTTCTGGAGAGGGAGAGGAGGATCTTTATCTAAGCAAGTATAAATTTGGATTAGCCCTCTAAGTTCACGATGCACAGGCCAATGGCGGAGTTAGAACGGAAAAATTTTTTTCAATGCATAAAAACATTTTAAAGAAAATATTATAAAATGGAGCATTCTTCCTCCATCCTTATCACGCAATTACTCACTATCGACTGGATTGGACATGTGCTCAAAATTGCTCAAGGATGTAGGACCCGTAACCGACGAGAATGTATGAAGAACATTATGAGAATGGAAGAGGAGGTGGAGGTGTGTCAGGGTCGTGGCGCGCGGAGATCCTTTGTCCTCTGCCTACCCCACTGAAAAGCAAGTGTGACGCTATGTATGTATGTATGTGTGAACTTGTTTTCGTTTAATATGTTGTTTTCTTATCATTTACATACATACATACCCCCGTGTATGTCGTAAAAGGCGACTAAGGGATATGACTCGCTTCTTATATTACTAGGTGGTAGGGTTTATTCCGGCCGGGTTGATACCACCGCACTGAACGAAACGTCGGTCGAAACGGCTATGTAAATAGTTCGCCTTTTCTGTCCAGTTCAGTGTAGCCGACATGAAATAAAGGGAAGCACTGACATGGCACCTAGTTCACCCGGTGTTATGGGCTGACATCACGTATGCAGTAGGTGATGTAGCCAACCGTATCAGTTTTCATAAAAAAAAAAACAAAACAAAAAAAAAAGTACCAAATACCATTTTTTTTTGCTCCAATAGATTCGGAGAAAGTAAGCTCTGACAGTCGGCCAGACAGACAGGCACGAGAATGATCCAATAAGGGTTCCGCTATTTTCCTCTTTTGAGATGCGGAGCCGAAAAGACTACTAGTAACAGACGTTCCAACTTAGTTGGAGCCGACCACCCGACCACGACCAAAACGGACCGTGTATAAGGTGGTCGGTCCGACATAATTAATTTTAATACTGGTTGGACGTGGTCGGCTCGCCTGCGCATACGACCAGCCGACCGTCCAACCAAGTCGGCACGTCTGGAGGTTTCGCGCGACTTCGTTAGTACTTAATGCGGTCGAAACTTCAAACGGCTGACCTCCTAACCATTTCTTATGCCCTGGTACTTCGCTAGACTTAGCAATAGGCAACTGACGGTTGGATTGCCGACTGTCGGAACATCTGTAGAAATGTCCCACGTCGGCCCTGACTTGGTCGGGTCGTGGTCGGGTCCAAACATAGCCGACTATCATTTGTCTCCCTCTACGGATACCAAGCCATGCTGCATCGTCATAGCCCCACTGCGACGTTGCTATCGCTTACTCGCTCTTGCGTGCCTACCGATGACAGGAGCGAGTGAGAAACATGAAATCGCTCACCCTTCATCGGGCGACCGTCGCAATCTTCGTGTTTCTCTCTCACTCCTGTCATCGATAGGCAAGTGAGAGCGAGTAAGCGATAGTAACGTCGCAGTGGGGCTATGATGATGCAGCATGGCCTGTCTCCGTAGAGGGAGACAATGACAGTCGGCTCTGGCCAACCAAATCGGAACGTCTGTTAATAGCTGAAATAGTCGGAGTCCTCAGGAGGGGTAGTCACACGAAATCAGTAATCGTGATCAATTTGAGATGAAAAATCGCCCCCTCTAGATCCGCCCTCGGCACGACATACGACGAAAACGACAACCATTTGTTCGGCTTAGACGAAAAGCGCGTCTTGAAATTTGTTTACTTTGAAGATACCGCCTTTTGATGTTACGATAAATATTTTTGAGAAATCATACGTTTTCATCTCAGGGTGGACCACGGGCAACAAACGAGTATAGGGTCTAGCTAGACACAAGCATATATCTGGATATTTTTAATTTATTGAAAGATCGACACATTATGGCCTCGATCCACCTTTAAGGTGTCTAACGACGCCCACGGACATTCGGTCGTTTGCGGTGTTGCGAATGCAATGCCGGCCTTCTTTTAGGGTTCCGTATTCGGTACGGGACCCTATTACTAAGCCTACGCCGTCTGTCTGTCTGTCCGTCCGTCCGTCCGTCCGTCTGTCTGTCCGTCCGTCCGTCTGTCTGTCCGAGGGCTGTATCTCTTGATCCATAATAGGTAGCCCGTTGAAATTTTCACAGAATATGTATAATATCGGCCATATTACAACAAATAATAAAAATAAGAAAAAGTAAAAAAATCACGCGGGTTCTCATAGAAGAAACCAAAAAGAGTATTCGCGCGCGCCATCTACCGAATAGATTATGAAGCATTCTAACTAATCATGACATTTAACTAATACGAAGCATTTCATAACACGCCATCTAGATGGCGTGAGTAGCGCTGACCATGACATGGCAATACGGAACCCTCGGTGTGTGAGTTCGACTCGCACTTGGCCGGTTTTTTTTTTCTAAAGGTATACAGGGTGTATCAGGATAGGTTTGAGAAACTTCAGGAATAGAAAGTACTCATTATTAGAAGAAAAAAATCCTTATCACTCAAATCGAAATTCCGTTTGTTTTTTTGTCATACAAAAGTTGGAAATTGTAATAAAAACTCGATGGACAGTGAGACTGGAGAGTGCAGTGAACTAATTCAGTCCTCTTTTTCTTTTGAGGTCATTGAGCTTTCAGTGTTTGGAATTTACCTACACGCACTTCAATTGTACTAGTTATGTATGCAACCTACCCATTTTTATTCATGAGTTAGAATTTATTTTTTATTTAATAAAGGCGGACGTTAACCATCCACCAAATCTTGAAGAATAGATTTTCACCAAAAATTACTGTAAAATGATTGCATCTGGGAAAAGTTTCAGAGCTTTTCGTCTTCAAATATGAACCCCTTTCGAACCCTGAAGTTTCGAAAACTATGCAATAATACAAAGTCCGACTCGTGCACTGAGGGTTCCGTACCATCACGTAACTGGCGGGTTTTTATTATTTGTTATTTTACTCTAGAGTTTGCACTATAACCACACCAAGTTTGACGCTTGTGTGTATTACCGTTTTACGATAGAACAAAAACTAAAAGATGCTGAAAACATACGTCTCTTGTATGGGGACCCAACTAATATTTTAACTTTTTTTTATTAGTTAGGAGATTGGCCATAATAAATAACACATATTCCGTGAACATTTCAACCAGCTATCCATTACGGCTTAAAAGATACAAACCTTTAAAGGTTGGACGGACAAACGGATGGTGTACGCTTAGTAATAATAGCCTACGGAACCCTAAAAACAGGTCAGCCTCGGTAGCCCAGTGGTGTGATCGGTCGACTGTCGTTCGTGATCATAAGCACACCTGGGCGAGGTCAGAACTTGGAAGGGTGACCGCTCGACCGTTGGAGGCTGACCGTATTTCGGATCCCATGTAAAACAGTAGGTCCCTTCGCTTCTTACCATACTATACCGGTATTAACATACGGTACCACACCGCACTGAATGAAAGGACGGTCGAAACGGCTGTGCATGATAAATAGAGATTAACTGAGCTAGGGTGGTCTGATTGAATACCACATACCACACACTACTTTCGTTTCAAAAGTTGTACTGTCTGTAAAAATATTATCAATGCACGAAGAGCATGATTCGACAATCCTCGTATGTTCATCTATTATGTATGTTCAAATATAATCCGGTACTTAAAAAGAATAGCCTCACTGCATCTCTCCCCATGCATGTCGTAAAAGGCGACTAAGGGATAAGGACAAGATGCCGTGCTAAAGGGCGACAGGCTCCGCACCTCTCATCTTGGCACCGTACTTCCACCGAGTCGTGCTGCAGGTGGGTCTTCGTGCCTTACTTGCTGCTTGATCGATTGAATCTGGTTCGAATACTTTGCGAAACGTGGTGGTCGGTGTTGTGCTGTAATTTACCAGAGTTCTTGCAGCACACCCATTACTCTGCTTACCCCGATTGTTGATTCAGGGTGTGTGATATGTATGTATGTATGTAGTCTGACATAGTAAAAAACTATCCATTAGGTCTGACAACTCATGTTTGTCATCTTTGTGCGTTGGGAATTTAATATTAAAATCTCCACATAATATTATTGACTTATTGTTATTAGAACTTAGTGTATATAGGCATTGTTCAAGTCTTTCTGTGAATACAGAGATGTTCCCTGAGGGGGACCGATATACGGACAAAATAAAGAATGACATCAGTTCAGTACAGCTTACTTCAAAATCTTTTTCAATTGACATGTTAACGATATCTGATCGGTTCTTACCTCGTAAGGATTCCTTTACATAAATCATAGTGCCTCCTCGTATAGTTTTTTCGGTGACTACTGCTAATTACATTGTATTTTTTTTTTATGGATCGTGACACGGTTGGCTACATCACCTACAACGTCCGTGATGTCAGCCCATAATACCGGGTGAACTAGGTGCCATGTCAGTGCTTCCCCCTTTGATCGTGCCGGCTACACTGAACTGGTCGGAAAACACAAACTATTTACATAGCCGTTTTTACCGACGTTTCATTCAGTGCGGTGGTACCAACCCGGGCGGGTTAAACCCTACCACCAAGTAAGATTAGGAGGGAAGGGATCTACAATTTTACGAGGAATCCGAACCTCGGTCAGCCTCCAACGGTCAGCGGTCACCCATCCAAACACTGACCGCACCCAGCGTTGCTTAACATTCAATAGCGACAGTTGACTGTCTGCACCACTGAGCTATCGAGGCTGACAATTGTAATTGTTAAGATTACAAATATTCAGTTCATTAGAGTTGATCCATGATTCGCTTATACAAAATATATCTATATTATTGTCCTGAAGAAATAGTTCTAACATTATTTAGCGTCTAACCACGCAGACCTTGTACATTTTGATGGCATACTAATAATTTGCCTTCTGAATTATTTTTCTTTGTTGTCCTATTATTATTATTTGACAATGTCGATTTATGGTTACAAAGTTTGTGTTCTTTGTCCAGTTCAGTGTAGCCGGCACGACCGAAGGGAAGCACTGAAATGGCATCTAGTAGTAGTGTTATGGGATGACATTATAGTATTATCAAAACCTCGTGTCCGGTTGGGCAATAAAGTTATATGGCTTAGGGAAGCGAATCATAGGGATCGAATTATAGGGATGTTGTAATGTAATGTAACCAGCCGCGTTAATCCATCATCAATCATCAATCAATAATCAATACTAATAATAAATCCGTAAGGGATGGTGATGGAGTAAGTTACTTTGTTTTATGAGATACAAGCTGTGCCCGCGGCTCCGCCCGCTCTCATATTTCACTTCACTGCTAAGCTCATAAGCCATTTAGCGTGATAGTAAGTAGCCTATAGTTAATGGGAAGAATCAAGCTCTCCGTAGATTTTTTTTTTATTAAAATCGATTCAGTGGTTCTCGAGTTATAAGCGGACAGACAGACACTCAGACAGACAGAAAGCAGACGTTGGATTTTATTATAGGTAAGGAAGGAAGGAAGGAAGGACTAGGCCAGGAAACGAATGATTCTAGCCGGAAAGCTCGAAAGCAGAAAGTTTGACTTCGGAACCTTGTTCTGACTAGTTAGGAGGTAAACATACTAAAAGTCCCCACCACTGGGGGGGTGCGCCCTATGGGGAGCACAAAGAAGGTCCCATTTTTCAGTTTTTCGCTTATATCTCGAAAACGGTGCATCATAGGAAAACAGACAGACAGACAGAATTACGGAACAAGAGGTGATCAAATTCTCTACAACTTTGATATATACACTTTTTACCAATTCTCAATCGTTGTCGAGATATAAGGTCCGAAAAAATGCCGATTTTATTGCAAATAAAAGCAATGTATGACAAAAACAGATTTTTGCTTTTATTTGCAAATAAAATCGGCCTCTTTTCGGCCCTTATATCTCGACAACGATTGAGAATTGGTAAAAAGTGTAGAGAATTTTATCACCTCTTATTCCGTAATTGTACAGTTTTTCCTATGATGCACCGTTTTCGATATACATGCGAAAAACCGAAAAATGGGACCTTCTTTGTGCTCCCCCTCCCCCCTAGGGCGCACCCCCCAGTGGTGGGGACTTTTAGTATGTTTACCTCCTAACTAGTCAGAACAAAGTTCCGAAGTCAAACTTTCTGCTTTCGAGCTTTCCGGCTAGACCCATTATTTGAGCACTCATTTACTACACTATACTGAGGTTGTAGAATCTATGTATGATACTAAAACTAAATTGATGATTTTTAGTAATGATTTCTGTGTGTATGTATGTATGTTCCTCCATAACTCTTAAAGCGATCATTCGAATTCGATGAAACTTAGTACAAGCACATTTAACTATACGAGACACAGGATAGGCTAAATAAAACTCAATTCCGGTTACACTAAGATGTGGCTCTCATACAAACCGAATTGTTCCGCGCGCCGAAATATAGGTACGGTAGCGGGCTTACTAGCTTACTTCTTTTTAAATTCGAATTTCACGCTGGCGAAACCGCGGGCAAAAGCTATTAAAAAAATAAACCAACACGCAACAGTATAAACACAGACAGACACACGATAATCAGGTTATTCGGTTTTAGAATTGAAAATAAAAATATCTAGTCGGAATAACACAAATAATTGAATTGGATTCGCGAATTCAAAATAATCACGAAAAGAGTGAACGCCGCCCTCGTTCCGCTAACGAGTCCTCCCTCTCATTCTGTTCGAAGCCCCGTCTCTTTCTCTCTGCTCCGTATCAGTTGAATTCCTCCAGACGTCTTCGTCGCGTCGGTAGACTAAATGAAAATTCTCGGCGAAGAGCAATGATAATACTGCACTGTCTGTCTAATCGTTCTAGGACTCCTTAGCCAGCGATATCGGCAGGGGACTCTTACAAATTTGTCAAATGTCCGTCCGTACCGACAGTCTGTGTGTCATAGTCTGTAGCACCGAAGCGGTTCGAGGATGTTCCAGGATAGGCTTGATAAACTTCAGGAATATGTAGGTATGTATGTATATAAGGTGTTTCGTTAGTCGTGTCATTAACTTCGGGAGGGTTACATACACACTCAAATAAACAATGTTTATAGTATTACTTTTCGAGAAATTTAACAAAACATGTTTGCTACCTAAACATTAACCTGTGTGTAACAGTAGGTAACTTGCATTGTACGGGGTCAATAACCGTACTATGTTCAAACGCAGAACAGCTGTTTGTTGTAAGTAAGTCACAAGATCACTATGATTGGTTTTTACAGCTACTTATTTGATTTGATTTTTTTGTTAGGAGAAAAAATGCTTCTGTAAACATATGTTTTTTTCTTACGTAAAGTGTTTATTTGAGTGTGTATGTAGCCATCCCGAAGTTAATGACATGACTAACGAAACAACTTATATATTCTTTATCGAACACCAATTTATATAAATTAGGCACAATAGGCGAGCTTAATGCCGTTAGGCATTCTGTTCTAACTAACCTTTGGGATGTGGAAGAAGAATAGTTTGTAGGAATAGAAAGTAATATAAAGTAACATTAAAAACGCCTTTATTTCACAGTCAGGAATACAGTGATACATGGTAATACATCATGCAACTTTTAAAAATAAAAATAGGTTAGTACCCGTGACCGGAAAAGGATGTGGCACAGCATGTGACTCCATATATGTAGCTAACGAGCTACATGGAGTCGCTGGTTTTAAGCCCCACCCTATACAAAAAAGATTATTACTAAGAAAAGCAACTTATCCCAGCCCCTACAGTACGGAATTCCGCATTTTTTTTTCATACAAAAATTTCAAATTTTAATAAAACTCGATGGACTGTGAGTCTGGGGAGATTTGGCAACAGTCCTGTCTACGTCTAGGGAGTGCAGTGACCTAGTCCAGTCCCCTTTTTATTCTGATGTCATTCAACTTTAGAATTTACCTACATGCAGTTAAATTCTACTAGTTATTCAAGTTAGTCATTGTATTTTTATTTAATAAAGGCGGACGTTAACCGTCCACCAAACCTCGATGAAACGATTTCCACTAAAAAGTACTATAAAATGACCGAGTCTGGGAAAACGTTTCAGAGCTTTTCGTCTTCAAATATGAACCCCTTTCGAACCCTGATGCTACGAAACCCTATCAATAGAAGATAGATAGATAGTGTCAAAAACATGTTCTCTCTGATTTCGATCATCGAACTATGCTCTGAAATCGCCTTACACAAAATTGCCGACGACGAAAAAACAGTGAACTCGTGATAATGTCTTCGCCTCACTTCCTGGCTGCTCTCCAGCTATATAATAGTCTAGTAGTCTACTGACGTACACACATAGTATTTACTAGCTTTTGCCCGCGGCTTCGCTCGCGTGAAATTCGTGTTCAAAAAGAAGAAAGTAAGTAAGCCCGCTACCGTACCTTTATTTCGGCGCGCGGAACAATTTGGTTTGTGGGGATCCACATCTGGCGGCTGGTCTTCCTACACTCCGTTTTCCTCATCGACTTTTTTCCTGTCCTCGTTTTCATATCGCAAAGAAGATTAGTGACAAAGAAAACCATTCATCAGTAATTCGGTAACAAAATGCTTTGTTTGGTTGGTCCTTAGTATGTTTCGTGCTCTGCTTTGTTGTGTTTTTAACCCTCAAGTATAGTCTCGGGTCCTTCAAGAGAGGCGTTAATAGGCATCTGTCAGGCCGGCATCACAACCTCCGCGGACGACCGAATGTCCATGGGCGTCGTTAGACACCTTATGGATTGCTCGGAGCCAATTGTCGCGCTTTCTATAAAAAAAAGACACTCCTCAGCGCGCGCATTTCAGCACAGCACTTATCCTGCTTTAATGCTTCTAGTCTGATGACGTAGGCTATAAACGCGCGGGAATGACTATAACAATCACTTATAGTCATCTTTGACCATTCGGCACAGCTGCGTGTCATTTGGAAAGGTTTTATGACGACGTATCTCATCATCTTTGTGACGGTTGACATCTTTGAAACTGATACTGTTCCAATTTCAAAATAGCTGGCTGTTGCCCTGACTTTTCTTCTCTTTTTTTTATACCTTACCATTAATATATTAATCTCCCTTTATACCATATACCCTTCCTTTCCTTACCTATAATAAAATCTAACGTCTGCTTTCTGTCTGAGTGTCTGTCTGTCCGCTTATAACTCGAGAACCACTGAACCGATTTTAATAAAACAAAATTCTACGGATAGCTTGATTCTTCCCATCAAGTATAGGCTACTTACTATCACGCTAAATAGCTTATGAGGTTAGCAGTGAAGTGAAATATGAGAGCGGGCGGAGCCGCGGGCACAGCTAGTATATTTATATTGCTTGAATCCGTTATAGTCTTTTTTGGAAACTGTAAAAATGTTCATTCTATAATAAATAAATAAATTTATGGAAACTGACATGGTTGGCTACGCCACTTACACATCCGTGATGTTAGCCCATAATCACATTGGCGAATTAGGTGCAATGTCAGTGCTTACCTTCGGTTGTGCCGGCTACACTGAACCGGATCGAAAACATGAACTATTTGCATGGTCGTTTCAACCGACCTTTCATTCAGTGCAGTGGTACCAACCCGGGCGGGTTAAGCCCTACCACCTATGAAGGTAAGAAGGGAAGGGACCTTCAGTTTATCGTGAAATCCGAACCGCGGTCCGCTTCCAACGGTTGAGCGGTAACCCATCCACTGACCGCGCCAAGGTGTGACGCGATCAGATCACGATCGACAGTCGACCGACCGCACCACTGAGCTACCGACTCTGGCTGGCGCCTCTGTCTCAGCCACCTACATGCCGAATTTATATACTTTCCTAGCACAGTCTTGCTGGAAATTATTATCTTGTAAAATAATATGTAGGTACTTTTAGTTTGGTGAAGAAACCTTCGTTTTCGCAAGCTTTGAGCAACTTTCCGTAAGTTTTGCTAACTTATAATAAACTTTTTATCATAGTTACTTAATTTTTAGTAGGTACCTTCCCTTCTTACCTTACTAGGCGTTATTTTTATAGGGTGATTTTTTTTATAGACAGCCGGACCGGGTGTCTGTGCCCAATACTTCAACGGACGATCAAATACAGCCAATAACACCATTCCTCACGAAACCTCGCTCAGAGAGGCGCCATGGCGGCTATGAGGCGGACAATAGGTTGTCGTCTAATTTATTGACACGCCTCTTGAAGATTCCCAGGTTATAGGTGTTGGGGAACACACACACCGGAAGACCGTTCCTTATTTTCGCCGTTCGACACAGGAAAAAAATTCGAAAAACGATGTGTTATTAGAAGTTCTGAATGAAAGGTCTGTCGAAACGGCTATGTAAATAGTTCGTGTTTTCCGTCCGTGTAGCCGGCACGACCCAAGGGAAGCACTGACACGGCATCTAGTTCACCAAGATGGTTATGGGCGACATCATGTCGGCCCATCTGGGCCGTTTTTACATCACCTACTAAAATCTTACATCACCTATGTAAAAAAGTATGAAATAAAAAAATTAAAAATCGAACCCTAGAGTTGAAGGAGGTCGGTTATTTCTGCTTGCTTTAGCACCACCGCCTTCAACTCTAGGGTTCGATTTTTAATTTTTTTATTTCATACATTTTTGAAGGCGGTTTTTATATTTTTTTAAATAGTTTTTTATTTCACAGTTTTTTTAGTAATTTTTATTTGCTATTAGTGTACTCGGCGGAATCGCTCGGCCTTTGGCCTCGCGATTCCGCCTCGCTTTCCAATCCGATCTTGACCAAAAAAATGGGACCACCTTGGAGCTAGACTGAACCAAAAAAATGGGACCACCTTGGAGCTAGACTGAACCGAACACAAAAAGAATCATCGAAATCGGTTCACAATTGGGGAAGATATTGCTGAACATACATAAAAAAAAATACATACAGCCGAACATAGAACCTCCTCCTTTTTTGAAGTCGGTTAAAAATAGCTCGCCTCTGGAATAATCACACGGGCAGATTATTCCACTTACGCTTCTCTACGTCTATGAATGTATTTAAGATAAGTTTGCAAAATCTTTTCCCATCCTTACCGAAATAAATTACAATTATATTGTTAAAATTAAAATTACATTTATATTACACTAGCTGTGCCCGCGGCTCCGCCCGCTCTCATATTTCACTTCACTGCTAACCTCATAAGCCATTTAGCGTGATAGTAAGTAGCCTATAGTTGATGGGAAGAATCAAGCTATCCGTAGAATTTTGTTTTATTAAAATCGGTTCAGTGGTTCTCGAGTTATAAGCGGACAGACAGACATACACTCAGACACTCAGACACTCAGACAGAAAGCAGACGTTGGATTTCATTATAGGTAAGGATAAGGACTAACTGTGCCCGCGGCTCCGCCCGCTCTCATATTTCACTTCACTGCTAACCTCATAAGCCATTTAGCGTGATAATAAGTAGCCTATAGTTGATGGGAAGAATCAAGCTATCCGTAGAATTTTGTTTTATTAAAATCGGTTCAGTGGTTCTCGAGTTATAAGCGGACAGACAGACACTCAGACACTCAGACAGAAAGCAGACGTTGGATTTTATTATAGGTAAGGAAGGAGGATACATATATTAATTAAATCCCCTCTTCTCTCTCTCCCTCTCTTGCCATTCAGATTATTGTGTTGAACAACAGTAGGTACCACTGATTGATTACTGTACATAATAATATGTAATTCTACTATCCTTCCTTCCTTATCCTTCCTTATCCTTACCTATAATAAAATCCAACGTCTGCTTTCTGTCTGAGTGTCTGAGTGTATGTTTTTTTTTTTTTTTTTTTTTTTTTTTTTTTTTTATACTAAGCGCGACATGTGGCGCCGAGTCACCCATAAGGTGTCTAGCGACGCCCATGGACATTCGGACGCAGGCGGGGGCTGCGAATGCCATGCCGGCCTGACAGGTGCCCATTCACGCCTCTCTTGAAGGACCCGAGACTATACTTGGGGGGAAATATGTGGGCAGGTAGAGCGTTCCAGAGTTTGCCGGTTCTGTGGAGAAAGGATCTGCAGAACCGATTTGTACGCATCCGCGGTAAATCCAGCGTATAGGGATGCAATCCCTGCCCAGTGCGCGTTGTACGGAGGTGGAAAGGGGACGCCGGAATCGCGTTAAACAGCTCCTCCGAGCACTCCCCGTGGAATAAGCGATAGAACACGCTTAGGGCGCCGACATCCCTACGAAGTTGCAGCGGTTCTAGATCGCGGGACACGTCGGGGTCATCCACAAGTCGCACGGCTCGACGCTGGATCGAGTCCAAAGGCGCAAGCTGGTATTTGGCTGAGCCATCCCACAGGTGCGAGCAGTACTCCAAGCAGGACCTAATCTGCGATTTATACAGAAGCAGCCTTTGGCCCGGCGTGAAGTACCGTCGAACCTTATTGAGTACGCCTAGCTTTTTTGAGGCCAGCTTGGCCTTGCCCTCGATATGGCGCCGGTAATTTAGGTCGTGCGACAGTTCGACTCCGAGGACCCCGAGGTGGTCGCTTAATTTAAGCGACGTGCCTTGGAAGGAAGGAGCTGGTGTGAACGCCGCCCTCTTCGCACTGAACGCGCAAACTTGTGTTTTTGAAGCGTTGAACTCGACCAAATTGCTACGGCCCCATTCGGAAATAGACCGAAGCGTTTGTTCGAGTTCAGACACAAGTCTTCGCCTCTTTTCATCCACAACTTCTCGTCTGGCTGAAGGGTGACTGGTATAGGATCCGTGTGCTGTACTGTCATCCGCATAACAATGTATGTTGCCGAGTGGCAGCATGTCATTGATATGCAGAAGAAACAGCGTGGGTGACAGCACAGATCCCTGCGGTACGCCGGCATTCACTGACATGGCGTCCGACGAGCAACCGTCCACTAGGACCTGAATGCTACGCCCATGTAGGAAGTCGGCGACCCAGTCGCAGAGGCCAGAAGGAAGTCCGTACGCCGGAAGCTTGCCCAGGAGCGATTTGTGCCAAACCCTATCGAATGCCTTGGCAATATCGAGGCCAATTGCCAAGGATTCACCATGTCCTTCAAGCGATTCCCCCCAAAGGTGAGTGACGTACGCTAGGAGATCACCAGCAGATCGGTTTGGCCGAAAGCCATATTGCCGATCGCTGATGAGGTTATTTGTCTCCAGGTACGCCATGAGCTGGGCGTTGATAATACGCTCCATCACCTTGCAGAGTAGGGAGGTAATCGCTATAGGTCGGTAGTTCGAAGGGTTTGAGCGGTCGCCCTTTTTGGGGACCGCTTGAACAAATGCAGATTTCCAGGCTGCCGGCACACGGGAAGCAGAGTAAGAGAGGCGGAAAAGGCGCGTTAGCACTGGAGCCAGCTCGGGAGCACACCGTTTCAGCACCAATGCAGGAATCCTATCCGGCCCACTCGCCTTCCTGGTGTCTAGGGAGAGAAGCTCCGCCCGCACAGTTCGTTGTCGGAACTGTACTTCCGGCATAGAGTTCTCACACCTAGTTATGGATGGAGGGATGGCACCCCCATCGTCCAGGTTGGAGTTCCCCGCAAAGAGAGACACCAATAAATCGGCTTTCTCCTTTGCGGAGTGGGCAAGTGAGCCCCCAGGACACTGCAGTGGTGGAAGTGAGGAGCGGCAAAAATTCGATTCGACAGATTTGGCGAGAGACCAAAACTCACGGCTCCCAGTTGGGTGCTGGTTCAGCCTATCACCAACTCTGCCGATATGCTCGAATTTGGCCCTGGCAATAGCCCTCTTGCAGGATCTGGAGAGGCGGTTGTATTCTTTCTTCAGTTCGGATACATTTGGATCGCGTCTGGCACGAGCGCACGACCATGCACGATAAGCTGCGTATGTCTGTCTGCCCGCTTATAACTCGAGAACCACTGAACCGATTTTAATAAAACAAAATTCTACGGATAGCTTGATTCTTCCCATCAACTATAGGCTACTTACTATCACGCTAAATAGCTTATGAGGTTAGCAGTGAAGTGAAATATGAGAGCGGGCGGAGCCGCGGGCACAGCTTGTATACAATGTAATAGGTATTCGTACCTATGTAATTTAACATACATATTTCTTAACAGTCTTAACACATTGCCACAAACTATTATTCTTGTTCGCCTGATTAAACTTCTCCCACATACCAAAGTTAGTTAGAATAGAATGCCTCGCGACATTAAGCTCGCCTGTGGTGCCTAATTTGTATTAATTGGTGTGCAATACATGCATACATGTATGTATGCACTCAACCGTGTCAGTTTCCATACAAAAAAAATGTTTGAAATTTTTTTTTTACACAATGTAAAACTGCCTTAACGGTGACACTGGATGGCGGGCGGCGTTGATAAGGAGAGTCGTGGTCGAAAGTTGTGAAATTGAGTTGTTAACATAATTAGGCGGAGCCCCGCCATGGAAGGGCTACGTTACTTATCGGAAGTTTAGCAAGTCAACCGGCAAACTGTACCGCGTTGGGCCGGTACTTTAAAAGAATAGCCCCACTGCATCTCTCCCCGTGTATTGCGTAAAAGGCGACTAAGGGATATGACTTCCTTCTTATATTACTAGGTGGTAGGGTTTAACACGCCCGGGTTTGTACCACCGCACTGAATGAAAGGTCGGTCGAAACGGCTATGTGAATAGTTTGTGTTTTCCGTCCAGTTCAGTGTAGCCGGCACGCACGAACGAAGGGAAGCAATGACGTGGCACCAAGTTCATCCGGTGTTATGGGCTGACATCACGGATGTGATGTAACAAATCGTGTCAGTTTCCATAAAAAAAAAATGTGGCAAGCTCAAATTGTAGCGCGGTAGAGCGAGACAGAAGACGTACTGACGAGCGAGACGCGGCATGCAAAAGCGAGACAAATATTTTGAACATTGTAACATCAAATATTTTGACGACGTCGGTTTAAACCCGTAATAATCTAGTTCGCGTCATTTCTCGAGGACTAAAACGTAATTTCACGATAAGCACACAAAGGATTGTGTGAAAAGTTTTACCCTTCGTCAGTGTCACTGCGTGTCACTCGTAAAAGTGATGCGGTCATTATCATACACAGCGGGACAGTAGTTAGGGTTTAATACTGTCACCGCAAGTCGGCTTACATTTTTAGGTTTCCGTATCCCTTACGGAAGCCTATTACTAAGCCTACGCCCCGCGCCGCCTGTCTGTCCGAGGGCTGTATCTCTTGAACCGTAATAGGTAGCCCGTTGAAATTTTTACAGAATATGTGTTATTATGGCGGATATAACAACAAATAATAAAATATAGAAATAGTAAAAAATTCAGGGGGGTTCCCATACAAGAAACGTGTTTTTTTATGATGCGGAAACCTCGGTGCGCGAGTCCGACTCGCACTTGGTCGGTTTTTTAACCGACTTTTAAAAAAGGAGAGAAATAAAAAATATTAAATAATTGAGTTGAAGGCGGTACAAAAGCACATAAGGGCTTCATCTATCAATTTTCTGGTGTGCTTTTGTACCACCTTCAACTCAATTAGGTAGGTTAATAATTTGATTTAATAATTTTTAGTGCTAAGTAGATTTTTTTAAGCCGGTTCAATGTTATTTAAAACAGTTTTTTTTTAATAATTTCTTGGATTATTTCTAAAATCTTGATATGGTTGGCTACGCCATCTTGCGGTAACCGTGATAGCGCTACAGGACATTATGGACGGATACAGCTAAACCATTTGAAAGCTGGATATATCACTGTAACAAAGGAAAATGCGACTCCATCTAATCCACACTCAATATTCGACCTTATTCTTAGCGGTCCAAGAGCTAAATTGCATTATTCACTTTAGACATGCGTGTCTCTGGGAAAATTCAACCTTAAAGTAATGGAAATAAGGGAGAAAATGCAATGAAAGATGCATTTAAGACAGAAATAAAAATGAAAAGTCGAATGCAACACATAAATCTGTTACGATGCATCGATATGTACCTTAGACGAGATTGAAAACCGGATCGAGACGTGTCACGTGCTCACTTCTCCACGGCATCCATTACTCCCGAAGTCCCGACCAGTGAGGTTCGTACACAGAAACGGTATTGCTTGCTTTTGGTCGATAAGAACAAATATCAGCAGCAGACCGAAGGGAAGCACTGACATGGCACCTAGTTCATCCGGTGTTTATGGGCTGACATTACGGATGTTGTAGGTGATGTAGCCAACCGTGTCAGTTTCCATAAAAAAACCCAGCCTCTGGCTGGACTGGATCCAGCGTCGAACCGTGCGACTAGTGGGTGACAATAATAGTGGGTGAAATGACATATTCTCAAAAGAAAAAGTCGTAGGAAACAAGTGCGGAATTTTCTTCAGGTCAAAGCGGCGCGTGGCCGAGTGGTTTGGTCATCGGCTTCTAATGCGAGAGGTCCGAGGGTCGAATCCGGTCGGCGTGTACCAATGAGTTTTTTCTGACGAAAAAAAATTAAGTGCATACCTAAACACCTGCTGCTTCACCGTTCGGAGCCGGTGTAAAACTGTAGGTGCCTTCCCTAATCCCTTGCCACTTACTATGTGGTAGGCTCAAATTGTAGCCAACTGGATTGATACCACCGTGCTGGATGTAAGATGGCCGCATATCAGCCTCGGTTGTGTTCTCCTCTAGTCCAGTATAGGCAACAATCCAGGGAAGTAACCAGTATGGCACCTACCTTCTCGGAGGTCACATTGGCTGGTCGGAGCATGCGCTTTGTCCCCTCCGACTCAGACACCCATACCGGATTACATAAAAAAACCGGCCAAGTGCGAGCCCAACTCGCGCACCGAGGGTTCCGTGTCGCCCTGTCATGGCTAGCGCCACTCACGCCATCTATGGCGTGTTATGAAATGCTTATATTAGTTAAATGTCATGATTAGTTAAAATGCCTCATATTCTTTTCCGTAGATGGCGCGCATACACTTTTTAGTTTCTTCTATGGGAACCCCCGTGATTTTTTACTTTTTCTTTTTTTATTATTTGTTGGTGTATCGACAATAATAACACATATTCTGTGAAAATTTCAACGGGCTACCTATTACGGTCCAAGAGATACATTCCTCGGACAGACAGACAGACAGACAGACAGACAGACGGCCTAGGCTTAGTAATACGGTCCCGTACGTACCGAATACGGAACCCTAAAAACAAATGTTTCTTATTTCTTGATTCCTGATCTTAAATCAAATGAAAATATACTTGAAACAGTTTACATTTGGTGGACTTAATGCCTTGAAACATTTTCTACCAGTCTTGCCAGTCATTGAGACTTTGTGAACTTTTCTTTCACCGTATCGACAAGTTGATAGCTCTTCTAGGTATAGATGAATATGCCCTCGACTAAGGTACGTCTTCTCTCTCATCCTTGCTTCCATTGAAGGAGCTGAGCCCTACTTACTCCCGGTTACAGTTGACGTCAGTAGCGTAGCTGGGCGGAATTGAACGGGGTTGGGCTATAATTTCAACCAGGAAGTCAAAAAGGAGTAGGTTCTCAATTCGTCTGTATGTTTTTTTTTGTATGTTACTCGATTTCTCCGCCAATTCTCAATCGATTTTAATAATTCTTTATTTTCGTGAGTATGGTATATCTCAGGGGTGGTCCTTTTATAAATTTTATGAAAGAATACTACCCCTAAGGGTGGAAAATGAAGGGGTGAACACTTTCACACTAAGGAATTTTTCAATCACTCACTTTCCCGTCAACCGATTTTAATATTGAAAAATTGTTTTAGAAAAACATTGAACCAACTTCAAACCCTAAAAAGTATTAAGTAATATTTTGATCTTGAGTACAAGGCGGCACAGAAGCACACCTAACAATTTATAGATGGACCCTTTTGTGCTTTTGTACCGCCTTCTACTCAAGACCAAAATATTATTTAATACTTTTTAGGGTTTGAAGTCGGTTCAATGTTTTTTTTTTAATTTTAGCGTACATTTTTGAAAGAAAGAAAGAAAGAAAGAAAGAAAATATATTTATTCACCGATGCAGTACACACAATAATTTTATACAATTATACACCAGGATGGTGAAACGGAAACCGCTCAGCTGAGGCACAGTAGGACTGCGCGCTGATTTTCAGCGGCTCCCGTTTTAAAATAATAACAACCTAATAGCGGAATTAGAACATAAAAAAATAAATAAAAACTATACAAAACAAATTAGAAACACTAACAATATAAATTGAAAGAAGTCAACATATTCAACATATTAAAAAATACTCAACAACACGCTTAAAGCTTAGCACATTTTTAAAAATAAATAACATTCAAAATAAGAAACAGTATTATATTAACACTATTTTATAATTATGTCATTGACAAGAACAAGAAAAAACAAACAAGTGTGTACCTTAAAAACATTAAAAACAGTAATAATAATAAAAACAACAGAATAATAATAAAAACAATAGAACGAAAAGCACAGAACAGATTACCTAATAGTTAAACCTAAAAAATACTGAAAATTTATTTGAAAGGTTACATAAAAATAAAGTAAAAATCTTTTTAAAACGCACATATTAAAACATTAAAATTACACAGCATTAAAAGTACTAAAATTAGAACCAAGAGCTCAAGGAACAGAACATATAAAAACAAATTATAAACATGAAAATAAGATAACTTTATTTAACTTTGGGGGTCTGTCTTTTGCAGAGCCAGTAACCACGCCTTGCAAGAGCGCTTAAAACCAAATTTTGAGGATTTCTCTCGTATAGGCGGTGGGAGATTATTCCAGCATTTAGTTGCGCTGTATTTAAAAGATCCTTCAAAGCCGGCAGTGACGTGGCGTGGCACTAAAAGCAAATGTGCACTTGCTCGAGTTGGGTACCGGTGAGCATCCTTAGACCACAACAGCTTCTTATATAGGTACTCAGGCTCTTCGGTATATATTATTTTATGTACTTGACATGCTTGGTGAAGTTCTCGTCTCGTCTTCATTTTTAAAACATCATTTTCATTCAAGAACGGAGCGACATGTGCGCGTCTGGGGATGTCATAACAAAACCTTGCACAGGCGTTTTGGACTCTTTGTACGATACGCTCCGTCTTGACCAACAGGCGAGGTCCATACACTGTATCGCAATAGTTGAGTGGAGACAAGACGAGAGCTTCACATAGTAAGGTTCTGACTCTTTCCGAAAGATGGTTTCTAAGCCTATATAATGTCTTAAGTTTATAAAACGCTGCACGCACCTTAAGATTTATGTGTTCCTCGAAACGCAATATTTCGTCCACAATAAGCCCAAGGTTACGTGCAGATTGGACACACTCTACTCTACAGGTATTCCGTTTACTGCTATCTGGGGATTATGCGATTTTATTAATTCCGTCTGGTCCGTCTTTTTGGGTACATTCATCTCCACTCTTATAAGACTGCTGAGGTAGACGAGTGAATATGACACTTCCGTGATAGGATCATTAAACTCTATAATAAAAAAAGTACACCGTCGAACAAAATGTCATCTAACTTTTTATGATCTATGGTCATCAAACACCCGGTATTACGATATTTTGGAGAAAATAAACTGTGACGGATAGACAGACAGAAACAAGAGTGATCCTATAAAGGTTCCGTTTTTTTCCTCTTCTGAGTTACGGAAGAGTAGATTTTTCCTGAAAAGAGGAAAAATCATATCATAACCATATCAAACCATATCATAACCTTTATGTATAATAGTATAATAGAATAACTTTGATAAAATAAAATGAAATATATCCATACATACATACATACCACACGCTCGTATCCCGACAATCGGGGCAAGCAGAGTAATCGGTGTTGTGCTGCTATTGCTGTTGTAAATTACCGCACAAATACCGACTACCACGTTTAGCAAAGTATTATGGCAAGATAACTATCAAGCAGCAAGTAAGGCACGAAGAACCACCTGCTGCATGACTCGATGGAAGGACCGTGCTAAGGTGGGAGGTGGCTATCCTGTCGCCCTTATGCATGGCATCTTATTCTTATCCCTTAGTCGCCTTTTACGACATGCACAGAGAGAGAGATGCAGCGGGACTATTATTTTTAAGTACCGACCCCACACGGAAATATGCCTGAAAGATTGACACATTTTCAAAATAAAGTCTGTTTTACAGGTTTTATCACGGACGCTGCTCTGCGTTACTAGCATCCCTTATTCCCTGTCACCCGTCCTATCTCCGCATGACTCGTCGCAGAGAGACTCAGCACACTTTTGTTGTTGACATTGGGCTTTTGAGAACCCATCGGTTCTCTAAATCGTTTCTTTGTCGCACCACTAGAGTGTGGAACTGTCTTCCGGCGAGTGTATTTCCTGAATCCTTTAACCTGGGTGTCTTCAAGCGTTGTATTAACGGGCTAGACAGCCTAGCAACAGTCCGAAAACCTGCTGGCATGGCACCTAACTGAGCGTGGTTTCGTGAGGAGAGGCGATTTTGGCTCTGTCGACTGCACCATTGGTCCCTCGGCAAAGCCACCCATGCTGGTTTACATAAAAAAAAAAAGCGGATGGTGAGATCCTCGCCCCCATGTAATGATAATCTCACTGAGGCCCTGGATTCGGTTGAACTTTTACCAAATTAGGTTTCGCATGTTTTGCCGAGCGCGAACAAAAGTTGTTTAATTTTAAATTATACGTCAGAAAACAACTGTCGTATTTTAACATATTGAAAATTGCGTATGATATATAAATTCGTTTCACAAAATAATATTGCGCTGCGAAATAATGTCGGCTATAATTTTAAACAAACATTTCAATATTTAATTTAAGGCTCAACAGTACCAAACATGTATTTATCCGGATTGATATTTTTGGTAAGCCACTGAGATGATAGAAAAAAATTATCTTTTTCTAAAAGACAAATTTCTTCCAAACAAAGAGCCCAGAAAATTTGATCTATTTGACTTGACTCGACAGAAAAAAAAACGGCGAGTGTGCAAGTGCGAGTCAAACTCGCGCACCGTGATTTCCGTACCACCACCTGATTGGTCGGTTTTTATTATGTGTTATTCTACTTTAGAGTTTGCACTATGATCAGACCAAGTTTGACGCCTGTAAACACAAACATAAAATTGTCTAGTTTTAAGGTTCCGGCCTATTACTAAACATACTTCGTGGGTCTGTCTGTCTGTCCGTCCGTCCGTCCGAGTGCTGTATCTGTTGAACCGTAAGCGTAACAGTTAGCCGGTTGACATTTTCAAAGAATATTGTGTTAATTATGACAACTTAACCAAGAAATAATAAAAATGCAAAAAGTAAAAAACCGGCCAAGTTCGAGTCGGACTCGCGCTTCGGACTTCGTACAACCGGGCATTTTGTTGTTTTACTTTAGAGTTTGCACTTTATATAATGCACAAAAAAATGTAATGTTAATTTCAGTCAAAAATAGTATTATTTATTTTATTAAATATTCCGGCAACAATGAAATATTTATTGATTCTGCACTTATGTTCACCCAATTCAAAGCAGTTTACGAGAAAAATCATTAATTGAGAGAAACTGTTTTTTGGTACAGCTGGATCTTAAATAAAAAATGATAACTGATATGAATGCAGAGAACGAAGTGATCAGTATTCATGTCAATTTAAATTATTCAGTTTTCATTAAGTTAAGCTCAGCTGAACACCATATTTTAATTCTGTTAAAAACTAATTGGTATATTCATACTAGCAGCGTTTTCCCGCGGCTTCGCTCACGTTTACGTTGTTTGAAACTCTTACTCTTACCACGATATTTACCACAATGCAAAATTTCAGGCTCAGTCGGACGTGTCCTTGGTGAGGTGTCTAATAGCAATAAACGTACAGACAGGCGAGACACAATTTACAATTTATAATAGAAGGGCTATACTATACAGGTTGATTTTTAGGGTTCCGTATCCTGTACGGGACCCTATTACTAAGCCTACGCCGTCTTTTTTTTTACGGATACTGACACGGTTGGCTAATCACCTACAACATCCGTGATGTAAGCCCATAACACCGGGTGAACTTGGTGCCACGTCAGTGCTTCCCTTCGGTCGTGCCGGCTACACTGAACTGGACGGAAAACACAAACTATTTACATAGCCGTTTCGACCGATCTTTCATTCAGTGCGGTGGTACCAACCCGGGCGGGTTAAACCCTAACACCCAGTAATATAAGAAGGGAGTCATATCCCTTAGTCGCCTTTTACACGGGGAGAGATGCAGTGGGGCTATTCTTTTAAAGTACCGGCCCCAAACGGTACAAGTACTAACTGTCTGACTGTCCGTTCGTCCGTCTGTCTGTCTGTCTGTCCGAGGGCTGTATCTCTTGAACCATAATAGGTAGCCCGTTGAAATTTTCACAGAATATGTGTTATTATGGCCGATATAACAACAAATAATAAAAAATAAGAAAAAGTAAAAAATTTACGTGGGTTCCGATAGAAGAAACCAAAAAGTGTATGCTATTAACTAATATGAAGCATTGTATAACACGCCATAGATGGCGTGATTGGCGCTAACCACAGAGCATCAAATACCTACCGCCCGCGCCCCCTACTAGAGGCGCCCTAAGCGATGATATTTGAAACCCAATAACCGTACGCTGAGCTGCTAGCGCTTCGTATGTGTGTGTGTGTGCTAGTATCGACACTACACACAAAGAGGAGCAAGTTAGGCACACGCACAAAACAAATGCACACGCACAACACACATATGTAAGTCATAGGCCACGCCTACAGGCTTCAACGGCGTTGTAGAGAAATCGCGCTCACGGCGCCTCTAGTAGGGGCGGGCGCGCGCTTTCATGCTCTGTGGCGCTAACCATGACATGGCGATAAGGAACCCTCGGTGTGCGAGTTCCACGTACGGAAACCTAAAAAGTAAAAATAACGTTGGATGCATTCGGCAAGGCTGAAGGGTTATGAAGTTATATTTGAATGCTGAAAAAATGGAATATGGGATTTTAACGGAATTCGAATCTTCACCCCTCACTTAGTAGTATGTGCATTGAAAATACTTTGACAGTGCACTTTATCCTTTTTTTTTTTGCAGACTGTATTCCGATGCTCGCCGAACGGGCCACGATTTTTATTCAAAATATATTTTCTGGCTGTCGACAAAGGGAAAAGTGTGAGTTTTTTGAAAAAAAAAAACAACATTTTTCGAAGCTTTTTCGGATAGTCAATTTGTTTGTTTCTTGTTTACAGATAGGGTAGAATCCCGGAATAAGGACTAGGCTGGACCGGACGTACTAACTTGTACGGGACGATTATTTTACTTACGACACTTTAGAACGATAAAAGTGGTCTAAGATTCTTCAAGAGGGGCATCAATAGGCACCTGTCGGGCCGGCATGGCATTCGCAAACCACGCCTGCGACCGAATGTCAATGCGCGTCGTTAGACACCTTATGGGTGGCTCGGGCTCGGCGCCACATGTCGCGCCTTCTATTAAAAAAAAACTGCTAATTAAAACCCACTCGACTTAACAAATACCCTCAAAAAGTTAAAACCTAATTTTCCGCTTAGTTAATTAAAGGCGTCGGGGATCGAGTTGTTTTTTTTACTTAGCGGTCCCCCGACGCCTTTAATTACGTAAGCGTTTTATTTTTTATTTTTGGGGGTATTTGATCTGTCGTGGCTTTTGTGTAATTTAACTAATATTCAGCCAGCCTCGATAGCTCAGTGGTGCAGACAGTCGACAACGCTGGGCCGGTCTGTACTTGGATGGGTGACCTCTCGACCGTTTCGAGGCTGATCGTGGTTCGGATTCCACGTTAAACTGTAGGTCACTTCCCTCCTTACCTTTTTTTTTTTTTTTTTTTTTTTATGGAAACTGACACGGTTGGCTACATCACCTACAACGTCCGTGATGTCAGCCCATAACACCGGGTGAACTAGGTGCCATGTCAGTGCTTCCCCCTTTGATCGTGCCGGCTACACTGAACTGGTCGGAAAACACAAACTATTTACATAGCCGTTTTGACCGACGTTTCATTCAGTGCGGTGGTACCAACCCGGGCGGGTTAAACCCTACCACCAAGTAAGATTAGGAGGGAAGGGACCTACAGTTTTACGAGGAATCCGAACCTCGGTCAGCCTCCAACGGTCAGCGGTCACCCATCCAAGTACTGACCGCACCCAGCGTTGCTTAACATTCAATAGCGACAGTTGACTGTCTGCACCACTGAGCTATCGAGGCTAAAGGTGGCTACTAGGTGGTAAGGTTTATCCCGGCCGGGTTAGTACCACCACACTGACCGAAACGTCGGTCGAAACGGCTATTTAAATAGTTCGTGTTTTCCGTCCAGTTCAGCGTAGGCGACATGAAATGAAGGGAAGCGCTGACATGGCACCTAGTTCACCCGGTGTTATGGGCTGACATCACGGATGTTGTAGGTGATGTAGACAATCGTGTCAGTTCCCATAAAAAAATGTCTAGTTTTTTTTTATTGTTTCCGAACTAGCTGGCTGTTTCCGAGGTCGAAGCCTCAGGCGCAGCCAATATCACCCCCGAGGAGGTGCCAGTCCGGCTTGGAGGTGGACTAATGTCGCTGGGGAAAGGCTATTTACCCGCGATTTGAACATCCGTGGATTGTAGGAGTGGGGAAAGATATTCCCCGGAAGCCCGTTCCACACCTTTGCAGTGCGGCACAAGAACGATTTAGAGAATCGATTTAATTTAAGAAGAAAGATTTAATTTAAATCTTATAAACCTATATTATAATACTTATATTCTAGTTTGTCTGTAATAGAAGCTAGGCCTACGACCCCGGCGTACACTCAAATATTAACGATGCTTTCGTTGAGAGAAAGGCTCTGCTCAGTTCAGGACATACAGGGTGGCGAGTGTGAGCCGCGGGGGATGCTGGTCTATAGGGGAAACGCCATCGAGATTGTGTGCGTCTTACTAGAGAGTGAACTCGGAGCGAGCCCCATATTATTTAAATTTTTTTTTATGGAAACTGACACGGTTGGCTACATCACCTACAACATCCGTCATGTCAACCGGGTGAACTAGGCGCCATGTCAGTGCTTCCCTTCATTTCATGTTGGCTACACAGCGAACTGGACGGAAAACCCGAACTATTTACATGGCCGTTTCGACCGACGTTTCGCTCAGTGCGATGGTACCAACCCGGCCGGGATAAACCCTACCACATAGTAAGGTAAGAAGGGAAGTGACCTAGAGTTTAAACGTGGAATCTGAACCACGATCAGCCTCCAAACGGTCGAGCGGTCACCCATTCAAGCACTGACCGCCCTCGGCGTTGTTTAACAACAGTCGACCGACCGCACCACTGAGCTACCGCGGCTGACGAGATATGAAAATTATGTCCACTCGTCACTCGCCTCTCGCCTTCAGTGTAGCCGCAATATAATGGCCTCTTCTCGAATTGTTTACATTTTAATGGACACTCGCAGCGCGGCATCACACAGAGGGCAGGCGCGTGCGAAAGTAGCAAAGAGAGAGGGCTGTGTTTGAGAGCAGTGCGGAGAATGTCAAAGGGGAACTGTATATAGAGTTATCGCTCCGAAGAAATATACAGAGAAGCGGTGTCCCAGCGGCTGAGGTATGGGGTAAAGTAGCGGGGAGGCGGGGAGCGCAGAGTCGAGCGGAAGAGGGGAGCGCGCGCGGGGCGGGAAGCGTGCGGGAGAGAGGCAAGGAGTAGGGAGAACGATCGCACTCGTGCGTCGGTGTGGATATTGTCTTTTCATTCTAACACTTCATCTCCAGATTCGCCATCGCACCTTCGCATCGACGAAGATGTTTAAATGTATTAGTTCAAAGTAGGCGAGGCGCAATCGCAGCAGGCAGGCGACGACTGCGCGCTGCGGCCTCTCGCGCTCGACTAAGAGACTTGAGGATCGTGAACCGCAACTAGTTAGAACATGTTAGTTGGCCGAGTGAGTTATCTAGTACGCTAGTACATAGTACATCTTTGGAGAATGTACGAATTTTAATAAAGGCTTGTATCTGTTTGCGGAGCGTTCAACTCTATTGGAGCGAAGAATTTGAAATTACAGAGGGGTCAATTCGAATTGACTGTGTGGGGCCGGTACTTGTAACAAGAGCCCCACTGCATTTCTCCCCGTGCATGTCGTAAAAAGGCGACTAAGGGATAAGGACAAGATGCCCTGCATAAGGGCGGCAGGCTAGCCACCTCTCACCTTGGCGCGGTCTTTCCAGCGATTCATGCAGCAGGGGCCTTCGTGCCTTACTTTCTGCCTCAACTGACACGGTTGGCCACCTCACCTACAACATCCGTGATGTCAGCCCATAACACCTTGTGAACTAGGTGCCATGTCAGTGCTTCCCTTCGGTCGTGTCGGCTACACTGAACTGGACGGAAAACACAAACTATTTACATAGCCGTTTCGACCGACGTTTCATTTAGTGCGGTTGTACCAACCCGGGCGGGTTGAACTCTACCACCTAGTAAGGTAAGAAGGGAAGGGACGTACAGTTTTACGTGGAATTTGAACCACGGTGAATGGTCGAGTCTAACCTATCCAAGTAGGTACTGACCGCGCCCAGCGTTGCTTAACCAGCAATAGCTACAGTCGACTGTCTGCACCACTGAGCTATGGGGGCTGACGATATCTTGTCCGAATACTTTGCTAAATTGACACGGTTGGCTACATCACCTGAAACATCCGTGATGTAAGCCCATAACACCTTGGTGAACTAGGTACCATTTTCAGTGCTTCCCTTCGGTCGTGCCGGCTACACTGAACTGGACGAAAACACGAAACCCTTATTTTTTTATTATTATTAATTAGTATATCTGCCATAATGACACATTCTGTGAAAATTTCAACAGCCTACCTATTACAGTTCAAAAGGGATAGGACGGACAGACGGAAAAACCGACGGCGTAGATTTAGTAATATCCCACGGTACGGAACCCTAAAAATGCTACACTGAAAAACGAAACCTATATTTAACTCAAATAAAAATAAAATAAAAATCTAATAAAATTGTTTACTTTCATTTTTTTCAGCAGCAGTAATCCATCGGCAATTTTGCAGTACGTAAATTTCAGCAAAAACTCAGTTATAATTCGTAAAAATCTCTTTTCTCTCCGCTTCATAAAACTCCCGCCCGAACGAAATAGGATATATGGAATTCGGAACCAGTCTCGCGTAGCGAATAACATCATTTAGATAGCACAGCGGAGAGATGCGTATATTCAAAAGGGCAGACATGCTATAAATTTTTGACATTGAAAATATCTTTTCGATCGCTTCAGTATAGTCCCCGATTTCCAGCGAGAGTGCGAATTCGCCCTGGTGTCTTGAGTTTTTTAAGGCTAAGTGAAATTTAGTGTCAAATGATGCGTTTTGACGAGGGATACAAGATTGTGAAAAAAAAATTAAAACAGTTTGAGAGTTTTTTTTAAATTGCTGTTTTTAGGAGTTTTAAAAAGGGCACTTTTAAACATATTTCTAAATATATATTTTACACTTTTATATTTTTATATTATAGATTGAATCTGAGGGATGTTTTTTGATTTTTAGAAAAAAGTTAACATTTGGGAGTTATGATTTTTTTAAATTTTCCTTTATGCGAGTTACTAGTCGTCTTTATATTGCAGTGTGAGTAGTTAAAAATTTTTCGTGTATGCGTAAAATTGAAAATTAAGAATTTTAATTGATTTTTTTTTCATATTTCAGTATTTTGGTCTTTTTTTCAAAATTTACATATTTCAGTATGAAAAAGCAAGTAATTTATAATAAATTGTTTAAATATGAATACATGTTAGTATTTAGAGGAGTAGAAGTAATAATAATTATATAGTGAACAGGTGCACGCTGTTAGAATCTGGCGTGCGTACGCTCGCTGAGTTCGTCGCTTTAGCCACACCAGGATATTTTGACGCTCACAGTCGGCGACTCGCTATACGCTTATATTTGAATAGGTACGCCCTAATTATTTTCAATGTACCCGAAGGTCATGTAATGCATGAGATCTGTGAATTTTTTTATGGACAACCGGCATGGGTGGCTGTGCCCAAAAGATCAGACGCAGCCAATAACACCACTCCTCTCGAAAAGAGAGGCGCCATGCCAGCTAAAAAATAAAAACCGGCCAATTACGTGGTGGTACGGAACTATCGGTGCGCGAGTCCAACTCGCACTTGGCTGGGTTTTTGGCATATATAGCGTCACGCCTGTTTCCCGGTGGGTTAGGCAGAGACAACGGATCTCCACGTGCCAAGATCCTGACACATCTCTGCCGCCTCTTCCACTCTCATAATGTTCTTCGTGCATGCTCGTCCGCTACGGGTGCTACGCACTTGACCCTTTTTGAGCACATGCCCGATCTGGTACAAGTACCTTTTTTTATTTCTATTTAAGTTCTATATGTTTCCTTCATATATCATTGTTTATTATTGATTGGTGTTCAATAAAGCATTCCTGTCTATATATCCATCATCTACAATGACTTGCCGACTATGACCATGTGTTATCTTGACCTAAATGAGGATCTCGGCCACAAACTCGACCGTATTCTCAACTTGTGCATTTGTTATATTTTCGGAGTATAGTATAGTATAGTAAGTACGACCATATTTCTGAATATCGAGCTCGTTTTCAATGGCTCGATCAACGAAGTCGCAGGAACTCTCACGCACGCCCTTCTCTTCTGAATACTGATGCTCCCAAATATTTGAGCAAACGATTTGAATTTCTTTATTCTCATGGTCTGGTTTTAAGATCTGCTGTCGACTTACTCTTGGAAATACCGGCTCATTCAAGTTCGTACTACACGGACTCTTTCATGGTACAAACAGCTGGGCTCTGGAATAATCTGCCCGTGTATTTACGCTCCACTCCATGTATATTTAGGATAAATTTGAAGAATCTTTTCCTATACTTACTGCAGTAAATACATTTATATTCCACACATATCTTAACTCCCCTCTTATCTATCTCTCACTCTCTCTCTCTCTCTTGTCATTGAGTTGGGTGTTGTACAACAGTGCCACTGATTAATGATTAATGTATTTGTATAATATAGAATGAATGTTAGTATTTAGTTTTTCTTTATTTATTTATTAGGTTAATTTTATCATTGTTATACATTTGTTAGTTAGGTTTTAATTATTTAGTTATTTCATCCATTTATTTACACATTTTTTTTTATATTAATTTTACATAATATTTACAAACTTAAAATCTAAAATTAATACAAAAACAAATGGAGTTTCCACCACCGGCGGCGGGGCGAGCCCAGGCTACCGATGGTCGGGTCCCAAAGAGAGGAACCTCCGGACGATGCGTGCAGTGTCGAGCAGGGCTGCCTTCTGGATCTGGCCCTTGACCCAACCACTCAGCGAGAGCCTCTCAAGGTGGTCGTCGAGGCTCTTCGCTATCAGCCCATGCGCCGAAACGACTATGGGCACAACGATCGTCGAGTCGACGGGCCACATTTTGGTAACCTCGTGCTGCAGATCCAGATATTTTAACATCTTCTCTGCTTCCTTACTGACTTTTCCTTTAGTTATTATTATTAATATACACATATATGTGTATTAAAGTATTCATGTAGAAGGTATTCCTTAGCGTTTTTCATATTTCTTTTCTGTTTCATAAATTGCTACAAACTATGCTTGTTCGCCCGCATTCACTTCTACCACATCCCAAAGGTTAGTTAGAATAGAATGCCTCACGGCATTAAGCTCACCTATTGCGCCTAATTAGTATAAATTGGTGTTCAATAAAGAATATATACACACTTTTCACCTGCTCAAAGAATCGATGCCCCTCATATCCTGTTGAGTTCTTAATCCGAGATGACACAGCATAATCCAATATCAGTCCCCTCCGAGTCTGTGTACCAGAACAATGTGGAATTTTTATGAAAAACGTACAAATTTGTTCGTGTCCTCTCTCCTCGCCGCCCGTCCCGCGTGTCTCCTCGGGGGCAAACAAAAGCGGCACATTTTGACCGCGCATTTTGATGAAAATGCTCACTGTGCAATTTGCGCTGCATGCTGGCGCGTTGTTTAATGAATGATGTGAAAAATACAGTTTAAAAAGATGACCTTTCATTTTTAGACAAAATTTTTTAGTTTTTTTTTATTTTACAATTTTATTATACTTATGTGTATTTTTTTTTACATAGAGGAACATTTTCATCTACCTACATATATACATTTAATTTAATTAAATTACAAAATGTGTTTTTTTTAAATTGACACTTGGGTTGTATACCTACCTGAATTGCCACCACGTGTCTTCAGTTTATTTTTCTTTTTTAGTTTTAGTTACATAGGGTGTAAGAATTGTTGAATAATGTAATGTTTACCCACTGAATACTACTTACTTCTCCTTCGTATATATTCTCCTTTCCTTACCGAAGTAAATGCAATTTATATTACATAAGTACATATCTTTACGCCCCTTCTCACCCCTCCTCCTGTCATTCAGTTGATTGTGTTGCACAACGGTATAATGCGCGAGGCGGATCTTGGCGTGTCGCCGCCGCAGCGGTTCGTCGGTGTTCTCCCTCGCACCCGCACCGTACTTGTATAGTTTATTCGCGTGGCGGGTCGCCCGCTGCGGCGACGACACGCCGAGATCCGTCCCGGGCACTATACCACCGATTAATGTACATATAATATGTAAGTTTATTATATACATATATATTATGCTTATTAAAGTATCTATGTAGTATTCGTACGTAGTTTATCATACATATTTCTTTAATCTAACACATTGTCACAAACTATTCTTGTTCGCCTGCATGTACTTCTCCCACATCCCAAAGGTTAGTTAGAATAGAATGCCTCGCGGCATTAAGCTCGCCTGTTGTACCTAATTTTGATAAATTGGTGTTCAATAAAGAATATATACATACATACATACTTATTTTTTTACATTTTATTATTTGTTATTATATCCGCCATAATAACACATATTATTCTGTGATAATTTCAACCGGCTAGCTATTATGATTACAAAGATACAGACAGGTAGACAGACAGACAGACGGCGCGCAGCGTAGGCTTAGTAATAGGCTACGGTACGGGGTCCGGAAACCTAAAAATGTGAACTGTTTCGTAGCTGTTTCAATCAAGCGGACGGAAGTCCTTGATTTTTTTTTCCAGTCTTTCGTTAATATTTCCGACCGCTGTCTAGTTGTCGGCGAGCTCATTACCATCAACAAAGGATATCGCCGCGCTAGCTAGCTCAACGTGACGAGTAGCTGGATAACGTAGCGAGTTATGCACTGCGGTTTCTATGCGAAGGGTGACATGAGGTTTTTGAACTCTTGTTTTCATACGAATAATAATGTTGTTGAGCCAGATTTTGCAGAGAGATTTTCTTTTTTTTTCTTTCTAGAAGCGGCGAGCTAACGCCATGCGAATTTTCAGGTTCGTACACAGATGTTTTTTATGTAAACCAACATATATATTTACACACATACATTCACACGGTTTTTTTTTATGTAAACCAGCATGGGTGGCTGTGCCGAGAGACCAATGGTGCAGATAGAGCCAAAATCACCTCTCCTCGCGAAACCACGCTCAGTTAGGTTAGGTTAGGTTAGGTTACGTCCGCCTGTCTGTCCGAGGGCTGTATCCCTTGAACCGTAATCGAACTCTTGATCCAAGGGAAGCACTGAAGTGGCACCTAGTTCACCCGTTGCTATGGGCTGACATCACGGATATTGTAGGTGAGGTAGCCAACCGTGTCAGTATCCATAAAAATAAAAATTAAAAAAATAGTTTAAATCAGATTTGATATTAAACAAAGTCTACCGCGAGCGAAGCTGCGGGAAAAATCTAGTATAGACTAGTCTGTAAGTATAGATATAAAAGGAATACTGAACACGGAATGGGCTAAATTGGCCTATTTCCCGCCGGATATTGGGAGACGCGTAGCGGAAGGAGCAGAAATCGTCGAGAGTACACGTTCCACCATCAACTTCCGGTACAAATGAACCGACCCAGTTTTACACCACACAATATATTGTATACATTCATACCATCCTTTCCTTCCTTTCCTTAGCTTTAAGAAAATCCAACGTCTGCTTTCTGTCTGTATGTATGTCTGTCTGTCCGCTTATAACTCGAGAACCACTGAACCGATTTTAATACAGTTTGCTTATATGGATAGCTTGGTTCTTCCCATCAATTATAGGCTACTTTTCATCACGTTAAATGGCTTATGAGGTTAGCAGAGAAGTCAAATATGAAAGCGGGCGGAGCCGCGGACACAGCTAGTCATACATACAAACAATCGCGCTTTATCCTCATTTTTTTTTTCTTTTACATACATACTATGACTTATTATATTAGATTTCTTTGTAGTAAACTTATATGAATTTTTATGACTTGATATTGATACTTGACTTGATATATGAAGTATCAAAATTGACGATGGCCGCACTATACACCAGATATCCGATATAGAGTGGTCAGATTTTTGAGTATTCATGTTTATGCTGTAAATATTATTGCTCTTGTGAGCGGTAGTATGGGTTAATTATTGCAAGTTACTTTAATATAATACTTATATTATAAGGTACTAACAAAACATTGTGACTTGCGAAGTTTGTTTGTCAGTTCTTCTTCGCAATGAATTTAGAACTGGCGGAACTTTCGACATGTACAAGCGTAGGTTACCTACCTATGGATGAAATTATACAATAAACAATAAACATACATACTCACGCTGTATCCCGGCTATAGGGATAAGTAGATTAATCAGTGTTGTGCTATAAGAGCTCAGGTAAATTACAGCACAACACCCGGACAGCACGTTTCGCAAATATTCGGACAAGATAACTACGAGTATCGCCGGACAAGATAACGCCGAGGTTATTCTACAGTCTGTCCCTGGACTGGTGTAGTTCTTTTAAGGAGGCTATTCTACGCTTTTTAACAAACATAATTAGTACGAGAAGTAGGGTTCTAGGTACGCCTGTAGCGGAGATATAAATTTTACGGGACGCGACGCGAGTGAACGCAAACAGATAGCCCGCCCCGCCCGCGTACCGCTCGCGCCCCGACCCGCGCCATTCCGCCTTGCGTTTCACAGTCGCGGGGTCTAAAGGCGCCCACACATTGTAGTATGCATTTAGTTCGTTAGGAAATTTTAATGAAAGCACATATTTAAAAAAATTATTTCATCAATGCTTTTGTTACAAGGCGTAGAATAGCCTCCTTAAAGGAACTACACCTGTCCGGGGACACCCTGTATTATAATAGTGTAGCCGACATGAAGTGAAGGGAAGCATTGACTTGGCGCCTAGTTCACCGATGTTATGGGCTGACATTGCGGATGTTGTAGGTGATGTAACCAACAGTGTCAGTTTCCATAAAAAAAACTCTGCACCAAATGACTTTCTTTTGTCCCCGAGTTGGATGACGCACGATTATAATCAATATTAATAATAAATCTGTAAGGGATGGTCATGGAGTAAGTTACTTTGTTTTATGAGATACTGCGTTTGTAGACTCTATGTATGATACTAAAACTAAATTGACGATTTTTATAAATCTTTTCTGAATTTACATACGTCACTCAATAAGTCCCGAGACTGACGTATAGATGGCGCTGCTATTGAAAAATCTATATGATTTTTCGGAAGTACCAACCTTCAAACGATAAATGTCAAAATGACATAACAATTTGACGTTTAGTACAAACGTTCCCGCGGTTTTTGTAATGCTACTTTTGTAAATTTCAAAACTATGGATAATTCCGAATTTCGTGTGTTGATTAAACATTGTTTTTTGATAAGAAAAAATACAGTTCAAACTCAGCAATGGCTTGCAAAGTGTTATGGCGACTCTTCTCCGTCGAAAGCAACAATTTGCCGTTGGTTTGCTGATTTTAAACGCGGTCGTTCAAACACTGATGTTGCTGAACGCTCTGGTCGCCCAAAAGCAGTAGTTGTTCCAGAAATCATAAAAAAAGTTCACAAAATGGTTCTGGCCGATCGCAAATTGAAATTGCTCGATATAGCTGACACCATAAAGATATCAGAAAGCAGTGTATTTACGATTTCTTTCTCAATGAGGAAGCTCTGTTCGAAATGCGTGCCGCGTTTGCTCACAGTCGACCAAAAACAACAACGAGTTGATGATTCCGAGAGCTGTTTGGACCTGTTTAAGCGTGATAAAAATGATTTTTTTCCACCGTATTCTACGGATCTGGCTCCCGTTTGCAGACCTAAAAAGAATGCCCAAGGGAAAGAAATTTGGCTCCAATGAAGATGTGATTCCCGAAACTGAAGCCCATTTTGAGGCCAAAGATAAATTGTTTTACCAAAAAGGTATCGTAATGTTAGAAAAGCGCTGGACCGATTGTATCACTCTAGAAGGAGACTATGTTGAGGAACAAAATATTTTAAAAATTTTGCAAAAAAAAATTGTTTTGTTACTTTGTCTCGGGACTTATTGAGTGACGTGTTATGTTCCTTCATAACTCTTAAACCGATCGTTCGAATTCGATGAAACTTAGTACAAGTAAATTTAACTCTATGGGACACAGGATAGGCTAAATAAAAGTCAGTTCCGGTTACGCTAAGATGTGGCTCCCATACAAACCGAATGGTTCCGGGCGCCGCCGTAACGTAACGTAAAGATAACGTAGGAACGCAGCTAGCGCCTTCTTTCTTTCTTTCTTCTTTTTAAATACGAATTTCACGCGAGCGAAGTCGCGGGTGAAAGCTAGTTTGAAATAAAGCCTTCAAAAGATAGCATGGCTGCGGCGTCCTTACATTAAGTTCAGGCGCACGCCCATATTAAAATTCATTATATTTTTTTATAGGGTTACCATTCTTGCAAGTGTAAGTCTGATTTTTTTTTTTTTTTTTATGGAAACTCATTGGCTACATCACCTACAGCATCCGTGATGTCAGCCCATAACACCGGGCGAACTTGGTGCCACGTCAGTGCTTCCCTTCGGTCGTGCCGGCTACACTGAACTGGACGGAAAACACAAACTATTCACATAGCCGTTTCGACCGACCTTTCATTCAGTGCGGTGGTACCAACCCGGGCGGGTTAAACCCTACCACCTAGTAATATAAGAAGGGAGTCCATTTCCCTTAGTCGCCTTTTACGACATACACGGGGAGAGATGCAGTGGGGCTATTCTTTTAAAGTACCGGCCCCACACGGTACAATGATTCTAATGTGGTCGTGTTATACGTACAAACTTGACGCCTTTCTGACGGCGGGTTAGGCAGAGACAACCGATCTATGCGTCCTTAACACTGTTTTACAAAATTCATAATATTTAACATAATATGCGTGCGTAACATATACGTAAAGATTCAAATTCAAATAGATTTATTTCATCATGACACACATTTTTTTAGGGTTCCGTATCCGTCGTACGGGACCCTATTACTAAGCCTACGCCGTCTGTCTGTCTGTCTGTGTCTGTCCGATTGTCTCTCCGAGGGCTGTATCTCTTGAACCGTAATAAGAAGCCCGTTGAAATTTTCACAGAACATTTGTTATTGTGGCCGATATAACAACAAATAAGAAAAAGTACAAAATTCACAGGGGTATACAAGAAACTAAAAAGTGTATGCGCGCCATCTACCGAAAAGAATATTTTAACTAATACATAGATGGCGTCAGTGACGCTGGCCATGACATGGCGATACGGAACCCTCGGTGCGCGAGTTCGACTCGCACTTGGGCGTTTTTTTTTTTAAACAGAGGCTCTGCACTACAAATGAGCATTATATTAATGTGTGATAAAGATAATAGTGATAACCTAGTTGCCTAGTGGGGTCGGTAATTAAAAATAATAAACCCACTGCATCTCTACCCGTGCCCTTCGTAAGAGGCGACTAAGGGATAAGGACAAGATGCCGTGCTAAAGGGCGACAGGCTAGCCACTTCTCACCGTGCCTCCTCCGAGTCATGCAGCGGGTGGGTCTCCGCGCCTTACTTGCTGCTTAAGATTTATCTTGCCCTAATACATTGCTAAACGTGGTGGTCGGTGTTGTGCTGTAATTTCCAAGAGTACTTGCAGTGCGACACCGATTACTCTGCTTACCCCGATAGTCGTGATACAAGCGTGTAGTATAATATGTATGTATAAATCAAATAATTTTTCATACCAATATTTGGTTCTAGTTATTTTTATTATATATATTACTAGCTGTGCCCGCGGCTCCGCCCGCTCTCATATTTCACTTCACTGCTAACCTCATAAGCCATTTAGGGTGATAGTAAGTAGCCTATAGTTGATGGGAAGAATCAAGCTATCCGTAGAATTTTGTTTTATTAAAATCGGTTCAGTGGTTCTCGAGTTATAAGCGGACAGACAGACATACACTCAGACACTCAGACAGAATGCAGACGTTGGATTTTATTATAGGTAAGGATGTATATTAGCAATTAAAAAAACACATATTAATCATAATTAAAATTATCATCATCATACTAATAACAAATCTATAAGGGAGTCCACTTTACTTTGTTACTTCATCATCCGAATTTGATGAAACTCAGTACAAGTACATTTAACTATACGAGACACAGGGCAGGCTCTAAAATTCAGTTCCGGTTACGCTAAGATGTGGCTCTCATACAAACCGAATTGTTCTGCGCGCTGAACCTTTACGGTAGCGGGCTTATTAACTTTTTTTTTTTTTTTTTATGGAAACTGACACGGTTGGCTACATCCCCTGCAACATCCGTGATGTCAGCCTATAACACCGGGTGAACTTGGTGCCACGTCAGTGCTTCCCTTAGGTCGTGCCGGCTACACTGAACTGGACGGAAAACACAAACTATTTACATAGCCGTTTCGACCGACCTTTCATTCGGTGCGGTGGTACCAACCCGGGCGGGTTAAACCCTACCACCTAGTAATATAAGAAGGGAGTCATATCCCTTAGTCGCCTTTTACAACATACACGGGGAGAGATGCAGTGGGGCTATTCTTTTAAAGTACCGGCCCCACACGGTACGGTTTCTTCTTTTTAAATACGAATTTCAGGCGAGCGAAGCCGCTGGCAAAAGCTACTTTATTTATTATAATATTTCGATCTATTGTCGTCGTCAGAATTTTTTTTTTATATACATGTAAGATTAATAAATCAAATAATTTCTATTTCACAACATGGTCACCCTACGACAGAAGTCAGCATCAGGTTCAGCTGTTGATAATCGTAATAGTAGATGAAAATTTAACGTTCCATCGTAATCTGAGTTTAACGACAGCGCCCGTTTAACTCGCGCTTAATCGACGGTTTTGGTTAACTGCCCGCTGTTATGGCGGTCCGTGAGTTTGTGCCCGCCCTATTTGTTAGTTTGGTCTGTGTAAGCGTGGATCTGTGGCAGAAACCGTGCAGGGGATACCTATATAAGGTGTTTCGTTAGTCATGTCATTAACTTCGGGAGGGTTACATAATTATACACTCAAATAAACACGTTACGCAAAAAAAAAATATGTTTATAGTATTACTTTTCGATAAATTTAACAAAACATGTTTGCTACCTAAACATTAACCTGTGTGTAACGGTAACATGCATTATACGGGATCAATGACCGCACTATTTTCAAACGCAGAACAGCTGTTTGTTGTAAGTAAGTCAAAAGGTCACTATGATTGGTTTTTAAAGCTACTTATTTGATTTAATTTTTTTGTTAGGAGAAAAAATGCTACTATACTCCGAGAAGTAGGTGCCATACCGAACACTTCCCTTTGGTTTGCTGACTATGCTCGACTAGAGAGAACACAACCGAGGGCTGCTATGCGGCCATCTTACATCCAGTACGGTGGTGGCAATCCAGTCGGCTACAATTTGAGCTTACCACCTAGTAAGGGGCAAGGGAAGGGACCTACAGTTTTACACGACTACAGCATTTTCTACTCATCTTTCCTAGTTTCCTTAATTTTTTGTTTTTAATTAATTAAAAACAAAAAATCTGCAGAACCGGTTGGTATGCATCCGCGGTAAGTCCAGCGTATAGGGATGCAATCCTAGCCCAGTGCGCGTGGTGCGGAGGTGGAAAGGGGACGGCCGGGATCTTAGCAAACAGCTCCTCCGAGCACTGCCCATGGGATAAGCTATAGAACACTTGTATAATATATAGGTACGTATGTAAAAATTCTTTTACAAATGATTTATTTGCAGTCTGTCGAAAGTTATTTATTTTTATTTGTGTTTTCGTGTGTACTGACTCAAAAACACAGAAAGGCCAACAGGAAATTGAAATAACTTCGGTAATTAAATTTCCTTTGTTTTGTATTTTTATCTCGTTCGTTAGGGTGCCACAAGCTGTGGATTGATGACACAGAACAGCGATTGACGGCCTTCTTCGGTCAGCCGGCGGCCGCCCCTACGCTGCACCCTCCCCCCCCCCCCCCCCTCCCATCACCGCGCGAATACAAGATAAATAAGGAATAATACAAATTTGCGGGGAATATAAAATGCTAGCCAAGAAGGTAAAACCACGTAAACATATCATCAGTTGTTACGACATTTGTTTAAAAAAACGGGCCAAGTGCGAGTCGAACTCGCGCACCGAGGGTTCCGTAACGCCATATCATGGTTAGTGTCACTCACGCCATCTATGGCGTGTTATTAAATGCTTCATATTAGTTAAATGTCATGATTAGTTAAAATGTTCACACTCTATCTCTAGATGGCGCGCGCGCATACACTTTTTGGTTTCTTCTATGGGAACCCCGTGATTGTTTTAATTTTTATTATTTTTATTATTTGTTGTTATATCGGCCATAATAACACATATTCTGTGAAAATTTCAACGGGCTACCTATTACGGTTCAAGAGTTATAGCCCCCGGACAGACGGCCAGACAGACAGACGGCGTAGGCTTAGTAACAGGGTCCGGTACCGGATACGCAACCCTACAAATGGTATAAAAATTTTCGACCCCCATATTTGAACACTTTCGACAACAACAGCGCAGCGGCCCCCCAGGCTTACGCCGGAATACGGCTCTGCCGCCACGTTTAAGCAGAAAGCGTAATGCCACTCCCAAAATAGCTGCATTAAAATGAAAAATGTTTCCCCGGAATTCGTTCGTTCGGGGCACAGGCTCAAACTTTTAAATACCTTCTCGTTCTGGCACACCCTTTATAGATAAACGGCAATGAGCTTGATCTGACGAAGTAACATTAATTGTGTCATTTTTCTTATCTGGACATGTTTGACTGAAATTCTTTGATGGTTCAGTCATTATCATACTAATACATAAACCTGTAAGGGATGGTCACATGGAGTACTCGTACTTTGTTTGTATGATACTAAAACTACGAGTAAATTGACGATTTTTAGAAATATTTTCTGTATTTTTTTTTATGGAAACTGACATGGTTTGCTACATAACCTACAACATCCGCAATGTCAGCCCATAACACCGGGTGAACTAGGTGCCATGTCAGTGCTTCCCTTTGGTCGTGCCGGCTACACTGAACTGGACGGAAAACACAAACTATTTACATAGCCGTTTCGACCGACCTTTCATGCAGTGCGGTGGTACCAACCCGGGCGGGTTAAACCCTACCACCTAGTAATATAAGAAGGGAGGCATATCCCTTAGTCGCCTTTTACGACATACACGGGGAGAGATGCAGTGGGGCTATTCTTTTAAAGTACCGGCCCCACACGGTACAGTACCGGCCCCACACGGTACAATACTCGGATACAATAAGGGATATGACTCCCTTCTTATATTACTATATGGTAGGGTTTAACCCGCCCGGGTTGTTACCATGCACCGCACTGAATGAAAGGTCGGTCGAAACGGCTATGTAAATAGTTTGTGTTTTCCGTCCAGTTCAGTGTAGCCGGCACGACCGAAGGGAAGCACTGACGTGGCACCAAGTTCACCCGGTGTTATGGGCTGACATCACAGATGTTGTAGGTGATGTAGCCAACCGTGTCAGTTTCAATAAAAAAAAAAAAAATAAAATACCGGCCCTACACGGTACGTATGTATGTTCCTCCATAACTCTTAAACCGATCATCCAAATTCGATGAAACTTAGTAAAAGCACATTTAACTACACGTGACACATGATAGGCTAAAATTCAGTTCTGGTTACGCTAAGACGCTGCTCTTACCGACCGAATTAGTAGCGGGCTTACTTACTTTCTTCTTTTTAAAAACGAATTTCGCGCGAGCGAAGTCGCGGGCAGTCGCGAAGCTAGTCTAAGCAATATAATTAAATGCCAAGACCACTGACAGATAATTCCGATATCTTATCGTAAGCAATCACGACTGCCAATAGGCATTTACCCGCTTTCTAAAGCACGACAAAAAGATCATTTAACCGACCGAGTTTCACACAATACAACTCCGTGTTAGGCAGCGTTCACATTGAGAATGCACGCTTTTTAGGCTTCCGTATCCGGTACGGGACCCTATTACTAAGCCTACCCTACGCCGTCTGTCTGTCTGTCCGTCCGTCCGTTCGTCACTCCGTCTGTCCGAGGGCTGTATCTCTTGAACCGTAATAGGTGGCCGGTTGAAATTTTAACAGAATATGCGTTACTATGGCGGATATAACAACAAATAAGAAAAACAAGAAAATGTTAAAAATTAAGGGGGGCTCCCATATAACAAACCTCTAAAAAATCGATTAGTCACACTATTGAACAATAGATGGCGCCACAGGCTTTTATACATTGCAATGTTGAAAGACAAAAGATAGGCGGATAATAGCGGATAGATAAGGAAACCTCCGAGCGCGTGTAAAACTCGCACTTAACAGATTTTTTTAAGAGAACCGGGAAGTTCACTTTTCTCATAAACCAGGGGAAGTCTCTTTCCAACCCGTAAACCTTGTACTACCATTTTAAAATGTTTGCGTGTAAAAGAAATATTATCAATATCTATGTTCTCATGTTGAATGTTGTCCTTTTTTCGTTATTTCATTTTAAATGAAATATACATGATGAGAAAAATGTGAAAATATTGCAATTTTAGGCCTAACTTTCATATTTTTTATATGGAAAGCTATAAAAAAAATTATTAAAATTAAGACATAGGGAAATCTAGTAGGCTCTTTTCAATAGCAAAAACCATATATCACTTAAATTGAGGAAGAATAAAGACATGAAAAAAGACTTCGCCTGAATGATGATTCACAAATATATTGTAGGCAGTTTGATTCTGAGCTGCAGTTGTCCTTTTCACGTGCGTGGGCAGCGCCGCGGCCCACAGTGACAGCGATACGATGGAGGAAATTCGAAATTTGAAAACGGCTCGCAGTACACATAAGTACGTTAGTCACGTGAAAAAACAGAGGTTATTTTTACATACATACATATAATAGCATCACGCCTGTTTCTCAGGTAGGCATAGAAAACGAATCTCCACGTGCCACGATCCTGACACACCTCTGCCGGCTCTTCCACTCTCATAATGTTCTTCATGCATGCTCGTCGGTTACAGGTACTACGCACTTGACCCTCTTTGAGAACATACCCGATCTGGTTCAGGTACGTGCGTCTAGGGCGACCGTAGATTATTTTTCTCCATACAAAATCGTCTAAACGGGATTATGCTTTCCCAAGCTTGACAGATATTTATGATTCGTTTTTCAAAAAGGACAGTCTAATCTACGTACCTACGTTCCATTTTGGTTGTTTTTTTGTTTGGATTAAACTAGGGTTAAAAAAAAAATTCGAAAGAAAATAATTAAATTTTTAATTTTCTTGATGTAATGAAGTTCTACCGAAAAGAGTATGAAGCATTTAAACTAATACATAGATGGCGTGAGTGGCGCTGACCATGACATGGCGATACGGAACCGTCGTCGGTGCGCGAGTTCGACTCGTACTTGGCTGGTTTTTTTAAATATCCCAACACTCTTCTGTGTGACTGGCGCCTTATAGCTGGCATGGCGCCTCTCTGAGCGTGATTTCGCGAGGAGCGGAGCGGCGGCGGCGTCCTCAGTAAAATTGTTAATCTTGCTCTCAAGCTGTATTTTGCGATAATACTTGTAGGCGGTTTGTATTATGTGGATAAGTAATCAATAAAATATTTGTATTGTACTGTTATGAATGTATTTAAGATAAATTTGAAGAATCTTTTCCTATGCTTACTGAAGTAAATACATATTGCATTACTTAACTCCCCTCTTCTCTCTCTCTCTCTCTTGTCATTCAGTTGATGGTGTTGAACAACAGTACCACTGATTTAAGTACATAATATGTAAGTCTATTATATACATATATATGCGTATATTAAAGTATTTATGTAATATTCGTTTGTAGTTAATCATATTGATTTTCTTCTTTATACATTGCCACAAACTATTCTTGTTCGCCTGCGTATACTTCTCCCACATCCCAAAGGTTGGTTAGAATAGAATGCCTCACGGCATTAAGCTCACCTATTGTGCCTATTTTGTATAAATTGGTGTTCAATAAAGAATATATACATATATACATATTAAAATTTATTTAAAAAACCGTGTAGGGCCGGTACTTTAAAAGAATAGCCCCACTGCATCTCTCCCCGTGTATATCGTAAAAGGCGACTAAGGGATATGACTCCCTTCTTAAATTACTAGGTGGTAGGGTTTATCCCGCACGGGTTGGAACCACCGCACTGAATGAAAGGTCGGTCGAAACGGCTATGTAAATAGTTTGTGTTTTCCGTCCAGTTCATTGTAGCCGGCACGACCGAAGGGAAGCACTGACGTGGCACCAAGTTCACCCGGTGTTATGGGCTGACATCACGGATGTTGTAGGTGATGTAGCCAACCGTGTCAGAATCCATAAAAAAAAAACGTTGAAAAAAAAACACGGCTCTTAATGGTGACCCGATTTCACTTAAATTTTTATAACACATATTCTATCAAAGTTTATACATATATATATTTAAATATTAAAAACACTGTCGCGTTTTTTCAACCACTATGTGGTGTTGTATTATTTTGTTTTATACATTATGTACACTTCTCAAATATTCACTTCTCAAGCGCCGAAATATTTGAGAAGTGTACATAATGTATAAAACACAATAATACATATTCTATGAAAAATTCAACTGGCTAGCTATTACGGTTGCAAAGATACAGCCATCGGGATCGGACAGACCTAAAGACAGACAGACAGACAGACAGACAGACAGACAGACAGACAGACAGACAGACAGACAAACAGAAAGACGTTGCAGGTTAGTAATAGGCTTCCGTACGGGGTACGTTACGGTAACCGAAAAAGAAAATTCGATATAACGATAGCCAATTTTGTCGCTTCAGAATAATGGTCGTGGATTCGATTTCATATGGAGCTGGATCTAGCTAGGCTTACATTCTCTATGGCCTGGTTGGGATTCAGAGGCTTTCGGCGATCTATGATATTGATTCGGTCTACGAGTATTATGCCCTTTGTTTGAACTCTTAATATTGGTAGAGCCTTTGGAGAGCTTACTAAATTCTATGGTGGTTCCGTAAAATGTTTCGTTCTCCTAACAGTTTAGTTTAAATAATATCTATTAATTATTATGGTTTATTTCAAGCATAATTTAGTAATAATTAATCAATGCGCAAAATAAAATATTGAAAATGTCAAAATATTATGTTTAAAAATTTAAAAATCGATATAGCGAAAAATATTTGTTTTAAATTTAAAGGTTTTTAGGTTGCGCATCTCAAAAGAGGAAAAAACCTTCGAGCATAATGATCGAAAGGAAATAAAACGGAACCCTTAGCATCACTCTGGTGCCTGTGTGTCGCAGACCTTATTTTCTCATAATCAACTGGACGAAAATAATTAAAATTTGGTGCATATACAGGATGTTTCAGGATAGGCTTGAGAAACTTCAGGAATAGAAAGTACTCATTATTAGAAGAAAAAAATCCTTATCACTGAAATCGAAATTCCGTATTTTTTTTTCACACAAAAATTGAAAATTGTAATAAAAACTCGATGTACTCGATAGGTCTAGGGAGTGCAATGACCTAATCCAGTGCCCCTTTTCTTTTGATGTCAAAAATTCAAGTGTTTGGAATTTACCTACATGCAGTTCAATTCTACTAGTTGAGCATGTAAGTTAGTAATTAATTAATTTTTATTTAATAATGGTGGATGTTGACCGTCCACCAAATTTCGATTACGATTTTCACCAAAAAGTATTAGTACCGACGAAAGTAGTTGTAAAATGACCGAATCTGGGAAAACGTTTCAGAGCTTTCGACTTCAAATATTTAATTTTTTTTTTTTTATGGAAATTGACACGGTTGGCTACATCACCTACAACATCCGCGATGTGAGCCCATAACACCGGTTGAACTTGGTGCCACGTCAGTGCTTCCCTTCGGTCGTGCCGGCTACACTGAACTGGACGGAAAACACAAACTATTTACATAGCCGTTTCGACCGACCTTTCATTCAGTGCGGTGATACCAACCCGGGCGGGTTGAACCCTACCACCTAGTAATATAAGAAGGGAGTCATATCCCTTAGTCGCCTTTAGCCGTTTCGACCGACCTTTCATTCAGTGCGGTGGTACCAACCCGGGCGGGTTAAACCCTACCACCTAGTAATATAAGAAGGGAGTCATATCCCTTAGTCGCCTTTTACGACATACACGGGGAGCGATGCAGTGGGGCTATTCTTTTAAAGTACCGGCCCCACACGGTACAAAAATTATGGACCCCTTTTGATCCCTGAAGTTACGAAACCCTACCCTGAAACATCCTGTATAGAGTTTGATATGATAACCCAATCACGGACATACAGCGTAAATGAACTATGTAATTTCGTGGTGGGCAGTAGAAATCGTATGTTGCCCAAACGTGTGGCGTAAGGCTTCAGTCAGTCAGCGCGTGCGCGTCCAATGCTGGACATACGCCTCTCTTATTTTCCTCCAGTCCACCCGGGGTCTTCGGCGGTACGGAACCACTGCTTTCCGCCGACTTACTCGATGTCGTCGTCCCACCTGGCTGGTGGGTTTTCACACACTCCGTTTTCCTGCAGCAGTTAGTGTAGGGCGCGGTTACTCCAACGCTAGTCGTCGCTTCGACTGAAGTGCCCAGCCCACAGCCACTTGAGCTTACTCACTTGGCGTTAGGCTTATTTTTTTGATTATTATTTTTTAATTATTTAAATATAAATTTCTATGTATTAGGTCTCTCTATGGGCGGACTTCCTAGCTTATCTCTAGAGAGCAGCTACAGTGCAATCTATAACAGTTTCAATAACAAATAAACTTAGTAACCCAAATCGAATGTAAGATAGTTCTAACAACACAGACCGCATTCCGGCCGCTGCTGGCGTCGAACTGAGTCCGCGAACTTGGTCCGCGAGCAAGTTCGGCAGCAACGTCCGCACGATCCATGGAATTAATTACACAGAAGGGACATGGACTAGTTGATAAGTTGAGGAGGCGATCCGTTTATTGCCACAATGTATTGTGTAATATTTTTCTGTTTTTTTTTTTATGGAAACTGACACGGTTGGCTACATCACCTACAACAACCATGTTGTCAGCCCATAAGACCGGGTGAACTTAGTGCCACGTCAGTGCTTCCCTTCGGTCGTGCCGGCTACACTGAACTGGACGGAAAACACAAACTATTTACATAGTTGTTTCGACCGACCTTTCATTCAGTGCGGTGGTACCAATCCGGGCGGGTTAAACCCTACCACCTAGTAATTGTATTGTATTGTATTGTTTATTGATCATTCATATGGCAGTTAGACTGCTCTCGAACTTGTCACAATTTGTTCTATCCGGTTCGATTACACCCACGAAGAAGAACCGACAAGAAACTTCGCAGGGCATTTTTTAAACATATTTTTACAAGAATTTAGTGAATTTAGTGAATATAAGAAGGGAGTATATTTCCCTTATATTTTCTTTTTAATTTTATTTACCGTGTAGGGCCGATACTTTAAAAGAATAGCCCCACTGCATCTCTCCCCGTGTATGTCGTAAAAGGCGACTAAGGGATAAGATCTTGAATTTTTTACTTTTTCTTATTTTCATTATTTGTTGTTACTTATATCCGACATAATAACACTTAATCTGTGAAAATTTCAACGGGCTACTTGTTACGGTTCAAGAGATACAGCCCTCGGACAGACATACGGACGGACGGACGGACAGATAGACAGACAGACGGCGTAGGCTTAGTAATAGGGTCCCGTACCGTATACGGAACCCTAAAAATGGTATAGTTTATTACAAAGAAATGCAATTTTTTTTTTTTATGGAACCTGACACGGTTGGCTACATCACCTACAACATCCGTGATGTCAGCCCATAACACAGGGTGAACTAGGTGCCATGTCAGTGCTTCCCTTCATTTCATGTCGGCTACACTAAACTGGACGGAAAACACGAACTATTTACATACTCGTTTCGACCGACGTTTCGTTCAGTGCGGTGGTACCAACCCGGCCGGGATAAACCCTACCACCTAGTAAGGTAAGAAGGGAAGGGACCTACAGTTTAACGTGGAGTCCGAACCACGGTCAGCCTCCAACGGTCGAGCTGTCACTGTCACCCATCCAAACACTGACCGCGCTCAGCGTTGCTTAATAACAGTTGACTAACCAACCGCGCCACTGAGCTACCGAGGCTGACGAATTTTCTTATCCCTTAGTCGACTTTCGTAATATAATAGAAATGTAATATGCTAATGTTAGGCAATGCCGTTTCAAGGCATATGTCTCCATGGTCGGATCTGTTACTCGGAGTTTCAGATGTGAGTTAGATTAAATTTGCAAGCTCAAATTCGATTTAAATGTAGAAAAGATTAGAGGTTAGAAATGAGTTTGTAATCGATACTCTGTTCTGCCGCATGGTAGTTAAGACTTGAATTAAGGTGATTTAAGATTACCGTGGTTAACATTCATAGTGGAAATATTTATTTACGGCTTTATTTCACGGTTTTTGTATCGCGTTGCCGCGACGTTTCGACTCAAACATTCAACGGCGGAACATGTCAAACTGACTAGTTCCTCGTTGACCGCCGCCGGACACAGGAGCTCGCTTGACAATGGCTCGAATGTTTGAGTCGAAACGTCACGGCAACGCGATACAAAAACCGTGAGTAAAGCCGTAAATAAATATTTCCACTTTGAATTAAGGTTCCCAGTAGTTCTATCAATCGAATAACTGGTAGTGTAGACCAGGGACCCTCCACACATTCACGCCCCTCTTTAAGGGAAGGACCCGAAACTGTACTTGGAGGGAAATATAAGGTGCTTCGTTATTCGTGTCAAATGTTTCGGGAGGGTGTGTATGTACACACTCAAATAAACACATTACGCAAAAGAAATTATATGTTTTTAGCATTACTTTTCGAGAAATTTAACAAAACATATTTGCTACCTAAACATTAACCTGTGTGTAACAGTAGGTAGCTTGCATTGTACGGGGTCAATGGCCGACTATGTTCAAACGCAGAACAGCTGTTTGTTGTAAGTAAGTCACAAGGTCACTATGCTTGGTTTTTACAGCTACTTATTTTATTTTATTTTTTTGTTAGGAGAAAAAATGCTCCTATAAACATATGTTTTTTTCTTACGTAAGTGCTTATATGAGTGCGTATGTAACCCTCCCGAAATTTTTGACATAAATAACGAAGCACCTTATATATGGGTAGGGAGAGCGTTCCGGAGTTTACCGGTTCTGTACCCTTATCACGAGATTTAACCTACAACGCGTACTACGCTACGCCGTGTTCTCCGCATCATTTTGTATGAAGAAAAGGAGCAGCGCCTCTAGTGATAGATTTGCGAACTTCGTTTCTCCATACAAAATGATGCGGAGAACATGGCGTAGCGTGGTGTAGGTTAAATCTCGTGATAAGGGTACTGTAGGTAGAGGAAAGATCTGAAGAACCGGATTGTACGCGTCCGCGGTAACTTTAGCGTATAGGGTTGCAATCCCTGCCCAGCGCGCGTGGTGCTGAGGTGGAAAGGGGACGGCGGCGCGGCGGGATCGCGTTAAAAAGCTCCTCCGAGCACTCCCCGTGGAATAAGCGATAGAACACACATAAGGGAGCCGACATTCCTACGCAGTTGCAGTGGTTCTAGATCGCGTGACACTTCGGGGTCACCCACTAGTCGCACGGCACGACGCCGGATCGAGTTCAAAGGCGCAAGCTGGTATTTAGTAAAGCCATCCCACAGGTCCGCCAGCTTCGCCCTGCCCTCGATATGTAAATATTTAAAAATTACTTCTGTTTACTGCACATTCTGCGGGTTTGCGTACTAAAAGGAGCATCTACTAACTGAATAGGGAAACTTTTCTATCAGAAATTCCCTAAAATTTACTTTGTAAGTTTTAGTTGAAAGCTTTTAAAAACATTTGGTTTTAAAGGGTTAGGAAGAAAATCGTTGTTTTTTTTTTAAGTAACTATTTTATTCATAAATCGCAGGCTAAGTTTTTTTTGGGGATACTGACACGGTTGGCTACATCACCTACAACATCCGTGATGTCAGCCCATAACACCGGGTGAACCAGGTGCCATGTCAGTGCTTCCCTTCGGTCGTGCCGGCTACACTGAACTGGACGGAAAACACAAACTATTTACATAGCCTTAACCATCAATAGCAACAGTCGACTGTCTGCACCACTGAGCTATCGAGGCTGACAAAACTCTGGAAAATTGCAACACAACATCGACGACCACGTTTAGTAACGTATTCGGACAAGATAACTATCAAGCAGCAAGTAAGGCACAAATACCCACCCGCTGCACGACTCGGTGGAAGGACCGCCCAAAGGTGAATGGTGGCTAGCCTGTCGCCCTTTAGCACGGCATCTCGTCCTTATCCCTTAGTCACCTCTTACTTACAACATGCACGGCGAGAGACGCAGTGGCGCTATTCTTTTTAACAAGAACATTCTTGCTTTTTAAGTACCGGCTTCACACAGTACAGAACTGAGTCATGAAGTTAATTAAGCTTTATTGAGTCATCGATCATGAATCACCGCGTGGGGCCGGTACTTTAAAAGAATATCCCCACTGCATCTCTCCCCGTGCATGTCGTAAAAGGCGACTAAGGGATGTGACTCCCTTCTTATATAACTAGGTGGTGGGGTTTAACCCGCCCGGGTTGGTACCACCGCACTGAATGAAAGATCGGTCGAAACGGCTATGTAAATAGTTTGTGTTTTCCGTCCAGTTCAGTGTAGCCGGCACGACCGAAGGGAAGCACTGACGTGGCACCAAGTTCAACCCGGTGTTATGGGCTGACATCACGGATGTTGTAGGTGATGTAGCCAACCGTGTCAGTATCAATAAAAAAAAAAAAAAAAAATCGATCACTTAAGATATTAAAAAAATAAAAAGACAGGAACAGAAAAAAAGAATTGTAAAAATCGGATAAGATTTATTAGGGTGGTAAAAAATATAAACCCCGAAAGACGATTTTGTATGGAGAAAGCTAACTTCCGTCTCGTTTTAAAAATTGTGTGTAGATCTATTCTGCGAAATGGTCCTTTTAACGTTTTGTAAGACCAGCAGAAGTCGAGTGAAGAAAACGACCATTGAGAAGTGGAAATAAATTCGTTTGGAATTGAACTCTCTGACTGGAAGTACAGTTGACGCCGAAAACCGAAATATACCAGACGGGTTTGGTAGCGAACGGCGCGCGAGCGCGGTGCGGAGGGCGGTGGGCGACTGGCCAATCGATCACGCGGTGTGCAGGCGCTCTCTCCGCCGTCGCATCCCGCGCCCTCCACCAAAGATACCCTAAAATCGGCTACTGCACTGATCCATGTTACATATATGCCGTCTGGTATACAATTAATTTATCACATACTCTGAAGTAGTTTGGTGGCGAGTAACCACAAATATTTTTTAGGATTCCGTATTCGTACGGAATAATAATATAACCGTTTATTGGATGAAAAGAAGACATAAAAACAATATAACAAAACACACAGAAATAATAAAACTAGATAATAACTAAAAACAATAACAAATAAATAACAATTTTGAAGAAAAAATCTAGCTAAATAACATTTTATAGATAAGTACATAGTTTCTTTTGCTTTCCTTCATCCAATGGGTGAGGTTATTGCCCTATGGCAATCTCTTCCAGCTCACCCATTAGATTTAAGGGCACTAATAATAATGGGGCACAGCGAACAAGTCCCAAATTGTACGCACCTACAGAAAACAGAAAAGTAAAAGCAATAAAAACCCTTTTTGAATCAATAAAACAATGGCAACCGTGGACGGGGATCGAAGGAGAACAAATTACTGTTGCGACAGGTAATGTTCCCTCAGGCGTGATTTGAAAATGTGCACACTCTGTGCACTGCGTATGGGCTCAGGCAATGCATTCCAGAGCCGCGGAGCATGAACAGAGAATGAGCGAGACATAAATTCAGACCTGTGTTCCGGGATTAATAATAAGTTGGTTGATGTTGACCTCAGAGGGACTCCATGGCCAGCAAGAAGAGAGAACATATTTTTTATGTACGTGGGTGTCACGGGATTCGTTAGAGATTTGTACAGAAAAGTTAATATGTGTAGATTGCGTCGATCCCGTATTTTAAGCCACTTGAGTTCCTTCCGGTAGACTGAGACATGGTCATATTTTCTTAGATTAAAGATATATCGAATGCAGGCATTCTGCATCCGTTCTAATTTATCAACTAATTCGCTCTTTAGATCTAAATAACATTTGTCTGCATAATCAAGAAGGGGGAGTATATATGCTTGAGCAAGTTGAATTTTTATGTTTGGGTAAGAACCTTTTCATTTTACGTAGCGAGTGTAAGCTGTAGTAAACCTTTTTGCTAACATTATTAATATGTTCCTGCCACGTAAGATTTTCATCCATGAAAAGACCCAGGTTTTTTACAGATTTTGAGTAGGGAATTGGTGTGCAGTCAACCAGGAGTGATGGTAGGGCGGATTTGTCAATCTTTTTTGTTAACTTTCGACTGCCAAGAATTATTGCTTGTGACTTTATCGGATTTATCAACACACCAAACCGCCTAGACCAATCACAGATGCAACGCAAGTCTCGGTTCAATTGTTCTATGGCGGCACTAATCGCATCTGGCCTTGTGTGAATGTATATTTGCATGTCGTCGGCATACATGTGGTACTTAGAGAGCAGAGTTGTCGTAATCGTTTTAATAAAAATGCAAAAAAGTAGTGGGGACAAAACTCCTCCCTGCGGCACCCCAGAGGTCAGATCATGCCAAACCGACTGTTCAGCGCCATTCTTTACTGCCTGGTTACGACCAACAAGGTAGGTAGAAAACCAGGACAATACGACATCACACATCTTGAGAGAGCGTAGACGAGCCAGCAGTATAGAAAAGTCAACCGTGTTAAATGCATTGCTGAAGTCGAGTAGAACCATTACTGTAACCTTTCTATCATTCATGGCAGCTCGCACGTCATCACTTATTTTCAGCAAAGCGGAAGTCGTACTGTGTCCTGGTTTGAAACCGGATTGAAGCGGATCATGCAAATTATTAGATGTAATAAATTGCGCCACCTGAGTCTGTACCAAACGCTCTAGCACCTTGGATAATACGGGCAGAATGGAGATAGGACGATAGTCTTTAGGCACTGAAGGCTTGCTATTTTTAGGCAGTGGTATGATCAGGGCTCTCTTCCAGATAGTTGGAAAAGTTCCAGTGGACAGCGATGCATTAAATATATGAGTTAATATGGGCAGTATAACGTTAATAATCAGCATGAGCATTGTGATGCTGACTCCATCTCCACCAACCGATTTAGATTTAACTGCAGTGATGGCGTCCTTGACTTGTTTAGAGGAAACAGGCATAAACTCAAATACCTCTATATTGGGTAGGTCTTCATTGTGAATAGTCTCGACGGCTTCAGTCCTAGATGCCTCGCTTAGGGCTGCTGGTGGAGTAGCAAAATGACGATTGAGATCGTTTATATCAAGATCTATCTTGTGCTCACCTTTTTTGTCTTCACAAGCACCCACAGATCTTAGAAAAGTCCACAGATTTGTATCATTATTTTCGGTAATGTGCTTGTAAATATGGGAGCATTTAGCGTTTCTACAAGACTGAACGCATCGATTACGCAATACTTTGTAACTGTCCCAGAGTTCAGCGGTAGGGTTTTTGTTGTGTTTTGCCTTTGCGTCATCTCTGGCAGCCATTTCACTGCGTATCTTGTCCGTAATCCAAGGTGCCGGAAGCTGCCTCAGCCTCATGCACCTAATGGGAGCGTGTATATCGAACAGATCTATCAGCATCCTGTTAAAAGCATCGACCTTATCATCAATCTTGTCCATACTACGTAAACTGTTCCAATCAGTTGTGGCTTTTAAAATTTCTCCGGTAAACAATTCGAGGCTTTGCCTTAGGAGTTTTAATTTTATAAGAAACATGTATCAAGTCGTGATGAGAAAAAGCAGGTGCTGCGAGACGGCCAAAGTTAGAGACGTGTTCCTTTGATGTGACCAAGGCCACATCCAGGTGTGAATGTGTGGTGTGTAAATGGTAAGTAGGACCTAATTCTAGACGGTTGAGATTAAGTGAGGCAATAATATTAAGGAGTTTGGACGTACGCGCGTCACCTTTAGCCAGGCAGGTGTTTAAATCACCCAGTAGGACAGTGTGTGCATAATTAGTAACATGTGTAGGTAAGACGGTTTCCAGTTCAGCAAAATAGTTAGTTTTTGGGGGACAGTAAATCACAACCAAAAGCATCTTTACGTAATTCACCTGGGCTTCCATCACAATATACTCCGCGCCTTTGTAATGAGGGTCAGAAAGAGCTAGAATTTTGTGCTTAAAATCCTCCCGTAGGTAAACTGCTACCCTCCACCGCGACACCTCAGCCTGTCGTGTCTGATTAGTGCATACCCCGGCAGCGAGAGAGACTTTGATGACAATGAGGGCTTGAGCCACGTTTCGCTAATCGCTATCGCGTGCACTGGGAGATTTACAAAAGAGGCCAGGAACTCATCCTTGTGGGCGTCCAGGCTCTGGGCATTGATGTGCACCGCTTGAAAATGCTTTGCGTCATTTTGAGATAAAATGTGCTTAAGTTTGCAGTTTAAATCAGCCTGTCTCCCTGCGGGAGAAACTGAACTAGCCGGAGACGAAGACGCCAGTATAAACCCGCCGTCCTCACTCGTTATGTCAGAAAGATATTCGTCGGAGGAATCATCGCCTGCCGCAGAGTAAAATGTCTCGTCGGAATCTCCACCATCACTTGCCATTGTAAAACAAGAAAAAGAAAAAAAAAACAACAACAAAAGAATGATAAAATAATCTAATAAAAAAAAACTAAACAAAAACTAAAAACAATATAAAAGAAAAACAAAATTTAATCACAATAAAGAGACAAAATCTCTAAACAAATAAACAGAAAAAAAAATTCAACAAGATTTTAAATAAATATGAGATTTCAGTAAAGACCTGCTGTATTTTTAATATGCTTACATTTAGATCATTTAGTTGTCATGAAAAGTTAATGAAAATAGACATTCAACTAGGTAGGTATGTATGTTTCTATATGTGTTCATAGTTTATAGGTATGATAGAAAGTACTGAAGTAGGTACCTTCCTAGATATCCATAAACACTGTCGACATAGTTGAGAGACCAATAAAGAAATAGAATTAATGCAACTTTGCGTTGATAAGTTGATATGATAGATAACACATAAAATACCTCAAAACAATATTTCACAACATTGCACTGTCAATATAGATAGGTAACACAATAGGTAGGTATGCAAATTCATATAATAATTCCCATGCACTCATGTCATGCATTCACCATCGTCTTTACAAAGTGAAGTAGGTACCTCGGTAGGTACCTAAATGCATCTCATTCCTGCCACGAATCTACTTAGGTACTTACTGAACAATAGGTTTGTTTACTAAAATGTTAGCCTCTTCTGCGTTAAACATGGTTTTATTTTACGAGTAATACAAATAATGTATTATGTATGTTTACAGTATTAACCGATCAGTCAACATTAATTATTTTTCGGAGAGGATATACGTTGGAAGTGCATACTTAGTGATTTTGTAGAAAAAAAAAAACATACATAACGCGCCATGTACCTACCAGTAATGCTATGCACCTACTTACATATTAATTTCAGATTTTAGATCATAAAATAATATTCATATAAGTATCTAACCTGAGTATCCACACGCACACCACACATAACATACCTACCTAGGGAGCACTGTCAACTTAGTTTATATATATAAATAGTGACACTTAGGCGCGATGAGAAAGAGCTCCTTTCCCAGAGCGGGGCGGTTGTTTGCGGGGTCCTGTGGGCTTGGGGAGTGAGACCGCAACCGGTGTGGACGAGTTTAGCTTAATAGCTTCCTGCAGGTCCTCTAGCGTGTAGATCCTCCTCCTCGCGCCGTCTCGCAGCAGCACATGAACGACGCCGTTGCTAGTCCAGCGGCTGCCGACGTCGAACGATTCTCGCACCTTCGCGTACACCTCCTGTCGCTTCTGCGTGAGGGCCTCGGTGAGCAGGAGGCCGCTTCCCTTCAGCTTGGCCTTGCTGCTCCACACTGAGCCGCGCGCCTCCGACGAGTCGAAGTTGATGACGATGGGCCGTGGCCGCGCGTCGCCGCCGCCGTCGGTAGGTTTCAATTTGCCGAGGCGGAAACTGCTGTGCACTGCCGAGGTCTCGAGGGTCAGTGCCAGGCGCTCCTTCACTGTAGTCACAGCGACGGTTTTGGTGTCCTCGCCGGGCGACTCGGGCACCCCGTGTAGCATGAGCGTGTTCTTCTTGGTGATGGCCTCCAGGTGATCCACTCTCCGGTCGACCTCCCGAAGATGCGCCTGAAGCGAAGCGAGCATGGATAGGATGGCAGATTTGAATGTGTAGAACTCGTTCGCCAGTCCGTCTAGACTCAGAGAGACCGCTCGCGCCGGCGTCGGCGGGCCGGAGCGAGGCGCGGCGGGCCGGCCGTGCACGCCGGGCGCCGCCGCGACCGCCGCCTGCGCCTCCTTCAGCTTGTCCTCAAACTGAGACATCATGCTCACACACAGCTGCTGCACGTCTTGAGGGTTTATTGGTTGAGACATCACGTGATTACTACTTACGTACGCAAGTACTAATTAATCACAGACCGACACAACACTGTCTATGATTATAATATTATAGACGACAGGTATCGTTTTGTCAACTAATGTAGATTTAGGGGGAATACTGCAGGTCTTACGACGAAATTATTGTTTTTCCATTATCAAAATCCAGGAATTAACACAAATAAATACTTTATTTTATTTTAAAATCAATTAATCGGCAGAGCGCACAATTCTACGTCCGTTCGCTGCCTACCCGCACTTTTTAAATGGAATAAGTCCGCCAGTTATTGTATAATTTATATAAAACAATAAAGTATATTAAATAAATAAATAATAAAAAAATTATAAATGGTTTTAAATAAAGACAAAAAAATCTAATGATGAATCAAAATCATAGGTTATTTGGCGATAAATACCAAGATTTTAATAGTTATTCTGGAAACAAAATAAAATTAACGATATTGTAATTTTTCATTTTATCGGATCTTAAAAAAAAATATTGTGGCCGTTGTATCTAACAATTTATTATTTAAAAAAAAATTTTTTGCAAACAATACAAAGGCCAAAGTAATTCATTTGAGCACTGACATGGCACCTAGTTCACCCGGTGTTATGGGCTGACATCGTGGATGTTGTAGATGATGTAGCTAATCGTATAAGTTTCCATAAAAAAAAAACCTGAATCAGTACGACGACATCCTACAGGTGGAGGTGTTTGCGTTAAACAGCTTCTCCGAGCACTCCCCGTGGAATAAGCGATCCCACTAGTCGCACGGCGGCACGACGCTGGATCGAGTTCAAAGGCGCAAGCTGGTATTTAGTAAAGCCATCCCACAGTACATACACAGTAATTCATTTGAGCACTGACATGGCACCTAGTTTAGTCCAAGATTCCGTTAGATTTCCACCCGGTGTTATGGCCTGACATCGTGGATGTTGTAGATGATGTAGCCAATCGTATAAGTTTCCATAAAAAAAAAAACCTGAATCAGTACGACGACATCCTACAGGTGGAGGTGTTTGCGTTTTTATAGCGAACTGTACATGGTTATTTTAGATTTATAGAATCTCTTTAGAAAACGTTGGACCTGCTTGCCGAATTTATTGGAGAGCACGTTGTTTGGATAACTTTGAGAAAAATACTGGGCGATTTTACGACGTCCAACCCAACTAACATTATGGTGTTAAAACAGGCGTTATCACGTTAACAGTTCAGTGTCCCACATGTGGGTCACGTGACACTCAATTGACACGTCCATGACCCACATGTGGGACATTGACAAGAACATTTTCTATCAGGAATTTCTCAGTGGACGTATGGCTGTGAATAGAGGAGTTTGCTTGGACGTGTGGGTAAGAACTTACTCAATAAAATAACAAAAAGAGCTGTCGATAAATTTTATTGGAAAAAATTCAAGAATTTTTCAAAAAACATAAAAGTTGTTCTTCTTACAACAACAAAAAAACATTAATTATTATTTGAAATTACTTATGTGCTTCGGCGAAACAGTTCTTTTCTTATAATAGGCAAGGCGACACACTGAACACAATTTTTTTATTTTTTTAAATTTTTTTTTTATTGAAACTGACATGGTTGGCTACATCACCTACAACATCCGTGATGTCAGCCCATAACACCGGGTGAACTTGGTGCCACGTCAGTGCTTCCCTTCGGTCGTGCCGGCTACACTGGAACTGGAAGGAAAACACAAACTATTTACATAGCCGTTTCGACCGACCTTTCATTCAGTGCGGTGGTACCAACCCGGGCGGGTTAAACCCTACCACCTAGTAATATAAGGAGGGAGTCATATCCCTTAGTTGCCTTTTACGACATACACGGGGAGAGATGCAGTGGGGCTATTCAGAGATGCAGTACCGGCCCCACACGGTACAAAATATGAAGATATGAAAAAGTGTCTATGAAGATACTTTTTTTGTTTTCAGTCTTGCACTTGCGCTTGACCTTCAGTCTTAATTTTTTTGTAACACTCATTGCAGGGTCTTCTTACAATTGTATTGTCTTGTTTCCTTGGAATATCTCTGAGAAATGGGGATTTCTGGTAGTAGATGACAATGGTACCTGACATAGAAGACGTTGATTTTGCCGCTGCTGTGACGATGATCTGCTCCTGCGCAGCGAGGAATTGAATTGTTTCTTTTTTATTAGTAGTTGACTTAGCATTCAGTTTAGCCTCGCACGTCCGTGACCCACATGTGGTACACGCTGAAAACTGGGTGATGTCACTTTGTTTCAGTTGTACGGGACTTCCGGGTAGTTTTTTCGATTTGTATGGGGACTTTTAACGTGTTATAAGAGCTGTTTAATAGTTATTTTGAGAGGCTGAAGTGTTATAACAATTGGGTGTTATAGCGTGCTCTAGCTGTCTTGTAACCCCGAAAGAGGCCCATTCTTATACAGATTAAGGGGGGGGGTACTAGGCAAAACATCACATCATATTATCCTAACTATAGCCATATTTCAATAGATATAACTATAATTTATATGCTTATAGTTAGGTAAAGGTTCAAGGTATAATGTGTGATAGATTATTGTAATTTAATCTTGTAAATTCTCTGAAAAATAAGTGGGTGAAAAGTGGTAAAAACGTTCGAAAATGCATTTGCTATTTCGTCACAAATACGTCCATACAAAGAACGCTCGCGCACGGCAACGGCCCAAAATTTAGAATGTTCAAAGATAGTTCAGTGAAAAACCATTTATTCTGTAAGCGTTTGAGTTTATTTAGATGATTCTTAGTTTTATTGACTCTAAGCTCAATGAAACATTTTTCGTATTAGATGCATTTGTAAAAAATGGCGAGGGAAATAGCAAAGGCATTTTTTAACGATTTTACCACTTTTCAACCACATATTTTAAAAGGAATTTATAAAATTAAATGAAAAATAATGTATTCACATTATACCTTGAATCTTTACCTAACTATAGGCATATATATTATAGTTAAATCACTTGAAATATGGGTATGGTTAGGGAAATACGAAGTGCTTTTGCCTAGTACCCCCCCCTTAAGGTTCTTTAGTGCCTTTACAATAGCGTTAGTAGGTAAGTGCTATGAGGGGACAAGAGTACTACTACAGTAGTGACGTTTAAAACCTTGAGTTATATTAATCAAATATACCACTTTAAGATCTATAAAACAACCTGCCGTTAGCACCAATTTCTTTGTAAGTAACGTGGAATTTAAAGCTCCTTGGTATTCTTTATACATATAAGTCAGCCAGTCAGTCAGCGTACAAGCGTCCACTGCTGGACATACGCCTCTCCAATGTTCCTCCAGTCCTCCCGACCTTCTAAGCGGTACGGAAACAATGCTTTCCGCCATACGTACTTGATGTCTTCGTCCCACTTGGCGGGTGGTCTTCACACACTCCGTTTTCCTGTCCACGGCCGCCAGTGTAGGACACGGGTACTCCAACGGTCGTCGTTTGTTCGGCTGACGTGTCCAACCCACTGCCACTTGAGCTAAGCCACCCGGTGTCCAATATCGACTACTTCGGTGCGTCGGCGGATTGCCTCGTTACGCATCATATGACGTAGCGGCGTATATAAGGTGCCTCCTTATTAGCTGCAAACATTTTGGAAGGTTTACATATTCAAAATAATCTTTTGCTCTAAACACTTTAAGAACTGGCTTCCCTCATCCCTCCTGCCCCGATCCGTAATCGTCACACCCGCCGGACTCGCTCGGAACATCCATATGTTGTTAACACACAACTTCTGAGAACGCATCGCTTTTCGAAATCGTTCCTATGTCGTACGGCGAAAATATGGAACGGTCTTCCGGCGAGTGTGTTCCCCACCACCTATAACCTGGGAATCTTCAAAAGGCGTGTTAATAAATTAGACAACAACCTCTTTGTCCGCCTTGTAGCTGGCATGGCGCCTCTCTGAGCGTGGTTTCGCGAGGAGTGGGGTTATTGGCTGTGTGTTAATCGTTCTTTGAACTTTTGGGCACAGCCACCCGTGCCGGTAGTCTATAAAAAAAAAAAGTAAAAAACTAAATTTGCATCTTTTCGAGAATCAAAACGTGCCACTAGGTACCTACTGAAGCCATTGATAGAGCCTATTTGAAGTCATTGACTCTGTGGCCGGGGAGCGTCCTGCGCGCGGGGGTGCGGCGATTATATATTCTATATAGGATCTGTTCCCTATGACTCGGCCATACATATCGGATTACATAAAAAATTAAAAGAGAATTTATGTAAATGATTTTTTTGCCAAAATAGCTTTGAGAGATGCACACACGTGCCTTATACGATGCGCGTGTACATATAGACTATACTGAAACGGAACTGCCTGAATTAGAAGTTCCAGACCGCTTTCAAAACTAATTTATGCAGATATTCGATATTTGAATTCAGAATACGAACATCCTACCGCTCGGCATACCGCACTGCGACTCGACGCTCAACTCCACGCATCGTCAATTCACAAGCGCTAGTTCAGTTGCGCTCATTTGCACAGGTATATTCTGTGCGATATCCAGACTTGTAATAGATCGACAGCGCAAATCCCGACACTAGATATTCAGCCAGACAGTGTGTTCTCCATGGCTGAATGTTGTGATGTTATAATGACCACGATTGCAAATTAAAATTAATTTTTCGTTTTATGAAAACTAGCATACTTTGCTCTTCCGACGGAATAATGTATGTGTATGTATGTATATATTCTTTATTGAACATCAATTTATAAAAATTAGGTAGGTACAACAGGCGAGCTTGATGCCGCTAGGCATTCTATTCTTACTAACCTTTGGGATGTGGGAGAAGTACATGCAGGCGAACAAGAATAGTTTGTGGCAATGTGTTAGAGATGCGGTCTTGAAAGTTCACCTCTCCACGCGAAACCACTCTCAGGAAGGTGCAATGCCAGGGTCTCACAGTCAATTGTAACTACGACTCGCGAGTAATTAAATCGCTATTCACTCCACCCCCGAAAAATACTTGGAGTCCCGGTATATATGTATAACAAACAACTAATTTCTTCAATGACGTACGCACGAACTAATCAAACTAAACACAGTCAAATTCACAGTTAACACGAAGACACACTCGCCAATTTTCTTCCGGATTTTCCGGCCGAACTTTCCGGCCCGCGGAAAATTGTATTGGGCGTGAACCGCTACATGTGTGTTCATATCATAGAGACCCATTTTATTCCGCCCGAAAATTTCGGTGAGAGTGTCTTCGGGCATGCATAGTCATTCATTAGAAGCGGTGATTTTTATTATGTAATCAGATATGGTTGGCTGAGTCGGAGGGGCCAAAGCACATGCTCCGACCAGCCAATATCACCTCCGAGAAGGTAGGTGCCATATCGAAGACTTCCCTTTGCATTGCTGGCTTTACTGGACTAATAAAGGGAATATCTTTTCCCAGTCCTACAATCCACGGATCTTCAAATCGCGGGTTAATAGCCTTTCCCCAGCAACATTAGTCCACCTCCAAGCCGGAGTGGCACCTCCTCGGGGGTGAAATTGCCTGCGCCTGAGGTTGCGACCTCGGGCAGAGCCACCCAGTTCGGTAGCAATAAAAAAAAAAGGAGAACACAACCGGGGCTGCTCTGTCTGCTATGCGGCCATCTCACTCGTGTGTGACACATACAAAATACATACATACATATCACACACGCTGAATCCCGACAATCGGGGTAAGCAGAGTAATCGGTGTTGTGCTGCAAGAACTCTGGTCAATTACAGCACAACACCGACCACCACGTTTCGCAAAGTATTCGAACAAGATTAAATCGATCAAGCAGCAAGTAAGGCACGAAGACCCACCTGCTGCATGACTCGGTGGAAGTACCGTGCGAAGGTGAGAGGTGGCGAGCCTGTCGCCCTTTAGCACAGCATCTTGTCCTTATCCCTTACAACATACAAAATACTACATTTAATTTCATGTTCATCCCGCCCCGTCCAACCTAACTTCACGCGACCCAAATTAGTGAACTGGCGTGAAAGTTTGCGATTTGCCCGTCAATGTGGCCTCCCTAGTCTAGCTAACACTAGTACGAGACTTCGATAAGCCGACTTAAGTGCAAAATCTGCTTAGTAATGGATAAAAATACGTGCAGAGAAATACTGTCAGCCTCGATAGCTCAGTGGTGCATACAGTCGACTGTTGCTATTCATTGTTAAGCAATGCTGGGCGCGTTCAGTACTTGGATGGGTCACCGCTCGACCGTTGGAGGCTGACCGTGGTTCGGATTCCGAGTAAAACTGTAGGTCCCTTCCCTTCTTATTATACTAGGTGGAAGGGTCCACCACCCGCCCGGATTGGTACCACCGCACTGAATGAAAGGTCGGTCGAAACGGCTATGTAAATAGTTTGTGTTTTTCGCACAGTTCAGTGTAGCCGGCACGACCGAAGGGAAGGCTGACGTGGCACCAAGTTCAGCCGGTGTTATGGGCTGACATCACGGATGTTGTAGGTGATGTAGCCAACCGTGTCAGTTTCCATAAAAAAACCCGACTACGAAAAACAAAAAAGGAAAAAATAAGATAATTTTGTAATATATTGGGGCAAAGTGCAGTTTAGAATACGTACTAGCAAAACTTAGGAAGTCGAATACTTATATGATTCTGAAAATATAGCATTAGGTATCGATCATAATTAATTATGTACTTGAACATAGTCAATCTGCTTTGATAATATGAACGAAAGGTCCTTCGAACACAATTAATAATACAGCCGAAGTCGGAGTCAGCTAGATTTTCAAGAAGTTTTGCTGACTCCGACTCCGGCTGTATTATTAATTGTGTTCGAAGGACCTTTCGTTCATATTATCAAAGCAGATTGACTATGTTCAAGTACATAATTAATTATGATCGATACCTAATGCTATATTTTCAGAATCATATAAGTATTCGACTTCCTAAGTTTTGCTAGTACGTATTCTAAACTGCACTTTGCCCCAATATATTACAAAATTATCTTATTTTTTCCTTTTTTGTTTTTCGTAGTCGGGTTTTTTGTTTTTAATAATAGTTTTTATTTCACACTTTTTAGAACATAACAATGTTTTGTTTAAAATTTAATTTTGGTTTTAAATTAAATACTGTCATGTCAGCCTCGGTAGCTCATTGGTGCAGTCGGTCGACTGTTGTTAAGCAGTGCAGTGCTGAGCGCGGTCAGTACTTGGAGGAGTGACCGCTCGACCGTTGGAGGCTGACCGTGGTTCGGATTCCACGATACACTGTAGGTCCCTTCCCTTCTTACCTTACTAGGTGGTAGGGTCTATCCCGGCCGGGTTGGTACCACTGCACTGAGCGAAACATAGGTCGAAACTGCTATGTAAATAGTTCGTGTTTTCCGTCCAGTTCAGTGTAGCCGACATGAAATGAAGGGAAGCACTGACATGGCACCTAGTTCAACCGGTGTTATGGGCTGACATCACGGATGTTGTTGGTGATGTAGCCAATCGTGTCAGTTTCCATAAAAAAATACTGAATTTGTTCCAGTACAAAATCTCGGAACAGACTTGAAATTTGAATAGTAAGGGATATACAGCGACATCTGCTGGCTGTAAAACTTATTATTTCCAGGAAATTAAACATTCAGTGAATGCCACAGATTTCTTTTTAAAGTTGTCAATTTTATTACCTGTCATGTTGGTAATCTGTGCTGTCATGTTTGATTACATCATGTATGTACACTTTGTGTATGTACAATATGATGAGTACAATGACGTTGAATGAGTATGCATAATATGTATAGAGGAATATTGTTATTTCTGAAGATAACTTTCTCAAATTAATTTATTGGCACCTGCGGTACAGATCTGAAAAAATTAATTATGAGAAACAAATTATCCACAGAAATAGCTATATAACTCTTTTTTTTATGGTAACTGACACGGTTGGGTACATCCAAAGAGATTAAAAGGGGCTGTCTTTGGGTACATCCATGGAGTTGGGGAACAACTCCATGGGTGCATCACCTACAACATCCGTGATGTCAGACCATAACACCGGGTGAACTTGGTGCCACGTCAGCCTTCCCTTCGGTCGTGCCGGCTACACTGAACTGGACGGAAAGCACAAACTATTTATATAGCCGTTTTGACCCACCTTTCATTCAGTGCGGTGGTACCAACCCGGGCGGGTTAAACCCTACCACCAAAGAGAATGTCTTTGCCTACCACCTAGTAATATAAGAAGGGAGTCATATCCTTTAGTCGCCTTTTACGCCATACACGGGGAGAGATGCTTACAGGTCTTAAAGAAAGAAGTTTAAATTATTAAGTTATTATTGGGCTTTTACTTGGAGTATATGAAATAAAACAAACACTCTTATAAATATAAAATTCGGATTGGTATTTTATTAAACCATTTACATATACACATTACATATGATTTGTTTTATGTTTAAATGTAGTACATTTGCCCTGTTTATAGGAATAAATGACCTTTGCGTTTCTGTTCAAGAGAATTGAACTTATATCTTTCGAATACAACGTTTTTCTTCGGCATGAAGATATTTATCAAATTGTTGTAATCAAAGACATTAAACCCACCCTCTTTGTAATACTTCTTCCATTGACTTAAAATTCTGACTTCTTCATATTGATCAAGAGATGTGAATTGTGTCAACAAATCCTTCAGGCTTCTCAATGCGTGAAAACATTACCTTCTCCGAATCGCTCTTCCTGTGAGCCGTTATAATCATGTACTTCTCACTTGTGAAATAACGCTGACCGCTCTGCCACAATGTAGAATAAATGAGCTAGTTGCATTTTATGTACCTATCATAAATTCCATTATTTTCCAAACTGACGTCAACAAAGATGGTTGTCATAGTAACCCCCCAACACAGATTACTGTCCTAGAGTTGACAGACTAGAGATGGTTTGCCCAACAACCACAGACCACCTTACCCACAGAACTAACCGGACCTCCTGACAATTCCTTTCCTGATCTGAGAGTACAATACTCTTTGGACAGGCAACCAAACTCTAGATGTCGCCATCCACAATAAAAACTAAGACCCCCCTGCATCCAGTTGACGTAGTGGTTATATTCTCTTTGCCAGTTGACGTTTGCATGTAAACAAATGGCCGTCCCGTCATCCCTTCTATGTACGTGATTATTTTTTGCTGATTTTCACAAATTCGTTATTAAGATTGAGTACTAACCTATCCTATGTCAATTTCGCGATGTTCTAGAACATTTTGGTATATCTTTCATTGAGAATCGACGCTTCTTCTAGGCGCTACGCTCTTTCTAACCCTCATACATACATACATACATACATACATACATACATACAAACATTCAGGCTAAACACATTACCCTCCTGTTGGCTTCGCCGTAGTCGGGTAAAAAAAGAGGAGCGTCAGCCTGAACCTATCACCTTGCTACGGTCCTTCCACCGTCTTCGTGCCTTACTTGCTGCTTGATAGTTATGTATCTTGTCCGCAGTGGCGGCTGGTGACTTCAGTGACCGGTAGTGCGCTAAGTACCTACCTCCTTAAATACAAAATTTCCCAACTCATTCCCAATGTTATTTTAAGATCGCGACTTCCGAATTTATTTGCGTACCTAGTATGAATATCTCAAGTCACTCAATGAGTTGCAAAAAACAAGAAAATAAATCCAAACAAGTTTTTTAACTCATTTATAGTACCTTTATGAACACACCCATAGACCACAACACTACTGCATCTTTCAAAAAGAAAACAATAGCAATGTCCCAAAAATACTTAAAACATGTATAAAAAGAAAACATTTGAAAAGTAGGAATTGAACCCGGGATCACCTGATTGTAAAGCCTTACCTTTAACCAACTCTTAGGCAAATATCGGCACCACTTAATTCACAGTATCACGTGACAGAAAGCACAAAACCTAACCATATCCCATTTTAAATATTCGCGCGCTAACGGGTATGTGACATCACATGACAGCGCGCTGACTCTAGGTAGACGGACTCGTGCAAAAGGAATCGCTCGCGACGTGTCGCACGCGCGGCTATTCACGATATAGCGTCCTTGTTTGGCGGTCGTGCGCCGCACGCAGAACTCCATTTCGGCCCATACTGTTTCTATGAAGTATATTTTGTCTCACGCGCCAGCGGTGTTTTGCCGATCCCCATACATTCAGATGGGAGACCCGCGTGCGTGTTTCGATTCCGCACGGGGCGCGGGTTTACTCGCAAAAACGTGCCTTGTGATCTATAAAATAAGGTCGAATTCACATTCGCATTTATTTGGAGTACGATCTTTATGGTTTTAATGTAGGTATGTTGTATTGTAAAATATGTTTATGAAGATGTATTTTGTTTGAGTGTAGTGAAGACTTCTCGTGGTATGGTAGTGCGGCGCACGGGCGCACTTTAGGACCAGCCGCCAGTGCTTGTCCGGATACTTTGTGAAACGTGGTGGTCGGTGTTGTGCCGTAATTCACTAGAGCGGTCGCAGCACAACATCGATTACTCTACTTACCCCGATTTGTCGAGATACAGCGTGTGGTATGTATGTATACAGATGATCTCACCCAATGGTAATTTGTGGATTACACACACTTGTCTCGTACTTTGGTTGATGTGAATTCCTCTGAGCTCAGCCTGGTGTTCTGATGGTGATTTAGTTCTATGCTTACCTGAAAAGATGAAAACAATATGCATTAATTTTGTATTTGGTACCGGTTTCAATATTTAAATACGTAATCCTCATTAGGGGGAAAATATATTTCTTTTTGCGGTCTCAAAAACATTGCCATTACGTGCCCATGTCTTCCGTAAACGGCGAAGAGTTTGCAACAAATTTAATATTTTAATAAAATTATGTAGATAATAAATGTAGTGATTTTCCTTAAGCACAAAAGCGTTATCGAAATTCGGAGCCCTCAGAATGACACTAACAAAAGCACAATACATAAAGGGCATCTAACTGAAGAAGGATAAACATCCCTATTATATCCAGTGAGCTAATATTTATTTATTATACTAGATGCATCGCTACGAAAAAAAGTACAGAGAAATTGTGTCTCAACAGCTGTGATATGAAGTAAGGTAGCGCGGTGGCCGAGCGGTAGAGGGGTGCTCGCGCGGAGCGGGGAGCGAGCGGGAAAGGAGTTAGCGGGCGGTAAGCGTAAGCGTTGGGTGACAACTGATAACACCAGCCAAGGCCTATCATTGGATGCCATCAGTTTTTCCAATATTTGTGGTATGTTTTTCGCAATATCGGAACACACGACCAGGCATAATGGCTGGCGCGAGAGCACGCGTGATGCGCGCAGCAGGCGGCGGCGGTGGCGCGTGCAACGAGTTCGGCCGCCCGCGATCGACTGGTCTCAACTGGCCAATTTGGTCTCAACTCGGCGGACCCATTCCCGTTGCCCAAGTAAATACTCTAGTAGAATACATATTAGCTCTCTGGCTATATCGCGGGATAAACCACAGTAAAGTCGCAGACACACAAGGCCAAGAGAGTGTAACAGAACTACTAAAAGATAATAACAATAAAAAATAACGAATGACGCGGCATAACGGTTATTTAGCCGGGCTGCGACGACATCGTAAAGAAATGGCGCGGGATCACTATGATATGTTTATTTTTTTCAGTGCAAGACAATTACTACAACGTTATCCACCTCGTCGACTGACATGACCAATCCACTGCCACTTGAGCTACTCGGTGTCCCATATTGACAATTTTGTACTATTGTAGAATGAAAGAAATACCTCTTTGCAATATGTTTACCTCCCACACCACCTTTTTACGGGAGGGCCATAGTGACTATATCAAAAATATTTGCTATTCAGAAACAAACAAAACTTTATTTTTTTCTATAATAAACATTTTGTATATAATTATACTAATTAATATATTATGCAGCTAATTTCCTAGAATAATGTTGAAATTAGAAATATACAACAATTTAGAGAATAAGGCGCGGGCTAGATAAAGTGACGGCGCGGGCCGTATCCGGTCCGCGGGCCGTGATGGCCGTGATTTGGAGACCCCTGTCTCACACAGCAGGAAAGATCAATACAACAAAATGCATCAAAATAAAATACTTTCTTCACATTAATTGCTGTTGAATTGATATATTTAAATATAAAAATCTGTTTTTTTTTTATGGAAATTGATACGGTTGGCTACATCATCTACAACATCCGTGATGTCAGCCCATAACACCGGATGAACTTGGTGCCACATCAGTGCTTCCGTTCGGTCGTGCCGGCTACACTGAACAGGACGGAAAACACAAACTATTTACAACCGACTCGACTGTTTCGACCAACCTTTCATTAAGTGCGGTGGTACCAACCCGGGCGGGCTAAACCCTACCACCTAGTGATATAAGAAGGGAGTAATATCCCTTAGTCGCCTTTTACGACATACACGGGGAGAGATGCAGTGGGGCTATTCTTTTAAAGTACCGGCCCCACACGGTACAAATTCAGTGCGAGTTTTACTCGCGCACGTAGGTTTCCGTATCTATCCGCCTATCTTTTGTCTTTGAGCAATGCAATGTATAAAAGCCTGTGGCGCCATCTATTATTCAGTAGTGTGACTAATCGATTTTTCGGTACTTGTGGTATATGAGAGCCCCCCTTAATTTTTAACATTTTCTTTTTTTTTATTATTTCTTGTTATATCCGCCATAGTAACACATATTCTGTGAAAATTTCAACGGGCTATGTATTACGGTTCAAGAGATACAGCCCTCGGACAGACGGACGGACGGACGACGGAGGCTTAGTAATAGGCTTCCGTACGGGATACGGAAACCTAAAAATCGACGATGAGCCTATACACCAGATATAGATAATTTAAATAGGCAGAGTGTTCACATTCTTGTGTGTGTGGGTTAATTATTTGTAAGTTACTATAATACCTTATATATAAGTAACTAACAAAACATTGTGACTTGCGAAGTTTGTTTGTCAGTTCTTCTTCGCATTGAATTTAGAACTGGCGGAATTTACGACATGTCCAAGCGTAAGTTACCTACCTTTGGATTAAATTATACAATTAACAATATACAGAAAGCGATGACAATTTGGTAGAACTGGCATATTGTAGGCATATTTTGTACATTGTACACTGTTCGGCAACGTTGTTGACCTATTTTCGATCTCACATACGTATCCCGGAACCACAGAGTGACTATAAAAGAAATAAGTAATAATATGTACTACATTATTTCTGTGTCCTCACCCTCACCCACGCTTCACATACCCAGACGCCGGCCGAGCAAACTCCTGCCTCGGTGTACGTACAGAAAAAAGCATTTCATTGACTGTGAATATTTATTTATATGCATCATTTCTCATTTCACGTTAAGGTGATGTGAGACTGGCGTCTGAATCGAATTTCAATAAGTGTACCGCCAATATTACTTACCTGACATTCAGTTTTAATATATGTAAAACTTCATCTATCAGCGCAGATCGGTAGCTTTTTGAAAACAAGATTTGATTAACTTCGCTCGATAGAAAAAAATCATGAGCATGCCTCTGAATTTAGTTATAAAAACGTATTCAAGGCAACGTGGCCAAATAAAGGCTTTGGAAAAAAAATCTATTTTATTTGTTGAATATATATGTAAATCCGTAGCTTTTTTTTTACTGTTTTGTTTCGATCCCTAGTTTTGGAATAAAAAATAAAAACAAAATTTTTGATTGATTGTGTTGCATCCTACTCCAACCAGCGAAAGCGGCGGCGCCTTGAAAGAGGAGTACCGTAGATCCGCTTTAAAAATCATATCCATCTATCTTTTGTCTGCCTGCAATACAAACTACCTGTGGCGCCATCTATTATTTAGTAGGGTGAATATGTACTAATTGATTCTTAGCACGCTTCTCGTATGGGGATCCCCCTTATTTTTTACTTTTTACTTTTTTTTATTTGTTGGCACATCCGCCATATATTTACTGTGGACGACCGGCACGGATGTTCAAGAGAAGATCAGACACACAGCCACTCCTCGCGAAACCTCGCTCAGAGAGCCGCCGATCCTGACACACCTCTGCCGCCTCTTCCGCTCTCATAACGTTCTTCATGCATGCTCGTCGGTTACGGGTACTACGCACTTGACCTTTTCTGTGCACATGCCCCGATCTGGTCCAGGTACGTACGTCTAAGGCGACTTTTCCCGACTCTTCCACCAACATTCGCTCCATAATTTCTTTCGTTAGTCTCATATCATCCATTCTGCCAACATGACCGAACCACCGAAGCATTCCTTTCTCAAGCCATGTCACTATCTTCTTTCAGACCACAGCGCTACACTATTTCTCAACCTATCCTTCATCGTAACCACACATACGGGATCTACACTTGTATGTGGAATCCGAACCACCACGGCTCCCCTCCGATATCATACTTTTTGCCGTGGTGCACGAAAATTGTCTGTCGTTTCAATTTCAATATTTTGACTCCGGAATATTAAGTCCTGCCCACCGCGTGCACTGCACAGCTTAAAGGAGCTTTTACACTGAACTATAGATTTATTTGAGCGGACCGTTAATCGGATCAGATAATTGTTTGTAATCTGAATTGGTTAGCTATATAACCCGCTAGATTCGTAGTGCCAGTTTTTTACAATATATTTTTTTAATTTACACTCATATTTAATCAATACAAACTTTACAAATTCATGATCAGTTGGTACACAAAATGTTCATTTTATTAATTTATTTTAGAAAAACATACATTTATAAATATCTTAAATTAATAAATAGATAGTAAACTTATAATTCAGTAAACTGATGATGTCAACAATTTTGATAAAGTATAAACTATAAAAATGTTTGTGAAATATATGTACCTACAGTAAAGGAAAAAAACAATTATTTAAATTTTGAAAACCTGTATCTAGTTTTACGTGAAATCAAGTATCATGCCAGTGGTTTTTTTTGCGTTTGTATCAGCTTTACTGAGTGGAAAAAATAACAAATAAAAACCTCTTTAAAAAACTTTTATTTAAGCCATTATTAAAATGAATAACAGAAGTCTAGGTTTTCGATTTGTTTTAAAAAGCTTGTCTATAATACTAGACTGTATTCTAACCACCATCAAAAGTCGGTAATTGGGCTAAAATTCATTTGCATGATTTGACCAATACTAACAAATAAAATTAAGTGAAAAAAATATATAAAAAAACTTGTTTTGTTCTGTTTTATATTAAATTTTACTTAACTTATGACAAGGACTTAGGACTAAAGGAGAACACAACCGAGGCTGGTATGCGGCCATCTTACATCCAGTACGGTGGTGTCAACCCAGTCGGCTACAATTTGAGCCTACCACCTAGCCAGTGGCAAGGGAAGGGACCTACAGTTATACACCGGCAGGTGTAGGTATGAACGTAAACTTTTCCCTCAAAAAAACTCATTGGTGCATGTCGGCCGGAATCGAACCTTGGACCCTAACGCAAGATTCGAGGCCAAGACGGAGCTGTCCACCCGTTTATTTCTGCTTACTCAAAGGACGGACGTGTCTAATGTAAAACTACCTTTGTCGCCCCTCAGTGCTTCCTACATTATTGCTTCCATCCTCGGTTTAATATTAAAATTACTTAACCAACAGAATGACAATATATTTATAAAATGTAATAGGGAACTCCTTATCTACACAGCTTATCCATACTTATCTCTTCATAAGCCGGAGACAAAGTAAGTTCCGACCAGATGATACAATATTGTCAGCCTCGGTAGCTCAGTGGTGCGGTCGGTCTGATAAGCAGACGTGGGCGCGGTCAGTGGATGGACGAGTGACCGCTCGACTGGTGGGGGCTGACCGTGGTTCGGATTCCACGTAAAACGTAAAACTGTATAGGTCCCTTCCCTTCTTACCTTACTTAGGTGGTAGGGTTTAACCCGCCCGGTTTGGTACCACCGCACTGAATGAAAGGTCGGTTGAAACGGCTATGTAAATAGTTCGTGTTGTCCATTCAGTTCAGTGTAGCCGGCACGACCGAAGGGAAGTACTGACATGGCACCTAGGTGTTATGGGCTGATATCACGGAGGTTGTAGTAGGTGATGTAGCCAACCGTGTCAGTTTCAGATTGATAGGTATGTGAAATTGACGAGTAATGTAAATTAACAGCATGTACCTACTTAATTATAATTTGTTATGTGTATGTTATGTATATATACTACATACATACAATAAAATACATACAATAAAATACTGTTCGGTATTTAATTATCTTCACCTCAAGACTCTACCTGCAGCTGCGGTCCGGCTTGGAGGTGGACTAATGTCGCTGGGGAAAGTCTATTAACCCGCGATTTGAAGATCCGTGGATTGTAGGAGTGGTGAATGATTTGCGGAACGGCAGAAGAGTCAAGTCACCTAGCGATGGGCTGTTATCTGTCTCGTCTGAAAATACTGCAGCAGCGGGCGGTTGACTTTTCACAATAAAAATACGAAATCCACTTGATCGAGCGCGGCGCGGCTCTCAGGGCTGGTTGACCTATAACGGCAGTATTGAGTGTAGTTCCGAAGTGTGTGCGAAGCTGGGCCCAGCGGATCCTCGGACACCGGGCGTTTCCGTGCCGACGACCACTACCTTACGGACTGAGCTATCGTAGGTGCGGCCAGTGGCGGGGCAAGACCTAAATTTGATGTGGGCAAGATATATTTTTTGCGAGGCCCTCTCTGGTGGCACTAGAAGATGGATTTCATGGATTTTCACTATTGAAATGGATTTCCGGTATACCGATCAAATCAAAAATTTTTGTCAGCATACCTTTCGTCGATAAAAGTAAACAAACATAATCAAATTGCAATACATAATACAGCCTTCACTGCCTCTGTCCTGCTTTCCCATCTTGTGTCTGATATAGGCTTTATAGTAGGACTTATTTTGCCTTTGATTAAGCCTAAACATGTTTACTCGGGGTCTCTTTTAATATATCTAGCTGAATATTTTTCATGAATCAAAGCTGCATGAACTGTCAAGGCGCGAGGCCCCTCGGGCCGCGATGCCGGTGGGCGGTCGCCCACGTCGCCCACGCCTTGCGCCGCCTCTGGGTGCGGCTGCGGGCGGAGACTACATCTATCATCATTAAATAGTTTGTGTTTTCCGTCCAGTTCAGTGTAGCCGGCACGACCGAAGGGAAGCACTGACGTGGCACCAAATTCATCCGGTGTTATGGGCTGACATCACGGATGTTGTAGGTGATGTAGCCAACCGTGTCAGTTTCCATAAAAAAAAAAAAAAATCATCAAGGTAAGAGGCACCACACCACCACACACTTTCACAACCCCCGCATGCGACCGAATGTCCATGGGCGTCGTTCATGAAACTATGGAGGCTTAGCTCCATGGCGCCTTTAGAGACATAACAAAAACGCGACATTTGTGGCTGGCCGCAACAAATGTCGCGCTTGCAATCAAAAAAAAACTATATTTCCCTCTCAACAGATTTTTTTTTGGTGAGAATAAAAATTGCTAGAACAGAAAGGAAAGCAAAACCGAACATTTCGCGAGCGAGAGCACGAAATTGCACGCTCAGTTCGGTACATCCTGCTCGAGGGACGATAGATATTCAGAGTTGGCATTGTCCACCACACGCTGTATCCCTACAATACGGGTAAGCAGGGCAGTCGGTGTTGTGCTGCAAGAACTCCGGCAAATTACAGCACAACACCGACCGCCACGTTTCGCCAGAGCATTCAGACAAGATGAGAGGTGGCTAGCCTGTCGCCCTTTAGTACGGCACCTTGTCATTATCACTTAGTCGCCTTTTACGACATGCACGGGGAGAGATGAAGTGGGATTATTATTTTTAAGTACCGGCCCCAGAGTATATGTGATTGATGTGCAGTGTGCACCGTACATCAATCACATGCAATTTTACCTTGTTACCAATATTTCGTTAGCGTTCCCATGGCATCTTTCCTCGTGCATGTCGAAAACTGCACGCCTGACGTGGTACAGCATTTTCCAGTAACTTTCTTTGTTGTTTACATCATCCGTTTTTCGCAGTCGGGTTTTATAAAATGTTTATATAATTTTTTATTTAATTAATTTTGGTTCTAAACTATTAAGTGTGGTATATTTTTGAAAACGCGACTATACGCGCCGATACCCCGATGGATGTAAGATGGCCGCATAGCAGCCTCGGTTGTGTTCTCCTCTAGTCCAGTATAGCCAGCAATCCATGGAAGTCTCCGGTATGGCATCTACCTTCTCGGAGGTGATATTGGCTGGTCGGAGCATGCGCTTCGGCCCCTCCAACTCAGCCAACCATACCGGATTACATAAAAAAAAAAAAAAAACCCCACTCAACGGAGTTTGAAGAATATTGAAAAAAAAAAGTTTGGCTCTGTGATGGAACAACAGAACACACGTACGCTGCCAAAATCACAACCCTCCTTTTGGCTCCGCCGTAGTCGGGTGAAAAGGGGAATTCAATAAAAATGGAATTCAAAGGAGGGAATAATGGTCCTAGACCTTTCTGTCTATTAACTTCTATGGCGGCCATCTTGTTTCAAACCACCCGCAGAACGTACCTACGCTTTCAAATAAAACTACCATGTTTTTTTGGTCGTTTATTCTAGTCTGAATCGCACTGTGGTGCAATAATACGGGTGTGCAGTATTTTTAGGCTTCCGTGCCTCAAAATGAAAAACAAACTGAACCCTTATAGGATATCACTTTGTTTGTCTGTCCGTTCGTCCGACCGTCTGTCAAGACCATTTTTCTCAGGTACAGGTAGAGGTATCAAGTTCAAATTGTTGATGACTCTTCACATCTTAAAATATAAATAATACTTTAACATAACACAGGTCCATAAATTGACTTCTTCTATAGTATGATCTTTCAAATAATATAATCCTCGCTACTTTCAGAGATATAGCAATTCTCTCGGGACACGTTTTTTAAATGTCGAAATGTTGATGACTCATCCATCACGAAAAGAAAAAAAATATTCATAAGAATAGAGAATAATAATTCATAAAAGAATAATTCATAAGAAAAAAATATAAATAATATTTTAATTTAACACAGATTCATAAATTGTCTCAACTTTCTTCAACATAATCCTCGCTATTATACTTTCCGAGATATAGCAATTTTCCCGAAACACGTTTGAGTTACTCTCAAGTTCCGTGAATACCTCGCCATATTTGATGTGCGGGTGAGACGAGTCATTTGATTCCATGTCAAAATACAAAAACATATAAATAGGTGTATAGTATATATTCCTTATATATATAATTCTTCTGTACGTGTGTTTGTTACCTAACTCCGCATAAACAGCTGGACCGATTTGGATGAAATTTTGTGTGTATATTTGAGTGGGTCCACATTTTATAAAAACTAAACAGGACAAATTCAACCGTAGTGTACTACCATACGAATAATGAATAAAGAATAAAGAATAAAAGAATAATCATTTCCTAAATAATTTAATGTAGTGGCCGTTACAACAACCTGTAGAAGCGCTATCCAGCTTGGTGATACGACTTTTGAATTAATACGACTTTTGAAGACTCCCAGGTTGAAGCTAGAAACTCATTGGGCCCACGTACACCACACACGCGAATCTGGGCGCGTCGGTCTCCATACATTTTATATGGAAGAGTGCAGCACGCAGTTTCATTGCGCCCACGCCACCCTACGCTACGCGACACACTGCGTGCTGCACTCTTCCATATAAAATGTATAGAGACCGACGACGCGCCCACGTACGCGTGCGTAGCGTACGTGGGCCCAATGAGTTTCTAGCTTGAAAGTATCGGGAAAGACACTCGCCGGTAGGTATGCCGATAGACCAAAGATTTAAAAGGTTTTAGATCCCGTGTAGGACGCTCAAACTAGTCAACTTTTTATAAACAAGTGTGCGTACCTACATATACGCTCTCATCACAAACACATCCAAAGCAACGAATGCGCTCGAACGAATATAAGAAATATAACTATCTCTGTCGCACTAATCGATTGTGTATGTTCTGGTCTACTCCTGCACACACCGGGCGAATAACACAAGTTACGTAAGAAATGTCACACCTTTCTCTTTTGAGCTAATTACGGATAGTGTTTTGCACTTGTAGAATGCGCAAGAACTAATTTCTAACGCCCGACGAAAAAAACGGAGGGGTGTTATAAGTTTGACGTGTGTGTGTGTGTCTGTCTGTGACATCGTAGCTCCCAAACGGATGGACCGATTTGGATGCGGTTTTTTTTATTAGGAAGCTTGTTTATGCCACACTAATCATAAATTGTGAAAAGACAAACGCACACAACGTCTTCGTAACACGCGCACTGTCAGTCATATGACACGAATGTCCGGCATGCCTTACTTTTATTGCTAACGTGCTTTACAGCGAGCCGAGTATGGCCACCGAGTAAAGACAGTTCCACACCCTAGCGCTGCGACAAAGAAACTAGGCTTTTTAGAAACGACGACCGGTACTCAATAGCCCAATCAATGTTCAACAACAAAAGAGTGATCAGTTTATCTGCGTCGACTAAAAATTTAATTTAAAATCGCCAAACTGCCGTCGTCGCCCACGCACTCAATAAAGCACTCAGTCGAGGGACTAAACTGCTTTATTCGGCCTTTGACGCTCGCAATTTTAATGGCAAGTCCTTCAACTTAGTGTAACCGTGCTTTAGAAGTTGACGAGGCGAAACAAAGTGATCATCGCTGAACACTAAGCTGTCTATTAAACCTGCCGCCATAGAAATAAATATTCAGAAACTCTTAAGTAACAAATTGTGTGCAAAATTGGGTGCAAAATGCGATAGTATAGGTAATTGTTTTTACTATTGAAAACAATGGTAATTATTAAAATTTTAATAACATAGGACCTACTTATATTTTAAAAATATATGTTTTCTTATTTATTTATTTTTGTGGAAACTGACATATCAACTACAACATCTGTGATGTTAGCCCATCACACCGGGTGAACTAGGTGCCATGTCAGTGCTTCCCTTCATTTCACGTCGGCTACACTTAAGACGGAAAACACGAACTATTTAATACAATACTAAGTAAGCTAAAGAAAAGGTGCCTACAGTTGTACGTGAAGTCTGAACGACGGTCTGCCTCAACGGTCGAACAGTCACCCATCCAAGTACTGACCGCGGCCAGGTGTGCTTATGATCACGATCGGTCGTCGATACACATCACCACAACACCCAGCTACCGAGAGGCTGACAAATGTCTAGGTCTTGACCTCTATGCCTGCGGAATTGCGGATAATACATTTGAGTGGAACTTCAAGCCCGGCTAATAGTTTAAAACACTGCCATGGTTGTTAGGAGGCATCTGTTGTTAAGCTGATGAAAAGTTTTATGAAACTCGAGCTTTTTCCCGCGGTAGATTCAGTCTAATAGCAAATTCGATTTAAACGAAAATATGGTAATAAACGTGTGGTGGCGTGCCTTGGGAGAGGCCTATGTCCACCAGTTGACCGATATAGGCTGATGATGATGATGATGGTAATAACCGATCGCTTCTCTTATATTCTCTCTCTCCCTCGCTCCCTCGCTCCCGACCTCCCTCCCTCGCTCCCTCCCTCGCTCCCTCTCTCGTTCTCACTCTCTCTCTCTCTTTCTCTCTATCTCTCTCTCCAATGGAACAACATGGCTATCAACTTGTATGGAGATTTTCTCAGTCATTTTCGCTTCGTCGATGACATTGTTCTTATCAAATTCCCGAGATCAGCTTTAGACCATACTGGAAAACCTTTATACAGCGTCGGTGAAGGTAAGTCTGAACATGAACCGGGACAAAATATAGGTATGGTTGGTAGGAGGCATTCTTCCTCTTCAAGAAGCTTGGCCCTCTGCTAGTGGACGCAACTGGCGTCCCGCAATCAAGGGCATACTTTATTCAAAGGGCAAGCCTTGCTATCCAGCGGGGTAATGCCGCAAGTATTCTAGGAACATTTGAAAACCCCCCTTTTGGCAGTTATTTAGGATAGATAGGTAGATTTTAATTCTTTCGTTATTTTTATTACTTTGTTATATTTGATTAATTAAAGTCTTTGTTATTTAAAAATATACAACAAGGTCATGGCAACCGAGGATATGACGGGAGGACAAATTGCTATTTACGGAGAAGTGAACGAACAGGTTGAACAGTACGTATATCTCGGTCAAATCCTGTGGCTTGATAGACAAGGGCTGCTTGAGGAGGTTGAGAGACGAATTCGACTGGGTTGGGCTGCCATCGGAAAGTTAAAATTCGATCTTCTGCAAAATTTGAAGACCCTTATATATGACCAGTGCGTCCTCCCGGTTATGACGTGCGGGTGTGAAGCGTGGACTCTGGCGGTCGCTATTGACCAAAGATTAAAAGTTGCCCAGCGAGCAATGGAGCGAGCCATGCTGGGAATATCGCTACGTGATATGGTGCGTAACGAAGCAATCCGCCGACCACGAGTCAGTAAGCCTGGATACGCTATACATATGAGGACAGGGGTAGCCGCGCGTCGGCGCACACGCGCCAGCGCGTCAGTCTAGCGCCGGCGACCTCAGCGGTATCTTAGTCTCCGTCCGCCGCTCAGGCGGAGCGAACGTGCGCGTCTGTCACAAAATGCCTCATTGTGCAGTGCTTTGGTGCAAAAAGTCGTCGAAAAATTCAAACTTGAACACAGATGGAGTCACCTTTCACGAGTAAGTACTTTCATTCAATTTGATAGCATTTTTCGCTTGAATTTCAGTAACAAACATCGGCGTAAATATGTATGGAGAGCTCTTTTCTGCTTACCCACCATAGGTCGACTATCGTGTTGGATGCAGTTAGCTCTTGTAATTTTTTTTGTTTATTGATAAATATGTATGTTAAATGTATACAGATATTTCATGCATTCTGCCTTATTGCCAAAGGACATTTCTTCTAGTCAACCTCAGCAGGTTTCCTCGTTCAATATTCGTTTATCGCGCTTTTTTCATTCAACCAGTACCTACCGGTTTTTACTTTTGAGCGACTCTAAAGGAATTAATTTCTTTAGGTCATGCGTCTACCGGGAATTAGTCTTGTTATGCTTAGCATTAACAAATTCATAATGAATACCCCGTTAGCATTTAGCACTGCTAAGCGCCCTGATGAATAAAAATTAATGCTAAATGCTAAGCAATAATCACATTGAATTTTAGTTAGCATTGCTGTTTCGTTCGTAAAACTTTGTTGGTTCGTTTGTTTTGGAACGCACAAAGCAATGAAGTATGTGCTATTTATCTGTGGTACTGCTAAATGCTAAATGCTATATAGCGCCTGCGCTCCGCTGCTAGCTAGCTAGCTAGCATCTAAATGCGAAATGCGATGCGATCATGCGAGTGAGGGGTCGGAATTATCATATGTCACGTGATCATTAGTTTTGGTCATATCTACAGAACCACTGGACTTAGACCCATCGTGTTGGTACTCAAACTGAACGTCTCGGTGAGATCTACCCATCTGTCACGTGTTAATTTGTTTTGGTCATATCTCGAGAACCACTGAACTTAGACCCATCGTGTTGGTACTCAAACTGAACGTCTCGATGAGATCTACCCATCTATCACGTGATAATTTGTTTTGGTCATACCTGGAAAACCTCATTTTACCGTAAAAAAAATAAATATCCAGGTGGGTATGGCTGGTTAGTTTGTTAAAAAAGGCAAAGCCTGGAAAACCTCATTTTACCGTAAAAAAATTAAATATCGAGGTGGGTACTCATAAATTTTTTATGGTAGGGTAGATTTTCGCGAATTTTTCGCGAAGTCATATTGCAATATAATTTGTCATATCGTTGGCTAAGTAACTAGCAAATAGTTGTTAATAATATAATTTTTTTTTTTTGGTTACAAAACTTTTCGACCTTCTAACATTATTTTTTTAATTTTGGAAAATTCCAATAACAAATACTCCAATAAGATAATACCAATGTACGAGGTCTTACATATCATTGTTTTGGAAATTTTATGTAGATTTATAATAAAGTATCCGAGGTATGTCAGAACTTAGAACTATTATCGTGTTTATGCGAAAACCTGCAAATTCGCAAAATTGTGAAAGGGGCGTTGCCTTTGTTCATTTAAGAGAAAGTTATATTATTCCCTTGATGTAAAGAAGGGTTAAATATTGTTAAATCCGTTTCATCTTTTCATCGCGAATCGACACAATGAGCGACTTATTGTATGAATCCCGTTCAAACGTATGGAAGACTGGCGTCACTTGGCTACCTACTCGCTCGGCCAATCACGGCGTTCCATGCGCCGCTCCCGCCTCAGACTTCACACCCCTTTGGCGGCTACCTCGGTTCTCATACAAACGATGCCGTATTTCGTATCCAGGCTTACTGACTCGTGCCGCCGACGCACCGAAGTAGTCGATATTGGACACCGGGTGGCTAAGCTCATGTGGCAGTGGGCTGAACACGTTAGCCGAAGAGACGACGACTGTGAGTAACCGCGACCTACACTGGCGACTGTGGGCAGGAAAACGGAATGGAGAAAGACCACCCGCCAAGTGACAAGACGACATCAAGTATGTCGGCGGAAAGCAGTGGTTCCGTACCGCTGAAGGCCGGAAGGACTGGAAGAAAATTGGAGAAGCACATGTCCAGCAGTGGACGCATACACGCTGACTGACTGACCGAATAGAATAGAATAGAATAGAATGGAATGGAATGGAATGGAATGGAATGGAATGGAATGGAATGGAATGGAATGGAATGGAATGGAATGGAATGGAATGGAATGGAATGGAATGGAATGGAATGGAATGGAATGGAATGGAATGGAATGGAATGGAATAGAATAGAAACTCTTTATTGCACACAAATTGAAGGAAAACAGTACACGACAAGAAACAAGAAATACAGGAGTGCGCAAAGCCGGACTTATCACTGCAAGTTATTTCTTCCAGTCAACCTTTGGGTGATGGATGAGGAATAAAATACAGAGAAAGAAATATGGGTAGTGCAAGCGCAAGGGAGGAGGAATTATTCTATGAATATACCTACCGACTGAACTGTATGGAAAATATGAACTAATTTTTGTTGTTTCGATCGACTTCAGTCGGTGGGCTGACTCCCAGTAAATTCGATGTCTACTCCAACAGGTACAGAACGGGAACAGGCGATATATGGGGTTCCAGGGTTGTCAACTATTAACAGAGACAAGAAAGGACGCAGACAAAGTAAACTGTTGAACTCAATTGTACAAGCTTTTATTTATAATATTTTATTAACCACAATACTCACAAAAAAAAAAAATACATTTCGAGATTGTTCAAACAATGTTATTAACTACATTATATTATATTAAGTCAAATCAATGATATTTAAATCAAAATAAATGAATTGTAAAAGCTATCAAAATAATAAATACAAATAATAAACAAATTTTTGTACACATACACACACACAGTTGTGTAAAGGTTTTTTTTTATGGACTGGTTGACTGGTAGCGATTGTTACATGGCAATATGTCCGCCTTCTGCTCAGCAGAAAAGTTCTTCGTCTTGTCTATACTTTCGGTGTCGCGTCGAGTGCACCATTTGCCTAATTAAAAAAAAATACTTTTTGCGTCCTTCCCATGAAAAGGAAGATGGAAGGACCCGTACCAGTAAAAAAGGATTGTCCTTCCCAAAAAATTACGGTTGGCAACCCTGGGGCACCCCCACACGAAGGGGGCCCCTCCCTACCACCTCGCGGGCGGACCCCCCCCCCTCACCCCTTCAGCGCCATTATTAAATTCTTGCCGGCATACCATCAAGGCTTCTTGTCTCCGTAATACTCCGTAGTGCGTTCTATCTCAGATATTTGGAGTGCCTTCACATCACAGAGATAATAATTTCACTGTAACGTAAAATATCTAAATACGCTTTTTATTTAGAATATTATCCTAGCTTTAGCCCGCGGTTATGTTAGCAAGATGTGAGAATTCTTGAACATTTCGACTTATTTTTAGGGTTCAGTATCCGTAATAAGCCTACGCCATCGTGTGTCCGTCCCTCTGTACGTCTGTCTTACGTTTAAAGGGGTGTATCTTTTGAACCGTAATAATTTATATTTTGTTTTTTGGAAGACGGAGGAAAGTGACGTTTGGAGTGTTGCCAGTTTCTGGCAAATTTTAAATGGGCATGTAGTTGCTATCGATACTTTTATCGATTGACTAATGAAATGCTGTAAACTCTAATATTTACCTAATTGTGCATTTAATTGACAACATATTAAGCTTAATCTAGCTAGAAAAATGTTAAGTTTAAGGCAGCGCCACAGGTAGCGCATAATATGTGTGAAGGTGTGTTGTGTTCGTGTCGTGTAAAAGTCGATACTATTTTCATCGACTACAATCACTAGTGGTGCAAAGCGTGCAACACTCTAATGTCAGTCAAACGTCAATTTACTCCGTCTTCCAAAAAAAAAAAACAGACTATAGCCGGATGAAATTTTCACAGATTATGTGTGAATAGCGGATTAATAGAGAACTAATAATAATAAAAAAAAACATAAAAAATAAGGGGTGTCCCTATAAAAGAAAAATGTTTTTTTTTTTCAAAGTTTTTCTGTTTTTGCTTTATCGTAAAAATGGTAATACACACAAGCGTGTGTAAATTTGGTGTGTTTATAGTGAAAACTGTAAATTAAAACAACAAATAATATATAATATGTGTATTTTATTGTTTTTTTTTTTTTATTGTTTCCGAACTAGCTGGCTGTGTCCGAGGTCGAAGCCTCAGGCGCAGCCAATATCACCGCCGAGGAGGTGCCAGTCCGGCTTGGAGGTGGACTAATGTCGCTGGGGAAAGGCTATTTAATTGTAATAATTGTTGTTTATTTAACTTGATATTCGTACCGTGTGGGGCCGGTACTTAAAAAGAATAGCCCCACTGCATCTCTCCCCGTCGCATGTCGTAAAAGTCGACTAAGGAATAAGGAAATTCGTCAGCCTCGGTAGCTCAGTGGTGCGGTCAGTCGACTGTTGTTAAGCCTGAGCGCGCTCAGTGCTGGGATGGGTGACTGCTTGACCGTTGGAGGCTGACCGTGGTTCGGATTCCACGTTAAACTGTAGGTCCCTTTCCTTCTTGCCTTACTAGGTGGTAGGGTTTATCCCGGTCGGGTTGGTACCACCGCACTGAGCGAAACGTCGGTCGAAACGGCTTTGTAAATAGTTCGTGTTTTCCGTCCAGTTCAGTGTAGCCGACATGAAATGAAGGGAAGCACTGACATGGCACCTAGTTCACCCGGTGTTATGGGCTGACATCACGGATGTTGTACGTGATGTAGCCAACCGTGTCACTTTCCATAAAAAAATATATATATATATTTATGTATCAAAATTGACGATGACACTATACACCAGATGTGGGTAATGTAAATAGGCAGGGTGGTCAGATTCTTGAGTATGTTTATGCTGTAATTATTAGTGTTCTCGTGAGCCTACAAACAAAACCAAGAAAACAAAACATTGTGACTTGCGAAGTTTGTCAGTTCTTCTTCGCATTGAATTTAGAACTGGTGGAATTTTCGACATATCCAAGCTTAGTTTACCTATCTATGAATGAAATTATACAATAAACTGGCCTAAAAAATAAGCAATGTCCTTCCGTATATACACGGTGAACAAAAAACCTGTCGAACACCCGAAGGCAGGAAGTACAGTTTCAGATACTGAATCGGATAGCCTAGTTTTTTTTTTAAATTCGGACAAAAATTTTCAATTAAAAAATAGAATTAGTATCACGACCTTTTACTTCTAATGCAAAATTCTCTAGGAGGCGCGGCGGAGACGGCGCACAGTGGGTCGAGACTGCTATAAAAGGGACATAGGGATTTTTTTTACAAATTTCATTTTTTAACAACACCCATCGATAGGTCTCGTCATTCTGATGAATAGTTGTCATTAAACATTTTCGTCTAAAAGTGATAGTTTGCCAGAAAAAAAATATTTTCAAATTTTGATGTATGGAATTAGACATAAAACGCTCCGTTTCGGCCAAGTCTTGACAGGTCTTGCTTTAAAACTATTTAAGCATTGTTCTGTGGTTTATTGACTATAATCCTACACTATCAGCGCGCGCCCAATGTTGCCCGTTCACGAGTTATGTGGATCCTAAAAATCAATTAAAAATGTAAGTAAAAATATTTTTTTTTAATTTTTAGAATCATAGGGCATTAATAGATTTAATCTAAATAATTGTTTTATATAAAAGTACTAACAAATAGATAAAGTTTTTAATTTTAAAACATTAGTTTATCGTAAAGATACATCAAAATCTAATAAAAAAATTATAAAAGTGTTTATTAATCAGAGAAAGTTACATATATTAAAGATGTTTTTACATAGAATGCATGACGCATGACAAATAGTACCTATACTCAGATGTATCTACACTGTACCCGCTAGTTCGAGCTATTTGATGAACACTGTCGCTAAACTGGCCCTAAAACTGTTTCATAGGCGACATTGTTTGGTCAAACCACTGGTGATTACATTTGGGTACTTAACTTTGATCTTATGTTTAAATGTTTTAAACCTATAGTTATATATACATACTTATTCTACTTAATCTGTGCGCGGTGAGTGAGAGAGACTCATTAGTGCAGTGTGTGCGTTAAATGTGTGAGTGCATTGCAAGACAACCCACACGATGAAGCCTTAATCGAAAGGTTCCACGTTATTTTGCAGACAGTGGTTTCAAGAGAGCGAGTGGATCTTCTAAAATTCTGGAAATTTCGTGAAGATACAGCAACTTTGCATTTCCAGTTATATCCGTGGTACTACATGCCCTATAGCGTACATAAGTTGCTTGTGCATGAAACGGATATAATAGAACATTTAGAACTTTACCAATCGAGAAACTGTCGGAAGAAGCATCGGAGGTTAGAAGTAAGGATTTCCGTAAATATAGAGGGAACCATTCCAGAAAAGTAAGTAGGACAGCGACAAATGAAGATATCTTGCATAATCGTCTCATGTCATCCGATCCAAAACTTATTTCTCTAAGGCCATGAATGGCCAAACAACGGAGAATGGAAGTCTCACCAAGAGCAATCGAGCTTTTGGTATCTCTTACCCGCCCGATTTAGAATTTATTTGTATAAATGATTGATTAATATTTTTTTATTATATTGTATAAGCTGTAGTTGTTACTTGCATAATCTTCTCAAGTCATCCGATCTAAAACTTACTTCTCTAAGGCCAAGAATGGCCAAACAACGGAGAATCGATCTCTCACCAATAGCAATCATAAATAAATAAATTCGTAATACATTCGAAGACGTGAGTGGACGAAGGTACTATGTAAATTTTTTTTAGAAATGCATTTTTTACCGTAGATGAAGGTGTTATGTGCCGAGTAATCAAGTGGCACTGACAGAAAATCCGAAATCAGGACGGAAATAGGAGTTATTCAAGTGGTGAAGGTGTTATGGTCATAAAACACCTTATTCCAGTTTGATCATCTCCAAAGATCATCTCATAAATTGAATTTTTTGTGCATGATGAGAGAGCTATGTGTACAAAACACCTTCATCCACATGAACGCATGATTTTGTATTAATGCATGGTGCTGTACGCTTTTCATGTTCATACAAAGTAAACTTAGTCAGTTAGTTATCAGGTATAGAAAAAAATGTATTTAAAAGTCAAAACTTTGACCTCATTTTTCTCAGCTTTTTGTTTTTGTTACATAGCACCTTTGTCACCTGATGTCTTCTCTAACTCGGGCGGGTAAGAGACACCAAAAGCTCGATTGCTCCTGGTGAGAAATCCATTCTCCGTTGTTTGGCCATTCTTGGCCTTAGAGAAGTAAGTTTTGAATCGGATGGCATGAGAAGATTATGCAAGATATCTTCATTTGTCGCTGTCCTACTTACTTTTCTGGAATGGTTCCCTCTATATTTACGGAAATCCTTATTTCTAGCCTCCGATGCTTCTTCCGACAGTTTCTCGATTGGTAAAAGTTCAAAATGTTCTATTATATCCGTTCCATGCACAAGCAACTTATGTACGCTAGAGCCTAGATAGAGGGCATGTAGTACCACGGATATAACTGGATATACAAAGTTGCTGTATCTTCACAAAATTTCCAGAATTTTGGAAGATCCACTCGCTATCTTGAAGCCGCTGTCCGCAAAATAACGTGGAACCTTTCGATTAAGGCGTCATCGTGTGGGTTGTCTTGCAATGCACTCACACATTTAACGCACACACTGCACTAATGAGTCTCTCTCACTCACCGTGCACAGATAAATTAGAATAAGTATGTATATATAACTATAGGTTTAAAAAAAATTAATATAAGATCAGAGTTAAGTACCCAAATGTAATCACCAGTGGTTTGACCAAACAATGTCGCCTATGAAACAGTCTTAGGGCCAGTTTAGGCGACAGTGTCCATCAAATAGCTAGAACTAGCGGGTACAGTGTAGATACATCTGAGTATAGGTACTATTTGTCATGCGTCATGCATTCTATGTACAAAACATCTTTAATATTATGTAACTCTGTCTGATTAATAAACACTTTTATAATTTTTTTATTAGATTTTGATGTATCTTTACGATAAAATAATGTTTTAAAATTAAGAACTTTATCTATTTGTTAGTACTTTTATATAAAACAATTATTTAGATTAAATCTATTAATGCCCTATGATTCTAGAAATTTAAAAAAAATTTTTTACTTACATTTTTAATTGATTTTTACGATCCACATAACTCGTGAACGGGCAACATTGGGCGCGCGCTGATAGTGTAGGATTATAGTCAATAAACCACAGAACAATGCTTAAATAGTTTAAAAGCAAGACCTGTCAAGACTTGGCCGAAACGGAGCGTTTTATGTCTAATTCCATACATCAAAATTTGAAAATATTTTTTTCCTGGCAAACTATCACTTTTAGACGAAAATGTTTAATGACAACTATTCATCAGAACGATGAGACCTATCGATCGGTGTTGTTAAAAAATTAAATTTGTAAAAAAAAACCCTATGTCCCTTATATAGCAGTCTCGACCCACTGTGCGGCGGCGCGCGCGCCGCCTCGCCGCCAGTGTCATAAATTATCTTGAGGCGGCACGAATGAAGTGAAGGCAGAGACCGTGTTCTTATGTCTTTAGTGAAATTCTCTCTGAAATAATTTGCCGATTTTAATATTTTTGTCTTCTGTACTGAAAAGGAAGTCGGTAAGTGCTTTGAGGTCAGTTAGTGTGCAACAAACTTATTATTTTGTATACCTAATAAGTTTTAGAATATTACCTAGGTAGTTACCTAGAAGACTGATATCACGTGTTTAAGACATATGGTAGTAGGTTTTAACTTCACATCACTGCTATGATGGCATGCAGACATAATTTAGTTATTTAAAGACATCTTGATACTTAGGAATAATTGAAAAAGGGCATATTTTCATATACATTTCGAAAAAAAACTAGCCTATCCGATTCAGTATCTGAAACTGTACTTCCTGCCTTCGGGTGTTCGACAGGTTTTTTGTTCACCGTGTATACTGAACCCTAAAAAAAACAAAAAAACATTTTGGTTCATATTTTGGGATAAGCTCTTTTCGCCGAGCTATTAGACACATTTATGAATAGCCTGTCCGTGCAAAAAAAAATCTGCGTATTTTGGCATCCATTTCACCAAAATCGGTTGAGCAGATCCGGAGATATTTGCGTGTGACCGACAGACAGACAACAGAGTATTGTATTGTTTATTGATCATTCATATGGCGCGGTTAGACTGCACTCGAACTTGTCACAATTTGTTGTATCCGGTTCGATTACACCTACGAAGAAGAGCCGGCAAGAAACTTCGCAGGGTATTTTTTTTTATACATATTATTACAATTAATTTAGTGACTATCCACATAATAACACCGCTTACAGGCTATCGAAAACACAGCTTGAGAGCAAGATTAACAATTTTGCTGAGAGTTCTGACTACAAAGACTTATTAATTAAGTATCAGGTGTTAAACTTTGATACGTTATTTGTATCAACATAATTATTTTAGTAGGTATATTAAACATACTACAATGTAGTATAATTGTCAAAAATAAAAAACCGGCCAACCTCGCGCACCGAGGGTTCCGTATGTCATGGTTGGCGCCACTCACGCCATCTATGGCGTGTTATTATTATTATTTTTTTTATGTAATCCGGTATGGGTGGCGGAGTCGGAGGGGCCAAAGCGCATGCTCCGACCAGACAATATCACCTCCGAGAAGGTAGGTGCCGTACCGGAGACTTCCCTGGATTGCTGGCTATACTGGACTAGAGGAGAACACAACCGAGGTTGCTATGCGGCCATCTTACATCCAGTACGGTGGTACCGACCCAGTCGGCTACAATTTGAGCTTACCACCTAGTAAGGGGCAAGGGAAGGGACCTACAGTTTTACACCGGTATGAAATGCTTTATATTAGTTAAATATCATGATTAGTTAAAATGCTTTACGCTCTATTTGGTAGATGGCGCGCGCGCATACACGTTTTGGTTTCTTCTATGGGGACCCCCGTGAATTTTTTACTTTTTCTTATTTTTATTATTTGTTGTTATATCGGCCATAATAACACATATTCTGTGAAAATTTCAACGGGCTACCTATTACGGTTCAAGAGATACAGCCCTCGGACAGACAGACAGACGGCGTAGGCATAGTGATAGGGTACCGTACCGGATACGGAACCCTAAAAATCTAAATATAATATGAATATTAAGATATTAGATACTAGAATAGTAATCCTATAAGCGTCCCAATGTTTTGAAATTTTGCGAGAGGACCCTAGAAATTAGCAATGCTAGTTACTGTGAAGACTTTCTGACTCTGTACTTCCGCCGAAGGCTTCCCGGCTAAGTAGGGCGCAGCCTGGACTGGAAATTGTGTAAATAAGGGTGCAAATGGAGTTCAAAGATGGCAGGTAGTCGCCAGGGGCCGCCGGCGAAACTTCGTTATGTCCCACTTAAAATATAGAGTTCGGTGATCGTATCGACATTTCTTGTCACTATTTCAATTACGACTATTCGAAGGTCGCGCTTGTATACGTACGTCCACTGTTGGACTCTAAAATTTTTCTTCCGTCCTCCCGACCTTCAGCGGGTACGAAATCACAGCTTTCCGCCGACGCACTAGCGTATTAGTATGTATGTATATATTCTTTATTGAACACCAATTTATCAAAATTAGGTACAACAGCCGAGCTTAATGCCGCGAGGCATTCTATTCTAACTAACCTTTGGGATGTGGGAGAAGTACATGCAGGCGAACAAGAATAGTTTGTGGCAATGTGTTAGATTAAAGAAATATGTATGATAAACTACGTACGAATACTACATAGATACTTTAATAAGCATAATATATATGTATATAATAAACTTACATATTATATTTACATTAATCGGTGGTACCGTTGTGCAACACAATCAACTGAATGACAGGAGAGTAAGAGAAGGGGAGTAAAGATATGTACTTATGTAATATAAATTGCATTTACTTCGGTAAGGAAAGGAGAAGTTTCTTTAAATTTATCTTAAATGCATTCATAGACGTAGAGGAGCGTGGAGACATAGTAAATGAGTGCTCAAATAAGGGGTGTAAACGGAAAGCTCGAAAGCAGAAAGTTTGATTTCGGAACCTTGTTCTGACTAGTTAGGAGGTAAACATACTAAAAATATGTAAAAGGGGCACAAAGAAGGTCCCATTTTTCGGTTTTTCGCTTATATCTCAAAAACAGTGCATCGTAGGAAAAACGGTTCAATTACGGAATAAGAGGTTAGATAACATTCTCTACAACTTTGATATTATACACTTTTTATCAATTCTCAATCGTTGTCAAGCAAGATGTAAGGTCCGAAAAAAGGCCGATTCAAAAATGAGTTTTTTACTTCACGTTTTTTGTCGTACATTGCTTATATTTGCAAATAAAATCGGCCTTTTTTTCGGCTAGCGCCACTCACGCCATCTAGATGGCGTGTTATGAAATGCTTCATATTAGTAAAATGTCATGATTAGTTAAAATGCTTCATAATCTATTCGGTAGATGGCGCGGGCGCATACACTTTTCGGTTTCTTCTATGGGAACCCCCCTGAATTTTTTACTTTGTCTTATTTTTATTATTTGTTGTTATATCGGCCATAATAACACATATTCTGTGAAAATTTCAACGGGCTACCTTTTACGGTTCAAGAGATACAGCCCTTGGACAGACAGACGGACGGACGGATAGACGGACAGACAGAGAGACAAACAGACAGACAGGCGGCGTAGGCTTAGTAATAGGGTCCCGTACCGGATACGGAACCCTAAAAATGGGCTCCAGTTACCATACTCGTAGACAGGGTTATTTTGTAAGGATCCGGCAGATAAACAAAGCTAGTTTGTGACTAGCTAGACTGCATGTGTAGTAACAGGACCTATGCTGTTTTTATAGTTCCTTACCTTAAAAGGAAAAACTGAACCATTATAAGATCACTCCGGTGTCCGTCCGTCTGTCACGGCCTTTTTTCTCGAAAACCAAGTAACGTTGAAACTTGAAATTTTGCATAATGAATGCTAGATCTTGATGACGCGCGCGCACATATATCGCTCGTCAAAACAGATAAACATTTATTTAACATTAATATGGAGGACCAATTTGATACCAATAAAAAAAAGTTTATAAACTAATATATCGTGTGGAGTATCATTTGAAAGAGCTAATTGTAAGGAATTAAAATTGTAAAAATATTTTTTTACATTATTATGTTCAGTGTGGGTTTTTAAATTACCGTGGTTGTTAGACATTATTTTAAATCAATCAGCTTTACTCACGGTTTCACTCCGAGCTATGTGGCTCGACGTTTCGGGCCAAGCGTATGGCCCATCTTCATGGAGCACTCTGCCTTGTGCGACGGTTGGCAGAGAACTGTCACATCTTCGTCCGTCGTTGACGAAGATTGTAGCCGTGGCCAGTGCGGGTAGTTTCCGTAGACGAGGGTTCAGGTGCGTTCCGGATCTCGGCGGAGAGACAGAAGGCGCTGACGGTGTTCACTTCCGGCTGGTCGTGCCGTACCGGAAGCCCACCCACACGAATAGGTACCTCCATGCCACCTCACACCACGCTCCCGCGCAGATACATTCGGTGGCGAGGGCCCTGGTACAGAGAGCAGAACGCATCTGTGATGATAACAGCATCGACAGCGAAAGAAAGACGATCACGAGCGCACTAAAACAAAACGGTTACAGCAGAAAAGCACTGATGCCTCACGAAAAGACATATCAACCCGTGCAACGCGCCGACAGACAGAGAGCATTTTTACCGTACGTCCGTGGACTGACGGATAAAATAGGGAGGAGACTGAAGAAACTCAGCATTGGCACTGTGTTTACTCCCTACAAAAAAGTATCCCAAATGCTACGTTCGGTAAAGGATAAGTTGCCTCTCCAGTCTGCCGGCGTGTACCAAATCCCATGTAGCTGTGGAAAGTCATACATCGGGCAGACGAAGAGGAGCGTAGCGACGCGGGTCTCGGAGCACATACGAGCGGCGAGACAACTGGACTCCAACAAATCGGCAGTGTGCGATCACATGGACTCCGGAACGAACCACTGGATTAGGTTCGATCAGGTCAAAACTCTTGCGACCGAAACACGACACGTCCCACGTCTCGTCCGAGAGTCCATAGAAATCAAGAAGCACGACAACTTCAACCGGGAGGACGCCTTCAAGTTGTCGCCGATGTGGAACCCAGTCATAGCGCCGCTCAAGAGAAGAAGACACGACGGACACGACCAGCCGGAAGTGGACACCGTCAGCGCCTTCTGTCTCTCCGCCGAGATCCGGAACGCACCTGAACCCTCGTCTACGGAAACTACCCGCACTGGCCACGGCTACAATCTTCGTCAACGACGGACGAAGATGTGACAGTTCTCTGCCAACCGTCGCACAAGGCAGAGTGCTCCATGAAGATGGGCCATACGCTTGGCCCGAAACGTCGAGCCACATACCTCGGAGTGAAACCGTGAGTAAAGCTGATTGATTTAAAATAATTATGTTCAGTGGTATAATGATATATGTACTTAGCTAAAAATGTGCAAAAAATGGCCGTTCACTAACGTATCGTATCACGTATCACTAACACACTTTATCACTAACATACTTTATAACGAACTTACTTCATCACTAACATACTTCATCATCATCACTAACTTACTCCATCACTAACATACTATATCTATCACTCAACATACTTTATCACTAACACACTTTATCACTAACATAATTTATCACTGACATAGTATATATAATACTCTAATGTGAAAAATTACCGTTTTCTTTCTTTCTTTCTTTCTTTGTAACCTGTTATAGACAAGAATATCCCAGCCGTTTGTATCGCTTCCACCCCAATAATGGAGGCGGATCGTGAAGGTGGGGCGAAGGGATCTCAGCGAATATGGAGATCGCTGAAAAATAAAGAAATCGAAAACTGCCTCACTTCTTTTTATTTTGTGTATTTAGAAAGGAGACATTTTGCTGAACTAACCGGCTTTTGGAGAGATTTGAAAACAAAGTATTTTAAGATTGACAGACTGGAAAAATCGTTCGTGTTTTTCATCCCAATGTACCCGACCCGACCAAAGTTAAAGTTAATAATAATTATATATAGGTATAAAAGTGTACAGTGGTCTCACTGACATTTTTTTTTTTACGTAAGCCGGTATGGGTGGCTGAGTCGGAGGGGCCAAAGCACATGCTCTAACCAGCCAATATCACCTCCGAGAAGGTAGGTGCCATACCGGATACTTTCCTGGATTGCTGGCTATACTGGACTAGAGGAGAATACAACCGAGGCTGCTGTGCGGCCATCTTACATCCAGTACGGTGGTATCAACCCAGTCGGCTACAATTTGAGCCTACCACCTAGTAAGGGGCAAGGGAAGGGACCTACAGTTTTACACGCGGTTCCGAACGTGAAGCAGCGGGTGTAGGTATGCACGTAAATTTTTTCGTCAGAAAAAACTCATTGGTACAAGCCGACCGGATTCGAACCTCGGACCTCCCGCATGAGAAGCCGATGCCCAAACCACTCGGCCACCCGCCGCTCGGCATACCTTCAATTTAATTTAGATAGGTTATCGATCACTACTCTATCACTGACATAATTTATCACTAACATACTTGATCACTATAACATAAATAAATTATCACTAACATGCTCTATCATTATCACTGACGTATTTTATGACTGACATATTTTACAACTATCATACCTACTAATACAATCTAATTTGATTACTTCTACTTCAGCGCCAGTTTCTAGTATGACAGTGATTCAAAATCTGTGGTACAGTATGTGGGTGGGTCTTCGTGACATGAAATGAAGGGAAGCACTGACATGGCACCTAGTTCACCCGGTTTTATCGACTGATATCACGCAGCTTGTCGGTGATGGAGCCAACCGTGTCAGATACGTCTCAAGGCGACTAACTAAAGTCCTATTCAAATAAAGACAAAAAAAAAGTAATCAAATTACATAGATACATAATATATAGTTACGGCTATACCACCCTCTCAGCGTGTGACAACATACAATTTGCATAGCAAAATTAACTCGCTAGCTGGGCAAAGATTAAATCAGAAATTTTGCGCTGGCTCACGAACTGAATTTCCTCTAGAGTTCGCGCGATTACCATGGGAATTTATATGGTGGAAGTGGCGTCACTAGAACAAAACTGTATATCTCCTTCAATGTGAAGTAAAAACTTAAAAAACAAAAAATAACTTTTTTTTCATACCTGGATGGACAAGTATGTATGTATGTATGTATATTTATGTGTACATAATATCCTTCCTTATTAAACGTTTTTTAAACGGTTTTATTTAGCTTGACTCCGTATATTTGTTTGTTTGTTTGTTTGTTACTATCTTTGTTTCAAATCTTGCGACAAATTTTTCAACAACTTCTACTGAACCGATTTTTATTAAACTTTGCACACACATTGAGTTCTCGTGACAATACAATATTATGATAATTTCAACTTGGTAACGAGGGTCTGATGATGGAGTCAGGAGGTGGACAGTGGAACTCTTCAACCGTTACTAGTAACCCCCTCGAGTTTGGGCTCATTTGGTTGGTTTGGACGAGTGTCCCATACTTCTACCAATACACTTGGTGACGAGGGTCTGATGATGGAGTCAGGAGGTGTACAGTGGAACTCTTCAACCGTTACTAGTAACCCCCTCGAGTTTGGGCTCATTTGGTTTGTTTGGACGAGTGTCCCATACTTCTACCAATACACTTGGTGACGAGGGTCTGATGATGGAGTCAGGAGGTGTACAGTGGAACTCTTCAACCGTTACTAGTAACCCCCTCGAGTTTGGGCTCATTTGGTTTGTTTGGACGAGTGTCCCATACTTCTACCAATACACTTGGTGACGAGGGTCTGATGATGGAGTCAGGAGGTGTACAGTGGAACTCTCCAACCGTTACTAGTAACCCCCTCGAGTTTGGGCTCATATGGTTGGTTTGGACGAGTGTCCCATACTTCTACCAATACACTTGGTGACGAGGGTCTGATGATGGAGTCAGGAGGTGTACAGTGGAACTCTTCAACCGTTACTAGTAACCCCCTCGAGTTTGGGCTCATTTGGTTTGTTTGGACGAGTGTCCCATACTTCTACCAATACACTTGGTGACGAGGGTCTGATGATGGAGTCAGGAGGTGTACAGTAGAACTCTCAAACCGTTACTAGTAACCCCCTCGAGTTTGGGCTCATATGGTTGGTTTGGACGAGTGTCCCATACTTCTACCAATACACTTGGTGACGAGGGTCTGATGATGGAGTCAGGAGGTGTACAGTGGAACTGTTCAACCGTTACTAGTAACCCCCTCGAGTTTGGGCTCATATGGTTGGTTTGGACAAGTGTCCCATACTTCTACCAATACACTTGGTGACGGGGGTCTGATGATGGAGTCAGGAGGTGTACAGTGGAACTCTTCAACCGTTACTAGTAACCCTCTCGAGTTTGGGCTCATTTGGTTGGTTTGGACGAGTGACTCATACTTCTACCAATACACTTGGTGACGAGGGTCTGATGATGGAGTCAGGATGTGTACAGTGGAACTCTTCAACCGTTACTAGTAACCCCCTCGAGTTTGGGCTCATATGGTTGGTTTGGACGAGTGTCCCAAACTTCTACCAATACACTTGGTGACGAGGGTCTGATAATGGAGTCAGGAGGTGTACAGTGGAACTGTTCAACCGTTACTAGTAACCCCCTCGAGTTTGGGCTCATATGGTTGGTTTGGACAAGTGTCCCATACTTCTACCAATACACTTGGTGACGGGGGTCTGATGATGGAGTCAGGAGGTGTACAGTGGAACTCTTCAACCGTTACTAGTAACCCTCTCGAGTTTGGGCTCATTTGGTTGGTTTGGACGAGTGACTCATACTTCTACCAATACACTTGGTGACGAGGGTCTGATGATGGAGTCAGGGGGTGTACAGTGGAACTCTTCAACCGTTACTAGTTAACCCCCTCGAGTTTGCGCTCATTTGGTTTGTTTGGACGAGTGTCCCATACTTCTACCAATACACTTGGTGACGGGGGTCTGATGATGGAGTCAGGAGGTGTACAGTGGAACTCTTCAACCGTTACTAGTAACCCTCTCGAGTTTGGGCTCATTTGGTTGGTTTGGACGAGTGACTCATACTTCTACCAATACACTTGGTGACGAGGGTCTGATGATGGAGTCAGGATGTGTACAGTGGAACTCTTCAACCGTTACTAGTAACCCCCTCGAGTTTGGGCTCATTTGGTTTGTTTGGACGAGTGTCCCATACTTCTACCAATACACTTGGTGACGGGGGTCTGATGATGGAGTCAGGAGGTGTACAACCCCCTCGAGTTTGGGCTCATATGGTTGGTTTGGACAAGTGTCCCATACTTCTACCAATACACTTGGTGACGGGGGTCTGATGATGGAGTCAGGAGGTGTACAGTGGAACTCTTCAACCGTTACTAGTAACCCTCTCGAGTTTGGGCTCATTTGGTTGGTTTGGACGAGTGACTCATACTTCTACCAATACACTTGGTGGCGAGGGTCTAATGATGGATTCAGGAGGTGGACAGTGGAACTCTTCAACTGGTACTAGTAACCCTCTCGAATTTGGGCTCATTTGGTTGGTTTGGACGAGTGTCCCATACTTCTACACTTGGTGACGAGGATCTGATTATGGAGGCAGGAGGTGGACTGTTGAACAAAACAAAAATTATGATCAGGATATTTGTTTGAATCCACCCAAGTTAAGGTTTCTGTATTGTCCCGAGAACTGTGTGGCGGTAGGGTGGCTAAAAATGATACGTGGTTAGCGATACACCACCCAAGTCAACGTTTGAAACGTGCCGAGGACTGTGGCATTAGGGTGGATAAAATTATACGTCGTTAACGTTTCAACTTCAAGGCTGAGCACACCTTGTTGTATGAGAGCCTTGCCCCTCTACATGGACCTCTGGGGGGGTCGACTGTTATTGGTCCAGTACTCGTGGGAACAACATGAAAGAAAAAAATTATTTAAAAAATCAAACTAAAAACGAGTAAATAAAAAAATAGGTAAAAAAACGTTTAAGCTAAACGGTTTTATTAAAAAAAAACAGCTGCACAAAAAACTAGAAAAAAAAATCAGCTATACAAAAACTAGAAAATAATAAGGACACAAACCTTGGCCTTTTTAAGATTTTACGTCTGGGTAAGAAATTGTGCAATACTAGCGTGCTGTGTTCTCATGTCGGATGCCAAAGGGCACTTTGTGTCGCTGCGTCAGCGGAATAAGTAATAAATTGAGACTTTTAACAGACTAATATAAAAACGTGGGGCGTATAATATACGTAATAACATGCGCCCCACGTTTTTATATTAGTCTGTTAAAAGTCTAAATTTATTACTTATTCCGCTGACGCAGCGACACAAAGTGCCCTTTGGCATCCGACATGAGAACACAGCACGCTAGTATTGCACAATTTCTTACCCAGACGTAAAATCTTAAAAAGGCCAAGGTTTTTGTCCTTATTATTTTCTAGTTTTTGTATAGCTGATTTTTTTTTCTAGTTTTTTGTGCAGCTGTTTTTTTTAATAAAACCGTTTAGCTTAAAAGTTTTTTTACCTATTTTTTCCTTCCTTCCTTACCTATAATAAAATCCAACGTCTGCTTTCTGTCTGAGTGAGTGTCTGAGTGTCTGAGTGTATGTCTGTCTGTCCGCTTATAACTCGAGAACCACTGAACCGATTTTAATAAAACAAAATTCTACGGATAGCTTGATTCTTCCCATCAACTATAGGCTATTTACTATCACGCTAAATGGCTTATGAGGTTAGCAGTGAAGTGAAATATGAGAGCGGGCGGAGCCGCGGGCACAGCTAGTGTGTACATAATATTCTATATATTTTGTAATTACCGTGTGGGGCCGGTACTTAAAAAGAATAGCCCCACTGCATCTCTCCCCGTGCATGTCGTAAGAGGCGACCAAGGGATAAGGACAAGATACTGCGCTAAAGGGCGACAGGCTAGCCACTTCTCACCTTGGCGCAGTCCTTCCACCTAGTCATGCAGCAGGTGGGTTCTTCGTGTCTTACTTGCTGCTTGATAGTTGTCTTGTCCGTATACTGTGCTAAACGTGGTGGTCGGTGTTGTGCTGTAATTTACCAGAGTCCTTATAGCACAACACCGATTACTCTGCTTACCCTGATGGTCGGGATACAGCGTGTGTTATGTATGTATGTATGTATATTTTGTAATTTATTTGTATGTATTTATTTAACACATGTATGGGGCTTGTATATTTAACTAGCATGTACTCATATGTATTGTTAATAAGTATTCTTATTATTATTTTATCTTCAATTCTCACGCTCAACTCTTCTGCTACTACCTACTTGCATTCCACTATATTATCGAATCTCAAACATCCAAAGGTTGACTGTAAGAAATCTCTGTAAGGGATAAGTCCGTCCTTGCATCTTATGTAAATTGTCTAATGTACTTGTTACTGTTTAATGTTTACTGGAGCAATAAAGTATTTTCTATCTACCTATCTAACAAATGGGAGGGGACCTGACATGGCACCTATTCCACTGAGGTGCGAAGGACGGCACGAGTGCGGTGTAGGTGACGTAGCCAAATAATATGTCAGGTGAAAAAATAAAACTGGCCAAGTGCGAGTCGGACTCGCGCATCGACTGTTAGCCTCGGTAGCTCAGTAGGTAGTGCGGTGAGCGCGGTCAGTACTTGGATGGGTGACCGCCCGGCTCGACCGTTAGAGGCTGATCGTGGTTTGCATTCCACGTCCATTCCCGTCTTACTTTACTAGGTGGTAGGGTTTATCCAACCCGGGTTGGTACCACCGCACTGAATGAGACGTCGTCGGTCGAAACGGCTATGTAAATAGTTCGTGTTTTCTATCCAGTTCAATTCAGCCGACATGAAATGAAGGGAAGCGCTGACATGGCACCTAGTTCACCCGGTGTCATGGGCTAACGTCACGGATGTTGTAGGTCCGTATCAGTCTCCATAAAAAAAATTCAATTTAACGTTGTCTGAGGCTATTATTCCTAAAAAGAAATAAATAAAAAGAAAATAAGAAAAAAGATACCGTGTGGGGCCGGTACTTAAAAATAATATGCCCACTGCATCTCTCCCCATGCATGTCGTAAAAGGCGACTAAGGTATAAGGACAAGATGCCGTGCTAAAGGGTGACAGGCCCGCCACCTCTCACCTTGGCACGGTACTTCCACCGAGTCATGCAGCAGGTGGGTCTTCGTGAGTTACTTGCTGCTTGATCGATTGAATCTTGTTCGAATGCTTTGCGAAACGTGGTGGTTGGTGTTGTGTTGTTATTTACCAGAGTTCTTGCAGCACAACACCGATTACTCTGTGGAATTCACTACCACACTTTATCCGACTTTGTAAATCGCTTCCCTTATTCAAAAAACACCTAAAACTGTATTACCTCCGGCAATGTGAAGTAAAAACCTAAAAAAGAAAAACCACTTTTATCTCATACTTACCTGGATGGACAAGTATGTATGTATGTATATTTATTTGCATATAATATTCCATATATTTAGTAATTTATATGTTTTAAACATGTATGGCTTATATTTTACTAGCATGTAATTATATGTATGTATTAATAAGTATTCTTATTATTATTTTTATCTCCAATTGTCACGCAACTCTTTTGCTACTACCTACTTACATTCCACTATATTATCGAATCTCAAACATCCAAAGGTTGACTGTAAGAAATCTCTGTAAGGGATAAGTCCGCCTTTGCACCTTATGTAAATTTTCCAATGTATTTGTTACTGTTTAATGTTTACTGGAGCAGTAAAGAATTTTCTATCTATCTATCTATCTACTCTGCTTACCCCCGATTGTCGGGATTCAGCGTGTGTGATATGATATGTATGTATGTATGATATGTATGTGGTGTGCGAGTGGGCTCTTGACGGGTTTTATTTTCAGTTGACGCATAGTGTGAATTGTAGTCTTTTTAATCTTGGCTCACATCCAAAAAAATCTTTGAAATCCGGTTGACTGGCTCTTTTTGCGTTAACTTCTTGGAAGAGAACTTCGCAAAATGTCATCTTTATTTATTTAAAAATCAAAAGCAAATAAAATCTACATACCACCACGCTGCATCCCGACTATCGGTGTTGGCAAAGTAACCGGTGTTGCGCTACTAGGTGCCATGTCAATGCTTCCCTTCATTTCATGTCGGCTACACGGAACTGGACGGAAAACACGAACTATTTACATAGCCGTTTCGACCGAAGTTTCATTGAGTGCGGAGGTACAAATCCGGGCGGGATAAACCCTACCACCTAGTGAGGTAAGAAGGGAAGGGACCTACAGTTTTACGTGGAATCCGAACCGCGGTCAGCCTCCAACCGGTCGAGCGGTCACCCATCCATGTACTGACCGCGCTCAGCGTTGCTTAACAACAGTCGACCGACCGCACCACTGAGCTATATTTATTTAATATTCTCTATTGTTTCATATAAATTATATACCAATGGCGGACTTATTGCCTAAGGCAATCTCTGCCGGTCAACCAACCTATTACAACATTTATTATGGGTATTTAAAGAAAAAAACACTTAACTAATAGTCAATAGTATATTAATGAGAAAAAAAAACAACAAAGACAACTAGGACGCCTAAAATAACCGTATAATATTATTATACAAGCTGTGCCCGCGGCTCCGCCCGCTCTCATATTTCACTTCACTGCTAACCTCATAAGCCATTTAGCGTGATAGTAAGTAGCCTATAGTTGATGGGAAGAATCAAGCTATCCATAGAATTTTGTTTTATTAAAATCGGTTCAGTGGTTCTCGAGCTATAAGCGGACAGACAGACATACACTCAGACACTCAGACACTTAGACAGAAAGCAGACGTTGGATTTTATTATAGGTACAAGCTGTGCCGGCGGCTCCGCCCGCTCTCATATTTCACTTCACTGCTAACCTCATAAGCCATTTAGCGTGATAGTAAGTAGCCTATAGTTGATGGGAAGAATCAAGGTATCCGTAGAATTTTGTTTTATTAAAATCGGTTCAGTGGTTCTCGAGTTATAAGCGGACAGACAGACATACACTCAGACAGAAAGCAGACGTTCGATTTTATTATAGGTAAGGAAGGATAAGGACATAGGTACATGCATAAATGTATATATTCTTTATTGAACACCAATTTATCAAAATTTGGTACAACAGGCGAGCTTAATGCCGCGAGGCATTCTATTCTAACTAACCTTTGGGATGTGGGAGAAGTACGTGCAGGCGAACAGGAATAATTTTTGGCAATGTGTTACTGTAAAGAAAATGTATGATAAACTACGTACAAATACGTGAACATAGATAAAAATAAACTACATATTAATACAAGATATAGAGGCTGACAATAGATCTAGATATAGCACTATAGATGGGTTCGATGACATATGTCAAACATCAGTGATTTGAGCACTTTATTTCACAATTCTCGATAAATTTAGATCGCTGCTCTAGGTAGATATTTAAATAGGGCATGTTCGGTTAGTCAAACAAAACTCACAGCTTACGTCGCTGAAAGCTGTTTGCCCCTGAACGCGTTTCGAACCGTTCGCGGAACTAATTTTGACTACTCGGCAAACAAATATTAGACTGAAATCCAATTCCATATCGTGTTACATTGGGAAGAAATCTCTGTAAACGGATAATTCCGTGTTTGCCCCATATTATGTAAATTCATGTTCGTGATCATTTCTGTAAAATCTTAATCACTTGAGGTGCAAAGGCGGACTTATCCCTAAGATATTTCTTCCAGTCAAGCGGCGCGTGGCCGAGAGTCCGAGGTTCGAATCCGGTCGGCGTGTACCAATGAGTTTTTTCTGACGAACAAATTTACGTGCATACCTACACCTGCTGCTTCACCGTTGGAACCGGTGTAAAACTGTAGGTCCCTTCCCTTACCCCTTACTAGGTGGTAGGCTCAAACTGTAGCCGACTGGGTTGGTACCACCATACTGGATGTGAGATGGCCGCATAGCAGCCTCGGCTGTGTTCTCCTCTAGTCTAGTATAGCCAGCAATCCAGGGAAGGCTTCGTTATGGCACCTACCTTCTCGGAGTTGATATTGGCTAGTCAGAGCATGCGCGTTGGCCCCTCTGACTCAGTCACCGATACCGGATTACATAAAAAAAAAGTCAACCTTTGTATGTTTAAGATAGATTAATATATGAAAGGAAATGAAAATACACTTTACTTTACACCAATATAGTATAAAAGGGTTACAAGAGGCGAGTTTAATGCCTTGCGGCATTCTTCGTTTCATAACGAACTAATCTTTGGGTTGTGGAAAACACGTAGGGGCGGACAACCCAGTGCTAAAGAGAGTGGACTGTAGTATGAAATATAAATTTATTTATTTATTTACTGGCTTTTCCCCGCGGCTTCGCTCGGCCGCTAGTGTAGATAGTGTAGATTTATTTGTATGAAAAGCTGTAAAAGTATTTGCCCAGAATGTTCCCAATATGCGCTTTTAACGAGAATATCAGCGCGTGGACTGAAAGCAAACACAAAACGAGCGAGAGCATCTGACGAGCAAATAATATCTGAAACTAGGTCAATAACTGGCTCGATTCCAAGTTGTACAGTCCGGCCGCTGCTGAGAGAATGCGTTCCTGACGTGTGTCAGTTGATCATTTCATTACTCATTTTATAGGTTTTTATTACTCACGTTCACGTGCACGTTCGAACTAAGGTAATTATGAACATGTTCTATTGTTTACTAGCTTTTTCCCGCAGCTTCGCTCGCGTGAACTTCGTATTAAAAAAGAAGAATTTCGGCGCGCGGAACAATTCGGTTTGAATGAGACCCAAATCTTAGCTAAACCGGAAGTGAATTTTATTGAGCCTATCCTGTGTCCCGTATAGTTAAATGTGCCTGTACTAAGTTTCATCTCTCTCAGCGGCCGGAATTTGGCGCAAAGATACCGGGACCGTTTTATAGATAGATGGATCCAGGATAGTCTTTTCCGTAAGGACACACGGGGAAGAATGCGAGCCCCAAAGAGCCTACGTCGTCGTTTACGCCGAAGAAGAGGAGATAAATTTTTAGTGTATTACACTAAGAACTGCCGTTAAAATTTCTAATTTTTAATGTAAATCGGAAACTTGATGATATTATTTAAATTTTTTTTAAACAGTGAACATAATTTTACTAAACCTTGTATCTTTGGTTGTACCCTTGGTTGTATGTATCTTTGTACAATTTGTCTTTGTGTGTATTTATATTTCATACTACATGATACTACTCTCCACTCATTGTCCGTGTACGTGTTTTCCACATCCCAAAGGTTAGTTCGCTAAGAATGCCGCAAAGCATTAACCCCGCCTTTTGTAAACCTTTTTTATATAATGGTGTACAATAAAGTATATTTTAATTTAATATCACTCCAAATCTAAAAAACTATTAAAAAAACCATAGCGTAAAATTTCTTAATGAGTGCTATAAAATGTGTAAAAATATTTAAATAACTTTAAAATATTGAAGTCACTCAATAAGAGTAGAGACTGAATGTCTTGATTGATTTTTTTTTACTTTCTAAAAGGGCTCCAAATGAGCCCTAGGGCCCCAACATGGCCTAACACTGCCCTGGATGGATCGAAAGATAGAAAATAACCAATAGCTAAGGCAAATTCAAAATTCGAAGTCGTCATCTCACCTGGCGGGTGGTCTTCCCACACTCCGTTTTCCTGTCCGCGGCGACCAGTGCAGGACACGGTTACTCCAAAGTGATTACAAGCACAGAGCAATGTCACAACTTGTTTGGGCAGGCAGTTTTGTTCGCACATTGTTCGCTCCACAGGTTCGCACCATGGCGCGTTGTTTGCGTTCGTACTCAACTTGGAATACATCTGCAACCTTGCCCGCTCAGAAGCCGCTCGTCGCGCGTCGCCCAGATGCGAACTCAGAGGAAATAGAGTGAGGACGCAGACTTGCACAGAGCTCGCGCGATATAGTGAAGGCTAAACCTGTTCCTCATTAACTATCAGTGACATTACAGGAAATTGAATCTTATTGGACCGTGTGGGGTCGGTACTTTAAACGAATAGCCCCACTGCATCTCTCCCCGTGTATGTCGTAAAAGGCGACTAAGGGCTATGTATGACTCCCTTCTTATATTGCTAGGTGGTAGCGTTTAACCCGCCCGGGCTGGTGAGACCGCACTGAATGAAAGGTCGGTCGAAACGGCTATGTAAATACTTTGTGTTTTCCGTCCAGTTCAGTGTAGCCGGCACGACCGAAGGGACGCACTGACGTTGCACCAAGTTCACCCGGTGTTATGGGCTGACATCACGGATGTTGTAGGTGATGTAGCCAACCGTGTCAGTTTACATTAAAAAAAACAACAACTGAAATCTTTCCCCGCTCTTACAATCCATGGATCTTTAAATCGCGGGTTAATAGCCTTTCCCCAGCGACATTAGTCCACCTCCAAGCCGGACTGGCACCTCCTCGGCGGTGAAATTGGCTGCGCCTGAGGCTTCGACCTCGGGCAGAGCCACCCAGTTTGGAAGCAATAAAAAATATATATATGCAAAGGTATCAAAACCAGGAAAATGGGAAAAACTTGACAGTTTGTCAACCTAATTAGCTCAGTCGTGCGGTTTGGTCGACTCGACTGTCGTTCCTGATCATAAGCACACATGTACGCGGTCAATCCTTGGATGGGTGACTAATTATTGTGACTAATGTTGTGTTAGGAATTGGTTTTATGTGTTTTTTGGTATTTATTGTGTAGATTTAGGATTTTTTTTATGGAATCTGACACGGTTGGCTACATCACCTACATATAACATCCGTGATTTCAGCCCATAACACCGGGTGAACTTGGTGCCACGTCAGTGCTTCCCTTCGGTCGCGCCGGCTACACTGAACTGGACGGAAAACACAAACTATTTACATAGCCGCTTCGACCGACCTTTCATTCAGTGCGGCGGTATCAACCCGGGCGGGTTGAACCCTACCATCTAGTAATATAAGAAGGGAGTCATATCCCTTAGTCGCTTTTTACGACATAGCTATTTTTATATTCCAAAGATGTATCTCGTATCACCATGTATGACTGTACTCCTGCCTGACTGTGAAATAAACGCTTTTTTTACATACTTTACTTTACTAAACGTGGTGGTTGGTGTTGTGCTGCAATTTACAAGAGTACTTGCACACAACACCGTTTACTCTGCTTACCCCGATTGACGGGATACAGCGTGCGGTATGTATGTATGTATTAAACTCACGTACAGGAATAGTAGGTGTGTGCAAGAACATTCTTCAAGCTCTCAGTTAAGGCGATGTGAGACTGCGTCTGACTCGAATTTCAAGAATTACTAAGAATTACTTACTTGACAGATTCAGTTTTAATATATGTAAAACTTCATCTACCAGCGCAGATCGTTAGCTTATTGAAAACATGATTTGATTAACTTCGCTCGATAGAAAGAAATCATGAACATGCCTCTTAATTTAGTTATAAAAACGTATTTAAGGCAACGTGACCAAATCAAGGCTTTGGAAAATTATATTTTATTTGTTAAATATATTATATCTAAATCCGTAGCTTTTTACTTTTGACGTGATGACGTCACGTCTTATAAATTGATGAGCACCGACTGCACGCACGAAAGCGTGTCACGTTGATATTCAAAGTTACCATGGAAACGTCTGAAAAAGTAAAACTGTCAAGATCAGACAACAGAAGTTTTGATGGCCAGTCACAAGATGATTAATCTTTCTACTGGAAATATAAATTACTGATCTTTGATCTATGTACTACGATTATTCCACGTTATCACGTAAAACTATCGTCCGTAAACCGACTTTACAGACAACCAATTTTTTTGTTTCGATCCGTAGTTTTGGAATAAAAAAATAATAACCTAAATTTTTATTGATTGTGTTGCATCCTACTCCAAGCAGCGAAAGAGGCGCGGCGCGGTGCGGCGCCTTGAAATAGAAATACGGGTGAATACGGGTTGACAGGGCTTTAAGTCTCGTACCTATCTCCCGTACACGCGGTGCGATATATCATACTCCGCACACCGTTCAGACTCACTGTCAGAGGGTATTCGCTTCCGGCAAGCCTGCAGTGATACTGTGCCCTGTGGAGGATGGGGTGGGGGGAGGGAATGAAGAAGAGATTAAATTCACAGATAAACTCCGCCTAGGGACCACAGAGCGCCTCTCATTTAAGCTCTTGTCATCAAACTCTAAATGTCTACCGAATTTCAACCTTTTTGGTCCAGTGGATTCGGAGAAAATTAAAAAAAACCCTGACTCTTAAAAAGTCAAAAATAATTGATTAATTACTTAAAGGACCGTCGGGGGACTGCTACGTAAATCCCCGCGCTGCTCTGAGTTTTTATATTTTATTGACTTAGCGGTCCCCCGGCTCCTTTCAGTAAGTAAACAATTATTTTTCACTTTTTAAGGGTCAATTTCAAGCTTTTAAACAAAAAACCACATGCAAATAGGTCCAATTAAAAGAATTAATTTATTGATTACGTAATTACTTGATTACAAACATAGCTAGTCTGTGACCTGAAGACGGACCGACAGACAGATACAAGAGTGACCCTACCACCAGGGTTCCGTTTTTTAGGGTTCCGTATCGTACGGAAGCCTATTACTAAGCCTACGCCGTCTGTCTGTCTGTCCGTCTGTCCGAGGGCTGTATCTCTTGAACCGTAATAAGTAGCCCGTTGAAATTTTCACAGAATATGTGTTATTTTTTATCGTAGACGGAAAAAAGTTATTATGGCCGATATATCAACAAATAATAAAAATAAGAAAAAGTTCATTCACGGGCGTTCCCATAGAAGAAACTAAAAAGTATATACGCGCCATCTACCGAATAGATTATGAAGCATTTGAACTAATCATGAATTGGAACACACTGGGACACAGGGCGAACATTCGCAGAAATACTTCTCTGTTTAGAAAATTTGAAAATTTCGTAATGGAAGTTGGAGCTAAACTTTTTGATTTACACATCTTTCTTGGAATAAATCAAAATAATGGTACGGAGGAAGTGAATAAATCGGAAGTGGGCTAATTATAAAGTTTGTTCCATTAATTAAAGATTTATCAAACATATACAGATAGTGCGAGCCATTTGAATAGCTCATTAATAGTTAATTAATTTGTTTAAACGAAATACAAATAAACGTAGAAAAAAATTCACAGAATATGTGTTATTATGGCCGATATAACACATAGCATCTTGTCCTTATCTCTTAGTCGCGCTTATGCACGGGAAGAAATGCAGTGGGGCTATTCTTTTTAAGTACCGTGTGGGGTCGGTACTTAAAAAGAATAGCCCCACTGCATCTCTCCCCGTCGCATGTCGTAAAAGTCGACTAAGAGATAAGAAAATTCGTCAGCCTCGGTAGCTCAGTGGCGCGGTTGGTTAGTCAACTGTTATTAAGCAACGCTGAGCGCGGTCAGTGATTGGATGGGTGACCGCTCGACCGTTGGAGGCTGACCGTGGTTCGGATTCCACGTTAAACTGTAGGTCCCTTCCCTTCTTACCTTACTAGGTGGTAGGGTTTATCCCGGCCGGGTTGGTACCACCGCACTGAACGAAACGTCGGTCGAAACGGCTATGTAAATAGTTCGTGTTTTCCGTCCAGTTTAGTGTAGCCGACATGAAATGAAGGGAAGCACTGACATGGCACCTAGTTCACCCTGTGTTATGGGCTGACATCACGGATGTTGTAGGTGATGTAGCCAACCGTGTCAGGTTCCAAAAAAAAAAAAAAAAAAAAAAAGTACAGACCCCACACGGAATAGAAATGATTATGAAAAAAATCTATACATATAATAAAATCGTAGAGGTAAGAAAGTCTGTACATTGAATGTATTCGGAAAAAAACTAACCAGGGTGGCTTAAAATGAGATACTGAACATGTTAGAACAGTTTTTAAAATTTTTGTTTGTTTGTTTGTTTGTCTGTACGCGCATCACGCAAAAACCACTGAACGGAATTAGACGAAACTTTGTATAGTGGCAGTTTATATGCCGGGTTAACATAATACGTAAAAAAAAAATAACAAAAAATAAAAAAAAATTTACAATTATAAACATTATTGCGCGTTTAAAATCACGTAGTCCAAAGTACATAAATTATATCTTGAGAACTGGCAGCAAATACAATTTGAATAAAATATTCATTCGAAATTTAAAAATAAGTAGATACAACGAAAATGACAGTTCTTCTTTTTTATAACTTGAACACAATAGTCAATACATATCTATTCTTTCTATACATATCATAAAATCGTAAATGCAAAAATGTCTATTTGTACGCGCATCTCGCAAAAACCACTGAACGGAATTTGACGAAACTTTTTATAGTGACAGTGTATATCCCGGATGAACATAATAATTAAAAAATATAATAAAAATCACGTAATCCAAAGTAAAGGTAAAAAACAATTTTAAATGTCATGTAGACAACGGAGAACTGTCATCTCGACGTGAGCTGGCCGGTGACAAATTGTTTGATAAATAAAAATAATAATTGGAAGTCGAAGTTATGTCGCTGTCATTGCTGCAATAAAATTTATATATCTGTTGCCCGCAACTTCGCTCGCGTGAAATTCGTATTTAAAAAAAAGAAAGTAAGTAACTAAAGGCGGGCCCGAAGGCGGATCTGCGCTCACGTAAACGATATTCTTTCTCGATGAAAGTAACTAAGGGCGAGGCGGAAGGCGGAGCTGAGTTCAAGAAGAAGAAAAACATTCTTGAAGAAAGTAAGTAACTAAGGGCGAGGCCGAAGGCCGAGCTCTATTCTGGAAGACCATAAACCTTCTCGAAGAAAGTAAGTAACTATGGGCGAGGCCGCAGGCCGAGCTGCGTTCAGGAAGAAGCTAAACCATCTTGAAGAAAGTAAGTAACTAAGGTGAGGCCGAAGGCCGAGCTACGTTCGGATAATTGAAAAACCATCTCGAAGAAAGCAAGTAACTAAGGGCGAGGCCGAAGACCGATCTGCGTTCAGGAAGAAGCTTAACCATCTGAAGAAAGTAAGCAACTAAGGCGAGGCCGAAGGCCGAACTACGTTCTGACAAATGATAAACTATCTCGAAGAAAGCAAGTAACTAAGGGCGAGGCCGAAGGCCGAGCTGCGTTCAGGAAGAAGCTAAACCCTCTCGAATAAAGTTAATTAATATTAAGATTAAGTTAATTTAATTTAAATTTTATTATAAAGTCCACGCTTCTAACGGCAAATATACCGTGCATCCTAGAACCTCGCGGTTATTCCCGGCTGGATGGCAAGAGGCCCGATGCTATCACCTTAGTGCCATGGACTAAGGGTAGTTCTTTTATGTGGGACGCCACTTTTGTTCTCACATTGGCTCCAAGTCACGTTAGGACATCTTCAAGAGCGGCTGGCGCGGCCGAGGCTGGGGCGGAGACCCTCAAACGCAGCAAATATAGAAATATAATTAAAGATTTCGAATTTGTTGCGTTTGCGGTTGAAACCCTCGGTCCGTGGAGCAGTGAAGCCAAAAGAGGCTTGAGCTGGTTGACGCAACTGGTGTCCCGCCATCAAGGGCTTATGTACTTCATTCAAAGGGTAAGCCTTGCCATCCAGCGGGGTAATGCCGCAAGTGCTCTAAGAACATTTTAAAATGCCCGTTTTGATAGTTATTTTAATGTTTGTTAGGTAGGTTTAATTCTGTAGTTATTAATATTACTTTTTTATTTTTATGAAATAAATAGATTGAGTAAACGATATTATATTCTATCGAAGAAAGGAAGTCTTTAAGGGCGAGGCCCGAAGGCGGAAGAGGGTTTTTGGTTTACCTGAACGCAGCTCGGCCTTCGGCCTCGCCCTTAGTTACTTACATTCTTCTTTGGAATACGAATTTCACGCGAGCGGAGCCGCGGGCTCAGCTAGTATTTAATATTTAAACTGAAAATACTCACACAAAGGATATAGATTCTTTACACACACACATATAACTTCACGACTCGCGTCTCTTTCCCAATGGGCCACCCCACTGGAAGAGAAAACGGATCCCCATGTGCCACGATCCAGACCCTATGATGTCTCTACCAGCAGTGAATATACCCTAAAAATATTTCAATTAAGATCTCTCGTCCCTTCGTCGTTCAATACTTGAGTGGTTTCGCAAACAGGAAAATTATTAAAAGAATGAGCTATGGGGTTTCTAGATAAAAATAAGTTTGAAAGAATTATGTGGCTTGAGGAAACTCGAGATAAGTAACCCTAAGACGTATCCTCATGGGTAAAAAATGGCTTCAAAAATAAGAAATAAATGAAGTGAGCGTCTGTGCCTGGGAAACAGGTTGACGTTGTGTATGTATTGTATTGTATTGTATGTATACAGGCTGTCGCAGAAACCGATGACAGCTGATAGGGCTGCTAATTACCTCTCAGAATAACTAATTTTAGGTTTCGTAAAAATGGTATATTTGAGATATTGTCATTTTTGTAAAAATCCTAAATTTTCTCCCTCAGCTAATTTTTTTAAATGCCACAAGTACAAATGCAAGATTTTCATAAATCTGGTTTTTGTCAAATATTCCTGAAAAGTAAGGCTTTCACACGGTGGAATTTAATTTTTCATGTTTAATCCTGCTTAGCTGAAAAACGGCTTCAGAGCCACATGTTAATTTTTTTCAGGATTAAACATGAAAAAATAAATTATACCGCGTAAAAGCCTTACTTTTCAGGAATAGTTGACTAAAACTAGATTTAAGAAAATGTATGTATGTATGTATGTATTTTTGTATGAATGTATGTATTTTATGGGTCCTGCTCCTGGCAAGCCTGTGGCAACACAGATCAGATAAATGTCTAGGCGAAGTAAATCTTCTGCACAGCGTGATTCAAGAATTACTACCAAAATTTTAAGGGTTGATTTTGGAGATCAAATGAGCAACTTTTGCTCTAGCATTTTTTTTTATCTATAATAAAATTCATGACGGCTCATACATTTTTGAATTTACCGCCCACGAAAAATTCAATGTATCGCGGTTATGTGTCAATTTGGTAACACTTTTGTGGGGAAAATACCCTAGCCCCGTTTCTATATAAGGTCTTTCATTAGTAGGTAACGATACGCTAAGGGGTGTATGTGTATCAGATACCGATCACGTTCCCGTATAAATTTTTTTTTACGATCTAAAAAACCTACTCACTCCTCAAATTTAATACGTGAAGTGCGCGTATTGCACCTTGAAAAGTACGTTTTTATATCGTAAAAAAAATTGGTATGGGAACGTGATCAACTGATCAGTATCTGATACACATACACCCCTATAGAAATATCGCTACCTACTATTGAAAAAGCTATGAGATAATGAATTATTTTTTACCTTTAGAAAAACATTACGAATACCTAAATAGTAAATTTTAAGTCCAGAATCACCCTTATAATTTTTTTGGTCATTGCTGAACCTGTCTGTATAACAAACAACATACACTTTATCCTTTTCAATTCTTTTGCAGGTATGAAAATATTTACCACCTCTTTCCAGTGCAAATAAGAAAGCACTTGAACTGTTATGAGTTCAATATTAGGGCTGCGTGAAAATACAATTTCACTAAAGATGCCAAGTGAAGGGAGAAAAATGCCTCTCACCGCCCCTATATAGGGCTGCGATCAGGACCGGCGTAAGGGGTGGGTAGCGGAGGCGCAATATCTGGGGGTAGAGTGATTGAGCACCTTTTCGGGACGCGTTGTTTTTATAGTAAGCGCTACATGTGGCGCCGAGCCACCCATAAGGTGTCTAGCGACGCCCATGGACATGCGGACGCATGCGGGGGCTCCGAATGCCGTACCGGCCTGACAGGTGTCCATTCACGCCTCTCTTGGAGGACCCGAGACTGTACTTGGGGGGAAATATGTGGGCAGGGAGAGCTTTCCAGAGTTTACCAGTTCTGTGGAGGAAAGATCTCCAGAACCGATTGGTATGCATCCGTGGTAAGTCCAGCGCATAGGGATGCAATCCCTGCCCAGTGCGCGTTCTGCGGAGGTGGAAAGGGGACGGCGGAATCGCGCGCTCGATCTATTACACGCTGGTACCAATCTACCACAAGTTGGTACTGGTTCTACCACACGGTGGTACTGTTCTACCAGACGATAGCACTGATCTACCACACGTTGGTACTGTTCTTCAACACGTTGGTACTGCTCTACCACACGTTGGTACTGTTCTGTTGTTAATTATTAAGGGGCAAAGTGGAATACATATTGAGTGGCGGACGCAATGGAAAAGAGACAACCCAGGACGCCAATATTGCTAAAGCAGGCCCTGTCTGAGATATCGGCAAAGGGCCAAGCCACGCCCTAACCGTGTCCACGATTGTCTTCTACGAAACCTTGGCTGCGTATTTCCTGCGTTTGTTTTGTGTTGCTCGGCGAAGTTCTATTACACGCTGGTAACAATCTACCACAAATTGGTACTGGTTCTACCACACGGTGGCACTGTTCTACCAGACGATGGCACTGATCTACCACACGTTGGTACTGTTCTTCCACACGTTGGTACTATACTATATTGATTATTTATTACAAGTTGGTACTGTTATACACCACACGTTGGTACTGTTCTGTTGTTAATTATTAAGGGGCAAAGGGGAATACATATTGAGTGGCGGCGCAATGGAAAAGAGACAACCCAGGACGCCATTATTGCTAAAACCGGCCCTGTCTGAGATATCGGCAGAGGGCCAAGCCACGCCCTAACCGTGTCCACGATTGTCTTCTACGAAACCTTGGCTGCGTATTTCCTGCGTTTGTTTTGTGTTGCTCGGCGAAGTTGTACAAAGCAGTGAATTTTAGCAGAGCTCGAGAAGGAGCTTACGTCATACGTGTCACGCTATATCCGGACAAATTGGAGTAAACAGTGTAATCGGTGTTGTGTTGCGAGAAGTTTGGGTATATTATATATAGCACCACACCGAAATAGGGAAAATTGGAGAGGCGTATGTACAGCAGTAAGCGAATGCACGCCGAATGACTGACACGGCAAATCAACAAAATACCAGTGATTATTGAGAGTTGATTATTTTATGGCTATTGGCTGGATTTCGAGGGTGAAGAATATACAGTTATTAGAACGTACCATATCGGAGATGTGCCCCAAAGTGTCACATCTGAAACCTTAATATAACGTACCGCATCGGAGATGTGCTCCCAAAGTGTCACATCTGAAACCTTAATATAACGTACTGCATCGGAGATGTGCTCCCAAAGTGTCACATCTGAAACCTTAATATAACGTACCGCATCGGAGATGTGCTCCCAAAGTGTCACATCTGAAACTGACGAATTTATATAAAAAAAAAAACAAACGCCAGTGTTGACTATTCCTGAGACATGTGTCAGGTGTGGACCGTGAAACGTCGAAACCCGTAGTGCCTCTGCCTAGCCCATTGGGAAACATGCGTGACGAGACTCCTTCCAATTTGTATACATGTATATGTGCATTTTACGCAACCCAACTAGGGCTGCCATCCGTCCGGGTTTGAAAGGCAGATGAAATTGAAAAAAAAAACGGCCAAGTGCGAGTCGGACTAGCGCACGGAGGTGTCCGTAGCCGTACCACCGCGTAATTGAGCGGTTTTTATTATTTATTATTTGTTGTTTTAATTTAGAGTTTTCACTATAATTACACCAAGCGCATGACTCCTCGCAGAGAGACTCAGCACCATTTTGTTGCCATTGACTTATATATTACTTTAGCATATCACTGTTTGTTGTTGACATTGGGCTTTTGAGAACCCATCAGTTCTCTAAATCGTTTCTTTGTCGCACCGATAGGGTGTTTCCCGAATCGTTTAACCTGGGCGTCTTCAGATGTGTGCTAGACAGCCTAGCAACAGTCCGCAAATCTGTCGGCATGGCGCCTAACTGAGCGTGGTTTCGCGAGGAGACGTCGTTTTGGCTCTTTCGAATTGCACCATTGGTCTCTCGGCACAGCCACCCATGTTGGTTTACATAAGAAAAAGTTTTTCGCTTGAAAACATTAACGTTTTAACGATAGAAACAAAAATCATAAAAAAAAACACGTGGCTTGTATGGGGTATAATCCCTTAATTTTTTACTTACTTGGTTCGAGAATCCATTGCAATTTCCATACATGCCAATTTCAACAGAGAAGACAGCATGGTACTGTCATCGTCGTGGACTCCTCTGCTGGCGAAGCATGGCTTGGGTGGTAATCAGCATCAAGCTCTGGTAGCCATAGACACAGTGAGCTACGTGTGCACCAACCATTTCCAGCAAGAGATGTCGAACCTACCCGCATCGGCCGAAGTACCCTCGCATCGCTACAATTACGTCAGCGGCGACCGGCAGTTGACATCTGGCGAGTCCTAACGATGTCCCCAGGGTGAGGGACGAAACGTCGACGAGTGTAAGTCGATTTCAGTCATATACTGCGTAATCGAAAAAAAAAAATACGATAATAGAGAGGTTCGAGGTTCCAATCCGGTCGGCGTGTACCGAGTTTTTTTCTGACGAAAAAAATTAAGTGCATACCTACACCTGCCCGCTTCACCGTTCGAACCGGTGTAAAACTGTAGATTCCATCCCTTGCCCCTTACAAGGTGGTAGCCTCAAATTGTACCCAACTGCGTTAGCACCACCGTACTGGACGTAAGATGGCCACATAGCAGCCTTGGCTGTGTTCTCCTCTAATCCAGTATAACCAAGGGGAAGTCTCCGATATGGCACCTACGCTCTCGGAGGTAATATTGGCTAGTCGGAGCATGTGTTTTGGCCCCTCTAACTCTCTCTGACTAGAGCTGAACCTTTCGCAATTGCGAGCGAGAGGCAAGATGGAATAACAAATGTAAAAAAAGAAAAGATTTTGTTTGAAATCCGGGATAAAAAGTGGTCAAGTGAACCTTGTTCACGTACCGAGCGTCCCGTAACCGCACTACTTCGCTTTCATCTAATTATATTTTCTACCAGGTGCGGTCAGGCTTTGAATGGGGTCGTGTAACGTATGCCAATTTATTTTATTTTTTTATTTCATTGAAAGCGCAACATGTGGCGCCCCGTGCCACCCATAAAGTATCTAACAACGCCCATGATTTCGCTTGGGATGGCTCTGCCAAATACCAGCTTGCGCGTCTGGACTTGCGTCGAGCCGTGCGACTAGTGGGTGACCTCGAGAAGTGTCCCGCGATCTAGAACCACTTCAACTCACTCAACTCAACTCACTTTAAAAATGCGGCTACACGGTGCTGGAACGATCTACCACCCCCACTGAAAATCTTAAAGCACCCTAATGCATTTAAAAAACATTACAAAGTCCATTTATTTATTGCTCAAAGTTTCAATCATTACACCAAAAAACCTGACTTAACTATTCCTCTCAACAGCTCTCCTTCCCATTACTGTTCTCAAAGATAGTTTTTGCAGTTTTCTTTATTCATTTATTATTTAATTATCTTTTTTTTTGTCTTTTATTATTATTTTTTTGTTTGTTTACAATATAACATTTTAATGTTTTATTTCCTTTATACTTACGATAAAATTTTGATATATTTTGATAGTTTTTGAATTTTTTTTTTTATTTTTATTTATCTATCTGTGACCTAACACAATAAATTAAAATCAGGCTGGACTTAAAATCAGCGACGAAAGTCACAAGCTGCGTCCAGACCTTTGTTCGGCAAAGATACATATTTTTATTTTTTTCTATTTATTTTTCTTTTTTATCCATTTATTTACACATTTTTTTTATATTAATTTTACATAATATTTACAAACTTAAAATCTAAAATTAATACAAAAACAAATGGAGTTTCCACCACCGGCGGCGGGGCGAGCCCAAGCTACCGATGGTCGGGTCCCAAAGAGAGGAACCTCCGGACGATGCGTGCAGTGTCGAGCAGGGCTGCCTTCTGGATCTGGCCCTTGACCCAACCACTCAGCGAGAGCCTCTCAAGGTGGTCGTCGAGGCTCTTCGCTATCAGCCCATGCGCCGAAACGACTATGGGCACAACGATCGTCGAGTCGACGGGCCACATTTTGGTAACCTCGTGCTGTAGATCCAGATACTTTAACATCTTCTCTGCTTCCTTACTGACGAGGTTACCATCATGCGGCACGGCGATATCGACGAGCGTTGCGCGTCTTGCCTCCCGGTCCACTATTACAATATCAGGTCTGTTCGCGAGAATAGTCCTGTCTGTGATAATGGACCGGTCCCAATAGAGTGTGACATGACCGTTCTCGAGAACTGGCGGCGGATTGTACTTATAGTAAGGCACTTCGGTACCTACAAGGTTGAACTTTAAGGCAAGTTGCTGGTGGATAATCCTGGCTACTAGGTTGTGTCTATGCAAATACTCGGTGTTGGCAAGCTGCGAACAACCGGAAATCACATGTCTGAGGGACTCGCCAGGTTGGTGGCAGGCGCGGCAGATGTCAATGGTCCCGTCCTTCATTATGTGTTTCCTATAGTTGTTCGTCTTGACAACCTCATCTTGTATTGCAAAGACAAACCCTTCGGTTTCCCCGAAGAGGTCCCCGAAGCGTAGCCAGTGCACGGAAGCAAGTTGGTCTACATCCGGTCCCGTGAGAGACCGGAAGTACCTACCGTGCAGCTCCTTGCCTTTCCATACTTCCATGCGGTCCTCGGTGCTCAGTACAACCGGCTTCCGCCAGTTCTCTTTTCCCATGCTCAGCGGGGTAAGACCTTTATCGCTGGTGACGACATCGCGATGCATCTCACAAACATCAGTCTTTTCCAAAAAGTACTGACGGAGATTGCATACCTCGCGGTTGTGCAGGTTCTTGGCATTTAACATACCTCGACCCCCACACTTCCGCGGGATATACAACCTCATGACCGATGATCGTGGGTGATGCATACGGGATTTCGTCATCAGCGTCCTGACCTTTCTGTCCAGCGAGTCCAATTCGGTCTGAGTCCATCTGAGAATACCGAAAGTATATACGAGCACAGGCATGACCCAACCGTTATAGGCACGAATTTTATTGCCGCCTGACAAAAGGCTATTTAGTACTTTTGTAAGACGACGAAAAAACTTTTCCTTAACCGATTGTTTCATGTCCGTATCCCGTATACTGAGAGCCTCCGATATTCCCAGATATTTATAAGTTTCGTCTTCGGAGAGAGCTCGAACATTCATAGACTCCGACAACTGTATGCCGCCGGAGTTCACGATCACACCACGTTCCACATGGATGGTCCCACATTTTTCCAAGCCGAACTCCATTCCAATGTCGTTGCTGAAGCCTTCAGTTATCTTCATCATCGACATTAGTTCGGTGTCCGACTTGGCAAACAGTTTGAGGTCATCCATATAAAATAAGTGCGATATTCGAGAGCCTCCTCTTCGAAGACAGTAGTCCAGCTCTGAGTCCTCAAGCAGAGTGCTAAGAGGGTTCAGAGCCAGACAAAACCAAAGCGGACTCAGACTGTCTCCCTGGAAGATCCCCCGCCGTATGGGAATCCGGTCGTCTGCAGCCGAAGTCCGTTCGCCACCTGGTACACGAGGGATAGTACTCCATTGTTCCATACATGCGCCAAGGAATTGACAGATATTCGTGTCAGTTTTGTATAGTTCTAGTATCCTTAGCAACCATGTATGGGGCACGGAGTCAAATGCCTTCTTGTAGTCTATCCAGGCAGCAGACAGGTTCTTTCGATTGCGTCGGACCTGCTGACAAACGGTCATGTCCATAAGGAGCAGCTCCTTAGTACCGCGGGACCCAGCCCGACATCCATTCTGAGCAACGGACAAGATGTTATTGTCCTTTATGTGAATTGATATTTTGTGCGTCAGAATGGATGTCAGGAGCTTGTAGATGGTAGGCAAGCAAGTGATAGGTCTATAATTTTTAGGTTCCGCAGTACTACCAGATTTATGGAGCAGGTGGGTGACACCAGTAGTCATGAACTCTGGGAGAACCCGATGGTCGAGGGCATCTTGGAATTGAACAGCCAAGCGGGAGTGGCAGCTTCTGAACCATTTCAGCCAGAAGTTCTGCAATCCGTCCGGCCCTGGAGATTTCCAGTTCAGTGCCTGGCGGATTGCAGAACCTACATCCTCTTCGCTGATATTTATGGCGGACATTGGTTCTATCGACTGACACACCCGCTGGACAACTCTCATCCATTCACCCTCGACGTGACAGACAGGATCCGACCAGATGTTTTTCCAAAATAAAGCATTTTCTTGCTCAGTCGGTCGGATGGTGTCTGTCGGTCGTTGGTTCGGGTGCTCCCAGTTCCGGTATACCCACCTTTGGTCACTCTGGAATCGACGATTCTGGTGATAACGGTCGACACGCTTCCTATAGCGACGGATACGTTGGGCCCACGCGCTAATTTGCTGCTTCAGGTCATCTATGCGCTCCGTGACTAGTGAGTGGAAGTTTGGCTGTGTCTGGCTTAATATAGCACCACCAAAAGCCTTCGTCACGAAGCGCATGATTTTCGGCCTGGTATTTCCAGACCTGAAGCAGTATAGCTTTCCGATGAGGATCCTGGCCTCGCCGATACGTCGCTCGATCCGTAACTGCCACGCGGGAGCGGTGGTTGGCCTGGCGCGTGTGTCTCTAGATATATTCTCGAATTTCAAACGCGCCATGCGACAGGCAGCCACCGCCCCACAGTACAAGATCGAGTGAGTATCGGCGATATCTACACTAGACTCGATATATTGTTTTAGATACGAATCCAGGATCCTCACCATAATAAGATTTTTTTTATTCGTGGGCAACCTTGGTATCCGCGGCCTGTCATTAGTAGGTGCCGAGCGGTACTCCAGAATCGCCTCTTCAAGAGTCCTCCTCATGAACTCATTATCTTGGGTACTTACGATGCCCCCTACCACATCGCCACCCTCCTCGGCAGATGGTGGTGTCGGTACGGTTGCGGCTGTCACATCAGCAACGGTGGCGACGTTTCTTATTATTAGTTATTAATTATCCTTAATCTAAGTTTTATTCTGCTCTGTTTACATTTTTAAATTATTTTCTACAGGTTTCTTTCATAGCCAAATGTTTTACTGTTTTTGTTATTTATTACCTAGTTTAGTTTTAATGTGTAAAAAGTGTTAATTTTAAGACGTATGTTCATCTATTTTTAAGTTATGTATCTATATGCCAACAATAAATATATTTCATTTCATTTCATTTCAACTCCGTTGGGGGATGTCGTTCTCTAAGTGTGTTCTATCACTAATTCCTGGGGGAGTAGGAGTACTCGGAGGAGCTGTTTAACGCGATCACCGCGTTTCACCTCCGCACCACGCGCACTGGGCAGGGATTTCATCCATACACGCTGAACTTATAGCGGATGCGTGCCAATCGGTTCTGCTCATCTTTCCTACAGAACCGGTAATCTCTGGAACGCTCTCCCTTCCCATATATTTCCCCTTTATACTGTACTTGTAGTCTCAGATTCTCCAAGGGCGTAAATAGGCGCCTGTAAGGCCGACACGGCATTCGCAACCCACGCATTCTTTTTTCCGCCCAGTTCAGTGTAGCCGGCACGACCAAAGCATATTTTTGCCGTCGTACCTACCTAGGTGCCATGTAAATGACTTCGTTTGAAAGATAATCCTAATATTTTTTTTTTAAACTGACACGGTTGGCTAGATCACCTACAACATATATGATGTCAGCCCCACAACACCGGGTGAACTAGGTGTCATGTCAGTGCTTCCCTTCATTTCATGTCGGTTACACTGAACTGGACGGAAAAGATGAACTACAATTTACATAACCGTTTCGACCGACGTACGAACCCGGGCGGGATAAACCCTACACCATCTAGTAAGGTAAGAAGGGAAAGGACCTACAGTTTTACGTGGAATCCGAACCACGGTCAGCCTCCAACGGTCGAGCGGTCACTCATCCAAGTACTGACCGCGCTCAGGGTTGCTTAGCAATAGTCGACCGACCGCACCACTGAGCTACGGAGGCTGACTGACAATAAATAAAGCGATATTTCTACTGGCGACTGACCGTGTAACGTACGTATATATATGAAATATTCTTATAACTCGAGAACCACTTTATCGATTTACATACGGTTTTCACTGTTACATTTCGTTACTTCTCAGGATGATTTTAAGCTATCAATCACAACGCTACGTTATCGGTGGCTTGAGCTGTGACCAAAAAGTAACGCGAAAAATTGAAATTTTGGCTGTTCAGACATTTAACTTAATCTCCAAATGTATGACATTTTAAAGAAAATGAATAGTTTTGTGCACAACTACATAAGAGTACCTATATTGCTTATTTTTTTCAGAATTTTAAAATAACCCTTAATAGGTCAAAGTTCGGCGACAAAAGTGCAGTTTTTTGTCAACTTTTAAACGAAATATTTGACTAAACTTATTGATTATAGCAAAGTTTTATATTTTTGAAATTGCCTTAACAATACCTATAGAATAACATGAAATTTGATTTATTTAAAAAAAACTAAAAATATTATTGGTTTACATTTTGGGGTACCCTGTACTTTCCACAGGACTATTAGACAAAATATGTAGCGGCAAAATTTATACGTAATTTGGCGGTAGTTTCATCGAAATCCGTTTAGTAGGTCCGGAGATATCTGCGTGTGACCGACAGACAGACAGACACCAGAGCGATCCCATAAGGGTTCCTTTTTTCGCATTTTGCGACGGGACCCTAAAAAGAAGTAACTTTTTGTCCTGTTTTAATGATTTTAGAGATGGTACACCTAACAAATCCCAACGAATATAAAAAAACACAAAATTGCGTCTCAGCCACAACCCTGACAAGGTGTTCGACAATTAGCCAAAATGGCTGCCAAGTTTCCCCACAACTTGCGGGAGAGCTATTTCGCCTCTGTAAGTCTAGAAGACTCCGTGCCCTGTTCAGCGCCCGCTTGTATACTTTCGGCAAATTTGCGGCACGTGTGAATTGGGCCTGGTACCGTCGGCAGAGAAAGGAAGGAGACAATAAGTAACGATTTTTTTAGAATAGAATAGGAACTCTTTATTACACAATTACAGGGAAAACAAACGGCCAAGTGCGAGTCGGACTCGCGCACCGAGGTTTCCGCGACACAAAGTAAATGACCGGTTTTATTATGTGTTGCTTTACTTTAGAGTTTGCACTATAATCACACAAAGTTTTACGCTTGTATGTATTATAGTTTTTACGATAGAATGCCAAGTGCGAGTCAGAATAGCACACTGAGATTCCACACCACAAAAATAAAACGTTGAAAAAACACGTTTCTTATACAGAAACGTGTTTTTTCAACGTTTTATTTTAGGACCCCCTTAATTTAATTTTTAATTTTTTTATTATTTGATGTCATATCCGCCATAATAACAAATTTTGATGAAAATTTCAACCGGCTAGCCATTGCGATTACAAAGATACAGCAGGAGGAGTCCTACTGTAGGACAGACAGACGGACATACAGACAGACAGACGGCATAGGCTTCCGTGCGGTGTACGGAAACCTAAAAAAACACGTATTTTGTATGGTGAATGAAAGAAGAGAAGGCGAGCCTTAAAGATGAGAAACAAGAACGATATAATAACTTACATGAGGTAAAAAGGTGAACTTTTTTTATGTAATCCAGTATGGCTGAGTCAGAGGGGCTCAAGAACATTATCCCTCCAGTCAATATACACTCTGAGAAGGTTGGTGGCATACTGATTTTAGGATGGCTGGCTATACTAGACTAGAGGAGAACACAGCCTAGGCTTCTATGCACATATCCCTTCCAGAGGTTTCTTTCAGTCAATCTTAATTTTTATTTTCGTCTACTAACTTTTTATGCCGACGACGAGACGCTGCGAACATAAACTAGGTGTAAGTACGCCGACTGGAGACCGTGAGAATAAGAATAACTTAATTTCGTTTCCTCCCTCGCTAATGTACCGCCACCGTCACGAGTTGCAAATAGGGTTGGCCGAGAAGGCGAATAACACTATTATATTTAATTAGACGTGAGTTCTTGCTAGTAGAATCAAGAAGTAAACTTATCTTCAGTCTAAAGAAATAAATACAAAGAAAAAAAACCGCGTTTTCATAGGTACATCGTGTATAATTTACGCTGCGCGGCTAGGCTTTCGGCCTCGCCCTTGTGGACTTACTTTCTTCGAGCAAGTATATCGTTTAAGTGAATGCAGCTCGGCTTTCGGCCTCCCCCTTAGTGATTTACTTTTTTCGAGAGGGTAAGTAAGTAATAAGTATATCGTTTACGTGAACTCAGCTCGGCCTTCCGCCTCACCCTTAACTTACTTGTTCGAGAGATGTACAACGTTTCGCGCGCGGTGGTGAGTGAGACTTGTTCGCTCGATCTGTCTGTGACACCACGATTGTGTGCGTGCACACCTCCAAGTCTATGTTAGTGTTTGTGGGTTATGCGGTCAGTGGCTGTCTTATGGAATCGATGCTCTAAGGGCAGTAAAAAAAACCTGTGCGAACACTGTTTTTTTTTTTAGCTGTTGTCTGTGAGAAGTAAAAAAAGTTAGAATATTGTTCACATACAGAGGGACGACGTACCAAAGTAGTCGATATTGGACACCGGGTGGGTAAGCTCAAGTGGCAGTGGGCTGGGCACGTTAGCCGAAGAGACGATGACCGTTGGAGTAACCGTGTCCTACACTGGCGGCCGTGGACAGGAAAACGGAGTGTGGGAAGACCACCCGGCAGGTGGGACGACGACATCAAGTACGTCGGCGGAAAGCAGTGGTTCCGTATCGCTGAAGGCCGGGAGGACTGGAAGAAAATTGGAGAGGCGTATGACGCTTACACGCTGACTGACTGACTGACTGACAGAGGTTCCGTAGCCATATGTTTCTTCTTGCACGTATAGTGAGTGTACGTACGCAGCAATCATGTCAGCCTCGATAGCTCAGTGGTGCAGACAGTCAACTGTCGCTATTGAATATTAAGCAACGCTGGGTGCGGTCAGTTCTTGGATGGGTGACCGCTGACCGTTGGAGGCTGACCGAGGTTCGGATTCCTCGTAAAACTGTAGGTCCCTTCCCTCCTAATCTTACTTGGTGGTAGGGTTTAACCCGCCCGGGTTGGTACCACCGCACTGAATGAAACGTCGGTCAAAACGGCTATGTAAATAGTTTGTGTTTTCCGACCAGTTCAGTGTAGCCGGCACGATCAAAAGGGGGAAGCACTGACATGGCGCCTAGTTCACCCGTTGTTATGGGCTTGTACACATCACGGACGTTGCAGGTGATGTGGCCAACCGTGTCAGATTCCATAAAAAAAGAAAATCTCGTGGTCGCACTCGCACGTATCTCGCGTTCGGCATAGCTTATTTTGTATGGATATATTGAGTCCTTTGTATCCCTCACGCCATCTGTGACCGTTCATACTTTTGTAGTTAAAATTAAGTGTAGTTAAAGTTTTAATTAAATTTATCATTCGGTAAATGGCGCTCACATACAGTGATAATTGTATGGTGACCCCCCTTAATTTTTCCTTGCTGTTTTTTAGGGTTCCGTACCTCAAAAGAGGAAAAAAAAAACGTAATCCTTATAGGATCATTCATGTGTCTGCCTCTCTAACCGTCTGTCACAGATAATTTTTTTCCGAATCTACTGAACGAAAATAGTTGAAATTTGGTACATATATGGAGTTTGATAACCCAATCACGGACGTTTATCAATTTATCAAGTAATTAAGTAATCAAAAAATTTTATATCTTAAAAAGTGGACCGATTTGCAAACGATTTTTTTAAAAAAGCTTGAAATTAGAAATGTAAAAAACCCCCGGCCCTTAAAAAGTCAAGAGTAATTTCCGTTTGCTTACTTAAAGGCGTCGGGGGACCGCTAAGAAAGTAAGATAAAAAAAACTCAGAGCTGCGCGGGAATTTACTAATAATTTTTCTGTACCTAGGTATTAATAGTTCATACTTTCAATAATTTTTTTGTTATACGTCCTTCTAAAACCAAGTCGAGCTGACCCCTATGCGTCTATGGGTCCTTAAAATATCAAACGCGGGTTGAGCCTTAAGGTATTAAACTAAGTAACGGCCTAGCTAGACCCTAATACAATTTATGAACAGAAAATTGCTCCGTTGATAGCCGGGGTTTCAAAATCGTAGGCTCGTGTCATTAAGGCGAAATGGGCAGGCTCTCCCCCGTCGCGTTTTACTAGGGCACGTAAGCAAGGGTGACTAATGTGTTTGTTCACTATTAAAACATAACAATTTGAAGTATCTTCTTCAATATTTAAATTTTTCACTATATATTCATATATATTTTACACATTTTAAATTGATTTTATAAGTTAAGGATGCATTTGAAAGAAATTACGTTGGTTTTGTAATTTTAGGGGTAACATAATTAATAATATTTTTTTATATCGAAACTGACACGGTTGGCTACATCACCTACAACATCCGTGATGACAGCCCATAACACCGGGCGAACTAGGTGCCATGTCAGTGCTTCCCATCATTTCATGTCGGCTACACTGAACTCGACGGAAAACACGAACTATTTACATAGCCGTTTCGACCGACGACGTTTCATTCAGTGCGGTGTGGTACAAACCCGGGCGGGATAAACCCTACCACCTAGTAAGGCAAGAAGGGAAGGGACCTACAGTTTTACGTCGAATCCGAACCACAGTCATCCTCCAACGGTCGAGAGCGGTCACCCATCCAAGTACTAACCGGCCCAGCGTTGCTTAACTATCAGCGACAGTTGACTGTCTGCACCGATCGAGGCTGACAGATGTATTCGTAGGAGACCTACAGTTTTACGTGGAATCCGAATCACGGTCAGCCTCTAACGGTCGAGGGGTCCATCCAATTACTGACCGCGCTCAGGGTTGCTTAACAACAGTCGACCGACCGCACCACTGAGCTACCGAGAGGCTGACAAATATAATATATAAATAAAGTAATTGTCCTTTCACGTATGAAAAAAAAAATTTAAGGTTTCACTTCATACTATCGGAGATAACAAAATTTTAGGTGGTTTTTCAAACAAAGGAAGGGTTTTACTTGTAATTTTTTTTATTATTGCTTATACACTGTTACTGGTAGATATAACGTACCCACATGCATGTATACATTGTCAAAATCTAAATCATTTAATTTCATTTAGTTAATTTCAAAATTAATTTTAACACAAAAACACAAAAGTTTAACAAACTACAAATCATGAACAAACCGATTTCGAATTCGAATTTCGAACCCCTCGCGCTCACCACTCCGCCACCTGCCAATATCAGAAGACAGAAACTCCGCATTAAGCCTAGGTAATTCTGCCGCCCCCCCGGGATGCCATTCGTCTTTTGCACAGGCCGTGTAGCGAGGCGGAACATGTTCTTAGCTACACGAGCCTCCTACGTGCCGCTATACTGAGAATACTTCATAGTCCTGCGGCCAGAGACCTGCTTAATTACAAGTTTTTTTTTTTATGGAAACTGACACGGTTGGCTACATCACCTAAAACGTCCGTGATGTCAGCCCATAACACCGGGTGAACTAGGTGCCATGTCAGTGCTTCCCCCTTTGATCGTGCCGGCTACACTGAACTGGTCGGAAAACACAAACTATTTACATAGCCGTTTAGACCGACGTTTCATTCAGTGCGGTGGTACCAATCCGGGCGGGTTAAACCCTACCACCAAGTAAGATTAGGAGGGAAGGGACCTACAGTTTTACGAGGAATCCGAACCTCGGTCAGCCTCCAACGGTCAACGGTCACCCATCCAAGTACTGACCGCACCCAGCGTTGCTTAACATTCAATAGCGACAGTTGACTGTCTGCACCACTGAACTATCGAGGCTGACAAAAGTTGGGCCATTTTAGTGAGCCAAGAACGTAAATATCATAACAGTGTACAATTATATAATGTGTTCCTATACTAATCTATACTTATCCGTATCCGTCGTACGGGACTCCTATTACTAAGCTTACGCCGTCTGTCTGCCTGTCTGTCTGTCCGAGGGCTGTATCTCTTGAACCGTAATAATTGAACCGTTAAAATGTTCACAGAATATGTGTTATTATGGCCGATATAACAACAAATAATAAAAATAAGAAAAAGTAAAAAAATTATCCAAAAATCTCCATACAAGAAACTAAAAAGTGTATGCACGCATCTACCGAAAAAAGTATGAAGCTTTTAAGTAATCATGAATTTTAACTAATATGAAGAATTTCATATAACACGCCATAGATGGTGTGAGTGGCGCTGACCTTGACATGGCGATACGGAACCCTCGGTGCGCAAGTTCGACTCGCACTTGCCCGGTTTTTTCTTAACATGTTTATTATGATGGGTATGGGTCCCTCCCAAAATATTTGCAATAAGTATGGAAATACCTTATATATTTTATTAATGAAAGTTCATTTATTAACACAATTCTTTTTCAGATCAACTGCGAACTGCTATGAACGTGACGCTGCCATCCATCTTATATCCGCAAGACTCGTGCAGAGAGGGCTCAGCACCATTTTATTATTGTTGAGATTGGGCTTCTGAGAACACGTCCTTTCTCAGAATCGTTTCTTTGTTGCACCGCTAGGGTGTGGAATTGTCTTCCGGCGAGTGTGTTTCTCGAATCCTTTAACCTGGGGAGTCTTCAAATGTCGTGTCAATAGGTTAGTCAGCATGGCATCTTACTGAGCGTAGTTTCGGGAGGAGAGGTGAATTTGGCTCTGTCGGCTGAACCCTTAGTCCTTAGACACAGCCACTCTTGCTGGTTTTCATAAATAAAAATTCATTGCAAAAATATTTGGAATTTGGAAAACTACTTTGACTTATTTTTCTCACGGGCTGCGGTGCCCCTAGGGGGCGCTGGGCCCATAGGCGGTTGCCTACATTGCCTATATGGATAATACGGGACTGCATACTTAATTCGAACAGGGGCCGCAGGACTATCCAGCTCAGCGAGCCACACACAGGTGGCGCTAAATTCGGAACGCTCTCTGCCAATTAATTTTCTACCTCTCTAAGGAGTGATGCGATGGAGCTGGTAAATTTTGTATTGGCAGGTTTATGGAGTAGCTTTTGCACTTGGCTTCGCTTTTGGGCACTAAATAAGAGCCTTTCTGTTAACCTATCGCGCGCCAGACACAGCAGCAAAACAGCGTACTATGTCGATATGGTTGTCGACAAGTCTGGTGACCCGCGTGCCAAGGTTCATCTCATACGGCGAATTAGCCTTGGAATTCAGAGGGGCAACGCAGCCAGTGTGCTGGGTACCGCTGCGAATTAGAGGTAATTTTTGTACTGTAACATTTTTTTTTTGTATTGTATTGTATTACAAGCTCCGCCCGCGGGTCCTCCCGCTCTCATATTTCACTTCACTGCTAACCTCATAAGCCTTTAGCGTGATAGTACGTAGCCTATAGTTGATGGGAAGAATCAAGCTATCCGTAGAATTTTGGTTTATTAAAATCGGTTCAGTGGTTCTCGAGTTATAAGCGGACAGACAGACACTCAGACAGAAAGCAGACGTTGGATTTTATTATAGGTAAGGAGGATACATACTTGTCCATTCAGGATTCAGATTCAAGTCTCACACAAGCGAAGCATACTGTGTTGTATTGTTTATTGATCATCCATATGGCAGTTAGACTGCACTCGAACTTGTCATAATTTGTTCTATCCGGTTCGATTAGACCCACGAAGAAGAACCGACGAGAAACTTCGCCAGGTATTTTTTTTAAACATATTATTACAAGTACTTTAGTATCTACGAGTAGCAACATAATAACACCGCTTACAGTAAATACAAAAATCAACATACATAACAATCAAAATATGGCAACATCTCGCGCGATACTAAATGATAAACGGCGCCAGCGCATCGCCACGTAATTCCAAACTGCAGTGCATTGCAAACACGACCATGCGTCCGGCTGGTAGTGGACTTTTCAATGGGGTTTCTGCAAGATTAATGGCCGTACTAAATCCTTTATGGCTTCCCTTGTTCAGCGTACAGAGCAAAGCACGCGTGTAAAGGGGATAGCACTTTGATTGAGATGTTTATTAGTGAGCGATAAAATATCACCCAGCAATAATAAAGCATATCTGGGCGCACGGAAGTGCCCCCGCCAAGTCGCGCAAACACGGCCGTAATAGACTGACACAAATGCATGTTCAGTATGGTTTTAAATTTGTTTTTTATCTAAACTGACACTGTTGGCTACATCACCTAACTACATCCGTGATGTCAGCCCATAATATCTAAGGTGAACTAGGTGCAGTCAGTGCTTCCCTTCGGCCGTGCCGGCTACACTGAACTGGACGGAAAACACGAACGATTTTATATAGCCATTTCAACCGACCTTTTTTTAGTTCCTTACTAGGTGTAGTACTAGTACCTTGAGACTTACCTTACTAGATAGGTGGTAATAGTAAGGTAAGAAGTTAAGAAGCGAAGGAACCTACACTTTTGCGTGGAATCCGAGGTCGAGCGGTCACCCATCCAAGTACTGACCGCGCCCGATGTGCCTCTTATCACGACCGACAGACAGCACTGAACTACCGAGGTTGAATGTTTCGTTATATTTATATATATAAATATGTTTTATTTCACCCAAACTCGGTGGTTAGCGTAGCCAATTTCACCCCCTACGAGGTGGCAGTATGTCTTCTCACGCAGTTCGGAAGCCATAAAGCAGATAATAAAAATCTAATTTTACGCGAGCGGTGCCGCGGGTAAAAGTTTTTTTTTATGTAATCCGGTATGGGTAGCTGAGTCAGAGGGGCCAAAGCGCATGCTCCGACCAGCCAATATCACCTCCGAGAAGGCAGGTGCCATACCGGATACTTCCCTGGATTGCAGGCTATAGTGGACTAGAGGAGAACACAACCGAGGCTGCTATGCGGCCATCTTACATCCAGTACGGTGGTACCAACCCAGTCGGCTACAATTTGAGCCTACCACCTAGTAAGGGGCAAGGGAAGGGACCTACAGTTTTACACCGGTTCCGAACGGTGAAGCAGCAGGTGTAGGTATGTACTTAAATTTTTTCGTCAGAAAAAACTCATTGATACACGCCGACCGGATTCGAACCGCGGACCCCTCGCATGAGAAGCCGATGCCCAAACCACTCGGCCACCGGCCGCTTTAATTAATAATAGCTAATTTATAATATCTACGAGTACAATGTTAAAGATTTCATAATAATAATTAAAAATTAAACTAAACTATCTAAAAGATAGTTTAATTATCTATGATACTCTCTCCCATACGACACCTAAATCATTATCTTTCAAAAAGACGAAGCTGTAAAATAAAAAAAAAACTCCAGAGATCGGCTTGTATTGCAGTCACGTCGTGTCGTCTAACACTTAGCTGACCAATATTTCAGCGCTCCAATACCAATACTTTAACACGAATGGCGTTAGAACTGAGGGATATGACTCCCTTCTTATCTTCGCCCGGGTTGATACCACCGTACTGAATGAAAGGTCGGTCGGAACGGCTAAGTAAATAGTTTGTGTTTTCCGTCCAGTTCAGTGTAGCCGGCATGACCGAAGGGAAGCACTGACGTGGCACCAAGTTCACCCGGTGTTATGGGCGGACATCACGGATATTGTAGGTGATGTAGCCAACAGTGTCAGTTTCCATAAAAAAAATATATACTTTATTTTATTTGGAAAACTTACAGCTATAACAGGACTAATACAAATATCTTAACCTTAACCTTTTGTTTCAAACCTGGATGGACAAGTATGTATGTATGTTTGTATATTTATTTGCACTCCCCGCCCATCACAGCCTATGTAACCAAGTACAGCCTAGGGGTTTTCAAAAGGGGCGTGAAAAGGCTCCTGTCAGGCCGGCATGGCATGAACAATTCCTTTAAAGTTCACTATGGTTCGATGTTTGTGGGACATTTAAGATAAGGAAAATGAACTGAAAATACGAAAACTAAAATTCGCACCAGAGCGGCATACCAGCGTTTGTTTACACACTGGCGTTATTTTTGCGCTACTGGCGTTACGCATCCGCCAAGAATCCGAATACCTACTCCGCTTCGAGGAAGCCGACAGTGAAGTAGGTACGTATAAAATTGTCATATTTTCAGTTTCAACACTGTAGTTGTCGTGGATAAAGCGATGCCTTCATTTATCATCGCGCTGTGCTAGAGGAGGGACTGGCAGGGAAAACGATATGACCACCGTCAAAGGAGTAAACAAAATCGTATTTTATATAGGTATATATTATATACCTACTAGCTTTAGCCCGCGGCTTCGCTCGCGTGAAATTAAGAAAAAATATTTTTTTTTATGGGAAGCACGACAAATGGCGCGCGCCAGACTAACGCAGAGGTGTAGTCCGACGGCGCCCACGGGCATTCGGATATTGATGGGGGCTGCGAATACCATGTCGGCCGGCTAGGTGCACCTTCACATTATGTTTGAAGGACCCCAGACTGTGCATTAAATTCGTTACATAAAAAAATTTAGTATTTAAAAAGAAGAAAGTAAGTAAGCCAGCTAGGCGCGCGGAACAATTCGGTTTTTATGAGAGCCATAACCGGAAATTTTAGCCTATCCTGTGTCAAGCTCAAGTCTAGTTAAATGTGCTTATCTAAGTTTCATAGAATTCGGATGATCGGTTTAAGAGTTATGGAGAAACATTACATGCATACAGAAAATATTTTCTAAAAATCGTCAATTTAGTTTTAGTATCATACTCGTACATAGAGTCTACAAACGCAGTATCTCATAAAACAAAGTAACTTACTCCACGACCATCCCATACAGATTTATTATTAGTATTGATATGTACTAGTGTATACACTACACGAATAATATAGTGAGAGAAGAGAGAACATAATATTATCTAAATAGGAACCACAGCACTGAATGAAGATTGAGTAGGACGAGTAGGACTAACTAAACTTAATGTTTTCTTCCAAGTTCAGGAGTTCAGTTTCAGCGTAAAGCAAGCATATAGGCATCTTTCTCTCGGAGGAATATGTGTTGGAGTTTTTGCTTCATCATTTTGAATAATTCGACGTGCGTCACATATTGACGAAAAACACACAATATAAAGAAACCAGAAGAAGTAATGCGTTAATTTATTTATTAGTTAGTATGTATGTACGAGTATGTTTATTAGTACCACACTTAGTCTGTATGTATGTTTATTAGTATCACACTCAGTATGTATGTTTATTAGTATCATGAATTAAAATATTTTTATTTATACCAATATACCAGATTTTTTATACAATACATAAAAAATTCACATTTATATATTTTCTTATATTTCGACCTTACAAGTCGTGGTCATAGAAAAATAATTAAATTTAATATATTTACATTTATTATGTGTCAAATGATGATGACGAATGCTAGATGGCGTTGTCATGGGTGAATGATGTGCGCCGGCATTCCAGATGTAGGTATGAGTAATTCCCAGGATCGCGCACACGCACTATACGTGCAAGAAGAGGTAACATATGGCTACAGAACCCTCAAATCAAATAAAAAAACGTTTATTGCACATAATTGTTGTACAGAAGGTAGCACTTAATGCCTATGGCATTTTCCACCAGCCTACCCTTATTTACATATAGAACCAGGGTAGGTGCAACAAGACAAGGTAAACAAAACAAAATCTTATAAAATAGAAAATAGAAGGACAAATAGTATATATTTATATATATAATGCATATAATACACATATATTATTCATAATAAATAATAAACATATATAAACATATACAAAATAAAACTCAGACATTACACAACACAATGTTTGACACACTTCACACACAAAACCCTCTGTGTGTGAAGTTAAAAATTATTTTACGTTCTGTGACGAAACGCAAAGGAAAAATCAAGGAAATTCCCGTTTTCCTGTAGCTAAGGAAACGTTGGCAAACGTTCGGTTAATCGAACATTTATTAAATTATGCATGAACCCTCATTTCGCTTTCTCAAAATAAATCGAAAGGTTCCTTCGACAAATGTCTATTACGCCTATTTGCTTTTCCACAAAAAAAAAAAAATACTCGGAAACGGTACCTTGTTTATTTTAGGCTCGGGAAGCTCCAAAAAACGCAACATAGAGACGTACGCGCCCCCGATTCCTTCTAGCACCATCGCCCCGGCCTGCGCGGCGGGCGCTGCCGCCGCCGCGCCGCACAGTGTTTTAAAAGCAAAAATTACGAGCTCATGGCGGTTATTGATTGAAATAAAAAAAAATCTTGTATACAACGTGTCCCAAAACTCAACGTCAGGCGGGAACCAGGGAGTAGGCCAGTTTATGACTATCCAAGGAAAAATAAGAAAAAAAAATCTTAGTCATTTATTCTTTTAGAAAAAAAATTGAACTGAATATTTTTTTTTTGTAAAACTACAGGCATAGTTATTTAGGCTACTAATAATTTTTTTAACAGTTATATTTGCAAATTTGTAGTCGTAGCATCTAAAAATGTAAATTTTCAACGTTTTTCAAAAAATGCTCATATCATAAAAAGCAAATGACTCCTATTTTTTTTCTTATTTTTCACTGGGTACTCATAAACTGGCCTACTCCCTGGTTCCCGCTTGACGTTGAGTTTTGGGACACCCGTATGTAAGCAAATCATATTATTCGGTTAGCATATCGGTTAGTAATTACTTACTGTTATGAAAATTCAGGTTTAAGTAAATAATAGTTTAAGGATGCCTATAAAAACACGATTTACAAGAGGAAATTTTAATTTTAATAAAATTTTTATAATAAACTATTCTTATATCTAATCTTGAATCTGGCTGAATGATGATGAGTCATCAGAAATATTGGTTGAAAGGAAAGGAAAGGAAAGGAGTCGCGGGACCGCTAAGTAAATAAAATATAAAAACTCAGAGCTGCGCGTGTATTTACTTAGTGGTCCCCCCGACGCCTTTAAGTAAGTAAACGGAAATTATTTTTTAAATTTGTAATATAACTTTTTATATAGGGCGGACAAAGTGACGGCTCTCTATTTCATTATCAGAGTATACCGCGAGTGAAGCCGCGGGCAAAAGCTAGAAATAAATGAAAAGACTATTTTTTATGGAGAAAAATAATCACGTGACTAAACCTATGTCTGCTCTTAATATAGAGAACGTAATCATAATCAATAACACAACGAACACACAATTAAGTATAGATTAGCTTGTATCTATTACTCGGATTACCTACCAATAGTAAATTCTGCGCTTGACGGCATTAATATTGACTTGATCAAATTCCGACAGAAACACACGCCGCGTGCGAGACTGAGACAAGTAGGTACCTAATTTAGAATTGAATAGAATAGAATATGCTTTATTGCCTACCAATACAATGATTTTACAAAAGGCGGACTTATTACCTAAGGCAATCTCTGCCAGTCAACCTGACTTTTAGGAACACTTACTAAATACGCCAATCCCGGGGAAAAAATAAAAAGTGTCTTTCCATACTTGACCAACCTCTCAAGCAAGAACATTTGAATAGGCAAGGACGTCGGTCCTTTCCCGCGCCAGCGTAACACGATGATTGTATAAACGTACAAACTCCATTCGTTACCAACCAATCGGAGCGCGATACCGCCCGATACCACCCAATCAGAGCGCGCGGAGCTCGGCGACGCTGTTTCTCATACAGGGTGGCCCAGTTATAGTGGTCCAAATTTTTTTTTAGATGGAGGACCTCATGTTGACTCATTTAAAAAAACATTAGTTCCTCGAAAATCAATAGTTTAGAAGTTATGATTTTTTTAAACTTTTTTTGAAATTTCTCTATTATAGTCACATAAACCGCTCTAGTTGGATATCTATTCCACAAAATGGAATAAAATTTGGTATGGAAGTAGAGGAGTCATGTAGCTAGTACGTAATGAATAGTTTTTAGGTTTACTCATAGATATACTGGTACTGTTCCTATAACCCTTTCAGTAAATTTTTGTCCAGTTTACATTAAAACTGAAAAAAAAGTACTACCGGAGATTTGCCCATGCCCTTAAAAACTACCTATACAGTGTTTTTTCAAAAATTTATCAGTTTTGATGTAAACTGAACAAAAATTCACTGAAAGGGCTATAGCAACAGTACAGTCTACGAGTAAACCTAAAAACTATTCATTACGTACTAGCTACATGTCTCCTCTACTTCCATACCAAATTTTATTCGATTTTTTGGAATAGATATCCAACTAGAGCGGTTTATTTGACTAAAATAGAGAAATTTAAAAAAAAGTTTTAAAAAATAGTAACTTCTAAACTATTGATTTTCGCGGAACTAATGTTTTTTTGTAAGTACTGAATAAATAATTTGGAATTTGAATTTGGAATTTCAAATGAGTCAACATGACGTCCTCTATCTAAAAAAAATTTTTGGATCACTATAACTGGGCCATCCTGTATAAGCATTGGACAGTCTGACGTCCAAACTTTCTAAATGGTATCCGATTATCCTATCTCTGCATATAACGCAAGCATCAGTCATTGTGAAATCAGCTTATAAGCTCCTTTGGACATGTTTTTTTTTTTTCAGGAGTAATGTATGTTAGGCATGGGAAACATACTCGCCGCCGGCGCCGGTGGACAATTTCAAATTCTGACGATACAACAGAGGAACGCTTTTGAGAAACGATGGTTGATAATGATGATGTAGGAATAACATTTGATAGTGGAAGAGGCGGCACAGGTGTGTCATGCATGATGGTGTGCGGAGATCCGTTGTCTCTGCCTATCCCACTTGGAAACAGGCGTTACGTCATGGACATGACGCTACACGTATGGCGTGGCGTGTATACGGGGTGTTGTAACGGCCACTACATTAAATTTAGGAAAAGATTATTGGGATCAATAGTAACAAAAAAGTCAAATAGCTTTTTTCTGAATTCCCTTTAAATGAAAGTTACAGTTTTCATACAAACTAATTGATACATTTAGTGTTAAAAGGATCTAATGTTCCAAACGAACGTGGGAATGATGAGGATGAGGAGATGCGCTGCGGCGGGCGGTGCGGCATGTGTTTTTCGACCCCGAACTTCGAACGTTCCCGCGCCAGCAAGCACCCTCCCCCCGCGACCATCAAATCTTGACGAAAACATAAATTTCAAAAAGTAATATATCCAGTACTAGACACTTTAGAGAAAAACTTTATTTACTTTTTTTCTCTCGGAAAAACATAAGGATTGCGCTGGCGAAATTAATGTACTCGCCGCGCCGTTACAACAAATTGTATATGTGTGTCGGGAAGATCTATTTATATACAAAATCCAATATTTCGCCCCCAAAATCCCCATTATCCTATGAAGTGCCGTGCGAGGTATTGCCTCTAATAAGGGTCAGACGGATGGCCAGGCAGGGGTTCCGCAATATTGTAATGCATCTTCCAGAGCGCACGGGCCGGCCGAGACGGTCGCAATAACGACGGTTGGCCGCCCCTGATAATGGAATTGGAGCCGTGCTGAGTATGGGCTTTTAGAAATGGAGGAAGCACAATACATGACTCTCTAGTTGGAAGAATGGATGATAGGAGACCAATGAAAGATATATAGCGTAGTAAATGAGTGATCAAATAAGGGGTGTAGCCGGAAAGCTCGAAAGCAGAAAGTTTGACTTCGGAACTTTGTTCTGACTAGTTAGGAGGTAAACACACTAAAAGTCCCCACCACTGCGGGGTGCGCCCCCTAGTTCGGGGGCACAAAGAAGGTCCCATTTTTCGGTTTTTCGCTTATATCTCGAAAACGGTGCATGATCGAAAAAAGTGTTCAATTGCGGAATAAGAGGTGATAAAATTCTCTACAACTTTGTTATTACACACATTTTACGAATTCTCAATCGTTGTCGAGATATAAGGTCCGAAAAAGGCCAATTTTATTTGCAAATAAAAGCAATGTATGACAAAAACGTGAGATATAGAACTCATTTTTGAAAATCACATTTCATTTTGAAACACTAAAAATTAAGACATAGGGGCATTGTTGATAGCAAAACAAAAAAAAATATTTATCACTTAAATTCAGGAAGAATAAAAACATGAAAAAAGACTTCGAATGAATGATGAGATGATTCACAAATATTTTGTTGGCAGTTTGCTTTTGAGCTGTGCAGTTGTACTTTTCACGTGCGTGGGCAGCGGTTCGGCCCACAGCGACAGCAATACGATGAAGAAAATTCGAAATTTGAAAACGGTTCGCAGTTCACGATTTTTAACCGACTTCAAAAAAGGAGGAGGTTCTATGTTCGGCTGTATGTATTTTTTTATTTTATGTATGTTCCGCAATATCTTCCCCAATTGTGAACCGATTTCGATGATTCTTTTTGTGTTCGGTTCAGTCTAGCACCAAGGTGGTCCCATTTTTGTTTGGTCAAGATCGGATTGGAAAGCGAGGCGGAATCGCGAGGCCGAAGGCCGAGCGATTCCGCCGAGTACCTACATTAATAGCAAATAAAAATTACTAAAAAACTGTGAAATAAAAAACTATTTAAAAAAATATAAAAACCGCCTTCAAAAATGTATGAAATAAAAAAATAAAAATCGAACCCTAGAGTTGAAAGCGGTGGTGCTAAAGCAAGCAAAAATAACCGACCGCCTTCAACTCTAGGGTTCGATTTTTATTTTTTTATTTCATACATTTCTCTCATTGTTTAATTGTTCCTAGCAATATGCTTCCTTTACAAAAAGCATTACGCACTAAGGAAGTGGGTCGAATTAGTGATTATTGGTTGACTGCGGCCTTTCATTAAGCCGTCGCCGGATAAGGCGTCACCAATTCGGCACATTATTGAAATCTCAAGCATGGGCTTATCGGACCTAAGAAACATTGGACATATTGCAAATATACCTACCTAAAATGATGTTTTAATAAAGGTATATAGATTCAGCGTTCTATATAATATTGGAGGAGAATTTGGTATTCAATAAAAAACAGTACCTGGGCGACCTAGATAAACTTAAAAAAAATATATTATCTAAATACTAAGTTTTATCCAAATCGTTAGAGCCGTTTCCGAGAAACTAATTATATTATATACAGGGTGTATCAGGATAGGTTTTCGAAACTTCAGGGTTCGAAAGGGGCCCATATTTGAAGACGAAAAGCTCTGAAACGTTTTCCCACATTCGATCATTTTACAGTACTTTTTGGTGAAAATCTATTCTTCAAGATTTGGTGGATGGTTAACGTCCGCCTTTATTAAATAAAAAATAAATTTTAACTCATGAATAAAAATGGGTAGGTTGCATACATAACTAGTACAATTGAACTGCGTGTAGGTAAATTCCAAACACTGAAAGTTCAATGACCTCAAAAGAAAAAGAGGACTGAATTAGTTCACTGCACTCTCCAGTCTCACTGTCCATCGATTTTTTATTACAATTTCCAACTTTTGTATGGCCAATAAAACAACGGAATTTCGATTTGAGTGATAAGGATTTTTTTCTTCTAATAATGAGTACTTTCTATTCCTGACGTTTCTCAAACCTATCCTGATACACCCTGTATATACAAGTTTAGCTCACTTAAAGTAATAGGATTGACATCTAGCGGTAAACTAATCCAAAGCTTTGTGAAGTATAGTATGCTGGGCGAGGACCGCGCTGTTGAAGTGAAGGATAACTAGAGTATTACCAACGAACGTTCGGGGAACGGTCGTCGGCCCGTTCGGCGATTTGTAAATATTTTGGAAATTAGGTGACATACGTGCAGATGTCATATGGACCACCATTGGACATCAAAGGAAAAAGGGGACTGGACTAGGTCTAGGCACTCCCTAGACCTAGACAGCACTGTTTGTAGCGCAAAGTGTGTGGTGGTGTGGTGCCTCCTACCTGGATGTGATGTGATGTCTCCGCCCGCAGCCGCACCTTCGATAGCTCAGTCCTTCAGGTAGTGATCCCGGCACGGAAACGTCCCGGTGTCCTAGGATCTGCTGGGCCCAGCTACGCACACACCTCGGGAACTACACTCAACTTATACCGTATTAGGTCAACCAGCCCTGAGAGCCCGCGCCGCGCTCGATCAGGGTGAATATCGTCTTTTTCGGGATAAATGTTTGAACAAAACCGCCCGCTGCCGCTTGTATTTTCGGACGTGTCAGATAACAACAGCCCGTCGCCTAGGCAACCGGACTCTTCTCCTTTCCGCCAGGAGGCGCTGTGTGCTTCTTGTATGAAGACCGCAGCGGTCTTCATACAAGGTAGAGTCTTGAGGCGAAGAGAATGGAGGCATGTGTACCTAACGTGTTTTGTGTAAATGTAAAAGATCGCAAAATACCGAACACGTGCAGATGTCCTATGGACCACCATTGGACATCAAAGGAAAAAGGGGACTGGACTAGGTAATTGCACTCCCTAGACCTAGACAGCACTGTTGCCAAATCTCCCCAGACTCACTGTACATGGAGTTTTTATTAAAATTTTTAATTTTTATATGAAAAATAAATATGGGATTTCGATTTGAGTGATAAGGATTTTTTTTTCTTCTAATAATTAAGTACTTTCTATTCGTGAAGTTTCTCAAGCCTATCCTGATACACTCTGTATAATAAATATGTCGAGAGTCCCCAAGGTGAAAGCATATGTTTACTTTTGGAGTACCTATTTTTCTACAATATCACCAAAAGTGCGATTTTGTGAGAGGCATTTTCTTAACATGATGATAAATTTAATGTATCAGAAACTGCGTAAGGTTGTCAGGGGATTACGTGAGTACCATAAAATAATGCTTTCACAAATATTTAGCTAGCTTTTCACAAAACCTGGATTAAATGTTAGGGGCAAAATAATAAAAAAGGATATTTTGCTGTTGGGGTTCCGTATCCATACCTACCGCAATATCGCAAAGTCGCGGACAAAAAGTCACTTTTTTTTTAATGTTAGCTCGACATATGGCGCCGAGGCACCCATAAGGTGTCTAACGGCGCCCATGGACATTCGGTCGTATTCGGGGGTTGCGAATGCCATGCCGGCCTGACAGGTGCCCATTCACACCCCTCTTGAAGGACCCGAGACTGTACTTGGGGGGAAATATATGACTTACATCTATTTCCTCCCAAGTGTAGCGTGGGGTTTTTCAAAAAGGGCGTCAGGTCGGCGCGGCATGGCATTCGCAAACCCCGTGCATCACAGAATGTCCATGGGCATCATAGACGTTTATTATTTCTCTATGATGTTCATATGATGGCATCGGACACCTATTCGTAGGTCCTAAATCTGCAATCCGCAAATCTGCTGGTATGGCACCTAACTGAGGGTGGTTTCGCGAGGAGAGGTGATTTTGTCTCTGTCGACTGCACCATTGATCTCTCGGCACAGCCACCCATGCTGGTTTACATTAAAAAAAAGGTAAAACGAGGCGACTGTCGCGCTATTCATAAAAAAAAATAGGTAAAAAAACTTTTAAGTTAAACGGTTTTATTAAAAAAAACTAGAAAAAAAACATCAGCTGTACAAAAAAGTAGAAAATAATAAGGACACAAGCCTGGGCCTTCTTAAGATTTTACGTCTGGGTAAGAAATCGTGCAATACTAGCGTGCTGTCTTCTCATGTCGGATGCCAAAGGGCACATTGTGTCGCTGCGTCAGCGGAATAAGTAATAAATTGAGACTTTTAACAGACTAATATAAAAACGTGGGGCGTATAATATGCGTAATAAATAACATGCGCCCCACGTTTTTATATTAGTCTGTTAAAAGTCTCAATTTATTACTTATTCCGCTGACGCAGCGACACAATGTATCCTTTGGCATCCGACATGAGAAGACAGCACTCTAGTATTGCACGATTTCTTACCCAGACGTAAAATCTTAAGAAGGCCCAGGCTTGTGTCCTTATTATTTTCTACTTTTTTGTACAGCTGATGTTTTTTTTCTAGTTTTTTTTAATAAAACCGTTTAACTTAAAAGTTTTTTTACCTATTTTTTTATTTACTCGTTTTTAGTTAGATTTTTGGCTCGTATCATTCATTACGCAAACTCCTCATCCTTTCCAACTCTCTCATTGCATCTTTGTTACTCGGTTTCTTACCTGTCAATTTCTCACAATCAAGCTCCACAATACATAGCCCTTCTAAAGACTTTACGCGACTCAATGCAACATACGCTTGACCCTAATCAAATATTGTGGAGCCCAAATACACGACAGCATGGTCAACAGTACTGCCCTACATTTTATGGACAGTGGAGGCCCATGCCAAAATTTTCGGTAACATCCGTCTCTCAGCTGTTCCATAATTAAACTTTGCTGGAAACTGTATGGCTTTAGGATGGATAAGGTGCCCGCCGTCCCTTTCAAAATCAATTTGAACAGATGGTATGTCTGTTTCATTTTGCGTTCGACAAGTATGGGACACTCGTCCAAACAAACCAAATGAGCCCAAACTCGAGGGAGTTACTAGTAACGGTTAGAAAATTCCACTGTACACCTCCTGACTCCATCATCAGACCCTCGTCACCAAGTGTATTGGTAGAAGTATGGGACACTCGTCCAAACCAACCAAATGAGCCCAAACTCGAGGGCGTTACTAGTAACGGTTAAAGAGTTCCACTGTACACCTCCTGACTCCATCATCAGACCCTCGTCACCAAGTGTACTGGTAGAAGTATGGGACACTCGTCCAAACCAACCAAATGAGCCCAAACTGGAGAGGGTTACTAGTAACGGTTGAAGAGTTCCACTGTCCACCTCCTGACTCCATCATGAGACCCTCGTCACCAAGTGTATTGGGAGAAGTATGGGACACTCGTCCAAACCAACCATATGAGCCCAAACTCGAGGGGGTTACTAGTAACAGTTGAAGAGTTCCACTGTACACCTCCTGACTCCATCATCAGATCCTCGTCACCAAGTGTATTGGTAGAAGTATGGGACACTCGTCCAAACCAACCATATGAGCACAAACTCGAGGGGGTTACTAGTAACGGTTGAATAGTTCCACTGTCCACCTCCTGACTCCATCATCAGACCCTCGTCACCAAGTGTATTGGTAGAAGTATGGGACACTCGTCCAAACCAACCATATGAGCCCAAACTCGAGGGCGTTACTAGTAACGGTTGAAGAGTTCCACTGTCAACCTCCTGACTCCATCATCAGACCCTCGTCACCAAGTGCACTGGTAGAAGTATGGGACACTCGTCCAAACCAACCAAATGAGCCCAAACTCGAGGGGGTTACTAGTAACGGTTGAAGAGTTCCACTGTACACCTCCTGACTCCATCATCAGACCCTCGTCACCAAGTGTACTGGTAGAAGTATGGGACACTCGTCCAAACCAACCATATGAGCCCAAACTCGAGGGGGTTACTAGTAACGGTTGAAGAGTTCCACTGTACACCTCCTGACTCCATCATCAGATCCTCGTCACCAAGTGTATTGGTAGAAGTATGGGACACTCGTCCAAACCAACCATATGAGCACAAACTCGAGGGGGTTACTAGTAACGGTTGAAGAGTTCCACTGTCCACCTCCTGACTGCATCATTAGACCCTCGTCACCAAGTGTATTGGTAGAAGTATGGGACACTCTTCCAAACAAACCAAATGAGCCCAAACTCGAGGGGGTTACTAGTAACGGTTGAAGAGTTCCACTGTACACCTCCTGACTCCATCATCAGACCCTCGTCACCAAGTGTATTGGTAGAAGTATGGGACACTCGTCCAAACCAACCAAATGAGCCCAAACTCGAGGGGGTTACTAGTAACGGTTGAAGAGTTCCACTGTACACCTCCTGACTCCATCATCAGACCCTCGTTACCAAGTTGAAATTATCATAATATTGTATTGTCACGAGAACTCAATGTGTGTGCAAAGTTTCATAAAAATCGGTTCAGTAGAAGTAGTTGAAAAAGTTGTCGCAAGATTTGAAACAAAGATAGAAACAAAGCCACAAATATACGGAGTCAAGCTAAATAAAACCGTTTAAAAAAGAAAAAAAAAACTCTGTATAGACAGAATTAAATATTTGATGTTCTTACCAATATTTGGTTTAAATATTTTTACATATGTTTAATATCAGCCTCGATAGCTCAGTGGTGCAGACAGTCAACTGTCGCTATTGAATGTTAAGCAACGCTGGGTGCGGTCAGTACTTGGATGGGTGACCGCTGACCGTTGGAGGCTGACCGAGGTTCGGATTCCTCGTAAAACTGTAGGTCCCTTCCCTCCCAATCTTACTTGGTGGTAGGGTTTAACCCGCCCGGATTGGTACCACCGCACTGAATGAAACGTCGGTCTAAACAGCTATGTAAATAGTTTGTGTTTTCCGACCAGTTCAGTGTAGCCGGCACGAACAAAGGGGGAAGCACTGACATGGCACCTAGTTCACCCGGTGCTGTGGGCTGACATCATGGATGTTGTAGGTGATGTAGCCAACCGTGACAGTTTCTATAAAAAAAAAAAATATGGAGTGTTCAGTACATCGATCGACAAATTTTTTTTGTAGGTAAGTGGGGTCATTTGCAAGGTTTTGACCTATGATACCTTTTGTCAGGTGTCACGTGGTATCGAGATACGATATTTTTTCTTCTTTATTTTTGAAAATTACCAAAATCACAGCTTTAGACCCTTGTAACTTCTTTGTTTATGATTGTATCAGCACGAAATAAAATTTATTGGATTTTTCGATTGTTATGGAAAAAATGTCATTTGATAAAGTTAAAACCATGAAAAGGACTTATGCCCTCCCAAAATCCCGAGGACGAGTAAAAATATAACAGAATCTTAATTTCTTAATTCATTTAAAAAAAATTATTCCCTTTAAAAAGTTTGCTAGTTTACGCCCTTTCCAACGGTATACCACATGTCATACATATCATACACTATGTGGCCAAAACTACACCTGTGTAAAACTGTAGGTCACTTCCCTTGCCCCTAACTAGTGTGGTAGGCTCAAATAGGAGCCGACCGGGTTTGTACCACCGTACTCGATGTGAGATGGGCGCATAGCAGCCTCCTTGGTTGTGTTCTCCTCTAGTCCAGTATAGCCAGCAATCCAGGGAAGTCTCCAGTACGGCACCTACCTTCTCGGAGGTGATATTGGCTGGTCGGAGGCGCTTTGGCCCCTCCGACTCAGCCACCCGCACCGGATTACATAAAAAAAATACAATAAGGAAACGAAACGATCGTTCTTGAAATTCTCCGGTAGATTTGTCGACAAATCGGCTCGCACGGGATTATCCAATAAAATACAGCTCGAGAAGAAAATTTATTCCACTGCCATAAAACACTATGAAGTATGTGAGAAGTTTGCACTCACTCTAGTGCTGACAAGTTGATTGGGATATATTTTATCGATGTCGATAGAATATTATAAAAATGTATAAAACCCGACTGTGAAACAACGAAAGAAACAAGGACAATTGATGTTTTATGGCTTATGGCACCGTGTGGGGCCGGTACTGTAAAAGAATAGCCCCACTGCATCTCTCCCCGTGTATGTCGTAAAAGGCGACTAAGGGCTAATCTAATATGATTCCCTTCTTATATTACTAGGTGGTAGGATTAACCTGCCCGGGTTCGTATCACCGCACTGAATGAAAGGTCGGTCGATTCGGCTATGTAAATAGTTTGTGTTTTCCGTCCAGTGCAGTGCAGCCGGCACGACCGAAGGAAAGCACTGACATGGCACCTAGTTGGCACCCGTTGTTATGGGCTGACATCACGGATGTGGCAGGTGATGTATCCAACCGTGTCAGATTCCATGAAAAATACAAATTTATCAAGCGCTAGTTTTACTCACGTACGAAATCGTCGAATTCTTCGATTTATTATTCGAAACCTTCTACACTACAAGTCTATGATACCTTACCTTTTCGCCATAATGAAGTAGGCAGAATTGAAAAGCTTACCTGAAACAAAACACAATGAAAATTAAACATGATTTTTTTTATTAGTCACTTTTCAGGGTTCCGTAACCATACGGGTTCCCATTACTACGACGCCTACGTCGTCTGTCTGTCTGTCTTTCCGTCCTAGGGCTGTATCATTTGAACCGTAAAAGGTAGCCGGTAGAAATTTAAACAGAATGTGTGTTTGGACGTGCCAACAAATAATATAAAAGCAAAAAGTTTAAAATTAAGGGGTCCCCATACAAGAAACGTGCTAAGAATAGATTAGTACATATTCATGCTACTAATATACTTTGTATATTAGTAGCAATAACATATTATACTTTGCATTATAGAAAGGCAAAATATAGAATCTGGTTTTGCAACATGTATCATGTATTGTATGGTATAGCGGATTTTCGGAACCCTCCGTGCGCGAGTCAACACTCGCACTTGATCGATTTTTTTTTCTCTCCAGATCTTTGCGTTCCATACCTACAAACACGGTATTCGCTCGCACGCTTTAAAAGCGCCACGCAGTGACACACGCCGCGCGCGCGCGGTGCCTTGACCGGCCCTAGGTGCGCGCGCGCGCGCTTGCCAAGTTTCGACATGCCGCGCGCTCCATTCACGTGCGGATGCCGGGGCGGGGCGGCGCACTATGGATCGAGAAACGGCCTCCATAGTATTAGGAGATTTTTTTCGCAAACTTCATTTTTTTTTAAAAACTGTTTTTGTTATATGTAGGGTTACATAAGATAATACGAAATATATAGTTGTAGTGATATCAGTCAAGTAGATATTTTATTAAAAATACTTGAAGTTTTCAGTTGTATGGGGCGGAGAATGTTTAGTCGATTTTTTCAAAAGTCTTTCGAGGTGTCGCAGATCTTTTAATACATCATGAAGTAGACCACGAGTGTAATAAGACCACATAAAAACTGTAACCCAATTCGACCCGGTATAGAAAATATCTAAGTCCGAATTTATAAATTTTCGTCTATTTTCCTTATACATTATTTATGGTTTAACTTTACAATTAATTACATTTTCTTATGTTTTGTGATTGCCAAGTGTGTAAGTTATATTAATTGGTACATTATGTAACAACTATACCTACCACTGTGGTCGAAAATACCCTCCAATATTTTTAGCGTTTTAAATGTTTATTCGTTATTCATAATTGATTTGAGGACATATTAAATAAACAAATATGTGAAGACGCGTAGCTTGACAGTACGTATGTATGTTAGGTTCAAATATATAAAGTATATATATATATTTTTTATATTTTAAAATTTGCAATGTATGGGACGGAGAACATTATATTTATTTTGCCGGACTACAAATATGTGTCAAACTCTTATTGGCAAGTTTGTGTAGCACAACATAAAAATAAACACAATAAGTAAAAAAAAATTTTGAAAGGTGCAGCCTTCCGAGTATCGACAGGTCAAAGTATAGCATTTTTTACCTTTTTTCTTTAACAGTAATTTTTGGTTACATTATGATTGTACAATTATTAAGCAGGTATGCAAATATGTGAGGCATATAATTCTATATCAGATATGTACAGACCATTCCGATTAACAGTGTAAAAAAATAGCAATATTTTTATTTAATAAAACTGAAAACATTATAGTACATTATTCGAAACTGTTAATAACTAACAAAGTCTTAACAGTAACGTGATGTTGAACGTGACGGAAAAGAGGCTGTACAAAAAAAAAATGTGAACGCACTTTCTCAAGATGTTAAAAAAATTTCTATTCAAAATTATTCACCAAAATTTATTTTATAAAAAAATTGTTTTATATAAAATTTGAGCCGGTATAGAAAATATGTAAGTCCGAATTTGTAGATTTTTGTTTTCTTTCCTTTAAATATAATTTACAGTTTTAGAATAGAACATAAATACAAGGCTTTGCAACTCATTCATTATGACGACGCATTAGATACTAATTACCATTCGGTAAGACGAAAACATTCCCACATCCCTGTTTGTGAAACCCCACTATATTTGTAAAAACCGGTTTAGTACATCAGGTGGTGTCCTCTGGTCGCGAATTTCAGTTTAGTATTTGTTCAACGCGCGTAAGGGACGGATCTCTCCTTTCGAAACGAGTTATCGCTGTTTTCAAATACTTTCCTTCCTGCATTATTACTTGAAAACTAGGTACATTTTCGGTTCGAACTCTAACATTTTACAAAATGAAAGAGTTTAAATCAAATCTGAAACTTTTTATTTTCTTAAAAAACGAGCACGGCCTCTCCGACCCAAACATACTATTTGACAAGTTTTCCGTTCATATATCTGATGAAAACCGTGATCAATTCAAGTGTTTTTGTAAAACCTACTTGTCTAATATGTATAAAAAGTGGAAAAGTACAAATTATTTGTTCAGTTTCTTCAAATGCAAATTTGAAACATGGTTGACGTCAGACATAAAGTGGCCCGAATATGTTCAAAACATACCTCAAGAACCAAGACATGAGGAAGCGGGACCATTCGTGCCGCAATCACCGGCGAAACAGCATTCAGAAGCTTCAACATCTCCTAAACCAGAGTTCAGTCCTCGAAAACAATTCCACGAACTTCACTACCAGCAAAAAAGGCGCAGAACCGCACATCTGTGTACGGAAAATGACTTCGACGAGCTCGCAATCGCTGCGGTGAATAAAGGTATTAATACGGAAAGACATGATGTTGCTGAGGTGCTTAAGTTTTCCTGGAAAATTCAGATGAGGTTGATAGAATAAAGGAATACATTCAAGTTAAAAAAAAAACCAATACTCGCCGGAGAAAGCCCTCAGCCTCTTCAGTTCCCAGCAACTCTCCAAATCGCAATACTGCGAACTACGGGCAACGGCAATTGAAGCAGGAGTTGAACTGTATCCCTTATACTATCAGCTCCAAAAAAAAGGTCGAGTGTTACCGTCCGAAAGAAAGTGTCAAGGTCACGGAAGTGGAAGCACGTGTTTTTGCAGCATACAATAATCCAGGAAGGAAAGTATTTGAAAACAGCGATAACTCGTGTCGAAAGGAGAGATCCGTCACTTACGCGCGTTGAACAGATAATAAACTGAAATCCGCGACCAAAGGACACTAATTACCGGTTTTTACAAATATATTGGGGTTTCACAAACAGGGATGTGGGAATGTTTTCGTCTTACCGAATGATAATTAGTATCTAATGCGTCGTCATAATGAATGAGCTGTAAAGCCTTGTATGTATGTTCTATTCTAAGATTGTAAATTATATTTAAAGGAAAGAAAACAAAAATCTACAGATTCAGACTTACATATTTTCTATACCGGCTCGAATTTTATATAAAACCATTTTTTTATAAAATTAATTTTGGTGAATCTTTTATTTATAAGTTCGGTTTATTAATTTGTTCTGCTTTTATTCAACCTTGTATTTATTTTGGTGAATAATTTTGAATAGAAATTTTTTTAACATCTTGAGAAAGTGCAACTTTTCACGATTTTTTTTTGTACAGCCTCTTTTTCGTCACGTTCAACATCACGTTACTGTTAAGACTTTGTTAGTTCTTAACAGTTTCGAATAATGTACTATAATGTTTTCAGTTTTATTAAATAAAAATATTGCTATTTTTTACACTGTTAATCGGAATGGTGTGTACATATCTGATATAGAATTATATGCCTTACATATTTGCATACCTGCCTAATTGCGCAATCATAATGTAACCAAAACTTACTGTTAAAGAAAAAAGGTAAAAAATGCTATACTTTGACCTGTTGATACTTGGAAGGCTGCACCTTTCTAACATTTTTTTTACTGAGTGTGTTTATTTTTATGTTGTGCTACACTACCTTGCTAATAAAAGTTTGACACATCTTTGTAGTCCGGCAAAATAAATATAATGTTTTCCGTCCCATACATTGCAAATTTTAAAATATAAAAAAAATATTTATATACTTTATATATTTGAACCTAACATACATACGTACTGTCAAGCTACGCGTCTTCACATATTTGTTTATTTAATGTGTCCTCAAATCAATTATGAATACCAAATAAACATTTAAAACGCTACAAATATTGGAGGGTATTTTCGACCACAGTGGTAAGTATAGTTGTTACATAATGTACCAATTAGTATAATTTACACACTTGGCAATCACAAAACATAAGAAAATGTAATTAATTGTAAAGTTAAACCATAAATAATGTATAAAGAAAGTAGACGAAAATTTATAAATTCGGACTTAGATATTTTCTATACCGGGTCGAATTGGGTTACAGTTTTTATGTGGTCTTATTACACTCGTGGTCTACTTCATGATGTATTAAAAGATCTGCGACACCTCGAAAGACTTTTGAAAAAATCGACTAAACATTCTCCGTCCCATACAACTGAAAACTTCAAGTATTTTTAATAAAATATCTAATTGACTGATATCTCTACAACTATATATTTCGTATTATCTTATGTAACCCTAAATATAACAAAAACAGTTTTTAAAAAAAAATCAAGTTTGCGAAAAAAATCTCCTAATACTATGGAGGCCGTTTCTCGATCCATAGTGCGGCGCATCTGCGGAGAACTGGGTAAATGTCAAGGATCGCGGGATAGTACCTATGTGTGGGACAGCAACTGCTGGTGCGGGATGCGATCTAATTGGGTCAGCAAAATATTTGTCAGTCTAGGTAGCTCAGTGGTGCGGTCGGCCGACTGGTTGTTAAGCAACGCTGAGCGCGGTCAGTGCTTGGATGGGTGACCGCTAGACCGTTGGAGGCTGACCGCGGTTCGGATGCCACGTTAAACTGTAGGTCCTTTCCATTCTTACCGTACTATACTCTATTTCGCGAGACAAGCCAGTACTAGAACGGTAATTAATAAATAACAATGCGCAGTGAAGCGCTATTGGTCCACGTCAACTCGTTAAAGCTGCGGTCATACGGGTCGCTGCCGGCTTGCCGCGCGCTGCTGCCACGCTCAATCGTGTTTCCAACCTCGCGCTGTGCAGACGTGTCAACATTCAGTTTCCTTTCTGTTTTTTCATTGTGCCATCTGGAAGGTGGTGGCATGGCTGCTTCAACAACCGAATCCGTCTGTAACACGAACGAACTCGCGAACGAACGAAATGTGAAACGAGCAAAGCGTCCGTTGCAATCACAGAGCATCAAATACCTACCGCCCGCGCCCCCTACTAGAGGCGCCCTAAGCGATAATATTTGAAACCCAAAAACTACACGCAGTGGTGCTAGCGCTTCGTATGTGTGTGTGTGTGCTAGTATCGACACTACACACAAAGAGGAGCAAGTTAGGCACACGCACAAAACAAATGCACACGCACAACACACATATGTAAGTCATAGGCCACGCCCACAGGCTTCAACGGCGTTGTAGAGAAATCGCGCTCACGGCGCCTCTAGTAGGGGCGGGCGCGCGCATTTCATGCTCTGTGGTTACAATCGACGGAAAAAACAAATGATTTTCGCCTGCCGAGCCAAGCACCCACCACAAGTACGACAAGTAAAAAAGCGCCTTCACAAAGTGGTGGGGATAATGGGCAGGGTCTAACGATCAGCCGTCTCTGTCTTAGGACTATAGTAAAATTCATCTATATAGGTGTCCCAGAAACGTCGGTTTCTGGGACCCCTATATAGATGAATGATAATAATTTGACCTTACGTTCCACTTGATCAAATAGATAAGTTTCTCTTGAGTTATCGACTGTTTTAATTAACGTTACATAACTTCTTGTAAAGGGTTAGATCTGTTCTGATTTCATAGGTAGGTCGCTGGTTTATCAATCATTCCCATAAGGGATAGGTCAATTATTATATTTCAGTGGACATAGAACATTTAGATTTTACAGTAATTGTTTTTTTTAATAGAAAGCGCGACATGGTGGTTTTTTTTTATTTATTTTTTTTATGTTATCCGGTATGTGTGGCTGAGTCGGAGGGGCCAAAGCACATGCTCTAACCAGCCAATATCACCTCCGAGAAGGTAGGTGCCATACCGGAGACTTCCCTGGATTGCTGGCTATACTGGACTAGAGGAGAACACAACCGAGGTTGCTTGCGGCCATCTTACATCCAGTAGGGTGGTACCAACCCAGTCGGCTACAATTTGAGCCTACCACCTAGTAAGGGGCAAGGGAAGGGACCTACAGTTTTACACCGGTTCCGAACGGTGAAGCAGCGGGTGTAGGTATGCACGTAAATTTTTTCGTCAGAAAAAACTCATTGGTACACGCCGACCGGATTCGAACCTCGGACCTCCCGCATGAGAAGCCGATGCCCAAACCACTCGGCCACCCGCCGCTGTAAACCCGGTGTCTAACGACGCCCATGGATATTCGGTCGAAAGCTGGGGTTGAGTTTTAATAAGTAAGCTCGATTTTTCCAGGCTTTCCACTCTGACCAACTGAACTGACCAATTGAAACGGATGGACTATTTTTTTTTTATAGGAATTCGTATATTTATTATGAATTTTAAAATTTAGAAAATAATGTATATTCGTATTCCTCATACATAACGTAACCTATAAAAGTCGGCCAAATAAATATATAGATACTTATCTAGCCAGTCTAGTCATCTAGTACGTGCTTCTAGCAAGGGCTAGACTCTCTCCGACGGGGGAATTATCTTTAATTCTCCAATATATTGGGAAATTGGGGGTAATAAAATGGGGATCTTCAGTCGTGCCCTCTCCCTTCCCTCCCTGGGGATCCCTCTTCAGAGTAATATCTGAAAATCCGGTGTAACCGAGCAATAGATACGTTAATCCCTTTCGTTAATTGAATTAATAGTAGATTTGTGACGTAGAGTCATAATAATATACCTCTTAAGTGCAAAAAAAATATTGAACCGACTTCAAAAAACTACTAGAACTTAAAAGTGTTAAATAATATTTTGATTCATTCAAATTCAAATTCAAATTCAAATAATTTATTAAATAAAGAAATATGGTATACAACATAGAACAATTTGCGTAAAAATAAATTGAAAACATGTTCCCTTCACAGGATTGTTTAATTTTTGATGCTCAGGTCGAGACACTGGACTTTCGTCTGTGACGTCTCGAACCCGTTTTCTCGGTCGGTTCTCAAAAAATAAAAAATAAATGTATGTACAAATAAATATACAAATTATTTTTTCAAGTATGCATGTATGTGAGTGTATGTAGGTGGGTAAGTAAATGTAGGTAACTATAATGAATGAATGATGACTTCATCATTCATCATTCCTACTGAAACACTTGTTTCAGTGCGTGTGTATGATACTTTTGTTAGATTAACATAATAGTGTGTATGAATGAGGGTGAGTGTGTGTGTGGGGGGTCTGGTGATGGTGTGTGTGTGTAAGTGAGTAGGTGGGGTGTGTGCATTATTGCATTATGTGGCATAGCATAAGTTCATATTCGGACCCTTGAGTTGAAGGCGGTACAAAAGCACAAAAGAGTTCTATCAATAAATTTTTTTTTAGGTGTGCTTTTGTATCGCCTTCAACTCAAGGGTCCGAATATGAATCAAAATATTATTTAACACTTTTAAGTTCTAGTTGTTTTTTTGAAGTCGGTTCAATGTTTTTTAAAAGAGTTTTTGTATTTCACTCTTTTTACATAGTTATATCAGACAACAAGTTCTGCATAGAATTGAGCTTTAAACCGACCACGTGTTTTTCCAGTGATTGGTACACACTTACCCAACAGTCTATTCCATAAGTTGGAAGATACTTATCCAATAAAGTAAGATGGCAACCTAATTACATGTCTTCCCTCACGCCATACATCGGTTAAACTTCATACTAGTTTAGTTAAAATGTTTAATAATTCGACGTCGACGTCCCCATTCCACCTCCGCACTGCGCGTACTGGGCAGGGGATGCACCCCTATTCAATCGACCTACCACGGATGCGCACCGACCGGTTCTCCAGGTCTTTTATTCACAGAACCGGGAAAATGTGGAACGCACTCCCGCCCATCTATTTCCTCCCAAGTACAGGCTGGGGTTTTTCAAAAGGGGCGTGAAAAGGCTCCTGTCAGGCCGGCATGGCAATCGCAGTCCCCGTGCATCACAGAATGTCCACGGGCCATGGGCATCGTTAGACACCTACTTGTAGGTGAAACGATGCCATATGTCGCGCTATAAATACCTAATAAAAAAATTGGTTGTCTGTAAAGTTGGTTTACGGACGATAGTTTTACGTGATGATATGATGAAAGTAAATCAGTTCCGGCGGATATTTACCATGTAAAATTAATTTAAGTACATGATAAAGATGTGATAATAACTAATAAAAAATATGAGAAAATAACGACTATTAATTTTTGTTTAATTTATATTTAAAAAACCTACATAACGCCATCTACATGTTCAACGTTACAACAATTACCTAACTGCTAAATCAAGTATACCGCTGGCTGATATTTCATTTAATATTGACGCTAGATGTGGAACCTACATAACGCCATCTACATGTTCAACGTTGGAACAATTACCTAACTGCTAAATCAAGTATACCGCTGGCTGAAGTACATATTTCATTTAATATTGAGGCTAGATGTGGACGCTTGATGTCGCTCCATGAAATTCACATACCGTTGAGAAAATTTGCAGCGATAAGGACACGGTCGATAGCCCGCGTGGATAACACGTCTGGTCAGTGATGGTGGCAGGGACCGCGGGTTCGAGGCTCGCAAAAGACGGAGAAATATATTTTGTATTTCCTACTATTGTATATGCCTCTCTATCGCGCTCTCGCTTGCACAAACAGGTCTCTATCGCGCTCTCGCTTGTACACACAGGTTTAGATGGAACGTTACACTTCTTCGTGCGTGCAGCCGGTGTTCATCAATTTATAAGACGTGACATCATCACGTCAAAAAATAATAATAATCATTCTGTAGATGGCGCTAAAAACACGTTTCTTGTATATCGGGAAGTGGCATACAACGCACCGACTTGAGGCGCGCTATTGGTGAGCATTCAGCACCCTCTCTTTCGCGAGCAGTCAGTCCGCCGCACTGCGCCGCTCAGGCATGTCACGTTTTTGTATCCGTCCGTCCGTAAAAGAGAGAGATAGAATATTATGCATTCGCATACACAAAATATGAGCGTGAAAAGAATAGCTATACGTTACTCGGTTCGAGACGAGAGCATACATGAGTCAGTCACTGAGAACATGCAGTGGCGACATGCAGGGTTCTAAACCTATCTTGTAACGCATGACACAAGTCTTTATATGAATATAAAGGCACACGCGCAAACCGCGACGTGCAAAGTTCAAGTATACGAATTCAAATTTGGAATGTGCAATCGTTGTCTCCCTTATACGTATCAAATTGCCATTAACCGTCTTACTCTATCGACGTTCACAGAGCGGAAACGTAACGTGATGTATGAGGCGCACGCGCACTTACGCTCTTTGAAATATTGGCAATATATAGAATGACTCCAATCGCACTATCCCTTTTCCGTTCACGGAGTTTGCATCTGCACGTCTTATTCTAGCCTATGTTACGTGACGTGTGTGTGTAAAATTTTAGCTTAGTGTGCATCTGTGAGAGAGATTCTCTTTCTACCGGTAAAATGTATAACGAGGGCCCGTCCATAAAGTAGAATGTCGTTGGGGGTACGCCCATATTTTTTTACTTTTTGCTTTTTTTATTATTTGTTAATATATCTGCCATAATGTGTTTTTTTATATAAACCAACATGGGTGGCTGCGCCGAGAGATCAACGGTGCAGTCGACAGAGCCAAAATCACCTCGCGAAACCACGCTCAGTTCGGCGCCATGCCAGCAGATTTGAAGACAGTTCCACACCCTAGCGGCGCGACAAGGAAACGATTTAGAGAACTGATAGGTACTCAAAGACCCAATGTCAACAACATAAGGGTGCTGAGTCTCTCTGCGACGAGTCATGCAGAGATAGGACGGGTGGCAGGGAATAAGGGTTGCTAGTTCCACAGAGCAGCGTCCGTGATAGTACCTGTAGAACAGGCTACGGGGTGTGGTCCGCTCCGTCATGCTACTTTTTTTATGTTAAGCGCGACATGTGGCGCCGAGCCACCCATAAGGTGTCTAACGACGCCCATGGACATTCGGTCGTACGCGGGGGTTGCGAATGCCATGCCGGCCTGACAGGTGCCCATTCACGCTTGATATAGTTATCTTGTCCGAATGCTTTGCGAAACGTGGTGGCCGGAGTTGTGTGTGCTGTAATTTACAAGAGTACCTACTTGCAGCACAACACCGATTATTCTGCTCACACCGATTGTCCGAGTACTGCATGTGGTATGTATTAAATAATCCAGCGGCGGATTCGCTATTGTAAAACTTGTATTGTAACTTTTTTATTTATATATTCAAAATAAATCTATAAGTCCCACAGAGCACGGAACGCCCCCCGCCCGCGCCCCCTACTAGAGGCGCCCTAAGCGATAATATTTGAAACCCAATAACTGGACGCAGTGCTGCTAGCGCTTCGTATGTGTGTGTGTGTGTGTTAGTATCGACACTACACAAAGAGGAGCAAGTTAGCACGCACAAAACAAATGCACACGCACAACACACATATGAAAGTCATAGGCCACGCCTACAGGCTTCAACGCCGTTGTAAGGAAATCGCGCCCAGGGCGCCTCTAGTAGGGGGCGCGGGCGGGGGGCGTTCCGTGCTCTGTGATAAGTCCCAACCACATTATTCCACTAGTTTTCTTCTAGCTAGTACCGCGTCCAGTGTCCAGCCAGTCCTTATCCGTCCCCTTTCCACCTCCGCACCACGCGCACTGGGCAGAGATTGCATCCCTATACGCTGGACTTACCGCGGATGCGTACCAATCGGTTCTGCAGATCTTTCCTCCACAGAACTGGTAAACTCTAGTAACTCTGGTAAACTCTCTAGTAGTATATTATAGTTATATATTTTTCCTTATATTATATTTTACATTCCCACACTCAAGTCTTTTGCTACTACCTACTTATATCTCGCAACATACGACTCTCAAACATCCAAAGGTTGACTGAGAGAAATCCCTGTAAGGGATAAGTCCGCCTTTGCCCCTCATGTAAATTTCTTATTGTGTGTTTATGTTAAATGTTTTTTGGAGCAATAAAGTATTTCTATCTATCTATCTAACTCTGGAACGCTCTCCCTGCCCACATATTTCCCCCCAAGCACAGTCTCGGGTCCATCAAGAGAGGCGTGAATAGGCACCTGTCAGGCCGGCATGGCATTCGCAACCCCCGCGTGCGACCGAATGTCCGTGGGCGTCGTTAGACACCTTATGGGTGGCTGGACGCCAGAGGTCGCGCTTTCTATTAAAAAAATCGTTCGATATAATGAATTAGTACCTGGGTGACTGAGCTGCGTTCGGCGATCAACAGATGGCGTTACATAACATTTTGGAAAATACTATATTTTTTTGTGAAAACAAATTTTGTCATGGATTTTTTTATGTAATCCAGTATGAGTGGCTGAGTCGAAGGGGCCATAGCACATGCTCCGACCAGCCAATATCACCTCCGAGAAGGTAGGTGCCATACCAGAGACTTCCCTGGATTGCTAGCTATACTGGACTAGAGGAGAGCACAACCGAGGCTGCTATGCGCCCATCTTAAATCCGGTACGGTGGTGCCAACCCAGTCGGCTACAATTTGAGCCTACCCTACCATCAACTAAGCTGAAAAATAGTTTTTGATTTTTGAAGGTTTTTGATGTGACGATTTTTTTAAAATTTATAATTAAAATTTTAAACATATATTATAGTTGGTTAGTTAGTAAAGTATCTTTCCAAACATATCGTGATTAAACGGAACGCCGGCCGCAGTACTGCACGTACAAGCTCATCCCTACGGATTAGTTGGTAAGTAGTAAAAGTCCCGAACTCGGGAGTAACTTCAGTTTGATCTGTTTCTTACAGTTTTGTATACATCTCGATTAGAGTTGCGTACTAGTTCTATGCTGGTACGTGAGGCGGGGCATTAAAGACGTAGAATAGGTATTAGACAGTCAAGGCGCCTGTTTTTAGGTTTCCAGATCCAGTACGGAAGCCTATTACTAAGCCTACGCCGTCTGTCTGTCCGTCGGTCTGTCCGTCCGAGGGCTGTATCTCTTGAACTGTAATACGTAGCCCGTTCACAGAATATGTGTTATTATGGCGGATATAACAACAAATAATAAACAATAGAAAAAGTAAAAAATTAAGGGGGTCCCATACAAGAAACGTTGTTTTTTTCAATGTTTTTTTTTTGTGGTGCGGAAACCTCGTTGCGCGAGGCCGACTCGCACTTGGCGGTTTTTTTTAAGCTGTAACGATTGGCTACATCACCTACTACATCCGTGATATCAGCACATAACACCTTGGTGAACTAGGTGCCATGTCAGTGCTTCCCTTCGGTCGTGCCGGCTACACTAAACTAAACGGAAAACACGAACTATTTAAATACACAATACTACCGACCTTTGAATCAGTGCGATGGTACAACCCGGGCGGTTTAAGCCCTACCACCTAGTAAGTTAAGAAGTGAAGGAACCTACAGTTTTACGTGGACTCCGAACCACGGTCAGCCTCCAACGCTCTAACGGTCACCCACCCAAGTACTGACCGCACCCAGGTGTGCTTTTGATCACGACCGACAGTTGACCGACCGCAACACTGAGCTACCGACACTGACTAATAGCAAGAATTTAATCAGTTAACTCAGAAGTAAGAACGTTGTTTACGAAATGTTTTTAGATAGATAGATAGATAGAAAATTCTTTATTGCTCCAGTAAACATTAAACAGTAACAAATATATAAGAAAATTTACATAAGGTGCAAAGGCGGACTTATCCCTTACAGAGATTTCTTACAGTCAACCTGTAACAGTGTTTTTAATATGTGGTATTTTCTTTTCATAAAAGTACAAACGCGCAAGTACAAACTTGACAGCAAGGCAAAGTTAGCTCGGACGTCCAAAAGAGTCCGCGTGTTGTGATTGGCTTTTTCTGAATTTCTAAGCCCCGCGCGCACCTCCCGCAACAACCCCCCCGCGCCGCCGGCTGCGATTGGTTTACGCCGCATTCCTATGCACCCCACCCTCTCCCGCTGCTGCACTTACCTCGGCCTCCCCCCTCCTATTTTATTTTTGCGCTTAGTATAGTTGGCCAAAGCTTTTGCATTAGTCTGTCAAATGCCTGTTGGTCAATGCTTTTTCATTCGTCTGCCAAATGCATATTGGCCAATGCCATTGCATTAGTCTGTCAAATGCCTGTTGGCCAATGCTTTTTCATGAGTCTGCTAAATGCTTATTGGCCAAAGCTTTTGCATTAGTCTGTCAAATGCCTGTTGGTCAATGCTTTTGCATTAGTCTGTCAAATGCTTATTGGCCAAAGCTTTTGCATTAGACTGTTGGCCAGTGCTTTCGCATTAGTCTGTCAAATACCCGTTGGCTAATGCATTCGCATTAGCCTGTCGAATGCCTGTTGGTCAATACTTTATCATTAGTCTGTCAAATGCCTGTTGGTCAATGCTTTTGCATTAGTCTGCCAAATCCCTGTTGGCCAATGCTTTTGCGAAGGCGTTTGCCATTGGCGGTTTTTACTCGATTCATGTACTCAAAAACGACTCATCCGATTGGCATAACTTTCACTGACTTTACCACGAGCGGAGCCGCGCGCACATCTTGTATAAAATGTAATGTATTGGATGTAAGACTATGCCTTTTCTAGTAACATATCTACATGTGGCTAGATAACTTTGTGTGCGCGCCGAAATGAATAAAACACTTGGGAGAAATTCTTTTTTTTTTGTGCTCGAAATGGACACGTAAGGCTTTTTCTTTAGTAATTCGGTGTGAGAAAACTATATCTATATACCTTTAATATACTTATTAAGCCGATAATCGATAATCTTCGACTGAGTCAAAGGGTCAGGTTCTGACCTGCCGCAATCACCTCAGAGAAGGCAAATGCCATACCGCAAACTTCCCATTGGATTGGGTATACTGGACTAGAGGAGGACACAGCAGGGACTGCTATGCGGTCGTTTTGCATCCAATAAGGTGGTACCAATCCAGTCGACTACAATTTGAGCGTACCATCTAGTAAGGAGGCAAGAGAACGGACCTACAGTTTTATTCCGGTTCCGAACGGCGAAGCGGCAGGTGTAGGTGTGCAAGTAATTTTTTTCTGTCAGAAGACATTTAATATGTATTTTGAATATGGCCCTTTTGGCTGAAATAAAAAGAACAATAAAAAAATAAAAACAAAATTTCCCCAAGTACAGTCTCGGTTCCTTCAATAGAAGAGTGAATAGCTGTCCGGCCAGCATGGCATTCGCAACGCCCGCGTACGACCGAATGACCATGGGCGTCGTTAGACACCTTACGGGTAGTTCGAGGCCACATGTCGCGCTTTCTATAAAAAAAAAATCGGGTGGGTAATATAGATTGTAAATCTCTCAGAAGACTTCACCATTTCACCATAGGTCCACGCGTAGCAGACAGGGAGTGCATCCCTAAACTCCAGAGCTGCCTAAAGTGCGGACTAAGCGCTCCGTATTTCTTTTATCTTCCGCACTGCGAAACTTTGGAAGGAACTTCCTCCCGATGTTGTTTCCTTCAGTGTATGAGTTAGGATCTTTCAACAGAAGCGTAAAAAGGCATCTTTCACGCCACCGGCACGGCAGTCAAAGACCCCGTTCTAAACCGAATGCTTTTGAGCGTCGTCGGCTCAACAATCCATGCTGACGGCGCCAATTGTCTCGCGTATGAAATAAAAAAATAAAAAAATCGCGAAATTTTACCTTCTATGGGGGCCTTAAGAGCTCTGGTGTGCCACTAGGTATCTAAGCACACTCGTATCTTGCACCAGCGCACGTTCACTGGAGAGAGAACACACATTAGCGACCGTCACGTTCATTCCATAAACAAGAAGGGACGTGTGGATAGTGAGCTTGAAAACAAACGCTTAGGCGGGCCGTACACTTGTCGAGCCGGCCAAATAGAGTTCGAAAAATGCTTATGTATTTATGTTTATCGTAATAAATAGTACGGCAAAATGTAATAAATAGAACGGTAGAAAGTAATAAATAGAACGGTATAACGTAATAAACAGAACGGTACAAAGTAATAAATAGAACGGTACAATGTAAGAAATACGGTACAAGGTTATAAATAGAACGGTACAATGTAATAAATAGAACGGTACAAAGTAATAAATAGAACGGTACAAAGTAATAGATAGAACGGTAAAAGTAATAAATAGAACGGTACAAAGTAATAGATAGAACGGTAAAAGTAATAAATAGAACGGTACAAAGTAATAGATAGAACGGTACAAAGTAATAAATAGTACGGTACAAAGTAATAGATAGAACGGTACAAAATAATAGATTAGAATAGATAGAACTGTAACGTTCCAGATCCGGCTCGAAGGACCAGCTTGTAACGTTCCCAGATCCGGCTCGATGGCCAGACCAGCTTGTATTGGTTAAGCTCAGGTGATGTTGAATAAAAATCTTGCGTGGACTGTAATTTTTCTTGTATTTCAGATTTTCAGGAGTTCAGTGGATTTTCAGGACTACAGGAACATTTTTCAGTCTTCTAAGAATGAATCAGGAGTTGTTTGCTGGCTGTAGTTATTTTTCTGAAGTAATTTATTTGTACTGACAATTTTGTATGGGTGAGAGTCCCTTATCCTACCTCTTTTTATTCCCTTAAAGTGAGCCGTTTATTTCGTCGGCCGTTAGTGGCCGTTTGTTTTATGAAATTATTACATTTTAATTTATATCTCAATATTCTTTCTAGTTTCAGCCAACAGACAACCTCTTTTACACAGAAATACCAATTGCGATTAATATGGGAGATAGCCCAGGTTTTCAGCCTTTCAGGATTTACAGTTATCTGCTGAAAACTATGATTTCTATAAACTCAATGCATGGCGGAGCCTACATATCGTCCCCCCATCGCCCCAAAGGGGTTCCGGGCGCAGTGTTTTTATTTTCCTTAAGTGCTACCCTATGCCATGCACCGTTTCACATCGGTACCTTAAAGATAACTTAAATATTTCAGGCGTTACACACAAATTTACATGAAAATGATAAAACTGAGCAAATAAACTTATTCAGCGACACTGGCGCCGTCCCTGGTCAAACATTCGTACTATTTGACGCACGCTACGCCCTCTTGGCGACAGCCGCCAGTAACTATCCACAATAACGCTCGCAACGCGTATCGCCCGCACTCACTCGGTTTAATACTGTCCGAATGCTCAGTTTTCTGCGCATTTTCGCGCCTATATACACTTTTATTTTAAACATTCACACTTATAAATAATCAATGGATGACTCTGAATTTACAACAAAAATACAAAAATAAAATAATACACAATCTCACGGCACTTTTACCACAGAATAGAAAAGAGTACTCCGTACAGAAGCTGCTCTGTACAAACACTCACAAAGAAATAGCTACTCTGCGACGACGCGATAAAGTACAAATTGACTCGCACAGAGCTGCATGCCTAAACACGATAACTGCCTACATTTCGCTTCTCTTTCTGTCGTGTAACTCTATCTCGAAAGCGCGTCGTTCAGCGCGTCTAAGGGCTGTGTCTTTGTGCTGTCTTATTGTGAGGAATAAAATGAAGATGATACCTACCAACTTTTATCGTTCTAGCTACCAACGATACGATATTTAGGTACGGCAAATTCATGCGAACAAATTCATGCATGCGTTAGCGTCACAATTAGTTTCTCACATCGAAGCGTGCATTGCGTGCAACCTTCCAGTGATAGTTTTGTTTGATCAATAAATTTAATGATCAATGATCATCTACAATGCACCTATTATCCTTATACAAATTAGGCCATACATACCACGCTGTTCGGCGTCATCTAACTAATGTTATATTGGCAATATGATATTATTTTTAAATCTATGACCTCCTACTAATATGAATAAATAAATTACTAGAAATCAACTAGAAATAAATCAAAATGCTACTAAACAAAACACTTACCTTTCTTCGTCTCTCGACAATGAAAAAAAAGACAAGTTTTCATTTGTCTTTTGACTTTTGCACCCGTCCACTGCACAATAATTACGTGATTTCGACATTTTCTAAATTCGAAAGCGCCACGCGCCCGGTCTGGCTGGATAGCAGCAGCCCACTGTTAATTGTAGATTAGTCGGTACGCCAAGCGGTAGGCATTTAACTCGCGACCTTGAGCGAGTGACGTAGGCCTGCTTTTACCTACTCCTATCCACTTCATCTTATTTACTCTGACATTGGTATGTCAGTCACACTGTATTATACTGTACTGTACTGTAGTCAGCAGACTAATAAGACGCATACGGGTCTCTATTGGGACCCGTACATACACAAGTGGAGAAAAAGTAATTTTAGTTCTTAGGTTAAGACATTTAATATGTATTTTCAATATGGCTTTAGTTGGCTGAAATAAAGAGATAAATAAAAAATAAAAAATAAATATTAAAAAAATATTTAATTTACTATGTATTTACTAAACCGGTCTATTGTTCGTTGTATATTATGGTCACAATCACTCTGAGCAGCGTATGCATAAATAATTTAAAGAGTTCACGTTCATACTAAGTCACCATCACGCCGGGTTATTTACGGTTGTCCGTTACAAGAACAGTACAAAGTAATAAATAGTACGGTGTAAAGTAATAAATAGAACGGTACAAAGTAATAAATAGAACGGTACAAAGTAATAAATATAACGGTACAAAGTAATAAATAGTACGGTGTAAAGTAATAAATAGAACGGTACAATGTAAGAAATAGAACGGTACAAGGTTATAAATAGAACGGTACAATGTAATACATAAAACGGTACAAAGTAATAAATAGAACGGTACAAAGTAATAGATAGAACGGTACAAAGTTATAAATAGAACGGTACAAAGTAATATATAGAACGGTACAAAGTAATAAATAGAACGGTACAAAGTAATAAATAGAACGGTACAATGTAATAAACAGAACGGTACAAAGTAATAAATAGAACGGTACAAAGTAATAAATAGTACGGTGTAAAGTAATAAATAGAACGGTACAAAGTAATATATAGAACGGTACAAAGTAATAAATAGTACGGTGTAAAGTAATAAATAGAACGGTACAAAGTAATAAATAGAACGGCACAAAGTAATAAATAGAACGGTACAATGTGATAAATAGTACGGTGTCGAGTAATAAATAGAACGGTACAAAGTAATAAATAGAATGGTACAGAGTAATAAATAGAACGGTACAAAGTAATAAATAGAACGGTACAATATAATAAACAGAACGGTACAAAGTAATAAATAGAACGGTACAAAGTAATAAATAGTACGGTGTAAAGTAATAAATAGAACGGTACAAAGTAATATATAGAACGGTACAAAGTTATAAATAGAACGGCACGAAGTAATAAATAGAACGGTACTATTTAATAAATAGAACGGTACAAAGTAATAAATAGTACGCTACAAAGTAATAGATAGAACAGTACAAAGTAATAAATAGAACCGGAAAACGAAGAGTTAACCTTGTAACGTAGTTTGCAAATTGCGGATTATTTTAAAGTATTAAATTATTCCGCATGTGAGGAAGTGGATACAGTCTCATCTCATCTCACTATAATATTATAAACGCGAAAGTATGAATGTTTGTTTGTTTGTTTGTTCAACTATCACGCCTAAACGGTTAAACAGATTTGGATGAAATTTGGTAGGATGGTTGATAGATCAAGCACTGGATTAACACATAGGATTTTTATCCAGGAAAATGCATGGTTTCTGTAAGATATCTGTTATTGCATAGAAATGATTTAAGGGCCGATTTTTCATAGTAATTTCTGCCCACTAGCTTGCGACGCTGAATCCCGACAATCGGGGTAAGCAGAGTAATCGGTGTTGTCCTGCAAAAACTCTGGTAAATTACAGCACAACACCGACCACCACGTTTCGCAAAGTATTCGAACAAGATTCAATCGATCAAGCAGCAAGTAAGGCACGAAGACCCACCTGCTGCATGACTCGGTGGAAGTACCATGCCAAGGTGAGAGGTGGCGAGCCTGTCGCCCTTTAGCACGGCATCTTGTCCTTATCCCTTAGTCGCCTTTTACGACATGCATGGGGAGAGATGCAGTGGGGCTATTCTTTTCAAGTACCGGCTCCACACGGTACGGTGTGTCTAGTAATACATAATAAATAGGTAATATCTGTAGGGATTTTCACTGGTTTTTGCAAGTTTGCACTCAAAACATTTGTCATATTAATGATTTATTATTACATTATGGTGGGTGGAATTATTATTTTAGTTGTTACTCTTTGGAACTGGTAGGTATTACGTTTGCTACACTATTTCTCATGTTTAACTCAAAACTACAAAATTTCGGACTTGTTCACTTTGGAACCGAGTATTTTTTTTTTTTATGGATACTGACACGGTTGGCTACATCACCTACAACGTCCGTGATGTCAGCCCATAACACCGTGTGAACTAGGTGCCATGTCAGTGCTTCCCCCTTTGATCGTGCCGGCTACACTGAACTGGTCGGAAAACACAAACTATTTACATTGCCGTTTTGACCGACGTTTCATTCAGTGCGGTGGTACCAACCCGGGCGGGTTAAGGCGGTGACAAACGCCAAATACGCAAAACATGCAAAAAGTGCGACAAAGAAGGTCCAAAACTGACCAATTGACACACATTCAGAAAATTAAAAAAATACCAACCTATATTTTGGTTCCTTACCAACAAAGTGCATTGCTGGTTTTTTTAATAATGAGTAAAAGTAAGTAATAAACATAAAATTAAAAATATATAAAAAAAGCATGAATTTTTGAAAATCTGAGTATGTGTGTATTATTACAATTTTACAATACCACCGATTCAAAGGTCACAAAGCTCTGAGAAAACTCTATTCAATTTGTTTTATTATTTTATCCACGAAAGGAGATAAAAATAAAAAACAAAAAACGCCTACATGAAATTATTGACGTAATTCTTCAGTCGGAAGGGTAAAATTTTTGCCTTCGTCAATTTAGCAGGCACTTCAATACTAGATACAATTTTAGTTCCGGGCTCGCTTGCTCGCTCCTGCCCTGCTGCGCCCGCGTGTCGGTCGTCATTTCTGTCTTCTGTGTTTGGATCGAATGGAAAAAAGATAGGTAGGTTAGGTATATTTGTACCGTGTGGGATGGTAATTTAAAATAATAGCCCCACTGCATCTCTCCCCGTGCATGTCGTAAAAGGCGACTGAGGGATTTTTTTATGTAAACTGACACAGTTTGCTATATCACCTATAACATCCGTGATGTCAGCCCATAACACCGGGTGAACTTAGGTGCCATGTCAGTGCTTCCCTTTGGTCGTGCCGGCTACACTAAACTGGACGGAAAATACAAACTATTTCGGGATATGACTCCCTTCTTTTTTTCCGTCCAGTTCAGTGAAGCCGGTACGACCGAAGAAAAGCACTGACATAGCACCTACTTCACCAGTTGTTACGAGCTGACATCTCGGATGTTGTATTGTAGGTGATGATGTGACCGTGTCATTTTCCGTACCAGTATACAGTACGACCGTATCAGTAATATCTCTCTTCTGTGGTATCTATCAGTATACGCTCCGGTACGTAACTTGACGGGGCGTTATACGCATGGCTTTCGTTGGTATAACCACAGAATAACTAATAGGTACTGTGGTATAACGCTGTCTGCGCCTCCCGCGCCTCCACCGCGCCGCCTCCGCCGCCGCCTCCGCCGCCGCCGCCGCCGTGCCGCCTCCGCACCGCACGCTGCTACTGAGTTACCGCACCGCACCGCGCCCCACCGCACCGTGCCATGCTGCCGCCGCGCGCGCCGCGCGCGCCGGCCGGTACCTATGTTGCTATGATATTTGCCATACATACCTAAATGCCTATCTACCTATTACCTACCTACCTATTTTTATTTTAGTTTTCATCGATAGTCTATTTAGAGGTTTATAAAAAGTGGTAAGTACATGAACTAAAATAATTTGGAAGAAATTACAATAAAATGTTATTTAGGTAAAATAATAAAAAATAAAAAATTAGAATCACGCATCAGTTACATAAGCCACAATCATTTTAATAATTAAAATAATAAAAAAGCAAAAAAAAAAAAACATACGAAAGTGGGATTCGAACCCCGAACCATCAACTCTTTAGGCTGATAGCGACAAACTACGCTAAATGTGACTTGAACGTGGGAAGCGAAATTAGCAGTCGCATGGTACATTATGTAGAATTCCCGAATGCCGGTACCTATGTTGCTATGATATTTGCCATTCATAGGTACCTAAATGCCTATCTACCTATTACCTACCTACCTATTTTTATTTTAGTTTTCATCGATAGTCTATTTAGAGGTTTATTAAAAGTGGTAAGTACATGAACTAAAATAATTTGGAAGAAATTACAATAAAATGTTATTTAGGTAAAATAATAAAAAATAAAAAATTAGAATCACGCATCAGTTACATAAGCCACAATCATTTTAATAATTAAAATAATAAAAAAGCAAAAAAAAAAACATACGAAAGTGGGATTCGAACCCCGAACCATCAACTCTTTAGGCTGATAGCGACAAACTACGCTAAATGTGACTTGAACGTGCGAAGCGAAATTAGCAGTCGCATGGTACATTATGTAGAATTCCCGAATGCTCAAGGTCGTTGGCGTTTGTCACGGCCTTAAACCCTACCACCAAGTAAGATTAGGAGGGAAGGGACCTACAGTTTTTACGAGGAATCCGAACCTCGGTCAACCTCCAACGGTCAGCGGTCACCCATCCAAGTACTGACCGCACCCAGCGTTGCTTAACATTCAATAGCGACAGTTGACTGTCTGCACCACTGAGCTATCGAGGCTGACAATTTAACTCAAAACTACAAAAGTTCGGACTTGTTACACTTTGGAACCGAGTTTATACATAGTATATGTGTTATCCTAGTGTTCAACCTGCTACCTAACAATTTTTATTAAATTTTCCCATTTCCATCTGCACTCTGTAGCTCTCCATACTCATTGAATTCGGGAACGTGAAAAAGAATGCTCGACTTCGAAAATATGTTTGTTGAAAAAATCTAATTAAAATTGGTAGGTAGACAGATGAAACACTAGGATAACCACATGACTGAAGCGGCGGGTGGCCGAGTGGTTTGGGAATCGCCTTCTCATGCGAGAGGTCCGACGTTCGATTCCGGTCGGCGTGTACCAATGACTTTTTTATGACGAAAAAGTTTACGTGCATACCTACACCTGTTTGGTTCACCGTTCGGAACCGGTGTAAACCTGTAGGTCCCTTCCCTTGCCCCTTACTACGTGTTAAAATGAAATTGTAGCTTACTGGATTGATACCACCGTACTGGATGTAAGATGGCCGCATAGCAGCCTCGGTTGTATTCTCCTCTAGTCGAGTATATCCAGCAATCCAGGGAAGTCTGCGGTATGGGACTACCTTCTCGGAGGTGGTATTGGCTGATCGGAGCATGCGCTTTGGCCCCTCCGACTCAGCCACCCATAGCGGATTATATTAAAAAAAATACTATATACCGCGAACGAAGCCGAGGGTAAAAGCTAGTGTTTATATTTATAAACCTGACCTAACCTATTTCACCTTACCAATTCATTTGTTTGCATAATTTATTCTAAATTCGTCATAATTTAATTTAAGTATGTAAAATTCAAATTGCTTTACTTTACTTGTTATGAACATGACCAGATTTTCTGGTCTTAGATTTAATAAAATAAGGAAATTTGAATAAATATAGGAAATTGTTTAATTTAAAATAACTTGTATGATCAATCGCACGATTTCATTTCATATTAAAATATACCTTCCTTGTGGTTGGTTGGAGCTTTTATTGTAAACTTCTCGTCATTAAAGTCTAAGTAAAATTTTGATAATATATAAAGGAAGAGCTTAAATTACGATCATCATGAGTGCAATACGTCTCATATTAATTGCCAGCATATTTGTGTTGGGACGCGCAAGGGAAAGCGAAAAGGATGACGGATTTTTACAATTTTGTAAGTACACTTTCGTTTTTTTTTTATGTAAACCAGCATGGGTGCCTGTGCCGAGAGACCAATGGTGCAGTCGACAGAGCCAAAATCAACTCTCCTCGCGAAACCACGCTCAGTTAGGCGCCATGCCAGCGGATTTGCGGACTATTTCTAGGCTGTCGAGCCCGTTAATACGACGCTTGAAGACACCCAGGTTAAAGGATTCAGGAAATACACTCGCCGGAAGAAGAAGAGACGCCGGAAGAGTTCCACACTCTAGCGTTGCGACAAAGAAACGATTTAGAGAACCGATAGGTTCTCAAAAGCCCAATGTCAACAACAAAAGGGTGCTGAGTCTCTCTGCGACGAGTCATGCGGAGATATGAGTTATTTACTCTTTTTCGGTTTCCGAATATACCAGACGTTATATAACTTGGACCAGTGCAGTAGCCGATTTTAGGGTATCTTTGGTGGAGGGCGCGGGATGCGACGGCGGAGAGAGCGCCTGCAGATTGGTTGGCCAGTCGCCCGTCGCCCTCCGCACAGCGCGCGCGCGTCGTTCGCTCCCAAATACACTTCCGTACCTGCGTAAACTGGTCCAAGTTATATTATGCCGTCTGGTATACAATACGATACGAAACAAACATAATATTATTTATATTAATATTTATAGTAGCTTTTGCCAGCTGTTTTGCTTCGCTTATGTATGACTTATCCTAGAACCATCTTGAGAAGTGACAGTACAGTTTCCTCAAAACTTAAATGCGCATTCAACGAATTGTAGGTCATCCATCACACGTAGACCATAGGGCAGATAATTGCTTCACTGCACATACGCGAACCCAAGATACGAGCGACATTAAAGTCTACCCTATTTTCTACGAATTATGACCTAAAATTCGTTGACTGCGGAGGTACCGTATGAAAATCGATAAAGTGGTTCTCGAGTTATAAGGATATTAATATGACGTACGTTACACGGCCGGTCGCCGTTCGCCCGTACCTATTAGACTTCGCTTTATTTATTAGGAATACTAGCTTTTGCCCCCGTCTTCCCCTCTCGTGACTTTTTGCTCACAGCTCAGGCCGCCGATGACGTAGCGTTGTGATTTATAACCTCGAACCATCTTGAGAACTGACATAATGTAACAGTGAAAACCGTATGTAACACAAATGTCCGTTGTGTAAGGATTCCGTAAGCACTTCCAAACATTTCATATTTGAATGTAAAATACTGCTTGAGATAGGCAAATTGTCAGCCTCGATACCTCGATTGATTGTTAAGGCCGTGACAAACGCCAACGACCTTGAGCATTCGGGAATTCTACATAATGTACCATGCGACTGCTAATTTCGCTTCGCACGTTCAAGTCACATTTAGCGTAGTTTGTCGCTATCAGCCTAAAGAGTTGATGGTTCGGGGTTCGAATCCCACTTTCGTATGTTTTTTTTTTTTTGCTTTTTTATTATTTTTTTATTTTCACATTTTCATCTTACAATATTTATATTAATTCTTTATATATAATAAAAAATATTAAAAATATACAAAATTAATATAAACAGTAAAAAAACACACAATCATTTTAATTATTAAATGGCTTATGTAACTGATGCGTGATTCTAATTTTTTATTTTTTATTATTTTACCTAAATAACATTTTATTGTAATTTCTTCCAAATTATTTTAGTTCATGTACTTACCACTTTTTATAAACCTCTAAATAGACTATCGATGAAAACTAAAATAAAAATAGGTAGGTAGGTAATAGGTAGATAGGCATTTAGGTATGTATGGCAAATATCATAGCAACATAGGTACCGGCCGGCGCGCGCGGCGCGCGCGGCGGCAGCATGGCACGGTGCGGTGGGGTGCGGTGCGGTGCGGTAACTCAGTAGCAGCGTGCCACTCACGCATGCAAGCAAGCAATAACAAGCCGCTCCTCCGCGCCGCGCCGCCGCTCCTCCGCGCCGCGCCGCGCCGCCGCGTCGTCTCCGCTCCGCGCCACCACAGTGCCGCCGCCGCCGCCGCCCCCGCTCCGCAGCGCGCCGCTGTTGCTAGGCTACTTTTATTTAGGCACGGTTCTATAGTCCTTGCATCTCAAGCGCAGACAGCGTTATACCACAGTACCTATTAGTTATTCTGTGGTTATACCAACGAAAGCCATGCGTATAACGCCCCGTCAAGTTACGTACCGGAGCGTATACTGATAGATACCACAGAAGAGAGATATTACTGATACGGTCGTACTGTATACTGGTACGGAAAATGACACGGTGGCAACATCACCTACAATACAACATCCGAGATGTCAGCTCGTAACAACTGGTGAAGTAGGTGCTATGTCAGTGCTTTTCTTCGGTCGTACCGGCTTCACTGAACTGGACGGAAAAAAAGAAGGGAGTCATATCCCGAAATAGTTTGTATTTTCCGTCCAGTTTAGTGTAGCCGGCACGACCAAAGGGAAGCACTGACATGGCACCTAAGTTCACCCGGTGTTATGGGCTGACATCACGGATGTTATAGGTGATATAGCAAACTGTGTCAGTTTACATAAAAAAATCCCTCAGTCGCCTTTTACGACATGCACGGGGAGAGATGCAGTGGGGCTATTATTTTAAATTACCATCCCACACGGTACAAATATACCTAACCTACCTATGTTTTTTCCATTCGATCCAAACACAGAAGACAGAAATGACGACCGACACGCGGGCGCAGCAGGGCAGGAGCGAGCAAGCGAGCCCGGAACTAAAATTGTATCTAGTATTGAAGTGCCTGCTAAATTGACGAAGGCAAAAATTTTACCCTTCCGACTGAAGAATTACGTCAATAATTTCATGTAGGCGTTTTTTGTTTTTTATTTTTATCTCCTTTCGTGGATAAAATAATAAAAAAAATTTAATAGAGTTTTCTCAGAGCTTTGTGACCTTTGAATCGGTGGTATTGTAAAATTGTAATAATACACACATACTCAGATTTTCAAAAATTCATGCTTTTTTTATATATTTTTAATTTTATGTTTATTACTTACTTTTACTCATTATTAAAAAAACCAGCAATGCACTTTGTTGGTAAGGAACCAAAATATAGGTTGGTATTTTTTTAATTTTCTGAATGTGTGTCAATTGGTCAGTTTTGGACCTTCTTTGTCGCACTTTTTGCATGTTTTGCGTATTTGGCGTTTGTCACCGCCTTAAGCAACGCTGGGCCGGTCAGTACTTGGATGGGTGATCGATCGACCGTTGGAGGCTGACCGTGGTTCGGATTCCACGTAAAACTGTAGGTCCCTTCTCTTCTTACCTTACTAGGTAGTAGAGTTCAACCCGCCCGGGTTGGTACCACCGCACTGAATGAAACGTCGGTCGGAACGGCTATGTAAATAGTTTGTGTTTTCCATCCAGTTCAGTGAAGCCGGCACGACCGAGGAGAAGCACTGATATGGCACCTAGTTCACCTGGTGTTATGGGCTGAAATCACAGATGTTGTAGGCGATGTAGCCAACCGTGTCAGTTTTCATAAAAACAAATCTAACGTCATGATATTTAAAGTCCTCCAAACCATCAGAGAGACCGTCAGCCTCTCCAATGCGCAGACCAAGATGGGCCAAACTAATAGCGGCTTCCAGGAGGTCAACATTGTGAAACTAGGAGCCAATAAGCTGCCCAAAGATAAGGATGATGGACACACATGAGAAGCATTACAAAATGTCTGCAGAAATCTGCAGTACGTACCACAGGATACAGACCGGACATACTCATATTCACAAAATCCACAAAGCATGTACTACATGTTACTTACAGTTCCATGGAAAAGTAACATTCCGAAGGACCACAAATTCAAAGTATAAAAGTACAGCAACTTAGTAGATCGGATAGTGAGAAACGGATTCAAGACTGATCTCTTCGCTGTGGAAGTCGGAGCGAAGTCGCTCTACAGTCTCTTCAAGAATCTAGGCCTGCCAAGATCGACGCTATAAGCTCATATATGGAGAGATCTTCGAAAACGTCCATGAAAGCATCCTATATACTGAATATGGATAGGTCGAGAGCGGGACTGATGGTTCTCCGCGTCCTAGACATCGCAGACCAGCTGAAGAGGTCTTGTTGCGAGCCGAAACGTAACGCACGCTAGAAAACTACACAGAGTGGCCGCTCGCTAGTCCGGACCTCGATTGACACCCTCCTCTGCTGCCAATGGGCCCGGATATGTTCGGTGAAGCCTTAAGCTTATTTCAGCACCTTCCTAGTTCGGGTTAATAAAAAAAATATAAGGTTGTATAAAGATATAACTAAGTGTGTTCTAAGTGTGTTCTATTGCTTATTCCATGGGGAATGCTCGGAGGAGCTGTTTAACGCGATCCTGCCGTTCCCTTTCCACCTCCGCAAAAGGCGCACTGGGCAGGGATTGCATCACGCTGTGCGTACCAATCGGTTCTGCAGATCTTTGCTCCACAGAAATGGTAAACTCTGGAACGCTCTTCATGCCCACATATTTCCCTCCAAGTATAGTCCCGGGTCCTTCGAGAGAGGCGTGAACAGGCACCTGTTAGGCCGGCATGGCATTCGCCGATGACGTACGACCGAATGTCCATGGGCCGATGCCAATGGGCATTCGGTCATACGCGATTAGATTTAGATATATAAATGGATATTTATATATACAGATTTAGATATATAGGTAACTAACGATTTAGACACCTTTTGGGTGGCTCGGCGCCACATGTCGCGCTTTCTGTTAAAAATAATATATAAATATTTACAGGTCCAGGCTCCGATCAACCGATTGCAGTAGCCGATAGTTTCCTGAGAAAACAAGTCTTCTTTATAGTTCAAACTAACTACATAGACAGCACTTATAGGAAATCATACTACTACGGAAATGCTGTCGACGGAATTGGAAAAGACCCTCACATCGACTTCAAGGTAAGAAAGAACTCTCTCTGAGATCATCTGACAATCTACTTCTAGCAATACCAACACACTCGAGTTTGTTTTACACGGACTCATTTACAGTCAATGCGGCTCGCATGTGAGTGAAATCATTTGCCTGAACAGGTACGGCGCTCTTATTTGGAAAATATACCCTTACCCAGCGCTCCATAGTGCTGAGCTCGGGTATACATTCAAGGAGTAGCAAAGCAAGTTTGTCACTTGAAAATATACCCGAGCGCAGTACTTTTCTCGGGTATACTTTCAAGTAACGAAACTCCGTTTGGCTTCCTTTAATGTATACCCGATCGCAACACGATAAGTGGTATGAGTGATGTTTTGGTGGTTTAAAAAAAAATAACCAGGGTTAATATAAAGAAGATGCGTCGCGTAGCGACGCATCTTCTATATATTAACCCTAACCTAATGTTGAGGCGGCGCATGTCGTTTATATCGGGTCGTCGTATAAGTCGGGTATATTTTAAAGCATTGATGTATATTTAGAGATATGCCCATCCCATACATTACTCCCGAAAATATATGTTCTCGATGAGAACTGCATAAATTGCAGATTTCACGGACAGCCGCTTCATACGGCGTGTGCGGCGCGTGTTGAACGCACGCATGTCTGTATCGAGTCGGTGACGCGTGTGTGCAGCATGCCCGGTTGCTGTTATAAAGAGTGACAGTGACGAACGTTGTTGTTTGTTTCGCCTGAGCATGTTACGGCGTGTTAAGAAGCCATGCTGTCACGGATAGGATCGTGTGACGGTGCGGTGGTATCGCGTTCTCGTTCTCGCTTGCCTGCTGGTGATGGGAGTGGGCGGAAAGACGGCAAACGCGCCGCATGACGTCTTTCTCGCTCGTTCTTGTCATCTGTGGGCGGGTGGGGGCGAGCGCGCGATAGTATCGTCGTAGGGATCGTGTCACGTATCACTATACTGCGTGTGTGTGCACGCACACTTGTACCGACGACGTCTAGCACAGGTTGCATCGTACGACGTTCGATCTATAAAATAGATGTCGATGTTTTAAAGTGCCTGCGCGCGAAGTCCTGCATTTGAAAGTATACCCGACGCCAGCGCGATCAGTGACGTCACAAATGTTGGGTGAAGGTACATTTTAAAGGGCTTAATTATCAATTTCTGTGTTTGAAAATATACCCGATGCTAGCGCGGCCAGTGACGTCACGAGCGCTGGGTAGAGGTATATTTTCCAAATAAGCTACGGCGCTCCACTATTATAAAATATATGTTTAGAGAACGTATCCGCAACCTGTTTCTATCTGATTCTGATGGCGACGAGTAACATAATTTAATTTTACTTAATTACGTTCTTGTAACTTATATTCAGTTGGTTCTATATTATAACTTATATGTAATTTATACATAAATATAATATGTACGTACCTTCTAGTATTTATTTTATCTATGTTTAATGTTTACGTCCATTTATTTAATAGTTTTATACTTCACGCTTAACTTCTGAACTTGTTTCTGTTTCTCCACATCCCAGAGGTTATTTTGTAAAGAATGCTACTTTGCATTAAACTCACCTTTTGTTTGTGTTCCTTTTTTATGATGTACAATAATAAAGTATATTTGATTGATTGAAACAAATAGATTATTTCCCCTTCCACGCTGCTAACAATTATTATTAAGGTTCGTAAATTGGACTAGGTCTACACGCGACCCTAACATATCTATAAGGATACCAATATGGTTTTTTTAGGAGCAAGGAAGCTAGGTACCTAAAGATTATGCGTAGGCCGCCTAAGCATTTTCTTAATCAAATAAGTGGTGTTATAAATAAAAAAACAAAATCAGTTATTGGACAAAAAAAAATACTTCTTGAATATTCAAGACTGGTTAATAAAAATATGGATCGTTATTATAAGTTCATGTTAAATTAAGAGTGATAATTATAATACCTCTCAAACTAGTCGGATATTATTATTGAATTTATATTATAATCTAACTGGTTATCTACATACATACATACATACATATCACACACGCTGAATCCCGATAATCGGGGTAAGCAGAGTAATCGGTGTTGTGCTGCAAGAACTCTGGTCAATTACAGCACAACACCGACCACCACGTTTCGCAAAGTATTCGAACAAGATTAAATGGATCAAGCAGCAAGTAAGGCACGAAGACCCACCTGCTGCATGACTCGGTGGAAGTACCGTGCCAAGGTGAGAGGTGGCGAGCCTGTCGCCCTTTAGCACGGCATCTTGTCCTTATCCCTTAGTCGCCTTTTACGACATGCATGGGGAGAGATGCGGTGGGGATATTCTTTTTAAGTACCGGCCCCACACGGTACTGGTTATCTATTTTTTGGAAACACACGGTTTGCTACATCCGTGATGTCAGCCCATGACACCTTGGTGAACTAGGTGCCATGTCAGTGCTTCCCTTCGGTCGTGCCGACCGATATTAATTTATATTCAGCACTTACAGAATAATGTAATAATAATGTACTGATCTATATACTAATTGACTTCGAAATTGTGAATATAAGGTGCTTTGTTATTTATGTAAAAAATTTCGTGAGGGTTACGTACGCACTCAAATAAACACTTTACGTAAGAAAAAAACATCTGTAAAAACCAATTATAGTGACCTTGTGACTTACTTACAACAAACAGCTGTTCTGCGTTTGAACATAGTACGGTCATATGCCGTACAATACAAGTTACCTACTGTTACACACAGGTTAATGTTTAGGCAGCAAACATATTTTGTTAAATTTCTCGAAAAGTAATGCTAAAATCATTAATTTTTTTTTTGCGTAACGTCTTTATTTGAGTGTCTATGTAACCCTTCCGAAATTTTTGACATAAATAACGCAGCATCTTATATTATACAGGTGCTGTAAACGTCAAGAATTTCATAGTTTCTCTCCAAACCAAACCACAACCAAACTGAAGGATAATGCCAAAATGCAGGCCCCCATCCATACGGGATTATACTATTACTAAGTCTGCGCTGTCAGTCCATCTGTCTGTCCGTCCGCTCACAAAAAATTCAAACTCATAAAAAAAATTATGTTAAAAATTAAGGGGGGTCCCCATACAAGAGGAAAGTTCCCCAAAGTCTTTTGTTTGCTCAATCGTAAATACGGTTGTACATATGTCAAATGAAAAAATAAGCCTCAAACTTGGTATGATGAAAGTGAGTGAAAACTCTAAAGTAAAACAACGACTAATAAAAACCGGCTAATCACGTGACCGTACGGAACCACAGACCAAAAAAGTCCCCGATCGTTGTTCTGTGGCACGGGACCCTCGGTGCGCGAGTCAGACTTGCACTTATAGTGTTCCGTATCCGGTACGGGACCCTATTACTAAGCCTACGCCGTCTGTCTGTCTGTTCCGCCTGTCCGACCGCGACCGAGGGCTGTATCTCTTGAACCGTAATAGGTAGCCCGTTGAAATTTTCACAGAATACGTGTGAAAATTTATATGGCCGATATAACAACAAATAATAAAAATAGGAAAAAGTAAAAAGTTCACGGGGGTTCTCATACAAGAAACCAAAAAGTTTATGCGCGCTATCTACCGAAAAGAGTATGAAGCATTTTATCTATGTAATCATGAATTTTAACTAATATGAAGCATTTTATAAAACACGCAATAGCTATGGCGTGAGTGGCGCTAGCCATGACATGGCGATACGGAACCCTCGGTGCGCGAGTTCGACTCGCACTTGGCCGGTTTTTATTAATTGTCATAATGTTTTTCATGCATGCTCGTCCGCTCAAGGTACTCTCGTTCAATTGAATGAAATATGTTTTTTTTATGGAAACTGACACGGTTGGCTACATCACCTACAACATCCGTGATGTCAGCCCATAACACCGCGTGAACTTGGTGCCACGTCAGTGCTTCCCTTCGGTCGTGCCGTCGTACACTGAACTGGACGGAAAACACGAACAATCTACATAGCCATTTCGACCGACTTTTCATTCAGTGCGGTGGTACCAACCCGGGCGGGTTAAACGGGCGGGTTTACAAGGCGGTACTGGTGTAGGTATGCACGTAACATACGTTCTACGTACTCTCGTTCAATTGCATGAAACGTGTCGCAGAACAAGAAGACGGTGGTCTACTTGGATGGCTACCTGGACAGCACGGGCAGTCCTCTCGCCAGGGTGGCAGTCAGCAGCTTCCCAGCCAGCCGTTACAACACCATCTCCGTCGACAGCCTCATGCTGTCTGGATTTATATTCCCCATGTGAGGTGGCTTTATTATTTTTTAGGGGTTTAGGGTTCCGTACCTCAAAGGAGGAAAGTCCGTCTGGCCGGCCGGCTGGCTGGCTGGCTGTCTGTCGGTCTGTCAGGACCCTTTTTCTCAGGAACAGGTGGACGTATCAAGTTGAAATTAATATCAAATACTAAGGTCTACGTTTCCTCGGATGTTTTATTTTTTTGAATTTTTTTTTTATTATTGCAGCTGACACGGTTGGATAAATCACCTACAACGTCCGCGATGTCAGCCCAAAACACCGGATGAACTAGGTGCCATGTCAGTGCTTCCCCCTTTGATCGTGCCGGCTACACTGAACTGGTCGGAAAACACAAACTATTTACATAGCCGTTTCGACCGACGTTTCATTCAGTGCGGTGGTACCAACCCGGGCGGGTTAAACCCTACCACCAAGTAAGATTAGGAGGAACCCTTCCCTCCTAATCTTACTTGGTGGTAGGGTTTAACCTACAGTTTTACGTGGAATCCGAACCACGGTCAGCCTCCAACGGTCAGCGGTCACCCATCCAAGTACTGACGGAGGTGTAGAAATTGTAAGCTTGTAAGTGAACGCACAAACAAGATACGGCCATTTATATAACATATTTTGCTACTGGCAAATCAAAGCAAGACCCATTGAGTACTTCCCGTTAACCTAGAATCATGAAATTTGGTAAGAATCAAAGTCTTACAGTACATGTAAAGGAAAAATACAACATAAGGTATATTTATACTGTACTATATTCCGATACCTGATAATATTTATAACATTCATTTTATCAGCCTCGATAGCTCCCCTTTCCACCTCCGTACAACGCGCACTGGGCAGGGATTGCATCCCTATACGCTGGACTTACCGCGGATGCGTACAAATCGGTTTTGCAAATCCTTTCTCCACAGAACGGGCAAACTCTGGAACGCTCTACCTGCCCACATATTTCCCCCCAAGTATAGTCTCGGGTCCTTCAAGAGAGGCGTGAATGGGCACCTGTCAGGCCGGCATGGCATTCGCAGCCCCCGCCTGCGTCGGAATGTCCATGGGCGTCGCTAGACACCTTATGGGTGACTCGGCGCCACATGTCGCGCTTAGTATAAAAAAAAAAAAAAAAAAAGCTCAGTGGTACAGACAGTCAACTGTCGCTATTGAATGTTAAGCAACGCTGGGTGCGGTCAGTACTTGGATGGGTGACCGCTGACCGTTGGAGGCTGATCGAGGTTCGGATTCCTCGTAAAACTGTAGGTCCCTTCCCTCCTAATCTTACTAGGTGGTAGGGTTTAACCCGCCCGGGTTGATACCACCGCATTGAATGAAACGTCGGTCGAAACGGCTATGTAAATAGTTTGTGTTTTACGACCATTTCAGTGTAGCCGGCACGATCAAAGGGAAGCACTGATATGGCACCTAGTTCACCCGATGTTATGGGCTGACATCACGGACCTTGTAGGTGATGTAGCCAACCGAGTCAGTTTCCATAAAAAAATAATTCTCCTTTCGTTGCAGAACCGCGAGAAATATTCGGCAAATAGGTAACATCACAGCGCAAGTCCTCATGGGTCTCGGGAAGTACGGCCTCCGATCTGAGGACATCGAGCTGTTCGGGTACAGTATGGGCGGAATGTCGGCCGCCTTCACCGCGAAACGTTACCTCAGAATCACGGGTCAGAAGGTCAGCAGGATAACCGCGCTGGATGCAGCGGGACCTTGTTTTAGGTTTGTGTGTTTTATGCGACAGGGGAGGCCTTTTATTATGCGCTTAGTATAAAAAAAAAAAGTGAGTGAGTACAGTACAGTGAGTAGACAACATTGATGAGTAAGAGAGATAAGTGAGTAGACAACATTAGTGAGTATAAAAGATTAGTGAGTAGACAATATTATAGTGAGTACATAATATTAGTGAGTATGCAACATTTGTGAGTATACAATATTAGTGAGTATACAAATTAGTGAGTATACAATATTAGTGAGCATACACTATTAGTGAGTAGACAATATTAGTGAGTATACAATATTTGCGAGTACATAATATTAGTGAGTATACAATATTTGTGAGTATACAACATTAGTGAGTATACAATATTTGTGAGTATACAACATTTGTGAGTATACAATATTAGTGAGTATACAAATTAGTGAGTATACAATATTTGTGAGTATACAACATTTGTGAGTATAGAATATTAGTGAGTATACAAATTAGTGAGTATACAATATTAGTGAGTATACAAATTATTGAGTATACAATATTAGTGTGCATACAGTATTAGTGAGTATATAATATTAGTGAGTATAAAAGATTAGTGAGTACACAATATTAGTTAGTATACAACATTTGTGAATATAAAATATTAGTGAGTATACAATATTAGTGATCACTGATCATACACTATTAGTGAGTAGACAATATTAGTGAGTATACAATATTAGTGAGGATACAAATTAGTGAGTATAAGATATTAGTGAGCATACACTATTAGTGAGTATAAAATATTAGTGAGTACATAATATTAGTGAGTTTTTTTTATGGAAACTGACACGGTTATCTACATGAACTACTACATACGTGATGTCAGCCAATAACACCGGGTGAGCGAGGTGCCATATCAGTGCTTCCCTTTATTTTAAGTCGGCTACACTGAACTGGACGGAAGACACGAACTATTTACATAGCCGTTCCGACCGACGTTTCATTCAGTGCGCTGGTACCAACCCGGCCGGGATAAACCCTAACACCTAGTAAGGTAAGAACGGAAGGGACCTAGAGTTTTACATGGAATCCGAACCACGGTCCACCCCATCCAAGTACTGACCGCGCTCAGGGTAGCTTTACAACAGTCGACCGACCGCACCACTGAGCTACCGAGGCTAACAGAGATGGTATGTTGTATCTCCTATCGACAATCACATTCACAAATAAATTCATTTTTCCGCAGAAACAATGGTCCGGAACACACGCTTAGCCGGGACGACGCGCACTTCGTCCAAGTCATCCACAGCACTAGTCTCGGCTTCGGCATCGCGAGAGCTCTCGGCCACGTCGACTTCTATATCAACGGCGGCGATTACCAGCTCCTTATGGACCCCTATCAGCCATGGTGCGAGGATGTCTGCGGACATCTTCTGGCAATCGCTCATTTCGTATCGGCGCTGAAGAACCCCGACAGATTCGTCGGCGTGAAATGCTCGAGCGTTCGGTAGGCGAGAGAGCACAGATGCTATGAAAATGTACCGCACGAGACAAATGTGATGGGGCCCAAGGCCGATCCGAGCAAGATGGGAATATTCTACGTGCCAACGAGGCCGAACGCACCGTTCTATCCGGTGCGGGACATCTTGAAGACGAGACAGACACCTTTAATTTACAACGATGCGATGAGCAGTACGGACAATTTCGTTCTGTCACACAAATCGATGCAGATGTTGACGATAAGAGAAATTATCTTCAATACGGTCGTCGGGTGAATACCTACAGTGCCAAATGTTGCATTCAACGATACACTGTCGATATCCCCCCAACTTAGAACAAAATCGTTCGTGTAAATCCGTTATTTACAGGGTGTTTTTTAATGTAATCCGTTATGGGTGGCTGAGTCGGAGGGGCCAAAGCGCATGCTCCGACCAGCCAATATCATCTCCGAGAAAGTAGGTGCCATACCTGAGACTTCCCTGGATTGCTGGCTATACTGGACTAGACGAGAACACAACCGAGGCTGCTATGCGGCCATGTTACATCCAGTACGGTGGTACCAACACATTCGGCTACAATTTGAGCCTATCACCTAGTAAGGGGCAAGGGAAGTAACCTACAGTTTTACACCGGTTCCGAACAGGGAAGCAGCACGTAAATTTCTTCGTCAGAAAAAACTCATTGGTACACGACGACCGGATTCGAACCTCGGACCTCTTGCACTAGAAGCCGATGCCCAAACCACTCGGCCACCCGTCAACCAACACGGGTTGCCAACATGTACCTTTCCTCCAATGTACAGTCTGGTTCAAACATAATGTGAAGCCGTTCTAAAGGGCGAAAGGCTAGCCATCTCTCGCCTTGCCACGGTCCTTCCACCGAGTCATGTAGCAGGTGGGTCTTCTTGCCTTACTTGCTGCTTGATAGGTTATCTTGTCCGAATAATTTACTAAACATGGTGGTCGGTGTTGTGCTGTAATTTACTACAGTACCTGCAGCACAACTCCGATTACTCTACTTACCCCGATTGTCGGGATACAGCTTGTGGTATAGATAGATTAAATATTAAGGTAAACTCCCATAGAGAAAGTCGGCGGAAATCATTGGTTCCGTACCGCTGAAGGGCGGGGGGGGGGGGGGGGGGGGGGGGGGGCTGGAGGAACATTTGAGAGGCGTATGTCCAGCAGTGGAACGCACACGATGACTGACTGACTTTTATATGAAACGCTGTGAATGTTTAAGGTGACTTGAGGCTGAGTCTGACTCGAATTTCAAGAAGTTATATTACTTACATATTACCCACCAATATTACTCACATGTCATGTCATGTAATATTATTGTAAGAGTTTAGAAGGGGCTAGGTATCAAGAGGTTGTAAGTTGTCAAACCTATACGTTACTTAGGTTACTTCCCACAGAACTTCGTTTAGTGTGGGAAGTGACATATAAATATTTGTAAACCATTTTTTATATAATAAATAAATTGAAATAAAAAAAAAAAATGCCTGACAAGGTTCAGTTTTAATATAAATGTAAAACTTCATCTATCAGCGCAGATCGATAGCTTTTTGAAAACACAATTTGATTAACTTCGCTCTATAGAAAAAAAATCATGAACATGCCTCTGAATTTAGTTATAAAAACTTATTTAAGGCAACAACGTGATCAAATCAAGGCTTTGGAAAAAATATGTTTTATTTGTTGAATCTAAATCTAAACCAGTAGCTTTTTACTTTTTTGTTTCGATCAGTAGTTTTGGAATAAAAAAATAAAAACATCATTTTCGCTTTGATTGATTTTGTTGCATAATACAGGTTGACAGGGTAAGTGTTAAAAATAATATAACGAACGAAAGCACAATAATTAATAAATTAAACTGACTTATCCTTTATATTTCATCACTTTTGTAGCAAAAAAGGATTATTTTTGTAATAAATTAAATGAAAGAGCGAATTAATTATGTGTTTCAGTGGAAAGCGGAAAATGTAAAATGTAATAAAATGGATTCGTCTGCAGCCGACTGCCGACCCCTCCGCGCCCTGATAAGAAACTAACAAAGGACTTTTGCTGTTAACGGTTAACCCGGATATTCTGATACTTCATTCACATTTTTTTATAGTTTTGAAGTTTATCGAGACCAAATCAAACAATGCCTCATATTTTCAAAGTGAGGGACAAACGAACACATTACTATTAATATTTTACATACATTTTTTTTTTATGGAAACTGACACGGTTGGCTACATCACCTACACCGTCCATGATGTCAGCCCATAACACCGGGTGAACTAGGTGCCATGTCAGTGCTTCCCCCTTTTGATCGTGCCGGCTACACTGAACTGGTCGGAAAACACAAACTATTTACATAGCCGTTTTTGACCGACGTTCCATTCAGTGCGGTGGTACCAACCGGGCGGGTTAAACCCTACCACCAAGTAAGATTAGGAGGGAAGGGACCTACAGTTTTACGAGGAATCCGAACCTCGGTCAGCCTCCAACGGTCAGCGGTCACCCATCCAAGTACTGACCGCACCCAGCGTTGCTTAACATTCAATAGCGACAGTTGACTGTCTGCACCACTGAGCTATCGAGGCTGACAAACTATATAATACATACATACTATATAAGGTCTTTGATTAGTAGGTAACGATACGCTAAGGGGTGTATGTATATTAGATACTGACTCTAGCGGCGCCGGCGGGTGGCCGAGTGGTTTGGGCATCGGCTTCTCATGCGAGAGGTCCGAGGTTCGAATCCGGTCGGCGTGTAACAATGAGTTTTTTCTGAGGAAAAAAATTTACGTGCATACCTACACCTGCTGCTTCACCGTTCGGAACCGATGTAAAACTGTAGGTCCCTTCCCTTGCCCCTTACTTAGCCCCCTTGTGGTAGGCTCAAATTGTAGCCGACTGGGTTGGTACCACCGTACTGGATGTAAGATGGCCGCATAGCAGCCTCGGTTGTGTTCTCCTTTAGTCCATATAGCCAGCAATCCAGGGAAGTCTCCGGTATGGCACCTATCTTCTCGGAGGTGATCTTGGCTGGTCGGAGCATGCGCTTTGGCCCCTCCGACTCAGTCAACCATACTGGATCACATAAAAAAAAACAAAAAAAAATCATATTTTTTTATATTTTTGAAATTTAGATATCAAGACGAGATCAAACAAAGCGTCATATTTTCAAAGGGAGGGACAAACGAACACACATACATACATACTATATGAGCTACCAAAATCTTAAACCTACTGTTGGCTACATCAACTACCAAATCTGTGATGTCAACCCATAACACCTTGGTGAACTAGGTGTCATATCAGTGCTTCCCAACGGCCGTGCCGACTACACTGAATTGGACGGAAAACACGAACTATTTAAATAACCGTTTCAACCGACCTGTTATTCATTGCAGTGGTATCAACCTGGGCGGGTTAAACCCTACCACCTAGTAGTATAAGGAGGGATTCATAGTCGCCTTTTACGAGATATACGGGGAGAGATTTTTATTTTTTATTTTTTTTATTGAAACTGACACGGTTGGCTACATCACCTACAACATCCGTGATGTCAGCCCATAACACCGGGTGAACTTGGTGCCACGTCAGTGCTTCCCTTCGGTCGTGCCGGCTACACTGAACTGGACGGAAAACACAAACTATTTACATAGCCGTTTCGACCGTCCTTTCATTCAGTGCGGTGGTACCAACCGGGCGGGTAAACCCCTACCACCTAGTAATATAAGAAGGGAGTCATATCCCTTAGTCGCCTTTTACGACATGCACGGGGAGAGATGCAGTAGGGGCTATTCTTATAAAGTGCCGGCCCCACACGGTACAGACAGGTACTACAGGTAATACGGGGAGGGGCCCTAGAAACAGAATACTTGCGCGAGCGAGTTATTCGCAAGACTTTAGCTCCACCGCCCTGGAAGGACGAGAAATTCGGCTACGATAGATAATACTCGTATTTTCACATTCCGTAGCTATCATTTTTAACCCCCCCCCCCCCCCCCCCCCCCCCCCCCCCCCCCCCCCCCCACCCCCAACACCACCCCCCCCCCCCCCCCCCCCCCCCCCCCACAACTCACAACACTAACACAATTTGACAGGTAGTGAGCCCATTATGGTGGAAATGCAATCCCAGAGAGAGAGAGAGAGAGAGAGATAGAAAGATAGATGGATAGAAAGAGAGATGGATAGAAAGATAGATGGATAGAAAGATAGATGGATAGAAAGATAGATGGATAGAAAGAGAGATGGATAGAAAGAGAGAGAGATAGAAAGAGAGGTAAAGAGAGAGAGAAAGAGTGAGAGAGAGAGATAGAGTAAGAGAAAGAGAAAGATTGAGAGAGAGTGAGATAGAGAAAAAGAGTGAGAGTGAGAGTGAGAGTGAGAGTGAGAGTGAGAGTGAGAGTGAGAGTGAGAGGAGAGTGAGAGTGAGAGTGAGAGTGAGAGTGAGAGTGAGAGTGAGAGTGAGAGTGAGAGTGAGAGTGAGAGTGAGAGTGAGAGAGAGAGAGAGAGAGAGAGGAGAGAGAGAGAGAGAGAGAGAGAGAGAGAGAGAGAGAGAGAGAGAGAGAGAGAGAGAGAGAGAGAGAGAGAGAGGCGCGTGTTCCGTCATCGCGCTGTTGGCGCGTTTGAACATGGCGCGTGCGGCAACCGCGTTAAGTCGGTACATTCCTGAACATTTGGCGCGCGTTCCGTCATCGCGGTGTTGGCGCGCTCGAACACGGGGCGCTTGGGGCAACCGCGTTAAGTCGGTACATTCCTGAACATTTAGCGCGCGTTCCGTGATCGGCTGGCGCGCTCGAACATGGCGCTTGCGATAGCCGCGCAAAGTCTGTACGCGCCTTAAGAAGTGTCGAAAATGGAATAGTGACAGCTTGCACTGATTGAGGCCCTAAAAATGAGGGATCTTCGGCAAACTTGCTCCCTAACAGCTGGACCCCACCTCGTAGGGTGACCATGCACGATTTAATAGATCTGGGACATAGGTTTAAAATTTAATATTTGGGAGCGGAGGAAAAGTGCGACAGAGACGATGCTCTACAAACGGATCTATCTCCAAAGCTCGACACGCATTATTTACCGCCGCGTACTGTCATTGGCGCAATCAGCAGATACCATGGGTTAGCTCTTGCTGACCTATTTTCTATTGCGTTTTGCTATATTAGGCACAAATGTCAGACCGGCATGGCATTCGCAACCCCTGCGTGCGGCCGCATGTCCGAGGGCGTCGTTAGACACTTTATGTGAGGCTCGGAGCCACACGTCGCGCTTTCTATAAGAAAACCTATTATCGCAAAAGTAACTATAGCCACGGCTCTGTCTCACTACAGTCATATGAATGATCAATAAACAAATAAACAACAATCAAATTAAACCAGTCTGAATCAGAATATCAAACAAACCAAAAAAATTACCTAAACGTTTTCGAGATACATAAAAACCGTCACAAGTCCCAAGAAAGATAAACTTCTGGCGACCCCACCGCTGTCTAACAAGGGTATCTACGATCATTAGGAAGGCCGTCCACGTGCCAGGCGGACGTGCCCGCTCGTGTGGAGAGCGGCCTTTATTTTTTAGTAAATAGGCCGAATGTTTTTATGGATGATCACCTTAATGGGACTTGACTTGGATGGAGGCGACGTATCGGCTTGACTCGGGGGCTCAATTCACTAGTGGAAAGATATATTTATAATACTATATATTATATTACTAGCTGTGCCCACGACTACGTCCGCGTGGACTCGATATTTCTCAGCCTTTTATGAAAGGCAACGTGACTCTGTCTGTCCGTTCGCTAGTATGATTCAATTGTTTTGGTGTTTGTTAATTGGGCAGATTGTAGACTTGATTCGATAATGACCTACATAATTGAAGCCGCAACCAATGGTAATTTATAATCTACAATAACGCTTCTCTGTAAACTATATTAGAAGTGGAATTTCCAGCGATGTGTGCGTGTATATAAATTATTTTAATTACTAATACGGGAAAGAGCCACGTATTATAGCTGACCGTGCGAAAAGCAACTCAAACTTAGATCTAAGCTTGCTACCGAACCAATGACAGTGACCAATCAGAAAGTCACAGCACAGCCTCAGGTTGTAGCCTTCTCTTAATAATCCTTACATTACGTATAGTCTGTAACTCGTTGAAGGGACAGGTTGGAGCAACTCCACTTTGGAAGTCCTCCTCCTCAGCGAGATTGCAGGTTGCTTCTCTACGATCTTATGATTCAGCGAACAACTGACACAGACTCAGCAACCTCCCACTGTGATACCTGGACTCTCAGAAGCCCAAGAAGCCCACAGAAGCCTTCATCTTCAGTCTCAGCAGCCCACAGAAGCCTTCATCTTCACTTCTTCAGCCTCGCAGCCACAGAAACCTTTATCATTAGTCTCCGCAGCCCACAGAAGCCTTAGTCTTCAGTCTCAGCAGTTCACAGAAGCCTACATCTTCAGCCCCGCAGCTCACAGAAGCCTTTATCTTCAGTCTCCGCAGCCCACAGAAGCCTTATCGCCAGTTTCCGTAGCCCACAGAAGCCTAAGGCACGACCACGTCCACTTCAGAGTTCAGCAGACCTCGTGGCCCCACATAAGCCGCTAAGATAAAAAATATTTTTTTTATGGAAACTGACACGGTTGGCTGCATCACCTGCAAAATCCGTGATATCAGCCCATAACACCGGGTGAGCTAGGTGCCATGTCAGTGCTTCCCTTCATTTCATGTCAGCTACACTGAACTGGACGGAAAACACGAACTATTAACATAGCCGTTTCGACGGACGTTTCATTCAGTGCGGTGGGACCGCGACACGCTCGACCGTACTCGACTGTCGATTTACCCGACAGTGAATGGACCTCCTCGTTTACGAGAAACATCAATCGGGTGAAGGCGATTTTTGGTAGCGCTGAGGTTTAATGCGAAAAGGAAAAAAAAAAGGTCAAGAGTTAAACTCTTTGATCCCGAGTATCTGTGGACACTAGTATTTTGTCATCGCATCGCGTGCGTAGACCAAAGACCGTAGCAAACTATATTAGACGCGGTACTCAGACTCTGCGATTGCTCCGCCAAATGGAATATGAACTTATAGAGAGCGTTTCAACTAAAACTTCCCTTCGCCGCCCGTTATGTTGGCTCCATTGTCTATCTGTCAAAACAGCGTTGAGGGTTGCTATGTGTACAGATTTACCCGTAATTATCAGTATTTACCGTACCTATTTATTATACGGTAAATACCGATTAAATTATTAGGTAATATAACCTTCACAATCTGGCAACACGAGTTTAAGCACCGACAGTGACATTGACAGTGGAGCCAACAAAACGGCGAAGGGAACTTTTAGTTGAAACGCTCTCTAAAGAACTAGCTCTAGCCCGCGACTTCGTCCGCGTGGATTAAAAAAAAAGAACAGAATTCGAATTTCAAGTTTTTATGTGACGTTGATAGGCTTTTGTTTTTCTTGTCTTTTATATTCTCTCTCTCCCGTCCATACCATACTTTATTTGATACTGCTGAGCCCTAAGCCTATTTAGCGTGATGGTATATAGCCTATATGTTATTCTGAGGTATAAGCTATGATACTGTAAAGTCTCATCAAAATCCGTTCAGTAGTTTTTGGGTGAAAGAGGAACAAAGACCCATACATACATACATCCTCACAAACTTTCCCGTTTATAATATTAGTAGTAGTAGGAAAAGGAAATATGGACCTAAGTTAATGAACGTCATCAACGTTTTTTTTTATGGAAACTGACACGGTTGGCTACATCACCTACTGCATCCGTGATGTCAGCCCATAACACCTTGGTGAACTAGGTGCCATTTCAGGTGTTTCTCTTCGGTCGCGCCGGCTACACTGAACTGGACGGAAAACACGAACTATTTACATAGTCGTTTCGACCGGAGTTTCATTCAGTGCATTCCGGGCGGGATGAACCCTACCACCTGTAAGGTAAGAAGGGAAGGGACCTACAGTTTAACGTGCAATCCGAGCCGCGGCCAGCCTCCAACGGTCGAGCGGTCACCCATCCGAGTACTGACCGCGCTCAGGTGTGTCTAACAACAGTCGACCGACCGCACCACTGAGCTACCGTGGCTGATTCAGCTCTTAGGTTCATCTTGTATGAAGAAGTGCACCTACGTGTAATTTAAAATATGAATTAATTTTAATTTCATTGTTATTTGTATAGTTCTCGTGGCGCTTACTTTTTTTTTTTTTTTTTTTATGTAATCCGGTATGGATGGCTGAGTCGGAGGGGCCAAGCGCATGCTCCGACCAGCCAATTTCACCTCCGAGAAGGTAGGTGCCATACCGGAGACTTCCCTGGATTGCTGGCTATACTGGACTAGAGTAGAACACAACCGAGGTTGCTATGCGGCCATCTTACATCCAGTACGGTGGTACCAACCCAGTCGGCTACAATTTGAGCCTACCACCTAGTAAGGGGCAAGGGAATTACTAGGTGGTAGGCTCAAATGGTAGCCGACTGGGTTCGTACCACCGTACTGGACGTAAGATGGCCGCATAGCAGCCTCGGTTGTGTTCTCCTCTAGTCCAGTATGGCCAGCAATCCAGGGAAGTCTCCGGTATGGCACCTACCTTCTCGGAGGTGATATTGGCTGATCGGGGCATGCGCTTCGGCCCGTCCGACTCAGCCAACACCGGATTACATAAAAAAAAGTTACATAATTTGGCATTTTGGCATTTTTTTTTTATTTCAGCGAAACTGAAAAAAAATCTCGCACCAGAAATAGAGAAATAGTAGAATGCCAATCTTCTCTAGCAGAAATATTGACATTAGTAATCAAAGTCGGCGGCGGCGGCGGCCTTCGATGCGACTGTCTGCTCCCGTCGAAACGGAGCAAGGCCGTGATGCTACGAGTACGGGGAAGAACATAGAATATTGAGCGCTCGCTCTCAGGAATGCGCTTATGAGTAACTAGCTTTTATTGCGCGCGGTTTCGCTCGCGGTAGATTCGGTTTAATAGCAAATTCGATTTAAATGCATAAGATAATATGTATGTATGTATATATTCTTAATTGAACACCAATTTAATACAAAATAGGCGCAATAGGTGAGCTTAATGCCGTGAGGCATTCTATTCTAACCAACCTTTGGGATGTGGGAGAAGTATATGCAGGCGAGTAATAAACGATCGCTTCTCATATACTCTCTCTTCCTCCCCCCTTCCTGCCCCTCCCTCTCACGCCTCGTCCCTTCCTGCCCCCTCCCCTCCGTTCTCTTCTCACCTAACTACCCGGCACTATTTTTCGACGCTAAATTCCGTTCAGACTATACTATCGATTAGTATCAATAGGTCAATTCGGCTCTGACGATTACACCTTTGGTCCGTCGGCACAGCCACCCATGATTGTTTTCGTAAAAGGAGAATCTCACATAATTATAAAGATATTAAAAGTTTTTGCCGTCCAGTGGGGTAATACCGCAAGTGTTCTAGGAAGAGGTGCCCATTCACGCCTCTCTTCAAGTACCCGAGACTGTACTTGGGGGGAAATATGTGGGCAGGGAGAGCGTTCCATAGTTTACCGGCTCTGTGGATGAATGATCTGCACAATCGATTGGTACGCATCCGCGGTAAGTCCAGCGTATATGCGTGATGCAATCCCTGCCCAGTGCGCGTTGTACGAAGGTGGAAAGGGGACGACGAAATGGCGTTAAACAGCTCCTCCGAGCCCTCCCCGTGGAATAAGCGATAGAACACACTTAGGGCGCCGACATCCCTCCGAAGTTGCAGTGATTCTAGATGGCGGGAAACATCGGGATCATCCACTAGTCGCACGGCTCGATTATAAGATCGATTATAAGGTTTACTAGCTGTGCCCGCGGCTCCGCCCGCTCTCATATTTCACTTCACTGCTAACCTCATAAGCTATTTAGCGTGATAGTAAGTAGCCTATAGTTGATGGGAAGAATCAAGCTATCCGTAGAATTTTGTTTTATTAAAATCGGTTCAGTGGTTCTCGAGTTATAAGCGGACAGACAGACACTCAGACAGACAGAAAGCAGACGTTGGATTTTATTATAGGTACAAGCTGTGCCCGCGGCTCCGCCCGCTCTCATATTTCACTTCACTGCTAACCTCATAAGCCATTTAGCGTGATAGTAAGTAGCCTATAGTTGATGGGAAGAATCAAGCTATCCGTAGATTTTTGTTTTATTAAAATCGGTTCAGTGGTTCTCGAGTTATAAGCGGACAGACAGACACTCAGACAGAAAGCAGACGTTGGATTTTATTATAGGTAAGGATAAGGAAGTCCGTAGAATTTTGTTTTATTAAAATCGGTTCAGTGGTTCTCGAGTTATAAGCGGACAGACAGACACTCAGACAGACAGAAAGCAGGCGTTGGATTTTATTATAGGTAAGGATAAGGGTAAGCTCATTCACCACTTCTGGCATAGCACACGCGGTTCATGTTCTGTGTAGACAGAGCAACAAACAGGCGCGGTCGACAGGTAGACATATATTCGGGCACAGAGCCAAGACCTCTCCGGCGCGCCCGGTGCACACGGCGCGAAACTTTATGTCTCTTTAGTCTTAACTTTGTTGGACGTCGCGGGGACTTTGTTTGTTTTCTTGTTTGTTTATTTGTGAACGAAAGGCGTTGAGGCGTTTTCTAGTTTTAGGGTTCCGTGTCGAATTGGTATCAAAAGGGATAAGGACATGAGGGCCACGGTATAGCCACCTCTCACCTTGGCGCGGCCCTTCCACCGAGTCATGCAGGTGGGTCTTCGTGCCTTACTTGCTGCCTGATAGTTATCTTGTCCGAATACTTTGCTAAATGTGGCCGTGGTGGTCAGTGTTGTGCTGTAATTTATAAGATTCCTTGCAGCACAACACCGATTACTCTGCTCAATCCGATTGTATGTCTAATTGGTAATAGAAGAAAATTTAAATTTCAAGATATGTTTTATTTCGCATGTCAAATTTCTCTCGCACGCCCGATGCACGCAGCGCGAATATGTCTGTTTTGTTAAGGTCCTGTAGGTTCCTACGAGAGGAACAGGAAACAGATTGAACTGCCGTACAAATAATCTCTAGTATGCACCAATGGAGATGAATGAACTCGGTTTCTAATGCGAGACAGAAGACAGCGCTTAATTTTCCTGAATTTGTTTCCAAAATTAAATGTTTTTTTATTGAAAAAGTACTCGATAAAGTATATAATACATTAAAATTTATTTTCAATGATAGCAAAAACTATGATATTCTCACTCAAAAGTCTGAGATCTTGGAAGTGATTTTTTTTCTAAAGCTGTTTTTGCTATCTTTTCCTGTGTTCATAGGCTATTTTTCCTCCAACTCTTTTGCTACTACACCTACCTACATTTCACTATATTAATCGAATCTCAAACATCCAAAGGTTGGCTGTAAGAAATATCTGTAAGGGACCAGTTCGCCTTTGCATCTTATCTTAATTTTCTAATGTATTTATTACTATTGAATGTTTTTGGAGCAATAAGCATTTTCTATCCATCTATCTATCTATTTTTGAAAGTTATGTTCGATAAATAATTCATAATCTATCCTGCTCAATCCGCTGTATTTTTAATGCTTCTCGCTTCTCGTTTTTCCGATTCGACTTCAACTTTCGCGATGAAATATTGAACAATTAAGGTTTCAATTTTAAAAATATAGCGATTCGCGGCGCCTTAACATTGCACGACGTCGTGGAATGACTTAGTTTGCCTTCTTGTTTATTAAGTTTGTGAACTCAGTTAGTGAACGCGTTAGGTTAGGAAACTTGTCTGAGTAGTTACCAGTTGGTCACCAGATTTTAATTTTTGCTCGTTGTGTTTTTTCTTTGAATTAATACCTACCTAGTTTCAGGGGCCGCGCTCGAATGAAAACTTGAGTTTTGCTAACCTAAAAGATGTTTGACGTCTGGTACGACTGTGCGATATTTTAAAATTGCACAGTGCTACTTTTTTTATGGATACTGCCACGGTTGGCTACATTACCTGCAACATCCGTGATGTCAGCCCATAACACTTCATTTATTTAATTTCATTTGACAGATGCTTTCGGTTGCACTCCAGCGCCTCTGGACTCGATCCATCATCGAGCCGCGGGATTAGTGGTCACCGAGATGTACCGATCGGGGTTCTAGATCGCGGTACACCTCGGGGTCACCGAGGTGTACCGCGATCTAGAACCACTGCAACTCCGTTGGTATGTCGGCTCCCTAAGTTTGTTATATCGCTTATTTCATGGGGAGTACTCAGAGGAGCTGTTTAACGCGATCCCGCCGTCCCCTTTCCACCTCCGCACCACTCGCACTGGGCAGGAACTGCATGCAACTACACGCTTGACTTACCGCGGATGCCAAGGACCAATCGGTTTTGCAGATCCTTCCTCCTATCGGTAAACTCTGGAACTCGCTCTGGAACACTCTTCCTGCCCACATATTTCCCCCCAAGTTCAGTCTCGGCTCCTTCAAGAGGGGATTGAATAGGCCCCTGTCACAACCTGCATCTCAATCGCAACCCCCTCATGCGACGAATGTCCATGGCCGTCGTTAGACACCTTGCCGCATGTCATACTTTCAATAAAAAAAACCGGCCAAGTGCGAGTCGAACTCGCGCACCGAGGGTTCCGTACCGCCATGTCATGGTCAGCGCCACTCACGCCATAGATGGCGTGAGTGGCGCTGAACTTATGAAATGCTTCATATTAGTTAAAATGCTTCATACTCTTTTCGGTAGATGGCGTGCAAACACTTTTTAGTTTCTTGTATGGAGACCTCCGGGAATTTTTTACGTTTTCTTATTCTTCTCATTTGTTGTTATATCGGCCATAATATCACATTTTTGTGAAAATTTCAACGGGCTACCTATTACGGTTCAAGAGATACAGCCCTCGGACAGACAGACGGACTGACAGACGGCGTAGGCTTAGTAATAGGGTCCCTTACGACCAATACAGAACCCGAAAAAAGAAAAGAAATTCATGCCATTTAAATAGTAAGAAAGATTTGCCCGTGTAAACGCATCCTTACGTAGAGCAACTTTCTCGAGGGAGTCTATTTCTCGCAAGTGTAGGAGGAATTCTTCTGTGTCTGTTTTAGGGCTGAAAAGGATTTTCTCCCTAAAATACCGGGAAACAATGGAGGGATCGAAAATAATTGTCAATCAGTTTCCTAACGAGCATATTTGTTTATATTGCGTATACATACATACACATACATACCACGCACTATATCCCGACAATCAGGGTAAGCAGAGTAATCGGTATTGTGCTGCAAGTACATATACGTACATATACGCTGTACAGTGTGGGGCCGATAATTTAAAAGAATAGCCCCACTGCATCTCTCCCCGTGTATGTCGTAAAAGAGGACTAAGGAATATGACTCCCTTCTTATATTACTAGGTGGGAGGGTTTAACCCGCCCGGGTTGATACCACCGCACTGAATGAAAGGTCGGTCGAAACGGCTATGTAAATAGTTTGTGTCCAGTTCGGTGTAGCCGGCACGACCGAAGGGAAGCACTGACGTGGCACCAAGTTCACCTGGTGTTATGGGCTGACATCATGGATGTTGTAGGTAATGTAGCAAACCGTGTCAGTTTACATAAAAAAAAACTTTGTCAGCCTACAAGGGATACAGTGTGTGGTACGTTACGTATGTATGTACATATAAGAAGTATAAGGAAAAATTATTAGATCTCCTACCAAGTGTATAAAATTGTACTGACAAAGTCCAGTCGGTCTCAACACCTCAGAGCTGACGCACAGTAGATTTAAAAAACCCAAAAGCTTATTCACTTCTAACAAATCGCATTAGACTCTAACGCTGATAGGATACATAGGGTTTGAAATCCTATTACACCTTTATGTTGATGCAGAGTAGGGTCGGTTGTATAGGTACCTAGATAAATCCATTTCGTATCCAATAAACCCTTCTTGATCCCAACACCTTCATTGAATTTTAAATAGCGCGGTTTCAGAACCAAAGCCTGTTCGGCGGTAGCAAATTCTATTACATTGTGGTACTGAGATGTGGAGGGTTCTAAGTGTGAATGGTATTTGTTTATCAAATAAACGCTTACGCGCGGTCAAACAATTAGATTTCGAAGTGAGGTTAGAAATTTAAATAATTTTATGAGGCGATTTTTAGCTTACACGGTGTTTTGAAAAACGGCGATTGAATTTTTTCCTTAACGCACGTTACACTCCAGACACTTGGCGCTATCAATATAATCATCATAATCTTTATCATCATCATCATATCATATCATCATCATCATACTAATAATAAATCTGTAAGGGATGGCATGGAGTAAGTTACTTTGTTTTATGAGATACTACGTTTGTAGACTCCATGTATGATACTAAAACTAAATTGAGGATTTTTAGAAATATTTTTTGTATGTATGTATGTATTTTCCTCCATAACTCTTAAACCGATCATCCGAATTCGATGAAACTTAGTACAAGCACATTTTACTATATAGGCCACAGGATACGATAAATAAAATTCAGTTCCAGTTACGCTAAGATGTGGCTCTCATCTAGTATTATTATAAGATCGGTGAAATTATAGTTTTGATAGTAAAATATATAAACCTTTGTATTATTGTGAGTCAAAGCAAAAATTCACAATCTTACTAGTTCATTTTAGAATCATTATAATTTTACTCGACTACCTTAGAAAGATTGTAATATGCGATGATTTCTTAATTTTACTGCTTCAACGCTTAGATGTTCAGTAAAATTACAATTTTACTAACTCTCGATCGACCAATAAGCGCACGCTATTTTGTCTTCATACAAAATTTTACTAGCCATGTTTAGTATCTACGCAATCAATCAGTAAAAATTGTGACTATTGCAATTTACAATCTTTCTAAGATAGTTCAGTAAAATTATAATTATGCTAAAAGAAACCAATATGATTGTGAATGTTTGCTTTGAATCACACACAATAATAGGAAGGATTCGATATATATTCACAATAATACGATATGTATCAACAATTTCTGACAAAGGCTCTGTTCACCTGATTTTATTTATATTTTTACGTTTACTTTTGATTTTATGTGGTCAGAATAATTATCAAGCCTATATAATAATTATAGTTATTCTAGCTCTCAAACTGTATCTTACTTAACACTGTAAGCGGTGTCTATTGTGTAGCTAGTCACAATGTATTGTAATCGAAGACGTTAAAAAAAGAACCCTGCGAAGTTTCTTGCCGGCTCTTCTTTGTGGGTGTAATCGAACCGGATTGTAAAAACTGAACAGGACAAATTCAAGCGTAGTGTACTACGATACGAATGATGAATAAAGAATATGATTTTACTAGCAAAATTATTATTATTTTAATGTTCTTATACTACTGCGACATATTGCATACGGCTGAGACGAACAGTAATTTGTGAAAGCGCGAAATGGGGAAATTACGGATTTGTCTCAAATCATTTATGAGATTGAACACAATGATGTCCCCCCTGTATGAGGAAAAGTAGAGCCATCGAGGAGGAAGTTTACTAATCAATCAGGCTATTCGTTCCTTTTAACTAATTCAGCCTCGGTAGCTCAGTGGTGCGGTCGGCCGACTGTTGCTGAGCAACCCTGAGCGCGGTCAGTACTTGAATATGTGACCACTCGACCGTTGGAGCCTGACCGTGGTTCGAATTCCAAAACTGTAGGTCCCTTCTCTTCTTACCTTACTAGGTGGTGTGCTTATTAGGGTGTGTCTCGCTGTGTGTCTGTGGCATCGTAGCTCCCAAACGGATGGGCCGATTTGGATGCGGTTTTTTTTTATGGAAACTGACACGTTAGGCTACATCACCTACAACATCCGTGATGTCAGCCCATAACACCGGGTGAACTAGGTGCCATGTCAGTGCTTCCCTTCATTTCATGTCGGCTACACTGAGCTGGACAAAAAACAAGAACTATTTACATAGCCGTTTCTACCGATGTTTCATTCAGTGCGGTGGTACCAACCCGGCCGGTGCGCTGGTACCTACCACCTAGTAAGGTAAGAAGGGAAGGGACCTACAGTTTAACTCGGAATCCGAACCACGGTCAGCCTCCAACGGTCAAGCGGTCACCCATCCAAGTACTGACCGCGCCCAGCTGTGCTCAACAACAGTCGACCGACCGCTGAGCTACCGAGGCTGACAAATAATATAAGTAAGGTTTCACGCTTTCATCCAATTTTCCTTTCATTCATTTTTCCATTCACCCTTAAACCGCTTAGGTAACCCCACAGTCAAGAAAAACGTATGAAAAATAAAAAATAAACCTCTAGTTGTTTTCATAAAGACGAAAGGGATAAGCCATTGCAGGTCGAGTGTGTACCACCGGAGGTCACGTCCGCCGCACGTGTTTTCACGTGACTCCCGTCGACCTCGGCAACCTTAGCCTCTTAAGGGGCATATACAACGTGGCCCAAAACTCAACGTCAAGCGGGAACCAGGGAGTAGGCCTGTTTATGAGTGACCAGCGAAAAATAAGAAAAAAAAATCGGAGTCATTTGTTTTTTTGTGATATGAGCATTTTTTGAAAAAAAGTCATTTTTGAAAAGCGCAGCCAATTTCACCGCCGAGGAGGTGCCAGTCCGGCTTGGAGGTTGACTAATGTCGCTGTGGAAAGGATATTAACCCGCTATTTGAAGATCCGTAGATTGTAGGAGTGGGGAAAGATATTCCCCGGGAGCCCGTTCCACAACTTTGCAGTGCGGCACAAGAACGATTTAGAGAATCGTGCAGTTCGAAGAACTCTTCTGTCCACTACAAAGGGATGTTCCGCGAGAGTATGGCGGGTTTGGCGAAGGCGAACAGAAGGGAGGAGGAGGGATAAGGGAAGCAATTTCGTCAGAGCAGCGGCCATAGTAGTACCGATAAAACAGGCTCTTGACTTTGCTCGCCCTTTTTGCCTTTATTCTTTATTCGCCTTTTACGACATGTACGGGGAGAGACATAGTGGGCCATTATTTTCAAGTACCGGGCCACACAGGTACGAGTTTTTTGTCAAAATACGCTTGTTTTTAGGGTTCCGTATGCGTCGTACGGGACCTATTATTAAGCCTACGCCGCGCCGTCTGTCTGTCTGTCTGTCTGTCCGTCTGTCTGCCCGAGGGCTGTAGATATCTCTTGGACCGTAATAGGTAGCCCGTTGAAATTTCCATAGAAATGTGTAATTATGGCCGACATAACAACAAATAATAAAAATAAGAAAAAGAAAAAACAAACAAGTCACGGGGGTCCTCATACAAGAAACTAAAAAGTGTATGCGCGCCATCTACCGAAAACAGTATGAAGAATTTGAACTAGTTATGAATTTTAACTATAAATTTAATTATGAATTTTTTTTCATATTATTTATTTTATCTATCTATCTATCTACTGATTATACATTCCCCTTAAGAGACGGCGCGGCGGAGCTCTTCAATTTCTTTCTTGACGTAGTACGTGACTAAAAAAAGGTTTGAGACATCTGACACCGAGCGTATATGAAAATAGGAATTAATCCAACAGAAAGCTGCAAACGTCGCTGTAGTGCCTTTTTTATTTTTTATAAAAAACCAAAGAGTTTGTATTAAGTCGCTGCGCTCCTTTTTTATTTTTTAGGAGCGCAGCGACGTAATACATCTCTTTGATGGATGTGTGGTGAGTTGTTCTTACTTTTTTTTTTTTTTATGTAATCCGGTATGGGTGGCTGAGTTGGAGGGGCCAAAGCGCATGCTCCGACCAGCCAATATCACCTCCGAGAAGGTAGGTGCCATACCGGAGACTTCCCTGGATTGCTGGCTATACTGGACTAGAGGAGAACACAACCGAGGTTGCTATGCGGCCATCTTACATCCACTACGGTGGTACCAACCCAGTCGGCTACAAATTGAGCCTACCACCTAGTAAGGGGCAAGGGAAGGGACCTACAGTTTTACACCGGTTCCGAACGGTGAAGCAGCAGGTGTAGGTATGCACGTAAATTTTTTCGTTAGAAAAAACTCATTGGTACACGCCGTCGGGATTCGAACCGCGGACCTCTCGCATGAGAAGCCGATGCCCAAACCACTCGGCCACCCGCCGGCGCCGCTAGAGTCAGTATCTAATATACATACACCCCTTAGCGTATCGTTACCTACTAATCAAAGACCTTATATAGTATGTATGTATTATATAGTTTGTCAGCCTCGATAGCTCAGTGGTGCAGACAGTCAACTGTCGCTATTGAATGTTAAGCAACGCTGGGTGCTTACTTACAGAGGTACAAGTACACATAATGTCGACAACCCACCTATAGTACAGCCATCAATGGCCAGTTTAGGTGGGAATGATTATTATCTGCCTGACTAAAACAAATTACAACTTTGTTATGTTAAAGATAAGTGAAATTTGATTGTAAATAATTGTAATGTTTTAGAAATTAATAATAAACTTTTTTACTTTTTACTTTTTTACTTTTTTTACTGATAAAAACCAAATTCAGATTTAGGTCCACTTGCACCAAAACAAATTTAATATATAAACCAGTTTAACTCGTTAAGCTAGCACCCGTTGACTGTGGGAACCGCGTTTAAATCCATAACTCGCTACTTAACTTTAAACTCGTGTTGGTGCAAGTGGGCCTTAGTTATTTATTTCACTCTTTTTTATGGAAACTGACACGATTGGCTACATGACCTAGAACATCCGAGATGTCATAACATAACACCGGGTGAACTAGGTGCCATGTCAGTGCTTCCCTTGATTTCATGTCGGCTTCACTGAACTGGACGGAAAACACGAACTATTTACATGGCCGTTTCGACTAACGACGTTTCGTTCAGCACGGTGGTACCAAACCGGGCGGGATAAACCCTAACACCTAGTAAGGTAAGAAGGGAATGGACCTACATTTTTACGTGGAATCCGAACCACGGTCAGCCTCCAACGGTCGAGCGGTCTCTCATCCAACCACTGAGCTATCGAGGCTGACAAAACATAAGCATATTCAGTAGGTTTCGTCATTTTTTTTTTTTTTCTTATCCCGTTCAGCAGTGCAATCCAGTATGGGTGGCTGTGCCGAGGGATTAGAGGTACCCGACAGCGAAATTCACCTAACCTCGTGAAACCAGCAGATTACGAACTACATACATCCACACATACTCGTACATAGCGTCACGCCTGTTTCCCGGTGGGGTAGGCAGAGACAACGGATCTCCACGTGCCACGATCTCTGGATTTGCAGGACACTTCAAAGTCGTCTTTGGGCAGGACACACCTCTGCCGCCTCATCCACTCTCATAATGTTCTTCATGCGTGCTGGTCGGTTACGGGTACTACGCACTTGACCCTTTTTGAGCACATGCCCGATCTGGTCCAGGTACGTGCGTCTAGGACGACCCTTCCCGACTCTTCCACTCACATTCGATCCATATTTTTTTTGAAGTGAAAACTTCTTTAGCGGCCCTTGGCACTTTTTTAGGTGGGTAAAAAATGTTAAACTCGCCTCAGATCGTCAGATCTCGAAAAGCGTCAGATTTATTTTTATTATTTAAAACCTTTTATTGTAACCTTAAGACATTGCATTAACGGTTTAGTTACGAGTGGCTCGGGATCAATTCTGTTCGTCTCTCAGTGACAGTGTAAAGCCGAAAGCGAATCAAGGGAATCCGATATTCGTTTGGTCGTTTATGTGATTTCGTGGCTCAATGGTAAGAGTGTAGGATTTGTATTTTTTGATCATGGGTGCGAATCCCTCAAAAAAATTTTTGTTTTTTTTTTCTTTTCTTTTCTTTTTTAGGCAATGTTACGGTGTTTAAATTTTTTTAGGGTGTTTAGTTATTTTATAACCACCTAAGAATTATTTTCGGAAATACAAAAACTTTTCACTTCTGCCGGCACTCCCGGAGTGCAACTGGGGCTTTTTTTTCGTTAGCCTCCTATCATCCATTCTTCCAACATGACCGAACCACCATCGCATAATGAAACATTTTAAAATGCCGTATTTATTCTCATGGCGTCAATCAACCGTTTCTCGAGTGTTGCCATAAACGGGGCGCTTTAACTGGAAAGAAAATGTAATTTTAATGTTCGAACTTAAATGTAGATATTTATTATTCACCCGCGAAATGAATAAATCTTTGTAAATTCAGAATAATGCGGGGCACGTTCCGGGGGGTCCGTACGAAATCCCTAAATATTATAAAATTCAACTTCTGCCGTATGTCTGTGTGTATGTGCGCATATAACTCAAGAACGGCCCAACTGGTTTCTTTTGCAGTGTTTGCCTATTTAATACCACAGAACTCCGCCGGGTTATACAGGGTGTTGCGAGTACATTAAATTTAGGAAATGATTATTGGGATCAAGAGTAACAAAAAAGTAAAATAACTTTTTTCTGAATTCCCTTTAAATAGAAAGTTACAGTTTTCATACAAACTAATTGATTATTTTAGTGTAATGAAAATGATCGAATGACAACAGAGCGGCGCGGGTGAGACGTGAGCGCCTCAGACGGAAGTTTTGGCGGGAGGGGCGGGAGTTAGCTTTGTGAGTAGAGGACTGGAGGTGGACACTAGACGAAAACATACATTTCAAAAATTCATATCTCAAAATGACACTTTAGAGAAAACTTTATTTGCTTTTTTGTCTAGGAAAAACATGAGGATTGCGCTGGCGAAATTAATGTACTCGCCGTTTTAACACCCTGTATATAGGTTATATACCATCACGCCATTATTCTTATTGCGTGAAAGAGGAAATAAACTACATTGCATTGTTGTTCTGTTTTCTTTTGTTCTGATCCGTTTCATTCCTTTCCGTTCCGTTTCGTTAAATTCCATTCTATTTCATTCTATCTATATCTCTTCTCCATCTTTCTTTTTCTTTTCTCTATCTCCATCTCTACTTCTTATAAAAGGGAACGTCTGTATGTTTCAAGTAAAATCCGGAACCACTGAACAGATTTTGATGCGGTTTACACCAGTGTAAAGAGTAGTTCTTGAGGATCACTATAGACCTCGCCTAGAACGATAAAAAAGGTACGGACGCCGGACTGTCAAATGCTTGTATGAGAACTAGCGTCGCCGAGTTGCAAGGAGCGGAGTGTACTTGCCGATGATAAGATATTCCACTATTGTGAACACTAAACTTGGCTGTAGTGTGTTTTTACAGCGAACGCAGCCGATGACAGACTGACGGGCCAGCGCGCGACTCTCCAATGAAACAAGAATGCTTTTACTTATATCGTGTTGCGCTGGCGAGGATAGGGTTCGGGGTCCATACCTTTTTTATCGTTCTAGGGCCTCGCTATAGGCTGTATACTATCGAGCTAAATAGCAATAGGGCTGAGCAGTATCAAAGAAAGTATATTATAGTATGAAATGAATTTAGTGTCGAATGGTAGCGCCTGATGGACAGGGGGGAGCAGGACGGAGGGGAGGGGTAGGAGGGGAGGTGGCGAGAGAGAGAAAGAGAAGGAGGGAGAGGAAGGGAAGGGGAGAGAGAGAGAGAGAGAGAGAGAGAGAGAGAGAGAGAGAGAGAGAGAGAGAGAGAGAGAGAGAGAGAGAGAGAGAGAGAGAGAGAGAGAGAGAGAGAGAGAGAGAGAGAGAGAGAGAGAGAGAGAGAGAGAGAGAGAGAGAGAGAGAGAGAGAGAGAGAGATAATATAAGAGAAGCGATCGTTTATTATCTATCACATTTGCGTTTAAATCTGATTTTTTTTATGTAACAAATGGATTTGTTGTAACCGAGTCCACCGCGAGCAAAGCCGCGGGTAAAAGCTAGTTTTATTATATTCTATACTATTAATTTAGTCCCTTGCCATGGCTAGACCCAAGACAGTTTCAATTGTAAATTTGGTAAACTAAAATGTGACGAACTCAAGTGTACAGATGGTACCTAAGATGGATATGAATAAATGAAATATGAGCTGAGCAGTGGGGGAGAATACCAATTCGAACGCGAGCGGGAGCCGCGAACAACAGAGCTAGTTAATTAATTAAACAAATTACAATGTATTGTTTTACTAGCTGTACCCGCAGCTCCGCAGCAAATTGGACTTAAAAGCAAACATGATAATAAACTATAGCTCGCTAATAAACATTTATTCAAATACTACAACAAATTGACTTGCAAATATTAAACTCAAAATTTGTCAAACCTTCATGAGGTTAGCTAAATAATCTACTACACCCGTGATCTTGTTCCGCCCGGAACTACTTAGGTGCCATGTCAGTGAATCCCCTTGGTCGAGACAGCTTACACGCTGACTGGCGTATAGTAAGGGAATCGGTCCACCGTTTCACACGAAATTCAAACAATGAATACAATTGGGTACTTGAAAAGAAAATACCATTTAACTCGTATGGACGCTTACACGCTGACTGACTGACGCATAGTAAGAGAATGGGCCTCCTGTTTCACACGAAATCCGAACAATGAATCAACTTGTGTTCTTTAAAGCTCACTATTTGCTATATACCATCAAGCCAAATAGCCTTACGACTGAGCAGTATCAAAGAATGTATACTATGCCCACATATTTCCCCCCAAGTATAGTCTCGGGTCCTTCAAGAGAGGCGTGAATGGGCACCTGTCCAGGGCATGGCATTCGTAGCCCCCGCATGCGACCGAATGTCCAAAGGCGTCGCTAGACACCTTATGGGTGGCTCGGCGCCACATGTCGCGCTTATTATAAAAAAAAAACTATGGACGGGAGAGAGTGAGATATAAGAGAAACGATAGTTTATTATCATATTTGCATTTACATCGGTTTTGCCATTTTTTTTTTTTTTATTTTTTTTTTTTTTATGGAAACTTGACACGGTTGGCTACATCACCTACAACGTCCGTGATGTCAGCCCATAACACCGGGTGAACTAGGTGCCATGTCAGTGCTTCCCTTCATTTCGCGCCGGCTACACTGAACTGGACGGAAAACACGAACTATTTACATAGCCGTTTCGACCGACGTTTCGTTCAGTGCGGTGGTACCAACCCGGCCGGGATAAACCCTACCACCTAGTAAGTTAAGAAGGGAAGGGACCTACAGTTTAACGTGGTATCCGAACCACGGTCAGCCTCCAACAGTCGGGCGGTCATCCATCCAATAACTGACCGCACCATTAAGCTGCCGAGGCTGACGATCCCTTAGTCGATTTATTTTTAGATCCATTTATTTTTATTTATTTATTTATTATGGTACCCAAAACAAAATACAAGCACATTTCACATCACATAATATTAAAAGCAGCGTCTTATTTGTATTCCAAAAAAATGGACACACAACATGATTATATTATAAATTAAAGAAAAGCCCTGAACCACTCGGAAACCACTAAATAAACACAAAACACCAACATTAGAAAACTATACACAATTATAAATAAACAAAGCAACGATTACAAATTATTTTGACAAAGAAAATTTTGTCATTGATATTGTATATTAAACCGAGTCTACCGCGAGCGGAGCCACGGGCAAAAGCTGGTCTTCAATAAATAAAAAAATACGTCATTCACTTTAGTTTGCTTTAAATGGTCGCTATTTCGTGTGTATCCCGAGCTCAGACGTTTGGCCCAGCCCGTCGCTAGTAGAAATATATATTCGGTGCCGTCGCGCTGCTCGCCGCGCCGCCGCCGCCATCTTGAATTGCGACGCCACTGTAATGGCGGCTAATTTATTTGACAGGTGACATCATTTTCGCGGGCAAGTGAAATAGCGAAAATGTTGCCATAAATATGATTTAAAACGGTGAAAAATTTACTCGAGAAATGGCAACATTTGCTCGTAATGCACTTTTGATGTCGCTTGTGTAAATGCATTCTTATTTGTTAAGATAAATTTGTATGATAAAATACATTCCTAACTTCACGCTTATTTCTTAAAGGGGTAGGAAAAAAGACGGATTATCACGTGCCGCGATTCTGGAACAACTTAGACGCCAATGGGTTCAATAATTTTTTAATTGTTTTTTAAATTTTTGAAGTGAAGCTGGACTGGAGGAAAATTAGAGAGGGGTATGTCCAGCAGTAGACGCTTACACACTAACTGACTGACTATAATTCGAGAAGTGTGGTAAGTACGTAACAGTGGCACATTTCTTTAGTTGTTGTTTTTTTTTTTCATAATTTTTAAAGCGAAGCTTTTGACGCACTTTTGGGATGGGGGCCTAACTCAGAAAAAATTAAACGTCACGAAAGCACGAACGGACGTTGTGACGCTCCTCATTGACTGCTTCATTGTATTGTCTATTAAACATTCATATGGCAGTTAAACTGCACTCGAACTTGTCACAATTTATTCTATCCGGTTCGATTACATCCACGAAGAATAGCCGGCAAGAAACTTCGAAGGGTATTTTTTTTTCATACATATTAATAGGTACAAGTACTTTAGTGAAAAGCCACATAATAACATCATCGCTTCGATTCTATCTTGATCTCAGCTTGAGAGCAAGATTAACAATTTTGCTGAGAGTTTTGACTACAAAGACTTATTAATTAAGTGTATCAGGTGTAAAGAGCCTTTATCAAAATTGGCTAGCGGGAGATGCAATGACATCTGTCAAGAAGTAAAATAACTGTGAACGGGACTGTAGACTAGATCTTCTGACATTATTCAGCACTAGTTCTAACAGGAAAGACCAAAATGGTGCGCGCTTCGAATCTCGCACTTTACGATCGGCCCCCGTGCAAGTAATTAAAGTTACAAGTTTTATCGCTATACACAAAGAAATTAAAAAGATAGAAATCGACTCGTCGATTAAAAGTAAAAAATTAAGGACTGCCCATACAATAAACGTGCTAAGAATGGATTAGTACATATTCAAGCGACTAAATAATAGATGGTGCAACAGGTATATTGCATTGTAGACAGATAAAAAATGGATATGGGTTTTGACAGGAATGGAATAGCCATAACCCTCCGTGCGTGAGTAAAACTTGGCAGATTTTTTAAAGTAAATTAGGAAAATATTTTTGGGGTCCGTATCCGTCGTATGGGACCCTATTACTAAGCCTACGCCGTCTGTCTGTCTGTATGTCTGTCCGTCTGTCTGTCCGAGGGCTGTATCTCTTGAACTGTAATAGGTAGCCCGTTGAAATTTTCACAGAATATGTGTTATCATGGCCGATATAAAAACAAATAATAAAAATAAGAAAAAGTAAAAAATTCACCGGGATCCCCATACAAGAAACTAAAAAGTGTATGCGCGCCATCTACCGAAAACAGTATGAAGCATTTTAACTAATCCATAGATGGCGTGAGTGGCGCTAACCATGACATGGCGATACGGGACCTTCGGTGCGCGAGTTCGACTCGCACTTGGCCGGCTTTTATTAGTCGTTGTTTTACGGTGCCATACGCCGCGCTTTCAATAAAAATAAAAAATAAAAAATAAGAGCCCGCATCAAACCCTATTAATTAATTAATTTATTTATTTATTTATTTATTTATTTATTTATTTATTTGTTTATATATTACATTGTTACTACAGAGCAAGCCCCAAAATTTAACAATGCAGAATCTGACACTATTTAAAAGTTAGCTCAACGTATCTCACCGCGTACTTTTGAAATACTTTAGTATGCCCTGATGCCTATATCAACTGCAATTCTATATTTTTAATTTCCTTGGTCGCAGGCGATGCGCTATGTACGGCGGTCCACGCTACGACCCTGAAGCGGATTAATGAAATAATTCAGTTTCCGAAACATTTCACCATAATACGTCTTTGATTCTGTTTTAATTTAGGTACTTTTAATTCTGTATTTATGTTGGATTTATTTCCTATTTCTCAATTAGTATTTCTTATTCGTAACGGCAAACTTGGGCTTCCGCGCACGTGTGAGACTCACGTAGTGAGGGTTCCGTATCGATCAAGGGTCGTATAATTTCAGTGCACGGTATTTCTGTTGTAACAAATTTCGAAATTCCGATTAATCGGTAGGCTTAAACTGCAGCCGACTGGGTTGATACCACCGTACTGGATGTAAGATGGCTCCCTAGCAGCCTAGGCTGCGTTCTCCTCTAGTCCAGTATCCAGGGAAGTCTCCGGTATGTCACCTACATTCTCGGAGGTGATATTGGCTGGTCGGAGCATGTGCTTTGGCCTCTCCGATTCAGCCACCTATACCGGATTACATAAAAAAATACGGCCCAGATGTTGAAAAATAATAATTACTGGACTTTCGTTAAAACTTTTCCTGTAATTTTCATTAATCTAATTATGAGGATCTATGTGCATAATTTGTTTTTCAGGATTACATATTTTTCACCCGACGCAAAAAGAGGGGTGTTATAAGTTTAACATGTGTATGTATGTGTGTATATGTGTGTGGGTATGCCTGTCTGTGGCATCGTAGCTCCCAAACGGATGGACCGATTTGGATTCGGTTTTTTTTTTGTCTTTCTATAATGCAAAATATAAATACCTGTGACGCAATCTATTATTCAGTAGCGTGAATATGTATTAATCCATTCTTAGCACATTTAATGTATGGGGATTTATTGTATTTATTTTTGCTTTTAGTTTTTTTATTATTTGTTGTTATATCGGCCATAATAACACATATTCTGTGAAAATTTGAAAGTGCTACCTATTACGGTTCAAGAGATACAGCCCTCGGACAGACGGACAGACAGATGGACAGACAGACGGTGTAGGCTTGGTAATAGCTTCCGTATGGATACGGAACCCAAAAAAGCCACTGAATTTACTCGATGAAAAAAAATCGAAAAGTGTCCTCTCGAAAATTCGGCAAAATCTTGTTTTCGTGCGGTTTATCATATTGTAGTTTAGTAATTTTTGGTAATACATAAAACATACAATTTTCCTTCCCGTCGAATAGTTTTATTAATTTTATTTAATATTTTACGCCTACAATTAGGTACTTAGACGAATATTATTTTTTGACAGGTATGGGTATTGTGGATGTACGGAACCCTAAGTGCGCGAATAAAACTCGAACTTGACCAATTTTAGGCTATTTATTGGTAAGCATTATATCTTGTAGAAAGCCACAATTGTTTTTCTAAGAAGAAACCCATTTTTAGGGTTCCGTACCTCAAAGGAGGAAAAAACGGAACCCTTATAGGATCACTTTGTTGTCCGTCTGTCTGTCTGTCTGTCAAGACCTTTTTTCTCAGGAACGGGTAGACGTATCAAGTTGAAATTAATATCAAATACTAAGGTCTATGAAACCTTTGAGGTGTAGAAAATACAAGCTTCTAGGTCAACGGAATCACTAGATACGCCCATTTAAGTCACATATTTTGCTACCGGCAAATCAAATCAAAACCTATAGAGTACTTCCCGTTAACCTAGAATCATGAAATTTGGTAGGAAGCAAGGTCACACAGCACAAGTAAAGGAAAAAATCAAAAATTGTAAATTCATAGTTATGTGGCATTAAAAAAATTTTTTGTTTGTTTTCTATGTCAAGGTCCCTTTTTCTCAGGAACGGATCAAGATAACAAATTGAAATTAATACGAAATACTAAGATCTACGATCTCTTTAAGGTGTAGAATACTAAAGCTTCTAAATCAACGCAATCAAAAGATACGGCCATCTATGTCATATTTCATACTCGCAAACTCACTCAAAACAAATCAAAACCTATAGGGTATTTCCCGTTAACATAGAATCATAAAATTTGGTAAGAAGCAAGGTCTTACAGCACAAGTAAAGGAAAAAATCCGAAAATTGTAAAATTGTAGTTATTGACATTAAAAAAAAATATGGTTTTCTATGTCAAGGACCCCCTTTCTCAGGAACGGATCAAGATAACAAATTGAAATTAATATGAAATACTAAGAGCTACGATCTCTTTACGGTATAGAAAATGCAAGCTTCTAAATCAACGCAATCAAAAGATACGGCCATATATGTCAGATTTCATACTCGCAAACTCACTCCAAACAAATCAAAACCTATAGGGTATTTCCCGTCAACCTAGAATCATAAAATTTGGTAATAAGGAAGGTCTCATAGCACACGTAAAGGAAAAAATCCTAAAATTGTAAACTTGTAGTTATGATAATAAAAAAAAGTTGATTGTTTTGTGTGTCAAGTCAAGACCCTTTTTCTCAGTAACGAGTCAAGATATCAAATTGAAATTAATATGGAATACTAACGTCTGCGATCCCTTCGAGTTATATAAAATGAAAGCTTCTAAATCAATATAATCAAAACATACGGCTATTTATGGCAAATTTTAATACTTGCAAACTCATTCAAATGAAATCAAAACCTATAGGGTACTTACGTTGACCTGGAGTAATGAAATTTGGCAAGAAGCATGGTCTCACATCACAAGTAAAGAAAAAATCCGAAAATTTTAGATATTATGTCGTTATGTCGTAGTCATAATATAAGAAATATATTTTTGTATAACTTCACGAATGCCGCACAGTCAAACCATTGTTGTAGTGTTTATTTAGGCGTTCGTGATTTTCCAAAACAATTGTTTTTGTACATACCTACCAAAGAGTTTGTATTACGTCGCTGCGCTCCTTTATAGAGAGAATGTGAGCGTTGGTGAGGTGAAGCTTCGTTGGTGAGCGCCACGAACCGCGTTCGGGTCCGATCGGGAGTCATCGGCCGTGCTCCGTCGCGCGATGCAGAGGGATCAATTTCTTAGTTTTATTCCTAAAATTCAGCCAAAATGGTCAACTGTTGCGTTTTAATTTGCAAATCTGACTCAAAGAAGGAGACTAGAATCGTGAATGGTCTAAGATTCCACAGGGAATTGGTATTTTGGTGATATTTTAACCGGGAGCGACGGCTGTGGCGGATTTCCTATAGAACGTGCTAAGTCTAAATCATATTTTTTCCCGAATATTTATATAATAAATAATCCATGTGATTACGTATTTAATTTAAGTAGTACTAGCTTTTGCCTGCGGCTTCGCTCGCGTGAAATTCGAATTTAAAAAGAAGAAAGTAATTAAGCCCGCCCCGTACCTTTTCGGTTTGTATGGCAGCCACATCATAGCGTAACCGGAACTGAATTTTATATAGCCTATCCTATGTCTCGTATAGATAAATGTGCTTGTACTAAGTTTCATCGAATTCGGATGATCGGTTTAAGAGCTATGGTGGAATATACATAGTTACATACATACAGAAAATAGTTCTAAAAATCGTCAATTTAGTTTTAGTATCATACATAGAGTCTACAAACGCAATATCTCATAAAACAAAGTAACTTACTCCATGGCCATCCCTTACAGATTTATTATTAGTAGGTATTGATGATAAAGTTCCAAAATAGGAGGCAGATATGATCTTTCGTGTATTTTTTTTTAAATCAAATAAAAGTCAATACTCTATGGAAGGACTTTAGAGCTCGGTTACTTTATTAAACGACGCATGTTCACGTAGGTATCTTATGAAGCATTTAATTTTTTCAAAAAATGGCCGGCATTTCGAAACGAATGGAATGAGCTTAACGTAAATCAAGCATACTTCGTTCTTAAGCAACCCTGAGCGCGGTCAGTACTGGATGAGTGACCCCTCGACCGTTGGAGCTGACCGTGGTTCGGATTCCACGTTAACCTGTAGGCCCCTTCTCTTCATACCTTACTAGGTGGTAGGGTTTATCCCGGCCGGGTTGATACCACTGCTCTGACGAAACGTCGGTCGAAACGGCTATGTAAATAGTTCGTGTTTTCCGACCAGTTCAGTGTAGCCGACATGAAATGAAGGGAAGCACCGACATGGCACCTAGCTCACCTGGTGTTATGGGCTGACATCACGGATAATGTCCTGAAATAATAAAGGTCCTGCTTTTGGGTTTTTTGCTACGATCTCGAAAACAGTGCCCCGTAGAGAAAATTTGTGTTGTACCGAATGAAAGGTCATAAAATTGTCTACAACTTTTATTCTATTCTTTTTTTTCGAATTCCGAACCGTTTTCGAGCTACACGCTTAGGAAAAGTGAAAATTTTCGAAAAATTTATTTTTACCTCATATTTCTCATCAAACATTCCTTCATATCATATAAGCTATTCACCTGAAAAAGATATTGTAAAACAAAAAGATAAAGAGAATTTAATTCCCTTTAAAAGTGTGTATACATATGCTAATTTATCTCCAGCCGGTCAACAGTTGCACCAATTTTAAGATTTTTTGTAAAATTTCATCATTTTCAGAAAACGTTGTTTTGGTCATTCCTGAGCCACAACTATCGTTTGTTACACCTATGTACCATCTAATAATATGTCACACTTGAAAGCGGGTTAAATGCAGTAAATGGAATTCATGTCACTGGAAGAAATGGACAATTACATTTTATAGATGATAAATAAAAGTTTGTTATATATAAGGTAAGTAATTTTATTTTATTTTAATAAATCATTGTTTTACTTCCAAGACGTTTCATCCTCTTTGGACGTGAGGGCACTGGTAAGGGTTCTTCCTCCATGGCATCTTCATCCTCAGTGGTGGGTGGTTCTTGATGAACGGCCTTTGCGTGCTGTTTAACTGCGCTCTCAGTTGGTGGGCGCGAACTAATTTCAGGCTATATACTAGCCACTGACTTCATAAACGACTGGACGGTACTGCTTGAGAGAGGTCTGTCTTGCTGGTGCACACTCCTTCCAGCCAAGACATCCTGCTACTGAAACCCGGCCGAGGAAAAAAAAAAAATTGTACTGTCCACCCAAGAGATGCAGCAGCGTAGATTTGAACACATCCTGTTCTTACATTCATCTACCGGCTGCGACACAACATCCGCAACTTTCAGGAGAAGTAAAGTGGGCTTCTTAAAATTGTACTTGAAGTCGGAACTCATCAAGGAAGCGGCACTGATCTTTTGCAACCCCGCCTTCACTCACGGCGAGGTTGAACAGGCTGGGAAGATGTGCTTCCTCAAATGGTATGGGGCACCAGCAAGACAGACCTCCCTCAACCAGTACATCTTCCAGTCGTTTATGAGGTCAGTGGCTAATATAAAGCCTGAAATTAGCTCGCTCCCACCGACTGAGAGCGCAGGTAAACAACACGCAGAGGCCCTTCATCAAGAACCACCCACCACTGAGGATGAAGATGCCATGGACAAAGAACCCTTACCAGGGCTCTCACGTCCAAAAAGGATGAAAACTTCTTGGAAGTAAAACAATGAATTATTAAAATAAAATAAAATTACTTACCTTATAACAAACTTTTATTTATCATCTATAAAATACAATTTTCCATTTTTTCAAGTGACAGGAATTCCATTTACTGCATTTAACCCGCTTTCAAGTGTGACATATTATTAGATGATACATAGGTGTAACAAACGATAGTTGTGGCTCAGGAATGATCAAAACAACTTTTTCTGAAAATGATGAAATTTTACAAAAAATCTTAAAATTGGTCCAACTGTTGACCGGCTGGGGATAAATTAGCATATGTATGTACACAATTGAAGGGAATTGAATTCTCTATAACTTCTTGTTTCACAATATCTTTCTCAGGTGAATAGTTTAGACGATATGATGGAATTTTTATGAGAAATATGAGGTAAAAACCAATTTTTCGGAAATTTTCACTTTTCCTAAGCGTGTAGCTCGAAAACGATTCGGAATTTGAAAAAAGTGAATAGGATAAAAGTTGTAGACAATTTTATGAGCTTTCATTCGGAATAAGACAATTTTTCTCTACGGGGCACCGTTTTCGAGATCGTAGCGAAAAACCCAAAGGCAGGACCTTATTTGAGCCCCGCCCCCTCCGGCTCACCTCGTAGACGCCAGGACTTTTAGTATGTTTACTCCCTAAGCACCCCGAACAGGTTTCTGAAGAAATCGCATTTGACCCTGCTCATGCACTCTACACCTCCTTTATTGCCTGAACTACAAGGTTATCAGAAGAAAAAAAATCCACCTTTACAAAAGAGAAGAAAAAGAGTGCATGGAATTTTAAAGCCTTTATCTGTACATTTATTTTTAAAGTCCTAAACGAGTGATATTCAATATAAACTTGAATTTTTGGAGCATTTTACGAACAACATCATCTTTGCGTTTTCCTAGTATAGTAATGTAGTAGTGATAGATAACTCATAATCCGCAACTTTTTGTGTGAGGTTTAGTTAAATTCCAAATAAAGACCTCAATCATGTTTTCATTCGAATGTTGAATTTTAAAAATTCATAAATTTTTATTTAAAAAACTTTTGTTATGTTATGTTTTTTTCACTCATTTGTCGTAAATACGAATCTTTCATAATGGCAAGTACCTGAGCGATCGAGCTTTGCTCGGTGTCTACACCTATCTATGTAGATGAATAAACTTGAAAAAGTAACATTATCTAAATACCATTAAATTTCGTCGAAATCGTTGGAGCCGTTTCCGAGAAATAAATATATACATACAAGTTTAGCTCACTTTAAGTAATAGGATAAAGTAATAAAAGTAAGCACCGTAAGAATTCAATATATTAATGTACCGACAACCTCACTTACAATACAAATTAAATTTTGCAAAATGAGAGATACATTGTTTCTACGCCATTGACTTATATATTACTTATATATCACTGTTCTACGCTTGGACGCTTTCCGTTCGCGCATGCCCGAGTAGGAGCCGAACGTCGTTCCCCTGCCCGCACTACACCGCGCAGCGGGCTTCATTCTTTTTCGTAGCCGTGTGCCCATAGGGTCAATCTATAAAGGAGCGCAGCGACGTAATACAAACTCTTTGATACCTACATAATACAAATATATTGAGTGATGCTGATGATACGGAACCCTCGCTGCGCGAGCCCAACTCGCACTTGCCGACTTTTTGGTAGTGCTGCGTCCTACTTAACCCTTTACCCTACCACCTAGTAAGACAAAAGAACAACGCAGGCGGTGCACGCCATCGGAATTCGAACCAGCGATCTTGCTCTTCGCAAAGTATTTACTCCTTAGCAACGCCCCGCTTAATATATATAGGTAGTTATGTGCGCCCACTAGACTAGTAATCAACCCTCTAATTCAACGATCTCACCTAAAACCAATAGATACGCCATTGAACGAACGTACCAACCTAATATTCCCCTTGTCCAATTCAGTGTATATGCTGCATACATACATGCCACACGCTGTATCCCGACAATCGGAGATAAGCAGAGTAATCGGTGTTGTGCTGCAAGTACTCTTGTAAATTAGAGCACAACACTGAGCACCACGTTTAGCAATGCATTAGGACAAGATAACTATCAAGCAGCAAGTAAGGCACTAAGACCCACCCGCTGCATGACTCGGTGGACGGACCGTGCCATGGTGAGTGGCGGCTAGCCTGTCGCCCTTTATCATGGCACCTTGTCCTACATACAATCTAGTACTTATACAATTCAATTCAATTTACACATTCGCCATTTTCGTTATTTTATATAGCTTTTGCCCACGGCTTCGCTCGCATAACCTATGTCCATCCTGAAGGTGCACTCTAAATATTGGTCAAAGATTTTTTTAAATCGAATGTGTATTTTCGGAGATTACCTCCTACATCCAAACTTAGAAACTTACAAACGTACAAACTTTACCGCTTTATAATATTAGTGTAGATTTAGTGAAATTACTCCCCTAGGTACTAATACATGTTCTTTAGGAACAATTAAAAAGTGTGACTTCATTAAAATTATAAAAAAAAAAATTAATAGACATAAATTAGTAGACTTAAGTTGCAACACAAATCTTCATAGACTCATCTCGTTCTCCCCCCTTTTTGAACGGCGCAAAACGGCGAAAAAGGCGCAGTTGCCAGGTGACAGCAGGAGCGGGGCGTAAGGCGTTCGACACCTGAAAGACTTCCTGGCTCCTTCCTGGCTCCTTTGGCTCCTTTCGTGAACACTCGGCTCGAAACGAAACGTAACAAAAACGACATGCACCGCCTCAACATTAGGTTAGGGTTAATATAGAGAAGTGCGTCGCAGCGACGCATCTTCTCTTGACAAATGGTATTTTTTTTAAACCACCAAAACATCACTTATACCACACTTTCCTTCGAGCCGAAGTCTGCCGAAAGGAGCTAAAGGAGCCAGGAAAGAGCCAAGAAGTCTTTCAGGTGGCGCACCGTGGCGTAAGCGAGCGGTGGGCGTATGCAGCGTCTCCATCTATTGGTTTTAGGCGAGATCGTTTGCTCTAATCCAATAAATCTGGAACTATTCGAATTCCGCGGATAATCTATTTGAGATCTCCAGGAGCTCTCAATTGTACTTCCCATTAGGGAATAGCGCTGTCTGATCATGCAAATTCAACGTGGGTAACCGCACGTTTCTCTGTCGGGCGAACCCGCTTCGCGGAGGGTTCCGCGGCTATGTATACACATTACACAGTATTGATATGGTTACAGAGAAAATATTTCAAGTTAGAGTAAGATATAGATCGATAGATAGATAGATAGATAGAAAACTCTTTATTGCTTCACAATGGTTTACAACAATTAACAAAGGTATATGAGGTGCAAAGGCGGACTTATCCCTTGAAGAGATTTATTACAGCCAACCTTTAGGTGTGTGAAATGTGAAAATAAAGGAATGTAGGTACGAGAATGTAGGCTCGTATTAGCAAAGATAAGACATGACAATTTTTAATTGAATTGATGGGCGTCGTTAGACACCTTATGGGTGGCTCGGCGCCATATGTCGCGTTGTCAATAAAAAAAAATAAAAAACGTAAACGTAAACGTAAGACGTTTCATTCAGTGCGATGGTAGCAACCCGGGCGGGATAAACCCTACCACGTAAGCTAAGAAGGGAAGGGACCTAAAGTTTTACGTGGAATCCGAACCACGGTCAGCCGCCAACAGTCGAGCGGTCACCCATCCAAGTACTGACCGCGCCCAGCGTTGCTTAACAATCAATAGCAACAGTCGACTGTATGCACCACTGAGCTATCGAGGCTGACAATCTAATCTTCATGATATCCTAATTGATTTCATCCGCATTCAGTGGTAAACCTTTTGTCAAGAGTTAATTTTTTCCCGTAAAAGCATTTTACGATACGACCGACAAATTCAACCGGGTGTGATTCAATTAAAATCGCTGCTTTTGCACTCAATTTCAATCTACGCGAAAATGAACGAGCGAGGTACTGTCCATCAGGTGTGTGAAAATCAATTAAATCCCTCGTGTACTCTATTTGCGGGTGGCAACCCTGAATGGAGGGCCATTCGGGCTGGCAACCCTGGCTATAGATTGACACTTGAACCCAAATTGGGATTATGCGAGCGCGAATAGTATTGATGGCAATACTGGATGGGGAATTTGAAAGGTACCTAATTTGTTCAATCTTGTTGGTTCTTTATTTTTGGATGGATGGAAGTTTTTATTCAAAATAGTTTATTCACCTAAAATTTTATTAATATAATTTTTTTTTATTGAATGCGTGAGAATTTTTTTTTGTAATCCGTTATGGGTGGCTAAGTTGGAGGGCCCAAAGCACATGCTCCAACCAGCCAATATCACCTTCGGAAAGGTAGGTGCCATACCGGAGACTTTGGAGATTGTTGGCTTTATTGGACTAGAGGAGAACACAACCGAGGCTGCTATACGGCCATCTTATATCCAGTACGGTGGTACCAACCCAGTCGGCTACAATTTGGGCCTGCCACCTAGTAAGGGCCAAGGGGCACATATGTATGTGGCGCCGAGCCACCCATAAGGTGTCGGAATTCTTAAAGCGGCGGGTGGCCGAATGGTTTGAGCATCGGCTTCTCGTGCGGGAGGTCCGAGGTTCGAATCCGGTCGGCGTGTACCAATGAGTTTTTTCTGACGAAAAATTTTACGTGCATACCTACACCTGCTGCTTCACCGTTCGGAACCGGTGTAAAACTATAGGTCCCTTCCCTTGCCGTAAGGGGCAAGGGAAGGGACCTATAGTTTTACCGACCTATAGTTTAGTGGTAGGCTCAAATTGTAGCCGACTGGGTTGGTACCACCGTACTGGATGTAAGATGGCCGCATAGCAACCTCGGTTGTGTTCTCCTCTAGTCCAGTATAGCCAACAATCCAGGGAAGTCTCCGGTATGGCACCTACCTTCTCGGAGGTGATATTGGCTAGTCAGAGCATGTGCTTTGGCCCCTCTGACTCAGCCACCCATACCGGATTACATAAAAATAATAATAATTAACGAGGTTACCAAAATGTGGCCCGTCGACTCGACGATCGTTGTGCCCATAGTCGTTTCGGCGCATGGGCTGATAGCGAAGAGCCTCGACGACCACCTTGAGAGGCTCTCGCTGAGTGGTTGGGTCAAGGGCCAGATACAGAACGCAGCCCTGCTTGACACTGCACGCATCGTCCGGAGGTTCCTCTCTTTGGGACCCGACCATCGGTAGCTTGGGCTCGCCCCGCCGCCGGTGGTGGAAACTCCATTTATTTTATAATAATTTTATATATAATTTTTGTATATTTTAGGTATAGTTTATTATATGTAAAATTATTGTAAATATATGTGTTAATAAAGGAATAATAATAATAATTACGACGACGCACATGATTGACATTCGGTCGTATTTGCAAATATACCTAAATCCGTCTGCAAATATAAATTTGTGTAAAATAATACTTGCCATTATCGAAAACAATTTTATTCATTACTCCGATCGCGAATGTACGAGTACCTCTCCGCTTGTAATCTGATGCTTTTCCAATATTTGACAGCCACTGTGTGCTCCATTTGGGTAGAGAACGCATGGGAAATTATTTATTGCAATTTTATTTTCTTTGGAAAAGAAACATACATTTTTAATACATATGAAGGGGTTTTCAATCATTGTTTTCAATAGGAAAACTTGAACTTTGACAGCGTATAGCGGCCATCTTGGAAAAGTGACAGCTGTCAAATTTGGCGGGAATACATATTTATTCGTGACATTTCACCATGGAACGCTACACGCTTGAACAACGCGTAGAAATTGTATTATCAAAATCCATTTCTATTGCCATACTGCACGGTAAACATTAAATTTATTGGATGAGAAGTTCGAGGGCTTTGTCATCTCGCGTGGTGGCGACATCAACTGGCCACCGAGATCGTGTGACTTAACACCGCTCGACTACTTTTTGTGGGGCTACGTGAAATCTCTGATCTATGCAGCACAGACAATTGCCGCCCTGAATGCCAACATAACTCGCGTTCTTAATGAAATTACATACATACATACACCACGCTGTATCCCGACAATTGGGGGTAAGCAGAGTAATACGTGTTGTGCTGCAAGGACTCTGTTCGTAAACGAAGTTCGTAAATCTATCACGAGAGGTGCTGCTCCGTTTCTCCATACAAAATGATGCGGAGAACACGGCGTAGCGTAGTACGCGGTGTATGTTAAATCTCGTGATTAGGTTACAGTTTGCGCAGGTACGGAAGTGTATTTGGGAGCGAAAGGCTCGTGCGCGTGGTGCAGAGGGCGGCGGGCGACTGGCCAATCAATCACGCGGTCTGCAAGCGCTCTCACCGCCTTCGCATCCCGCGCCCTCCACCAAACATACCCTAAAATCGGCGACTGCACTGGTCCAAGTTATATTGTTGTTGCTTTGTTGTATAATTTCTACCATAGGTAGGTAACCTACGCTTGAATATGTCGAAAATTCCGCCAGTTCTAAATTCAATGCGAAGAAGAACTGACCAACAAACTTCGCAAGTCACAATGTTTTGTTAGTACCTTATAAGTATTTATCCATTTATTTACACGTTCCTTTTTATATAAATTTTACATCTTTTTAACAATTAAAATCTAAAATTAATATAAAAATAAACGGAGTTTCCACCACCGGCAGCGGGGCGAACCCAAGCTACCGATGGTCGGGCCCCAGGGAGAGAAACCTCCGGACGATGCGTGCAGTGTCGAGCAGGGCTGCCTTCTGGATCTGGCCCTTGACCCAACCACTCAGCGAGAGCCTCTCAAGGTGATCGTCGAGGCTCTTCGCTATCAGCCCATGCGCCGATACGACTATGGGCACAACGATCGTCGAGTCGACGGGCCACATTTTGGTAACCTCGTGCTGCAGATCCAGATACTTTAACATCTTCTCTGCTTCCTTACTGACGAGGTTACCATCATGCGGCACGGCGATATCGACGAGCGTTGCGCGCCTATTAGTATAAGTATTATATGCCGCCTCGTATACATCCTGGGGTTTTTCATAATGGGCGTCAAAAACGCACGTTGCATTCCCCGTGCATCACAGAATGCCCATGGGCATCGTTAGACACCTGCTAGTAGGAAAACGATGTCGCTATTTCCATTACGGTTCCAAAAATACAGCAGTAGGACAGACAGACAGTATAGGCTTAGTAATAGGTTTTCGTATGTGATACGGAAAGCTAAAAACAAACAAGTAAAAAATGCATTCTAATCTCGAAAGAGCTCCATACGCTCACACATTTCCCCAGCAAAACAAACCACATATCACAAAGTTAGAGAGCGTGAAAAATAAACACAAATCCCAATAAATATTAAAACACTCACCTTTATTTCGCGTCAGACGTCCTCGAGTTTCCGCTCCATTTGTTTCATTCCATCATTGGCTGTGAAATAATCCACTGTAATTTTTTAGTTTTTTTCTGAATTAACATTTGATCGTTTATTTGCACATTTTAATTCACAACGACTACGGCGACGCAGCAGGTCGGCGAACGGAAGTGTTAATTTTATGTTATTTTAAATTGTGTTTTAGGGTTCCGTATCCGTTACGGGACCCTATTACTAAGCCTACGCCGTCTGTCTGTCTGTCTGTCCGTCCGTCCGTCCTTCCGTCTGTCTGTCTGTCCGTCCTCCGTCCGTCCGTCTGTCTGTCTGTCTGTCCGAGGGACACCGTGAACTGTAATAGGTAGCCCGTTGAAATTTTCACAGAATATTTGTTATGGCGTATATTACAACAAATAATAAACAATAGAAAAAGTAAAAAATTTAGGGGGGTTCCGATACAAGAAACGTGTTTTTTTTTAATGTTTTTTTTGTTGTACGGAAATCTCGGTGCGCGAATCCAATTCGCACTTGGCCGGTTTTTTTTTAATTTATTGCATTTCCTTACAATTTACTTTGCCAAGGATATCACAATGAGAATTTTCATTTAAAAACAAAACGAACATACCACACGCTGTATCCCGAGAATCGGGGTAAGCGGATTAGTCGGCGTTGTGCTGCAGGTACTCTTGCGAATTACAGCACAACACCGTCCACCACGTTAAGCAAAGTATTCGGACAAGATAACTATCAAGCAGAAAGTAAGGCACGAAGACCCATCTGCTGCAGGACCCGGTGGAAGGACCGTGCCAAGTTGAGAGGTGGCTAACCTATCGCCTTTAGCACGGCATTTTGTCCTATATAATTTACAATTATATATATTTATAATTTATCATCATTTACATATTATATGCATTAATTCAGTATGGTTCGTCATCATTTTTTTTGTCATGTCACGTTAAGCAATGCAATCTATATGGAAGAAGTCCAGCAGTGGACGCTTACACGCTGACCGACTGACTGACTGACTGACATAGTAAATAGTTGTATCTAGAATGCACTAGAAATTGTCCTAATATAATACATACTAAGGTTTACGTTAAATATACCATACTATGTCTAAGCAAAAAATAAAAATAAAGTACGCTTTTAAAACTTTTGTATCTATAACATACCTTCAATCAATCATACTCAATAGTAATAATAAATCTGTAAGGGATGGTCATGGAGTAAGTTACTTTGTTTTATGAGATACTGCGTTTGTAGACTCTATGTATGATACTAAAACTAAATTGACGATTTTTAGAAATGTTTTCTGTATGTATGTTTGTATGTTCCTCCATAACTTCTAAACCGATCATCCGAATCCTATGAAACATACATAGTACAAGCACATTTTACTATACTGCGCACAGGATAGGCTAAATAAAATTCAGTTCCGGTTGCGCTAATGATGTGGCTCTCATACAAACCGAATTGTTCCGCACGCCGAAATAAAGGTACGGTAGCGGGATTGCTTACTTTCTTCTTTTTAAATGCGAATTTCACGCGAGCGAAGCCGCGGGCAAAGGCTAGTAAGATATAAAGCGGCCAATACTAGACGGAAACCGAACGCATCACGAGCCCCATACACAAGCAAGGCACTTCCCAAAATGAAAACAAATTCTCTGAAACTGTGCGACTCAACAACCGTCTTTGAACGCGAAAAGCTCCTCAACTGTCAAGTTAATTTGAGAATTTTCCTGCTAAAATAAATAATTTATTTAATATGACGTTTCAATATAAATCATTTGTACTCTTAAAGAACACCTAATTTATATTGTCTCTTATAATTTTTATATTGTCTCTTATTTTTAGATGTGTCACTACGGAACCCTATTACTAAGCCTACGCGCCGTCTGCCCGTCTGTCTGTCTTACTTTTAAAAGAGCTGTCTTTATCTTCTCTTGCAAGTAGATCGTAATAGTTAGGGGGTTGACATTTTTACAAAATATGTATTATTATGGTAGTATTATAGCGGATATGCTAGCAAATAATAAAATTAAACCAAAGACAAACAAAAAAATAGGGGTGGGGGTTACATACCCAAAATACCCATACAAGAAACCTGATGTTTTATTTTTTAAAGTGTTTTGTTTCACTATCGTAAAAACTGTAATACATACAAGCGTCAAACTTTGTGTGATTATAGTGAAAACTCTAAAGTAATACTACAAAAAATAAAAAACAGCCAAATCTGAGTCGGTCCATAATTGTACTGTGTGAGGCCGGTACTTTAAAGAATAGCCCTACTGCGTCTCTCCCCGAGCATGTCGTAAAAGGCGACTAGGGGATAAGGATAAGGTGCCGTGCTAAAGTGCGACTGGATAGCCACCTCTCACCTTGGCGCGGTCCATCCACCGAGTCGTGTAGCAGGTGGGTCTCCGTGCCTTACTTGCTGCTTGATAGTTATCTTGTCCGAATACTTTGCTAAACGTGGTGGTCGATGTCGTGCTGCAATTTTCCAGACTTCTTGCAGCACAACACCGATTACTCTGCTTACCCTGATTGTCGGGATACAGCGTGTGTGGTATGTAAAGTATGTAATTAAAAAAAAATCATAATCAAATTATATGCTCCCAGATTGTAGGCACCTTCTGAATAGTGAGAGATAGAAATAGATGCTCCAATAAACATTCAACAGTAATAAGTACATGAGATAATTTACATAAGGTGCAAAGGCGAACTTATCCCTTACAGAGATTTCTTGTCAAACTTTGGATGTTTGAGATTCGATTAACATAGTGGAATGTAAGTAGGTAGTAGCAAAAGAGTTGAGCGTGAGAATTGAAGATAAAATAATAATAAGAATACTTATTTAAAATACATAATAAGTACATGCTAGTTAAATACAATATTAAAATTAATGACTTAAAACCGTGTAGTACCGTGTGGGGCCGGTACTTAAAAAGAATAGACCCACTGCATCTCTCCCCGTGCATGTCGTAAGAGGCGACTAAGGGATAAGGACAAGATACTGCGCTAAAGGGCGACAGGCTAGCCACTTCTCACCTTGGCGCAGTCCTTCCACCTAGTCATGCAGCAGGTGGGTTCTTCGTGTCTTGCTTGCTGCTTGATAGTTGTCTTGTCCGTACTGTGCTAAACGTGGGGGTCGGTGTTGTGCTGTAATTTACCAGAGTCCTTATAGCACAACACCGATTACTCTGCTTACCCTGATTGTCGGGATACAGCGTGTGTTATGTATGTATGTATGTATGACTTAAAAATACACATTTTTAATTTAATCTCTAGAATTATTAATTTGCGTTTAATGTGTGCCAAGTGAATTTAGTTGTGGTCTACCTACACATGGGAGAGTTTATTTTTAATATTATTTGGCAGCGCTGCTGGCGAGGACTGCCGTCTGAACCGAGGTCGAAGTCCGAGCTCTGGATACTTTACAAGTTAGGTTATCGCTCTGAAAAATCTTAACAATACTATAATTTTGTTGTACTTATCAGCCTCGGTAGCTCAGTGGTGCGGTCGGTCGACTGTTGTTATGCAACCGTGAGCGCGGTCAGTACTTGGACGGTTGACCGCTCGACCGTTGTAGGCTGACCGTGGTTCGGATTCCACGTTAAACTGTAGTAGGTCCCTTCCCTTCTTACCTTACTAGGTGGTAAGTTTTATCCCGCCCGGGTTGATACCGCCGCACTGAATGAAACGTCGTCGGTCGAAACGGCTATGTAAATAGTTCGTGTTTTCCGTTCAGTTCAGTGTAGCCGACATGAAATGAAGGGAAGCACTGACATGGCACCTAGTACACAAGGTGTTATGGGCTGACATCACGGATAGGTGATGTAGCCAACCGTGTCAGTTTCCATAAAAAAAACCATATTTGACTATCATTTGACCATATAACTGTGGCGCCATCTATTATTTAGTAGCGTGAATATGTACTAACCGATTCTTAGCACGTTTCTTGTATGGGGACTCTCTTAATTTTTTACTTTTATTTTTATTTTTATTAGTTGCAAGGATATCCGCCATAATAATTAAATTTAGTTTGTTTTTTGTTCATTATTTTGTGAAAATTTCAACCGGCCACCTATTACGATCCAAAAGGTACAGCCCTTTCACTGCAGACAGACGGACAGACAGGCAGACAGTCAGTCTGACTACAGCATTTTCGACATTTTTTAACATTATCTTCCTCGTTTTTGGAAGTCGGGTTTCATAGAATTTTAATTTTATTTTTGTATTTACACCGCTATACCAAATCGAATGTTGATGGTTTATTTCGGCAATGCACCAAAGATATTTTTGATTAGAACTTATACCTACGTGCTTACGAATGAGTACGTGACCGACCTGTTAGGAATTCGGAATCGATAACCCAATGTTCCGCAATATCGTAAATTACCCACAATTTACGGCAACTGGGCATCTGAAATTTACGGCTATGGTGATCAACTGGGTTAGGAATAAAATGTGGAAATAGACGTATAAAAGCGTCCAAGTGCGAGTCGAACTAGCGCACCGAGGGCACAGATTACTTAATAGTTACTTCGTAACAGATAAATGACTCCATAGAAAAAGTTCCACACCTTCGGCTTTAATAGCCTACTGTTTCACGTCGCCAATCGCTGCGTACGAAAATGTACCTAAACGATCGAGTCTAAAGTGATTATTGCTTTGCAGTTGCGTGGGCGAGCGTGTAGGTATGCTTCGCGCGGCTGACGAATTTTTACTGAATTAGACCGCCGGCGGTCCACCGGGCGGTAGGTAGTTAGCGCGCGCAAGTACATAGAGTGCGTGAGGCCTGCCGAGGGTTCCGTATCGCCATGTCATGGCTAGCGCCACTCACGCCATCTATGGCGTGTTATGAAATGCTTCATAATCTATTCGGTAGCTGGCGCGCGCGTATACACTTTTTGGTTTCTTCTATGGGAACCCCGTGAATTTTTTACTTTTTCTTATTTGTTGTTATATCGGCCATAATAAATAACGCATATTCTGTGAAAATTTCAACGGGCTACCTATTACGTTTCAAGAAATACTGCCCTCGGACAGACGGACTGACAGACAGACGGCGTAGGCTTAGTATTAAGGTCCCGTACCGGATACGGAACCCTAATAAAATGAGATAGACTGAGTGGTTCGGTCATGTTGGAAGAATGGATGATCTCCTATCATCCATTCTTCCAACATGACCGAACGAAACGAAAGAAATGTATTAAGCAAATGTGAGTGGAAGGGTCGTGAAGGGTCGCCCTAGACGCACGTACTTACCTGGACCAAATCGGGCATGTGCTCAAAAAGGGTCAAGTGCGTAGTACCCGTAACCGACGAGCATGCATGAAGAATATTATGGGAGTGGAAGAGGCGGTAGAGGTGTGTCAGGATCGTGACACGTGGAGATCCGTTGTCTCTGCCTACCCCACCGGGAAACAGGCGTGACGCTATGTATGTATGTATAGACTGAGTGATAGCATTGGTGATTGAGGCATCTTCGGAGACGAGCATTCGGCGTGTTTGTACGTTGTTCGATGGATGTTCGTTCGCAGACGCCAATCGCTGACATATGCATCAAAATTCACATCACACAAAAATTGACTTACTTTTTAGGGTTCCGTATCCGGTACGGGACCCTATTACTAAGCCTATTACGCCCCATAAAATCTTGTAATAAAAAAATAATTATAGGCTTGTGGCATATAATTGAAAAAAAAACTCACATTAAAAAAAACTCAAAAATTCAGAAAATCCATCAAAAGTATTTTTGGATTTTTTTTAGATTACATATATATGGGTCATTTTATGAGAATATGAAAAATACTCCCCCTCCCCCTCCCCCTTATCTTTGAAAGTGCGATGTAAAAAATTCTGAGAATTTTTTTAGCATATTGGTAACTATACAAGTTCAAATAAAAGTTGGGGCAAATTTTGTTTTATTCTTTTCTTTTTTTATGAAATCTGAATTGGTGAAGTTTTTTAAGTCCATTTAAAAAAACTAACTATTTACATCGCAGCTTCGATCGACCTTTCATTCAGTGCGTTGGTACCAATCCGAGCGCGTTAAGTACCTATTAAATAGACACCGTAATAATAAAATATCGTGTGACGACCACGCTTAGATGCTACAAAGATTTCAATATAATATTTTTATTCTATTTAAAATCAGTCTTGGGATTGCCGTGACATTTTAAAATGGATAATAATTAAGATTGAATGAACCATTATGACAGTTATAATTTTATTATTCCTTGATCTTTTTAGGTATATTTTTAAAAACTAACCTTTATTTAGCACACTTAATTTCACACCTAGGTCACTTATATGTTAAACCCACTGATAAAAAATTAATCCACTTGAATTTATTTTTAATTAAGATTTAGATCACTTTAAACTATTGTTTAAGCCCATTTAGAACTAACTAGTAAATTCAAAACACAACTACTGTTCAACTTTTAACTATTGGTGCGTTCCAAACCACATTATTTTAGCTTGTTCGAAATCAATTTTTAGCCTAATAATTAAATCTAAAAAATGCTATTTAGCACACACACAAAACACTTGTAATTATTTTTAAGCGTGTTTTCAACCACTGTGTTAGCCCGTTTCAAGCCACTGTTACATCCCGTATCATACACCGTTACATCCAGTATCATACACCGTTACATCCCGTTTCAAACACCGACACATCCCACAAGTTACATATTACGTTAACTTTAGGCGCGTTTCGGTTTCCGAAGGTCGCACGACCGTGCTCTACAAAGGGCGTGCCTTCACTGAAATGCGTTCAGACCCGTGCTTCAGACTGAATCGCTGCTGAAAGCGTCGGGGTATATGCGTCGCTAGAACGAGACCGCATGTTGGATACGCCACTCGCTCTAGGCGCGAATCACTTCGCCGGTAGGGATATGGTGGGATTTGAGATAAATTATTAGATTGGGTAAAAATTCAATGAACTGAGAGATATATATTTTTATTTTATTGAAACTGACACGGTTGGCCACAACATCAGTGATGTCAGCTCACAACACCGGGTGAACTAGGTGCCATGTCAGTGCTTCTCTTCATTTCATGTCTGCTACACTGAACTGTACGGAAAACACGAACTATTTACATAGCCTTTTCGACCGACGTTTCATTCAGGTGGTCCGAACCCGGGCGGGATTAACCCTACCACCTAGTAAGGTAAGAAGGTAAACCTACAGTTTCACGTGCAATCCGAACGACAGTCAACCTCCAACAACAGTCGAGCGGACACCCATCCATCCACTGACCGCGCCCAGGTGTGCTTATGATCCGACCGACAGTCGACCGACCGCACCACTGAGCTACTGAAGCTGCCAATCCGGATTGCTTTTAGGTCTTCTGGTCCGCTATATTCACACTTAAGAAAACCGGTTCTCATATTTCATTTCATTTCATTTATTCATTTCCGTCTTAGGTACCATCGGTACACTTGAGTTCGTCACATTTTAGTTAAACAAATTTACAATTGTAACTTTCTGGGTCTAGCCATGGCAAGGGACTAATAATTTTAGCCTAAGCAATAACATAAACACCTAAAAAATATAAGAATACAGAGAAAAAAATACAGTTTTGTGCATGACTGATTTATCTCAAAATTATACTTATTCCAACGCGGAAAGCTCGCGGAATTTCGGTCAGGAGCTTTGATAAAAAAAATCGGAACGTTGACCAAGCGAGTGACTCTTGTGCACACTTGGCTAACACTCCGCGGATTCGGACTCAACAATAATACAATTGTAAGTCTCGGAGAGAATATAAATTATTGATATTGAGTTCGCGAACCCGAAGGGAAATATATAAAATAAAAATATCTTGAAGAAATAAGTCTTGAAGAATGAAGAAAAGACTTTTTTAGGTTTCCGTATCCTGTACGGAAGCCTATTACTAAACCTACGCCGTCTGCCTGTCTGTCTGTCCTACTGCTGTATCTTTGGAACCGTAATAGGTAGCCGGTTGAAATTTTCACAGAATATGTGTTATTTATTACGGCGGATAAAACAACAAATAATAAAAAATAGAAAGAGTAAAAAATTAAGGGGGTTCCCATACAAGAAACGTGTTTTATTAATGTTTTTTTTTTGTGGTGCGGAAACCTCGGTGCGCGAGTCCGACTCGCACTTGGCCGGTATTATTTATATTTTAGCAAGGTCTTCATATAGACACGCATACAAATCAATAATACATACATAAATCACACGCTGTATCCCGACAATCGGGATAGGCAGAGTAATCGGTGTTGTGCTGCAAATACACTTGTAAATAGCACTACACCGTCCACCACGTTTAGCCTAGCGTTTAGCAATGTATGAGGACAAGATATCTAATTATCAAGCAGCAATTAAGGCACGAGGACCCACCTGCTACATGGTTCGGTGGAAGGACCGTGCCAAGGTGAGAGGTGCCTGTCGCCCTTTAGCACGGCTTCTTTTCCTTATACCTTAGTCGCCTTTTACGACATGCACGTGGAGAGATGCAGTGGGGCTATTCTTTTTAATTACCGGCCCCACACGGTACAGTATCGGCCCCACACAGTACTGTGCTGGCCCCACACGGCACCGTACCGGCCACACCCGGCACAGTACCGGCCCCACACGATACAGTTCCGACCCCACACGGTACAGTGCCGGCCCCACACGATACTGTGCCGGCTTCACACGGCACAGTACCGGCCACACACGGTATAGTGACGGCCCCACACGGTACAGTGCCGGCCCAACACGATACTGTGCCGGCCCCACACGATACAGTACCGGCCCCACACGGTCCAGTATCGGCCCCACACGGTACAGTATCGGCCCCACACAGTACTGTGCTGGCCCTACACGACACCGTACCGGCCACACCCGGCACAGTACCGGCCCCACACGATACAGTTCCGACCCCACACGGTACAGTGCCGGCCCCACACGATACTGTGCCGGCTCCACACGGCACAGTACCGGCCACACACGGTATAGTGACGGCCCCACACGGTACTGTGCCGGCCCCACACGGTACAGTGACGGCCCCACACGGTCCAGTACCGGCCCCACACTGTACAGTACCGGCCCCACACGGTCCAGTACCGGCCCCACTCTGTACAGTACCGGCCTCAAACGGCACAATAAAGTGCAGCATAATAAAGTTTCACACATATATGTGGTTCCTAGTTTGAGAACCGTTTTATCATTAAATTTAGCCCAACATACTCGTAGTAATGAATTTTCAAGTTGACTAACTTTAGAAAAGCGATGCCTACCCCGTTGTTAACCAGGAATCCTGGCATTATCTCTACTTCTTAAAAAAGGGAAAGTCTGTATGTAGATATGTTTAAGACCACCGCACTGAACGAAACGTCGGTCGAAACGGCTATGTAAATAGTTCGTGTTTTCCGTCCAGTTTAGTGTAGCCGACATGAAATGAAGGGAAGCACTGACATGGCACCTAGTTCACCCTGTGTTATGGGCTGACATCACGGATGTTGTAGGTGATGTAACCAACCGTGTCAGGTTCAAAAAAAAAAAAAAAAAAAAAAAAAAAAAAAAAAAACAAAGATAAACTCCGGAACTACTGCTAGCAGCATCAAAGAAGTATAGTATGAACGGAATTTATTGTCGAATGGTAGTGCCGGGCCGGATGAAGAGGGGTGAGAAGGACGGATGGGAGGCGTGGGAGGGGAGGTGTCGAGGAAGGGAAGGGAGAGAGAGGGAGAGAATAATATAAAAGATTCGACTTCTCTGCTAACCTCATAAGCCATTTAACGTGATGAAAAGCAGCCTATAATTTGGTGGGAAGAACCAAGCTATAAGTAGAAGCAAACTGTATTAAAATCGGTTCAGTGGTTCTCAAGTTATAAGCGGACAGACAGACATACAGACAGAAAGCAGACGTTGGATTTTATTAAAGATTTTATATAAGGAAGCAATAATATTGTTGGAATCCAACACTCCATGGTTGTTACTCTATGGCAAGTTGCCGGAAGTTGATGGTCTTTTAGTTCTGTTTTGTTTCTGTGCACTTCCGCCCTGTCTTTTCACGTGTGTGTTGCTGAATAAATTGTGCTCAGTAAATAACGTCTTGTTTTTCTTCATGCGCCTCTCATCATCCACGCCTGTAACTAATACAACATACAATAGTCCGCGCTCCATCACATATATTACGAGTATCATATTTGCGTTCAAATAGGATTGCTATTAAACCGAGTCTACCGCGAGCGAAGCCGCGGGCAAAAGCTAGCGTATGTATATGATACGATTACTATATTGAAGCTTATTCAAGCTTGAAACTGTGTCATATTTCAACACGGCTCAAATTTTCCCGGATCTTAAGTCCCGTTGAGCTCCACCCATAAGGTGATAACTTTAGCAATTATAGAACACACGAGACGCTTCGCGGCCGAGCGGTGTGTCTCGACCGCTCCCGTTTTCAGCACAGTGTTTGTTTTAGAAAGTTCTGTGGGGAAAAAAAAACTCATTACGCCCGCGTTGTGAGAGGAGGAATTTTTGATGAACGAATTTTCTCGTAGTCCAAGTATTACCAGCAATCCAGAGATCAGTCTTCGGTATGGCACTTACCTTCTCGGAGGTGATATTGGCTGATGGAGATATGTCGCATTACATTGGAAAAAACTAAGAGCGAATAGATCGAGCCATTCTTAAGTTATAAGTTTTTTACATGAATGATTGTGTAATTTTATTAATAATTCAAGCTTTTATACATACATACGTACACACCAGACAGAGAGACATACCGCAGAATTTGCATCCTATAATATGTATGGATTGCGTAATTTGTTTGACCTAGAAATTGTAATTGTAACCTAGTTATATATGAAAAATAAACGTGATCACTTAATTTAATTTTTTTTTAATTGAAAGCACGACATGTCGCGCCTTGCCACCCATTAGGTGTCTAACGACGCCCATGGACATTAGGTCATATGCGGTGGTTGCGATTGCCATGCCGGCCTGACAGGTGCCTATTCACAACCCTCTTGCATTTTCATTTCATTTACTCTAAAAAGGTTTTTCTGGGAAAATATTGATAACAAAGTGTTTTTTTTTTGTGGAAATGGATACAGTTGTCTACATCACCTGCAACATCCGCGATGTCAGCCCATAATAACACCGGGTGAACTAGGTACCACGTCAGCGCTTCCCTACATTTCAAGTGTTATATTATTATATTTTTGTTCCACAAACCGCCCCAGTCTGCACACTGTGCCGCCTTCAAAGTGTTTATTGTGAGAACACTTCTGAAGAGGTTAAGCTTCAGCTTTCGCAAGCGTCTCCGGCCTCAGTCGTTTGTTTTGTCTGCGGTTTCGCAAAGTAATCACCGCTGTGCGCCTGTCTTGAGGACTTTAACTGTGATTCCGCACAGAGCAGATGGTGTGTGTGGTGGATGTGGTCTTGTAATATTATACTCTTCAGTTTGTTTGTCTAATTCTGTTTAGTTATGTGGTATTATGTTCAGTTTCAAGGTACTCGTGGCTAACGGGTAAAGGTTTAGTGAAATGAAATGATTAATTTTTTATTATTCATGATCATACCGGCAGTAAGACTGCAATAATTTTTTTTTTTGGAATCTCACACTGTTGGCTACATAACCTACAACATCCGTGATGTCACCCCATAACACCAGGTGAACTAGGTGCCATGTCAGTGCTTCCCTTCATTTCATGTCGGCTACACTGAACTGAACGGAAAACACGAACTATTTACACAGCCGTTTCGACCGACGTTTCGGTCAGTGCGGTGGTACCAACCCGGGCGGGATAAACCCTACCACCTAGTAAGGTAAGAAGGGAAGGGACCTACAAATTTAACGTAGAATCCGAACCACGGTCAGCCTCCAACGGTCGAGCGGTCACCCATTCAAGTACTGGCCGCGCTCAGCGTTGCTTAAGAACAGTCGATCGACCGCACCACTGAGCTACCGAGGCTGACAAAATATAGACAAAATAGAGTTGATACAAATTACGTAGGTAAGTATCAAAGTTTGACTAAAGGTCTAGTTTACGTATGACTTAATTAATAAGCCTCGATAGCTCAGTGGTGCAGACAGTCAACTGTCGCTATTGAATGTTAAGCAACGCTGGGTGCGGTCAGTACTTGGATGGGTGACCGCTGACCGTTGGAGGCTGACCGAGGTTCGGACTCCTCGTAAAACTGTAGGTCCCTTCCCTCCTAATCTTACTTGGTGGTAGGGTTTAACCCGCCCGGGTTGGTACCACCGCACTGAATGAAACGTCGGTCAATACGGCTATGTAAATAGTTTGTGTTTTCCGACCAGTTCAGTGTAGCCGGCACGATCAAAGGGGGAAGCACTGACATGGCACCTAGTTCACCCGGTGTTATGGGCTGACATCACGGACGTTGTAGGTGATGTAGCCAACCGTGTCAGTTTCCATAAAAAAAAAATAAAAAAAAAATTACTATTTGTAGTCTTTACCGACGAGCATGTTAGGTAGGCGGCGAGAGGTCCGAGGTTCGAATCCGGTCGGCGTGTACCAATGAGTTTTTTCTGACGAAAAAAAATTACGTGCATACCTACACCTGCTGCTTCACCGTAGAACTGTAGGTCCCTTACCTTGTCCCTTACTAGGTGGTAGGCTCAAATTATAGACGACTGGCTTGGTACCACCGTACTGGATGTAAGATGGCCGCATAGCAGCCTCGGTTGTGTTCTCCTCTAGTCCAGTATAGCTAGCAATCCAGGGAAGTCTCCGGTATGGCAGCTACCATCTCGGAGGTTATATTGGCTGGTCAGAGCATGTGGTTTGCCCCCTCCGATCCAGCCACCTATACCGGATTACGTAAAAAAAACCGGCCAAGTGCGAGTCGAACTCGCGCACCGAGGGTTCCGTATCGCCATGTCATGGTCAGCGCCACTCACGCCATCTATGGCGTGATTATGAAATGCTTCATATTAATTAAAATTCATGATTAGTTAAATTGCTTCATACTCTTTTCGGTAGATGGCGCGCGCGCATACACTTTTTAGTTTCTTCTATGGGAACCCCCGTGAATTTTTTACTCTTTCTTATTTTTATTATTATTTGTTGTTATACCTATCGGCCATAATAACACATATTCTGTGAAAATTTCAACGGGCTACCTATCACGGTTCAAGAGATACAGCCCTCGGACCTCGTGCCTCGGACAGACGGACAGACGGACGGACAGACAGACGGACGGAGTAGGTTTAGTAATAGGGTCCCGTACCGGATACGGAACCCAAAAAAAACATAACACAAGCATCAGTCACTGTGCACTAAGTTTATAAGCTGATTTGGACTGTATGGGGGCGGTACTTTAAAAGAATAGCCCCACTGCATCTCTCCCCGTGTAAGTCGTAAAAGGCGACTAAGGGATATGACTGCCTTCTTATAACATTAGGTTTAACCCGCCCGGGTTGATACCACCGCACTGAATGAAAGGTCGGTCGAAACGGCTATGTTTGTGTTTTCCGTCCAGCTCAGTGTAGCCGGCACGACCGAAGGGAAGCACTGACGTGCCACCAAGTTCGCCCGGTCTTATGGCTGACATCACGGATGTTGTAGGTGATGTAGCCAACCGTGTCTGTTTCCATAAAAAAAAAAATTTTTTTTTTCGTTAGTGATGTATGAGAAAGGCTATTCTAACGCCTCAACCCAGAAGGCGGCCACTTTCCAATCCCTTACACAGTTATTGCTTTCATAAAAATATATATGTATGTATGTAAAGCCTCTATTCCCGGTTTGTAGATAAAAATTTGCCTCAGTAAAATATTTGCGCGTGCAAATAGCTCCACGGGGCCATAACAGTATTGTACATGTATTCAGGGTCTCGTAACAGCGCAGCCGGATAAAGGTGTGAATGCGATAACGGGCTCCGTACAGGCCACACGTCATTGCGGGTTGACGGGGGTCCTACGCAGCCCTAGATGCGATACAGACAGAGTTGAATCGAATTTTTTAAAATGTTTGTAATTTTTTTTATGTTTTATAGATACGTACATACATACGTACATACATCCATACATGTACATTTTATTGTATTGTATTGTATTGTATATATTTATTGCACTCAAATAGAACATGGACAAACGGTAACACTTAATGCCTCTAGGCATTTTCTATCAGGATACCTTTGGGGTATGATAATTGGGGTATGATAAACTGCAAGGTGAGTGGCGGAAAGAGAATTTTAAATATTATGATATGTATGACAGATGTACGGGAATACAGAAGATAGATAAACTTAAATATGAATAGTTTAAATACTATACCTATATACCAGATATATACATAAGATAGACTAAATATACTTAGTTTTTACATATTATATATATTTACTTACATATTATATATAGTTTTTACATATTATATATATATGCATGCATGCATACATACATACATACATACACACACACACATACGTGTGACTGACGGACGGACGGACAGACACCAGAGCGATCTCAGAAGAATTTAGTCAAAGCGCATGCTCCGACCAAGTACGTCGGCGGAAAGCAGTGGTTCCGTATCGCTGAAGGCCGGGAGGACTGGAGGAAAATTGGAGAAGCGTATTTCCAGCAGTGGACGCTTACACGCTGACTGACTGACTGACTGCATGCTCCGACCAGCCAATATCACCTCCGAACCACCTTCGGTATGGCACCTACCTTAGGTGCCATACCGAAGACTTACCTGGATTGCTGGCTATACTGGATTAGAGGAGAACACAACCGAGGCTTCTATGCGGCCATCTTACATCCAGTACGGTGGTACCAACCCAGTCGGCTACAATTTGAGCCTATCACCTAGTAAGGGGCAAGGGAAGGGAGCTACAGTTTTACACCGGTTCCGAACGGTCAAGCAGCAGGTGTAGGTATGCACGTAATTTTTTTCGCCAGAAAAAACTCATTGGTACACGCCGACCGGATTCGAACCTCGGACCTCTCGCATGAGAGGCCGATGCCCAAACCACTCGGCCACCCGTCGCTTTTTTTTTTTTTTTTTTTTTTTTTTTTTTTTTATGCAAACTGACACGGTTGGCTACATCACCTACAACATCCGTGATGTCAGCCCATAACACCGGGTGAACTAGGTGCTATGTCAGTGCTTCCCTTCATTTCGCGCCGGCTACACTGAACTGGACGGAAAACACGAACTATTTACATAGCCGTTTCGACCGACGTTTCGCTCAGTGCGGTGGTACCAACCCGGCCGGGATAAACCCTACCACCCAGTGAGGTAAGAAGGGAAGGGACCTACAGTTTAACGTGGAATCCGAACCACGGTCAGCCTCCAACGGTCGGGCGGTCACCCATCCAATAACTGACCGCACCACTGAGCTGCCGAGGCTGACGATCCCTTAGTCGACTTTTACGACATGCGACGGGGAGAGATGCAGTGGGGCTATTCTTTTTAAGTACCGACCCCACACGGTACAAGATCGCTTAGATCAACTAACTTGCGTTTTTCTTAGTTTTTAAGGTTCCGTATCCGTCGTACGGGACCCTATTACTAAGCCTACGTCGTCGTCTGTCTATCTGTCTGTCTGTCCGTCTGTCCGAGGGCTGTATCACTTGAACCGTAATTCAAATTCTGTGAAAATTTCAACACGCTACCTGCGTGTTGAAATTTTCACAGAATAGGTGTTTAAAAATAAGAAAAAATAAAAAATTCACGGGGGAGGGGGGGGGGGGGGGGGGGGGGGGGGGTTTGGTTCCAATACAAGAAACTAAAAAGTGTATGCGCGCCATCTACCGAAAACAGTATGAAGCAGCGCTGACCATGACATGTCGATACGGAACCCTCGGCGCGCGTGTTCGACTCGCACTTGGCCGGTTTTCTTTTTTAATCGATCTTTCTTTATTTCTTTGTACATTGCCAGGTCTAGCAGATCTCAACCCAAGGAGTCGCCGACCCGCGTCATACAGGGTCGGTTTATAAATGATAGTTTAATCCAATTCAGAAGAAATTTATTTCAATTCCAGATGTATATTTCATGAGCGCGTTTTTTACTCGGCCATTTTCTTCGTCAATGAGGATAAATCCATGCGTTAAAGGCTGAAATACACGATAAGATCAGAATTGTATTAAACACAAGCTGTGCCCGCGGCTCCGCCCGCTCTCATATTTCACTTCACTGCTAACCTCATAAGCTATTTAGCGTGATAGTAAGTAGCCTATAGTTGATGGGAAGAATCAAGCTATCCGTAGAATTTTGTTTTATTAAAATCGGTTCAGTGGTTCTCGAGTTATAAGCGGACAGACAGACACTCAGACATACAGAAAGCAGACGTTGGATTTTATTATAGGTAAGGAAGGAAGGATAAGGAAGGATAAGGATAGCCACATCAATGGGAGTAATGACCTTGGCACTGACTGTCCTTCCACCGAGTTATGCAGTAATCACCTTGGCACTGACTGTCCTTCCATCGAGATAATCAGTAGTCACCATGGCACTGACTGTCCTTCCACCGAGTTATGCAGTAATCACCTTGGCACTGACTGTCCTTCCACCGAGTTATACAGTAATCACCTTGGCACTGACTGTCCTTCCACCGAGTTATGCAGTAATCAGCTTGGCACTGACTGTCCTTCCACCGAGTTATGCAGTAATCACCTTGGCACTGACTGTCCTTCCATCGAGCTATGCAGTAATCACCTTGGCACTGACTGCCCTTCCATCGAGATAATCAGTAGTCACCATGGCACTGACTGTCCTTCCACCGAGTTATGCAGTAATCACCTTGGCACTGACTGCCCTTCCATCGAGATAATCAGTAGTCACCATGGCACTGACTGTCCTTCCACCGAGTTATGCAGTAATCACCTTGGGACTGACTGGCCTTCCACCGAGTTATGCAGTAATCACCTTGGCCCTGACTGTCCTTCCACAGAGTTATGCAGTAATCAGCTTGGCACTAACTGTCCTTCCACCGAGTTATGCAGTAATCACCTTGGCCCTGACTGTCCTTCCACAGAGTTATGCAGTAATCACCTTGGGACTGACTGGCCTTCCACCGAGTTATGCAGTAATCACCTTGGCACTGACTGCCCTTCCACCGAGTTATGCAGTAATCACCTTGGCCCTGACTGTCCTTCCACAGAGTTATGCAGTAATCAGCTTGGCACTAACTGTCCTTCCACCGAGTTATGCAGTAATCACCTTGGCACTGATTGTCCTTCCACCGAGCTATGCAGTAATCACCTTGGCACTGACTGTCCTTCCATCGAGTTATGCAGTAATCACCTTGGGACTGACTGGCCTTCCACCGAGTTATGCAGTAATCACCTTGGCCCTGACTGTCCTTCCACCGAGTTATGCAGTAATCACCTGACTGTCCTTTCACCACATGTATTAGGCGGTGGTCATATGCACTTCCACGCATATACATAGCTGGTGAAAACAAAAGCTGCGGCTAGAACAAAACGCTGAGGCCCTGGGCACAGGCTGTTGTTGGAAAGGGTGCGGGCCGTAGTGGCAGTGAAGGCTTCACCCCCGGCTCTCGGCTTCGGTCGGCGGTTCCTTCGGGTGGACGGGTGGTGGCTCGGATCGGCTGGGGAAAGGCTTCAGTCTGTGTTTCCCATGGGATTTTTTCGGAAGAACGGTACAGCTATGTGGCCTCGATCTGGCATACATGATCAGGATCACTATACTCGCAAGAGTGCAGGGATAGACGTCTGGATTTTATAGCCGGAAGTTTGGTATTTGTTGACGTCTATAAAAAAACGTAAGAGAGAACAAACTGATAGTATCGACTTGCCCTTCCACCGAGTTATTCACCTTGGCACTAACTGTCCTTCCACCGAGTTATTCAGTAGTCACCTTGGCACTGACTGTCCTTCCACAGTTATTCAGTAATCACATTGGCACTGACTGTCCTTCTACCGAGTTATAAAGTAATCACCTTGGCAAAGTTGGCACAGACTGTCTTTCCACCGAGTTATAAAGTAATCACCTTGGCACTGACTGTCCTTCCACCTAGTTATGCATTAATCACCTTAGTACTGACCACAGAGCATCAAATACCTACCGCGCGCGCCCCCTACTAGAGACGCCCTAAGCGATAATATTTGAAACCCAAAAACTACACGCAGTGCTGCTAGCGCTTTGTATGTGTGTGTGTGTGCTAGTATCTACACTAGACACAAAGAGGAGCAAGTTAGGCACACGCACAAAACAAATGCACACGCACAACACACATATGTAAGTCATAGGCCACGCCCACAGGCTTCAACGGCGTTGTAGAGAAATCGCGCTCAGGGCGCCTCTAGGAGGGGCGCGCGCATTTGATGCTCTGTGGTACTGACTCTCCTTCTACCGATTTATAAAATGATCACCTTGGCACTGACTGTCCATCTCACCTGTCTCTGCCCTAGCCAAAAAGAATAGTGGCCGAAAAACAGAACAGCAGAAGTCGTCGTAACCGAAAAGAGCAGCGGGAAAAGAGGGGTGGCTGTCAGCGCCCCCACGACGCAGGGCGAGGCATGGTGAGCTCCGCTAGAGTACTAAAATAGGCGCGAGGACCGACTGACGTACGCAGACGCTGGGGCGAATTGGGTCGCGAGGACCGGGTAGACAAGTCGCTGTCTTGTGACGTTGCCTCCCATCAGGGACGCAGACTGACGGACGCATGACGTAGATGGGGGCAATCTTCGGAGTCGGTGCACTCCAAGGGGGGGACTCAGAACGCCTTTATGAGTCCCTCCAAGTGGGAGGCTGGACCGCAATCAATGCGCGTCACCTGAGCCAGACCATCGGCTCAGGCAGCGGGCCTCCCTGCGTGCAGCGGCTCTCAAATGATTGTTCCATGATGAGGTCGCGGCGCTGTGCGGGTGCTATGGCCGCAAGGCTGGTGCACTCGGGTCAGAGGCGGGTTAAGATTGTCCATCCACCGAGTTATACAGTAGTCAGCCTCGATAGCTCAGTGGTGCACACAGTCAACTGTCGCTATTGAATGTTAAGCAACGCTGGGCGCGGTCAGTACTTGGATGGGTGACCGCTGACCGTTGGAGGCTGACCGAGGTTCGGATTCCGCGTCAAACTGTAGGTCCCTTCCCTCCTAATCTTACTTGGTGGTAGGGTTTAACCCGCCCGGGTTGGTACCACCGCACTGAATGAAACGTCGGTCTAAACGGCTATGTAAATAGTTTGTGTTTTCCGACCAGTTCAGTGTAGCCGGCACGATCAAAGGGGGAAGCACTGACATGGCACCTAGTTCACCCGGTGTTATAGGCTGACATCACGGACGTTGTAGGTGATGTAGCCAACTGTGTCAGTTTCCATAAAAAAAAAAAAAATCACTTGTATTATCCGTTCAGTTGAATGAGGCCGGCGCAACCATTAGGAAGCACTGACATAGCACCTTAGTCCCGCCAGAAGCCAATGGTCCACGTCCGACCACCGTCACGCGTGCAGTGTAGCCAACCCAACGGTTTCGGGGTTCTATACAAATACATACATACATACATAACTGTATCGCACCCATCCATTGGTCAGTGTGGTAGCCGGTAGGATTGCATAATATGTAGGGATAAGGAGAGGGATGTAGTTTATTTATCCCTCGGTGTGAAGCGACCTTTATTTAGTCGGGTCTCATAGAAATAAATAGTCAGAAATTGTATTGCATAAGGTGTTACCTTTTCAACGACAATTGGTGGATACATTTGGATTTGACGCACTCAAATCAAATCAACTTTATAACCATTTTTTTTTCTCACTGTAAATAAAAATTTTGCCGACTTTGATAATTCTAATTGTTTATATGCATAAACTCAAATTTTATTAATAACTTGACTGTACCCTATTTTCTTTGTTTTGTATTTTATTAAATTTTCTTTATTGGTATATCTTGACTTAATATTTTGAATTTTTTGCTTAGATATAGTATGTTATATTTAACACAATGAAAACTTAGTATGTAAGTTATATTAAAAAAAAAAGCTCTATAAGGTTTCTTGGTCCAGTCGACAGAGCCAAAATCACCTCTCCTGGCGAAACCACGCTCAGTGAGGTGCCTACCTTGGCCCTTTGACACGCTATGCATGCTTTGATCCATTCGTTAACTTCCCTATTGATGGATTTCCAAAAATATCTATCTGTCACGAGTCTCTTTGTTGCCCGAACACCTGGGTGTGTTATACCGTGTACTGCTGTGAAGGCATTGTAACGGTGCCCTTTCGTCAGATAAGGGGTGTGCGTTTTCCTTTGACATTTCGCAATAAATTGGCTTAGTCATGTTTGGTAACCTGATCTGTTTCAAACTTAGATTTCAGTCCGGCGGGTGTGACGTATATGGATCGGGGCACGAGGGATGAGGGAAGCCAGTTCTCCTGAACATTGGTAATGGTAGTACCTATAAAACAGGCTAAGGGAACCAATTGTTCGCCTGTCTTGCAATGATTCAAGTCCCTCCGTGAGCTTGGGATCACCAATTAGACGGTTGGCGCGGCCCTGGATAGAGTTCAAGGAGGCCAACAGGTAAAGGTGGCATCCTTCCCATAAATGACTGCAATACTCCATCACCGGGCGAACTTGCGCTTTGTATAACATAAGGAGTTGCGCCGGTGAGAAGAATTTAATAAATGAATGATGATGAAATATGTAATATATAAACTATATTATGTATTATATAACGGTATTATTTATTATATAAACTGTAATTCATATGTATTTAATTTAATTTATAAATATTAATTTATACGTTTAATTAACTAGTACGTACTTAATTGTAGTGTATATTATAGTATATCATAGGTTATATTCTTTATATTATATTTTACGTTCCCACACTCAAGTATTTTGCTACTACCTACTTATATCTCACAACATATGACTCTCCAACATCCAAAGGTTGACTGGGAGAAATCCCTGTAAGGATAAGTCCGCCTTTGCCCCTCATGCAAATTACTTATCGTTTGTTTCTGTAAAATGTTTTTTTGGAGCAATAAAGTATTAATATCTATCTAAATATGAATGATCAATAAACAATACAATACCGACCGACCGCACCACAGAGCCAGGCAGGCCTCACGCACTCTATGTACTTGCGCGCGCTAACTACCTACCGCCCGGCGGGCCGCCGCCGGAGGCGGTCTAATTCAGTGAAAATTCGACAGCCGCGCGGAGCATACCTACACGCGCGGCCACACAACTGCGCGCAGCTGCAAAGCAATAATCACTTTACACTCGATCGTTTAGGTACATTTTCGCACGCAGCGATTGGCGACGTGAAACATTAGGCTATTAAAGCCGTAGGTATGGAACTTTTTATATGGAGAGATTTATCTGTTACGAAGTAACTATTAAGTAATCTGTGACTGACCTACCGTGGCTGTTATTCTTGTTCACCTCAACATGTGAATGGCTCTTCCAGCTATATCCGCGGAAGGCTCCTATGCTAATGTGATTGATGGCTTAGGCTCGCTAAAGATGACTTGTCGCGTCTACTAAATGGATGATGCCGGAGTGATATTTGATTTTGTATGGAAATGAAGATGAAACGCCGGGATGATTTTAAATTATTATTTTTTCATTATTCGATTCGGTACGGCGAGTCAGAGGGGCCAGAGTACACGCTCCGGCCAGCCATTAACACCTCCGAGGAGGTGTCTTAAGACGATATCCATAGCTGGCTGCTTTACATAGAAAAAGGTCGTAAGTCGGTATTGTTTTTTAATAAAAAAAAAAAATTGGAATACAATTTAAAAATCTACAACAATAGAGTTCTGTGCTAGCGTTAGTGTGCTGTGCTAGAGTTAGAGTTAGTTGAGTTATCAGTGCAATAAAAATTTAGTTTTATTCATTCACTTTTGCGTCAGATAAAAAAAATGATTTAATTTCTATGTAGCTTACCTTACGCGCTGAACGAAACGTCGTCGGTCGAAACGGTTACGTAAATAGTTCGTGTTTTCCGTGTTCAGTGTGTAGCCGACATGAAATGAAGGGAAGCAATGACACGCCACCTAGTTCACACGGTGTTATGGGCTGATATCACGGATGTTTTAAGTAATTTTTTTTTTTGTAAGGAAACTAACACGGTTGGCTACATCACCTACAACATTCGTGATGTCAGCCCATAACACCGGGTGAACTAGGTTCCATGTGATGACATGTCAGTGCTTCCCTTCGGTCGTGCCGGCTACACTGAACTGAACGGAAAACACAAACTATTTACATAGCCGTTTCGACAGACGTTTCATTCAGTGCGGTGGTACCAACCCGGGCAGGTTGAACCCTACCACCTAGTAAGGTAAGACGGGAAGGGACCTACAGTTTTACGCGGAATCCGAACCACCGTCAGCCTCCAACGGTCGAGCGGTCACCCATCCAAGTACTGACCGGCCCAGCGTTGCGACAGTCGACTTTCTGCACCACTGAGCTATCGAGGCTGACAAAACAACTTATATAAACAAAAATCCATTCATTTCACTAATTTATTGAAAGCAAACATGTGAATGTGAGTATATTATTATTATCTACAGTCCGCGCGCGAGCTCCGAGGAATCGGTATTTGTGGAAATTAGTTTTATTATAGAATTTGTATAGAATTTTTATGGAGATTCACATTTTGTGATGATTATACTATACTAGGCGAGTAATATTATACAAATGTATAATATTAAAATTCTATACAAATTCTATAATGAATTAATTTCCACAAACACCGATTCCTCGGAGCTCGCGCGCGGGCTGTACGTCCGAGGATGTGTGAGAGCGTATGAGAGCGGTACAAAAGTGTGAATAATAGAAAATATTGAGGTCTGCATGTTCGGACCTCGGGGAAATTAGACTTGCCGGCCTCCGCTCACCTATTGTGCGACCTTTCTAATGTTTTTAGGGTTCCGTAACCGATGCTAGCTGGGATACTAATAAAATCGTTTTTTTTTTATGGAACCTAACACGGTTTTCTACCTCACCTACTACATCCGTGATGTCAGCCCATAACACCGGGTGAACTAGGTGTCATGTCAGTGCTTCCCTTCGGTCGTGCCGGCTACACTGAACTGGACGGAAAACACAAACTATTTCAATAGCTATTTCAAATGACCTTTCATTCAGTACGGTGGCACCAACCCGGGCGGGTTTAACCCTACCACCGTGTAAGGTAAGAAGGGAAGGGAATTACAGTTGTACGTGGAATCCGAACCACGGTCAGCCTCCAATGGTCGAGCGGTGACCCATCCAAGTACTGACCGCGCCCAGGTGTGCTTATGATCACGACCTACAGTCGACCGACCGCACTACTGAGCGGCCGAGGCCGATCAACTGCCCTTGTCATTTACTTCATTTTCGCAGTCAGTTTTATAAATTTTTTATTTGACTTTTAAGGTTCTGTAATAGGTAGCCCGTTGACATTTTCACAGAATATGTAATTATGTTATTATGGCCGATATAACAACAAATTTTAAAAATAATAAAAAGTTAAAAATTCACGGGGGTTCCCATAGAAGAAACTAAAAATGGTATGAGCGCCATCTACCGAAAAGAGTATGAAGCATTTTAACTAAACATGAATTTTGACTAATATGAAGCATTTCATCAACACGCCATAGATGGGATGTGTGGCGCTGACCATGACATGGCGATACGGAACCCTCGGTGCGCGAGTTCGACTCGCACTTGGCCGGCTTTTTTTGGCTTAACTCTCATTCGCCAAGTGCCTGGGGTGTAAAGCGCAATAAGGAAAATTCGTTAAAAAAAAAATTATTTGTTATATATTTAAAAGTTATTATGTTATATCAAAGGCGACTTAGGCCCACTTGCACCAACACAAATTTAATATATAAACCAGTTTAACTCGTTAAACTAGCACCCGTTGTATGTGTGAACCGCGTTTAAATCCATAACTCGCTACTTAACTTTAAACTCGTGTTGGTGCAAGACGCGCTTAGAGTTTAATGGAACTTCTTTCGGCTGTGTCCTCGGGCGTCCAGCCGAGTAAAGTCCACAATGATGCTGGGATGAGTGGCCGTTTTCTGCGCGCATCTCCGCGACAATACCCGAGGAAGCTCGCCCCAAATTACGACCAAACCACGATAAATTGCGTATTCATTCGAAACAAAATATGTCCGGCATGGACGAAGGAACGCGGCTGGAGCTGGCGCCTGGCGTCCATGGTACAGTGTGTTCTATCGCTTATTCCATGGGAGTGCTGTTTGTGGAGACTGGCCTGCTCCAATTGGCAGCATGGTATAACTATGTGTACAGGGTGTAAAAACGGCGAGTACATTAAATTTAGGAAATGATTATTGGGATCAAGAGTAACAAAAAAGTCAAATAGCTTTTTTCTGAATTCCCTTTAAATAAGAAGTTACAGTTTTCATACAAACTAATTGATTATTTTAGCGTAAAAATGATCTAATGACAACAGGGCGGCGCGGAGGGGGGAAGAGCGGGTGAGACGTGAGCGCCTCGGACGGAGGTGTTGGCGGGAGGGGCTGGGGTTAGCTTTGTGAGTGGAGGACTGGAGGTCGGCAGGCGGAGGGTGCGGAGCGGCAACAACGCGTTAAATTAGACGAAAACATACATTCCAAAAATTCATATCTCGAAAACTAGACACTTTAGAGAAAAAATTTATTTGCTTTTTTGTCTCGGAAAAACATGAGGATTACGCTGGCGAAATTAATGTTTTCGCCGTTTTAACATCGTGTATACTACTATTACTTGACTGCATAACTCATGACTTAGTTAACTCTTGACTAGGTACGATTAGTACCTCAATTTTATTAACCCATTGACAACTCGATGCTTCAAGTATCTTAATATTTATATATTTTTAATTTTGACAATTATACTACCTACATTGCAGTATGTTTAATATACTAACATAATTATGTTGATACAAATAACATATCAAAGTTTGACAAAGGCTCTTTACACATGATTCACTCAGAACTCTCAGCAAAAATGTTAATCTTGCTCTCGAGCTGTGTTTTCGATAGACTATGGGCGGTGTTATTTTGTGGCTAGTCACTAAATACTTGTAAAAATATTTATGTACAAAAAATACCCTGCGAAATTTCTTGTCGGTTCTTCTTCGTGGGTGTAATCGAACCGGATAGAACAAATTGTGACAAGTTCGAGTGCAGTCTTAACTGCCATAAGAATGATCAATAAACAATACAATACAATGCAACGGATATTTACCAATCGATTGTGCAGATCTTTCCTCCACAGAACTGGTATCTAGAACGCTCTCCCTGTCCACATATTTCCTCCCAAAAATAGTCTCGCGCCCTTCGAGCGAGGCGTGAATCGGCACCTGTCAGGCCGGTATGGCATTCGCAACCCCGCGTACGACCGAATGTTAATGGGTGTCTTTTTTTTTATTTATTAGGGGTAAAACAAACAGGTTATTACATTTGATATCAGGTAGATACAATAAAGAGAATAAGACTTATAATAACCCAGCACCGTTTCCCACAATTATTACAAATTGTATTGTTAACCCTTTCAGTCCCTTCGACTCAAGTAATGGATTTGTGGAGAGTAAGCTTAGAATTAGTGATTTGGACGTGCACAAGTTAGAGGATTAGTTATATTTGAGACATATGTCACAGCAGCTATTAAGAACAGCTAGTAAGTAGACGGATTACAGCGGAGACAAAATCAACGGAAAAAAAAAAGAAAAGAAAAGAAGATTTTAATAAAAGAGAAAAATTTAATACAAGTTAGAGTAATTTGCAGTCAGCGAGAGAGGTATACATATGGGTAGTTAAAATATATAGTGCCTTGAAGTGGTCTTTGGACGCCTTAATTTGTGGCTCGACAGAAAAAAAGCGGTTAGCAAGTATGATTCGGATTCACACATCCAGGTTACGTTCCTGTTGTTACATTTCAGCAGTAGTGACTATAATATATTATGAGTACACAGAGCGTTTGTATTCATTTGAAATTGTAACTAAACCATATGATAGCTGTTCGTGTTGGCTAATATCTGTCTCTGTCACACTAGCTTCCAGGTCAATGTAGGAGAAAATTCCATTAATGGCAGTGAAAATATTTTTTTTTATGGAAACTGACACGATATAAATGATATTTTTTAGGGTTCCGTATCCGGTACGGGACCCTATTACTAAGCCTACGCTGTCTGTCTGTCTGTCCGTCCGTCCGTCTGTCTGTCCGAGGGTTGTATCTCTTGAACGGTAATAGGTAGCCCGTTGAAATTTTCACAGAATATGTGTTATTATGGCGGATATAACAACAAATAATAACAATAGAAAAAGTAAAAAAATCACGGGGGTTCCCATAGAAGAAACCAAAAAGTGGCTGCGCGCGCGCCATTTACCGAATAGATTATGAAGCAGTTTAACTAATCATGACTTTTAACTAATAAGCATTCATAAAACACGCCATAGATGGCGTGAGTGGCGCTGACTATGACATGGCGATACGGAACCCTTGGTGCGCGAGTTCGACTCGCACTTGGCCGGTTTTTTTGTATGAAATGTAAAGGGATGTCAACCTTTTATTACCAAACATCCAGTCTTGCTCATTCACACATTCTCACACAAGCATGTCCTATTATTCCATAGCTTCACGCGATGCCAGCTTTAAGCAATTAATCACGCAGTTTTCTAAAGACTGTTTCGCGCTCTTTCGGGAAGCTTTTAGTGGATTTTGTCATTCATTTTGAGCTTCACTTGTTTGAATAAATAGTTCATTTTCTTACGGAAGCCTTGGACAAAGGAGGCATTAGCCCGCGCGAAGAGTTTAAAGGAATTTAGGAGCAAACTTGGCGGCTTTATGCGGAGACTTTAAACGATGATATTATAATGTAACTTTAATGTTGAGATGGGACGACCCTGAAAAGTCGGAATTGATGTCAAAGTAATATATTAGTCGCAATAATACGAGTATTAAAAGTGTATTAAATATAAAAACTGGCCAAGTGCGAGTCGTACTCGAGCACCGAGGTTTCCGCACCACAAAAAAAAAACACGTTAAGAAAATTTTTTTTGTATGGGACCCCCAAATTCAATTTTATTTATTTTTTTATTATTTGATATCGCATAGATGGAATATTGGATTTCGCAGAGATGGAATATGGAATATCGCATAGATGGAATATTGAATATAATATCGCATAGATGGAATATATGGAGATTAAAAATACGGATTTTCGATTGGAGTTGGAGTTTTTTCTTCTAATAATGAGTACTTTCTATTCCTGAAGACTCTCAAGCCTGTCCTGAAATAACCTGTATATTGTAGGTAGAGAGAGAGTGTGTATAAGCCCTGTACATGTCTTGATTCGTAAAGTTATTGGAAGTCTGATCAGAATATGTGAACAGGTAAGAATACTGTCTTCCGGTGGAGGGCGCCGAAAGCCCGAAGACACACTCACCGGAATTTCCGGACGGAATTACCCGGCCGAATCTGAATAGTATGCGTCACTATTCTCGTCTCTATTCTCAAAATCGTTCGTGTGTTGCACTGCAAAGGTGTGGAACGCGCTTCCGGTGAATATCATTCCCCACTTCTAGAATCCGCGAATCTTCAAATCGCGGGTTCAAATTCAAATTCAAAATACTTTATTTTCAGAAAACATAAATTTTACATTTTTACTAACTAAGGACAATAACAACAAAACACTGATACGATAAAAAAGAGACGATCCCTGCATCCTATAGTGGCATTCGCCGTGTCACATTAATTGGGTTTAATAGCCGGTTATTACCCGTTTTTTTTGTACATATGTAGTACTTTAGTCAATAGCCAGTTTGGGAACAGGCTGGCTTTTCACTAAAGTACTGGTAGGCCCCTCTGACTCAGCCACCCATACCTGATTACATATAAAAAGGCTGGAGTCTGCTGGTACTGTCAGCGTGGTCTGGACTGAGATTGGTTTGGAGGTGAAATTGGCTGAGTCAAGCACATTTTTTCATTTTATGTAATCCGGTGTATTGAGTCTGAGTCGGAGGGGTCAAAGGACATGCTCCGATCAGCCAATATCACCTCCGAGAAGGTAGGTGCCATACCGGAGACTTCCCTGGATTGCTGGTTACACTGGACTAGAGGAGAATACAACCGAGGCTGCTATGCGGCCATCTTACATCCAGTACAGTGGTACCAAGCCAGTCGGCTAAAATTTGAGCCTACCACCTAGTAAGGGGCAAGGGAAGGGACCTACAGTTTTACACCGGTTCCGAACGGTGAAGCAGCAGGTGTAGGTATGCACTTAAATTTTTTCACGCCGACCGGATTCGAACCTTGGACCTCTCGCATGAGAAGCCGATGCCCAAACCACTCAGCCACCCGCCGCTTATTTATTTGGTTCCTGGCACAGCTACATTTCATTTCTCATTAAAAAAAACCCCACAGGCCGGATAGTCCGGCCGGAAGTTCCGGTGAGTGTGTGTTCGGGCTAAGGGACGTTTCGGTGAAATCATTCAGGTGTAAGGATCACGATAAGAAACGATACTGGTAATATCCAAAGAATTAAAATTTATAGACGGACATAGAACATATCAATGAGCTGAAAGAAAAAAAATTGGTTGTCTGTAAAGGCGGTTTACGGACGATAGTTTTACGTGATGACGTGGAATAATCGTAGTGCATAGAGCAAAGATCAGTAATTCTATTTCCAGTAGAAAGATTAATCATCTTGTGACTGGCCATCAATAAACTTCTGTTGTCTGATCTTGACAGTTTTACTTCTTAAGACGTTTCCATGGTAACTTTGACTTTTTTTTTTTTTTTTTTTATGTGAACCAGCATGGGTGGCTGTGCCGAGGGACCAATGGTGCAGTCGACAGAGCCAAAATCACCTCTCCTCGCGAAACCACGCTCAGTTAGGTGCCATGCCAGCAGATTTGCGGACTGTTGCTAGGCTGTCTAGCCCGTTAATACGACGCTTGAAGACACCCAGGTTAAAGGATTCAGGAAATACACTCGCCGGAAGACAGTTCCACACTCTAGCGGTGCGACAGAGAAATAGGCTATACCGGTGACTATACCGATTGTGCCTCTCTATCGCTTCTTACGCGCTCTCGCTTGCACACAGAGGTTCAGATGGAACGTGACACTTTTTCGTGTGTGCAGCCGGTGTTCATCAATTTATAAGACGTGACGTCATCACGTCAAAAATCGGTCAAGCGCGAGTTTTACTTGCGCACGAAGGGTTCCGTAGCCGTAGCCGTAGTTTATTTAGACGAATAGCGAACAGAAAACCCGATTAGAGTATTTTCAAATCCTGTTTTCTTCGATTTTCATATTAGTCGGGTTTTATAAATATTTAATTTTGATTTTTCATTTAATACTTTTTCTGTGTACCTACTAATTTAGACACCAAACCAGCTTTCCACAGCGCGGCAAATTAAATCTAATTTATTGTAATGTGTATATGGGCTAATTTAATGCGATTTGAATTATATTTGATTTGATTTGAATTACCTATTCATCAATATCCAAACTGAATATGTGACCTTGCTCTTGGCAATACCTAGGCAATTAGTTATTATTACACCGTAACGCTGCTCCGTTCGCGTTAGAGTTGGTTTTAAAAGCAAATATAGGTCTTAGACTTCTTACCGTACTAGGTATCGACCAATCTTACCCGCCCGATTTGGTACCACCGCACTGAATGAAAAGTCGGTCGTAGGAGTAAATAGTTCGTGGTTTCCGTTCAGTTCAGTGTAACCGGCACGACCAAAGGGAAGCACTGACATCGCACCTAGTTCACCATGGTGTTATGGGCTGACATGACGGATGTTGTAGGTGATGTAGCCAACCGTGTCAGTTTCCATAAAATAAAAATTGCGACTTCCGTCACTTCCGATCCCACTGCTACATCCCTATTTACGATGGAGTGATGGTTCATAAACACCCGTAAGTTATAGGTAAATATTTTGAGCCGTTCTTGAGTAATAAATAAAACGTGCATACATATATTTGTGTATGCTCCCGCCTCCGCCTCCGCCGCCGCCGCCGCCGTCAGCAATATAATTTTTGTGTGTGTAAAATTTTGTGTATACTTGTTTTATACTTAAGTATATCGAATTAATACAAATATGTTTAAAGTATAAAAAACGTGGCAGTAAATAAGTAAAATAATAAAATACGTATTTAACACATGTATATACTTACTTACAGGTCCATAAGTAAATGTACCTTACTCAAAATAGTATATACATTCCATTTACATAACTAGGTATAAATTATTTAATTACAAATTGCCGTAACCAAAATGTATATGACAGAAATAGCAAAACATTATAACTGTATTATATTAGAATTACATCTTAGATAGACGTTCCATTGTCAAACAAGTCGTTAGCTGTCATTTGAAATCATTCTAAATTCGAAATGTGTTCGGTAACGGTGCGTTTGGCGTTGATTTTGGCTTACATGTTATGTCTGGTGACGGGACTGGAACGTTCCAGGCAAGATGAGGGATACCCTGTGGGATTTCTAAGCGAGTGTAAGTTAATTACTATTACATACATACATACAACACACGCTGTATCCCGACAATCGGGGTAAGCAGAGTAATCCGTGTTGTGCTGCAAGAACTCTGGAAAATTGCAACACAATATCGACCACCACGTTTAGCAATGTATTCGGACAAGATAACCATCAAGCAGCAAGTAAGTAAGGCACAAAGACCCACCTGCTGCACGACTCGATGGAAGGACCGTGCCAAGATGAGAGGTGGCGAACCTATCGCCCTTTAGCACGGCATCTCGTCCTTATCCCTTAGTCGCCTTTTAGGATATGCACGGGGAGGGTCGCAGTGGGGCTATTCTTCTTAAGTACCGGCCTCACACGGTAAATTACTATTAATGTTGTTAATTGCCGGTTGATGTGCTTAGTTTTGTGCTGCAATTTACCAGAGTGCTTGCAGCACAACACCGATTAATCTCCTCACCCTGACTGTCGGGATACGGCATGTGGTGTGTGTGTTGTTAATTGCACGGCAGTGTAGCCGGCACGACCAAAGGAAAGCGCTGACATGGCACCTTCCGACAGGAACATGGTGTGATGGGCTGTGACAGATTTGCCAAGATGAGCTCCATTTAGGTGACGTGAGGCTGCGTCTGACTCGAATTTAAAGAAGTTTAACACCAATATTACTTACCTGACAGATTCAGTTTTAATATAAATGTAAAACTTTATCTATCAGCGCAGATCGATAGCTTTTTCAAAACACGATTTGATTAACTTCGCTCGATAGAAAAAAAATCATGAACATGCCTCTGGATTTAGTTATAAAAACGTATTTAAGGCAAAGTGACCAAATCAAGGCTTTGGAAAATATATATTTTACTTGTTTAATATATCTAAATCCGTAACTTTTTACTTTTTTGTTTCGATCCGTAGTTTTGGAATAAAAAAAACATAATTTTTTCTTCGATTGATTGTGTTGCATCCTACTCCAACTAGCGAAAACGGTGGCGCCTTGAAAGACGAGTGCAGGTGAATACGGGTTGACAGGGCATTAAGAAACTCCAAAAAATCATTGGTTTTTCCAGGTCCAGGATCTACCAAGGAAACAACGATTCCAAGCAGATTTCTAAGGGAGATGTTTTTCTTAGTCCACACAAAAGTCAACGGGACTCTGTATAAGAAACGCTATGGTTACACCACGGCTATTGAAAATTTCACATCTGACTCGAACTTGGATCTGTTGGTGAGTTGTCAGTCTAGGTAGATCAGTGGTGCGGTCGGTCGACTGTTGTTAAGCAACGCTGAGCGCGGTCAGTACTTGGATGGGTGACCGCTCGACAGTTGGAGGTTGACCTGGTTCGCATTCCCCGTTAAACTGTAGGTCCCTTCTCTTCTTATCTTACTAGGTGGTAGGGCTTATCCCGGTCGGGTTGGTACACCGGACTGAACGAAACGTCGGTCGAGATGGCTATGTAAATAGTTCGTTATTTAAGTCCAGTTCAGTGTAGCCGACATGAAATGAAGGGAAGCACTGACATGGCACCTAGTTCACCCGGTGTTATGGGCTGACATCTTGGATATTGTAGGTGATGTAGCCAACCGTGTCTGTTTCCATAAAAAAAAGATGCATACATAATACATATCATTACGCTGCATCCTCATAATCAAGATAAGAAGAGTACTTAATCGGTATTGCGCTGCAAGCACTGCGGCAACTTGCCGCTCAACACCGACCACCACGCTTAGCAAAATATTATGACAAGACAACAATCATGTAAAAAGTAAGACAAGAAGACCTACTGCATGACCTTATTGAGAAGTTAGAGGTGGCTAGTCTCTCGCCCTTTAGCATCCTTTTCTTATCCAGTAGACCACTTTCACGACATGCACGGGGAGAGATGCAGTCGGATTTTTCTTTTCATGTACCGGACGGACTCCACAAACAGGTGGTAATATAACTAGACATTAGCGCAAATATATTGAAAGAAACTCCAACTTCGTGCTGTAATCAGTTGCTATGCCATGGCAAATAGTTATCACTGGAGTGGAGTATGGTATAATGAACTGCGAACTTGAATGTAGCAAGTTATTTAATAAAATATCTCACGTTTAATAAACAACATTTTCACAAGGTCACAGATAGTAGATCTGTGACCTTTGCAAGGCCTTCGACTGTGTATGACATACATAAGTCTTGCTTGGAAAATTGTGCTGTAATGACAGAGGGACATCTGCAACTGGTAAGATAAATAACTATTAAACACAGCAAACGGTGTGCTTAAATTAAAGATGATCCGGCTAGAAAACAAACTAGATCTACGTGTGCCACAAGGCTCCGTTTCGGGGCCTTGTGGCACTGCTTTCTTTGTTTTGCTACGTAAACATCTATACCGAGATGCAGGCACTTTACTGGATTAAGTCGAAGGCACATATGAAAGTATTAAACTATAAGATTGACTAGAAGAAATCATTGCTAACTTGTGAGAAATCTGAATTCGTATATGTTCTATCTTTATGATTTATTTGTTATGGTTTTATTTGTAGTGGGGCAATTAATAACTTTACTTATTCTATTAGAAATTACTCTATTCAAAAGAGACTCTATCCTAACAAATTATTCTATTTAACGAGTTTCCCAAATATTATATGTAACTTTCAGAATCGCAAGACCGTATTGTTCATCAGTGGTTTCATGGACAGCACCGTGTTCCCCTTCGCAAACATGGTGGCCAACGCCTATTTCAAGAAGAATTACAACGTTTTGCTTTTTGATGCTACTAGGATGATGACCTACCCCTATCCTGTGTATGTATGTTATACACACTACCTAGTTTTTTAATTTTTAATTTTATTTTATTGATATTGAGCGTACAATATTTTTCATGGAACCTGACATGGATGGTTGGCTAGCCTCGTCTACTACACCTGCCAGTCAGTGTCAGTCTAGCCGGCTGATATCACGTTACACCTCGACAGCCCATCACACCTTGATGAAGAAGGTCCGAGTCAGTGCTTCCCTTTGATCGAGCAGGCTGCAATGAACTGGACAGAAACACAATTTTTATAAACGTTTCGACCGAATTTCATTCAGTGCGGTGGTATCAATGCGGACAGGGTAGACCATTGAGGCAAGCCGTGATTCTGATTCGACGTAAACTGGTGGATCCCTTCCTTTAGCTTTATGAAGGGATCCATCAGTTTACGTCGAATCAGAATCACGGCTTGACTCAATGGCTTCATATTTCATTAGTGAAGAGTAATATTCAAAGTAATAATTTATTTTTTCATTATTGTAAACTGAACCATTTGATGTATTGCATAATGATAATCATGATCTTCATTTCAGATCAGCTCGCCTCGTACGGGCGGTCGGAAAAAAGGTTTTCCAAGTCGTAATAGAGCTCTACCGGAAAAACAAGCTTAACCCCAAGTATTTAGAACTCCTAGGCTTCAGCCTGGGCGCCCACATATCCGGCTTAGCGGCCAAACACTTCTACAAAGCAACGGGGAAAAAGATCTCGAGACTCACAGGCCTGGATCCCGCAGGTCCGTGCTTTAGGCGTCTAGGGCCCGACGATAGGTTACACAAAGATGACTGTGACTTCGTGGATGTCGTCCACACGAACATAGACGGTTACGGAATGGCTGCTCCTATAGGCCATGTAGATTTTTACGTAAATGGCGGAGAATTTCAAATACACGGCTTTGCAGAAATGCCCTGTCTGATGACATGCAGCCATTTGAGGGCTATTTATATTTGGGTGAGCTCTATGGAGTTTCCAGATAAGTTTATAGCAATGAAGTGTGACTCTTTACAGCAGGTTAGGGATAAAGATTGCTACGGGAGAAAACCTCAAGAAACCGCTGTTGTAGGGTTGAAATTAGATAAACAAGTAAGGGGTATGTTCTATTTGGCAACGGGAAACGTCGAACCATTCTATATGGGATCTGATGGATTGATTAAAGAAAAAGATGGTTACTATAAAGTAATGGCGAAATTAAACAAGGACGATAATTTGCTTTTGATATAAATTATGATTATTTAAATTCGTTTTCCTTCAGCGTCAGTTCTTTCAACAAACGAGTGGGTAGCATTGACTTTCAGGGACATTTCATCGCTGGCTTACAGAAATACAAAGATATTAACGATGTTTGGATGAGTGGTCGTTAGGTTGACCGACGACGTTTGGATTATAATCGTTGCCCTAACTGTATCTAGTATTCTTGGATACTCTTACAGGTATTCAATGAAGAAATTCTGTCCGGCTAAATATTAAAACGAAATAAAAGGAACCCACACCAAATGATTTATTATTCTGGTTTACTGCCTTTTCAGTACATCTACAGGTGTTTCTTTACGAGTTCCGCTGGCATTGCGGAGTCCGCAGTAAATCTGTGCAGGCGTTGTCGAGTTATTAAATTTAATATTTTATAACACTTTTTTACGGTCGCTACCCTACGTGAAGAATGAAAATTGTATGTTGACGTTATCCTTAAGGCGACGATACTCGAGGTTTTGGCGGATTACATTTTCATATTTAATTTTTTCTTAATGAGATGAAAATAAACTTTTGTTTTATTGAAAACGCGACATTGTGGCGCCGAATCACCCATAGTGCATCTAACGACGCCTAGGGGCATTCGATTGTACGCGGTGCCAAGTAGCGAATGCCAAGCCGACCTGGCATATACCTATCCACGTCCCTCTTGAAGGACACAAAACTATACTTGGGGGGAAATGTATGGGCAGGGAGAGCGTTGCAGAGTTTGCCGGTTCTGCAAAAGAATGATCTGCAGAACCGATTGGTACGCATCCGCGATAAGTAACTTCTCTTGTGAGAAGTCCTTGGATCTAATTCAACCGGTGTTTACAGTTGCTTTCACGAGCCATAAGCACCGATGGACAGTGGACTAACATTGCACGCAAGTGTACAGTAGTAAAACGACGCGTGTGAGCCCAATAGGCGACGAGCGTCGACTGACGCTGACTGACGAACCAATCGCGTGAAGCGTGGGCGCCGTCGACGTCACATATCCCGTCGAACCGACCAATGAAAAGTGTGCTCATGACTCGTGAAAGATAATGTACCAATGAGTTTCTTCAGACTCACTGCTCCATGGTTCGGATCCCATGTAAAAATTGAGGTCCACCGGGTTGACTGGGGGAAATTGCTCAAGGCAATAAGCCCGCCCTTGCAACGCATTAAGTGGCATAAAGTGTACCTATTATTTATTATTGTGTTACGCTACCCTTAAGACACTGGAAAACTAATGAAATCAAACTTTTCCCCACTGACAATAAAATCGAAACTCATAATTTTCTCTGATCGAAATTCTTCAGCTATGACGGACGTAGGACTTTTATAGAGTTCATAAAAACCTCTACACCCAGAAATAAAATAAAACAACGTATTGTGTGACCCTCGCGCGACATATTGTTCCGAGATTCGAGCTTTATTCGGTTATAAAATAGGGGAAAATATTTTTGAGAAAAAAAAATTGTTTCATGTTATGACTACGAAAGAATTTTTTTTTATGGATACTGACACGGTTGGCTACATCACGTACAACATCTATGCTGTCAGCCTATAACACCGGGTGAATTAGGTGCCGTGTCAGTGCATCCCTTCATATCATGTCGGCTACACTGAACTGGACGGAAAACACGAACTATTTACATAGCCGTTTCGACAGACGACGTTTCATTCAGTGCGGTGATAGCAACCCGGCCGGCATAAAACCCTACCACCTAGTAAAGGGACGTACAATTTTACGTGAAATCCGCACCGCGGTCAGTCTCCAACGGTCGAGCGGCCACCCATCCAAGTTCTGACCGCGCCCAGGTGTGTTTAACAACAATATATTGTTTATTGTACATTCTTAGATTCTTGTAAATTCTTTATTATACATCAACATTGCAATATATTTATGAATATAAACTATGTTCTTTGTTTGTTTTATTTTAATGTACAATTTCATACATACGTAGGTAACCTACGCTTGGACGTGTCGAAAATTCCGCCAGTTCTAAATTCAAATGCGAAGAAGAACTGACAAACAAAACTTCGCAAAGTAGGTGTACAGTCCACCAGTCCTCCAGCCCCATCCGTCTCCGCCACACCCGCCGGACTCGCTCGGAACATTCATATGTTGTTGACACCCAACTACTAAGAACACATCGTTTTTCGAAATATTTCCTGTGTCGAACGGCGAAAATATGGAACGGTCTTCCGGTGAGTGTGTTCCCCACCACCTATAACCTGGGAATCTTCAAAAGGCGTGTCAATAAATTAGACGACAACCTTTTTGTCCGCCTCATAGACGGCATGGCGCCTCTCTGAGCGTGGTTTCGCGAGGAATGGTGTTATTGGCTGTGTCTGATCTTCCGTTGAAGTATTGGGCACAGACACCCGCGCCGGCTGCCTATAAAAAAAAAGGTATTATAATAGTATAGTTAATTAACCCATACTACCGCTCACAAGAACATTTTTGACATAAGATTTAGTCCAAGCGTAGATTGATGAAATTATACAATAAACAATTTTTTTTTATGTAATTCGGTATGCGTGGCTGAGTCGTAGGGGCCAAAACGCATGCTCCGACCAGCCAATATCACCTCCGAGAAGGTAGGTGCCATACCGGAGACTTCCCTGGATTGCTGGCTATACTGGACTAGAGGAGAACACAGCCGAGGCTGCTATGCGGCCATCTTACATCCAGTGCGGTGGTACCAACCCAGTCGGCTACAATTTCAGCCTACCACCTAGTAAGGGGCAAGGGAAGGGACCTACAGTTTTACACCGGTTCCGAACGGTGAAGCCTTCTTTTTTTTTTTTTTTTATGGAAACTGACACGGTTGGCTACATCACCTAAAACGTCCGTGATGTCAGCCCATAACACCGGGTGAACTAGGTGCCATGTCAGTGCTTCCCCCTTTGATCGTGCCGGCTACACTGAACTGGTCGGAAAACACAAACTATTTACATAGCCGTTTTGACCGACGTTTCATTCAGTGCGGTGGTACCAACCCGGGCGGGTTAAACCCTACCACCAAGTGAGATTAGGAGGGAAGGGACCTACAGTTTTACGAGGAATCCGAACCTCGGTCAGCCTCCAACGGTCAGCGGTCACCCATCCAAGTACTGACCGCACCCAGCGTTGCTTAACATTCAATAGCGACAGTTGACTGTCTGCACCAATGAGCTATCGAGGCTGACAAAAGTAAAGTTCTTTACCTCTTAATACCTCAATTACCTCTTAGCCGCCTCTTACGACTTGCGCGGGGAGAGATGCAGTAGGACCAATCCACAATCGAGACAGTCAGACAAAATTACCTAAATTAACTTACATAAGAAGAATTTTCTTCTTCTGCTTTCAAAAAGAGGTAATAAAAATCTTAGCTGAATTTCTTCAATGCTACATTATGTAGAACAGAGGAACTGTTTAGGTCCCGTATGGCGAACCGGGAACTCTACTGGACTGGCTACTGTGTCTGGCCGTCTGTTTGTTTGTCTGTCCGTCCGTTTGACTGTCTATCTGTCCGCTTGTCTGCTCGTCTGTATTTTTTTTTTATGGAAACTGACACTGTTGACTACATCAGCTACTACATCTGTGATGTCAGCCCATAACATCTTGTTGAACTAGGTGTCATATATCAGTGCTTCCCTTCGGTCGTGCCGGCTACACTGAACTGGACGGAAAACACGAACTATTTAAATAGCCGTTTCGACCGACCTTGCATTCAGTGCGGTGGTACCAACCCGGGCGGGTTGAATTGATTTGTTTGGTAGGTCATACTTCAGAGGTGGTCTCATATACATTTTATCGAAATTGATTCAGCGGTTTTTGAAAAATCAGCAAAAAACTATGGTTTGTGGTTACCTTCAGCAAAACTTTTGATGTGGACTTTTTCAGAAATAAAAACATAAGCAAGTCGATACCTCAGAACTATACTGCAACACGCTCAAAATTTTGCAGTTTTGAGTTAAACATGCCACCATATATTTTAAATTAAATAAAGAAGAAGTCCGTGACGTAGCGGGCGAAACGTCGACTTATGTAAGTCTTGAATAACCACTGTTAATAAGTAAACTTGAAAATGAGTATGCTTAAAATAAAATCAAATTATGAGACATTTACTGCGATTAAGAGTTCGCACTGTGCAGTTTTTTCATCAATGTTTTCAAGGGTACATTTTTTTTTCAACTGGGTCCTCTAAGGCTAGCTCCAAGGCGCGCTCAAGACACGATAAAAGCAAATCTCCAGAGGAGCCGAAAAAAGCTATTTATCTAATACCTACTTCCGTTCGCGAGGAAATAAGCCGAGAACGAGACGCGCCGCTTCAGATATAAAGATTTCAGCGAAGTACGCATTACTGTAGAGCTGTGAATGAAATCAGAGAGTTTATTTTTGACATTGAAAATTCACAGAGCTCATGCATTACATAACCTTCGGGTACATTGAAAATGACTATTATTGCGTATTCAAATATAATAAATATGGCAATTTTTAAAAATAAAAAAAAAAATTCAAAGAAACAATTAAATTAAACTAAAATTCTTTATTTTGAAGAATATGCATACACGAAAACCATTTTAACTACTCACACTGCATTAGGAAGATGACTCATAACTTGCGTAACGCGTGTAATGCATGAGATTCAATGAATTCCGTCCAGTTCAGTGTAGCCGGCACGACCGAAGGGAAGCACTGACGTGGCACCAAGTTCACCCGGTGTTATGGGCTGACATCACGGATGTTGCAGGGGATGTAGACAACTGTGTCAGTTTCCATAAAAAAAAAAAAGATCTGTTTTTATTTTATGTCGAGCTAGCTCCAAACTGGATAATTATTTTGGAATAAACTGTACGTCATCATTGTATAGGGATATTAATTTTCTAGACACTAAAGCAGCATTATTTAAAAAAAAAACAAATAATAATTTTTAGACAAACAAAAACTACAAAATTCACCATATAAACGCGCGCACTGCGCTCGATTGCTCAGTGCCGCCGCCTCGAATTTTTGTTTTGACATATTAATCCTCATATGGTCTAGAACGCGCGGCGGCGGAGGGTGCGCGGGCGCACGCCCTCTGACGAAAATTGCCTGGCAAATTAGAGGTTGTAGTCGACCTATAACTCTGGCATTTGAAGGGTTAAGGGGGCTCTACATTCACGCGAGCAATCTGGCCATGATTCTCTCCGAGAAACACAGCAAGAAAGGCCATAGAACTGTGTTGAATCCACACTCGCGTACGCGGCTCCTTTGTCGCGGGCCAAAAAACCGACAACAAACTGAGAACAAGGCGAGACAGGTCGAGAACTGCATGAGAGGTCGCGAAAAAAAGTATACGGCTCCACATTCACGGTTGTCGTTCAGTTATCGCGTGAAAATTATGTGGAGCGCCCTTAGATCGCACTGCTGAACGGGAGATGGCAAAAACATGATAACGAACCAAACATGTGTATATTAATCACAATTTATAAATTAAAATTATTAAACAAACTATAACTACCTATCAAATAAAATTTAAAGACAAATATAACTAATTAAAAAACGATAACTAAAAACCACTAAAAACTAAAAACTAACTTATAAATTAGTTCCCAGGATGGCGGCCGCGTTGACCCTCTGTATCCCCAGACTAACTCGTTGCCGGAGATACGAGAGGCAACACGGGTTTCCAGTTGCGGTCACCATCCTGGAACCCACCTCAAGGACGAAGGCCTTGGCCTACTCCGACCACGTCCCAAATGTGTCGACGGCGAAGGCCACGAACCAGTAGTGGCACCTAATATCTTCGTATTTTTTGTGCTTCCTACTGGCCGCGGCTTTCGCCAACCAAACTGAATATGCATATGTCTCAATGAAATATTGTTAATGTTGTGTGTTCTTTATGGCGAAATAAATATCTGAATGTGGATCTGTAAGAAACAGTGCTACCTCTGTTTGCACACGGAATATGCTCTAATGTCGCAGCGCCCTGTGACTGGGGGTGAGTTGAGATTGCTATCAGCTATGGAAGCATTCAACTTACACCCAATAGCGTGTGCGGGATCTCATATCATCGCGATTACTAATGATAGCAGCTAGGTGCTTTATTGCCGTTTAGGTCCAGGAATAAGTCCCACAAGCCGTAAGTACTCACCGCAAAGCGGACAGCACCCTTTTGTTGTTGACATTGGGCTTTTGAGAACCCATCGGTTCTCTAAATCGGTTCTTTGTCGAACCGCTAGAGTGTGGAACTGTCTTCCGGCGAGTGTATTTCCTGAATCCTTTAACCTGGGTGTCTTCAAGCGTCGTATTAACGGGCTAGACAGCCTAGCAACAGTCCGCAAATCTTCTGGCATGGCACCTAACTGAGCGTGGTTTCGCGAGGAGAGGTGATTTTGGCTCTGTCGACTGCACCATTGGTTTCTCGGCACAGCCACCCATGCTGGTTTACATAAAAAAAAATTGTGTTCTTTATGGCGAAATAATATCTGAATCTGGCTCTGAAAGAAACAGTGCTACCTCTGTTTGCACACGGAGTATGCCCTAATGTCGTAGCGCCCTGTGACTGGGGGTGAGTTGAGATTGCTATCAGCTATGGAAGCATTCAACTTACACCCAATAGCGTGTGCGGGATCTCATATCATCGCGATTACTAATGATAGCAGCTAGGTGCTTTATTGCCGTTTAGGTCCAGGAATAAGTCCCACAAGCCGAAAGTACTCACCGCAAAGCGGACAGCACCCTTTTGTTGTTGACATTGGGCTTTTGAGAACCCATCGGTTCTCTAAATCGGTTCTTTGTCGCACCGCTAGAGTGTGGAACTGTCTTCCGGCGAGTGTATTTCCTGAATCCTTTAACCTGGGTGTCTTCAAGCGTCGTATTAACGGGCTAGACAGCCTTGCAACAGTCCGCAAATCTTCTGGCATGGCACCTAACGGAGCGTGGTTTCGCGAGGAGGGTGATTTTGGCTCTGTCGACTGCACCATTGGTCTCTCGGCACAGCCACCCACGCTGGTTTACATTAAAAAAAATGTGTTGTGTTCTTTATGGCGAAATAAATATCTGAATCTGGCTCTGAAAGAAACAGTGCTACCTCTGTTTGCACACGGAATATGCCCTAATGTCGCAGCGCCCTGTGACTGGGGGTGAGTTGAGATTGCTATCAGCTATGGAAGCATTCAACTTACACCCAATAGCGTGTGCGGGATCTCATATCATCGCGATTACTAATGATAGCAGCTAGGTGCTTTATTGCCGTTTAGGTCCAGGAATAAGTCCCACAAGCCCGTAAGTACTCCGCATAGAGGCACAGCACTCTTTTTTAGGGTTCCGTATCCGTCGTACGGGACCCTATTACTAAGCCTACGCCGTCTGTCTGTCTGTCTGTCTGCCCGTCTGTCCGAGGGCTGTATCTCTTGAACCGTAATAGGTAGCTCGTTGAAATTTTCACTGAATATGTGTTGTTATGGCCGATATAAGAAGAAATAATAAAAATAAGAAAAAGTAAAGAGTGTATGCGCGCGCGCCACCTACTGAAAAGAGTATGCATCATTATAACTAATCATGAATTTTAACTAATATGAAGCATTTCATAAACACCCCATAGCTGGCGTGAGCGGCGCTAACCATGACATCGCGATACGGAACCCTCGGTGCGCAATTTCGACTCGCACTTGGCCGTTTTTTTTAACTTCACCTGTTAGTACGGATCAAATCTTGCAACTTAATTTTAAACCAATTTCACCCAAGCGATTGGGCTAAAATTTTGCGGATTAATTAATCGCACACTTGTCCCTTTTTGAGAACATGCCCGATCCAGGTATTAAGCCACTTATCGTAATAATGTTTTAAAGTTTACCCTGTCATTAAATTATACTCATTTTAAATTTTTACCGATTAACAGTGGTAGGTAATGAAGACTTACTTTTTTTTTTTTTTTAATGGAAACTGACACGGTTGGCTACATCACCTACAACATCCGTGATGTCAGCCCATAACACCGGGTGAACTAGGTGCCATGTCAGTGCTTCCCTTCATTTCATGTCGGCTACACTGGACTGGATGGAAAACACGAACTATTTACATATGCCGTTTCGACCGACGACGCGACGTTTCGCTCAGTACGGTGGTAACAACCCGGCCGGGATAAACCCTACCACCTAGTAAGGTAAGAAGGGAAGGGGCCTACAGCTAAACGTGGAATCTGATCCACATACTCATAAGTCGACGTTTCGCCCGCTACGTCACGGGCTTCTTCAGAAATTGTCAGCCTCGATAGCTCAGTGGTGCAGACAGTCAACTGTCGCTATTGAATGTTAAGCAACGCTGGGTGCGGTCAGTACTTGGATGGGTGACCGCTGACCGTTGGAGGCTGACCGAGGCTCGGAATCCTCGTAAAACTGCAGGTCCCTTCCCTCCTAATCTTACTTGGTGGTAGGGTTTAACCCGCCCGGGTTGGTACCACCGCACTGAATGAAACGTCGGTCTAAACGGCTATGTAAATAGTTTGTGTTTTCCGACCAGTTCAGTGTAGCCGGCACGATCAAAGGGGGAAGCACTGACATGGCACCTAGTTCACCCGGTGTTATGGGCTGACATCACGGACGTTGTAGGTGATGTAGCCAACCATGTCAGTTTCCATAAAAAAAAAAAAAAACTGCTGGAACAAATTCTAACAAATTCGAGTACAGTCATGCTGTCTAATGAATGCTTAATAAACAATATACAACAACAATATACAATATACAATAGTTCCTGGAGCCGGCGGCGTCTAATATCCGTTGTACCAGACTTTAAACTCATTACATTATGTAAGTATTCAGTACCTACCACTGTTAATGCGTAAAAAAATAAAATGAGTATTAAGCCACTTCTACTTAATTTTTAGGTTTCCGTATCCCGTAAGGAAGCCTATTACTAAGCCTACGCCGTCCGTCCGTCTGTCTGAGAGCTGTATCTCTTGAACCGTAATAGGTAGCCCGTTGAAATTTTCACAGATGGCGGATATAAAAGCAAATAACAAAAAAAAATTAAATGTAAAAAATTAAGGGGGGCTCCCATACAACAAACGTCGGAAAAATCGATTAGTCACACTATTGAATAATAGATGGTGCCACAGGCTTTTATACATTGAATTATAAAAAGACAAAAGATAGGCGGATAATAGCGGATAGATACAGAAACCTCCGTGCGCGAGTAAAACTCGCACTTAACAGATTTTTTTATGACCTGTACACAAAACCCTCTTATAACATCAACATATGAACAAACGAGTCCTCATTTGGCGACCAATTGTTGTCCAAAATCCTCGCAGACAACACAAAATGTTCAACATCGCTCATGGCGTCATCGTACAATACTGAATACACAGGCTTCGTTTCGAGAAAGTCATCAGGTGCATGAATGGGCATCTCAGCTTGCGCCGGCACGTAGTATATTCCAGGCTTTTTCGGATCAGCCTTAAATCCCAAAACATTAGTCTCATATGGAACGTTCTCGTAGCACTTGTGTTCCCTCGCCTGCTGGACATTCTTGCATTTAATTCCAACGAATTTGTCTGGGAAGAACCGCAAACTGGTGTACAGGAAGATGGAGCTCATGAAGTGGCTACAGAAATCCTCGCACCACGGCTGGTCCGTGTTCAGAATTCTCTGCCATTCGCCGCCGTTGATGTAGAAGTCCACGTGCCCCTGTGCGTCTCCCATACCGAAGCCGTCGTTTCCTGTGTGGACGACCTGGACCATGTCGGCATCGCTGGGTGTGAGGCGATATTCTGGTGACAAGCCCCTGGGGATAACATCAACAAATTATTCCTATACAATAAAATTATGTCATTATGTCAGGATCGGTAGCTCAATGCTGCGCTCGGTCATCCGTCGATCGCGATCATACATAAGCACACTTGGGCGCAGTCAGTATTTGGATGGGTGACTGCTCGACCGTTGGAGGCTGACCGCGGTTCGGATTCCATGTAAAACAGCACATCTGAAAATAGATAGATCTACCCCTTTTGTGCTTTTGTACCGCCTTCAACTCAAGGGTCCGAATATGAATCAAAATATTATTTAACACTTTTAAGTTCTAGTTGTTATTTGAAGTCGGTGCAATGTTTTTTTAAAACAGTTTTATTTCGTCAGAAAAAGCTCATTTGTTCACGCCGACCTGATTCGAACCTCGGACCTCTCGTATGAGAAGCCGAAGCCCAAACCACTCGGCCACCCGCCGCTTGATATTTAATTGATGTTTGCAGTGTATTTATTTCGAAGTGGCACAAGCTGTTGCCCGCAAGAGTTAACAATCGGGAACAGCCATAACACCATTTCTCGTAAAGCGAACAGGCTTGGTAAAAACATGACTCACCTATAGCAAGGACCAGATGGATCCATAGAGAAGATTCTCCCAACCTTCCTGCCGGTCAGCCTGTAGAAGCTCTTTGCCACCATCGAGACCGACTGGGCGCCGAGGCTGACACCAACAAGTTCTATGTCTTCTGGCTTTAGACCGTACTGCATTAGGTCTCTGAGTAGCGTGGCCGTGATGTTACCCACTAGGTAGGTCGCTCTTACTGCCCTGCAATTGAGTACACACCACACGCCTTATACCGACAATCGGGGTAAGCAGAGCAATCGGTGCTGCGCTACAAGTATTCTGGTAAATTACAGATACAACACCGACCACCACGTTTCGCAAATCATTCGGGACAAGACAATCCATCAATCAAGCAGCAAGTAAGGCACGAAGACCCACCTGCCGCATGACTCGGTTGTAGGATCGCGCCAATGTGGCTAGTCGCCTTTACGGCATGCACGGGGAGAGATGCAGTGGGGTAAATACCTCGGATATGTCTGAGAATACAGCGCCTGAGCATCCGGCGATATGGTGTTGTATCCCATATAAGCAAAATTGCCAACTAATACCCTCGCAGTCGGATAATTTGCGCTGTCCAAATACCCATCCATGAAGACAGCTGTCTTGCGTCGCTTGAAGTCCACTGCCGGGTGAGTACCGATTTTAGCGGCAGCCGTTTTGACGCTATATCGTTTTCGGTGCAAGTACCCGTAACCACTTGGAGTGGCCCGCTCGTGTATTTGTAGAATGACAAACATGAACTTTTCGATCGCAGATTCCGTTATTGTGAGCTCTGCAGTGACTCCTGGACCTGAGGAAAACAAAAATAATAAGATAAAAATAATAAATAAGATGAGATGAGACAATATAAGACAAGACGATATAAGACAAGGCAATATAAGAAAAGACGATATAAGACAAGACGATATAATATACATGGTAATATAAGACAAGACGATATAAGACAAGACGATATAAGACAAGACGATATAAGCCAAGACGATATAAGACACGACGATATAAGACAAGACGATATAAGAAAAGACAATATATAAGACAAGACTATATAAGACAAGACGATATAAGACAAGACGATATAAGACAAGGCAATATAAGACAAGACATGAGAAGACATGACAAAACATGACAAGACATGATTAACATGACAAGACATGACAAGACAAGCCATGAAATAAATTAATAACCATATCTGTATGAATCAAAATGGATACTTACAAAATGGTAGGTAGGCATATTCGCTAGCTGACACGAACGATATTACAAATAAACTGAACCAAATTAACAGAAACATTATGTTTTATTTCATTTAAATTATTTAAACAAGTCGTTTATTGAAAACACCTACTACCTAAAGTAGGTTGTTTGGATATTTTCAGATTTAGTTTTAATTATATTTAACTTTATATACTACTTATATAATAGAACGGTGTTTTTCTCAAACAAAATGTTTGCTTTAAAATTTAGTATGCACTAAGTATAATTAATTCACTCTATCCACATCTTATCCGAATGAATACTTTTAATTAAATAAAACTGTGAAGGTATAATATATGCGATAGAAGTTAACTTAGTAACTAACGATTCCACCACCGTTATTATGTAACACATTTTAACATTATGGAGTGACGTGAAAACACGTCCGCAACGAAAACGTGTTTTGTTTAGTGTAGACTTTTTTAATGGAATATTCAGTTTTATGGATAGTTGATTTGACACTAAGCAAATAAATTTTATTGACGAGACGCATGTGTGACGCATGTGCAAGCGATTAAAAGGTATTTTCGTAATAAATGTAAATAAATGAAATAAAATAATATTATTTATCAAAAAAAAAAATACATTTTAAGTGCTCAAAACGAAAATCTCCACCAATCACAAACACAGATTGCGCGTTAATAAAAAAAAACACATTTGTAATTTTTGGTTTTCGTGAAATAGATAACTTTATTTTTAAACATATTATTGTTAACCCTGCCCATCTACTATTTCCATTTTCCTCCCAAGTGCAGTCTGGGGTTTTTAAAAGGTGTGAAAATGCTCCTGTCGGGTCGGCATGGCATTCGCAATCCCCGTGCATCACAGAATGTCCATGGGCATCGTTAGACACCTACTTATAGGTGAAACGATGCCATATTACGCGCTATCCATAAAAACATGTGTAAATTTATGGTAGCCAAAATATTTTTCTTTGTTGAAAGTAAACAATTTCTTTAAGTGTGGGGTTACAAGTATACAAGAGGGTAAGTGTAGTGCGAGTATCTAAGGGTGTGGCCGAAGGCCAAGCTACGTTCGTAATGAAGATAAACCATACTGAAGAAAGTAACTGAGGCGATGGCGAAGGCCGAGCTACCTTTAGAAAAACATAAGCCTTCTCGAAGAAAGTAAGTAACTAAGGGCGAGGCAAAATGCCAAACTTCGGTCGTGTAAACGATATTATATTTTATCGAAGAAAGCTAGTCATTAAGGGCGAGGCCCGCACGCGGATGAAGGTTTATCGTTTACCCGAACGCGGCTTGATCTTCGGCCTCGCCCTTAGTTACTAACATTCATCGAGAAAGAATATTGTTTACCAGAAAGCAAATCAGCCTTCTGCGTTGCCTTTAGTAACTTACTTTCTACGAGAAGTTTTATCGCCTTCCTGTACGCAGCTCGGCCTTCGGCCTCGCCCTTAGTTACTTAATTTCTTCGAGAAGGCTTATCGTCTTCCAAAATACTGTTCGGCCTTCGGCCTCGCCCTTACTTATTTACTTTCCTCGAGAAGGTTTATCACCTCCCTGAACGCAGCTCGGCCTTCGGCCTCGCCCTTTGTTTTTTTTTTTTTATGGAAACTGACACGGTTGGCTATATTACCTACAACATCCGTGATGTCAGCCCATAACACCAGGTGAACTTGGTGCCACGTCAGTGCTTCCCTTCGGTCGTGCCGGCTACACTGAACTGGACGGAAAACACAAACTATTTACATAGCCGTTTCGACCGACCTTTCATTCAGTGCGGTCGTACCAACCCGGGCGGGATAAACCCTACCACCTAGTAATATAAGAAGTGAGTCATATCCCTTAGTCGCCTTTTACGACATACACGGGAAGAGATGCAGTGGGGCTATTCTTTTAAAGTACCGGCCCCACACGGTACTTACTTTCTTCTTTTGTTATACGAATTTCACGCGAGCGCCGCCGGTAATAGATAGTAGTATTAAATATTTTCAACTGCTCCAACATGTCACAATATTGTGAGCGGCGCTCAATAATATTTGCGTACATTGAAACCTCCAATATCTTTTTAAGGTTTATTTAAAGGTCAACAAGTGTCCAAAGACTAACGTGACAGCGACAATAATTTATCTTATTATTTATATAAGCCCTTATTCTAATATTGCTTGTTTTTCATCAGTGTCACGGCATGGCTCGCTGACTAAAGTCCCAACATTTATCTATCACGTTGTATTTAATTAATTATTTGTATTTTTTTAATATTTTCATCTTGGAAATATCACATTATGTGCAAATTTTAAAAAACACAACTACGAGATTTAAAAAGAACATCGTTTAGTTACCTAGCGCTGTTTATTAAAAAAAAACTTTTCAATAAAAAAAAACAAACATAATATATATATGTACATATTTTATGTCGTTACTAAATACACGCAGACTACTTAAATACATAAAACAATGTTTATGTTAGGACTGTTTTGTTTATTTATAATAACTGCAGAATCAGCCAACGAATACGGATATTTGGCATCATGTGAGTACTTGCTTTTTAACCCCCGACGAAAAAAGAGGCGTGTTATAAGTTTAACGAGCGGCGGGTGGCCGAGTGGTTTGGGTGAGCGGCGGGTGGCCGAGTGGTTTGGGCATTGGTTCTCATGCGGGAGGTCCGAGGTTCGAATCCGGTCGGCGTGTACCAATGAGTTTTTTCTGATGAAAAAAATTACGTCCATACATACACCCGCTGCTTCACCGTTCGGAACCGGTGTAAAACTGTAGGTCCCTTCCCTTGCCCCTTACTAGGTGGTAGGCTCAAATTGTAGCCGACTGGGTTGGTACCACCGTACTGGATATAAGATGGCCGCAAGCAACCTCGGTTGTGTTCTCCTCTAGTCCAGTATAGCCAGCAATCCAGGGAAGTCTCCGGTATGGCACCTACCTTCTCGGAGGTGATATTGGCTGGTTAGAGCATGTGCTTTGGCCCCTCCGACACAGCCACCCAAACCGGATTACATAAAAAAAAAAAAAAAACGTGTGTGTATGTGTGCGTCTGTGGCATTGTAGCTCCCAAACGGATGGACCGATTTGGATGCGGCTAATAAAGTAATATAAAATATATTTTTCTCAAAAGTGGACCGATTGCATGCGGTTTCTTTTGAAAAGCTTGAAATAAAAGATGAATTACAAATTAAAAAAAAAACCCGACCCTTAAAAAGTCTAAAATTATTTCCATTTACTTACTTAAAGGAGTCGGGGGACCGCTAAGTAAATAAAATATAAAATCTCAGAGCTGCGCTGGTTTTTACTTAGCGGTCCCCCGACTCCTTTAAGAAATGGAATATGGAAATTATTTTAGACCTTTGAAAGGTTGGGGGTTTTTAAAATTTGTAATTATATAATATAATGTATTCACTGCCACTACCCCTAAACCTTGGTGGTCTCTTCCCTTGCCCTATACTAGGTGGTAGGCTCTAATTGTAACCGACAGGGTCGATACCACCGTACTGGATGTAAAATGGCCGCATAGCAGCCACGGCTGTGTTCTCCTCTAGTCCAGCATAGCCAGAATCCAAAGGAAAGTCTCCGATATGGCACCTACATTCACGGAGGTGACGTTAACTGGTCGGAGCATGTGCTTTGGCTCCTCTGACTCAGCCATCCATACCGGATTACGTAAAAAAACCTTCCTTACCCACAAACCACAATTCTGTAAGGGGACTGCAGTGCTAGTGAATGCCTTTAGCCTTTAAGTCCGTATGTATATATGTATGTATGTATGTTATTAATGAATGAATGAATGAATGTATGTATGTACAATACATACAATGGCATTTGCAAACCCCACGTACGACCAAATGTCCATCGCGTCGTTAGACAGCTTATGGGTGGCTCGGCGGCACATGTCTAAAAAAAAACAAGTTTCGCAGTGTAGGTAATAAATAAAAAATTATGAAATAGGTTTACCGGTGCGATGATGGCGAGCGCAGCTGCAGATATCTGCAGCTCGACGTTTCGAGTCCTCTAGGGGACCCGTTCTCAAGAGTACGTGCTAGCTCCTCCGGCAGCCAGCACGTCACCGACAGGAGCTCGCCTGCTTCTCAAATTGTAGTGGTGGGTAGGTATAACTTCCGGATTCGCTGCGTTTCTTGCCTCTTCGGACATACAGAAATTGCTGACGGTGTTGAGCTCTCGGAAATCGTCGCTTCGGTTCTGTTTTGACTGCAGCGTAGCCAGTACCGGCTTCCATATCGGCGAGATCTTGAAAGAATCTTCGAGGTTGAAGTTGTCGTGTTTAGCAATTTCTATCGACTCACGAACAATACGGGGCAGATGTCGTTTTTCGGTGGCGAGAATCTTCACCTGATCGAACCTAATCCAATGATTTTGTCTGGAGTCGATGTGGTCACAAATCGCCTGATCAGGCGTATACAAGATACCATGTTCCTGCGGAAAATCTTACATAGAACAGACAAAACGGAGTGTCATATTGACTAAACATATTCGAGCGGTCAAGAAAGGTCAAGCGGATAAGTCAGCGATTTGTGACCACATCGACTCCGGACAAAATCATTGGATTAGGTTCGATCAGGTGAAGATTCTCGCCACCGAAAAACAACATCTGCCCCTATTGTCCGTGAGTCGATAGAAATTGCTAAACACGACAACTTCAACCGCGAAGATTCTTTCAAGATCTCGCCAATATGGAAGCCGGTACTGGCTACGCTGCAGTCAACACAGAACCGAAGCGACGATTTCCGAGAGCTCGACACCGTCAACAATTTCTGTATGTCCGAAGAGGCAAGGAACGCAGCGAATCCGGAAGTTATACCTACCCACCACTACAATAAAATTTGAGAAGCAGGCGAGCTCCTGTCAGTGACGTGCTGGCTGCCGGAGGAGCTAGCACGTCCTCTTGAGAACGGGTCCCATAGAGGACTCGAAACGTCGAGCTGCAGCGATGCGCTCGCCATCATCGCACCGGTAAGCCGATTTCATAATTTAATATGAGTGACGGTGCGGGACTAAAAACTAAAAAAATAATAAAATCAAGATGATTGTAGCCTCGGTAGCTCAGTGGTGCGGTCGGTCGACTGTTGTTAAGCAACGCTGAGCGCGGTCAGTACTTGGATGGGTGACCGCTCGACCGTTGGAGGCTGACCGTGGTTCGGATGCCAAGTTGAACTGTAGGTCCCTTCTCTTCTTACCTTACTAGGTGGTAGGGTTTATCCCGCCCGGGTTGTTACCACCGCACTGAGCGAAACGTTGGTCGAAACGGCTATGTAAATAATTCATGTTTTCCGTCAAGTTCAGTGCAGCCGACATGAAATGAAGGGAAGCACTGACATGGTGCCTAGTTCACCTGGTGTTATGGGCTGACATCGCGGATGTTGTAAGTGATGTAGCCAACCGTGTTAGTTTCTATAAAAAAAAATTAATAAAAAAATGCTCCCGATAAATACATAAGACGACGACGGCTTAATTCCAGGTCCCGGCGCAACCAGACCGATAGTAGTAACCGACGCAGTGGTGGACGACGCAATGTTTGTCGTCGTACAAATCCACGAGCCAGCGACGCCCAGACAGATCGCGTACACCCACCGCAGGCGGCACACCATGAGCAGGGCGGCCGCCGCCATAGGCAGAGATCCAGAAGTCGACTTCAAGAGCCGGAAGACCATGGTCTTCATGGACGGATACATGGACAGCTCACATCAAATGACTGTGCGCATTTTGACGGGAAACTTCGCCTATCTGGGATACAACACCATCGCTATTGACGCGCAGAAGATGTACTCTATGCCATTTCCATTGTAAGTATTTTTCTTTCTTTTATTGAAACTGACACGGTTGGCTAGATCACCTACAACATCCGCGATGTCAGCCCATAACACCGGGTGAACTTGGTGCCACGTCAGTGCTTTCCTTCGGCCGTGCCGGCTACACTGAACTGGACGGAAAACACAAACTATTTACATAGCCGTTTCGATCGATGACCTTTCGTTCAGTGCGGTGGAACCATCCCGGGCGGGTTAAACCCTACCACCTAGTATAATAAGAAGGGAGTCATATCCCTTAGTCGCCTTTTACGATATACACGGGGAGAGATGCAGTGGGGGCTATTCTTTTAAAGTACCGGCCCCACACGGTACGGTATGCATTTTGAAAATTGCTTATCTAAACTAATATAATTTACTAATATACCAATATTATATACTAATATAAGAAGGGAAGCACTGACATGGCACCTAGTTCATCCGGTGTTGTGGGCTGACATCACGGATGTTGTAGGTAATGTAGCCAACCATGTCAGTTTCATAAAAAAATTTTCAAAGAGTGAATTACCTACCGCTTTTTGATCGGTTGAAATCGAACGAGTTTTTTAATGATTTATTCTTGACAATAAATTATTTTTATTTAATAAATAACAACGCCATACATAATATGTTATATTTTTCACTGATGACGACAACACAGTCGAAATATCTGTATTAATTGTGTAATTTTATAAATAATATTAATATATAAAAATTAATGATTTATTCCCTATACCCAGGACATCAGATACGGCTTATAGGCATCTGGCAAATTTCAATTTTGCTTGGCATTGAAAGGTCAATAAATTATTGAAGCTAGTTCTTAGAAATAGCATTTATATTACAGGGCCGTCAGAGTATCATACCAAGTCGGCAACATCACTGCCATGTTCCTCAATGACCTGATGCAGTACGGCCTTAGACCCGAGGATATAGACCTGGTGGGCATCAGTCTCGGTGGTCAGGTCGTCTCGCTTGTGGCTAAACACTTTACTAGAATAACTGGCAAGAAGATTGGGAGGATCTTCTCTATGGACCCTGGAGGACCGTGCTTTAGGTAAGATTTAAAAAATCTAACAGTAAGTTATTTTTAAAGTTATCCGGTATGGGTGACTGAGTCAGAGGGGCCAAAGCACATGATCTGACCAGCAAATATCACCTCCGAGAAGGTGGGTACCATACCGGAGACTTCCATGGATTGCTGGCTATACTGGACTAGAGGAGAACATAACCGAGGCTGCTAGGCGGCCATCTTTCATCCAGTACGATGGTAACAACGCAGCCGGCTACAATTTGAGCCTACCACATAGCAAGGGGCAAGGGAAGGGACCTACAGTTTTACACCGGATTCGAACGGTGAAGCAGCAGGTGCAGGTATGCACGTAAATGTTTTCGTCAGAAAAAACTCATTGGTACACGCCGACCGGGTTCGAACCTCGGACATCTCGCATGAGAAGCCGATGCCCAAACCGCTCGACCACCTGCCGCTCGCCGAAGTATACTTACTGGAAGACATGTTACTACTTAATTGTGAAAGATCAAATAAAAGGGTACAATTAGAAAGGCCGAAAGAAGATCTCTATAGATTTCTTAATTCTAAATTTAAATCTTGGATGAGTAGCCTGCTCCGCCAGCCAATATCAGGTGTCATATCGAAGACTTTTGGATTGCTGACTTTACTGGATTAGAGGGGAACACAGCCGAGGCTGCTGTGAGGCCATCTTTTGTCCAGTACGGTACCGCAGCAGAAGAAATATGGCTACAATTTTAACCCAAAGTGAAACCGGTCGCCTGCAATTTTGTGTCTAACGCCTAGAAAGGAGCAAGGGATGAGATCTACAGTTTTACACAGGTTCCAAATATTTAAGCAGCATGTATTGGTTCCATGTTTTTCCACTTGAAAAAGTCATTGTTACTTCGCATCGGTATCCGTTTCCAAGGAAATGTTACCAAAAGACTAACAGCAGTCTCCCCAGTTGTTTTAAGATCTAAAATTTTCCCTAAGCCGAAGATTTGTCTTTTATGTAAACTAACACAGTTGGCTACATCACCTACTAGATCCGTGATGTCAGGCCATAACGTGTTGGTGAACTAGGTGCTATCTAAGTGATTCCTTTCGGTCGTGCCGGCTACACTGAACTGGACGGAAAACGCGAACTATTTACATAGCCGTTTCAACCGACCTTTCATTGAGTGCAGTCGTACTAAACCGGGCGGGTTAAACCCTACTACCTAGCAGGGTAAGAAGGGAAGGGACCCACAGTTTTACGTGGAATCCTAACTACGGTCAGCCATCAGACATGGACACAGATAAATATGCTCATTTCCACAGAGGCATGACACCAGAATTCCACTTGACTCCAAGCGATGCCGACATGGTCCAGGTCATACACACAGGCAGCGACGGTTTCGGCATGGGAGACGCACAGGGGCATGTAGACTTCTACATCAACGGCGGCGAATGGCAACAACCGTTGAACCCTGGTCAGCCCTGGTGTGAAGATCTGTGCAGTCACATCTCAAGCGCTGCATACCTATACGTCAGTCTACGATTCTACCCGGATAAATTTGTCGGAATCAAATGCAAGAACGTGCAACAGGCAAGGGAACATAAGTGCTACGAAAACGTACCATATGAGACGAATGTCTTAGGGTGGAAAACCGATTACAAGAAGCCTGGGATATACTATATACCTGCGATGACGGACGCTCCATTCTTCGCACCGGATGACTGGATGGAGACAAAACCCGTTTATCCGTTGATAAATAACGATGCGATGAGTGAAGTTGACAATTTTGTAATGTCTCAGAGAAGTTTAGATTTGAATTTATCTCCACCTGAATTTATTAACGTAGATTTAAAGAATAAAACTAGACACTAAGGTTGTGACTTTGCTTAACCTATTACTGCAAGGGCCAATTGCGCCAACACGAATTTAAAGATATAAATCAGTTTAACTCGTTAAGCTAGTACCCGTTGACTGTGGGAACCGCGTTTAAATCCATAACTCGCTACTTAACTCTAAATTCGTGTTGGCGCAATTGGGCCTTAGTGAGGTAAACTTGTATATAAGGTGTTGTGTGTGTTGTAACTTGTACATACTGACACGGAAGGCCCGGGTCAGCTGCCATCCGGTCAATAAAAGTTTGAGAATCGGTGGTTGAAGAGTAAATAAATTATGAACCGGGAAGGATGGTCAAATAAAAACTAATATAAGTAGATCATTAAATTTAATTGTTTCCTACATATGTGGCCTCAGTACTCCTACTAATTCTGCTTAAATTATATTCATCTTCAATATCTTCTAAAGCTACTGCCACAAACGCCCCAGTAACTTTACTACAATAATAACATAGTTTTACATTCAAACATTTTCTCACACGAGTAATCACGACCGCCACGACTTAATTTAACTAATTCTTGATAAGGAAACTGGTCGATGATGTGGACGAAGAACGAGCTGTTATTAGAGTGCTTGCGCTGCTACCCCACATCTGACAAAAAGGCAGGGTCTGTCCGAGCGAGGCGGTAAAGATGAAAAGTCTAGTATATGGGGACGGAGCCGTTGATATATCTGGAGCGTAGCTGATACTGGTGGCTGCTGCGGTATATGCACACCAAAATCGTCGGCTGTCTGGCTCAACCGCACGATGTTATCGATCCAGCAGTGGATACCGGCGTCGGCGCGCCCAACTAACTATAAGCTTCTAGCCTGCGGCGAGCGGTCCTGCTTCAAGTATAGATTTCAGTAATCTTCAAATGTAGTACAAATTGATTCCATTCTTTCTCTTATTGCTCCCGTTTTTTCCTCTGACCTCCTCATCCCACAATTGTCAAAATCCCTCCTGTCAAAATTTTTTTTCCACACATCTTTTTTCCATTTTATAACATTAAAAAAACTAATACGGCCAGGTAAAATAATCTGCTTCGTCACAGTGCCCCTCCCCTTGAGGAAGAGGACGAGCTCCGTCCGACCTGTCGTCCCCGACAGTTATCGTTAGAGGAACACTCTACAGAACTTAAGTTGAACCAAAGGAGAAAAAAAAACGAGGAACGCTACTAAGCAATACCAACAAACTAAAATATCGTTGAAAAATAATATCAAATCTGGAAAATAAAAACAACCGGTTTCGCCAGATAAAACGTGACCGAAACCGGCAGCCATTATCTAACACATAACGTCAAAAATTAGGGCAGGTACTCGGGTTTGCCAGATAATCTTAGGCAAAACCAAGCAATCATTAGTCTAGATAGGCCCTACGTCGGTAGCAAGCAATACCAACGAGAGAATCGTCAAAAACTTCCTCATGACGTGAGTCAGTTAAAAGAACCACTGCAGTATGAGTATGTAATCGATTTGGCAAAAGGTTGGCGAAAAAAAACGACCTATATTGGAGTCTTGATACGGCAACGACTCATACCGTAACGGTCTCGTCATAGGCCGAGGTCAGCTTAAAATCTTTCACACTCCAGTCGCCTATGGATTTACCATCCATGTTCGCTAATTCATAAACCGTGGAGCTTTTTTTACGAAGGATTTTACACTGAACGTAACGCGGAGCTAACTTCGCTGAGAAGTACTTCCCAGCGTCGCTACGAGCAAAACTCTTCCTCCAGACACACTGACCGACGCGGAATTCTTCGGGTTTTCTGCGTAGGTCGTAACGCTTTTTGTTCACCGCATGAGCCCGATCCAGAGCTGCCCTAACACGGTCAAAAATTACCTGAAGTTCGCTTAGATCGTCGGCTCTGGTTTCCGCTGGGGTCAGAAGGTTCTCCGACGGGGTCTCTCCATGTAATCGGTCGTAGAACTGTCCCGTAGATACGAGTTCACGACCGTATGTGAGGAAGGCCGGTGAAAAACCTGTGCTCTCATTGACAGCAGTGTTGACGGCAAATTGGAGCTTCGGAAGGAGAAGGTCCCAAACCCGATGGTCCTCTTTGACAAATATCGCCAACATTGTAATTAATGTACGATTGTACCTCTCGACTAAATTCACCTCCGGCGTATACTTAGGGGCGTAAAAGGTGCTAGGGATACGGTAACGGTGCAATAACTCACGCAGGTCTGAACCAATGAATTCAGTACCGTTATCCGAAAGCACTACGCGGGGTACGCCGTGAACAAGGAAGACGAAATTTTCTAATCTCTCTGCAATGGCCCCAGCAGTGGCACGCCTTAAGGGAAAAAACAAACAATATTTACTGAACGCACATGTAACTACCAAAATGTACACGTTTCTTGCGCGTGTTGGTGGAAAAGGTCCAGTAATGTCTATTGATATGTATTCAAACGGCCTCGAACAATGTTTCGGCTCCCCCATTTGTCCCAAGGTTGGATGTTGGGCGTGCTTATGAGCCAAACAAAGTTCGCAGTTCCGAACGTAGTTAACCACTGTGCGGTACATTCCGGGCCAAAATTATTGTAAGGAGACGCGGCGATAAGTTTTATAAACCCCAAGATGCCCTGCGCTAGGCTCGTCGTGACACGAACGTACGACGGCGATTCGCTCCGGGACTGGAATTACTAACTTCCACTCGAACTCACACTCCAGATCAAATTTGCTCTTTGTAAATCGGTATAGTCGACCATTCCTATAATCAAAATTCGGTACAGATTGCGGGCTGTTCGAGCAAACTTTTACCATCCGATCATACCAATCGTCCTGGGTGATGGTGATACCAGAGAGCAAAGGCGCCCGACTGAGCGCGTCGGGAATGACGTTATCTCGCCCCTTTCGGTGTTGTATTTCAAAATTGAAAGGCGAAAGGCGAATACCCCAACGTGCTAGTCAACCGGTGGGATTTTCTAAAGTCAAGAACCATCTAAGCGATGAATGGTCAGTAAACACTGTGAACTTGGGTCCGCATTCCAAATAACACCTCCAGTGTTCAACCGCAAAAATGACGGCGAGAGCCTCGCGCTCAGTCGCCGAGTAATTGACCTCGCAAGGTGTTAAGGTGCGACTCGCATATGCAACAGTTCGCTCTTTCCCCTCGACCAGCTGGGTCAACCGGGCTCCTAACCCACAAGCTGATGCGTCAGTATGTATCTGGAATGGAATACTCCAATCAGGACAGGACAGAACAGGTGCACTGCTGAGAGCTAATTTCAAATCGTTAAACGACTCCTCTGCCTCCTCCGACCATCGAAACGGAGGTGAACCTCGCTTCGTACTAGTTAATTTATTTAATGGCCCCGCACGCGAAGCGAAGTTTGAAATAAAACGTCTGTTCCATGAAGCAGTGGCGAGGAATCGCCTTACCTCTGTAGAATTTGAAGGCTTAGGCCACTCCATTATAGCCTTAGTCTTCTCGGGATCGGGTCTCAATCCGTCACGATCGACAACATAACCAAGATATTTCAGGCTGCTGCGAAAAAACACAGACTTGTCACCGTTAATAGTTAGGTTGGCCTTTTTCAAAATCTCCAAAACCTTCAACAAAATGTCTAAATGTTCCTCAAAAGTAGAACTAATAATAATAATGTCATTGAGGTAGACAAAAACTTTTCCAAAAAACCTAGACCCAAAAAGCTTATCCATCAGGCGCTGCTGGGTTGCGGGCGCGTTAGTGAGACCGAAACACATACGCTTGTAACAAAAAGTCCCACGGCCTGGAATACTAAACGCAGTTTTCTCACGCGAACCCTTCTCCAAAGGTATTTGCCAGAAGGCTGAGCTCAGGTCGATAGAAGACATATATTTCGCATCGCGAAGGTTGTCGAGGATATCAGATATGAAGGGCACCAGATAGGAATCCTTCTTGGTCAATCGGTTAAGTTCCCGGCAGTCCAAGCAAAAACGATATTTCCCATTTTTCTTAAGCGTCAGAAGAACGGGTGAATTCCAAGCGCTAGATGTGGGCTCAATGACATCTTGATCCAACATGTTATCGACCTCCTTATTAATGATCTCCAACTTGTGCGGTGACAGCCGATATGTGCGCTGTTTAACCGGAGATGCATCACCAGTATCGATGGCATGGGTAATTATCGATGTCTTACCTAAACCTCGCCGAGCAGATGAAATAGAGTCAAATTCAGCTATCACCTCATTGGCCGATGAGCGCTGAGTTTCGGTGAGGCTTTCATAATCAACTAGGTGACTGACAATCGTCGAAGCAATGTGGGAGTCTGGTACCCCGGAGGAATCGACGAGGGGTGCGTTAGATGGCATGAGGTCAAAAGCCCTCCAAAAATCGATTCCTAATATGAGCTCCGCATTGATGCCCGGAGCAACGTGTAGGTCCAAATCAAAAGTTTTTCCGTTGTAGAATATTGGAACCCGGAAATAACCTTCAGTTGCTGTTTTGGCACCATTTGCGACAACCACTCCAAAACTGCGTTCCCTGTGCAAAATATGGCCATGAGCCAAAAGACGACCCACACACGAGCGATTGGCAAAGGACAGAGAAGCACCAGAATCCAATAATCCGCAAACCTTCAATGTGCCGACGGTGATGTTAACGTATGGTCGATTGTCATGCAAAGAATCAATATGAGATGCCGCGTTGTGACACGAGGAGAAATATGACCTTAAATACAAGAGCCAATCATTCCATTCACTATGGTCAAAATGCCCCCCTTGAATTTTACAACGCGGCGCTAATCGTTTTTTTGCTTAGGGGTGCAACAATCCGGGCATTCAGTCAGCCTTACTCCTGGTTTTCCGCAACTGAAACATTTAATATTGCGTGGGGCAGGGCACCGATAGAAGAATGCTCCGAAGTTTTACACCTGGGGCAGTACCTTGGAGGCCCACTGTTGGGCCGAGGTGGGTCATGGCTAGACGAGGTCTCTGCTGCACACAATCTGTGCGTCCTAAGCCCCGTTGGCCTGGGAGTTTGCTCCCCCTTGTAAGAGAATTCCTCGCCCAATGTGTCGGGTCCCGCGGCGACTGGCTCGCGGAACAAGTGAGACCGCATTATTGAGGCCTCAATCCTAATGCATAGTTTTTTTAATTGTTCGACCGTAGTAATATCTACCAAAGAGAGAGGCACAAAATAGATCGGTCTAACATTGTTTAAGAATATTTCCAATTTCACAGCCTCGGACAGTGGTGTGCGCAAACGGTTGAATAAGCCGTGCATTATAGCAAAATACATAGACACGCCCTCATCACGTCCCTGACTCCTGGCACGAATCTCGCCCATCAAACGGTAATCCATATCCACCTTATCGAATTCTTCCAACAACAACTGCCGGAGTAACTGCCATGAAGTCAATTGGCTTCGAACACTGCGGTACCAGAATAACGCAGGTCCTTCGAACAACTCCGGCGCGGCAGCGAGCAGTTGGAGAGAAGTGATCGATCGCGATCTGCAAAGTTCCTCAAGGCGTTCTAAGAACGCACGAACGCAACTCTTACCATCATACGTCAGTTTTAGCTTCGCCACTGCGTCAGTATAGCGAGACAAAGTGCAGGACGTGGAGCACGTTCCTGCCTCAGTGAGTGTTAGAGAATGCAAGCTGTCGTCGAGAGAATCCACTTTATTGAGCTTGTCCTCAGCAGTGCGGAGTAAATTCCTCACAGTTGCCCTTAGGGCTGCCACTTCGGGCGTGGAGTCCATAACGCGCTCGACGCGGTTATATAGGTGGCTCGAGAGGGCACGAACGCGCGGCGGAACACCATTACCGGTAGCAACGGAAGCAAGCTCTTCGATCTTATCGCGAACTATGTTTAACTCCGCTGTTGGGTCCTCATCGGTCTCCAATATTTCCTCGGATGGCTGCTCCTTGGCCAGCGTAGCTACCTGCTTCCTTAAAAGTGACACTTTATCAGCGGGTTCGTCTCCACGAATTCGAACCTCATATATCAATTCGTCTTTATGCAAAAAGTTAAATAATACCTTCCTTAACGCCATTGTGACTGCAATACGTGTATAATAATAATGTAGGTTAAATCAAGAATGGCGAAAGGAAGAAAAAAAAAATGAAAAAAAAATTTAAAAAATTATCTCAAACGGTTGCACGACCAAGTTCCTTCGCCGAACAAAACATTAAAAAAAACCTAACCGGCCGTACTATATCAGAACATAAGGGAATACAATTATTTCCTATTACAAAATTTCCTATGTTTGACCTCCTTCCACAGCTCACTACAAACACCGATAAGAAACCAAATTAAAAAAAAAAACCCGCAAAATTATTTTCAACTAAATGTCCCCACCAGGGATGCCACCTGACACGGAAGGCCCGGGTCAGCTGCCATCCGGTCAATAAAAGTTTGAGAATCGGTGGTTGAAGAGTAAATAAATTATGAACCGGGAAGGATGGTCAAATAAAAACTAATATAAGTAGATCATTAAATTTAATTGTTTCCTACATATGTGGCCTCAGTACTCCTACTAATTCTGCTTAAATTATATTCATCTTCAATATCTTCTAAAGCTACTGCCACAAACGCCCCAGTAACTTTACTACAATAATAACATAGTTTTACATTCAAACATTTTCTCACACGAGTAATCACGACCGTCACGACTTAATTTAACTAATTCTTGATAAGGAAACTGGTCGATGATGTGGACGAAGAACGAGCTGTTATTAGAGTGCTTGCGCTGCTACCCCACATCTGACAAAAAGGCAGGGTCTGTCCGAGCGAGGCGGTAAAGATGAAAAGTCTAGTATATGGGGACGGAGCCGTTGATATATCTGGAGCGTAGCTGATACTGGTGGCTGCTGCGGTATATGCACACCAAAATCGTCGGCTGTCTGGCTCAACCGCACGATGTTATCGATCCAGCAGTGGATACCGGCGTCGGCGCGCCCAACTAACTATAAGCTTCTAGCCTGCGGCGAGCGGTCCTGCTTCAAGTATAGATTTCAGTAATCTTCAAATGTAGTACAAATTGATTCCATTCTTTCTCTTATTGCTCCCGTTTTTTCCTCTGACCTCCTCATCCCACAACTGTCAAAATCCCTCCTGTCAAAATTTTTTTTCCACACATCTTTTTTCCATTTTATAACATTAAAAAAACTAATACGGCCAGGTAAAATAATCTGCTTAGTCACAATACATATACAGGGTATCCCAGAAACCGACGATAATCCTTTAACAGGAGATAGGGCTGCTAATTACCTCTCAGAATATCTAATTTTAGGTTTAGTAAAAATGGCTTAGTTTTTGAGATATTGTCATTTTTGTAAAAATCCAAAATTTTCTTCCTCAGCTCATTTTTTTAAATGCCACAATTACAAATGTAAGATTTTCTTAAATCTAGTTTTTGTCAAATATTCCTGAAAAGTAAGGCTTTCACATGGTATAATTAATTTTTTCATTTTTAATCCTGTTTAGCTGAAAAACGACTTAAGAGCCACATGTTAAAATGTTTTCAGCCTCACCCTTGAGTTTGGCCCTTCGCGGTGAAAAAAAAAATTACTACACTAAAGTGGCATTATGCAACAAAAATACGTCCATCTAATGTGGTTTTTAAAATGGTACATCACTTACCAATTGGTACCACCTACACATCCGTGATGTCAGCCCATAACACCGGGTGAACTTGGTGCCACGTCAGTGCTTCCCTTCGGTCGTGCCGGCTACACTCAACTGGACGGAAAACACAAACTATTTACATAGCATAGGTGGACGTATCTGCACTTGCATCGAGTACTTGCTCGACGCATCAACCGGGCATTTGTGAGAAGATGTCGAGCTAGCATTTGTGCAGGTTGTAAACAATAGTGTTTATTTTATTCCAATTCGTACTTGGTAGAACAGTTATCAAATTCCGAGGTCCTTTTGCAGTTAAATAACAATATCTCATAAATTATTGGGCAAATCGGTAAGTGATGTACCATTTTAAAAACTACATTAGATGGGCGTATTTTTGTTCCATAATGCCACTTTAGTGTAGTAATTTTTTTTTTCACCGCGAAGGGCCAAAATCAAGGGATGAGGCTGAAATGTTTTTAACATGTGGCTCTTAAGTCGTTTTTCAGCTAAACAGGACTAAATACGAAAAAATAAATTATACCGTGTGAAAGCCTTACTTTTCAGGAATATTTGACAAAAACTAGATTTAAGAAAATCTTACATTTGTACTTGTGACATTTAAAAAAATTAGCTGAGGGAGAAAATTTTGGATTTTTACAAAAATGACAATATCTCAAAAACTAAGCCATTTTTACTAAACCTAAAATTAGATATTCTGAGAGGTAATTAGCAGCCCTATCTCCTGTTAAAGGATTATCGTCGGTTTCTGAGACACCCTGTATAAGGTGTTTCGTTAGTCATGTCAATAACTTCGGGAGGGTTACATACACACTCAAACAAACACTTTACGCAAAAAAAACATATGTCTGTAGGAGCATTTTTTCTCCTAACAAAAAAATAAAATGGAATAAGTAGCTGTAAAAACCAATCATAGTGACCTTGTGACTCACTTACAACAAATAGCTGTTCTGCGTTTGAACATAGTACGGTCATTGACCCCGTACAATGCATTGTTTAGGTAGCAAAACTGTGTTGTGAAATTTCTCGAAAAGTAATGCTAAAAACATATATTTTTTTTTGCGTAACCTGTTTATTTGAGTGTGTATGAAACCCTCCCGAAGTTATTGACATGACTAACGAAACACCTTATCACTCTTTTCTGTTCTGTGACCTTCGGATAGCGCTCTAAAGATTTAAATGACATTTTGTATTTACAGAATTTATTTTTTTAAAGTTTATCTAGATATGTGCAGACGCCGAGCGAATCTCGGTCGCCCAGGTATTGTATCAATCATCACATACATCATCAATACTAATAATAAATCTGTAACGGATGGCCATGGAGTAAATGACTTTGTTTTTTATGAGACATTACGTTTGTGGACTCTATGGACGATACTAAAGCTAAATTTACGATTTTTAGAAATCTTTTCTGTATGTATGTATGAATGTATGTTCCTCCATAACTCTTAAACCGATCATCTGAATTCGATGAAACTTAGTAAAAGAACATTTAAACTATACGAGACACAGAAAGGAAAGGGTAAATAAAATTTTGTTCCGATTACTCTAAGATGTGGCTCTCATACAAGCCGAATTGTTCCGCGCGCCGAAATGAGCGCGGGAAGACCACCCGCCAGGTGGGACGACGACATCAATCACGTCGGCGGAAAGCAGCTGGGAAAGCAGTGGTTTCGTCTGAAGGCCGGGAGGACTGCAGGCCATCCTGCAGTCCTCCCGGCCGTATATATATATTTTTTTATTTATTTATTTATTTATAGGTACTTTTAAATTTTACAATTTTATGTTCTGCGAAGCCTACAAGGCTTATCCGTAAAAGCAGTTTTATCACCGTCTATTATTTATACAGTAGTAGTTATATAGTAGTAAATGCAGGCCTCACGCACTCTATGTACTTGCGCGCGCTAACTACCTACCGCCCGACGGGCCGCCGGCGGTCTTTTTCAGTAGAAATTCGTCTGCCGCGCGAAGTATACATAGGCGCTCGCCCACGCAAGTGCGCGCAGCTGCAAAGCAATAACCACTTTACACTCGATCGTTAAGGTACATTTTCGCACGCAGCGATTGGCGTTGTGAAAGAGTAGGCTATTAAAGCCCGAAGGTAGGAACATTTTCTATGGAGTGATTTATCTGTTACGAAGTAACTATTAAGTAATCTGTGGTAAATGGCCTGATTTTATACATTCATAATTTTATTTTAAACTTTGGTAACAATCATCTAATCTTCCGGCTACTCCGAGCGGCTTTGTTGTGTGTTGATGTGGCTGGTGCGAGTAGTGCCTGTGTGACTGAAAGAGTTGTTGTGCGAGTGAGACAGTAGGTATGCATGCAAATGTTTCGTTCGAATGCCTTCGAACGGACGGACGGACGGCTACGGCACAGAATAGAAAAGAGTACTCCGGGTCCGGCTACGGCATCGCCCGGCGTCCGGATAAATACAGGTTGATTCAATAATTCAGAAATATTTCGCAGTACAGTAATTATAATTATTTCCCGCATAGTTTTTGCATGTAATGCGTATGTAGATGTCTTTTTAGCGAATTATAATTGTCATTATCAATATCTCTCAAATTAATTGGAAGACCATTTATTAGTTTTGGAATTATGTATGTAAGTGTTCGTTCTCCATATGCATTAACAGCAGCCCATTCCTGTAAGTCTTCCTTTAACTTTTTCCTTGTAGTTCTCTTGGAGAGGCGTATGTTCAGCAGTGGGCGTATGCACGCGCACTGACTGACTGACGGACTGACTAATATGACCAAGTACCTGGGCGGGGGTTAGAGTGAATTGAGGTTTCGCGAGACACGTGATTTTGTTTTTATGTGTAATCCGGTATGTGTGTCTGAGTCAGAGGGGCCAAAGCACATGCTCCGACCAGCCAATATCACCTCCGAGAAGGTAGGTGCTATAATCGGAGACTTCACTTTGGATTGCTGGCTATACTGGACTAGAGGAGAACACACCCGAGGCTGCTATGCGGCCGTCTTACATCCAGTACTTAGATGAAACTTACAGATGGTCTGGAGTCTCTGAGTCACAGACGATTTGTGGGTTCGCTTAGTCTGTTTTACAGATACTATCACGGACGATGCTCTGTGGAACTCGCATCCCTTATTCCCTGCCACCCGTCCTACCTACGCATGACTCGTCGCAGAGAGACTCAGCACCCTTTTGTTGTTGACATTGGGCTTTTAAGAACCTATCGGTTCTCTAAATCGTTTCTTTGTCGCACCGCTAGAGTGTGGAACTCTTCCGGCGTCTCTTCTTCTTCCGGCGAGTGTATTTCCTGAATCCTTTAACCTGGGTGTCTTCAAGCGTCGTATTAACGGGCTAGACAGCCTAGCAACAGTCCGCAAATCTGCTGGCGTGGCACCTAACTGAGCGTGGTTTCGCGAGGAGAGGTGATTTTGGCTCTGTCGACTGCACCATTGGTCTCTCGGCACAGCCACCAATGCTGGTTTACATAAAAAAAAAGTACGGTGGTACCAACCCAGCAGGCTACAATTTGAGCCTACCATCTAGTAAGGGGCAAGGGAAGGGGCCTACAGTTTTACACAGGTTCCGAACGGTGAAGCAGCAGGTGTAGTGTTTTTCGCCAGAAAAAACTCATTGGTACACTCCGACCGGATTCGGACCTCGGACCGATGCCGATGCCCAAACCACTCGGCCACCCGCCGCTTGATACTATTTCCTTGCCCCTTACTAGGTGGTAGGCTCAAATTGTAGCCGACTGGGTTGGTACCACCGTACTGGATGTAAGATGGCCGCATAGCAGCCTCGGCTGTGTTCTCCTCTAGCCCAGTATAGCCAGCAATCCAAATGAAAGTCTTCGATGTGGCACCTACCTTCTCGGAGATTGTCAGCTTCGATAGCTCAGTGGTGCAGACAGTCGACTGTCGCTATTGATGGTTAAGCAACGCTGGGCGCGGTCAGTACTTGGATGGGTGACCGCTCGACCGTAACGTTGGAGGCTGACCGTGGTTCGGATTCCACGTTAAACTGTAGGTCCCTTCCCTTCTTACCTTACTAGGTGGTAGGGTTCAACCCGCCCGGGTTGTTACCACCGTACTGAATGAAACGTCAGTCGAAACGGCTATTTAAATAGTTTGTGTTTTCCGTCCAGTTCAGTGCAGCCGGCACGACCGACGACCGAAGGGAAGCACTGACATGGCACCTAGTTCACCCGGTGTTATGGGCTGGCATCGTGGATGTTGTAGGTGATAAAGCCAACCGTTTCAGTTTTCATAAAAAAAAAACAATATGATGTTGTCTGGTCGGAGCATGTGCTTTGGCCGCTCTGACACAGCCACCCAAGAAGGTGTGGAACTAAGCTTGCGATGGCTTCACCGAACATATCCGGGCCCATCGGCAGTAGAGAAGGGTGTTAATCGAGGTCGAGACTAGCGAGTGGCCACTCTAAATTTCCCGCGCATGCTTCACGTTTCGGCTCGCGTCAAGCCCTCGTCAGCTAGTCTGCGTTGACTAGGACGCGGGGAAACCACCAGTCCCGCTCTCGACCTCCCTGTCTCTACCTATCCATATTCTGTAGGATGCTTCCAGTGACGTTTTCGAAGCTCTCTCCATATATGAGCTTAGCGTCGATCTTGGCAGCCCTAGATTCTTGAAGAGACTGTAGAGCGACTTCGCTGGTAGTCCTCTTGCTCCGACTTCCACAGCTAAGAGATCAGTCTTGAATCCGTTTCTCACAATCCGGTCTACTAAGTTGCAGTACTTGTTAAGTTTGATGTTGTGGTCCTTCGGTATGTTACTTTCCCATGGAACTGTAGGAATACTGGCCTCGCTCAAGTAGTACTTTGCATCCGCATAAGAAATGTTTGGCCGTGCCTACGAACTCCTTACATGACGGGCATAGTCTATTTGTAGATTTCCCCCATCTAACTAGGTTATTCGGGTCGGGGAGAGTAAGCTGGAATGCATTTAAGTAGAACTTAAGCAGCTCAGGGGACCAGTTGTATATTATGGATTTCCACTTCATACATACGCCGGATTACATGAAAAAAAATGTTCGTCTTATGTTCACGCATCAACAGTGAATCCTCGGCATTTGTAACTTTTGTTTTATTTTGGCGTAGAATGTATTTTATGAACATAGAGTATTACCTACCTAACTTATGTTTTAACATGTATTGTAATGAGTAATGAATGAATGACATTGGTACTTACATAGAGGTATATATACAAATTTTAAAACAATATTCTGGTTTCATTGTTTAAAAGTATCTATTTACTTTGATTTCAAACCACTAGATCCAGTACCCGAAGAACTGATATGCAGTTTTGTCGTAAAATTATATTTTGCATTTCCTTATTAATTATTAATTAATGATATATATTACATATATATATTTTTTTTTTGGAAATATTGATGACTCGTACTGTGTAGGCAGTGGTAAACATTCTTGTAAATGTAGACTATGTGGAAGTAAAAAAAAAATATCCAGCGAAGTTTCTTGCCAGTTCTTCTTCGCTGTGATAATCGAACTGGCAAATGACGAATCCGAGCGCAGTGTGCTGTCTATGGATGATGATATTGATGAATAAAGAATAAAGAATGGAGAATTACATTACACGTGAGACATTTAGTTTCCGCATTATAATATGTTTAAATTAGTAGTTTGCTACAAAGTTGTCAATTACGTACAGTTCGGTAAATAATATTAGCATTAACTTGGTTATTAGTAATTAACAGGTTTTGATCATTGCAGATCAATTTTTTCTTTTTTTCAGGGTTCCGTATTCAGCACGGACCCTTAAAAATCAACAGATTTTACGTGTACGCAACAATGGCTGCATTGGAAATGTATCTTGGAAAATTTCATTATTTAGTAAACCCAACAAAAATAAAACTCCAAAAAAATTTTCATTATATTATGTTTATTTTTTTAAACACATTCGTCATACTCATAAAGCGGTCTATCGCGTGCGAGATAACCTAGCCTGGCTGGCCCCACTCCGCCTTATCGTGGTCACGCGCCGGTGCAAATTTTCGAAAAATTGCTGAACTTTGGGGTCTCGATAAATTCTGCGTCGATTTAGCCCTTACTGACCCTCGTAACCCTTATACCAACATAGTTATAAGCATTTTTGTGTATAACGCAAAATCGATCCATTAAACATTTCCAATGTTAAAAAATCGCTCAGTGATCTGTCCGTCCGTCCGTCCGTCCATCCGTATGTCTGTCTGTCGCGCCGTCCGACGTGGTTACTACGGAATGTAAAGATTGGAAAGAATGGTTCTAAACAAAATTAATAAAGTGATACATTTCATCTTAGAATTTGAACTTTTTTTAACCGACTTCAAAAAAAAGGACGAGTTTCTCAATTCGACTGTATTTTTTTTTATGTTTGTTACCTCAGAACTTTGGACTGGGTGAACCGATTTTGAAAATTCTTTTTTTATTTGAAAGCTGGTTCTCCCCGTGTGGTCCCATTTCAATTTGGTCAAGATCGGATTGGAAAGCGAGGCGGAATTCCGGATTCCGCCGAGTACATTAATAGCAAAAAATTACTAAAAAAAACTGTCAAATAAAAAACTAAGCATTTAAAAAAATATAAAAACCGCCTTGAAAAATGTATTAAATAAAACAAAATCTGACCCTAGAGTTGAAGGCGGTGTTAAAGCAAGCAAAAATGATGCATGAAAGAAAACATGAGTGGATGATATCCTTTGTGATTTGTGTAGCCTTCTTTAGCACCGCCTTCAACTCTAGGGTTCAATTTTTTTTTTATTTCATACATTTTTGAAGGCTGATTTTATATATTTTTAATTATCTTATACGGTTATAGACACAAATAGCATTCTAGTGGACTGCGGCGCACGCGCAGGACACGGTCGAACCACGTGATGGCAAAAAGCAAATGGTTACGGAACCCCTCAATGTGTGAACAACTTCAAATTGTTGTTTTAATATTCTTGTAATATTTGACGTCTTCTAACGAGCGTCATTCCTACAAGCGGAAGTGTGAAACTCTAAAGATTAAATTTTAATATTTTTTTTGTTTTTGAAAAGTATTGCATACATATTAAAACTATACAATTAAATAAAGAAACTAAATGAATCAGCATAGTGCATATCTGAAATAATATTTTTATTCGCAATAAAAAAATTATAAAATAATAAATAAAGGATATAATAATAAATAATAATCAAGTGGGCTAGTTCATAAATAATCATTCTTCAAAATCAGTTAAAATATAATAAAATAAATAAAATATTTAATAAATTTATTGCTGTATTTTTTTTTTTTACAATATGTTGATATTTATATTCGCAGGGTGGATTTGTATGTTTACAATTTCGCTCGGGTCTGCCAACGAGTACGGCTATTTAGCCTCATGTGAGTAATTTCATACATACATACATATCGCACACGCCGAATCCCGACATTCGGGGCAAGCAGAGCAATCGGTGTTGCGCTGCAAGAACTCTGGCAAATTACAGCACAACACCGACCACCACGTTTCGCAAATTATTCGAACAAGATTCAATCGATCAAGCAGCAAGTAAGGCACGAAGACCCACCTGCTGCATGACTCGGTGGAAGTAGCGTGCCAAGGTGAGAGGTGGCGAGCCTGTCGCCCTTTAGCACGGCATCTTGTCCTTATTAAATATTATAATAATATCTACATCACATCATACATACGTCTGCTGCATGACTTGGTGGAAGGACCGTCTAGCCTGTAGCCCTTTAGCATGGCGTCTTTTGTACCGTGTGAGGCCGGTACTTTAAAAGAATAGCCCCACTGCATCTCTCCCCGTGTATGTCATAAAAGGCGACTAAGGGATATGACTCCCTTCTTATATTACTAGGTTGTAGGATTGAACCCGCCCGGATTGGTACCATCGCACTTAATGAAAGGTCGGTCGAAACGGCTATGTAAATAGTTTGTGTTTTCCGTGCAGTTCAGTGTAGCCGGCACGACCGAAGGGAAGGCTGACGTGGCACCAAGTTCATTCGGTGTTATGGGCTGACATCACGGATGTTGTACGTGATGTAGCCAATCGTGTCAGTTTCCATAAAAAAAAAAAATCTTGTCTTTATCCCGTAGTCGCCCTTTACGACATGCACGGGGAGAGATGCAGTGGGGGCTATTCTTTTTGAGTACCGGCCGCACACCCGGTTCAATTTATGGAAAGTTATTCCCCGAAAACCCATTCCATACCAATGCGGTTCGAAACAAGAACAACCTTTTTTTTATTGATATATCTATAAAAAAAAGGTTGTTCTTGTTTCGAACCGCATTGGTATGGAATGAGTTTTCGGCGACATATTACGCCGAACCAGCCATAAGTTGTCTGACGACGCCCATGGACATTCGTTCGTATGCGGCGGTTTCAAATGCCATGCCGGCCTGATAGGTGCCCGTTCGCGCCCCTCCTGAAGGACCCGAGACTGTACTTGAGGGGGGGGGAATATATGAACTATTTAGAGATCGTGCCGTAACATAAAGCGGCGGGTGGCCAAGTGGTTTGGGCATCGGCTTCTCATGCGAGAGGTCCGCGGTTCTAATCCGATCGGCGTGTAACAATGAGTTTTTTCTAACGAAAAAATTTACGTGCTTACACCTGCTGCTTCACCGTTCGGAACCGGTGTAAAACTGTAGGTCCCTTCCCTTGCCCCTTACTAGGCTCAAATTGTAGCCGACTGGGTTGGTACCACCGTACTGGATGTTGGATGGCCGCATAGCAGGCTCGGCTGTGTTCTCCTCTAGTCCAGTATAGCCAGCAATCCAGGGAAGTCTCCGGTATGGCACCTACCTTCTCGGAGGTGATATTGGCTGGTCGGAGCATGCGCTTTGGCCCCTCCGAACCAGCCACCCATACCGGATTATATTAAAAGAAAAACATAAATTTCTTTACAGGCCCAGGTGCGACCGGACCGCTCGTTATAAGTGAATCAATAATCGACAGTGGCATGTTCGTTATCCTGCAAATCCACGAGCCAGACTCCCCTCAGCAGATCGCTTACCTCCATCGTAGACGACACGCTATGAGCAAGGCGGCCGAAGCAATAGGAACAGATCCAGAAGTGGACTTCAAGAACAGAAAGACCATGGTGTTCCTTGACGGATATATAGATAGCGCTCACGCTACTACTGTGAGGTTTCTGCAGGGAAATTTCGCGCACATGGGATACAACACTATAGCTGTTGATGCGCAGAAGATGTACTCATTGCCTTTTCCAGTGTACGTATTTGGCTTAGTTCCTTCTTTAAACTCTTCCTTTTTTAAGGTTTCGTATCCTTACGGAGGCCTATTACCTATTACTAAGCCTGAGCCGTCTGTCTGTCTGTCTGTCCATCCGACCGTCCTTGGTATTCCTTGACGGATATTTAGATAGCGCTCACGCTGCGCTGTTACTGTGAGGTTTCTGCAGGGAAATTTCGCGCACATGGGATACAACACTATAGCTGTTGATGCGCAGAAGATGTACTCATTGCCTTTTCCAGTGTACGTATTTGGCTTAGTTCCTTCTTTAAACTCTTCATTTTTTAAGGTTTCGTATCCTTACGGAGGCCTATTACCTATTACTAAGCCTGAGCCGTCTGTCTGTCTGTCTGTCCATCCGTCCGTCCTTGGTATTCCTTGACGGATATTTAGATAGCGCTCACGCTGCGCTGTTACTGTGAGGTTTCTGCAGGGAAATTTCGCGCACATGGGATACAACACTATAGCTGTTGATGCGCAGAAGATGTACTCATTGCCTTTTCCAGTGTAAGTATTTGGCTTAGTTTCTTCTTTAAACTCTTCCTTTTTTAAGGTTTCGTATCCTTACGGAGGCCTATTACCTATTACTAAGCCTGAGCCGTCTGTCTGTCTGTCTGTCCATCCGACCGTCCTTGGTATTCCTTGACGGATATTTAGATAGCGCTCACGCTGCGCTGTTACTGTGAGGTTTCTGCAGGGAAATTTCGCGCACATGGGATACAACACTATAGCTGTTGATGCGCAGAAGATGTACTCATTGCCTTTTCCAGTGTACGTATTTGGCTTAGTTCCTTCTTTAAACTCTTCATTTTTTAAGGTTTCGTATCCTTACGGAGGCCTATTACCTATTACTAAGCCTGAGCCGTCTGTCTGTCTGTCTGTCCATCCGTCCGTCCTTGGTATTCCTTGACGGATATTTAGATAGCGCTCACGCTGCGCTGTTACTGTGAGGTTTCTGCAGGGAAATTTCGCGCACATGGGATACAACACTATAGCTGTTGATGCGCAGAAGATGTACTCATTGCCTTTTCCAGTGTAAGTATTTGGCTTAGTTTCTTCTTTAAACTCTTCCTTTTTTAAGGTTTCGTATCCTTACGGAGGCCTATTACCTATTACTAAGCCTGAGCCGTCTGTCTGTCCATCCGTCCGTCCTTGGTATTCCTTGGCGGATATTTAGATAACGCTCACGCTGCGCTGTTACTGTGAGGTTTCTGCAGGGAAATTTCGCGCACATAGGATACAACACTATAGCTGTTGATGCGCAGAAGATGTACTCGATGCCTTTTCCAGTGTATGTATTTGGCTTAATTTCTTCTTTAAACTCTTCCATTTTTAAGGTTTCGTATCCCTACGGAGGCCTATTACTAAGCCTGAGCCGTCTGTCTGTCTGTGTGCTTATCAGCTGTCTATCTGTTTATATGTCTGTTCATCCGTCCGTCCTTGGTATTCCTTGACGGATACATAGACAGCGCACACACTGTTGCTGGGCACCACTGGGCTTTCGCTTGTGTCGATACACTCAAATTTATCGAATACAGGACTAAAAAAGTAAATTCGACCAATACTCACACAATGCTGAACAATTTATACCCAATTAAATCATATAACAAATTTAATTCATTAAAAAAAATACTCATTTCCAAATTAAAATCAAAATAAAATCCATCCACTAGTAATTTTTTTTTTTTATGGAAACTGACACGGTTGGCTACATCACCTACAACATCCGTGATGTCAGCCCATAACACCGGGTGAACTTGGTGCCAGGTCAGCCTTCCCTTCGGTCGTGCCGGCTACACTGAACTGGACGGAAAATACAAACTATTTATATAACCGTTTCAACCGACCTTTCATTCAGTGCGGTTGTACGAACCCGGGCGGGTTAAACCCTACCACCTAGTAATATAAGAAGGGAGTCATATACTAATGTACCAATGTTTTAATATGTCCCTTTTATCCCATCGACTAGCTCCGTCAGAGTGTCTTACCAGGTCGGTAACATCACGGCCATGTTCCTCAACGACCTGATGCGTTACGGCTTGCGGGCACGCGACATTGAACTTGTTGGCATCAGTCTCGGTGGCCAGGTAATCTCGCTGGTGGCCAAACACTTCATCAGGATCACTGGCAGGAAGGTGGGAAGAATCTTCGCCATGGACCCGGGGGGACCCTGCTTTCGGTGAGTACTTGACTTGTTTGCTTACATCATCCGCTACTGATGTGAGCAGTCTTATTGCAACCAGGTGCTGTTTCCGAGTTTCTCTTCGTCGTGTCTTCACAGAGCAGTGCATGTACTCCATTTCAACGAGAATCTTATGTAACGGGAACCACTAGCACACTTCATCATCATCATCATCAGCCTGTATCGATCCACTGCTGGACGTAGGCCTCTCCCAAGGCACGCCACCCAATATCTCAATCGTCAACATTAGTAATGGAACCACGCATGCGCTCACTCACTTAAATACTCGCTCGATTTAAACCATCAGCATATGTAATGGGAACCACCCAGATGCTCACTCATCTAAGGTCTCAAACATCAACATTTGTAACAGGAACCACATACACGCTTACGCAAATACTCGCTCGATTTCAATGATCAGCATATGTTATGGGAACACGCTTACTCACCCAAAATCGCGCCCGATTTCAGCCATCTGCAAATGTAACGGGAACCACCCGCACGCTTACTCGACCAAAAACTCGCTGGATTTTAACTAATAAGAAGGCGATAGGTGATGAACTCGACAAGGCTATTGGCTGAAATTTGAAATTTTCTCGCCGACCGACGACGCACCGTCGTCGATTCCATGTGCGCTTATAACTTGAGAAATACGCAATTAATTCACATGGGGTTTTCACTGATCTTATCTGGCATCAGAGAATCGTTATTATAGGAACAACTACCTAGTACAAAACCATTTATAGTTAGCGGTTGAAACCCTCGGTCCATAGATTCTCTAAATCGTTCTTGTGCCGCACTGCAAAGGTGTGTGGAACGGGCTCCCAGGGAATATCTTTGCCAACTCCTACAATCCACAGATCTTCAAATCGCGGGTTAATAGCCTTTTCCCAGCAACATTAGTCCACCTCCAAGCCGGACTGGCACCTCCTCGGGGGTGAAATTGGCTGCGCCTGAGGCTTCGACCTCGGGCAGAGCCAGCCAGTTCGGAAGCAATAAAAAAAAATGGAGCAGTGAGGCCAAAAGCTTCTTGAGGCGGCTTGGCCCTCTGCTGGTGGAAGCAACTGGCGTTCCGAAATCAAGGGCCTACTTTATTCAAAGGGTAAGCCTTGCCATCCAGCGGCAGCAGTGTTCTGGGAACATTAGAAAACGCCCTTTTTGATAGTTATTTCAATGTTTATTAGGTAGGTTTTAATTCTTTAGTTTTTGTATTACTCTTTTTATAGTTTCTTGAATAAAGACCTAGTACGAAATAATCTTCGTCGCACCGCTAGGGTGTGGAACTGTCTTCCGGCGATTGTGTTTCCTGGACAACCTTAACAGTGCGCAAAGTTGCACACAGTGCGCACAGTGCTGGTTTTTTTTATAGAAAGCGTGACATGTGGCGCCGAGCCACCCATAATGTGTCTAACGACGCCCATGGACATTCGGACGTATGCGGGGGTTGCGAATGCCATACCGGCCTGACAGGTGCACATTCACGCCCCTCTTGAAGGACCCGAGACTGTACTTGGGGAGAAATAAATGGGCAGGGAGAGCATTCCAGAGTTTACCGGTTCTGTAGAGGAAAGGTCTGCAGAACCGGTTAGTGCGTGACCGCGGTAAGTCCAGCGTGTAGGGATGCATGCCCTGCCCGGTGCGCATGGTACGTTGGTGGAAAGGGGACGGCGATATCGCGTTAAACAGCTCCTCCGAGTACTCCCCATGGCATGGCACTAAATTGAGTGTGGTTACCAAGGAGAGGTGATTTTGGCTCTGACGACTGCACCATTGGTATCTCGGCACACTCGCCCATGTTGGTTTACATACAATAAAAAAAATATTAAAACACGTTAATCTTCTTCTCAGGGGTATGTCTGTCGATCGCCGATTGACTCACACCGACGGAGAAATGGTTCAAGTCATCCACACGGGCAGCGACGGCTTCGGCATGGGAAACTCTCAGGGTCACGTGGACTTCTACATCAACGGCGGCGAGTGGCAACACGTGTTGAACCCCGACCAGCCCTGGTGTGAAGATTTGTGCAGTCACGTCGCGAGCGCTTTTTATCTTTACACAAGTTTCCTCATCTACCCGGATAAATTTGTCGGTATAAAATGCAAGAATGTCCAGCAAGCGAGAGAGCACAAGTGTTATGAAAATTATCCCTATGTAACTAATGTGATGGGATTCAAAGCCGACAAGAAGAAACCTGGGATATACTACATACCGGTACAAGCTGGACCTCCATTTCACGCGGCGGATGGATGGATGGAGACCAAACCAGTCTATCCCTTAAAGAACAATGATGCATTGAGCGACGTGGAACATTTTGTACTATCTCAGAGGAGTCTTGATCTGAATCTTTCTCCGCTTGAGAGTGTTAACAATGAAATTGTAAAGATGAAACCTAAACACTAGTTTTACATTAGTCCATACGGAAGCCGAAGCCTACGCCGCCGCGCCGTCTCTTTGTCCGTCGGTCCAAGGGCTGCATCTTTTAAGCCGTAATAAGTAGCTGATTGAAATTTTCACAGAATATCTGTTATTATGGCAGATATGGGAACAAATAAAAAAAAAACCGGCCAAGTGCGAGTCGGACTCGCGCACCGAGGTTTCCGCACCACAAAAAAAAACATGAAAAAAAACACGTTTCTTGTATGAGAATCCCCCTTAATTTTTTACTTCTTTTTTTTATTATTGGTTGATATATCGGCCATAATAAATAACACGTATTCTGTGAAAATTCCAACGGGCTACCTATTACGGTTCAAGAGATACAGCCCTCGGACATACGGAAGGACGGACAGACAGACAGACAGACGGCGGCGTAGGCTTAGTAATAGGCTTCCGTACGGGATACGGACACCTAAAAAAGGAAAAAGTAAAAAATTATAGGGGTTCTCTTACAATTTTAATAATATGTGGAAGAGCGCCATCTACCGAATGAGCATTTAACTATCATTTTAACTACAAAATTATAAACGTTCACCGATAGATGGCGTGAGGGTTACGAAGGACTCAATATATCAATACAGTGATCGATACGATTGGAGAGCCGATTGGAATTCACCATCGTTAATTATTTTATCGTCTAGTATTATGATTCTAATAAAAGTTTGAATTATGAATGTATAAAATTAGGCTATTTATATCACTAATAGTACGAGTACGTAGGTCACTATTATAAGTTTTGAGATGCTCGAAATTTAAAAGTGGGACGCATCTGTGTTATATATTTTTAAATGGCAAATTTATTTGAAAATCGAACACAAAAGGCCATTTAGAGCAATTAAAAAAAAATTATGGATTTTGGGGTATTATTCTGTCACCATTTCGCACTTTTTTGTCTACTACGGTGGAGCTTACACGTGAATATTTGCGTGCTATGATATATTACAACTTTAAATAATATGGTTTATCTGAAGTTTTAAGCTTAGAACGTTTAAAATCTGCTTTAGGTGAGTCTGCTCCTTCTCGGCCAACGATTTTTAGATGGTTTACCGAATTTAAAAGGTGGAAAACTAGCCTTGATGATGCCGTGTTTGGACCGTGTGGGGCCGGTACTTTAAAAGAATAGCCCCACTGCATCTCTCCCCGTGTATGTCGTAAAAGGCGACTAAGGGATATGACTCGCTTCTTATATTACTAGGTGCTAGGGTTTAACCCGCCCGGCTTGGTAACACCCACAGAGCATCGAATGCCGACCTCGCGCGCCCCTCGTAGAGGCGCCCTGAGCGCGATTTCCCTACAAAGCCGTTGAAGCCTGTGGGCGTGGCCTTTGACTTAGATATGTGTGTTGTGCGTATGCATTTGTTTTGTGCGTGTGCCTAACTTGCTCCTCTTTGTGTGTAGTGTCGATACTAGCACACACACACATAAGAAACGCTAGCAGCACTGCGTGTAGTTTTTGGGTTTCAAATATTATCGCTTAGGGCGTCTCTAGTAGGCGCGCGCATTCGATGCTCTGTGGTAACACCGCACTGAATGAAAGGTCGGTCGAAACGGCTATGTAAATAGTTTGTGTTTTCCGTCCAGTTCAGTGTAGCTGGCACGACCGAAGGGAAGGCTGACGTGGCACCAAGTTCACCCGGTGTTATGGGCTGACATCACGGATGTTGTAGATGATGTAGCCAACCGTGTCCGTTTCCATAAAAAAAAAAGAGTATATATAATAGAAGGTGACAAAACGGCTTTTGCGGATAAGCCTGGCAGGCTTCGCAGAACATCAAATTGTGAAAATATAGTTAAGTATAAGTAAATAAATAAATAAATACGTGTGGTCGATAGACAATGAATTGTTTTATATTTTGCAGTAGTTTTTAGTACCGTGTAGGGCCGGTACTTGAAAAGAATAGCCCCACTGCATCTCTCTCCATGCATGTCGTAAAAGGCGACTAAGGGATAAGGACAAGATGCCGTGCTAAAGGGCGACAGGATCGCCACCTCTCACCTTGGCATGGTACTTCCACCGAGTCATGCAGCAGGTGGGTCTTCGTGCCTTACTTGCTGCTTGATCGATTGAATCTTGTTCGAATTCTTTGCGAAACGTGGTGGTCGGTGTTGTGCTGTAATTTACCAGAGTTCTTGCAGGACAACACCGATTACTCTGCTTACCCCGATTGTCAGGATTCAGCGTGTGTGATATGTATGTATGTATGTATTTTTATTACACTTTAGATTGGTCTAGTTATTACGGGCTACTTCTTTAAAAATCCACATGTTGCCGTTTTGTATACATAGAAAAATTATATATATTTTTTTGTATGAAAATTATAAATTGAATTAATCGAAATACATGCATACACAAAAACCACACGCTGTATCCCGACAGTCGGGATAAGCAGAGTAGTCGCTGTTGTGCTGCAAGTACTCTTGCAAATTACACCACAACACCGGCCACCACATTTAGCAAAGTATTCGGACAAGAAAACTATGAAGCAGCAAGTAAGGCACGGAGACCCACCCGCTGCGTGACTCGGTGGAAGGACCGCGCCAAGGTCAGAGGTGGCTAGCCTGTCGCCCTTGGCACAACGCACAACACATACACACACAAAAGATAATATGGAGACATTATTAATTTGAAAACCCTCAAACGGGATTTAATGTAGGTAGGTACATCCCGAGGTACATCCTTCCTTATCCTTCCTTATTTCTATAATAAAATCCAACGTCTGCTTTCTGTCTGTCTGAGTGTCTGTCTGTCCGCTTATAACTCGAGAACCACTGAACCGATTTTAATAAAACAAAATTCCACGGATAGCTTGATTCTTCCCATCAACTATAGGCTACTTGCTATCACGCTAAATAGCTTATGAGGTTAGCAGTGAAGTGAAATATGAGAGCGGGCGGAGCCGCGGGCACAGCTTGTGCTTAAATAAAAGCTTGTGCGTAATTTTTTTTATATTTATTCTTTTTAGTGCTTTTTAGTTTTTGTTTATTACAATCTTGAGTATTATAGTAGATTGTATTGTCACCAGCATTAAAAGTCTGTGCTGAAGTTCAGCTCAATGGATTGGGTGGTAGGTACCGTGTGGGGCCGGTACTTAAAAAGAATATCCCCACTGCATCTCTCCCCATGCATGTCGTAAAAGGCGACTAAGGGATAAGGACAAGATGCCGTGCTAAAGGGCGATAGGCTCGCCACCTTGGCACGGTACTTCCACCGAGTCATGCAGCAGGTGGGTCTTCGTGCCATACTTGCTGCTTGATCGATTTAATCTTGTTCGAATACTTTGCGAAACGTGGTGATCGGTGTTGTGCTGTAATTTACCAGAGGTCTTGCAGCACAACACCGATTACTCTGCTTACCCCGATTGTCGGGATTCAGCGTCTGTGATATGTATGTATGTATGTATGTACCTACTTGTTTAAAATTCTGTTGCAAGATTTGACACATACTAATGAAATAAGTGAAGTTAAATAAACGCTTGTAAAAATGATTTATTAATGTTTTAATGTGATTTATATTCTGTGTTAAAATTTTTGAGTAATTATGAAATGCATATCCGAAGGTTTTTGCAAGTATTAATACCTAGAAATATTATTAGCATAACTTAAATTATTACCTTTAATTTTTATTGCATAATTAACCCTTTTACACACGTGCTCGTAATTAATTTAATTAGTTAATTAATTTTGTCAGCCTCGGTAGCTCAGTGTTGCGGTCGGTCGGTCAGTATCAGTACTTGGATGGTTGACCGATCGACCGTTGGAGGTTGACCGCGGTTCGAATTCCACGTAAGGTCCTTTCCCTTCTTACCTTACTAGGTGATAGAGTTTATCCTGCCCGGGTTGGTACCACCGCACTGAAAGAAACGTCGGTCGAAACGGCTATGTAAATAGTTCGTGTTTTCCGTCCAGTTCAGTGCATCCGACATGAAATGAAAGGAAGCACTAATATGGCACCTAGTTCACACGGTGTTATGGGCTGACATCACGCATGTTGTAGGTGATGTAGCCAAGCGGGTCAGTTTCCATAAAAAAACATGTTGTGCCATTTGTGCCGACACATTGGCACATACAGGATGTTGCAACGCCCACTACATTAAATTTAGGAAATGATTATTGGGATCAACATTAACAAAAAAGTCAAATAACTTTTTTCTGAATTCCCTTTAAATAAAAAGTTACAGTTTTCATACAAACTAATTCATTTATTTAGTGTAAAAGGATCTAATGTTCCGCATGAACGTGGGAATGAAAGGTGCGCGGTGAGTGAGCGAGCAGGAACGAGTGCGCGGAGAGAGGAGATGCGCAGCGGCGGCGGCGGCGGGGCGCGGCGTGAGTTTTTCGACCCCGAGCGTTCCCGCGCCAGCACCCTCCGCACGCGCGCGTCAAATCACACTAGATGCAAACATGAATTTAAAAAATTATTATCTCCAAAACTAGACACATTAGAGAAAAACTTTATTTACTTTTTTTTCTCGGTAAAACATGAGGATTGCGCTGGCGAAATTAATGTACTCGCCGTTACAACACACTGTATAGTCATGTTCGGGTCTCTTCAAAAGGGCATGGCGCGGGGGCGGCCGCGGTCGCGGGGGGGCTGAGAGCCTCAAACGCAACACACATAAGCGGGACGGGTGGCCGAGTGGTCTGGGCGTCTCGCCCTCACTTGCGAGAGGCCCGAGGTTCGAATCCGGTCGCCGTGTACCAATGAATTTTTTTGTGAAGCAAAAATTCACGTAGGTACTACCTGTTTATTTAAAGAAACGGATTGAAAATGGCGGCGTTCCTATTTTCCTCTCGCGCACACAGTGTTGCCATCTAAAGAAAATAAAGCAATTGTTCGAACATACAAATTTTCAAATAAAAAAATATACCACTTACCTAAATAAAAAAAAAATATTGCATGCCGATTTTCCAGCTATAAAACGCCGCGCCGCCATTTTAAATCCTTTTCTTTAAATGACCAGGTTATACATACCTGCTGCTTCACTGTTCGGAACCGTTATACAAGACTGTAGGTAAAGGACCCTTGCCCCTTACTATTATCGGCGCGCGAGCACATGCGCTGCGCGGCCAGAAGTAAAGGGGGAAGAGGAAGCGCGCTTCCCACCCGCATCCTGCCGCGCGGGGGTTAGCGCGGGTGCTGGCCGCACGCCTTACGCGGCGCATATGCTCGCGCGCGTACTAGGTGGTAGGCGCTCAAATTGTAGCCAACTGTGTTGGTTGGTACCACTGCATCGGATGTAAGATGGTCTCATAGCAGTCACGGCTGTGTAAGTAACTATTAACTAATCTGTGGCTGTGTTCTCCTCTAGTACCGTAACCCCCGACGCAAAAAGAAAAGTTGACGCCTCGGTCTGTTTGTGTCAAAGAGGTATTATGTACTAGCGTACTAGAGAACTCACTCGGCCAACTAGCATGTTCCAATCAGTTGCGGTTGGCGGTCCTCAAGTCTCTTAGTCGAGCGCGAGAGGCCGCAGTCGTCGCTCCCCTGCTGCGATCGCGCCAGGCCGACTTTAAACTAATACATTTACACATATTCGTCCGTGCGCTCACGTAAACGTTAATGATTATGTATTACTAGTCTGTTTCTGGTCTGCCCTTACCTCGGCCCGCGCTTCCGCACTTCACGCCTCACGCTACACCCGCTAACGCCCAGCCTTGGAGGAAATTCTAGGCGTCAGCGGGTGTAGCGTGAGGCGCAATGTGCGGAAGCGCGGGCCGAGGTAAGGGCAAACCAGAAAAAGACAAGTAATAGCTACTAGCTAGTCGAAGGTGCGATGACAAATCTGGAGATGAAGTGTTAGAATGAAAAGACAATATGTACACCGACGCACGAGTGCGATCCTTCTCCCTGCCCCTTTGGCTTACTTCTTACCCCTTGCCTCTCTCCCGTACGCTTCCCACCCCGCGCGAGCCCCCCTCACCGGCCGCCAGCCCGTCTCCCGCACGTTTCCCGCCCCGCGCGCGCTCCCCTCTTCCGTTCGGCTCTGCGCTCCGCCTCCCCGCTACCTTACCCCATACCTCAGCCGCTGGGACACCGCTTCTCTGTATATTTCTTCGGAGCGATAACTCTAGTACGCTAGTACATAATACCTCTTTGGTTTGTGTGTGTTTACAACAAGACATACGCCTGTCCAATTTTTTTTTAATTCACATTGACGTCATATTCTTTCACACAATCAACCGCAAGGTGAGCAGAACCCGCTAATTATTATGACGCGGATGCTAATATCTAGTCTTAGAACCTGTTCTTAATTATTTAATTATTACCATAAGGAAAACATGCTGAAATCACATTATGCATATTTATATGACGACATGCCTATAATAATAAACAGTGTACAGGACCTGCTGAATGTTTTAGCATACATAGATAACCAATCTTTGAAATTTATTAGGCCTATTAAATTTCGTGACAAACAGTTTTAATTTTAAATGTAATTGTATAAACACATTAGCAAACGTAAATTAAAGTTAATCCAGCTATCAAACTGTATTTGAACACTGCAAGCTTTGTCTATTGTGTGTGTCTAAGGCCCACTTGCACCAACACAAATTTAATATATAAACCAGTTTAACTCGTTAAGCTAGCACCCGTTGTATGTGTGAACCGCGTTTAAATCCATAACTCGCTACTTAACTTTAAACTCGTGTTGGTGCAAGTGAGCCTAAGGCCCAATTGCGCCAACACGAATTTAGAGTTAAGTAGCGAGTTATGGATTTAAACACGGTTCCCACAGTCAACGGGTACTAGCTTAACGAGCTAAACTGGTTTATATCGTTAAATTCGTGTTGGTGCAAGTGGGCCTAAGCTAAGTAGTCACAATGTATTGTAATCGAAGACGTTAAAAAACCCCTGCGAAGTTTCTTACCGGCTCTTCTTTGTGGGTGTAATCGAACCTTGACTTGATATAATATGAAATATCAAAATTGACGATGGCACTATACACCAGATATAGGTAATATTAAATAGGCAGAGTGGTCAGATTCTTGAGTATTCATGTTTATGCTGTAAATATTAATGCTCTTGTGAGCGGTAGTATGGGTTAATTATTTGTAAGTTACTATAATAATATTATAGTAATTTAATATATTATAATACTTATAAGGTACTAACAAAACATTGTGACTTGCGAAGTTTGTTTGTCAGTTCTTCTTCGCATTGAATTTAGAACTGGCGGAATTTTCGACAAGTCCAAGCGTAGGTTACCTACCTATGGATGAAATTATACAATAAACAATAAACAATAAACCGGATTGTAAAAACTAAACAGGACAAGTTCAAGCGTAGTGTACTGTCATACGAATGATGAATAAAGAATAAAGAATACCTACATACATACATACATTATCTACCATCTCGCTGTACCCGCGGCGGGTGGCCGAGTGGTTTGGGCATAGTGCTTCTCATGCGAGAGTTCCGCGGTTCGAATCCCGTCGGCGTGTACCAATGAGTTTTTTTCTGACAAAAAAATTTACCTGCATATCTACACCTGCTGCTTCACCGTTCGGAACCGGTGTAAAACTGTAGGTCCCTTCCCTTGCCCCTTACTAGGTGGTAGGCTCAAATTGTAGCCGACTGGATTGGTGCCACCGCACTGAATGTAAGATGGCCGCATAGCAGCCTCGGTTTTGTTCTCCTCTAGTTCAGTATAGCCAGCAATCCAGGGAAGTCTCCGGTATGGCACCTACCTTCTCGGAGGTGATATTGGCTGGTCGGAGCATGCGCTTTAGCCCCTCCAACTCAGCCACCCATACCGGATTACATAAAAAAAAACCGACAATCCGAATTAAGCAGAGTGATGGATGGGTGTGGCGCTGCAAATTACAACTGTTTTTTATTTAAACGGTTTTATTTAGCTTGACTTCGTATATTTGTTTCTATCTTTGTTTCAAATCTTGCGACAACTTTTTATTGCTTCCGAACTGGATGTCTCTGCCCGAGGAGAGACACCCAGTTCAGTTCAACCGAGGAGGTGCCAGTCCGGCTGGGAGGTGGACAAATGTCGCTGGGGAAAGGCTATTAACACGCGATTTGAAGATCCGTGGATTATAGGAGTGGGGAAAGATATTATTCCCTGGGAGCCCGTGCCACACCTTTGCAGTGCGGCACAAGAACGAATTAGAGAATCGTGCAGTTCGAAGAACTCTTCTGTCGACTACAAAGAGGGTGTTCCGCGAGAGTATGGCGGGTTTGGCGAAGGCGAACAGGAGAAGGAGGGATAAGGGAAGCAAGTTCGTTAACTACTACTCTAGTATTCGGAAAAGATAACTACTAAAGATATTTATATCAAACATCAATAATGCACTAATTCTGCTGCATTTACTCGGTGTAAGGCGGTCACCTATCCGTAGTATGTATGTATAATGCTACCTAAACATTAACCAGTAGGCAAAGACATTAAACCCACCCTCTTTTTTAATCTCTTTGCCAGTAGGTAACTTGCATTGTACGGGGTCAATGACCGTACTAAACCGTACTAGACCGACACATAACAAATTGTGACAAGTTCGAGTGCAGCCTAACTGTCATATGAATGATTTTTTTTTTTTTTTTATGGAAACTGACACGGTTGGCTACATCACCCACAACGTCCGTGATGACAGCCCATAACACCGGGTGAACTAGGTGCCATGTCAGTGCTTCCCCCTTTGATCGTGCCGCCTACACTGAACTGGTCGGAAAACACAAACTATTTACATAGCCGTTTTGACCGACGTTTCATTCAGTGCGGTGGTATCAACCCGGGCGGGTTAAACCCTACCACCAAGTAAGATTAGGAGGAAAGGGACCTACAGTTTTACGAGGAATCCGAACCTCGGTCAGCCTCCAACGGTCAGCGGTCACCCATCCAAGTACTGACCGCACCCAGCGTTGCTTAACATTCAATAGCGACAGTTGACTGTCTGCACCACTGAGCTATCGAGGCTGACAGATATGATAAATAAACAATACAATACAATACTGGCGGAATGGTGGACCAAATAAGTCTAAAGACTAATGCTGTATTTCATTCGCAGATTCCGGTACTTAGTCCAGTATGGTAATCGGTGATGGTAATAGACCATCGTTTCTAGTTCCGGTTCCTTGTAGGCTGTAATCAAGTGGTTTTGAATTGAATAGAAACTGTCGACGCTGAGTGGCTAGTCACCAGGCCTAGGCTCGGCGCGTCTATAAATAATAATTGAACAATAATAAATAATTTAATATAATGTAGTATTAAACAATAAAAAGTTAAATTCTAGTTTGTTTTGAATAACAATTTTTTTTTTTAATACAGAATACATATGCGAATTTATTTCAATAAATATTATAAACAATTTGAAGTAAAATAATGATATTTAATTAAAATAGATATAATACATTTTACTTGTGCATTTAATAATTAAATAAATTAAATATTAAGTGTAATTAAAACTATCTATAAACTTTACTAATCTGAAAATTAAAAAAATAGTTTTCATCTACTTGAAAAAGAGGAACAGCGTCCATATACAGTTAATATACAAAATTAGAAAATGTTTCAAAATGACGCGGCTTGCTTTCTATTACTAGCTATCTCGTTCGGATCAGCCCAGTATCTACCTAGTTGTGAGTTTACTTTTTTTTATGCAGTTTCACTCAGTCTTACTTGTACAAAATTATCACATAGAACTATTATAGTTTATTATCAATAAACTTATTTTTTTTGTTTTTGTTTATTGATTATTGTTTATTGTTTATTTTTTATGGTTTATGGTTTATGGTGTATGGTTTATGATTTATGGTTTATGGTTTATGGTTTATGGTTTATCGTTTATCGTTTATCGTTTATCGGTTATGCTTTATGGTTTATGGTTCATGGTTTATGGTTTATGGTTTATGGTGTATGGTTTATGGTTTATGGTTTATGGTTTATGGTTTATGGTTTATGGTTTATGGTTTATGGTTTATGGTTTATGGTTTATGGTTTATTGTTTATTGCTGATTGCTTATTGCTTATTTCTTATTGCTTATTGTTTATCGTTTATCGTTTATCGTTTATCGTTTATCGTTTATCGTTGATCGTTGATCGTTGATGAAACTTCGGAGGGCATTTTTTTAACAATATAATAACAAGTATTTTACGGACTATACAAGTAAAAACATCGCTTACAGATGTTCTATGTCACGAAGTCCATTTGGCTATGAATGTGTTAGGCGTGCACATGCACATTGTTTTAGTGTGCGTAACCTCGAGAGCGCTCAGCTCAGTCACGATCGCGACGCGGTCCACGCACACAACACACACAACAAACACGTCACTACTACAACCAGAGCCGAGCGGACTTCGTGAGACAGAACATCTGTACAGCATGTCGAAAAAAAATATAGCTTAAAAAGATTAAAAAGATTAATTTTTTTTTTTAAATAAGAATCTGCTGCTTCACCGTCGGAACCGGTGCAAAACTGTAGGTCCCTTACCTTGCCCCTTACTAGGTGGTAGGCTCAAATTGGTGCTGACTGGGTTGGTACCACCGTACTGGAGATAAGATGGCAGCGGTTGTGTTCTGCTCTAGTCCAGTATCGCCAGCAATCCAAGGAAGTCTCCGGTATCGCACCTACCTTCTCGGAGGTGATATTGACTGGTCGGATCTTGTGCTTTGGGCCCTCCGACTCAGCCAACCATACCGGATTACATAAAAAGAATGATGACTACATAAGACGTGACCAAGTGTAAAAGGTGTAAAGAGCCCTTTGTCAAATTTTGATCCGTAATTTGTATGAGCTAAATAATGTTCGAACATTACGCATACGCCCTCGACGACGTGGCGAAATGCAGAAATTTTAGAAAGAGCAAGATGTTCAACCACCCGGTGTGCAGTATTACTCTAGTGTAAAGGTGTAACAACGAGTTTGTAAATTTTTAAGGAAAAATCCTGTTCTGACGAACCGATTGATGTCGCAATATTGTTACGCAGGTCCAGGCCCAAAGGCAGGTGTAGTCATTACCAAAGGAGCCATGGACAAAAACATGTTCGTTGTCCTGCAAATCCACGAGCCAGCTACTTCCGAGCAGATCGCATACACGCACCGAAGACGCTTCACCGTGAGCAAGGCCGCAAGGGGAATAGGAACAGACCCTGAAGTGGACTTCAGGAGACGCAAGACCATGGTGTTCATGGACGGCTACATGGACAGTACGAACTTTATAACAGCTAGAGCGCTGGTTGGAAATTGGGGGTACCTGGGTTACAACACCATACAGGTGGATGCCCAAGCTCTGTACTCTCAGAATTTACCTCGGTGAGTGTTAACCAATTCAAAGCTCTTTTCATCTTTCAGTTTAAGTTTTTAGGGTTCCGTATCCATATTACTAAGCCACGTCGTCTGTCGGTCTGTCTGCCCGTCCGTCCGTATCTTTTATCTGTATCTTCTGAATTGTAATAGGTAGCCGGTTGAAATTTTCAAAGAATATTTACCATTATAGTGAATGCACCATCAAATAATAAGACAAGCGAAAGTAAAAAATTAAGGGGCCGTCATACAAGAAACGTGCTAAGAATCGATTACAGTGTGCTACTGAAGAATTGATGGCGCAACAGGAATTTATATTTTGCATTATAGAAAGACAAAAGATAGACAGTTATGGTTATTTGATAGGTATAGTACAGCGGATCTGCGGAGCCATCCGTGCGCGAGTAAAACTCGCACTTGAACGATTTTTTTGCGTAGTCCGGTATAGATGGTTGAGTCAGAGGGTCCAGAGCAAATGCTCCGACCAACCAATATCCTTTCGAGACGGTGCTACACTGGGCACTTCCCCTTGGTGTGCTGGCTATACTGGACTAGAGGAACACACACCCGAGAGTAATTTCTTTTTTTATGGAAACCGACACGGTTGGCTACACAGAACACCTATGACACACCTACAACATCCGTGATGTCAGCCCATAGCATCGGGTGAACTTGGTGCCACGTCAGTGCTTTCCGTCGGTCGTGCCGGCTACACTGAACTGGACGGAAAACACAAATTATTTACATAGCCGTATCGACTGACCTTTCATTGAATGCGGTGGTACCAACCCGAGCGGGTAAAACCCTAGCACCTAGTAATATAAGAAGGGAGTTTTATCCCTTAGTCGCCTTTTACGACATACACGGGGAGAGATGCAGTGGGGCTATTCTTTTAAAGTACCGGCCCCACACGGTACAAATAATACGTGGCAATCATACGTCAAGTACGGAGGTACCAATCCAGTCGGCTACAATGTGAGCCTACCACCTAGTAAGGGACAAGGGAAGGGACCTACAGTTTTACTTTACACCGGTTCCGAAATGTGAAGCAGCAGGTGTTTAGGTATGCACGTACTTACATGTGTGCGTCAGAAAAGATTCATCGGTGCATATCGTCCAAGCAGAGACCGCACTGACCGAGCCGAGCTGATCCGCTGTCAGCCTCAAAGGTCGACCGTCACCTATCCATGTTCTGACTGCGGTCGGGTGTGCTTGATTTTAATATCGGACCTCGATCTATCCAAAGCCTGTGTTAGGCCGGTACTTAAAAAGAATAGCCCCACTGCGTCGTAAAAGGCGACTAAGGGATAAGGACGAGATGCCGTGCTATAGGGCGACAGATTTGCCACCTCTCACCTTGGCGCGGTCCTTCCAGCTGTGTCCTTGTGCCTTACTTGCTGCTTGATAGTTATCTTGTCCGAATACTTTGCTAAACGTGCTGGTCGATGTTGTGTTGCAATTTTCCAGAGTTCTTGCAGCACAACACCAATTACTCTGCTTACCCTGATTGTCGGGATGCAGCGTATGTGGTATGTATGTATGTATGTATCTATCCAAAGCAAAGATCTATTGAGGCTGACTGACACTTTGTATTCTAATGCATTTTCGATTCCAGAGCAGTTAGAGTGGTAGATCAAGTTGGCAACATCACGGCAACTCTCCTCAGTGACCTGATGCAGTATGGACTAAAGCCTCGAGATATATTACTCCTAGGCATCAGTCTTGGTGGACAATCCGTCTCTCTAGTGGCGAAGCACTTCAAGAGAATAACGGGGAAGAAGGTCGGAAAGATCTTCTCTCTGGATCCGGCAGGACCTTGCTATCGGTGAGAAAGTTACATACATAATTTCCTGAGGGGTAAGCAGAGGCAATGCATGCCACGATCGTGACACACTTCTTATCGCCTCTTCCGCATCACAATCCTCGTCGGTTTCTCGTACTACATAATGCAAGAGAGTTATTTTTATGTGAGCAGGCTTTATTGGCTACATAAATTTCATAATCCACCCACAATATTTATAAAAGGGTAAGGGAAGATAATAATTTATTTTGAACTAGCTGTTGCCCGCGGCTTCGCTCGCGTGAAATTCGTATTTCAAAGAAGAATCTAAGTAACTAAGGGCGAGGCCGAAGGCCGAGCTGCGTTCAGGTAAACGATAAATCTTCTCAAATAAAGTAAGCAACTAACGGCGAGGCCGAAGGCCCAGCTGCATCCTGGAAGACAATAAACCTTCTCGAAGAAAGTAAGTAACTAAGGGCGAGGCCGAAGGCCGAGCTGCGTTCAGGAAGACGATAAACCTTCTCGAAGAAAGTAAGTAACTAAGGGCGAGGCCGAAGGCCGAGCTGCGTTCAGGTAAACCAAAACCTTCTGCCTTCGGGCCTCGCCTATGACTTCCTTTCTTCGATAGCATATAACGTCCATCTATTTATTTAATAAAATATATAAAAAAGTAATATTAATAACTAAATAATTAAAACCTACCTAACAAACATTAAAATAACTATCATAAAAGGGGCATTTTCAAATGTTCCTAGAACACTTGCGGCATTACCCCGCTGGATGGCAAAGCTTACCGTTTGAATGAAGTAGGCCCTTGATTGCGGGACACCAGTTGCGTCCACCAGCAGAGACCCAAGCCTCTTCAAGAAGCTTTTGGCTGCAATGACTGCTCCACGGACCGAGGGTTTCAACCGCAAACGCAACAAATTCGAAATCTTGAATTATATATCTATAATATTTATTGCGTTTGAGGCTGTCCGCCCCGGCCTCGACCGCGCCGGCCGGTCTTGAAGATGCCCGAACGTGACTTGGAGCCAATGTGAGAACACAAATGGCATCCCACATCAAAGACCTACCCTTAGTCCATGGCACTAAGGTGATACCATCGGGCCTCTTGCCATCCAGCCGGGAATAACCGCAAGGTTTTAGGATGCACGGTATGTTTGCCGTCAGAAGCGTGGACTTTATAATAAAACTAGCTGAGCCCGCGGCTCCGCTCGCGTGAAATTCGTATTTCAAAGAAGAAAGTAAGTAACTGAGGGCGATGCCGAAGGCCGAGCTGCGTTCAGAAAGACTATAAACCTTCTCGAAGAAAGTAAGTAACTAAGGGCGAGGCCGAAGGCCGAGCTGCGTTCAGGAAGACTATAAACCTTCTCGAAGAAAGTACGCAACTGAGGGCGAGGCCGAAGGCCGAGCTGCGTTCAGGAAGACTATAAACCTTCTCAAAGAAAGTACGTAACTATGGGCAAAACCGAAGGCCGAGCTGCGTTCAGTAAGACTATAAACCTTCTCGAAGAAAGTAAGTAACAAAGGGCGAGGCCGAAGGCCGAGCTGCGTTCAGGAAAACGATAAACTTTCTCGAAGAAAGTAAGTAACTGAGGGCGAGGCCGAAGGCCGAGCTGCGTTGAGGAAGACTATAAACCTTCTCGAAGAAAGTAAGTAACAATGGGTGAGGCCGAAGGCCGAGCTGCGTTTAGGAAGACTATAAACCTTCTCGAAGAAAGTAAGTAGCAAAGGGCGAGGCCGAAGGCCGAGCTGCGTTCAGGAAGACGATAAACTTTCTCAACGAAAGTAAGTAACTGAGGGCGAGGCCTAAGGCCGAGCTGCGTTCAGGAAGACTATAAACCTTCTCGAAGAAAGTAAGTAACAAAGGGCGAGGCCGAAGGCCGAGCTGCGTTCAGGAAGACGATAAACCTTCTCGAAGAAAGTAAGTAACTTAGGGCGAGGCCGAAGGCCGAGCTGCGTTCACGAAGACGATAAACTTTCTCGAAGAAATTAAGTAACTGAGGGCGAGGCCGAAGGCCGAGCTGCGTTCAGGAAGACTATAAACCTTCTCGAAGAAAGTAAGTAGCAAAGGGCGAGGCCGAAGGCCGAGCTGCGTTCAGGAAGACGATAAACTTTCTCAACGAAAGTAAGTAACTGAGGGCGAGGCCGAAGGCCGAGCTGCGTTCAGGAAGACTATAAACCTTCTCGAAGAAAGTAAGCAACAGAGGGCGAGGCTGAAGGCCGAGCTGCGTTCAGGAAGACGATAACCTTTTCAAAGAAAGTAAGTAACAGAGGGCGAGGCCGAAGGCCGAGCTGCGTTCAGGGAAAATATAAACCTTCTCGAAGAAATTAAGTAATTGATGGCGAGGCCGAAGGCCGAGCTGCGTTCAGGAAGACTATAAACCTTCTTGATGAAAGTACGTAACTGAGGGCGAGGCCGAAGGCCGAGCTGCGTTCAGGAAGACTATAAACCTTCTTGATGAAAGTAAGTAACTGAGACCGAGGCCGAAGGCCGAGCTGCGTTCAGGAAGACGATAAACCTTCCCGAAGAAATTAAGTAATTGAGAGCGAGGCCGAAGGCCGAGCTGCGTTCAGGAAGACTATAAACCTTCTTGATAAAAGTACGTAACTGAGGGCGAGGCCGAAGGCCGAGCTGCGTTCAGGAAGACGATGTCCTTTTCGAAGAAAGTAAGTAACAGAGGGCGAGGCCGAAGGCCGAGCTGCGTTCACGAAGACGATAAACTTTCTCGAAGAAATTAAGTAACTGAGGGCGAGGCCGAAGGCCGAGCTGGGTTCAGGAAGACTATAAACCTTCTCGAAGAAAGTAAGTAGCAAAGGGCGAGGCCGAAGGCCGAGCTGCGTTCAGGAAGACTAAAACCTTCTCGAAGAAAGTAAGTAGCAAAGGGCGAGGCCGAAGGCCGAGCTGCGTTCAGGAAGACGATAAACTTTCTCAACGAAAGTAAGTAACTGAGGGCGAGGCCGAAGGCCGAGCTGCGTTCAGGAAGACTATAAACCTTCTCGAAGAAAGTAAGCAACAGAGGGCGAGGCCGAAGGCCGAGCTGCGTTCAGGAAGACGATAACCTTTTCGAAGAAAGTAAGTAACAGAGGGCGAGGCCGAAGGCCGAGCTGCGTTCAGGAAAAATATAAACCTTCTCGAAAAAATTAAGTAATTGAGGGCGAGGCCGAAGGCCGAGCTGCGTTCAGGAAGACTATAAACCTTCTTGATGAAAGTACGTAACTGAGGGCGAGGCCGAAGGCCGAGCTGCGTTCAGGAAGACTATAAACCTTCTTGATGAAAGTAAGTAACTGAGGGCGAGGCCGAAGGCCGAGCTGCGTTCAGGAAGACGATAAACCTTCCCGAAGAAATTAAGTAATTGAGAGCGAGGCCGAAGGCCGAGCTGCGTTCAGGAAGACTATAAACCTTCTAGATAAAAGTACGTAACTGAGGGCGAGGCCGAAGGCCGAGCTGCGTTCAGAAAGACGATGTCCTTTTCGAAGAAAGTAAGTAACAGAGGGCGAGGCCGAAGGCCGAGCTGCGTTCACGAAGACGATAAACTTTCTCGAAGAAATTAAGTAACTGAGGGCGAGGCCGAAGGCCGAGCTGCGTTCAGGAAGACTATAAACCTTCTCGAAGAAAGTAAGTAGCAAAGGGCGAGGCCGAAGGCCGAGCTGCGTTCAGGAAGACTATAAACCTTCTCGAAGAAAGTAAGTAGCAAAGGGCGAGGCCGAAGGCCGAGCTGCGTTCAGGAAGACGATAAACTTTCTCAACGAAAGTAAGTAACTGAGGGCGAGGCCGAAGGCCGAGCTGCGTTCAGGAAAACTATAAACCTTCTCGAAGAAAGTAAGCAACAGAGGGCGAGGCCGAAGGCCGAGCTGCGTTCAGGAAGACGATAACCTTTTCGAAGAAAGTAAGTAACAGAGGGCGAGGCCGAAGGCCGAGCTGCGTTAAGGAAAAATATAAACCTTCTCGAAGAAATTAAGTAATTGAGGGCGAGGCCGAAGGCCGAGCTGCGTTCAGGAAGACTATAAACCTTCTTGATGAAAGTACGTAACTGAGGGCGAGGCCGAAGGCCGAGCTGCGTTCAGGAAGACTATAAACCTTCTTGATGAAAGTAAGTAACTGAGGGCGAGGCCGAAGGCCGAGCTGCGTTCAGGAAGACGATAAACCTTCCCGAAGAAATTAAGTAATTGAGAGCGAGGCCGAAGGCCGAGCTGCGTTCAGGAAGACTATAAACCTTCTTGATAAAAGTACGTAACTGAGGGCGAGGCCGAAGGCCGAGCTGCGTTCAGGAAGACGATGTCCTTTTCGAAGAAAGTAAGTAACAGAGGGCGAGGCCGAAGGCCGAGCTTCGTTCAGGAAGGCCAATAACCTTCTCGATGAAAGTTAGTAACTAAGGGCGATGCCGACGGCCGAGCTGCGTTCAGGAAAACTATAAACCTTCTCGAAGAAATTAAGTAATTGAGGGCGACGCCGAAGGCCGAGCTGCGTTCAGGAAGACTATAAACCATCTTGAAGAAAGTAACTATCGCCCATAGTTACTTACTGTCATCGAGAAGGTTTAGCGTCTTCCAGGATACAGGTCGGCCTTCGGCCACACCCTTAGTTACTTACTTTCTTCGAGAAGGATTATAGCCTTCCTGAACGCAGCTCCACCGTAGGCCTCGCCCTCAGTTACTTACTTTCTTCTTTTGAAATACGAATTTCACGCGAGCGAGTCCGCGGGAAAAGCTATCGATATTAAAATAAGAAACTTAAGTTAATAATATTCGCCTCGCCCCGCTGCTGCCCCCTCTCCGTCTCCGTCTCCGTCTCCGTCTCCGTCTCCGTCTCCGTCTCCGTCTCCGCCTCCGCCTCCGCCTCCGCCTCCGCCTCCGCCTCCGCCTCCGCCTCCGCCTCCGCCCCCGCCCCCGCCCCCGCCTCCGCCTCCGCCTCCGCCTCCGCCTCCGCCTCCGCCTCCGCCTCCGCCTCCGCCTCCGCCTCCGCCTCCGCCTCCGCCTCCCTCTCCCTCTCCCTCTCCCTCTCCCTCTCCCTCTCCCTCCCCCCCTCCCCCTCCCCCTCCCCCTCTCCCTCTCCCTCTCCCTCTCCCTCTCCCTCTCCCTCTCCCTCTCTCTCTCTCTCCCCTCCGCCTTCCCTCCCCCTCCCCATCATTTAATCCTAAAATCTAATTTTGAAATCATCCCCTATTTTAATTTAAGGGTTGATTTAACTAAAACGCCGAAACACCTAATTCTTTATTTCATACCAAAAGCCTAAATATGAATCGTTATATCCCTAACTTGAGAAATGATGGGTTCCCCATACAAACGTTCATCCCCTATTTCACCCCCTTAAGGGTTGTTTTTTGAGACAAAAGGTAGCCTATGTCCTTTCTCAGGATGCAATTCATCTCCGTACAAAATTTTATAAAATCCTAAAATCTAATTTTGAAATCATCCCCTATTGTAATTTAAGGGTTGATTTAGCAAAAACGCTGAAACACGTAATTCTTTATTTCATACCAAAAGCCTAAATATGAATTGTCATATCCCTAACTCGAGAAATGCTAGGTTCCCCATACAAACTTTCATCCCCTATTTCACCCCCTTAAGGGTTGTTTTTTGAGACAAAAGGTAGCCTATGTCCTTCCTCAGGATCCAATTCTTCTCCGTGCAATATTTTATCGAAATCTGTTCAGCGGTTTAGGCGTGAAAAGGTAACAGACAGACAGACAGACAGACAACAGAGTTACTTTCGAATTTATAATATTAGTATGGATTTAAATTAATTTAACTCAATCTTAATATCGCTTAGGTCCACTTGCACCAACACGAGTTTAATATATAAACCAGTTTAACTCGCTAAACCAGTTTAAGCTAGCACCCGTTGACTGTGGGAACCGCGTTTAAATCCATAACTCGCTACTTAACTTTAAACTCGTGTTGGTGCAAGTGGGCCTTAGTTACCTACTTTATTCGAGATGGTTTAGCTTTATCCAGAACGCAGCTCGGCCTTCGGCCTCGCCTTAGTTACTTACTTTCTTCAAGAAGGTTTACCTTCTTCCTGAACGCAGCTCGGCCTTCGGCCTAGCCCTTAGTTACTTGCTTTCTTCGAGATGGTTTAGCTTCTTCCCGAATGCAGCTCGGCCTTCGGCCTCGCCCTTATTTACTTGCTTTCTTCAAGATGTTTTATTATTTGTCAGAATGTAGCTCGGCCTTCGGCCTCGCCTTAGTATCTCACTTTCTTCAAGATGGTTTAGCTTTTTCCTGAACGCAGCTCGGCCCTCGGCCTCGCCCTTAGTTACTTCCTTTCTTCGAGATGGTTTATTATTTATCAGAACGAAGCTCGGCCGTCGGCCTCGCCTTAGTTACTTACTTTCTTCAATATTGTTTAGCTTCTTCCTGAACGCAGCTCGGCCTTCGGCCTCGCCCTTAGTTAATTGCTTTCTTCGATATGGTTTATTATTTATCCGAACGTAGCTCGGCCTTCGGCCTCGCCTTAGTTACTTACTTTCTTCAAGATGGTTTAGCTTCTTCCTGAACGCAGCTCGGCCTGCGGCCTGCCCATAGTTACTTGCTTCATTCAAGAAAGAATTTTTTTTTTCTTCCTGAACTCAGCTCCGACTTCCGCCTCGCCCTTAGTTACTTTCATCGAGAAAGAATATCGTTTACGTGAGCGCAGATCCGCCTTCGGCTCCGCCTTTAGTTACTTACTTTTTTTTTATACGAATTTCACGCTAGCGAAGCCGCGGGCAACAGAAATATAAATTGCACCAATGACAGCGACATAAGTTCGACTTAAATTATTATTTTTTTATTTATCAAACATTTTGTCACCGGCCAGCTCACGTCGAGATGACAGTTCTCCGTTGTCAACTTGTCATATAAATTTTATAATAATTTTAATTTTTATTATATTTTTTTGTTTATTATGTTAATCCGGGATATACACTGTCACTATACAAAGTTTCGTCAAATTCCGTTCAGTGGTTTTTGCGTGATGCGCGTACAGACAAAGAGAGATTATTAATTTAACGATTTTATTATATGTATAGATATATATTATTAAGCTATCGCTTTCACAAAATATGCCTTAGAGCGAATATTTCTAAAAGTATGTCTAGACATATATTCCCTTGGGAATATGTTCAATCGGGATGGCAAACTGGCGAATGGGGGGTTGCACGCTATAATGAGCAGCCAAGCTATATCCACTAGACTAGAACGTTTGGCTGTCCATGCTGGAGTGCAGGCACCGGCAGGCCCCTAAACTGATGTACGGGAGTGAAAGTTGGACACGGCAGTGCAGACGAAGCATTCACGCAGGATAAATGCAGGGATAATGTACCGTGTGGGGCCGGTAGTTTCAAAGAATAGCCCCACTGCATCTCTCCCTGTGTAAGTCGTAAAAGGCGACTAAGGGATATGACCCCCTTCTTATATTACTAGGTGATAGGGTTTAACCCGCCCGGATTGATACCACCGCACTGAATGAAAGGTCGGTCGAAACGGCTATGTAAATAGTTTGTGTTTTCCGTCCAGTTCAGTGTAGCCGGCACGACCGGAGCGAAGCACTGACGTGTCACCAAGTTCACCCGGTGTTATGGGCTGATATCACGGATGTTGTAGACAACCGTGTTAGTTTACATAAAAAAAAAAATGCCGTGGAAATGCTCACGTTGTGGATTATGTGGAGACATGGTGAATCCTTGGCAATTGGTCTCGATATTGCCAAGGCATTTGACAGGGTTTGGCACAAGTCGTTCTTGGGCAAGCTTCCGACGTACGACCTCCCTTCTCATCTCTGTGACTGGGTCGCCGACTTCCTAGATGGGCGTAGTGTGTGGGTCCTTGTGGACGGTTGCTCTTCGGATGAAATGTCCGTGAATGCCGGCGTACCCCAGGGATCTACATATGTGTTGTCACCCATACTGTATCTTCTGTATATCAATGATAATATGTTGCCACTCGGCAACATACATTGTTATGCGGATGCGAATCAGCCAGACGGAATGTTGTAGGTGAGAAGAGGCGAAGACTTGTATCTGAACTCGAACAAATGTTGCAGTCTATTTCCAAATGGGTCCGTAGTAATTACGTACTCAACATAGTTGGGTCATTGAGCCTGTTTTATCGGTACTACTATGGCCGCTGCTCTGACGAAATTGCTTCCCTTATCCCTCCTCCTCCTGTTCGCCTTCGCCAAACCCGCCATACTCTCGCGGAACACCCCTTTGCATTGGACAGACGAGTACTTCGAATGGCACGATTCTCTAATTCGTTCTTGTGCCGCACTGCAAAGGTGTGGAACGGGCTTCCGGGGAATATCTTTCCCCACTCCTACAATCCACGGATCTTCAAATCGCGGGTAAATAGCCTTTCCCCAGCGACATTAGTCCACCTCCAAGCCGGACTGGCACCTCCTCGGGGGTGATATTGGCTGCGCCTGAGGCTTCGACCTCGGACACAGCCAGCTAGTTCGGAAACAATAAAAAAAAAAAAGTCCCAAGACAAAAGTTTGCGCGTTCAGTACGAAGAGAGCGGCGTAGACACCAGCTCCTTCCTTCCAAGGAACGTCGATAAAATTTAGCGACCACCTCGGAGTCCTCAGATTTGAACTGTCGCACGACCTAAACTTCCGGCACCATATCGAGGGCAAGGCCAAGCTGGCTTCTAAAAATCTGATCGAGTTCAATAAGGTGCGACGGTACTTTACGCCGCGCCGGGCAAAGCCCTTGTATAAATTGCAGATTACGTTCTGCTTGTAGTACTACTCGCACTTGTGGGATGGCTCAGCTAAATAAAAACTTGCGCCTGTGGACTCGATCCAGCGTCTAACCGTGCGAATAGGGGGTAACCCCGAAGTGTCGCGTGATCTAGAACCACTGCAACTTCGTAGGGATGTGGGTACCCCAAATGTGGTCTATCTCTTATTTCATAGGGAATGATTGGAGGAGCTGTTTGACGCCATTCTGAAGAGTTCTGTAGTCTAAAAGAAGATATAATGACAAGGTTTCAGAAAGGAATGTTTCAGTAGTTCGGTCATGTTGGAAGGACGGATGATAGAAAGGGATTTAAGGAGCGAATGTTAGTGAAAGAGTCGAGACACACGTAACTAGACTAGAGCGTGTGCTCAAAAAGAGGCAAGTGCGTAGTATCCTTAACAGACGGGCATATATTGAAGAACGGCGTAATATATAAAGAGGAGGAGGTGTCGGAGTTATGTATGTATGTATGTTTCTAATAATATGTTAATATTATTTTCAGTGATGCGGGTCCCCAGTACCACCTAAGCCCCAACGACGCTGATCTAGTCCAGGTCATCCACACAGCCAGTGACGGCTTCGGCAACGGACAGGCTCAAGGGCATGTAGACTTCTACATCAACGGTGGCGAATGGCAGTCTGCTTTCAATACTGTCCAACCTACATGCGAAGACTACTGGAGCCATTTCGCAAGCGCTCTCTATTTTTACACCTGTCTTAGACTTTTTCCTGATAAATTCGTCGGGATTAAATGCAAAAACGCCCGCCAAGCTAGAGAACACAAGTGCTATGAAAACTATCCCTATGAGACCAATGTGATGGGATTGAAAGTCGACCCGAAGAAGCCTGGGATATACTACGTGCCGGTGAGAGGTCAAGCTCCGTTCTATGCTCCCGATGACTGGATGGAGACAAAGATTGTCTATCCGATGATCTACAGCGATGCTATGAGTGAGGTGGAGCATTTCGTTTTGTCCGCGAGAAGTCTGGATTTGAATCTTTCGCCATTGGAGAGTGTTAATCCTAACTCTAGAAAGAATGGATCGATAGGTTTAGTATCTTTCTTCTCTTAATAGTCTGTACATAGCTTCGCATGATCCTCTGTTATATCAGAAATACAGCAACAATCACTCTGTAATAAATATATGGTAAAGTATAGTTACTAATGCTACATATTATGTTTGACGAAAATATGGTTAAATTTTCTTACAAAGCCGAAAATAAAGAAAAAAAATTCCTAAATGAGTTTTTTTTAACGTGCATACCTTCAACTGCTGCTTCACCGTTCGTAACCGGTGTAAAACTCCATTCCCTTCCTTCTTACTTGGTGGTAGGCTCATATTTTAGCTGACTGGGTTGTTACAACCGTACCAGATGTAACCTAGGTGCCGGAAGTGCAGTTCCGACTGCACTTTCAGCACGGACTGTACGGGCGGAGCTTCTCGCTATAGACGTCGGGAAAGCGAGTGTGCCGGATAGGATTACTACAATGGCGTTAAAAAGGTGGGCCTCCGAGCTGGCTCCAATGCTGACGCACCTGATAGCAAGTGCGATCCCCCATGGGATTCATCTACAGGGATCTTAGGGGGATTCATGAGTATATCAGTTTATTGCTAATCAAATGTTCACAAAAATTACAGGAACAATCATAAATTAAACTAAATAACCCAACAAGCAATAGCCCAAACTGTGCGACCATACTTTGACGAGAACTTTTGGGATCGCGCGATCCCAAAGCTAAGGTAAACGAATTTTTTCAAGCCCCCTCATGCGCGAGGCCGTCGGCGGCGGTCGCCGACGACGTCTCCGACGCCTAGCGACGCCACTGTTGCTAAGCTACATAATATGTACATAATAAGATAAGGGGAGGGACCTACAGTTTCAAGTGGAATCTGAACTTCGGTCAACTTCAACGGTCGGACGCGCACCCGTCCAATGTCTTACCGCGCCCTCGTAAAAATGGCATGAGGGCAAAGCAGCGGTGACACGGGTCCCTCGGCACGTGAACATTTTTTTTTATTGATACGCGAGACACTTGGCGCCATCAGCATGGATTGTTGAGCCGACGACGCCCAAAAGCATTCGCTTTAAAACGGGTGCTGCGAATGCCGCGCCGGCGTGACAGATGCCTTTTTAAGCTTCTCTTGAAAGATCCTAAGTTATACACTGAAGGAAACACATCGTGAGGAAGTGCATATTCCAGAGTTTCGCAGTGCGGAAGATAAAAGAAAAACTGGAGCGCTTAGTTCGCACTTTAGGCAGCTCTTCAGTGTAGGGATGCATTCCCTATCTGTTACGCGTGGACCTATGGTGAAATGGTGAAGTCGGAATCGTTTCGAACAGCTCCTCAGAGCATTCACCGTTGAACAGTCGATAGAACACACTTAGTGAACCTGTCTCTACGGAGCTACAAAGGTTCAAGTTTGCAGGACACTTCAAAGTCGTTAACTTGCCAAACTGCATGTCTTTGGAGCGATTCTAACAAGCCAAGTCGATATTGAGCAGCCCCACCCCAAAGATGCGAGCAATACTCCACGCATGACCTCACCTGCGACTTATACCTAAAAACGGCGACTAAGCGGTTTTTTGCAATTCTCTCCAAAACTCTCAAACTTTTAGAATTTTTTTTTTTCACTGTATTGTAGCTCTCCCGTCATTTGACATCCTACATATTTACGTACCCTTAAAAATCACGACACCAGGGCGAATTCGCACTCACGCTGGAAATCGGGGACTATACTGAAGCGATCGAAAAGACATTTTCAATGTCAAAAATCATTGGGGCATGTCGTTCGGATTTGAACTTCGTACCCACAGGTCAAGACAAGAGTTCAAGTCGAGACTGCGCCAAGACGCCCACCCGTGGGTTAACTATTGCAATAAACTTTCCTTGTTTACTTCGTTTTTTTAAATCCGAATAAAAACAATAATTATGCTAATATAGACCGCCTTTTCTAGTTCCAGTTCCTTGCACGTTTTAATCAAGTTGTTTTGAATTGGATAAAACTGTCGATGCTTTAGTTCCCGGTCAGTAGTGCGCTCGGTGCGTCCATTAATATTAATAAATAATTAAATATATTGTTTTGATTAATTGAAAATTTTGAGTTATGAGCATTTATTACAACAAATATTTCAAAAAATTACAATTGGAACAATCATATTAATTTGAAGTAGATATTATTACATAACTATTTTTCCTTGCGCACTTAATATTGAAATAAATAAACTATTAAGTTAAATTTAAAACTATCTATAAACTTTACTAATCTGAAAATTAAAAATTAATTTTAATCTACTTGAATAAGTGGTACGACCACGTCCACGTACAGTTAAACAAAATTAGAAAATGTTTAAAAAATACGTGACGTGCTTTTTATTACTTGCTATCTCGTTCGGATCGGCTCAGTTTCTACCTAATTGTAAGTATGGTTACTTCTTTTGCATGCGGTTTGTACCGTGTGGGGCCGTTACTTTAAAAGAATAGACCCACTGCATCTCTCTCCGTGTATGTCATAAAAGGCGACTAAGGGATATGACTCCCTTTTTATATTACTAGGTGGTAGGGTTTAACCCGCCCGGGTTGGTACCACCGCATTGAATGAAAAGTCGGTCGAAACGGCTATGTAAATAGTTCGTGTTTTCCGTCCAGTTCAGTGTAGCCGGCACGCACGACCGAAGGGAAGCAAGCTGACGTGGCACCAAGTTCACCCGGTGTTATGGGCTGACATCACGGATGTTGTAGGTGATGTAGCCAACCGTGTTAGTTTCCATAAAAAAAGGGCTCTCGATGTGTCTTAGTGTAAACATTTTAGAAAGTGCAAGACGTCCAACCAGCCGGTCGGTGTGCAGTATTACTCGAGTGTAAAGTATCAACGAGGTTGTAAATTTTTAAGGAAAAACGCTGTTCTGACGAACCGATTGATGCCAAATATTGTTCCACAGGTCCTGGCCCAAAGGCAGACTTAGTCATTACCAAAGAAGGCATGAACAAAAACATGTTCGTTGTCCTGCAAATTCACGAGCCAGCTACTTCCGAGCAGATCGCATACACTCACCGAAGACGCTTCACCATGAGCAAGGCCGCCAGGGGCATAGGAACAGACCCTGAAGTAGACTTCAGGAGACGCAAGACCATGGTGTTCATGGACGGCTACATGGACAGCGCGAACTTTATAACATCTAGAGTGCTGGTTGGAAATTGGGGGTACATGGGGTACAACACCATACAGGTGGATGCCCAAGCTCTGTTCTCTCAGAATTTTCCTCGGTCAGTGTTAAACAGTTCTTAAATTTTTTAAATATTCCTGTTTCCGTTTTTGTTTGTGTAATCCAGTATGGGGTGGCTGAGTCAGAGGAGCCAGAGAACATACTCAAAATAATAATAATACATCGACCTGTCTCACAAGGTCACAGACATGTGGTCCGTGGACTCGACGATCGTTGTGCCCATTATAGCGAAGAGCCTCGACCATCATCTCAGAAGGCTCTCGCTGGACGGTTGGATCAAGGGCCAGATCAGAAGGCCGTCTTGCTCGACACCGCTCGAATCGTTCGGAGATTTTTTTCTCTCGGGTCCGACCACACCGCTAGCTTGGACTCGCTCCGCCGCGCCGGTGGCAAACCCGCTTCTTTTGTCTATATGAATTTTGTATATAGGTATTTAATGTAAATAATTGTGTATATAATTAATGTAGAAAAAATGTGAATAAACGAATATAATAATAATAGAGAAAATATCACTTTCCAGTCTGTGCCATACCGGACACTTCCTTTATTGATTGATACTGAAATAGAGGAGAAAAAGGCCGACACAAATATGCGGCAAACTTAGGTCCAATACGGTAGTACCAACCTATTCGGGTACAATTTGAGCCTACCACCTAGTAAGGGACAAGGGAAGGGACCTACAGTTTTACACCGTTCCGAACGGTGAAGCAGCAGGTATGCACGTAAATGTTTCCGTCAGAAAATACTCATGTCGGCCGGATTTGAACCTTGGACCAAAGTCCAAGTAAAGACCGCGCTGACCGAGCCGAGCCGAACCACTGTTATAACCCCGTTTTTGTAACTGTGCACTTCGAGCTGTCAAAGTCGTTAGGTTGGCAGGACTGAATTAACCCCCCGCTTACTTCCTCACCTCTCCGCCGACGCCTATCAGTAAACACACACACAGCAAGGGCGTGTATTGATAGGCGTCGGCGGAGAGGTGAGGAAGAAAGCGAGAGGAGGAATTCAGTCCTGCTAACCTAACGACTGTGACAGCTCGAAGTGCACAGTTACAAAAACGGGGTTATAGCCTCAACGGTCGAAAGTCACATATCCAAGTTCTGGCCGTGATCAGGTGTCCATCGATCTATCGCACCAAAGAGTTTGCTAGGCTGACTGACACTTCATAACCTAATGCATTTTCGATTCCAGAGTTGTAAGAGTGGTAAATCAAGTTGGCAACATCACGGCGACTCTTCTCAGTGACCTGATGCAGTATGGACTAAAGCCTAGAGACATATTACTCCTAGGCATCAGTCTTGGGGGACAATCCGTCTCGCTTGTTGCGAAGCACTTCAAGAGAATAACGGGGAAGAAGGTCGGGAAGATTTTCTCTATGGATCCGGCAGGACCTTGCTATCGGTGAGAAAGCTACATGCATAATAGACATTTTCCGATTTATGGGGTAGCAAAAGACAATGGACCTCGACTTTCCACGATCGTGACAGGCATCTGTCGCCTCTTCCGCATCACAGCGTTTGTTCTACATTCTCGTCAGATTCGAGTCCGCAGATATTCCCACATTCTTAGTTTTTTTTATTCTTGTACTAACAATCCTTCTGCTCCCGAGTGATGAGATCTTCCCGTTTTCAGAATCTATCTTCATAAGGTCAAGTGATGACTATATATATAGTAGCAATTCATAAAAATTGTCTTTATACAAACTCATTTTCTGTTCACGTAGCTTGGCTGTAGAATTCACTGCCACACACTTTATTGCGTGTTTTCAAATGTTCTTCTTACTGTTAAATGTCCCTTGGAGCAATAACAATTTATTATCTAGGTAGGTATCTAACACTAAGTGTCGTTTAAGTTTTTGAAATCTTCTGCTATAATATGTATTGTATCACGCCATTAGTCATATAAGCTGGGCAGTGCAGTGGGGACGAAAGCGAAATGAAAATTTTGTTTGATATTAAACCGACTTTGCCGCGAGCGGAACCGCGGGCTCAGCTAGTTTATGACACAAGCTTCTTACTCGAAAGGAGTAAGATAGATGTGGAGCGCAAGAGATAGTGACAACGATCAAGAAAGGAATGCATAAGCGATTCAGTCATGTTAGAAGGATGGATGATAGGAAACTATGGAAAGAGGTTTAATTAGTGAATGTGAGTGAAAAATGGGTAGACACACACACACGCGCGTAACTAGTCTAGACTATGTGCACAAAAAGAGCCAAGCGCGTAGTAATCATAACCGATAAACATGTATGAAGAACGGCGGAATATAACCATTTGTAAATGCTATTTCCAGGAGTGCGGGTCCACAGTACCACCTAAGTCCCAACGATGCAGATCTAGTTCAGGTCATTCACACAGGCAGCGACGGCTTCGGCAACGGAGAGGCTCAAGGGCATGTAGACTTCTACATCAACGGTGGCGAATGGCAGTATGCTTTCAACACTGACCAACCTACATGCGAAGACTACTGTAGCCATTTCGCAAGCGCTCTCTATTTTTACACCAGTCTTAGGCTTTTTCCTGATAAATTCGTCGGTATTAAATGCAAAAACGCCCGCCAAGCTAGAGAACACAAGTGCTATGAAAACTATCCCTATGAGACCAATGTGATGGGATTGAAAGTCGACCGGAAGAAGCCTGGGATATACTACGTGCCGGTGAGAGGTCAAGCTCCGTTCTATGCTCCCGATGACTGGATGGAGACAAAGACTGTGTATCCGATGATCTACAGCGATGCTATGAGTGAGGTGGAGCATTTCGTTTTGTCCGCGAGAAGTCTGGATTTGAATCTTTCGCCATTGGAGAGTGTAAATCCTAACTTTAGAAAGAATGCACGATATAGTATTTTCTCTTAAAAATTACCAAATTGAATTTATTACCAAAAATTTGCTCACCGCAGTGTGACAGATATAGACAAAGAATCAGAACAAACATAGTTCAGGATTAAGTATTTAGATAATTATATTAGTTTGCGCTAATAGATAGACCTATTATTATAATAAATATTATAATACACGACACGTACCAAATTATTTGTTTTGTTTAATTATTTTCCTTTTTCTCTGGAATATTTTCAGTCACAAACATAAGAGCAGTCAATAGTGTTAGTTGGGCTTGCGCATCAAGGTTCCGTTCCAACCACGGAGAAGCGGTTTTCTTGCATCCTTTTTCTAATTTTAAGGGACGCCCGTCGAATTATAGCGATTAATTATCCATGCTATTGATTTTGACGTGAATTTGATGAACCGTCTTTATCCTGCTGCCGGAGGTTTTATACAAAAAGTTGCGTTACGAAAATTATGTACTTTTGGCGACTTCGATCTCGAAAACAATAACATATCGTCCTTAAGGTAGTTCTTCCGACTTGCTAAGACGACATACCGAGAGTCATATATCAAACCCTTCTTTATATATGGCCCTTAGAAAAAAGGCTTCGAAAATCAATAAATGCTTATAACTCCTGAACTACTGGTCAAATCGACTTGCAATTTATTTCTTTTCGTAGAAAAAATTGCTCTTTTTTAAATAGTTGTTTTTTTTCAAATCGGTCCAGCCGTTTCGAAAAAAAAAGGAAAAAGTGTTTGAGAGGGAATATCTCGGAAACTACTGATCCACGACTAGTGACTACTCATCCGCTGGAGGAAATGATAGGACTCGACGAGATTTTTTTTCTTTTTATTTATTTATTTTTTCAAACGAAAAGGTTTAAGGTGAGACATATCGCCCTAAAGGTAATTATTCCGACTTGCTAAGACCCCTTCTATAAATATGGCCCAGAGAAAAAGTGCTTCTAAAACTCGAAAATCAATAAATGCTTATAACTCCTGAACTACTGGTCAGATCGACTTGCAATTTGTTTTTTTTCGTAGAAAAAAATTATTCTTTTTGAAATAGTTGTTTTTTTTTTCAAAATCAGTTCAGCCGTTTCAGAATAAAAAAGGAAAAAGTGTTTGAGAGGGCATATCTTGGAAACTACTGATCCACGACTACTCATCCGCTCGAGAAAATGATAGGACGAGATTTTTTTATTATTTTATTTCTTTATTTACACATTTTCTTTTTATAACAATTTCAAATGTTTACATTATTTACAACTAAACATTACAATCTAAAATTGATACAAAAAACAAATGGAGTTTCCACCACACCGGCGGCAACGGGGCGAACCCAAGCTACCGATGCGATGGACGGGCCCTAGGGAGAGAAACCTCCAGACGATGCGTGCAGTGTCGAGCACTGTATAGGGCTGCCTTCTGGATCTGGCCCTTGACCCAACCACTCAGCGAGAACCTCTCAAGGTGGTCGTCGAGGCTCTTCGCTATCAGCCCATGCGCCGAAACGACTATGGGCATACAAAACGATGGTCGACACGAGGGGCCACATTTTGGTAACCTCGTGCTGCAGATCCATATACTTTAACATCTTCTCTGCTTCCTTACTGACGAGGTTACCATGATGCGGCACGGCGATATCGACGAGCGTTGCGCGCCTTGCCTCCCGGTCCACTATCACAATATCAGGTCTGTTCGCGAGAATAGTCCTGTCTGTGATAATGGGCCGGTCCCAGTAGAGTGTAACATGACCGTTCTCGAGAAATGGCTGTGGATTGTACTTATAGTAAGGCACCTCGGTACCTACAAGGTTGTACTTTAAGGAAAGTTGCTGATGGATGATCCTGGCTACTAGGTTTTGTCTATGCAAATACTCGGTGTTGGCAAGCTGCGAACCACCGGAGATCACATGTCTGAGGGACTCGCCAGGTTGATGGCAGGCGCGGCAGATGTCAATGGTCCCGTCCTTCATTATGTGTTTCCTATAGTTGTTCGTCTTGATTATTATTATTTTTTTTAATAACATTGCATTGTCTTCGGAACTGAACCAACACTAAAAATCTGAACTTTGTAGGTTAAGAGGAAGTGGTTCTAATATGGCTTCCAAGAATTGACCCACACATACTAACAAACCAACATACAGGGCAAGTTAAATAAAACCTTATAAAATATTTTTAACGTACATTTAATTGCTCTAATAAAATTATACTACTGATCCACGACTACTCTCCGCTGGAGGAAATGATAGGACTCGATAAGATTTTTTTTTTTCGAAAACTACTCCCAAACTATTTGAGTGGTGGGACAAGCAAGGATAGGTATCGATGAGATCTTCATCAAATTCACGAATCTGCGGCCGTGTCTCCGACACAGCCCATTCCCTTTTTTTTAATGCTGCGGACACACTACTGTTGGTTACACTTTCGGAAAAGTAGTGGTGGACGCGTGACTTTTGAAATATTTTCAAGGATATAATTTCAAATTAAATTTAAAATTTTGATCAACTATATTTCCGAAATTTACATGCCGAAGCGGTTCAAACGATTTGACGAGTCAGATGACCTGCCAATAAAAAAATATCTAAAACAAATATGTTTACGTCACTTTTGGCCATGAGGTAAATTTTTAACATTTATAAAATGTCTTCTATAGTTTGTGCCATTACTGCGGATTTTTATCCGCGCGGAAAAAATCCGCCGCGCATTTTGCAGCAATAACAAATTTAATTCTGTGCGAATGGATAATTTTCTCTGTGCGTGCTAGCACTAAGAGCACTTTTATCGCTCTGTTATTTTTGGCATTGAACATGTATTTTCAATCGCTTCAGTATAGTCCCTGATTTCCAACGAGAGTGCGAATTCGCCCTGGTCTCGTGAGTTTTAAGGCTACGTGACGCGTATCGACGAGGGATATTGAATTAAAAAAGTATGACAGTTTTTGAGAAAATCGCAAAAATCCGCTTAAAGTCGCCGTTTTTAGGGGGTTTAAAAAGGTCACTTTTAAACATATTTCTAAATATATAATTTAAACTTTAACATTTTTGTATTGTAGATTGACTCAATATCTGGGGATGTCTTTTTGATAATTTTTTTTTAAATTTGGGAGTTATGATTTTTTTTTTATTTTCCGTTAGGCGAGTTACGAGTCGTCTTTATCTTGCAGTGTGAGTAGTTAAAATGGTTTTCGTGTATGCACATACTTGAAAATTTATAATATTTTTTTTAAATTAATAATATGTATGAAAAAGCAAGTACATGTTTTCTATTTATATTACTTTTAATATTCATAATAAGCGTACAGTATGCCCGACACCGCGTACTGAAGGCGTAAAAGCCGCTCACTCGCACGCGCACAGTGCCAAGTGAGCCGCCAGTCAGTATCGCTCTCTCTGGCTGGATACCTCAGACTACTACCTTACAACTACACACAATACATAATATGCTCTTTTTGGTTCGCTGACCAGAGGCCGACTAATCGCTTCTTATAGCTCACAATCAGCACGCTCATAGTCGGCGACTCACTATACGCTTATATTTGAATACGCTCTAAAAGTCATTTTCAATGTACCCGAAGGTCATGTAATGCAAGAGATCTGAGATTTTTTTGCTGCGCCTCACTGAGCGAAACCACGAGGCGCCATGCCAGCCATGTATTTCAAAAAGACATAAATAAAACTCGACAAATTTCAGTCCTTAATTTTGTTCCTTAAATTTTCTTTTTCATTTGTTGCTACTTAAACTCATTTCATTTTATTCAATACAATATAGTTATAAAACGTGTAGAAGTGACAATAAATATAAAAGAAAGAGAATACAATTTATTTATCAAAATTTTAAATCACTTTATATCACTGAAAAAGTGATTTAAATTTTGGTTTCTCCATTTTACGATCCTCGGAAAACACGTAATTGTCAATGTCGCTAAATGCATCGTTGTACAACAAATGATTGTTCAGCGTTTTCTCCAAGAAGTCCTCAGGACCGTAAAAAGGAGCATTCGGTTCCACGGGTACGTAGTAGATGCCCGGCTTGCTCGGGTCGGCCTTGGGACCCATCACGTTGGTCTCGTGGGGCAGGTTGTCGTAACACTTGTGCTCCCTCGCCTGTTGGACGTTCTTACACTTGACACCGACGAACTTATCAGGATGAAGAGTGAACGCGGTGAAATAGTAGAGATAAGAGATGGTGTGACTGAAGAACTCATCGAACCAAGGAATGTACGGGTCGATAAAGTGTTGCCACTCCCCGCCGTTCATGTAGAAGTCGACGTGGCCGGACGGCCTGGCCATTCCGAAGGCATCGCTGTTGGTGTGGAGCACCTGGACGAAGTCTGCGTCGCCGGGCGAGAGGCGTTCATCTGGACCTTCATTTCTGAAACAGACGTGATTGATCAATCATCGTCAGAGAGAGAGGGGAAGGGGGGGGGGGAGAGAATGGAGAGAGAGAGAGGGGAGAGCGAGAAGGGGGAAAGAGGGGGGAGAGAGGGGGGAGAGAGGGGAGAGAGGGGGGGGGGGAGAGAAATAGAGAGGTTTTTTTATTGCTACCGAACTGGGTGGCTCTGCCCGAGGTCGCAACCTCAGGCGCAGCCAATTTCACCCCCGAGGAGGTGCCAGTCCGGCTTGAAGGTGGACTAATGTCGCTGGGGAAAGGCTATTAACCCGCCATTTGAAGATCCGTGGATTGTAGGAGTGGGGGAAGATATTCCCTGGGAGCCCGTTCCACAACTTTGCAGTGCGGCACAAGAACGATTTAGAGAATCGTGCAGTTCGAAGAACTCTTCTGTCGACTACAAAGGGGTGTTCCGCGAGAGTATGGCGGGTTTGGCGAAGGCGAACAGGGGGAGGAGGGATAAGGGAAGCAAGTTCGTCAGAGCAGCGGCCATAGTACTAGTACCGATAAAACAGACTCAATGACCCAACGATACGTCTGTGCTTTAGAGGTTGAAGTTTGTTGGTTATTGTTTGTAGGCCCTAAACTTTGCGTGTCTGTACATTGATTGATAGAATTTATTATTGTTTGAATAAAAAAAAAAATAACTTGTTTTTTTATGTAAACCAACATGGTTGAGTATGCCGAGGGACCAGTGGTGCAGTCGACAGAGCCAAAATTGCCATGAAACGGCGTGTGACAGGGAATAAAGTGGTAGGCTCAAATTGTAGCCGACTGGGGTGGTAACACCGTACTGGATGTAACACGACCGCATAGCAGCCTCGGTTGCGTTCTCCTCTAGTTCAGTATAGCCAGCAATCCAGGGAAGTCTCCGGCTTCATACTATTTTCGGTAGATGGCACGCGCGCATACACTTTTCAGTTTCTTCTATGGGAACCACCGTGAATTTTTTTACTTTTTCTTATTTTTATTATTTGCTGTTATATCGGCCATAATAACACATATTCTGTGAAAATTTCAACTGGCTACCTATTACGGTTCAAGAGATACAGCCCTCGGACAGACGGACGGACAGACAGACAGACAGACAGACAGACAGACGGACATACAGACAGACAGACGGCGTAGGCTTAGTAATAGGGTACCTTACCGTATTGTTTTTTAGGATTCCGTATACGGAACTCTAAAAAACAATTACTGCGAATGTGTTGCGCACCTGAAGCAGGGCCCAGAAGGATCCATACTGATGATCTTGCCGATTTTATTGCCGCTAAGTCTGGTGTAATGTTTGGCCACAAACGACACCGTCTGTCCGCCTATGCTCATCCCAGCTATCTCGATGTCCTTCGCTCGAAGGCCATACTTGGCCAGACCGTGTAGTACTGTCGCCGTGAGGTTGCCAACTTGTCTGGTTACTCTTGAAGCTCTGCAATTATGCAAGTTTTTTTTTTTACATTAATATATCGACGCCCTCGCGCCAAAACTCGCCAAATGCAGTTTTTATCAAAATTGAGTTTTTTGTACTGGCAAACTTCAAATTTTTAGCTCTGTCTAAGAAAATATCACCAAAATTTTATCTCAACGTTTTCAATGAGAAATAAAAAAATTAAACACAACCAAGTTGCGATTTGTATCGTTATTTATGTTAAGGAAAAACTCACCAATGTACTTGGTTAGTTACCACACACACACACTCACACACACCCTCTCACACCTTCATACACACACAATCCCCCCCAAACCAGTTATTCTATTCTATTCTTATTAATATAATTCGCAGTATACCCAAGCATGCACAAAAGGCGCGCTAAAACGCCACCTATAATACGGTCACAACGGCCAGTTTAGGTGGCAGGGTACGTTGAAAAACAAAACAAATTGTTCAAAATTTTAATAACTTTGTAAAAGTATGACATTGTTTATAATTTTGTGTGTGCAATAAAAATTTTGAATTTTGAATTTTTTGAGTTCTTGCATACAAAATTACGAATACTTACAACAAAAGTGGAATGACTTCATTACCTTTTTTAGTTTTTGAATTATAAAATTTAAAAGAGTTTAAAAACGTAAAACCTTAAACAAGTATCTCAGTATTAGGTTTTTGTTGGATGGTGAGTTTTGGCTCGAGAGGATCGATATTTGCCTTCCGTGTGGGGCCGCGCCGGTACTTAAAAAAGTACCGTGTGGGACCGGTACTTAAAAAGAATAGCCCCCCTGCATCTCTCCCCATGCATGTCGTAAAAGACGACTAAGGCAAAAGGACAAGATGCCGTGCTAAAGGGCGACAGGCTCGCCACCTCTCACCTTGGCACGGTACTTCCACCGAGTTATGCAGCAGGTGGGTCTTCGTGCCTTACTTGCTAAGCAGCATTCGATTGAATCTTGTTCGAATACTTTTCGAAATGTGGCGGTCGGTGTTGTGCTGTAATTTACCAGAGATCTTGCAGCACGACACCGATTACTCTGCTTACCCCGATTGTCGGGATTCAGCGTGTGTGATATGATGATGATATTTACCTTCTTCCTTATTGTTTATTCATCATCTCTAGGCAGTACATTCCGCTCTGCTTTATCGTATTTTAACCCTCGACCATTGATTCAATGCCTTCGACGCAAAAATAGGCGTGTTATAAGTTATAAGTTTAAGGCCCAATTGCGCCAACACGAAGCTAGTACCCGTTGACTGTGGGAACCGCGTTTAAATCCATAACTCGCTACTTAACTCTAAATTCGTGTTGGCGCAATTGGGCCTAAGGCTCTGTCAACCCATATTCACCCGTACTCCTCTTTTAAGGCGCCGCTTTCGCTGGTTGGAGTAGGATGCTAACACACCCAAACATACATATCACACGCTGTATCCCGACAATCGGGGTAAGCAGAGTAACCGGTATTGTGTTCCAAGCACTTTTGTAAATTATAGCCAGCAGACTTATCCCTTACAGAGATTTCTTCCTGTCAGGTATATTTTTTTTCATTTTTTTTTTTATGGAAACTGACACGTTTGGCTACATCACCTACAACATCCGTGATGTCAGCCCATAACACCGGGTGAACTTGGCGCCACGTCAGTGCTTCCCTTCGGTCGTGCCGGCTACACTGAACTGGACGGAAAACACAAACTATTTACATAGCCGTTTCGACCGACCCGTCACCAGGGCGGTGGTACCAACCCGGGCGGGTTAAACCCTACCACCTAGTAATATAAGAAGGGAGTCATATCCCTTAGTCGCCTTTTACGACCTACACGGGGAGAGATGCAGTGGGGCTATTCTTTTAAAGTATCGGCCCCACACGGTATCATAATAAAACGTGATAATTTTTTTTTAAATACTCACACAGGATATACGAAACTGTACAATTGTTGAGTTTCAATTGCCATAGTGATGTAGCCTTTCGCTGCATAGTTACCTAACGCATATCTGGTCGTTGTGTACAAGTTGCTACTGTCAATGTAGCCGACCATGAACATAAACGTTTTCCTATTCTGTAACAGACACAAAACACATTCTGAGATGATGATTTTTCGTTTTCTTCCTCTTCAACTAACACTTTATGACGCCATTGCGAAAAAAATACAAACGTCAAAGAGAACCAAGGCAGGAGTGAGAGAGAGTGAGACAGGGGGGAAGTGAGAGAGAGAGAGGGAGGGAGAGACGGAGACGGAGACGGAGACGGAGACGGAGACGGAGAGGGAGAGGGAGAGGGAGAGGGAGAGGGAGAGGGAGAGGGAGAGGGAGAGGGAGAGGGAGAGGGAGAGGGAGAGGGAGAGGGAGAGGGAGAGGGAGAGGGAGAGGGAGAGGGAGAGGGAGAGGGAGAGGGAGAGGGAGAGGGAGAGGGAGAGGGAGAGGGAGAGGGAGAGGGAGAGGGAGAGGGAGAGGGAGAGGGAGAGGGAGAGGGAGAGGGAGAGGGAGAGGGAGAGGGAGAGGGAGAGGGAGAGGGAGAGGGAGAGGGAGAGGGAGAGGGAGAGGGAACTAGTCGCTTTTAGTCCTTTAAGAGAATCAGGTATTAATGGCTGACATCTCACCCTAAAGTCCAGTTCGGGATCGTTTCCAATTTCCTCGATCGCGTTTCGATAGTAGTACCGCTTCCTGTGTGTATAGTTCGGGAAGTGTACTTGCACGACGAAGTAAACCTTTGTTGATAGGAACTCATCCGTCACCATCACCGGTTGCTCTGCTCCGGGGCCTGAAGAATTCAAATGTTTAATTATCAACATGTTTACAGTTAAAGGAAACTGAGAACGTGGCGTGGTTGGCTATTGTCGGTCCACGCTTAGTTGACGCTTATTGTTTATTGTTTATTGTTTATTGTATAATTTCATCCATAGGTAGGTAACCTACGCTTGGACATGTCGAAAATTCCGCCAGTTCTGAATTGAATTCCAATTCAATGCGAAGAAGAACTGACAAACAAACTTCGCAAGTCACAATGTTTTGTTAGTACCTTATACGTATTATATTATAGTAACTTACAAATAATTAACCCATACTACCGCTCACAGGAGCATTAATATTTACAGCATAAACATGAATACTGAAGAATTTGACCACACTGCCTATTTAAATTACCTATATTTGGTGTATAGTGCCATCGTCAATTTTGATACTTCATATTATATCAAGTCAAAAAATAAATAAAAATTAGTTTACATTTATTACAAAGAGATGTAATAAGTCATATAAAAAAAAAAAAAAAAATTTATGATACAAAGTGTATCCAAATGTCAAATTGTCAAAGTTTGTTAGTGGAAAAAACAGTAGTCAAACTCTTAGATAAAATTACGGTCAGTTAATGCATCCTTAATAGTGTAATAACTCTTTTCAATTAACATTAATTTAATCCGTCGTTTGAAATTATTATCATCTAATTGTTTTATGTTAGAAGACAGTTTATTATAAAATCTAACACTATTACAAATAAAGCTTTTTGAGGTTTTAGCTAATCTATGTCTTATTAGTTGTACATTATTCTTACACCGTGTATCATAGTTATGATTGTCGGAATTAAGAGAGGAATCATTAATGTATTTTCTGGCATAGCATATGTTCTGGTAAACATATGCACTTGGTAAAGTCATGATTCCTATCTCCCCGAACGCTGTCCTACAAGTATCTCTAGTTTTCATATTTAGGATGTACCGCAAGGCCCTCTTCTGTAATAAAAATATTCTATTTGAGTCTGCTGCATTTCCCCAAAACATAAGGCCATATGACATGATGCTCTCAAAATAGGCATGATAAACCGTCTTTGCAGCATGAGTTCCGCATAGCTCTTTAATTTTTTTTATAGCATAACAAGCGGAACTCAACTTACCAGCTAAAGAGTTTATGTGGGCTTTCCAAGTAAAACTTTTATCAAATATTACCCCAAGAAAAGTTAGTTCATTAGCAAGGTTTAATGACAAGTTTTCTGCAGTTTTTAATATGGCATCAGTGTTATTACGTCTATGAGTACCTAGAGCAAAGTGCATAATGTTAGTTTTGTTAACATTTAGTAATAGGTTGTTGCATTCGAACCATGATTTTAGAGATTCTAGTACATTTAAAAAGGATTCTCTTAGTTTACTTATATCATTGTTTTTCAGTACAACTGAGATATCGTCTGCAAACATTACCATCTCTATATCGTCTGTTATACAGCTCGAGATGTCGTTAACATATGTTAGAAACAATAATGGTCCCAGGATAGAACCCTGCGGCACACCCATTGTAATTGATTCTACATTAGATTTTAAGCCATTGACGTCACATATTTGAGCTCTATTTTCTAAATATGATTGGAATATACGCAATTCATTGTCTCTTATACCATAATGTTCTAGTTTCATTAGTAATATTTCATGATTTACACAGTCAAAGGCTTTGGACAGATCACAAAAGATGCCATAAGTATGCTGAGAGTCGTCTAGGGAAGTTAATATTGATTTTACCATAGAAGCTATAGCATCACCCGTTGACAGTCCTTTCCGAAATCCAAATTGTTTACAATTTAAAAGTTCATTATCAATAAAGAATTTAATTAACCGTTTTTCCAAAATTTTTTCAAAGACCTTACTGAAAACCGGCAATATAGAGACGGGACGATAGTTCTCAACATTGTTATGACATCCCTTTTTATACAAAGGTATAACTTTGGCTACTTTTAATGAATCTGGGAATATGCCATTTTTTAGAGAGTCATTTACAATATCTGTTAGCGGGCCGATGACACTTGTTATAGATTTCAATAATACAGGTGAGATACTCCAAAGATCTTGGGAATGTTTAGATTTAAGGTCCCTAATTACTCTCTTAGTCTCTAGGTATGTGACAGGTGCAAATATGGCTGATTCAGAATTCCGAGGGATAAACGCTTTGAGGTAGTTTAATGATACTTCTTTACTAGACTTTAGACTTTGAGTAGTACTATGGGCTATTGTGGAAAAGAATTTATTCACATGATTGGCAATCGTTGTGTTATCCGAAATAATTTCTGATCCAATTTTTAACTCTAGCTTGGTGTTACAGTCGTTAGATTTGCCAGTTTCTTCTTTAATTATGGTCCAGGCCATTTTTATTTTATTATTTGAATTCATAATTTTGTTTTTAAGGAACAGTTGCTTGGCTTTAATGGTAACTTGTTTAAAGATTTTGCTGTAACGTGTAACATAAGATCTAAGATCTGGATTATTGTTAACTTTAAGGAGATCATATAAATAAAATAATTTGTCTTTAGAAATAATAATAGCTGGAGTAGCCCAGTCGGCAAATGTTTTTTTATTAGTTACACACATATGTTTTAGTGGCATATGCTTGTCTAGATATCTCATAAATATATTGAAAAATTCTTTAAAGCTATAAATATTATTACCACAGAATTCAGATTGTAAATCTAAGTTTAACGAATTTATCAGAACCTTGTTTGATATTCGTTTAATCTTGCCCGAAGTAGTATTCTTACTTGTCGAGTAATTTATAGAAATTAATTGCGCGTAATGATCTGATGATATTCCAGGAAATACTTTTGACTCTAGTACTTTACAATCAGTAAAAATATTATCAATGCACGATGAACACGAATCTGTCACTCTAGTATATTGGAAGATTGTTTGTCTAAGCAAAAAACTATCCATCAAATCAGATAGCTCATGTTGCCCTCCTTCTTCTAAGGGGAATTTAATATTAAAGTCTCCACAAACAATTATTGATTTATTATTATTGGTATTCAATTTACACAAACATTCTTCCAATTTGTTTATAAATGATGGCACATTCCCACACGGTGACCTATATACTGATACTATGAATATTGAGTCCATTTCTATACAACTTATTTCAAACTCTTTTTCCACTGACTTTTTTACTACATCTAGTCTGTTTTTAGCTTTGTGACCGTTCTTCACCAGAATTAAAGTACCACCTCTTATAAAGTTTTTTCGATGGCTACTGCTAATAATAGAATAGTTCTTAATACATTGAGTGCTTAATTCATTACAATCTATCCAGGACTCGGTTACGCAATAAACATCAATTATATTTTCTTTTAAAATTAATTCTAATAGTAGATTTTTGCCGCGCAGACCCTGTACATTTTGATGACTGATAACTAGCTTATTTTTCAATAGACAACAATGTTTAGAAGAATTTAACTTAGTTCCGAACGAATCACGGCCACTAGAAACAGAATTTAACCTAAAAAAGCATTTGATTCAATTAGCTTATTTTTAGGAGCACTATTTTCTAATTCTACAAAGTGTAGATTTGATTTTTTCATGCTAAAATTACAGTTCTGTATATAACGCTTGACTAGGTACGATTAGTACCTCAATTTTATTAATCCTTTGACAATTTTATACTTCAAGTATCTTATTATTATTATTGTTATCCATTTATTTCCACATTTCTTTTTATACAAATTTTACATTTTTTTTTAAATTAAAACCTAAAATTAATACAAAAACAAACGGAGTTTCCACCACCGGCGGCGGGGCGAGCTGAGGCTACCGAAAGTCGGGTCCCAAAGAGAGGAACCTCCGGACGATGCGTGCAGTGTCGAGCAGGGCTGCCTTCTGGATCTGGCCCTTGACCCATCCACTCAGCGAGAGCCTCTTAAGGTGGTCATCGAGGCTCTTCGCTATTAGCCCATGCGCTGATACGACTATGGGCACAACGATCGTCGAGTCGACGGGCCACATTTTGGTAACCTCGTGCTGCAGATCCAGATACTTCAGCATCTTCTCTGCTTCCTTACTGACGAGTTTACCATCGTGCGGCACGGCGATATCGACGAGCGTTGCGCGCCTTGCCTCCCGGTCTACTATCACAATATCAGACCTGTTTGCGAGAATAGTCCTGTCTGTGATAATGGACCGGTCCCAGTAGAGTGTGACATGACCGTTCTCGAGAACTGGCGGTGGATTGTACTTATAGTAAGGCACCTCGGTACCCACAAGGTTGAACTTTAAGGCGAGTTGCTGGTGGATAATCTACTAGGTTGTTTCCATGCAGATACTCGGTGCTGGCAAGCTGCGAACAACCGGAAATCACATGTCTGAGGGACTCGCCAGGTTGGTGGCAGGCGCGGCAGATGTCAATGGTCCCTTCCTTCATTATGTGTTTCCTATAGTTGTTCCTCTTGACAACCTCATCTTGTATTGCAAAGACAAAACCCTCGGTTTCCCCGAAGAGGTCCCCGAAGCGTAGCCAGTGCACGGAAGCAAGTTGGTCTACATCCGGTCCCGTGAGAGACCGGAAGTACCTACCGTGCAGCTCCTTACCTTTCCATACATCCATGCGGTCCTCGGTGCTCAGTACAAGCGGCTTCCGCCAGTCCTCTTTTCCCATGCTCAGCGGGGTAAGGCCTTTATCGCTGGTGACGACATCGCATCGACATCTTATTATTATTATAGTAATGTTTTCGGTTATACGGTTTACGAATCAAAACTACTTACATACATTGACGATGTCCCCAGAGCGAGGGACGAAACGTCGACGAATTTTTTTATTGACAGCGCGACATATGGCGCCGAACCACCCATAAGGTGTCTAACGACGCCCATGGGCATTCGGTCGTATGCGGGGGTTGCGAATGCCATGCCGGCCTGACAGGTGCCCATTCAAGCCCCTCTTGAAGGGCCCGAGACTGTACTTGGGGGGAAATATATGGTCAGGGAGGTTCCAGAGTTTACCGGTTCTGTAGAGGATGTAGTAAGTAATGATGATGTACCATTCGGATATCATGCTGCCAATTGGAGCATGCCAGTCTCCACAAACAACACCTGTTCACGAGCATCGCACTATTTTATTATATTCTGTTCTTTTCTATTCTGTATGTAAATTAAGATGTTATGAAAAAAAGAGACATTAGTAAATGACACCTAGGTAAATAACTTATTACTTACATTTTTCTACATATCCATTATCATATTGCCCGAAAATTGAATGACAACCGAGAAAAACCAGCAAGCAAAATGTATTCACACTTTTTAAATAACTACTCATTTTCGGTACGACTTAGTAAAATTTTATTTTTATTATATAGGTAATTTATTTTATTTTGTAGTGATTGGGTTTTCGTATCTATTATAAATATAATAAGTAACTTAATGTATTGACTTAATTTGTATTTATTTTTTTATGTCCTTTTAATAATAATCTTTAAATCATTATAAACAAAATTAATGTTATACGTTTAATTTAATATTGTTGAACGAAATGTCATATTTTTTAACTAAAATTATAACTTAGAATAAATTAGGAAACACTTTTATTTTAATTAAAACATTAGGTCTATAATCTTTGGATGTCTAACACTGAATGTCACATTGAGTTAACATTTAGAAAATGTTCTTCTAAATTTTCATAAATATTGAAGTAAACAGGATAGGCGAGGTATGCAAATCCTGTCGATTTGATCGCAATAATTTTTTTAATGTTTTAATTAATCGTTTTTAACCTGTTTGTTGGCATACGTACAGTTTGATTATACGAGTTTGGGCATGCAAGTAGAATCATAACACGTGGTTCATTTCAACGAAAGCTGAAGTGTGTGTGTGTGTGAGTATGTGTGTGTCTGGCTGTGGCATCGTAGCTCCCAAACGGATGGACCGATTTGGATGCGTTTTTTTATTAAGAAGCTTGTTTAATCGGGATGGTTCTTAGCAAAGATTGGTTAGGAGTTAGTACAGCGCGGCATTCTTAGAAGATTTCTGGTAGCTGGGACTGGTAGGCGAGGGTCTAAGGAGCTATTAGCAAAAACAATTTTTGTGCGGAGACTTCTACTTTCGGAGAATTTTTTTTTTGAAAAAAATATTTTTCATACAAAATTAATTTTCGATTTTTTTTTTTTTAAATGCACCAAAACATTTATTTTGAATAGGAATTTATGCAAAAACGACATGCGCCGCCTCAACATTAGGTTAGGGTTAATTTTTTTTTAAACCACCTAAACATCCACCCATACCACTTCCCTTGTTTTTACATACATTTATATTCAAAATCAATGATTTTGTCCCTTAAAAAAAAAAAAAAAATTTTGTATGAAAAATTCAAAATATTTTTTTCAAAAAAAATTTTCTCCGAAAGTACAAGTCTCCGCACAATTTTTTTTTATGCTAATAGCTCCTTTGACCCTTGCCTACCAGTCCCAGCTACCAGAAATCTTCTAAGAATGCCGCGCTATACTAACTCCAACCCAATGTTTGTAATCAAGTAATTAAGTAATAAAAAATTAAGTGTCTTAAAAAGTTTGCATGCGGTTTTTAAAAAAAAGCTAGAAATAAAATATAAATAATAAATTTAAAAAATCCCAGAGCCTTAAAAATTTAAAAATAATTTCCGTTGACTTACTTAAAGGAGTAGGGGACCGCGAAGTAAATAAAAAGTTTAAATTTTAAGGGTCGGGGGTTTTTTAAATTTGTAATCGAAGAATGTAAGTTTATGTTCATTTGGGCTTTTGCCGCTATTACACATTATTGTAATGTTTTCGGTTTATCGTCCCTCACTCTGGGGACTGCGGTACTTCGACGACATGGAGGAAACCCGACACTGATTGAGTTGACATCTGACCGGACGACGTGTCGGGCGGGTGTCCTCCAGGTCGCCGCAGTACCGCGAGGCCTGACCTGACGATGTCCCCAGAGTGAGGGACGAAACGTCGATGAATGTATGTCGCATTCACTTATATACCTACCTCGTAATCGAAAACATTACGGTAAAATGTAGGTTTAGGTGAAAAAGGAAGCGTTTAGATCAGTGGTTTAGTTCAGGAGTCTCCAAACTACGGCCCGCGGGCCGGATACGGGCCGCGTCGCCACTTTATCCGGCCCGCGTCACCTTTGTGGCCTACACATTTATTTTTAATTCATCCTAAATTTCATCCAGCATCCATATACGCTGGACTTACCGCGCATGCGTACCAATCGATTCTGCAGATCTTTCCTGTAAAGAACCGGTAAACTCTGGAACGCTCTCCCTGCTCATATATTTCCCCCCAAGTACAGTCTCGGGTCCTTCAAGAGGGGCGTGAATGGGCACCTGTCAGGCCGGCATGGCATTCGCAACCCCCGAATACGACCGAATGTCCATGGGCGCCGTTAGACACCTTATGGGTGCCTCGGCGCCATATGATCAATATATCAATCAATACAAACAATAAAAAAAATTAAAAAAAAATTGTGCATGGGCGAGCTGTTTACCAAGACTCAAGGTAGAGTCTCTTAGCTAGAGTAAACATAGCACCAATGGCGCCGGTGCTATTCGGTCGGTCGGATAGCGGCGCGGCGCAGCGCAGCCGCACAAGGTTCTCTGGGGAATATTTACGCTCTCTTTTAATAATAGGTAGTACAAAATTTTACCCCAGTTATTAACTATATAATTTTGATCGACAACTAAATTATTAATACTATTTAATAAACAGATTTTTTTACAAAATTGTTTTATATTTCTCATTATTATACTAAAAATTATTCAACGAAAATACCTACACATTTAGAGTTTACAATCTATTAAAAATGTTATATAGAAAAAATTTCGTCCGTCCGTCCGTCTGTCTGTCCGAGGGCTGTATCTCTTGAACCGTAATAGGTAGCCAGTTGAAATTTTCACAGAACATGTGTTATTATGGCCGATATAACAACAAATAATAAAAATAAGAAAAGCAAAAAATTCACGGGGATTCCTATAGAAGAAACCAAAAAGTGTATGCACGCGCGCCATCTACCGAATAGAGTGTGCAGCATTTTATCTAATCATGACATTTAACTAATATGAAGCATTTCATAACACACCATAGATGGCGTGAGTGGCGCTAACCATGACATGGCGATACCGGAACCCTCGGTGCGCGAGTTCGACTCGCACTTGGCCGGTTTTTTTACATACCTACATACTTTTCTGTAAATTCATAACTCTAAACAGGTTCCAGAACCAACGTCAACGCAAATTTGTTATATTAATTCGACGTCTCGCTGACCTCATCTGACCTGCCCTGTTCAATGTCACGTTTGTGACCATGCCTGTTTCTGAGACCAGTACCCTAATCACGACATTTAACCTACACCGCGTACTACCTGGTACTACGCTACGCCGCCGTGTTCTCCGCATCATTTTGTATGGAGAAACGAAGTTCGCAAATCTATCACTAGAGGCGCTGCTCCGTTTCTCCATACAAAATGATGCGGAGAACACGGCGTAGCGTAGTACCATACATTTTCGGTTCTAGAACAGGACATATTGTCGTTTTTAGGTTTCCGTATCCCGTACGGAAGCCTATTGCTAAGCATACAACGTCTGTCTGTCTGTCTGTCCGCCTGTCCGATGGCTATATCTTTGGAACAGTAATAGCTCGACGGTTTAAATTTTCACAGAATACGTGTTATTTTGGCGGATATAACAACAGATAATAAAAACTAGAAAAAGTTAAAAATTAAAGGGGGTTCCCATACCAGAAACGTTTCTTTTTCAATGTTTTTTTTTGTGGTGCGGAAACCGCGGTGCGCGAGTCCGAGTCGCACTTGGCGGTTTTTTTTTTATTTATTATAAACTAGCTTTTTACCGTGGCTTTCGCTTCCCGTGACTTTTTGCGCACACCTAAAATCTCATTCGAATAATACGAACATTAAAAAAAATGCCAAATCGGCCCAGCCGTTCTTTTTATTTATGGAAACTGACACGGTTGGCTACATCACCTACAACATCTGTGATATCAGCCCATAACACCGGGTGAACTAGTTGCCATGTCAGTGCTTCCCTTCATTTCATGTCGGCTACACTGAACTGGACGGAAAATACGAATAATTTTTACATAGCCGTTTCGACCGACGTTTCATTCAGTACGGTGGTACCAACCCGGGCGGGATAAACTCTACCACCTAGTAAGGCAAGAAGGGAAGGGACCTACATCCGAACCACGGTCAGCCTCCAAAGGTCGAGCGTTCATACATCCAAGTACTGACCGCGCTCAGGGTTGCTTAACAAAACAGTCGACCGACCGCACCACTGAGCTACCGAGGCAGACATGAATATTGAAGGCTTTGTGCAATTTCGGGTCCGCCGAAAGCGGGACGTCTGGTCACATTAGTTAGACCTATGCTGTGTGACGTAGTAAATTAGCATGTCAATATTAAACATTAAATTCATAAGCGTTGAAAAAAACTCTACTAATTATAAATTATAGTATAGGTTAAATTAATGTAAACGTTTAGACTAAACATATAAATTAAATAAAAACCGGCCAAGTGCGAGTCGAACTCGCGCACCGAGGGTTCCGTATCGCCATGTCATGGTCAGCGCCACTCACGCCATCTATGTATTAGTTATAATGCTTCATACTCTTTTCGGTAGATGGCGCGCATACACTTTTTGGTTTCTTCTTTGGGGACGCCCGTGAATTTTGTACTTGTTCTTATTTTTTTATTATTTGTTGTTATATCGGCCATAATAACATAATTTGTTCCGTGTGGGGCCGGTACTTAAAAAGAATAGCCTCACTGCATCTCTCCCCGTGCATGTCGTAAAAGGCGACTAAGGGATAAGGACAAGATGCCGTTTTAAAGGGCGACAGGCTCGCCACCTCTCACCTTGGAACGGTACTTCCATCGAGTCATGCAGCAGGTGGGTCTTCGTGCCTTACTTGCTGCTTGATCGATTGAATCTTGTTCGAATACTTTGCGAAACGTGGTGGTCGGTGTTGTGCTGTAATTTACCAGAGTTCTTGCAGCACAACACCGATTACTCTGCTTACCCCGATTGTCGGGATTCAGCGTGTGTGATATGTATATGTATATGTATGTAATAACATATTCTGTGAAAATGTCAACGGGCTACCTATTACGGGTCAAGAGATACAGCCCTCGGACAGACGGACAGACATACAGGCAGACAGACGGCGTAGGCTTAGTAATAGGGTCCCCGAACGACGGATACGGAACCCTGAAAATTCTAATTAAATAAAAACTAAAAATTTATATAACAATATATAGCAATTACCCCACAGCCCACAGTTGATTTTATTGTTTATTTTTAAGACGGGAAGGGTCGCCCTAGCTAGACGCACGTGCTCAAACAGGGTCAAGTGCGTAGTACCCGTGACCGGCTAGCGTGTATGAAGAACATTATGTATGAGAGTGGAAGAGGCGGTAGAGGTGTGTCAGGCAGGATCGTGGCACGTGGATCCTTCGTATCTGCCTACCCCACTGGGAAACAGGTGTGACGCTATGTATGTATGTATGATTTAATGAAAACAAACAATTTCATTTAAACCATTTATTGCTAGTTCGCTTATAGTAAAGACTTATTAATATTGTTAAATAAACAGAAATTAATAAAACTAAATTTTGGGATCAACAAACCCTGGGGTTTTCACTGGCGTTTTCTGACATATCTAAGAATTGTTATAGGAAATGCCACCGACCACAGAGCCTTGGGACGCAACGGAGCGCCTTTGCAATATTGAAACTTTGATCATTTTTGGGTGCAAGTGTTTTATTTTAATTTTCTTAAAACTATTCTGAATGGTTCTCTATGATATGCAATTTAGAAACACTTAAAATATTTATTTCGTTATTTTATGAGCTTTTAAATTTAAAAAAATAAATTTTAGCCTAGCCAAAAATGTCAGTTGTTTGTCCTCGGGTATGATTTGTACCCAGCGAAAAATGACAGTTGTTTGCCCTCGGGTATGATTTGTACCCAGCTCAAAGTGTGCGTGGATTGACTTCGGGTCATTTTTATCCCTTGAGCCATCATGATGAAACTATGTCTATACCTCTCAAACGCATTTAGATATCGATCTCACTTGATTTTCTGTCTCTTCCTTACATAGTAGGCGTTCTTTCGTTCTTAGAAACCGTCCGCCTGCCGTCAATAGAATTCAAACCATATTCACTTGTAATAAGCACTTGAGTGTTTTGACTTAAGTGCTCGATTTTGTACGCACTTTAGAGGTTGTTTACGTTTAAATCCACGCTGGTAATATGAATCTGTTGTTATCTGTTGTTAAAGCAACTAATAACGATCCCAAAAAACATAAAACATCCATATGTTACTCATCTCGATTTCGTAATAATCTCAATATCATGTTACAAGAGCCAAAAGTGCCCCTCCACTCCCCCCGTGTGTTTCAACAGCTCAATACGAATAAATCATTCCATTTGTAACAATAACAAATACACGACGGCCTTCTTGAGAATACTAATAACAAATTCTCAGAACACTTCAAGTATGTGTATCCATTAATCATCGCTCTAATCGCTTTCGATTGAAGTGGTCTCGGCGGCGCGCCGCGCGGCGGAGGGCCGGGCAAACAACTCGTTTGTTTGTTTATTTAACGGGCAGTTAGTGACGGCGCGCGGAGCGGCGGCCGGGCAAACAATGCATACTTTTGTTCGGAGCGCGGGCAAGCAAGCGGTTAGTAAAACGAAAAGTTTTGTGCACAACTTTAAATTGCCCCATTATAATATATAAAAAAATATAAAAACCGCCTCCTAAAATGTATGAAATAAAAAAAATCTAACCCTAGAGTTGAAGGCGGTGCTAAAGAAGGCTACACAAATCACAAAGGATATCATCCACTCATTTTTTCTTTCATAACTCCATAACTCTTAAACCGATCATCCGAATTCGATGAAACTTAGTACAAGCACATTTTACTATACTAAAATTTTAAATAAAATTCAGTTCCGGTTACGCTAAGATGTGGCTCTCATACAAACCGAATTGTTCCGCAGCCGAAATAAAGGTGCGGTAGCGGGCTTACTTACTTTCTTCTTTTTTAATATGAACTTCACGCGAGCGAAGCCGCGGGCAAAAGCTAGTTATTCATATAATTTCCAAGTACAAAATGTTCCACATCGCTCAATGCATCATTGTACACCAAGGCATAATTCGGCCGCGTCTTCAGAAAGTCTTTCGGCGGGTAGAACGGCGTTTCCGCTCTGACGGGTACGTAGTAGATGCCCGGCTTGCTCGGGTCGGCCCTGGGACCCATCACGTTGGTCTCGTGGGGCAGGTTGTCGTAGCACTTGTGCTCCCTCGCCTGTTGGACGTTCTTACACTTGACACCGACGAATTTATCAGGATTCATTATAAAGGCGGCATAGTAAAATATCATACTAAGGACGTGACCGCAGAGGTCTTCGCAAAACGGCTGGAATGGCAGCACGGAGAACTGGAAGTCCCCGCCGTTGACGTAAAAATCGACGTGACCTTGCGCTCTGACTATGCCGAAGCCAAGGTCGTTGGTGTGGATCACTTGGACGAAGTCTGCGTCGGTGGGGTCGAGACGATGATCTGAATCTTCATTTCTGGAACACAGGATTATTGTTAAGCAACGCTGAGCGGGGTCAGTATAGGTACTTGGATGGGTGACCGCTTGACCGTTGTTGGAGGCTGACCGTGGTTCGGATTCCACGTTAAACTGCAGATCCCTTCCCTTCTTACCTTACTAGGTGGTAGGGTTTATCCCGGCAGGGTTGGTACCATCGCACTGAGCGAAACGCGAGCCGAAACGTCGGTCGAAACGGCTATGTAAATAGTTCGTGTTTTCCGTCCAGTTCAGTGTAGCCGACATGAAATTAAGGGAAGCACTGACAATGGCACCTAGTTCACCCGGTGTTATGGGCTGACATCACGGATGTTGTAGCCAACCATGTCAGTTTTCATAAAAAAAAAAAATAATAATAATTCTTAAGGCCTCATCACCGCGTTGCGTCGGTACTTATCAGAATACACTGCAGTACCGCGTGGGGTCGGTACTTAAAAATAATAGCCCTACTGCATCTCTCCCCGTGCATGTCGTGAAAAGCGACTAAGGACAAGATGCCGTGCATAATGGCGATAGGTTACTCAGCTTGGCACGGTCCTTCCACAGAGTCTTGTAGCGGATGGGTCTTCTTTCTTGCCCTACTTGCTGCTTGATAGTATCTTGTCTGAATACTTTGCTAAATGTAGTGGTCGGTGTTGTGCTGTAATTTACAATAGTACATGCAGCACAACACCGATTACTCTGCTTACCCCGATTGTCGGGATACAGCGTATGGTATGTGTATAGGTATGTATGTTATTCTTCACATTTTAGGGATTTTCAATATATTTCATTGGCATCACTAAATTTTATATGGCAAGGAGATTATCGTACTTAGGTACGTCGAAAACTTCATGAGTAAAATTAAAAAAATCCTTTCAAAACCTACCTCCATATCATTTTACATACGCATTTGTTCTCCCTGACTTCCAACAACCAACCGGTGACAAAAAGAAAGTTCATCATCTTTATCGAAGCAAAAACATTAAAAGGACATTCCATTCAAGAAAGGGTCGACCCTGGATACCACCGAAAACCGTAAGCAGAAAATACCGACGGAATCACGCCCATGGAACTAAGGTCAGAAATCCACACATCCTACAGTCCACTTTCAGCTTTCCAAATCACCAGTATGTATGTCTCATTTCATTACAAGGTAAACAGGAACCTTGAGAATTCCACGGCTGTAAGCAAGATAGCGTGTCAGTCTCCGTAGCACACCTGGGCGCGGTCAGTATATGGATGGGTGACCGCTCGACCGTTGGAGGCTGACCGTGGATCGGATTCCACTTAAAACTGTAGGCCCCTTCCCTTCTTACCTTACTAGGTGGTAGGGTTTATCCCGCCCGGGTTGGTAACACCGCACGTCGAAACGGCTATGTTCAGTGTAGCCGGCGCGACCGAAGGGAAGCACTGACATGGCACCTAGTTCACCAAGGTGTTATGGGCTGACATCACGGATGTTGTAGGTTATGTAGCCAACTGTGTCAGTTTCCATAAAAAATAAAAATAAAAATAAAACGGACGGGCAGACACCAGACCGATTTCATAAGGGTCACTGCCGGCTACGCTGGCTACGGAACCCTAAAAAAGGCACCTGAAGCATGGCCCCGACGGGTCTAGGGCAGTCATCTTGGCAAGTTTCTCTCCCGTGAGCCGATAGTACTGCTTCCCTGTGAAGCCCATCGACGGTCCTCCCATACTCCATCCAAACAGTTCGACATCTTTGGAGCGCAGGCCGTACTTTCTCAGTCCGCTGAGCAACATCGCGGTGATGTTGCCGATTTGTCGGGTATTTCTTGCGGCCCTGTAGAATACAACATAATTTAGCATCCTTGTTCTCTCTCTACAAACTGAGCACGCGGCTTCGCTCGCGTGAAAATCCCTTTACAGTAGACCTGCTTAGGGGCAGACCGAACGTTTACAGACGAATCAACGACGGGGGACGAGCACGCTGGGGACCACGTCAACAGGGACAGGATGGGACACGCAGCGCAAGACGGACTCGACGGACGGGACGCGAGGGCGATGTGTAGCCCGAGGGGTGACGGCGCGCCTGTCTCAGCCCTTGCCAAAAAGAACAGTGGCCGAAAAACAGTACCGCGGAAGACGTCGTAGCCGCAACGACGCAGGGCGAGGCACGGTGGGGCAAAACTAGATGACCAGATGACCAGGTGAGGCGAGACGACAGACTGACGCATGCAGACGCCGCGCCGCCGCGCCGGGGCGATTCGGGACGCGAGGACCGGGGCGACAAGTCGCTGTTTGTGACGTTGTCTCCCATCAGGGACGCAGACTGACGTAGATGGGACAACCTTCGGAGTCGGTGCACTAAAAGGGCGGGACTCAGAACGCCTTTATGAGTCCCTCCAAGGGGGGGCTGGACCACAATCAATGCGCGTCACCGGGACCAAATTGGTGGTCCCGGCAGCGGGCCACCCTGCGTGCAACGACTTTCAAATGATTGTTCCATGATGAAGCCGTGACACAGTGCGGGTGCTATGGCCGCAAGGCTGGTGCGCTCGGGTCTGTGCCGGGTGAATATTGTAGACCTGCTTAAAGTGCGGACTAAGCGCTCAGTATTTCTTTTATCTTCCGCACTGCCAAACTCTGGAATGCACTTCCTCCCGATGTTTTTCTTTCAGTGTATGACTTAGGATTTTTCAAGAGGAGCGTAAAAGGCATCTGTTACGCCGGCACGGCATTCGCAGCCCCCGTTCTAAACCGAATGCTTTTGGGCGTCGTCGTCGGCTCAACAATCCACCCTAACGTCGGCGCCAAGTGTCTCGCGTAATTTTTTCTATTTTTTATTGACAGCGCGAAATATTGGCGCCGAGCCACCCATAAGGTGTCTAACGACGCCCATGGACATTCGGGGGTTGCGGATGCCATACCGGCCTGACAGGTGCCCATTCACGCTCCTCTTGAAGGACCCGAGACTTCACTTGGGGGGAAATATATGGGCAGGGAGAGCGTTCCAGAGTTTACCGGTTCTTTTTTTTTTATGTAATCCCGTATGGGCGGCTGAGTCGGAGGAGCCAAAGCGCATGCTCCGACCAGCCAATATCACCTCCGAGAAGGTAGGTGCTATACCGGAGACTTCCTTGGATTGCTGGCTATACTGGACTAGAGGAGAACACAACCGAGGTTGCTATGCGGCCATCTTACATTCAGTACGGTGGTACCAAACCAGTCGGCTACAATTTGAGCCTACCACCTAGTAAGGGGCAAGGGAAGGGACCTACAGTTTTACACCGGTTCCGAACGGTGAAGCAGCAGGTGTAGGCATGCACGTAAATTTTTTCGTCAGAAAAAACTCATTGGTACACGCCGACCACATTCGAACTTCGGACCTCTCGCATGAGAGGCCGATGCCCAAACCACTCGGCCACCCGCCGCTTATAAATAAAGTAAAAGTAGAGGAAAGTAGAGGAAAGATCTGCAGAACCGATTGGTACGCATCCGCGGTAACTCCAGTGTGTAGGGATGCAATCCCTGCCCAGTGCGCGTGGTGCGGAGGTGGAAAGGGGACGGCGGGATCAGCTCGTCCGAGCACTCCCCATGGAATAAGCGATAGAACACACATAGGGAGCCGAAATCCCTACGGAGTTGCAGTGGTTCTAGATCGCGGGACACTTCGGGGTCACCCACTAGTCGCACGGCTCGACGCTGGATCGAGTCCAGAGGCGCAAGCTGGTATTTGGCAGAGCCATCCTACAGGTGCGAGCAGTACTCCAAGCAGGACCTGATCTGAGATTTATACAAAAGCAGCTTTTGGTCCGGCGTGAAATAACGTCGCACCTTATTGAGTACGCCCAGCTTTTTAGAAGCCAGCTTGGCCTTTCCCTCGATATGGCGACGAAAGTTTAGGTCGTGCGACAGTTCGACTCCGAGGACCCCGAGGTATTAAGCGACGAGCCTTGGAAGGAAGGAGCAGGTGTGAACACCAATTTCTTCGCAATTCCACGAAAAAAATCAATTTAAGAATTAAATAATCATTGTAAGAGTTCAGTTTTGTTCCTCTTTTGCGGAAACCTAAAAATGAAGCAACATTTGACTGACCATACTCACACTGGGAATATGAAACCCGACAGAAGCATGCTGTCCACAGCTATGGCATTGTACTTCTCATGGGAGAACGGTCCGAGGATGAGTCTCGGTGGAATATTGTTGGAGTTGTCGAGGTAACCGTCCAGGTAAACTATAGTTTTCTTGTTCTGTAACCAGACATTATACATAACTATGTAGATTTTGCCCGCGGCATCGCTCGCATGGCCTATGTCCATCCTGAAGGTCCATTATAAATATTGGTCAAAGAAAAATCGGATGAGTATTTTCGGAGATTACCTCCTACATCAAAACTTATAAAACTTACAAAGCTTACCTCTTTATAATATTATGGTACTTAAAAACAATATCCCCACTGCATCTCTCCCCATTTTTTTTATTGCTACCGAACTGGGTGGCTCTGTCCGAGGTCGCAACCTCAGGCGCAGCCAATTTCACCCCCGAGGAGGTGCTTACCCCGATTGTCGGGATTCAGCGAAATACTGTACAAAAAATCCTCGGGCCTCGTTATAGTTAGACGTTTTTTTTATTGCTTCCGAACTGGGTGGCTCTACCCGAGGTCGAAGCCTCAAGGCTTTTCACCGCCGAAGACAATTTCACCGCCGAGGAGGTGCCAGTCCGGCTTGGAGGTGGACTAATGTTGCTGGGGAGGCTATTAACCCGCGATTTGAAGATCCGTGGATTGTAGGAGTGGGAAAAGGTGTTTCCTGGGAGCGCGTTCCACACCTTTGCAGTGCGGCACGAGAACGATTTAGAGAATCGTGCAGTTCGAAGAACTCTTCTGTCGACTACAAAGGGGTGTTCCGTGAGAGTATGGCGGGTTTGGCGAAGGCGAACAGGAGGAGGAGGGATAAGGGAAGCAAGTTTGTCAGAACAGCGGCCATAGTAGTACCGATAAAACGAATGAACATTTAAACGTTTAAACATAAAACATATGAGATGCTCACCCGGAAGTCAAAATGTGGGTCTTTGCCAATCCCATCGACAGCATTCGCGAAGTAATACCTTTTTCTGTAGGTGTATGTTGGATAGTTCGCTTGGGCAACGAAGAATATCTCTTTGTTTAGAAAATTATCTGATACGGCGACGGGTCCATCGCTGCCGGGGCCTCAAGACGAGACGGAAGTTAACTTTCTCCATTCAAAATCGTCTTTCGGCATTTATGTTTTCTAGCCCCTTACCCTTAAACCTTATCCGATTTTTACAAATTTGTTTTGTCTTATGGACAGTCCAATCTACGTTCCTGTCATTTTTTTCTTTAGATGAAATATATCTACAACACCGGAGCATATTAAATTTTAAGCTCCGGTATTTCCGGTATCGCTCGTCCTATCTAACTTCAACTACGGCGATGTGGTGTACGGTCCGTGTCTTTTAAAAAAAAACTGCCAAATGTATTCAGCGCACTCAGAATGCCTGCGTGAGATTTAGCGAGAGACCTAAAAGTACCGTGTGGGGCCGGTACTTAAAAAGAATAGCCCCACTGCATCTCTCCCCCTGCATGTCGTAAAACGCGACTAAGGGATGAGGACAAGATGCAGTGCTAAAGGGCGACAGGCTCGCCACCTCTCACCTTGGCGCGGTACTTCCACCGACCGAGTCATGCAGCAGTTGGGTCTTCGTGCCTTACTTGCTGCTTGATCTATTGTTCGAATACTTTGCGAAACGTGGTGGTCGTTGTTGTGCTGTAATTTACCAGAGTTCTTGCAGCACAACACTGATTACTCTGCTTACCCCGATTGTCGGGATTCAGCGTGTGTGATATGTATGTACCTAAAAGAGCACGGATTTCACCTATTCTTAATAACCTTAACATGCTTAAAATGAAAAATCGTAGACACCTCCACTTTGCTGTTTTGTTACACAATGTGATAATTAAGGAGGAACCGGAGACCTTGTATCGCAAACTGTCCTGGCTGGGAGGAAAACATAGATATGGGACTCGATCGGTAGGTAGGCTACTTGCGATCCCCCGGCATCATAGTGCGGCGTTTGAAGGTTCTTTCAAATGCGCCGCATCTCGATGCTGGAACAATCTGCCTCCGCCGATCAGGGAGATCACCAGTAACAAAGCATTTAAAATAAAACTTATGTGTTATCTTCTTACACAACAGAGGAAGAATTAAGTCTGCTTACCTCACTGTACGTGTCTTTACAATTTTTCTTATACATTAGGTATATGTTTTTATTTAGGAATTTATCTAACTCTCAAAATTTATAATTATGTGCACAAGCAACTATTTATTCTTTAGTACCGATATCAAATTAACATGTCTAAATTGTATATTCATATATTTATATATATATAAATATACATAACAAATACATTCACTTATCATTAAAATATTGTAAGCTAGAGCGGAAGTTGTATGTCTTCAATGAGGATGAACAACGTTTTTTTTTTTTTAAGTAAACAGAAACTTCCTCGCAAGCCATTAAACGCTGTGAAACTAGTTTTGCAATGCGATCTAAAATGACAAAGATATAGCTGTTTAAAGTTGCGGCGACCAAATAATTCCCTCTAAGATGAATGACGTCACAACGAGCTAGCCGCCGCGCGCCGTCACCCGCGCCGCCTGGCCCGTGCACTGTGCGGACGGGCGCCCTTACGTACGGACCCAAACGGACGACTGATCTTTTATTATTATCAACATGTACAAATACTGTCTTGTGCCTAAATGTAACAATACAACTATATCAACTCCCGATAAATTGTTCTTCAATGTGCCGAACGATCCTGGTTTGAGGAAGAAATGGTGTAAGCTGATGAAGAGAGAAGATAAAACTCCGCTGTCGTGCCGAAGTACATTGCATTGCTGCGAAGATCATTTCGATGTAAGTTGCGTATTTTATTTACTGTATCTGTACCTAGTCAACACGCAAGCTACAGGCGTGAGTATTATGTATATAAATGTATGTTCTCCCTTTCACATGAGATGCGATGCAGTAGTAGTAGTAGTAGCCATCATTGGTTTTGTATGGCGGCGAAAGATCTATTGACGTCTGTCGGACAGGGACAGTACCTGCATGTACCTGTGTACCTCGCTGTGTACCTTCTCTACATCTGTCTCTACCTGCACAGATAAGATAACGAACGATGCGACTTTGGGCAGGCAGGCAGATACACGTGTTGCACACACAGGGCCGTATTAGGGGAAACATATTTTAGGTTTTCTATGGCTTGATGTACAATACGTTGATGAATGAGTGATATGAAAGTCTGACATCGAGCTCAGCGACACAGTTCTCATAATAAAATATAATAAATAAATGGAAACTGGGCACTTTTGAATATACACGTGAACACGACACATGAAATAAGTGTGTATTTTAATCTGTTTAAATTTACTTTGTTCGCAGGTCGAGTCTGACATGGAAAACTACGTAAAATACAAATTAGTCGGTGGTAGACTAGTGCTGAAAAGAGGGGTTTTACCTCACAAGTTCGACTGTCAAAAAGAAAAGAAAAATGTTGAAAGACCAGGATATGAAAAGCGGCGTCGAATCGAATATTATACAAATTTGCTGAGCCCTGAAGTCAATCATGAGAACTTGCAGCCACAGGCAGTAGAATTTATGGAATGTGGAAACAATATCGAACATGAAACAGATCCGATAAACATATCTGAACAAATATGCAACCTTGAATCACCTGAACATAGCAAACAGTGTCATAAAGCAATACAAGTCAACATTAAAACAAAAGTGGACAACAAAGCCACCAATACTGGCTATATGCCAAAAAAGAAAGTAAACCTTCAGAAAATAGAGTCACCTGTGCATCTGAGTCACGATTCAAGTAATGATTTTGATTCTTCGTTTTCATTCCATGAGTCAAGTACAGAAGATTCAAGTCACTCAGATATTCAAGAAATGGATTACCAAAAACATATGCTAACAGGTACATTGATGTCTGTTTCACGGGAACCAAAATTATTACTTGGCGTACCCAAGGCGTCATATTCGTGCCTGCAGTACTTGTGCAAACATATTAATAAACCTCATGTCGATATTTTAATAGCGTTTAAAAAAATTCGAACAAATGAACCCAATAAATTACTTGGAATGCATTTCGGCTGTTCCACTAGTTCGATTTCGAATAAACTGAAACAAACCATACCCTTTATTGCAGACTGCATGAAGGAGCTGATTTTTTGGCCTCCATGTGATGACATATGGTTGAACTTACCGATTCCTTTCCGAAAGCGGTATGCAAATGTAAGAAGCATAATAGATTGTTTTGAGATACAGATCGAAAAGCCTAGCAACGCACGTTATCAAGCACTTACATGGTCTCAATATAAAAGTTGCAACACCATCAAGTACTTGGTGTCCATTACACCCGATGGCTTAATAAACTTTATATCTGAAGGTTATGGCGGACGAACTCCCGATTCCATTATATTTGAAGATTGTGGGTTTCTCGAAAAACTTCCAGCTGGTGCAGTGATTCTAGCCGACAGAGGATTCAAAAACATAACTCATTTGTTAGAAAGTCGAGGATGTACTCTTCTCAGACCTCCGAGTGTTAGTGCAAATTCATGTTCTAGCAAGGAGGAAGTCATTCAGACTAAGAGGATCGCTGCACTAAGAGTGCATGTGGAAAGAAGTATAGGAAGGTTGAGGGACTTTGAAATTATTGCACCACATGCTACTGTGGACTGTGAATATGTCAAAATATTGGACCATATGGTAGTAATAGCGTGCGGTACTGTCAATTTACAAAATTGTTTATTTAATACTTAAAACACACAACAATAATTTTCTGTTTTAAATAATCTTGCTCCTCCTGATATTTTGTAATATAGGTATGTAAAATAACAAATAAAATGTATGGACATATTTTCAGGTCCAGGTGTTGAACTATGACTTTGACTGACTGAGAGCCTATTAAACGTGTCATTTGAATAAAATTAAATGAGAAAAAGTCTATGGTCTCTTTTATTTTAACATAGATATTTTAAATTTTGTAAACGTACGCCGTTCTGCAAAGCATGACTTAACACTTTAATAATAATATAATGTTACTTCACAAGTTTTTCATAAATAGTGTCTTTCCAAAATAAGGTGCATTTGTTAAGCAAGTCTGCACAATATTCTTCATCATAATTAATTTCATATATTTCTACAATCTTAGAAACTTCAAAATTTTTACAGGCAATGCAAAAAAGTCCCTTTGATTTACCTGTGAAAAACATTTGCAACTGTATTTGTGCTTTACATTTATTTGTTATGACACCATTCTTGACATAGTTTTCCTTACTTTTATCACTTGATGGGCATTTTATTTCTATAACATATTCGTTTGTTATGCCATCAGGCGAGGCACCGATTACAGGCCAGTCTGCTTTTAAAAAAAATCCACATTTTTTTATAACAATGTTTTTTTGTTTCGAAACCTGAGCGCGCACATAATTTTCTAAATCTTTTTTCCTCTAGTCATTGCTGCAGTTTCCTTTATCTTCATAGCACCGAATATTTGTTCCACTAAAACTCCATCTTTGGTTCGGCACTGTGCTGCTTCGTAGGCTTTTGAGGCTGTGATGCGACAATATCTCACTTCATGCCATATAGGTGAATCTGCTTGGTCTGAAGTGTCTTTTTCCAACTGTACGCAGGCTGGTGACGTCATTTTTAAAGAACAAAACTGTAAAAAATCGTCGACTCCAAGATTGCAAGATTCTTTCTTATATTTATACGCAAGGAAATGCAATGAAAGTATCTTTTTATTATCTTCGCAGAAGTATTTCATTAGCTGATTTGTTTTTGGTACCCCTTTTAGATGGTTCACAACCTCTTTCAGGAATTCTCCGTTATGATTTTTGCTTTCATGCAACCTTTGTGAATCTGATCGCATGTCCTTTGCTTTTATAAATTTTTCTGAAGTACCTACATAGGATAACTTCGGTTTCGCCCAGTAACATTTCGTGTCAGTAGTTGATGGTTCCTCACTTCTGCGGTGAAGCCACATCAAAAATGCGACTGCATGCTTACAACCTCCTAGGTGAGCCGCGCAATCTTCACACTCCACACTTAATATTGACGCCTCTTGTTCATTGCATTTAAATAAGCAACTGTATCCTTTATTCCTTACTTTATGTTCCGGAGTGATCTTTGCCTTCACAGTGCATATATCGCCTGATCTCTGAACTTGAACATAACCGATCGCACTATCGCCGTATGTCTCGCGGGCTGACCTAGAAGAGAAAACATTACTAGTTTACCTACCTTAAAAAAATATTTGTTCTCAAATCCCGAGCGTTGACTACGGCCCTGGCAGATGACACAAGGCTGAGAGCTAGATGGCTGGAAAATAGTGGGCGAGATGGAAGATGGCTTTGGTAGAGGAATATACAGGTAAACTTTATTGCATAAACAAAACAATAAAGTTGATAAAGATGAAGTGCAACTGAATGCATACGTATTATCGCCGATACATATTTAATAGTTCGTGTTTTCCGTCCAGTTCAGTGTAGCCGGCGCGAAATGAAGGGAAGCACTGACATGGCACCTAGTTCACCCGGTGTTTTGGGCTGACATCACGGATGTTGTAACTTGTAGGTGATGTAGCCAAGTAGCCAACCTTGTCAGTTTCCATAAAAAAAAAAGTATAAAATATACAAACATTGCTCGTTTGATAGTATTCGATAAATATGTAGGTACGGACAATTTAATATCAACAATAACAAAATAGTTACCTTGCAAGTTTAGCGCCACGAATCTCAACACTGGCGTAGTTAGTATTTCTGTTAAAGAACTCTACCACCATAAAAGAATCCACTCTTGGAAGATTGTCCGATTGACCTTTGACGAATCCTGCCTCCATTATAGTATTCGAATATGTATTTCTACAGTTTCCACTTCCGATATCTATCAGTATCACACACAAATGACACAGACACAATGAAACCTAATTTAACGTGCAACGTTCAAACAATAACTGAGGGAAGACTGCAGAAATGTATCACTGCATAGTAATGCTGGCGCGCACGAACACATTACCTCGTTGTGACGTCACAGCCAGCGGACGAGTACCGCAGACTCGGCGAATTTTATCTCATTTTCTAAAGTCAATAACTCTGTAAATACTGGATCGATTTTGACCATTTAAAAAGTAGAGTAATTAGAAAGTTAAGAAGAACATTGTTTGATAGTTAATCGACGATTATTTTACCATGCTGTTCATCCTCATTGTTAATCTTTAAATTGTTCAAGGGCTGGACTTAAATACAGCGCTGAGTCTAGTGAAATCTTCACTAGACTCAGCATAGGCTGTGTTCAGTCCTTTTTTCCTTTTTCCTTCTGTAACTGTTTAAATGTTATGTGTTAATTAATATTACTTGTCTTGATTGTTTTTAATGTGTCTTAATATGTTAAAATAATGTAATGCTGAATGGGAAAAAATAAATATTTCTTATTTATTCTTATTTCTTATTATTTCTTATTATTTGGACCGAAATTTTTTTTTTATATTTTTTGATGTCATGAAGTTCAATAAGCTTCTTTTTTAAGCGTCATCACTTTAGAATTTAGACAATAAAAAAATAAAAAGACTGGAACGTAGATTCGACTGTCCTTATCACAACAAAAAAAGAATGTAATAATTTGATAAGCTTTAGGGGGGTAAAATACTTAAATGCTGAAAGACGATTTTGTATGGAGAAACTTAACTTCCGTCTCGTCTTAACACGTAAATGAAACAAACATGGTGCATTATGTATGAGTATACAGGGTAGGCTGTTCGGCACATCGACCGACAAAATTTGTTTGTAGGTAAGTGGGGTTATTTGCAACGTTTTGACCCATGATACCTTTTGTCAGATGTCACGTGGTATCGAGATACGATTTTTTTTCTTTATTTTTGAAAATTACCAAAATCCCAGCTATGAACCCTTGTAACTTTTTTGTTTATGATTGTATCAGCACGAAATATTTATTGAATTTTAGGATGTATCCTTGTTCTAGAAAAAATATTTTTTTATGAATTTAATACCATGAAAAGGTTTTATGACCTCCCAAAGTCCCGAGAACGAGTAAAAATGTGACAGAATCTTAATTTCTTAATTCATAAAAAAAAAACTAACAGCAATTGAGTGCTTCATTTTCTTTTAATAAGTTCGCTAGTTTATGCCCTTTCCAACAGTATACCAAATGTCATACAAATAATTCAATATTTGACCAAAATTAGGCACAGAGAACGACAAAATGCCCGCGCGACCAGTACATGTTCTAAATTTGAAAATGCTCCCGAAAACGCTCTCAATACGGGAAGCGACCACCGATTAGTGCCCGTGTTGTCGTTCTGTTCTGTCCCTGTGCCTAATTTTGACCACATAGTGAATTATTTGTATAACATGTGGTATACCGTTGGAAAGGGCGTAAAGTAGCAAACTTTTTAAAAGAAAATGAAGCACTCAATTGCTGTTAGTTTTTTTTATTAATTAAGAATTTAAGATTCTGTCACATTTTTACTCGTTCTCGGGACTTTGGGAGGTCATAAAACCTTTTCGTGGTATTAACTTCATCAATAATATTTTTTCTAGAACAAGGATACATCGTAAATTCAATAAATTTATTTCGTGAGGATACAATCATAAACATTACAAGGGTTTATATCTGGGATTTTGGTAATTTTGAAAAATAAAGAAAAAAAATCGTATCTCGATACCACGTGACATCTGATAAAAGGTATCATGGGTCAAAACGTTGCAAATGACCCCACTTACCTACAAAAAAATTTTGTCGGTCAATGTGCCGAACACCCTGTATTGTAGATTACAGTTTATCATAGTTCTATTCACGTAAAACTGTAGGTCCCTTCCCTTCTAACCCTACTAGGTGGTAGGGTTCCAAAGGTCGGTTGAAACTGCTATATAAATAGTTCGTGTTTTCCGCCCAGTTCAGTGTAGCCGGTACGACCGAAGGGAAGCACTGACATAGCACCTAGTTAACCAAGGTTTATGGGCTGACATCACGGATGTTGTAGATGATGTAGATGTAGGAAACTATTTAAGGTGAGAAGGAAAGGGACCTGCAAGTTATACGTGGAATCCGAACCACGATCAGCCTCCAACTGTCGAACGGTCACCCATCCAAGTTCTGACCGCGCCCCGGTGCAGTTAAGATCACAAACGCCGTTCGATCGATCACACCACCGAGCTGCTGAGGCTGACGATAAACATGAAGTAATACAGTCAGTCAGTCAGTCAGCGTGTAAGCGTCCACTGCTGGACATACGCCTCTCCAATTTTCGTCCACTCCTCCCGGCCTTCAGCGGCACGGAACCACTGCTATCCGCCGACGTACTTGATGCCGTCGTCCCACCTGGCGGGTGGTCTACACCTCAGATTTACTCTGAGGTCTACACACACTCCGTATTCCTGTCCACGCCCGCTACTGTAGGACACGGTTACTCCAACGGTCATCGTCTCTTTGGCTAACGTGCCCAGCCCACTGCCACTTGAGCTTAGCCACCCGGTGTCCAATATTGACTACTATGGTGCGTCGGTGGATTGCCTCGTTACGCACCATATCACGTAGCGATATTCCCAGCATGGCTCGCTCCATTGCTCGCTGGGCAACTTTCAACCTTTCGACAACAGCGACCGTCAGAGTCCACGTTTCACACCCGTACGTCATAATAACCATAACCGAAGTTTCTTTTTATTGATAGCGCGACATGTGGCATCGTTAGACACCTACAAGTAGGTGTCTAACGATGCCCATGGACATTCTGTGATGCACGGGGATTGGGAATGCCATGCCGGCCTGACAGGAGCCTTTTCACGCCCCTTTTGAAGAACCCCAGGTTGTACTTGGGAGGAAATAGAAATAATAAATAGGAAGTAATACAAATAATTTTATTGATAATGCATTTATACTCACAAATAGGTAGATAACCTTGATCAATTTCCCCTTCCGCGTAACCATAACGTACAACGAATAAAAGAAGGCACCTTTTAAAAACCATTTCGAAGTTATTTATTTACTAAGTCATTAATTGACTGGGTATCGAGGTTCCTTTGCTAACTGGATGCAAAATATTTCTTTAAATAATACACTAAGTTTGATTGGTTATTGACAGGAGTTTAAAATTTAATTAAATAAGGAATCCTTAAAGCGTTTTACAAAATTAATTAAACCGCTTCAAAGTTATTTTATGCTTTTTGTTTCCCAATATGGAGGGATAGTAAAATGGTGTCTAAAATTTGGAAAAATATTCTAGATATTGCACTAATCTAATCGCATCCGTTGATGGAGCAAAAATGAGTTAAATTTAGAATTACATAAAATAATTATAATATTCGTAAAATTTGAAAAAAATTATGCGCAAAATACGTACCATCAAATATTAATAAAAATACTTTAAAATATTCCATAATTATGCAACTTTTTTCTTCTTGTTTTGTCTAGTAAACTAATCTCGTGTGGCTATTTCTAATAATGTGTGAGCGAAGGCTATGTGCATCAAGGATTTCGTCGTAAAGAAGAATTTTGGCGATTGTTTTTATTATATTTTATTTATTATGCTAAAAATAAACAGAAACAAACAGACAAGAAAATACAGAAAGATACAAACTGAAATCAAATTTGCATCCAGCATCGTTAGGCACTTTTTAGCTTCTTATATGGGGACCCCCTGAATTTTTACTTTTTCTTATTTTTATTATTTGTTGTTACTCGTATATCGGCCATTATAATAACACATATTCTGTTAAAATTTCAACGGGCTACCTATTACGGTTCATACAGCCCTTGGACAAAAAGACAGAAGGACAGACAGACAGACGGCGTAGGCTTAGTAATAACATAGGTAATAGGGTCCCGTACGACGGATACGGAACCATAAAAACTAGAACATAATCGAGATGACCTTCGAATTAATTAATTTGACTTTATTAATTGATTTCATTATTAGATGTCATTCAAATGCAATACCTTCCTTTTTAGGATTCCGTAGCCTGCGAAGCTTGCACGGACGCTCATAAAATCGTTCACGTGTCTACCAGTTCGTCCGTCCGTCACGGCCTGGCTCCTAAACGATTGGATCTATCTTCTTGAAACTTGTTAATAAAAGAAAGGTGTGGAACTAAGCTTGAGATGGCTTCACCGAACATATCCGGTCCTATCGGCAGTAGAGGAGGGTGTTAATCGAGGTCGGGACTAGCGAGTGGCCACTCTGAAATTTCCCGCGCATGCTTCACGTTTCGGCTCGCATCAAGCCCTCGTCAGCTAGTCTGCGTTGACTAGGACGAGGGGAAACCACCAGTTCCGCTCTCGACATCCCTCTCTCTACCTATCCATATTCTGTAGGATGCTTCCAGTGACGATTTCGAAGCTCTCTCCATATATGAGCTTAGCGTCGATCTTGGCAGCCCTAGATTCTTGGAGAGACTGTAGAGCGACTTCGCTGGTAGTCCTCTTGCTCCGACTTCCACAGCGAAGAGATCAGTCTTGAATCCGTTTCTCACAATCCGGTCTACTAAGTTGCAGTACTTACTTGTTAAGTTTGATGTTGTGGTCCTTCGGTATGTTACGTTGACTTGAAATTAATATATGTTTGTAGATTTTCGGGATATAGCGAGATGTTACGTGCGAATCATGTCAGGGGTCCTCAACTTTTATTAATAGGCGTCACAAACACTAAAAAACTAAAATAAAAAAAAACTGAAAATGAGAAACATTTTAACAGGTCGATTAGTTTTTTTTTATGGAAACTGAAACGGTTGGCTCCATCACCTGCTAAATCCGTGATGTCAGCCCAGAACACCTTGGTGATCAAAGGGGGGAAGCACTGACATAACACCTAGTTCACCCGGTGTTATGGGCTGACATCACGGACGTTATAGGTGATGTACCCAACCGTGTCAGATCCATTAAAAAAAATTATAGGTGATGTAGCCAACCGTGTCAGTTTCCATAAAAAAAATGTTATAGGTGATGTAGCCAACCGTGTCAGTTTCCATAAAAAAAATGCATTTCATTATTAGTTAAAAATAAAATTAAGTGTATTTAATTTAATTCAATTTCACTTTTAGTTGGCGAGTTGTCAGCCTCGGTAGCTCAGTGGTGCGGTCGGTCGGCTGTCGCTGGGCGCGGTCAGTACTTGGATGGGTGACCGCTCGACCGTTGGAGGCTGACCGTGGTTCGGATTCCACGTAAAACTGTAGGTCCCTTCCCTTCTTACCTTACTAGGTGGTAGGGTTCATCCCACCGCACTGAATGAAACGTCGGTCGAAACGGCTATGTAAATAGTTTGTGTTTTCCGTCTAGTTCAGTGTAGCCGACATGTAATGACCCATAACCCGGCTAAAAGTCATAATAACATGAGCTGTATTGATTACACTTTTGTATTGTTGATTTGTAGTGTGATATTTTTGAGTGGGGCCGGTAGGTACTTAAAAAGAATAGCCCCACTGCATCTCTCCCCGGGCATGTCGTAAGAGGCGACTAAGGGATAAGGACAATATACTGCGCTAAAGGGCGGCAGGATAGCCACTTCTCACCTTGGCCTTGGCGCAGTCCTTCCACCTAGTCATGCAGCAGGTGGGTTCTTCGTGCCTTACTTGCTGCTTGATAGTTGTCTTGTCCGTATAATGTGCTAAACGTGGTGTTCGGTGTTGTGCTGTAATTTACCAGAGTCCTTATAGCACAACACCGATTACTCTGGTTACCCTGATTGTCGGGATACAGCGTGTGTTATGTATGTATGTATGTATATTTTTTATTATGCTAAACTTAACTATAACTGCAGTAGAAATGAGGACACTACTATCACATCTCTAATCTTGCCGATAACAATGAGTTTTAAGGATTTTACCTGTGTTTCGAGGGCGAAGTCTATACTAATTTCCATGGTTCCTGTAGACCCGGTGGTTGTACCTCGAGTAGTTTAAACTTCAGATATAATGTACGTAAACCTGAAACGTGGTAGGAACACTCGGATGCAAGATATTATATGGAATAGAATCGCTTACAACAGGTATATACTTCAAGTACGAGCTGGTACTTGGCTGGTACAGTCGACTAAAAGAAACGCATTTTAAACATTTTTGGTGTCGTGACCAAAATGTTAAAACCTTGCTTAGTACATCGAGATGCGTGCACTTTTTTACTGGAAAATAAGTGTGTTCTATCGCTTATTCCACCGGGAGTGCTCGGAGGAGCTGTTTTGCACGATACCACCGTCCCCTTTCCAAATCCGTACAACGCGCAGGGATTGCATACGCGGATGCGTACCAATCGGTTCTGCTGGTCTTTCCTCCACAGAACCGGTAAACTCTGGAATGCTCTCCCTGCCCTCATAATATTACCCCCCAAGTACAGTCTCGGGTCCTTTAAGAGAGGCGTGAATGGGCACCTTTTTTGTGTAATCCGGTATCGGTGGCTGAGTCCGAGGGGCCAAAGCACATGCTCCGACCAGCCAATATCACCTCAGAGAAGGTAGGTGCCACACCGGAGACTTTCCTGGATTGCTGGCTATGCTGGACTAGAGGAGAACACAACCGAGGCTGCTATGCGGCCATCTTACATCCAGTACGGTGGTACCAACCCAGTCGGCTACAATTTGAGCCTAACACCTAGCAAGGGGCAAGGGAACCTGTCAGGCCGGCATGGCATTCGCAGCCCAATTTTGCATAAATTAAGTTAGTGTATTATACTATAGTGTCCCAAAACTCAACGTTAAGCGGGAACCAAGGAGTAGGCCTGTTTCAGACTACCCAGGGAAAAATAAGAAAAAAAATCGGAGTCATTTGTTTCGGAGTGATATGAGCATTTTTTGAAAAACTTTGAAAATTTCTCGTACAACATTTTTAGGTACTACGACTACAAATTTGAAAATATATTTGTTAATTTTTTTTTATTGATAGCCTAAATAACTCTGCTATTGATCAGTATCCCAAACAAAACCAGAATGTCTGTAGTTTTACAAAAAAAATATTCAGTTCCATTTTTTTCTAAAAAAATTAATGACTTATAGATTTTTTTTTTCTTATTTTTCCCTGGCTAGTCATAAACTGTCCTACTCTATGCTTCCCGCTTGACGTTGAGTTTTGGGACAACCTGTATATATAACATGTAAATAGGTTAAGGTATTATGCAAAATAAACGCTTATCTTAATCTCATCTTCAGGTGAGTTAAGGCACAATTTTCTTGCAGACTGTACTCCACTCCCAAGATAGCCATCTGCACGGATGGTGCCTCATCTGCTCCGCGAGATATGTATCTCTTGGTAGCTGTGCGGGACGCCGCCAAATGTACCGACACGCCGGCAGATATATCGCCCCTCTCCGAGCTAAACGTCTAGCATTTTTAACCCCCGACGAAAAAAGAGGGGTGCTGTTTAACGTATGTGTGTGTCTATCTATGGACCAATTTGGGTGGTGTTTATTAGAAAGCTGGTTTAATCGGGATGGTTATTTGCTATGTTTGTAATCAAATAATAAAAATTATAAAAAAAAGAAAAAAGTGGATTTTCATACCGATTTGCATGCAGTTTTTTCTTAAAAAGCTTGAAATAAAAGTTACATTGCAAAACAAATTTAAAAAACCCGCGATCCTTAAAAAGTCGAAAATAATTTCCGTTTACTTACGAGTCGGCGGACGGCTAGGTAAACAAAATATTAAAATTCAGAGCTGCGCGGGTATTTAAAATTATTTTTGGCTTTTTAAGGGTCGGTGTTTTTTACATTTTTAACCGACTTCAAAAAAGGAGGAGGTTCTATGTTCGGCTGTATGTATTTTTTTTTATGTATGTTCAGCAATATCTTCCCCAATTGTGAACCGATTTCGATGATTCTTTTTGTGTTCGGTTCAGTCTAGCTCCAAGGTGGTCCCATTTTTTTTTTGGTCAAGATCGGATTGGAAAGCGAGGCGGAATCGCGAGGCCGAAGGCCGAGCGATTCCGCCGAGTACATTAATAGCAAATAAAAATTACTAAAAAAACTGTGAAATAAAAAACAATTTAAAAAAATATAAAAACCGCCTTCAAAAATTTATGAAATAAAAAAATAAAAATCGAACCCTAGAGTTGAAGGCGGTGGTGCTAAAGCAAGCAAAAATAACCGACCGCCTTCAACTCTAGGGTTCGATTTTTATTTTTTTATTTCATAAATTTTTGAAGGCGGTTTTTATATTTTTTTAAATAGTTTTTTTTATTAATTTTATTTCAAGCTTTTTTATACATTGTCCTTTTGCGTCCATACATACCGCTTTCCCCAAATCGTATGGCCCGGTATTACATATCTACTGTAGTTTTTTAATCTTTAATTTTATTATAGTTTACAAATTCGTAAAATTAGCTTTGAGTATTCCACCAACGTATTAGACAAGTATGTATGTATATATTTAAGTAATTATATATTATATAAACTGGAATTCATATGTATTTAATTTATACTTTTGTGTACCTATTAAATTTAATTTATAGTTTGCTGTTTACATATACGTTTAATTTTAATAAGGCTAGTTTTAAGAATACCTGTGTTATTTTATGTCATGTTGTGTGTCCTACTTGTAGTAAACCAAATAAATAAATAAATAAAATAAAATAATTAACTAGTACGTACTTATATACATACATACATATACATATCACACACGCTGAATCCCGACAATCGGGGTAAGCAGAGTAATCGGTGTTGTGCTGCAAAAACTCTGGTAAATTACAGCACAACACCGACCACCACGTTTCGCAAATTATTCGAACAAGATTCAATCGATCAAGCAGCAAGTAAGGCACGAAGACCCACCTGCTGCATGACTCGGTGGAAGTACCATGCCAAGGTGAGAGGTGGCGAGCCTGTCGCCCTTTAGCACGGCATCTTGTCCTTATCCCTTAGTCGCCTTTTACGACATGTACGGGGAGAGATGCAGTGAGGCTATTCTTTTTAAGTACCGGCCCCACACGTACTTATATGTAGTGTATATTACAGTTTATCATAGTTATTTTCCTTATATTATATTTTACATTCCCACACTCAAGTCTTTTGCTACTACCTACTTATATCTCACAGCATACGACTCTCAAACATCCAAAGATTGACTGGGAGAAATCCCTGTAAGGGATAAGTCCGCCTTTGCCCCTCATGTAAATTACTTATCATTAGTTACTGCAAAAATGTTTTGGAGGAATAAATTATCTCTATCTATTTTAAATGTTCGTAATAATCCGAATAAGGTTTTTAAGGAGTTTGAGCTGTGAGCAAAAATTCACGCGAAAGGAAGACGCGGGCAAAGGCTAGTATGAAATAAAAAAACCGACCAAGTGCGAGTCGAACTCGCGCACCGAGGGTTCCGTATCGCCATGTCATGATTAGCGCCGCTCACGCCACCTAGATGGCGTGTTATGAAATGCTTCATATTAGTTAAATGTCATGATTAGTTAAAATGCTTCATAATCTATTCGGTAGATGGCGCGCGCGCATACACTTTTTGGTTTCTTCTATGGGAACCCCCGTGAATTTTTCAATTTTTTATTATTTGTGTTATATCGGCCATAATATAATAATAACACATATTCTGTGAAAACTTCAACGGGCTTCCTATTACGTATCAAGAGATACAGCCCTCGGACAGACAGACGGATGGACGAACAGACAGACGGACGGACGGACAGACAGACAGACGGCGTAAGCTTAGTAATAGGGTCCCGTACCGGATACGGAAACCTTAAATGATGTGCACATTTAAACATTTTTCCGTTATATGTGGAATTTGCATTGGCAGCACGTTCGTTTTACAAAAACCGGAAAACTTTATTCACACTTCCAATAAAAATTCATTGAGGAAGTTTGCACTTAAATTTTAGTTTATTTAATAATTAAATTACAAAACAAATGTTTTTAGTCAAATTAATATTAATTAATACATACATACATACATAGCGTCACGCCTGTTTCCCGGTGGGGTAGGCAGACACAACGGATCTCCACGTGCCACGATCCTGACACACCTCTGCCGCCTCTTCCACTCCCATAATGTTCTTCATGCATGCTCGTCGGTTACGGGTACTACGCACCTGCCCCTTTTTGAGCACATGCCCGATCTGGTCCAGGTAAGTGCGTCTAGGGCGACCCTTCCCGACTCTTCCACTCACATTTGCTTCATAAATTTCTTTCGTTAGTCTCCTATCATCCATTCTTCCAACATGACCGAACCACCGAAGCATCCTTTAATATTAATTAATACTTTTTACTATAAAAATAGACTAGATAAATATCTAACAAATAAAACATAATTCTCAAAAAGAGTGTTCAAGAACGATAATTAAATAAAAAAATAATAAAAAAAAATCCAAGTTAATGACAAAAACAACAAATTTTAACTGCATTTAGACGTATCAGCCAAGGCTGCCTGTCTAAAATAAATAATTAAATAAATTAAGCAGGTTTTTTGACCGTCAAAAATTACATAAATTCTATATATTTTTTAATTAGAAAAATGCAAATCGAAAATCATTGCAATAAGATCGAAAATTTGGAGAAAATACGTCACGGCCCGGTTGCGTAGTTGGTTATCGCGTTGGCAGCTCAAGCCAGAGTCCCGAATTTTCGAATCCTGGTCGGGATGTATTTTTTGCAATGATTTTCGATTCGCATTTTTCTAATTAAAAATATATATATAAAGCGAGTACGTGCTTAGTACTAACATGTATAAACATAAAATATTAACATAAATTTTATACCTTCGCACATACATATACATACCACACGCTGTATCCCGACTATCGGGTTAAGCAAAGTAGACGGTGTTGTGCTGCAAGTACTCTTGTAAATTACAGCACAACACCGGCCACCACGCAAAGCATTCGGGCAGGATAACTAGGTATATCAAGCAGCGAGTAGGGCACGAAGACCCACCCGCTGCATGACTCGGTGGAAGGACCGTGCTAAGCTGAGAGGTGGCCAGTCTGTCGCCCTTTAGCACGGCATCGTGTCCCTATTCCTTAGTCGCCTTTTACGACATGCACGGGGCGAGATGCTGTGGGGCTATTATTTTTAAGTACCAGAACCACACGGTACCTTAGTCTGACATTACATTAGGTATATTTTCGCGATACTGACGTAAACGTGAACTTATAGAATAACCTGTCAATGTAGTTTGAATCAGGAAATTAAGGTCTAATTTCCTACAATATTATACTAAATAACACACGGTGACGTAGAACGAAGAATATTAAGCTCATTCGTTGATTGAAACGCCGCCGCGTCTCACGGCCGATGGAACACGTTTGGTGGAACATAAGCCTAAAAAAATTATAATCTTTAATCATTATTTGGTAACAATATTAAACTAAAGCTTAATTACATGAAAAAAAATTACATAAGTGAGAATATTTATAATATATATTATAATATAGAGTTTATAAACACATGCATAAAACAGTTTAAATTTCTCTAACAAAAATGAATGCGAAAGTGATAATTTTCCTTATAATATTTTACTACGAATGTGCTATTGGAGAAATAGATCACGGATTTTTACCCAATTGTAAGTACATCCCAACTAACATTATGGTGTTAAGACAGGCGTTATAAGAGCTGTTTAATAGAGGCCCATTCTTGTACAGGTTAAGGTTCTGTAGTGACTTTACAATAGCGTTAGTAAGTGCTATAAGTAGGCTTGCCATACGCCCGGATTTAGTCCGGACTGTCCGGATTTGGCAACCATGTCCGGACTTTTGTCCGGACTCGTAATTACGTCCGGTTTTTTTTATATTCACGCGCAGTCAGACTCACGCACCCGCCCGCCTATGCTCATGAACATAATTAATTGTAATTGTATGTCCTATATTTTAATAAATAGAGAATTGTGTTGATTTTGAGTCTTTAAATTTTTTCATGCACTTAACTTAGACGGGCTACACCACCGACAATAGCGGTGATATCAGTCCAACACACTTTGGTGAACTGGGTGCCATGTCAGTGCTTCCTCCTTTTTGATGGTGCTGAACTGGTAGGAAAACTGAACTATTTTATTTCATAGTTGCTTTGACCAACCTTCATTCAGTGCGGTGGTGGTACCATCCGAAAGGGGGAGGCCCTTGTTTTTGAGGATCAGTGTGGCGTCCGGACTTGAGTCTGGAAAATTATGGCAAGCCTAGCTATAAGGGTGGGACAAGAGCTCTACCACAGAAGATCTAAACAACAAGCCGTTAGCACCAATTTGTTTGTTGTATATACCATCACGCTGTATACGGACATCATGAGTAAGTAGAGTAATCGGTGTTGTGCTGCAATTCAGTCAGTCTGCGTGTAAGTTGCAATGCTGGACATACGCCTCTCCAATTTTCCTCCAGTCCTCCCGGGTTTCAGCGGTACGGAACCCACTACTGCTTTCTCGGACTTTCTTTCACTCTGCTGCGGAACAACTCGATTTGTATGAGAGCCACATCTTAGCGGAACCGGAACTGAATTTCATTTACCCTATCCTGTGTCCCGTATAGTAAAATGCGCTTGCACTAGGTTTAATCGAATTCGGATGATCGGTTTAAGAGTTATGGAGGAATGTAACATACAGAAAACATTTCTGAAAATCGTCAATTTAGTTTTATTATCATACATAGAATCTACAAACGGCAGTATCTCATAAAACAAAGTAACTTACTCCATGACCATCCCTCACAGATTTATTATTAGTAGTATTGATAATGATTTTCAGGTCCCGGCTCCGAAAAACCATTAAGACTCACGGATAGCGTCTTGAACAATAAGATGTTTTTCGTAGTACAAGTACACTACCCGGACTTCACATACAGAAAGCGGTACTACTTCAGAGACGCTATCGAGGGCATGGGTAACGATCCTGACCTGGATTTCAGGGTAAGATTGTTTTTAAATTCTAATATTTTTTTTATTTCAGTGTCCTCAATCTACACTTACCGACACACCTTGGAATACTACTCGTAGATACCATGACCGTTTTATTATACATAATCCGATATGAGTGGCTGAGTCAAAGGGGCCAGAGCGCATCCTTCGAGATGGGCGTGAATGGGCACCTGTCAGGCCGACATGGCATTCGCAACCCCCGCATACCAATGTCCATGGGCATCGTTAGACACCTTATGGGTGGCTGGCGCCAAATATCGCACTGCCAATAAAAAAACTTTTTTTATGTAAACCAGCATGGGTGGCTGTGCCGAGAGACCAATGGTGCAGTCGACATAGCCAAAATCACCTCTCCTCGCGAAACCACGCTCAGTTAGGTGCCATGCCAGCAGATTTGCGGACTGTTGCTAGGCTGTCTAATACGACCCCGTTAATATGACGCTTGAAGATACCCAGGTTAAAGGATTCAGGAAATACCCTCGCCGGAAGACAGTTCCACACTCTAGCGGTGCGACAAAGAAACGATTTAGAGAACCGATGGGTTCTCAAAAGACCAATGTCAACAACAAAAGGGTGCTGAGTCATGCTCCGACCAGCTAATATCACCTCCGAGATGGTAGGTGCCATACCGGTGCCATACCCTTTGGATTGATGGCTATACTGGCCCAGAGGACAACACAGCCGAGGCTGCTATGCCGCCACCATACGTTCAGTACGGTGGTATCAACCCAATCGGCTACAATTTGAGCATACCGCCTAGTAAAGGGGAGCTTCCTACAGTTTTACACCGGTTCCAAACGGTGAAGCAGCGGTTATTTACGTAAATGATTTCTGTCATAAAACACTCATTGGTGCTGCATGTTGATCGGATTCGAACTTCGGACCCTGAGATTAAGTTCAAGTTAAGACCGCTTCGACCTCTCCCTGTGGATGTACATACAAAAGACCGGCCAAGTGCGAGTCGAACTCGCGCACCGAGGGTTCCTTTTCGCCATGCCATGCAAAATCGTCTTTCGGCATAAATTATGTTTTTACTCCCCTAAACGTTATCCGATTTTTACAATTCTTTTTTTGTTGTATTAAGGACAGTCGAGTCTACGTTTCTGTCTTTTTATTTTTTGAATATCTAAAGTGATCACTTAATAAAGCTTAATGAACTTCACATAAAAAAGAAAAAAAAAATTTTTCGGTCGAAATATTTTTTTTTAGCTCCGGTGTTGTAGGTATATTTCATCTAAACAAAAAAATTACAGGAACGTAGTTTTTTTTTTTATCGGATCAGCTTTAGGGGGTTAGAGATTCTCTAGTAGAGAAGATAAAAGTTGATGAAACATAAGTGCCTAGTAACCGAAATCGACGGGTATGTATCGATATATTATGTAGAAGGGGCCGGCATGGCATTCGCAGGACATTCGATCTTATGGTCAACGTTCACCCGGTGTTATGGGCTGACATCACGGGTGTTGTAGGTGATGTAGCTAACTGTGTCAGTTTCCATAAAAAAAAAAAAACGTATACGATCAAATCGGCACGCTTCGGTGGCTTGATTTGAAATAAAAATGGGGCGTTATAGGTGTTTCAGGATCGTGGCACGTGAAAGAAAGAAGAAAGAAAAATGTTGTTTATTGTCATTATAGATCATAACAACAAAAAAATGAAAACATTACAAAAAAACATGAAATTATACAAGCAAAACCTAAATTAACAACACAAGTAATGACAATATGGACCCATCTCAGCATGTGCTATAGGTGCACAAGGCGACCTGTAACGCTGTTTTTCAGATGTTTGTTTTCGCTGATGCTGTTTTCGCTGTCCACGTGGTGGTGGTCCGTTGTTTTTGTCGACACAATTTGGAAACATTGGAATGACGTTTTATTATTTTGTTTCAGAGAAGAAAGACAATGGTGTTCCTAGACGGCTATTTGGACACAACCAATCAGATGCCGTCTAGGTTACTGCAGGGCAGCTATGCCGTTAAAGGTTACAATACAATCGCAATTGATTGTCAGATGCTCAACAGCTTCTTATATCCGATGTAAGTGTACTAATTTTTTCGGCATTTATGTTTTCTAGCCCCTAAACCTTATCGGATTTTTATGTTGTTTTTCTTGTCTTAAGGAAAGTCAATCTACGTTCCTGTACTTTTTTTTGTTTAGATGAAATATACAACACCTAAGCTAAAAATTTGTATTTCGACCGAAAACATTTAATTTTTTTATTGTTTTATGTCATGAAGTTCATTAACCTTTATTGAGTCATCACTTTAAATATTCAAAAAAATTTACGTAGATTCGACTGTCCTTGTTATAACAAAAAAGGTATTGTAAAAATCGGATAAGTTTTATTATTATTATTATTATTTGTTAATGAACTAGCAGCTTAATATGCTGATGGGTTCATGTCTATGATGATCACTGGTGTTGCTAATTGTTATATTTCTTCGCTTTTTAAGTACTTGTCAAGCCTATTTTTGAATGTGTTTATTGAGGGTGCTTCAATAACTTCCTCGGGCAGTTTATTCCAGCTGTTTACGATTCTGTTAGTCAGGAAGTGTTTTCTTGCTTCGGTTGAGAAGTTTGTTACATTGAGTTTCAAGCTGTGACCTCTTAGGTGAGTGCTTGAGTTTAACACAAACATGCTTTCTAGCTCTGGGCAGTCATAGTGCCGCTTCAGTATTTTGTATGTCTCTATGAGATCTCCTCTATGTCTTCGTTGTTCCAGCGTTGTTAGTTTGAGGATTTTTAATCTTTGTTCATATGGTTTTTTTCTTAGAGTTTTTGGCAATTTTGTCGCTCTGCGCTGTACACTTTCAAGTAAATTTATGTCTTTGGTAAAATAAGGGTTCCAGATTTGAAAAAAAAAAAAATTGGTTTAGGGGGGTAAAAAACATAAACCAGGGAAGACGATTTTGTATGGAGAAAGTTAACTTCCGTCTCGTCTTAAACGATTCGAGAAACACCCTCGCCAGAAGATAATTCCACAACCTAGCGATTCCACTAAGAAACGACTGAATGAAACGTCGGTGTTCCTGCACGGCTATTTGGATACAACCAATCAGATGCCGCCGTCTGGGTTACTGCAGGGCAGCTATGCCGTTAAAGGTTACAATACAATCGCAATTGATTGTCAGATGCTCAACCGCTTCTTATATCCGATGTGGGTAAAAAACATAAACCCCGAAAGACGATTTTGTATGGAGAAAGTTAACTCACACAAGAATGTCCGGTGGCCGACTGCAAAAATTCAACCTGATAAAAAAATAGAAAATACCTACTCTGTAGGGGTAGCTGACTTTTAGTAGCTTCAACTGCTCTTGGTCGGCCGCGGCTTAACTTGGCAAATTTTGCGGAAATGGCAAAAAAGTGGTGCAAAAATTCATCAAAAAAAACCTCATCGAAAAATAGAATGAAACTTGTATGATAGGATAGCTGCCGCTTGAGGACAGTAATAAAAAGTGGTCGGCCAAATCCTGTGTTGGCAGGTTCTTGTGTCCGACCGAATTTGTGGTACCACGTGACAGCTACATTTTACCTCATCGAAAAATGGAATGAAAAAAAAACGGATTATAATAGCTAAATTAAACCTGTTGACGTATGTCTTGGTCGTCCTCACCTTAGCCTGGCAGTCCGACCACATTTATAAAAAAATATTTTTTTATTTCAATATTTAAAATCGGGTTTCTTCATTGCTTAAATTGAACTAATAAATATATATAATAATGTTTCATAAAAAAACACACCTCCTCCCTTCCCCTCACCCCTCCGGACACAGAGACACAGCCAAACTTCCACACCTTGGTTACGGAGCGCATAGATGACCTGAAGCAGCGAATTAGCGCGTTGGCCCAACGTATCCGTCGCTATAGGAAGCGTGTCGACCGTCATCACCAGAATCGTCAATTCCAGAGTGACCAAAGGTCACCCGAACCAACGACTGACAGACACGGTCCGACCGACTAACCAAGAAAATGCATTATTTTGGCAAAACATCTGGTCGGATCCTGTCTGCCACGTGGAGGGTGATGGATAAGAGCTGTCGAGCGGGCGTGTCAGTCGATGGAACCGATGTCGCCAATAAACATCGGCGAAGATGACGTAGGTTCTGCTATCCGTCAGGCACTGAACTGGAAACCACCAGGGCCAGACGGATAGCAGAACTTCTGGCTGAAATGGTTCCGAAGCTACGGTACGGCATACGGACATGAAACAATCAGTTAAGGAAAAAAAATTCTGCCGTCTTACAAAAATGCTAAATAGCCTTTTGTCAGGTGGCAATAAAATTCGTGCCTATAATGGTTGGGTCATGCCTGTGCTCGTTTATACCTTCGGTATTCTCAGGTGGACTCAGACCGAATTAGACTCACTGGACAGAAAGGTCAGGACGCTGATGACGACGTCCCGGATGCATTATCCACGATCATCGATCATGAGGTTGTATATCCCGCGGAAGTGTGGGGGTTAAGGTATGTTAAATGTCAAGAACCTGCACAACCGCGAGGTATGCAATCTCCGTCAGTACTTTTTGGAAAAGACTGATGTTTGTGAGATGCACCGCGATGTCGTCATCAGCGATAAAGGTGTCCACCAAATTCCGTTGTTCCATATATGCGCCAAGGAACAGATGTTAGTGTCAGTTTTACATAATTCCAGTATCCTTAGCAACCGTGTATGGGGCACGGAGTCAAAAGCCTTCCGATAGTCTATCCAGGCAGCAGACAAGTTCTTTCGATTGCGTCGGACCTGCTAACAAACGGTCATGTCTATGAGGAGTAGCTCCTTAGTACCGCGGGACCCAGCCCGACATCCATTCTGAGCAACGGACAAGATGTTATTGTCCTTAATGTGAGTTGATATTTTGTTTGTCAGAATGCATGTCAGGAGCTTGTAGATGGTAGGCAAGCTAGTGATAGGTCTGTAATTTTTGGGTTCCGCAGTGCTACCAGATGTATGGAGCAGTTGGGTGACACCAGTGGTCATGAATTCCGGGAGAACCCGACGTTCGAGGGCATCCTGGAATGGAACTGCCAAGCGGGAGTGGCAGCTTCGGAACCATTTCAGCCAGAAGTTCTGCTATCCGTCTGGCCCTGGTGATTTCCAGTTCAGTGCCTGACGGATCGCAGAACCTACGTCATCTTCGCCGATGTTTATTGGCGACATCGGTTCCATCGACTGACACGCCCGCTCGACACCTCTTATCCATTCACCCTCCACGTGGCAGACCGGATCCGACCAGATGTTTTGCCAAAATGATGCATTTTCTTGGTTAGTCGGTCGGACCGTGTCTGTCGGCCGTTGGTTCGGCTGACCTTTGGTCACTCTGGAATTGACGATTCTGGTGATAACGGTCGACACGCTTCCTATAGCGACGGATGCGTTGGGCCCACGCGCTAATTCGCTGCTTCAGGTCATCTATGCGCTCCGTGACCAAGGCGTGGAAGTTTGGCTGTGTCTCTGTGTCCGGAGGGGTGTGGGGAAGGGAGGAGGTGTTTTTTTTATGAAAAATTATTATATATATTTATTAGTTCAATTTAAGCAATGAAGAAACCCGATTTTAAATATTGAAAAAAAATTTTTTTTTTTTAAATGTGGTCGGACTGCAAAAACCGCCAGACTAAGGTGAGGCCGACCAAGACATACGTCAACAGGTTTAATTTAGCTATTATAATCCATTTTTTTTTTCATTCCATTTTTCGATGAGGTAAAAATTTTACCTCATCGAAAAATGGAATGAAAAAACATTTAATGTAGCTGTCACGTGGTACCACAAATTCGGTCGGACACAAGAACCTGCCAACACAGGATTTGGCCGACCACTTTTTATTACTGTCCTCAAACGGCAGCTATCCTATCATACAAGTTTCATTCTATTTTTCGATCAGGTTTTTTTTGATGAATTTTTGCACCACTTTTTTGCCATTTGCGCAAAATTTCCCAGGTTAAACCGCGGCCGACCAAGAGCAGTTGAAGCTACTAAAAGTCAGCTACCCCTACAGAGTAGGTATTTTCTATTTTTTTATCAGGTTGAATTTTGCAGTCGGCCACCGGACGGGCTGAGCAGTATCAAAGAAATTATAGTATGGGCGGGAGGAGAGAGAGAGAGAGAGAGAGAGAGAGAGAGAGAGAGAGAGAGAGAGAGAGAGAGAGAGAGAGAGAGAGAGAGAGAGAGAGAGAGAGAGAGAGAATATAAGAGAAGTGATAGTTTATTTAGATAGACTTACCTGACTGCATAATTAGTTAACTCTTGACTAGGTACGATTAGTACCTCAATTTTATTAACCCATTGACAACTTGATAGTTCAAGTATCTTAATATTCATATAGGTATTTGAATTTTTGATAATTTGATAATTATATGTACTACATTGTAGTAGTATGTTTAATATTATGTTGATACAAATTACGTATCAAAGTTTGACAAAGGCTCTTTACACATGATTCACTTAATTAATAAGTCTTTGTAGTCAGAACTCTCAGCAAAATTGCTAATCTTGCTCTCAAGCTGTGCTTTCGATAGACTGTAGGCGGTGTTATTATGTGGCTAGTCACTAAATACTTGTGAAAATATGTATAAAAAAGTTTCTTGTTTGTTCTTCTTCGCGGGTGTAATCGAACCGGATAGAACAAATTGTGACAAGTTCGAGAGCGGTCTAACTGCCATATGGGTGATCAATAAACAATACAATACAAATTATCATACATACATACATACATACATATCACGCACGCTGAATCCCGACAATCGGGGTAAGCAGAGTAATCGGTGTTGTGCTGCAAGAACTCTGGTAAATTACAGCACAACACTGACCACCACGTTTCGCAAATTATTCGAACAAGATTCAATCGATCAAGCAGCAAGTAAGGCACGAAGACCCACCTGCTGCATTACTCGGTGGAAGTACCATGCCAAGGTGAGAGGTGGCGAGCCTGTCGCCCTTTAGCACGGCATCTTGTCCTTATCCCTTAGTCGCCTTTTACGACATGCACGGGGAGAGATGCAGTGAGGCTATTCTTTTTAAGTACCGGCCCCACACATATTTGCGTTTAAATCGGATCTACCGCGAGCGAAGCCGCGGGCAAAATCTAAGTTTATGTATAAATATTGTTCTTCACAAACATTTCAGAGCAGCAAGAGCGAACCGGCAGCTAGGCAACGTGACGGCCACATTGTTGCAAGGCCTCATGCGGTACGGCCTGAAGGCGAAAGACATCGAACTCCTCGGCATCAGCATGGGAGGGCAGACTGTCTCGTTCGTGGCGAAGCATTTCATCAGGCTAACTGGCCAGAAGGTCGGCAGGATCACGGGTCTGGATCCTTCAGGACCCTGCTATAGGTAAGAGTATGGTCTGTTTTTCGGCCGGTACTTAAACAGAATTTACCCCACTGCATCTCTCCCCGTGCATGTCGTAAAAGGCGACTAAGGGATAAGGGCAAGATTCCCTGCTAAAGGGCGACAGGCTAGCCACCTCTCACCTTGACGCGGTCCTTTCGCCGAGTCATGCAGCAAGTGGGTCTTCGCACCTTACTTGCTGCTTGATAGTTATCTTGTCCTATTACTTTGGTAAACGTGGTGGTCGGTGTTGTGCTGTAATTTACCACAGTACTTCCAGCACAACACTGATTACTCTGTTTACCCTGATTGTCGGGATACAGCGTGGATACCGAAACTTACAGATGGTCTGGAGTCCCTGAGTCACAGACGATTTGTGGGTTCGCTTAGTCTGTTTTACAGATACTATCACGGACGCTGCTCTGCGGAACTAGCATCCCTTATTGTCCCTGCCACCCGTCCTATCTCCGCATGACTCGTCGCAGAGAGACTCAGCACCCTTTCGTTGTTGACATTGGGCTTTTGAGAACCCATCGGTTCTCTAAATCGTTTCTTTGTCGCACCGCTAGAGTGTGGAACCGTCTTCCGGCGAGTGTATTTCCTGAATCCTATAACCTGGGTGTCTTCAAGCGTCGTATTAACGGGCTAGACAGCCTAGCAACAGTCCGCAAATCTGCTGGCATGGCACCTAACTGAGCGTGGCTTTGCGAGGAGAGGTGATTTTGGCTCTGTCGACTGCACCATTGGTCCCTCGGCACAGCCACCCATGCTGGTTTACATAAAAAAAAATCGAGTGGTATGTATGTATTTGGTCTTTTCTGATACCATCGATCATTTGAGAGATTGATCTTTTTAGGATCCCGTCGCAAAATTGCAAACATAAAAATTGGTTGTCTGTAAAGGCGGTTTACGGACGATAGTTTTACGTGATAACGTCATACAACCCTTGTTTCATGAATATTCTAAATTGATACTCCTGGCGCCATCTTAGGACTTAAATGAAGACTAATTTCATGTTACCTTTAAAACGTCACTCCCCCTATAAAATCAATGCCTCTCTATAACCTGGTTATTTTAATCTCTTTGATTTAAGTACATGACTGAAGTGCTAGATGTCGCTCCATGTTCGCTGTTCGCGTCGCTCACAACAACACTGCCGCTTGGGCCGAGGACGTTTCCATGGTAACTCAACGTGACTATCAACGTGACGTGATATTCGTGCGTGCAGCAGGTGTTCATCAATTTATAAGACGTTATCACGTCAAAAAAACCTTATTGGATCCCTCTGGTGTAATATGTCTCTCTGTATGTCGGTCTGTCGGTCACACGCGGATCTACCGAACCAAATTTTAATGAAACTGCAGCTAAAATATGCAGAATTTTTGCCGGCAGAAAAAATATAGATAAAAATAGGCTCTATAGATAAAGTTAGTTTACGGAACCCACCGATTAGCCATATCACCTACTACTCCCGTGATGTCAGCCCAAATACCTTGGTGAACTAGGTGCCATGTCAGTGATTCCCTTTTGTTCGTACCTGCTAGAATGAACTGGACGAAAAACACGAAAACAACTATTTACGTAGCCACTTCGACCGACCTTTCATACCACCTAGAGGTGAGAATATAACGAACGGCGGTCGATCAAATCTTTGTTCTAATCTTCATTCAAGGAATCCTTCAAGGATATCTTGACTCTATTTTTCAATCATTATCAATCATACCAAATTCTCACATTATTATCCTTAACTTGCAATGTAAGGGCACCTGTAAACCTAAAGCAATACAATATTTCGATCTATCCAACGAGGTTTGTTAAAGAACCAAAATTACTCTCTACATTATCTGCTTCATCGTAATGTTACCCAGTTACATACATCTAATTCCAGGTGTCATGTCATTGTTTTCATTTGGTTATGCCAGCCAGATGAAGGAAAACATGGTCTGCTTTCCATAGGCTTCATTTAGTGCTGCGATACCAATACAAATGAATTTAAGGATACATACCCCTAGCAAAGTAAGCAGGGATCTACAGTTTTGTGAATGGATGAGAACCATGAAGCGACTTGTATCCCTTTCTCCCGACAATGGAACGTTTGATGTTGATGTTTAAGTGTTATCCGTTCAGTTCAATGTAGCCACGACGGCCAAAGGGAATAAATCACTCTCAGCCGCTGCTCTAAAGAACTTGCTTCTCTCATCCCTCCACCACCTATTCGACTTCGTCAAACCCGCCATACTCTCGTCATACCAAAATTGTCTAAATAGTTCTTGTCTGGCACTGCAAAGGTCTGGAACGGGCTTCCGGGGAATGTCTTTCCCTACTCCTATAATTAGGGATTTTCAAATCTCCCGTTTATAGCCTTTCCCAGCGACATTAGTCCGCTTCCAAGCCGGACTGGCACCTCCTCGGGGGTGAAATTGGCTGCGCCTGAATCTTCGACCCCGGGTACGGCCACCTAGTTCGGGAGTAATAAAAAAACCTCACATGCCACCTAAGGAGGTCAATACACCAAGGTGTAAAGGCTGACATCACGGGTGTGGTAGGTAATGTAGCTAGTCATGTCAGATTCCATAAAGAAAGGAACCTTGATGGGTTGAAATCTCTAAAGACCACGACAATGAAAGAGATTCGAAGAGAGCTATCTCCAGCAGTTACGGAATTGATAGGTAGAAAATGAGGACGAAGATCACACTGAACCTACAAGTTCAGTGTGTTCTTCTTGTTCCATAATGTATGCAGGATGGTGATTTTACAAAACCACCATCCTGCATACATTATGGAAATTTGTTTTAACTAGTTTCAGCTGCGTCATTGATGGTCCGGTTTAACCTCTCAGTCACCCTTGAAACGGCACATGAGTTAAGTGCAAAATATGGAAAAAAATAACTGTATGGTAATCGGTTGGCTACATCACCTACATCTCCACACCCGTGATGTCAGTCTATAACACCTTGGTGAACTAGGTGTTATGTCAGTGCCTTTGGTCGTGCTGGCTACCCTAAACTGGACGGAAAGCACGAAACTTCTACATACCCGTTAGGAGCTAACTGGATCTATGGCATGCACTTACTTACTTTCTTTTCGAGTCTTTGGGGATTGATACTCGTATAATATTTGAGGAGTGTCTGTTCAAAAGAAACTGTTTCCGTTTCGACGAGTTGCGCGTTTTTTGACGTATTCTCAGTCTTTGTATTCAAATACATCTCCCTGTAAAATTTGAATAGTCAAAACGAACTATTTCCTATAGAAAATTACGAAAAATTAAATATAGAAAATTAAGAAAATTATTTTGTCTAGGGAAAAGGGCCTATTTCCAAATTTAGAACGTCTGGAACATCTATATATAGAATCATTAAATTATGCACAATCATCATCATCATCATCAGCCTGTATCGACTGCTAGACATAGGACTCTCCCAAGGCACGCCACCACACGCGGTCTTCCGCTCTTCTCATCCATCCACTCCCGGCTTCCTTTTTTAGGTCATCTGTCCACCTAGTCGAGGGGCGTCCCACGCTACGTTCGCTTGTACGTGGCCTCCATTCGAGTACCCGTCTACCCCATCGGTTGTCGGGTCTACGACAGATGCAAAATATTCTGTTTATAATGTATTTTCCTTATCAATATCTCTGTATAAATAAATCTACTAGATATCCTAAGTTTAATTATCTACCAGTTTTTTGGCTCTACTGAAAATTCTGTTACAACGGAAATAGTTCCTTTTAAACAGAATCTCCTAATTTATGTTTCTTATGGAACCGACATACATACATGGTATGTTACATGACCTACAGTACATTATAGTTTAATTACGGAAAGCCGATTTCCACCTAACCTTGATTCTGAAGTAGGTGCCATTTGAGTGCTTCTTTCAAATTCAAATTTGAATTTTGTCGTGTGTTTAATGATGACATGAAATCTTTCACCAGGAACTTGCCTGTACACGAGAGGCTCAACCCGAACGACGCAGATTTCGTTCAAGCTCTTCACACAGCCAGCGAGGGCTACGGCTTCGGGGCAGCTCAGGGCCACGTGGATTTCTACATAAACGGAGCAGAATTTCAACACGTCCAGTGGCCGGACCAGCCCTGGTGCGAAGATCTCCTCAGTCACGTCAGCGTGTTCATGTACTATATAACAGCCTTCCATAGTTTTCCGGACAAATTTATCGGTGTGAAGTGCAAAAACGCCCGACAGGCGAGGGAACACAAGTGCTACGACAACCTGCCCCACGAGACCAACGTGATGGGTCCCAAGGCCGACCCGAGCAAGCCGGGCATCTACTACGTACCCGTCAGAGCAGAGGCTCCGTTCTTCGCGCCGAAGGACTTTCTGGAGACGAGGCCGAACTATCCGTTGATGTACAACGACGCGCTTAGTGATGTGGAGCATTTTGTGTTGTCTTATTGCTTCTACTGTAATCATCAAAGTCCAATTTAAATAAACTCATTTTGACGGTTTCGTATCCGGTACGGGACCCTATTACTAAGCCTACGCCGCCGTCTGTCTGTTTGTCCGTCCGTCCTTCTGTCTGTCCGAGGGCTGTATCTCTTGAACCGTAATAGGTAGACCGTTGAAATTTTCACAGAATATGTGTTATTATGGCGGATATAATAACAAATAAGAAAAGTAAAAAATTCACGGGGGTTTCTATAGAAGAAACTAAAAAGCGTATGCGCTCGCGCCATCTACCGAAAAGAGTATGAAGCATTTTAACTAATCATGAAATGTAACTAATATTAAGCATTTCATAATTACGCCATTAGATGGCGTGACTGGCGCTGACCATGACATGGCTATACGGAACCCTCGGTGCGCGAGTTCGACTCGCACTCGCAGATCAAGTGGGATGAAATTAAAAATAGTAAACCACGTCCCCATCATGGCTGCCAAACTGGTGGCAATATCTGAGACGCTCTCGTACAGTTTTACAAGACGTGTTGATTCGGAATCAAAAAGTGCACCAAAAACTCCTCGCGGGCTGTACGTCTCGCGACAGACTTGTAGGATGAGAAATATTAAGACTGTTTCCTCGCTTGTAAGTTCTGGGCAAGGATGAGACGTTTCTGTAGATTCCATCACACACGGGCATTGAGGGCAATGAACATGTTGAAAAAACGAGACACGCTGTCGGATGTGATAATCTTCTTCTTCTTTTTAATTTTTGCAATTGGCCTAATCACTTTAAGGTTATTAGAACAAAGCAGGGGATGTCTACATGTGTAAGCCATTCTTTAATATCTTACTGTTAGATGTTAAGACGATAACCATAGCTGGCTGCTTGGCAGATGAAAAAAAATTTAATTTAGATTTTTTTTATCTGACGCAAAAGTGAATGAGTAAAACGAAATTTTTATTGCACTGATAAATAACTAAACCACAAGCACAGAACTCTATTGTTGTAGATTTTTACATTTTATTACCATTAATTTTTAAAAATTAAAAAACAACACCGACTTAAGACCTTTTTCTATGCAAAGCAGCCAGCTATGGGTATACTCTTATGAAGACTTGTACTCTCAATGGAAAGATCACTATGACAGGAGGTCGCTAGAGAAAGGACAAGGATAGGAAGGATACATGATACACAACTATTCAAACGAATTAGAATAGTATTCAAATCAGTTTGAATAATTTTGTATTGACACGGAATTGAAGCTGTTTCATTGATATACAGGGTGTTGTAAGGGCCAGTACATTAATTTAGCCAGCGCAATCCTCATGTTTTTCTGAGACAAAAAAGTAATAAAAGTTTCTCTTTAAAGTGTCTAAGTTTTGGAGATATAAATTTTTGAAATTTATTTTTTCGTCAAGTATAATTTGACACGCGCGGGGATAGGGTGCTGGCACAGAATAGAAAAGAGTACTCCGTACATAAGCTGCTCTGTACAAACACTCACAAAGAAATAGCTACTCTGCGACGACGCGATAAAGTACAAATTGACTCGCACAGAGCTGCATGCCTAAACACGATAACTGCCTACATTTCGCTTCTCTTTCTGTCGTGTAACTCTATCTCGAAAGCGCGTCGTTCAGCGCGTCTAAGGGCTATGTCTTTGTGCTGTCTTATTGTGAGGAATAAAATGAAGATGATACCTACCAACTTTTATCGTTCTAGCTACCAACGATACGATATTTAGGTACGGCAAATTCATGCGATCTAACTAATGTTATTGGCAATATAATATTATTTTTAAATCTATGACCTCCTACTAATATGAATAAATAAATTACTAGAAATAAATCAAAATGCTACTAAACAAAACACTTACCTTTCTTCGTCTCTCGGCAATGAAAAAAAAGACAAGTTTTCATTTGTATTTTGACTTTTGCACCCGTCCACTGCACAATAATAACGTGATTTCGACATTTTCTAAATTCGAAAGCGCCACGCGCCGGTCTGGCTGGATAGCGGCAGCCCACTGTTAATTGTAGATTAGTCGGTACGCCAAGCGGTAGGCATTTAACTCGCGACCTTGAGCGAGTGACGAAGGCCTGGTGCTGGCGCGGGAACGGTTGGGTTGGGACATAGCCGACTATCATTGTCTCCCTCTACGGAGTCAAGCCATGCTGCATCGTCATAGCCCCACTGCGACGTTGCTATCGCTTACTCGCTCTCGCTTGCCTACCGATGACAGGAGTGAGAGAGAAAACGAAGATTTCGTCGGTCGCCCGATGAAGGGTGAGCGATTTCATGTTTCTCTCTCGCTCCTGTCATCGGTAGGCAAGCGAGAGCGAGTAAGCGATAGCAACGTCGCAGTGGGGCTATGACGATGCAGCATGGCTTGGTCTCCGTAGAGGGAGACCAATGATAGTCGGCTATGGTTGGGATCGAAAAACTCACGCCGCGCCCCCGCCTCCGCTCCGCGCATCTCCTCACTCCGCGCACTCGTCCTTGCTCGCTCACTCATCTCGCGCCTTTCATTCCCACGTTCGTGCGGAACATTAGATTCTTTTTACACTAAATTAATCAATTACCTAGTTTGTATGAAAACTGTAACTTTTTATTAAAAGGGAATTCAGAAAAAAGTTATTTGACTTTTTTGTTACTATTGACCCCAATAATCATTTCCTAAATTTAAAGTAGTGGCCGTTACAACACTGTATATGAACTGAAATTTGTTCGTATGCATCGAGGGGAGTGCCAAGTGTTTCAAAATAATTTTCTTTATTCAAAACAAGTTTGTTTCCTCTTTGTTAAGTTTATTATTTATTTTCTTTCTTGTTCATACATTTTATTTTAGTGCTTCTACCTTTAATGTTCTTTTCAATTATTCATTTATTTATTTGTTCAATTATGTTTTGAATTTAATTACGTAGGTAGGTAGGTAGGTACGTAATTGTATTATCTTCCCAAATGTTTAAATGTTAGTTTTACATGTAAGTTATCCTGAATAAAATATATTAAATTGAAAGCTGATGTATTCGATTCCTACATCATTATCCCGGTTGCATATATCCAAAGTCTAGTATGCAAGTTTATTCGTTTGGTCGCATATGTACTTTGGTGGCTCAGTGGTAGAGTGTAGGGTTTTTATTTTTTCGATCTCAGGCATGGGTTTGTGTTCCTTTTGCCAAAATTTGTTTTGTTTTACTTTTTTTTAAGCAATGTCAGGGTGTTAAAATTAGGCTATGGTTATTTTTTTATAACCACCTAAGAAAACTTTATTTTCGGAAATACTTCCGAAATTTATATTTCCCGCCAAAGTTGAGAACGACCAATCAGAGCAACTCGCATACTAGACTTTGGAAATATGCCTCCCGGTTGTCGACATTGCTGACACTAACTTTTGCCCGCGGCTTCACTCGCGGTAGACACGGCTTAATAGCAAATCTGTTTAAAACGCAAATATCCCTCCCTCCCTCTATCCCCCTCTCTCCCTCCCTCCCCCTACCTACCTTCCCCTCCTCTCCCTCTCCGTCTCTTCATCCGGCATTACCATTCCACATTAAATTCCAATTCGCACCGCTAGAGTGTGGAACTGTCTTCCGGCGAGTGTATTTCCTGAATCCTTTAACCTGGTTTTTTTTTATGTAATCCGGTATGGGTGGCTGAGTCAGAGGGGCCAAAGCACATGCACTGATTAGCCAATATCACCTCCGAGAAGGTAGGTGCCATACCGGAGACTTCCCTGGATTGCTGGCTATACTGGACTAGAGGAGAAGGACTAGGTGTCTTCAAGCGTCGTATTAACGGGCTAGACAGCCTAGCAACAGTCCGCAAATCTGCTGGCATGGCACCTAACTGAGCGTAGTTTCGCGAGGAGAGGTGATTTTGGCTCTGTCGACTGCACCATTGGTCTCTCGTTACTGACTCGTGCTCGGCACAGTCACCAATGCTGGTTTACATAAAAAAAAATATTTATACAATACTTTCTTTGATATTGCTCAGCCCTATTGTTATTTACCGTGATGGTATATACTCTTTAAATTGGTGCAAATCGCATCAAATACTGTTTCTTTTTTTTTTATTGCTTTCGGACTGGGTGGCTCTGCCCGAGGTCGAAGCCTCAGGCGCAGCCAAATTCACCGCCGAGGAGGTGCCAGTCCGGCATGGAGGCGGACTAATGTCGCTGGGGAAAGGCTATTAACCCGCAATTTGAAGTTCCGTGGATTGTAGGAGTGGGGAAAGATATTCCCCGGGAGCCCGTTCCACACCTTTGCAGTGCGGCGCAAGAACGATTTATAGAATCGTGCAGTTCGAAGAACTCTTCTGTCGACTACAAAGAGGGTGTTCCGCGAGAGTATGGCGGGTTTGGCGAAGGCGAACAGGAGGAGGAGGGATAAGGGAAGCAAGTTCGTCAGAGTAGCGGCCATAGTAGTACTGATAAAACAGGCTCAATGGTTGTTGAGTAGTTCCGGAGTTTACCTCAATCGAAGTAGAGATAGAGATTAATACCGACCTGTGGGCGATACCCCACAAGTCCGGATAATGTGGGGCCGGTACTTAAAAAGAATAGCCCTACTGCATCTCTCCCCGTGCATGTCGTAAAAGGTGAGGGATAAGAACATGGTGCCGTGTTGAAAAGCGAAAGGATAGCCACCTCTCACCTTGGCGCGGTCCCTGAACCTAGTCATGCAGCACGTGGGTCTTCATGCCTTACTTGCTGCTTGATAATTGTCTTGTCATAATACATAGGTCAACGTGGTGGTCGGTGTTGTGCTGTAATTTACAAGAGTACTTGCAGCACAACACCGATTATTCTGCTTACCCCAACTGTCTGGATTCAGCGTGTGGTGGTATGTATACCGACTTTAAACTTTTTGTTTTATTGAAAGCGCATCGTGTGGCACCCATAAGGTGTTTAACGACGTACATTCGGACGTATGCGAATATAATAACTTCTTATAAGTATAAAAAAAAATTTTACTTACATATTTCCTCGGTTTTCTTTTTTTGATGAGCAAAGGAGGATGGGCAAAAATTTATGGGAGTTGGTCTACCCCTCCTCTAACAATGAATGATATATCAATAGAAAGGTGCTTCCAAGAAAACAATTTTGTCCAAACATACCTAACATCTATTGTAAGTGCTTTAGGAGTTATAACACTTTAATTTGTATAAACATAGAACCTTATCATAGTAATATGCTTACCTCTCTGTACGATGATCATCGTTCTAGGAAGGGTAAGTACTTAGAGCGAAACAGTACCAAAATGACCGAGAGGTATTGAAACCAAAAAAAAATTATTTTAATCATTAATCAAAATGACCGCTCGGTCATTTTGGTACTGTTCGCTCTAAGTTCTTCCTACAATGATCATCGTACAGAGGTAAGCATATTACCTAGATATTACTATGATAAGGTACTATGATTATAGAACTTAAAAGTGATATAACTCCTATAAAGTACGACGTTCGCTGCCATACTAAAAAATTATCTATATAAATCAACCTTTCCATTGATATAATACTCACAGCTAGAGGAGGGGTATACCAAAACGCTCATTCTCCTTTCTTTATTTATCATTCGTATATAAGGTATTTCGTTAGCAGGTAATAGTACGCTAAGGGGAGTATGTGTATCAGATACTGATCACGTTCCCCATACCTATTTTTTTTTCGATATCAAATACCTACCCATGCTATGAAATAATTGTTCAATAAACTACGAGTATTATTTTAGTAGCATGGGTAGGTATTTGATATCTGAAAAAATAATAAGTATGGGGAACGTGATCAGTATCTGATACACATACTCCATAGACGCAAAAATTACTTTAAAGCTGATTTCAACGCAATTAATACTGACCCAGCCATACAAAATCTCAGCAAAATAATTGATGAAATACCTGATACAGCTGACAAATGGGAAAACTTGAAATCTACCGTGCTTAATGTAGCCTCAAAAAATAGTCCTATTTATAGTAAAAATAGAAAGCCTACAAATAAACCTTGGATTACCAATGATATTATTAAAGTAATACGACTAAAAAAATCGAAATGGGACAAATACAGAGTGACTGGGCATCCAACTGACTATCGTGAGTACAGAAATGTAAATAATAAACTTTTATTATTGACTCGCTCATCTAGACTCGACTTTGAGAAAGGAATCCTGGAATGCGGTAGCAAAGCCTTCTACGGTCACATAAGAAAACAACTATCATCCAAAACGTCCGCACCCCATACACTATCAGATGGCAAAGGAGGATTTATGACAAATGAAATTGACATAGCCAATACCCTGGCCAGGCAATTCGAATTAAATTATGTTAAAGAGCCACTTCCAGACACTGTTCCATGTATCCACTCCACACTCGACCACACCACTTCGCAGATGACTCCAAGTATTTCGACAACCCACTCATTAACCACGATAAACTACAAGAAGATCTAAATAGTATTCACCATTGGTCCTCGGAATGGCTCATAAAGCTTAATGCACAAAAATGCACAGTTCTACATTTGGGCAAGAAAAACCCGAAACTTCCCTACTGCCTGGACAAGACACAACTGACACCAGTTAATTTACAAAAGGACCTTGGTATCACAATCTCCTCCGATCTCAAATGGGAACCCCACATCACAGATATAGTGAAAAGAGCCAACTCCTTGACATATCTCATAAAAAAGAGCTTCCTCGTGTTGTCGCCACTTATAATGCTTATAATTTACAAGACTTACGTTCGACCGCTTTTGGAATACGGATTCCAGATATGGCAACCATACTTTGTTAAAGACATCCACCAATTGGAACAAGTTCAAAGAAGATTCACCAAAATTCCCTACGAGCTAAAAAGCTTGAGCTACGAAGAAAGATTAAAACTACTTGAACTGACCACATTAGAAGAACGCCGCGACAGAGGAGACCTCATTGAAGTCTACAAAATACTCACCTCAAAGTATGATTGCCCAGACTTAATTGAAATGTTTGACCTGAACCAGAACTATCACCTTCGTGGTCACAGCAAAAAACTTAACCAGACAGCTTCTAACACAAACATCCGAAAGCACTTCATAACAAATCGAGTGGTGAACGCCTGGAATAAACTCCCACAGGATGTGATTGACTCCCCAAACACAAACACCTTCAAAAACCGATTAGATAAATACATAAAAAGTACATCAACTAACAAATAGCAACAGTGCCCAAGTACGAAAACTAAAAAAAAAAAAAAAATTAAACAATCATTCATTATAAAAAAAAAAGACTGTTATGAACACATCAGCTAGAGCTGCTTGTTCATTAAAAAATAAATAAATAAATAAAGTCGGTATACAACCAGACGCTGAATCCAGACAGTTGGGGTAAGCAGAATAATCGGTGTTGTGCTGCAAGTACTCTTGTAAATTATTGCACAACACCGACCACCACGTTGACCAATGTATTATGACAAGACAATTATCAAGCAGCAAGTAAGGCATGAAGACTCACGTGCTGCATGACTCGGTGGAAGGGCCGTGCCAAGGTGATACGTGGCTAGCCTTTCGCTTTTCAACACGGCACCATGTCCTTATCCCTTAGTCACCTTTTACGACATGCACGGGGTGAGATGCAGTAGGGCTATTATTTTTAAGTACCGGCCCCACATTATACCGACCTGTGGGGTATCGCCCACAGGTCGGTATAATCTCTATCTCTACTTCTTATAAAAGAGAACGTCTGCCTGTACATTATATAGATAGTTTAAACTCCGGAACCACTCAATAGATTTTGATGCGGTTTGCACCAATTTAAAGAGTGTATACTGCACCGCTAGTCGGTGTTCTTGGGGTTCTTGATGTAAAGAAAACACAGTATCGACGATGCGAAGCTATGAAGATGTATTCAATATTCAACAAATTGTATTTTTAACCGACTTCCAAAAAAGGAGGAGGTTCTCAATTCGTCTGTATGTTTTTTTTTTTTTATTTATTTTTTTTTTTTTATTTTTTTTTTTTTTTTTTTTTGTATGTTTGTAACACGATTTCTCCGTCAATTGAGGGCCGATTTAGAAAATTCTTTTTTTGTTAGTTAGGTCATACTTCCGAGGTGGTCCCATTTCAATTTTATCGAAATTGGTTCAGTGGTTTTCGAAAAATCAGCATAATACTATGGTGTGTGGTTACCTTCAGCAAAACTTGTGATGTGGTCGTTTTCGGCAATTTTCAGTTTGATAAATTAGTATGGTGTGTGGTTACCTTCAGCAAAACATTTGTGATGTGGACTTATTCAGCAATTTGCAGTCTGACACATATGGCGAATAATTCTGTACCACTTCAATCGATTTCGATTATTCGATTTCGATTATTCTTTTTTATGTAATATTACTAAAAAGAATGAAATAAAAACTGTTTTAAATAATTTTAAACCGATTTCCAAAAAACAAAAAAAAAAAAACTAAAAAGTATTAAATACCTAATATTTTGAAATTTTCTCTGTCCTGTTGAAATACATGAATCGATATACTAGTGATACATATTCGGACCCTTGTTTCATGAATATTCTAAATTTGAAATTTTTTATCTTTTCCGACCGGCGCTTAATTTATTATGGTACCTGGCCAGTACCTACTGTACCGAGTACCATCGAGCTGGTTTGATGATGGAGACAGAAGGTGGCCATAGGAACTCCTAAACTACACATGATAAACCCATCGTGTTTGGGCTCGTTGCATTTGTCTTCACGAGAAATTTACTTTAGACCTAAAAGATTCTCAATTCGACGGTATGTTTTCTTTTTTTGGATGTTTGTTACGCGATTACTCCGTCAATTGTGGGCCGATTTTGAAAATTCTTTTTTTTTTTTATTTGAAAGGGGATAACCCTGAGGTTTTTGAAGTGAAAACTTCTTTAGCGGCTCTTGGCACTTTTTTAGGTGGGTAAAAATGTATAACTCGCGACATCGCGTCAGCGTCATTTTTAAAATGAAACCTTAAGTCATTGCGTTAAGGGTTAAGTTAGAGTGGCACGGGATCTGCCGGCACTCCCGGAGTGCAACTGTTAAGTAGGGTTCCGTAACACGTTTATGTCTGTCCATTCTACTAAGTTCTGCAAAATGAATGTAGGGTTCCGTAACATATGCATGTCTATCCGTTCTACTAAATTTTACAATTTTCAACCAAGGTCCTCCGACGGTTATTTTATAATAAAAGTAGGCTTCCGTAACACGTTTATGTCTGTCCATTCTACCACAGCATATATATGGCTAAAGCAGTATGGAAACTAAGCCTATTTCTTAAAATAAGTACCTACGCTCCATTGGAGCGTTAGGGATGTCAATCAAATTTTTTTGTAAAATTGTAAAATTATTATTTATTAAAACATTTATTTAGGTTCTGTAATGTAATGATCAAATAATCAATATAATCAATCATCAATAATAAGTTCAAAACGTGGTTGCTATAAATATGAATTGATATAACTTTTCTCGACTTTTGTCAACTTTTATTAACTTTTGTAAATTGTTTACAACTGTTGTCAGCTCTTGTCAACCATTGTAAATGTTTGTCAACTTTTCTCATGTTTTGCCAATTTCAGTCATCTTTTGTCAACTTTTATCGACTGTTGTCAAGTCTTGTCAATGTTTGTCAACCTTGGTAAACTTTTGTCAGCTTTCGTCAACATTTGTCAACTTTTGTCATCTTTTGTCAACTTTCATCGACTGTTGTTAACTCTTGTAAATTTTTGTCAACCTTCGTCAACTTTTGTCAACTTTCGTCAATATTTGTCATCTTTTGTCATCTTTTGTCAGCTTTTATCGACTGTTGTCAACTCTTGTCAATCTTTGTCAACCTTGGTCAACTTTTGTTAACTTTCGTCAACATTTGTCGACTTTTGTCATCTTTTGTCAACGTTTGTCAACTTTTGTCTATTTTTCTCGATTTTTGTGAAATTATAGCCACTTTCGTCATCTTTTATCAACTTTTCTCATCTTTTGCCTACTTCTGTCACCTTTTGTCAACTTTTATCGACTGTTGTCAACTCTTGTCAAGTTTTGTAAACTTTTGAGAACTTTTATCAACTCTCGGTAACTTATGTCAACTCTTGTCAACTTTTGTCAACATTTGTAAACTTTTGTCAACTTTCGTCAACTTTTGTGAACTTTTGTCAACTTTCGTTAACCTTTGTCTACTTTTATGGCTTTTGTCGACTTTTGTTAACTTATAGCCACTTTCGTCATCTTTTGTCAATTTTTGCCAACTTCTATCAGCTTTTGTAAAATTTTAACGACTGTTTTCAACTTTCGGAAATTTTTGTCAACTTTTGCCAACTTCTGTCACTTTTATGAACTTAGGCCAGCTTCCGTCAACTTTTGTCAACTTTCGTCATCTTTTGTCAACTTTTACTAACTTCTGTCAACTTTTAACCACTATTGTCAACTTTTGCCAAGTTCTGTCACTTTTATGAACTTTTGTCAACTTTCGTCAACTATTGTTAATTAATGTCAACTAATTATCGTCAACTTTTTTCATATTTTGTCAACGTTTGTCAACTTATGTCAGCTGTTTGTCAACTTTCGTCAACTTTTCCCATCTTTTGTCCAGTTTGTCAACTTTCGTTAACTCTTGTCAACTTTAGTCAACTTATGTAAACTCTTGTCAACTTTTGTCAACTCCTTGTTAACGAAAGCTGACAAAAGTTCATAAAAGTGACAAAAGTTGACAATAGTGGTTAAAATATGATAAAAGCTGACAAAAGCTGAGAGAAGTTGGCAAAAGTTGACAAAAGATGACGAAAGTGGCTATAAGTTCACAAAAGTCGAGAAAAGTATACAAAAGTTGACAAATGTTGACAAAAGATGACAAAATGTTGACGAAAGTTGACTAAGGTTGACAAACAACCACAAGAGTTGACAACAGTCGATAAAAGTTGACAAAGATGACAAATGTTGACGAAAGTTGACAAAAGTTGACCAAGGTTAGGTTGACATTGACACGAGTTGACAACAGTCGATAAAAGTTGACACAGGTCGATAAAAGTTGACACAGGTCGATAAAAGTTGATAAAAGATGACAAAAGTAGACAAAAGCCGACAAAGGTTAACAAACATTGACAAGAGTTGACAACAGTCGATAAAAGTTGATAAAAGATGACAAAAGTTGACAAATGTTCACGAAAGTTGACAAAAGTTAACCAAGGTTGACAAACATTGATAAGAGTTGACAACAGTCGATAAAAGTTGACAAAAGATGACAAAAGTTGACAAATATTGACGAAAGTTGACAAAAGTTTACAAAGGTTGACAAACATTGACAAGAGTTGACAACAGTCGATAAAAGTTGACAAAAGGTGACAGAAGTGGGCAAAGATAAGAAAAGTTGACAAAAGTTGACAAGAGTTGACATAAGTTACCGAGAGTGGGCAAAAGTTCTCAAAAGTTTACAAAACTTGACAACAGTCGATAAAAGTTGACAAAAGGTGACAGAATTTGGCAAAAGATGAGAAAAGTTGACAAGAGTTGACATAAGTTACCGACAGTTGACAAAAGTTCTCAAAAGTTTACAAACTTGACAAGAGTTGACAACAGTCGATAAAAGTTGACAAAAGGTGACAGAAGTTGGCAAAAGATAAGAAAACTTGACAAAAGTTGACAAGAGTTGACATAAGTTACCGAGAGTTGACAAAAGTTCTCAAAAGTTTACAAAACTTGACAAGAGTTGACAACAGTCGATAAAAGTTTACAAAAGGTGACAGAAGTTGGCAAAAGATGAGAAAAGTTGACAAAACTTGACAAGAGTTGACAACAGTCGATAAAAGTTGACAAAAGGTGACAGAAGTTGGCAAAAGATAAGAAACGTTGGCAAGAGTTGACAACAGTCGATAAAAGTTGACAAAATGTGACAGAAGTTGGCAAAAGATGAGAAAAGTTGACAAAAGTTGTCAACATTTGTCAAAAGTTAATATAAAGTGACAGCCGTCGAAAAACGTTTGTAAAATTTTTTTTGCATTCTAAAAGATCGTGGACTGTCCGTGGCGCATGCAACAAAAACAAACACGACCACTCGGACGCGGCACCCGCGACTGATTGTTTGCGACATTCGCTTCGGGGCCTTGTTGAGGTGTGCGTGTGTGTGAGTGCGTCGTTTCGATCGTTTTGTACGTAGTTTCCATACTGCTTTAGCCATATATATGCTGTGATTCTACTAAGTTCTGCAACATCACCTACAACGTCCGTGATGTCAGCCCATAACACCAGTGCCATGTCAGTGCTTCCCCCTTTGATCGTGCTGACTACACTGAACTGGTCGGAAAACACAAACTATTTACATAGCCGTTTCGACCGACGTTTAATTCAGTGCGGTGGTACCAACCCGGGAAGGTTAAACCCTACCACCAAGTAAGATTACGAGGGAAGGGACTTACAGTTTTACGAGGAATCCGAACCTTGGTCAGCCTCCAACGGTCAGCGGTCACCCATCTAAGTACTGACCGCACCCAGCGTTGCTTAAAATTCAATAGCGACAGTTGACTGTCTGCACCACTGAGCTATCGAAGCTGACGTGGTCCTATTTTAATTGGGTCAAGATCGGATTGGAAAGCGAGGCGGAATCGCGAGGCCGAAGGCCGAGCGATTCCGCCGAGTACATTAATAGCAAAAAATTACTAAAAAAAACTGTGAAATAAAAAAAAAGTTTTAAAAAACATAAAACCGACTTCCTAAAAAAAGTAAAACTAAAAAACTATTTAAAATAAAAATATAAAAACCGCCTTCAAAAATATGTGAAATAAAAACCTAAAAAAAAAACTAACCCTAGAGTTGAAGGCGGTGCTAAAGCAAGCAAAAATGATGCATGAAAGAAAACATGAGCGGATGATAATATCCTTTGTGATTTGTGTAGCCTTTTTAGCACCGCCTTCAACTCTAGGGTTCGTTTTTTTTTTAGGTTTTTATTTCACATATTTTTGAAGGCGGTTTTTATATTTTTATTTTAAATAGTTTTTTTAGTTTTACTTTTTTTAGGAAGTCGGTTTTATGTTTTTTAAAACTTTTTTACATGTTATAATTTGACGGTCATGCTTGCCCTTCAAGTGCCAGACGCCTAGACGAGGTGCTTGCATTTGAAGGGTTAGACAGCTGTGCTTGTGTTGATTTTTCGAAGCGTGATTTCGAGTTGGTGAATTGTGGTGATTACAAGTGTCATTGATTTGTATTAGTGTTGTAATGGAAGAACTCACGGAAATTCACGATTAAAAGAAGAGTTTGTGTGTTCTGAATATTTTGGCATGCCTAAATGTTTTTGCCCGTAAGCTCGCTCTAGAGTTGTACAACATAGAATTGGTTGATATTTTTAATTTATAGCTAGCACCAAATATGAGCCTAAAGTACCTACCTAGTCACAGAATACACAAATTAACCTAACTAATTAAACAGTAGTGCTGTCTTCTATGTAACACATGTCAGATATGAGATAGCACGATACGAGCGCAAACTGTCAGTATGAACAAACCCCATTTTGTGCCGTAGACAATGGTTATTTTATGCTGTGTTGCCACACGAAAGCTAAATTCGAGTTTTAGTTTAGTTCGCGATTGAAGTGGCACTCTGAATAGGCAAGAGTTTAATCTTCGTTTTAAATCAAATACAAGTGTTAAGTTAAACCGATCTAGTCCTGGTTTAACCATGTGACTCTGAAGAAGGCAGTTAGTGTTTACAGGAAAATGGTGTAATGATCTGATTTTTTTTTTTATGGAAACTGACACGGTTGGCTACATGACCTGCAACATCCGTGATAGCCCATAACACCGGGTGAACTTGGTGCTACGTCAGTGCTTCCCTTCGGTCGTGCCGGCTATATTGAACTGGACGGAAAACACAAACTATTTACATAGCCGTTTCGACCGAACTTTCATTCAGTGCAGTGGTATCAATCCGGGCTGGTTAAACCCTACCACCTAGTAATAATATAAGAAGGGAGTCATATCCCTTAGTCGCCTTTTACGACATACACGGGGAGACATGCAGTGGGGCTATTCTTTTAAAGTACCGGCCCCACACGGTACAATATCGCGGCAGTCAGGCAGGCCAACCATGTTAGGTTACATACTTACATAAAAAAACTTGACCAATCAACATTTTAGCCATCCTTTCAACATTACGCAACTCCATCGGCCCGTGAATGAGGTAGGTAGTTTAGTAAACAAGATTGTTTATTGTTTCTTTCAAGGTAAATGTGCGTTTGAGTCGAAAAACGAAGCTAGTATAACCATTCGATCGTCAGTAAAGGTTGTCCTTTATATCGTGTGCGTCATTTTTTGGATTTACTATTGCAACAAACATATTTAAAATAAAAGTTTAGTTTAACAATTCGACTGTCCGTGTGGGCTGTTGCCAGTTGTTGCAAAATACAAATTATATTATTGTTTAATACAATTTTCACTATTTTCAAAGTGTGGGAGTCAAAGGGTTAAGGTGATGTGAGACTGCGTCTGACTCGAATTTCAAGAAGTGTACCGCTAATATTATAGATAGATAGATAGAAATACTTTATTGCTCCAAAAAACATTTAACATAAACAAACAATAAGAAATTTACATGAGGGGCAAAGGCGGACTTATCCCTTACAGGGATTTCTCCCAGTCAACCTTTGGATGTTTGAGAGTCGTATGTTGCGAGATATAAGTAGGTAGTAGCAAAAGACTTGAGTGTGGGAATGTAAAATATAATATAAGGAAAATAACTATAATATACTATAATATACACTACATATAAGTACATACTAGTTAATTAAACGTATAAATTACTATTCACAGATTAAATTAAATACATATGAATTACAATTTATATAATACATAATACCTAAATATATACATACATACTTGTCCATTCAGAATTAAAGGATTTTTTAGCTTTTGACTTCACATTGACGGAGAGAGTACAACTTTAAGTGTTTTTTGAATAACGGAAGCGACTTGCAGTGCCGTATACAGATTTCCTTATTACTTACCTGACAGATTCAGTTTTAATATAATTGCAAAACTTCATCTATCAGAGCAGATCGATAGCTTTTTGAAAACACGATTTGATAGTACCTTTTTACTTGTTTGTTTCGATCCGTAGTTTTGGAGTAAAAAAAACCTTATTTTCGCTTGCGCTAAAATTGATTGATTTAGTCGCATCCTACTCCAACCAGCGAAAACGGCGCCTTGAAAGAGGAGTACGGGTGAATAGGGTCGACAGGGTCTTAAGGTTTTACCGTGGCCCTCAGCACTAGATCCAACCACCAGAACCAGCCTTTCAGGAGTAGGTACATAAAATGAAATTAAATGAAAATAAACTTTATTGCGCAAAAGTGACATAAAGCGGACTTAAAGCCTAGAGACATTCTCTACCAGTCATGCCTGAGATTGTGAGTAAGGTAGATGGGTAGTACAAACAATTATTAAGAAGAGTTAAAACATGAAAAACAATTATATAATTATTAATTTGATTAATAATATACTACACATTTAACAAACTATAATTTAATACATTCGTTACATAATAGGTCTAGTGCTTCGAACTAAATGTGGGGTCTTCAAAAGGCGTGACAATAAATTTAACTTTCCGTCCGTCCATAGTCCATGAATGGAATTTTCTTCATAACGTTTAATACATAAACATTATATGTTTAATACATAAACATTATAGATTTTGTGCCGTAAATTCCTTATTTATTACACATTGACTTCATATAATATGCGCATTAAAGTATTTACATAATGTAGTATTCCTTATTTATTACACATTGACTTCATATAATATGCGCATTAAAGTATTTACATAATGTAGTATTCCTTATTTATTACACATTGACTTCATATAATATGCGCATTAAAGTATTTACATAATGTAGTATTCCTTATTTATTACACATTGAATTCATATAATATGCGCATTAAAGTATTTACATAATGTAGTATTCCTTATTTATTACACATTGACTTCATATAATATGCGCATTAAAGTATTTACATAATGTAGTATTCCTTATTTATTACACATTGACTTCATATAATATGCGCATTAAAGCATTTACATAATGCAGTATTCCTTATTTATTACACATTGACTTCATATAATATGCGCATTAAAGTATTTACATAATGCAGTATTCGTTTGTTGTCTATAATCTTGCTTTAATGCTTAATACATTGCCACAAACTATTCTTTTTCGCCTGCATATACTTCTCCTACATCCCAAAGGTTAGTTAGAATAGAATGCCTCACGGCATTAAGCTCGCCTATTGTACCTAATTTGTATAAATTGGTGTTCAATAAAGAATATGTACCTACATACATACCTACATTGAATATTTTATTAATATTTTTTTTTTACAATTATTGAGTTTTATGTTCCGAAGTGATCACCTTTGATAGCGCGTGTGAGAGACCTGACCGATTTTTGATAAGGGTTCCTGCTAGCGGTACTGGCTGCGAAACCCTAAAAAGGACTTATTATGCGTGGATTACATCTTCAGTGGACTTACATTATTTCTTTATTTCTTTCAAATTCGTCGGTAACACTATTTCTAGAATCTACACAAATGACACGCATACAACATAATACAATTATTTTGATTAAATATTTAATAAATTTTTATCTTATTTAATAAAACAATGAAATTAATGAATATAAGCAAAAATTACACTGAACATTTTGATTAATATAAATAAAATGTCAAAATTTAAAAATTATAAATGGAACAACCATCTTCGCACCACGCGCACTGGGCAGGGATTGCATCCCTACACGCGGATGCGTACCAATCACAGGTACCAATCGATTCTGCAGATCTTTCCTCTACAGAAACGGTAAACTCTGGAACGCTCTCCCTGCCCATATATTTCCCCCCAAGTACAGTCTCGGGTCCTTCAAGAGGGGCGTGAATGGGCACCTGTCAGGCCGGCATGGCATTCGCAACCCCCGTATACGACCGAATGTCCATGGGCGTCGTTAGACACCTTATGGGTGGATCGGCGTAATATGTCGCGCTGTCAATAAAAAAAAACCACAAATAAAACATATATTTTTTGTACAAAGACTCTAAATACTTAACAACTTATTTTTTAAAGGTAAATTAATTATGATAGTAAGAGTTATAATATTGTCGTTCATGTGGAGTTACTACTGTGTGCTGGGTGAAGCGGACCATGGATACTATCCCTTTTGTAAGTGCAATCAACAGCTTATCTTTCTTGTCTGTCAGTCAGTGTTTATGATTTCTGGACATACTACCTCTCCAATTTATCTCCAGTTCTTCCCGCCTTCAGCGGTACGGAAACCACTGCTTTCCGCCGACGTACTTGATGCCGTCCCACACTGGCGGACGGTTTTCTCACCCTCCGCTATCCTGTCCACTATGTGTGTATGTACAACAATTTCATCTCAAAACAGCCTTAGCGCCAATTTAGATTCAGATTCAGATATTATTTTTAAACAAAACAGCTTTACTCACGGTTCTTCACGAGCTATGTGGCTCGACGTTTCGGGCCAAGCGTATGGCCCATCATCAAGAGCACTCTGCCTGGTGCGACGGTTGGCAGAGAACTGTCAGATCTCAGTCCGTCGTTGACGAAGATTGTATAGCTGTGGCCAGTGCGGGTAGTTTCCCTAGACGAGGGTTCAGGTGCGTTCCGGATCTCGGCGGAGAGACAGAAGGCGCTGACGGTGTCCACTTCCGGCTCGTCGTGTCCGTCGTGTCTTCTTCTCTTGAGCGGCGCTTCAAGTTGTCGCCGATGTGGAACCCAGTCATAGCGCTTATTATTTATATTTCTATAAATTATTTATCCCCTATTTAATTGCAGCCGTATTGGTGATTTTAATAAAAGGTTCCTGCAAAAATTCTAATGATTTTTTTCGAAAAAAATCTAACCCGAAAATCTAATTGGTGAAGAATGTCCACCTTATTTGGGCCATCTGGCCACCCTGGTACAGTGTATGGGTACATTTTTACCTTTATTATGTACCCATAATAAAGGTTTATTTTTACGTACAAATCACCCGTAATGTCTATGTGCCTGATTAATAAACACTTTTTGATTAATTTTATTTATTTTATGGAAACTGACACGGTTGCCTACATCGTCTACAATATCCGTGATATCAGCCGATAACACCGGTTGAACTAGGTGTCATGTCAGTGATTTTCATTCTCTTCATTTGATGTCGGCTACACTGAACTGGACCTAAAACACGAACTAGAACATAACCGGTTCGACTGACGTTTCATTCATTGCGGTGGTATCAACCCGGGCGGGATAAACCCTACCCTAGTATGGTAAGAAGGGAAGGTAATTACAGTTTTACTTAGAATCCGAACCACGGTCAGCCTCCAACGGACGAGCGGTCACCCATCCAAGTACAGACCGCGCCCAGGTGCGCTTTCGATCATGAACAACATTCGATCGACCACACCACTGTGCTACCGAGGCTAACTTTTGACTTATTTGAATTGAACTCGTATATTTACAGGTCCCGGATCAGATGGACCTTCTCTGCTCACTGACAACTTCTTAAAGAAGAATGTATTCTTCGTAGTGCAAGTGCACTATCCGCACTATACGTTCAGGAAGAGGTACTACTTCGGAAACGCCATTGACGGTATCGGCAATGCCTTGGATTTCAAGGCAAGCACACCATAATATTAATAACTAGTTTTGCCCGCGGCTTTGCTCGCCTGAAATTCGTATTTAAAAAGAAGTAAGTAAGAAAGAAGCCCAAGCTGCGTTCAGGTAAATGATAAACCTCCATCATCAAAGGGATATGACTCCCTTCTTATATTACTAGGTGGTAACGCCGGTGTACCACAAGGATCTGTGTTGTCCCCCACGCTGTTTCTTCTGCATATCAATGATATGCTGTCTCTGGGCAACATACATTGTTATGCAGATGACAGTACGGCACACGGATCCTACACCAGTCACCCTGAAGGGTGACTGGTGTAGGATCCGTCAGTCGGGATGTTGTGGATGAGAAGAGGCGAAACCGACACCGACATGGCACCTAGTTCACCCGGTGTTATGGGCTGACATCGCGGATGTTGTAGGTGATGTCGCCAACCGTGTCAGTTTCCATAAAAAAAAATCTTGTGCGAGGCCTACCCCGTTCTGGACACAGCGTGTTCTATGAATGCATGGATACACTGACATATGCATCCTGTTACAGACAAGGAAGACCATGGTGTTTATGGATGGGTACATGGATTCGACCAACGCACCTCCGCCGCGCATCGCTCAGGGCAACTACGCAGTCAAGGGCTACAACACTATCGCTATCGATTGTCAGATGATGAACAGTTTCGTATTCCCAATGTAAGCACATTTTTGTTTAGGCAGTGGGCTGGTCGCGTTAACCGGCGGTATGGAGTACACAGTTGTACCGTGTGGGGCCGGTACTATAAAATAATAGCCCCACTGCATCTCTCCCCGTGTATGTCGTAAAAGGCGACTAAAGGATATGACTCCCTTCATATATTACTAGGTGGTAGGGTTTAACCCGCCCGGGATGGTACCGCCGCACTGAATGAAAGGTTGGTCGAAACGGCTATGTCAATAGTTTGTGTTTTCCGTCCAGTTCAGTGTAGCCGGCACGACCGAAGGGAAGCACTGACGTGGCACCAAGTTCACCCGGTGTTATGGGCTGACATCACGGATGTTGTAGGTGATGTAGCCAATTGTGTCAGTTTCCATAAAAAAAAAAAAACCGAGTATGAGAAGACCACACACCAGATGGGACGGCAACATGTTTTTATAGGGTTCCGTATCCATACAGGCCAAGCTGGCTTCAAAAAAACATTGGTTGTCTGTAAAGGCGGTTTACGGACGATAGTTTTACGTGATAACGTCATACAACCCTTGTTTCATGAATATTCTAAATTTGAAATCTTTTCCGACCGGCCAGATAGTTTTAATTTCTGCGGCCCTGGTACTTTTACAAGCCGACGCACTGCCGCTTGGGCCGAGGACGTTTCCATGGTAACTCAACGTGACTATCAACGTAACGTGACTATCAACGTGACGTGATATTCGTGCGTGCTGCCCGTGTTCATCAATTTATAAGACGTTATCACGTCAAAAGCTGGGCGTACTCAATAAGGTGCGACGGTACTTCACGCCGGACCAAAAGCTGCTTCTGTATAAATCGCAGATCAGGTCCTGCTTGGAGTACTGCTCGCACCTGTGGGATGGCTCTGCCAAATACCAGCTTGCGCCTCTGGACTGGATCCAGCGTCGAGCCGTGCGACTAGTGGGTGACCGCGAAGTGTCCTGCGATCTAGAACCACTGCAACACCGTAGGGATGTCGGCTCCCTAAGTGTGTTCTATCGCTCATTCCATGGGGAGTGCTCGGAGGAGCTGTTTAATGCGATCCCGGCGTCCCCTTTCCACCTCACCTTCGCACCACGCGAACTGGGCAGGGATTGCATCCCTACACGCTGGACTTACCGCGGATGCGTACCAATCGATTCTGCAGATCTTTCCTCTACAGAACCGGTAAACTCTGGAACGCTCTCCCTGCCCATATATTTCCCCCCAAGTACAGTCTCGGGTCCTTCAAGAGGGGCGTGAATGGGCACCTGTCAGGCCGGCATGGCATTCGCAACCCCCGCATACGACTAAATGTCCATGGGCGTCGTTGGACACCTTATGGGTGGCTCGCCGCCATATGTCGCGCTGTCTATAAAAAAAAATACAATGCAAAAATGCAAACTCCTCTAAGTTGATCCTAAGTTGATTCCTCTAAGTTGATTCCTCTAAGTTGATTCCTCTAAGTTGATTCCTCTAAGTTGATTCCTCTAAGTTGATTCCTCTAAGTTGATTCCTCTAAGTTGATCCTAAGTTGATTCCTCTAAGTTGATTCCTCTAAGTTGATTCCTCTAAGTTGATTCCTCTAAGTTGATTCCTCTAAGTTGATTCCTCTAAGTTGATTGAAGTTGATCCTCATCGTAGCGCCGCGCCGCCGGTCCTTTCCCAGTGTATTCATCTTGGTCCTGCATACACGGTGCACTGGTTTCTGCCACCCCACGTTGAGCACATAGTGGGTCGTCACTAAAGCCCATTATTATTTTTTTTTTTTATTGAAAGCGCGACATTTGGCGCCGTGCCACCCATAAGGTGTCTAACGACACCCATGGACATTCAGTCGTACGCGGGGGTTGCGAATGCCATGCCGGCCTGACAGGTGCCTATTCACGCCTCTCTTGAAGGAGCCGAGACTATACTTAATGGGAAATATGTGGAGATGTCTTTTTAGACAGTTGCCATATTGCGTAAATCTTGTTCTTGTTTACTCTATAAATACCGGTTGGGGGGGGGGGAGGAATCCCCCCCCCCCCCCACATTTTAGAAAATTGAAAAAAAAAATATTTATGATCGAAGGAAAGAGGCACGTGCATATAATAACGAAAAGAACGAATTTGTTTCTAGAGCGGCCAGACTAAACCGGCAGATAGGCAACGTGACAGCCGTTGTACTACAAGGTCTGACGAAGTACGGATTGCGGCCTAAGGACATCGAGCTGGTCGGCATCAGTATGGGCGGACAAACCGTATCGTTTGTGGCGAAAAACCTCAACAGACTCACAGGGCAGAAAGTCGGCAGAATCACAGCTCTTGAACCAACTGGGGCATGCTTCAGGTAACTTTCTGTATTTGCTTTTATTGGTGGATGAATTAGCTGGGTCAGAGCACATCAGATACAGATTCAGTTTCTTTATTTCATCATTGGGCACATATTGGCCGCTCAGACATGTCAATACATTTCAAAGTAACATATTATGTACAAATATCATAATTAGTACCGTGTGGGGTCGGTACTTAAAAAGAATAGTCCCACTGCATCTCTCCCCATGCATGTCGTAAAAGGCGACTAAGGGATAAGGACAAGATGCCGCGCTAAAGGGCGACGGGCTCGCCACCTCTCACCTTGGCACGGTACTTCCACCGAGTCATGCAGCAGGTGGGTCTTCGTGCCTTACTTGCTGCTTGATCGATTGTTCGAATATTTTGCGAAACGTGGTGGTCGGTGTTGTGATGTAATTTGCCAGAGTTCTTGCAGCACAACACCGATTGCTCTGCTTACCCCGATTGTCGGGATTCAGCGTGTGTGATATGTATATGTATGTATCATAATTAAAATTAAAAACAACCAGCACAAAAAATAAAACCAAAATCTAATTATTAAAACAGGCTAATTCATGAATCACATTGTTTTCATAATCAACTACTTGTTAGAGATATGTACTCTTCTATTGAATAGTGCGGCTTCTTTACTAACATGCTCTTAAGTTTATTCTTAAAATATTTATCCTCGCATATTTTAAGTTCGGGCGGTAGTTTATTGTAAAACTTCACACTTTGACACATAAAACTCTTGTACACTCTGGCTAGTCGCGCCGTCACCGGCCTGAGAAGGTTAGGTTTCATTCTTAAATTTTCTCCAAATTCAAAACTACCGACATCTGGCAAATCTCAGACCAATCGGCTACAGTTTGAGCTTACCACTTAAGCAAGGGAAATTGATTTGTATATTAGTTTTTCTTATGGAACTTGCTACACCACCGATGTCTATTACGCCTTCTTCCTGTTGAATCTAAGTGCCATGGAAGTACTTTGACCGTGCCACATGCAGTGAAGTGGGCTGAAAATGAAAACAATTTTTCTTAACTTCGACAGCCCCACGAAAATGGTTCATGTTTTCCGTTCAGTTCAATATTATGATGTCATTATGGTGTATTAGTGATGTCAGCACCTAGTTCACGAAGCTGCTATGGGCTGACATCACTGGTGTATTGTTTTGTATTGTTGTATTGATCATTAATATGGCAGTTAGAATACACTCCAACTTGTCACGATTTGTTCTATCCGGTTCGATTACACCCACGAAGGAGAACCGACAAGAAACTTCGCAGGGTATTTTTTAAGACATATTATTACAAGTATTTTAGTGACTAGTTACATAATAACATCAGTTTATCGAAAACACAGCCTGAGAGCAAGACTAACAATTTTACTGAGAGTTCTGACTACAAAGACTTATTAATTATGTGCCCGCGGCTCCGCCCGCTCTCATATTTCACTTCACTGCTAACCTCATAAGCCATTTACCGTGATAGTAAGTAGCCTATAGTTGATGGGAAGAATCAAGCTATCCGTAGATTTTTTTTTATTAAAATCGGTTCAGTGGTTCTCGAGTTATAAGCGGACAGACAGACATACACTCAGACACTCAGACAGAAAGCAGACGTTGGATTTTATTATAGGTAAGGAAGAAAAGTGTTCCGGATCGACGCTCGGGAAGCGGTGGACTGTATTTTCTTGTTCTGGATCGGCAAGACGCCCGGCCACTCGGTCGACGACACGCGGTACGGGAAACAACGAAACGGGCACGAAATAATACGCCGGTGCTCGGTACGGAAACAGGGCGGCCTGTTACCGGAGCAACCACGGACGTAAACGGCGGGCTTGCGGTTGTGCGGGGCGACGCAAGCGTGAGACGCGCAGCGGAGAGAGAGGGACGGCGATAGAGCACTGGCAAGCTCGACGTTGGTACGACGATTCAACCGCTTCGGCGGGAATGTAGGCTTGCTGGCTCTTGAAGTTTTCTTGCTGTCTTCCAGTCGCTCTTCCTAGTGGTCCTCTCTCCCCGGTTGCTTGCTGCGGTCTGCCGAGCCGGCGCAATGGCACCTATATTTATATGACTCCCCGCCCGCTCGGCCCAGCGTGCTCACGCCGCTCGATAATGCGCGGGCGGGGGTAATAGGCGCCCGGCTCGGCTATGAGTCCCGTTACGCGACTCTAACGCCCCCTACCTTGCCTCACTCGTCTCGTCCGTGTGTACTCCAGTAAAAGGCCGACCAGATATATTTCTTTATTCAATAAAACTTATATCTAACCTAGTTAATATGTTATAACAGCTAATTAAACCTAACGGGCTAGATCTTACAGGCTAACTTATTCTACGACTTATAAATGTATATTTCTTAATAACTAACTTATGTCTAACTTATATGCTATCTTAATTACACCTAGCCCGCGCCTATGCTATTCTATGCTAACTTATGAAACCTATTCTATAACTACGCCGGCCGCTGCCTTACTACTCTATTTCCTATACTAATTTCCCTAAGCTAATGACGCGCTGGCTGCGGAGCTCTCGTCGTCCGCCACAAAAAGTGTAAAGAGCATTTTATTTTTGACGAACAACCTTTAGGACGATATGCTAACGAAGAACTTCCTTTATGACGATATGCCTCACCTTCCTGTAACTCTTATAGTTTTCGAGATCTAAGTCGCCCAAAAGTAGGTAATTACATAATTTTTGTCACGCACCTACATACATACATACATAACACACGCTGTATCCCGACAATCAGGGTAAGCAGAGTAATCGGTGTTGTGCTACAAGGACTCTGGTAAATTACAGCACAACACCGACCACCACGTTTAGCACAGTATACGGACAAGACAACTATCAAGCAGCAAGTAAGGCACGAAGAACCCACCTGCTGCATGACTCGGTGGAAGGACTGCGCCAAGGTGAGAAGTGGCTAGCCTGTCGCCCTTTAGCGCAGTATCTTGTCCTTATCCCTTAGTCGCCTCTTACGACATGCACGGGGAGAGATGCAGTGGGGCTATTCTTTTTAAGTACCGGCCCCACACGGTACGGTTGTCACGCACCTTTTTGCAATAAGCCTCCGGCAGTAGGATAAAGACGTTTCATCAAAATATTCACGTCATAATAAATCGTTTAGTACCTACGTGATGCAACCGAACAGGCTCTATAAGAAAATGTGTTTGTACTGCCTTTGGATGACTAGGCTGTCCTTACCTAACCTAATCAAAACAACACCACACAATTAAATTTGTTTGTTGATAAATATTTTTAAAATCTCAAAACTCTAGGTCCCTTCCCTCCTCGCCCCTTACTAGGTGGTAGGCACAAATTGTAGCCGACTGGGTTGATACCACTGTACTGGATGTAAGATGACCGCACAGCGGCTTCGACTGTGTTCTTCTATAGTCCAGTATAGCCAGCAATTCAAAGGGAAGCCTCCAGTATGGCACCTACCTTTTCGGAGGTGATATTAGCTGGTCGGAGCATGTGTTCTGGCCCCTCCGTCTCAGCCACCCATACCGGATTTTAAAAAAAATCTTGATTTTTCAAACTGGTTCGATTTTCGTCATTGCTTCCATAATATTTTGATGAACCAGGCAAAATGAATGGTTTGTCGTCAAATCTTTGACATTGGTGTTGTGAGTTTGTTGACCTCGTGCATAACACTTCGTGCCATGCTTCGTACGAATCTTTTGTGCTTGTATTTTTTCTTTACTATTTATCATTGATAAATTAAAAATCAGAAAATCAGCCTAGCATTACAGAGAGGGAATGCGGCTTCCATCATGGGGACTTTTCCTGCAGTCCCCCATTTTGGAAGAATATTTCATTTTATACATACATATCTGTATCCCGACAATCAGGGTAAGCAGAGTAATCGGTGTTGTGCTGCAAGAAATCAGGAAAATTGCAACACAACATCGACGGGTGCGGTCAGTACTTGGATGGGTGACCGCTGACCGTTGGAGGCTGACCGAGGTTCGGATTCCTCGTAAAACTGTAGGTCCCTTCCCTCCTAATCTTACTTGGTGGTAGGGTTTAACCCGCCCGGGTTGGTACCACCGCACTGAATGAAACGTTGGTCTAAACGGCTATGTAAATAGTTTGTGTTTTCCGACCAGTTCAGTGTAGCCGGCACGATCAAAGAGGGAAGCACTGACATGGCACCTAGTTCACCCGGTGTTATGGGCTGACATCACGGACGTTGTAGGTGATGTAGCCAACCGTGTCAGTTTCCATAAAAAAAAAAAAATCGACCACCACGTTTAGCAAAGTATTCGGACAAGATAACTATCAAGCAGCAAAGTAAGGCACAAAGACCCACCTGCTACATGACTCGGTGGAAGGACCGTGCCAAGGTGAGAGGTGGCTAGCCTGTCGCTCTTTAGCACGTCATCTCGTCCTTATCCCTTAGTCGCCTTTTACGACATGCACGGGGAGAGATGCAGTGGGGCTATTCTTTTTAAGTACCGGCCTCACACAGCTTTGAGTGGCGGGTGGCCGCGTGGTTTGGGCATCGGCTTCTCATGCGGGAGGTCCGAGGTTCGAATCCGGTCGGCGTGTACCAATGAGTTTTTTCTGACGAAAAAATTTACGTGCAACCCTACACCTGCTGCTTCACCGTTCGGAACCGGTGTAAAACTGTAGGTCCCTTCCCTTGCCCCTTACTAGGTGGTAGGCTCAAATTGTAGCCGACTGGGTTGGTACCACCGTACTGGATGTAAGATGGCCGCAAGCAGCCTCGGTTGTGTTCTCCTCTAGTCCAGTATAGCCAGCAATCCAGGGAAGTCTCCGGTATGGCACCTACCTTCTCGGAGGTGATATTGGCTGGTCTGAGCATGTGCTTTGGCCCCTCCGACTCAGCCACCCATACCGGATAACATAAAAAAATATATAACTGTATATGTTTCTAACGTGAAATTGTGTCCTCCAGGAATTTACCACCAAGCATGCGTCTCAACCCGAGCGACGCCGACTTTGTCCAAGTAATCCACACAGCAAGCGAAGGATTCGGCTTCGGAGCGGCAATGGGTCACGTAGATTTCTACATGAACGGCGGCGAATATCAGTATTTTCAAATAACAACCCAGCCCTGGGTCGAGGACATCTTGAGTCACCTGACTGCGTTTATGTATTACGCGACTGCTCACCAAAGATATCCTTACGATTTCGTCGGTGTGAAGTGTAAGAACGCCCGACAGGCGAGGGAACACAAGTGCTACGACAACCTGCCCCACGAGACCAACGTGATGGGACCCAAGGCCGACCCGAGCAAACCGGGCATCTACTACGTACCCGTCAGAGCAGAGGCTCCGTTCTTCACACCGAAGGATTTTTTGAAGACCAAACCTGTTTACTCGTCAATCTACAATGATGCATTCAGTGATATAGAACGTATTGTGTTATCTACTGTTTAAATTTTAGGATTATCGTAGTTCAATTTATGGAAATACATTTTGTGTAAGTAGTTACGAGGAGTTGACTACTACTACTGCTATTACTACCACAGATTTTGTTTTATGGAAACTGACACGATTGGCTACACCACCTACTACATCCGTGATGTCAGCCCATAACACCGGGTGAACTAGGCGCCATGTCAGTGCTTCCCTTCATTTCATGCCGGCTACACTGAACTGGACGGAAAACACGAACTATTTACATAGCCGTTTCGACCGATGTTTCATTCAGATTACTTAATAATTTTACTACTAGATACCACTGCTGTATCCCGACAATCGGGGTACGCAGAGTAGTCGGTGTTGTGATGCAAGTACTCTTGTAAATTACGGCATAACACCGACCACCACATTTAGCAAAATTTTCGAAGAAGATAACTATCAAGCATCAAGTAAGGCACGAGCATACATATTACACGAACATTTTGCTGTAAAAAAAAATTGTTGGCGTTGGATCCCGCACAACTTGAGAATTGAACAAAAACAGTCTCGTGTCGATTGGTACAAAAAAATGTTAAAAAAATACAATGGTGGTGCCGCAAAAGCTGTTTATAATATCTACACAGGTGATGCATCTTGGATCAATGCGTATGACCCCGAAACTAAACAACAGTCAACGGTGAGGGTGTTGTGATGGTTCAGTAATTATTTTTTAAATATTTTCTGACTTCACGGACATCGTGTGCATATCAGGTACGTAGAATGGTAGGGTCAGGGGGTGGGAAGCTGTCGGGGCGGAGGGGCGTTGCCAACGGGGCGTGCGTGGGGACGCGGCGCCGCGGCGGTAAGTCAGGCGAGCGAGACGGGGGATGATGTAGACAGCGCGGGCGCATCTCCTTATGTGACAATAACTTGTCGCCGAACTATAGAACGTCATCACTAATGTTATAAATATCCTCAAATACAATTAATTATATCTCTGGAGATTAAAAATAATGTCCATCGGTGACAGATTATGCATGTTGCATAATAACCTGCTGTGCCTCTACGCTGGCGAGATGCATCCTTTCATGACGTAGGTATGCCGATATCATGTAATGTCACGGTGTCATGGAACCAAACTGTCGTAGGGACTCTTCTCTTAATGTCTTCACACCACTATAACGATCACAGCCAAAATTAACATTTTCTCATTTTATTTTAATTGAAAGGGCGTCTTCCCTTTCCCGCGTTTAAATACGAGGGTCTGGGGGTGTTCCTATATCAGTGTTCCAAAATGATGCGAACCCACCAAAAGTTGTTCGTGCAAGAAGCACTTTGAAGCAAATGGTCGTCTGTTTTTTGGTATAAATGGACATGTGCGGCTACAATGCCACTAGAGAATCGTAAAACGGTTAATTCGGAATGGCACACGACCATTTGTTTGCCAGAAGTATTTGAAGAAATAAGAAAGAACAATCGACAACGCAGAATCATTCTTCATCATGACAATGCTAGCTGTCACACGTCGGTCGAAACAAATCAGGATTTGGAAGGCCAAAACATCGAATTGACGGCTCATCCGCCGTACAGCCCCGATTTGGCACCCAACGACTTCTATTTATTTCCAAGCGTGAAGAATAAATTAGGTGATTACGTGGTCAACGATTTTCGACCCGCGAAGAAGCCGTTGATGCGTTGAAAATGCACGTTTTGGAGATACCCCAATCAAAATGGAAAAAGTGCTATGAAAATTGGTTTCAACGTATGCAAAAGTGCATCGTTAATCATGACGAATATTTTGAAAAGCAATAAAACCATATTTATTGATAGATGTTGGTTTTTTTTTTATTGGTTTTTGTTTTTCTGTTATTCCGGATTCATAAATATCAGCCCTTGTAGACGTTATAATTTTTTATTTTTTTTATTTCATTACTCTCAAACGTCGATAATTTATTTCATTGTGCCTGTTATTTAATACATAATAACTAGCGAAACCGGGGTTGTCCCACACCTCGTCGTCTTTTTAACACGTACCAGTTTTAGTAATCTGAATTTATAATAAGCGCGTGTGAATAATAGGTGCTTAACTATGATCCAGTAATGTTTGCAAACTGGATACATTAACACATCTTGTTCTCATTATGTATGCGTTCTATTAAACTATAAAGATCATTACTGACGTAACGAACAAGATTTCAAGTGTGTGTTTTAGAGGTATTGAACTTTAGGTAAAATGAAATAAAAAACATAAAAGTCGTGGTAATGCGATAATATTAGTTTTATTCGAAAGAACACTATATGCCATTTAGTGCATAAATATTATCGCGGGCATTAGGGAGTCGCCGCTGGCTTAAATTGTTCCTTTGTCGTACGGCGAAAATATGGAACGGTCTTGTGTGTTCCCCACCACAACCTGGGATTCTTCAAAAGGCGTGTTAATAAATTAGACAACGACCTCTTTGCCCGCCTTGTAGCTTGGCGCCTCTCTGAGCGTGGTTTCGCGAGGAGTTGTGTTATTGGCTGTGTCTTAATCTTCCTTTAAACTTTTGGGCACACCTGCCGGCCACCTGTGCCGGTCGTCTATAAAAAAAAATAAAGCCAAATCTAGACGTCCAATTTTTTACAATTTTTTCAAAAAGCTGCTGCTATATGCCCTGTGTCTAGTACATAAGTGAAGATTCGTGGCTCACATGACCACATGTCAATTAAAGGAAAATTTTTAGGAGTAAGTCTATTCACGGTGACAGCTGTCACAATAGCTGTCACAGGAAAGCGTGTTGCCGATTCAAAAAAAAAACAAACCTTTAAAAACATCCTTTAGAATAAACTATCATGTTTGTAGGCTTACTTTATTGATTTGTTGTTCTATGACGACGTTCGCACGTTCGTCGATGTTATTTTTTTGCAATATTCATTAGTGTCGTGTCCTGGTACGTTGCAGACGGAAATATTGTATTATAGGCGCTAAAAAGAACTGAGAAGGAATAATACTAAACCTACTCTAGGTTAAGTACAGAAAGAGTGCCTAATTTAAGTACAAAGTGAGTAATTGAAGTTCAGAGTGAGTAATTTAAGTGAGTACGAAATATTATGAATAGCGCTATTTGAGTTCAGATGAAATGCAATTAGTCTAATTTTCAGTTTAAAATAAACCTAATAACAATAAAATTAACCATACAATTTTACTAAACGTGAGGAGACACAATATCACAATGCAATTGTTTTGTTAGCCTCGGTAGCTCAGTGGTGCGATCGATCGACTGTCGTTCGTAAACATAAGCACACCTGGGCGCGGTTAGAGCTTGGATGGGTGACCATTCGACCGTTGAGGGCTGACCGCGGTTCGGATGTCACTTAAAACTGTAGGACCCTTCCCTTCTTACCTTACTTGGTTTTAGCGTTTAACCCGCCAGGGTTGTTATCACCGCACTGAGTGAAAGATCGGCCGAAACTTCTCTAAAAATTCACAGTGAAATGAACAATGAATTTAATGTTGATGGTAAAATTGAGTAAAGGTCCTGAGTGAGTAAATTATGTGCTGAGTGAGTAAATTAAGAACAAAGAGATTAAGTACCAAGTGAGTAAGGTTTGCTTACATAAACAAAATTTAAGGTGCCTGCCAAAAATAATGTTGTACTTTTACAGAATTTTTAAACACACAATATGATCGATAAAGTTGTACTATTGTTCGTATTAGTTTGCTATAACAATGTGCAAGGCGAAGCAGACAATGGATTATTCCCTTATTGTAAGTATAATTCTATTCATTTCTAATCGAATAAAGATTTATTTTTTTCATAAAGTTTAATTGTTTAGCTTTTTTCAACCGATGTTCTACCCTTGTCAAAGGTTGTGTTTTGCATTAAGGTATATTTTGATCCTTTAAATCATTCATCATTCTCATTTTAATTTCATTTCATTTTCAATATTATCGTCTCATATTTTGGTTGTAATAAAAGGAAACATTAACATTAACCCAGTTACTCCTGTAACTATTTATGGTCTCCAAAGTTTAGAATTTTTTAGTATGTGCTTAATTACGATTCCTTTGACTTAGAAAAAATACTGGAAAAAATTAAACTTACTTGGAAAATCGGAAAAGTGATGGGCGTTTAAACGCCCAGTAGGAGAATCCACTACTTAGATAAAGTATGAAAGGTACCTACATTATTATGTATTTAATGCATTTAAAAGTCCGAATGCTTCTTCAAACTCAGTTTTATTTGAATTAATATTTAAACCAAAACTAAATAACTAAGCCGGAGTGTGATATGAGGCAAAGCATGCTTTGGGGTGCAGGGAAATAATAATTTGTTTACAAAAATAGTTTGTTTTCTTCTTACATACAGCACAGCTGCACACCTCAACTGATTTTCCTTGTAGTCAGACAAATGTTCTACCTACTCTATCAAATCGGGATGTTTCGCGATCGTTTTTCTGTGTAGGACGAGGCCCACGGTTTTCAGTTCTTTTGTACGTTTGTAGCATGCTTCTTGCTACCACTCAGCAGTATGTGAGATGGTCGTACTGGTGGTGATGGTCGACCATCACTCTTGTACAACTGCCACCCATTTTGAGAAGCCATATCAAGACAACAACACAGCAATGGAAAATACAATTGTTTTTCTGGAATGGCGGTCCTATAAAGACGTCTTACATTGTGTAGTGGTTCTACCTGTTATGTGCTGGAAGCAGCTGTAAGTCTCATCATTCCAGTCTATCGTTCAAGACCGGGATTGACGTAAAAAAGTTTGAAATGCGTCAGCAAGTTTGTAGAATAGACTTCCACCTAAACCAAACTGTTTATACGCCACAGGAATATTTGATGACTTTCCTTGATATGGCTCAAACCAAAGCACGTATGCTAATCTCGTAGCACCGACCCAATACTTGTATCCCCAACGAATAGGATGTTCTCCTATGAATTGCTTACAGCTGTGTCTACCATAGTAAGACACCATCGCTTCATCCACACTGTAGTTTTCGTCCAATGGAGCAAAAGCGAATCATGAATTCCCTAGAATTTTTCATTCAATGAATTGGAAGATTGTGTCAAGTCAAAACTTCTTCGTCGCCAGAGTCCTTGTCTGTAATTTCTGCGTTAGCATTTTCGGGAGGCAAAATAGTTAGGCCACTTGGCAATTGTTCCTCGTCATCAATACAATCCAGATCTTCAATAATTTCGTGTAGTTTTAACGGTTACTATGTCGAGGCCTGAAGAAGATGACAGACGTTGATTCTCCTACTGGGCGTTTAAACGGCCATAAACTTTAGAGTTGGATATTGATACGAAAACTCAAAGTCAAAGTATTTTTTTTCTATTTATGTATTAGGTTGTAGTTATAGCTTAGTAAAAATAATAAGTTTCTTTAAATTTTAGCTGGAAACATGAATAGAAACTTACTTTTTCGAAGCCATGGTGCCAGTCAATTATCTCACTTAACTTTAAAACTAAAAAAACAAGAAATAACTGCTTTTAAATGTCGCGAACTACTCACTCAAACAAAGATATGTAGTATCTGTGATCATTAATCGATAATAAGTTAGGTCACAAGACACGAAAAGTACATTAAATAGAGGGTAGCTTCAATAATTTTATTTGGGAGTTTAAACAGCCAGTAGGAGGATCTGGGTTAATCAAAACTTCAAAATAATACTAAAATTAATCAAGAAAGGGATTGAAAATAGCGGCGCTCGCGCTATTTGCCTCTCACTCACACAGCATTGCTGTCTAAACAAAATAAAGCACTAGTTCCACGAAAAAAATTGCAGATAAAAAAAAATACTATGCAAAAAAAAATTTCATGCCAACTGTAGAGCTGTAAAACGCTTCAATTCATTCCGATTTTCAATCCCTTTCTTTAAATAACCAGGTCTTGAATGTATTTACAGGTCCCGGATTCGAAGGACCAACTATTGTAACAGACCATTTCTTAAGAAAAAATGTATTTTTCGTAGTGCAAGTGCACTATCCGCACTATACGTTCAGGAAGAGGTACTACTTCGGAAACGCCATCGACGGTATCGGTAATGATTTGGATTTTAAGGTGAGATTCCATTCTGAAGCCTGTTCCACGCTAATCTTGTTTTCTCATAACGGGTCATCATCATCCTCAGCTCGTATCGGTCAACTCCTAGGCAAAGTCTTCTCGTTCATCCACTCCCGGCTGCCTGGTCGTCTGCCCACCTAGCTGGTTATATCAGAATGAGTTCTCGAAGCAGGAGCCCCTTTCGGGCTCTTGAAGGACCCGTGACTGTATCGGGGGGACTGAACCCCTAACAGTGAGCCAGCGGCGACTCCTTTCAGTTGGCGAGGTTGGCGCCGCCAAACCAAATAAAATTAATGACACCATTACTACAGAAGTATCAGGCTAAAATAAATGTGAAAAAATATCGGAGTTAGATTATTTATATCATATAACCCACGATTAATAAGATAAAACGTCAATCCCGCACCCGTTACATAATTTGAAATTTCGCGCGCGTCAAACGCGGGCGACGACGAATGACGACACATCAAGGCATTCATTGGCCGGTTGGCTACATTTTGAAGCGCCATCGCATTCCATACAAGGCGGAAGCGGCCGAATGTCCCCCCCCCCCCCATCCCGCGCGGACCCGCTGCTCAGCCTTTCGAGTTGGCGCAGCGGGGAGTGCATTTAGTGACGCGGTAGCGAGTGAGTAGAGCGACTAACGAACGAGCTAGGTGTGTGTGTTGCGTGTGTGGGTGTGTGCGTGCTGCGCTGCGACCACACGACGAGTATTCATTCTTGTGTGTGCTGTGCGACGTGCGATGCGATGCGACTAGCGACCTAGGCTAGGTGTGTTGTGTGCGCGTGTGTGTGCGCATTGGCTCGCGAGTTGATAGCTGCATATATTCCGTTATGTAGGTATGGACTTTGTATGGATGAATCCTGTGGAGTGTTGTTAAATTAAAGTGATTTATTGGTAATTATAATGGCAAACTCCTACCCAGCTATCTACGGAGAACTCAAGGACAAGAGAGACTCAGTAATTTGGCACTCTTATCTGTGGAAAAGGAGTTGCTAACAAAATTGAGGAAGAAAGAAAATTTTCACGATCGAGTCATCGAAAATTTCTTGTCTGTGGAACGAAGAGTGGACTTCATGTACAAATAAAATGTAACATTCAAGCTTGTATGCCTGTCTCGTCGTCGTCGTGCCAGAGGAGACGTCGCTGTTGTCGGCTGCAACTCGACTGCTTTGACATAACCAGTACGTACCTATCTACAGACAAATTAATCTTAAGTGAGTAAAATAAATCATTTAAACTAAATATTATAAACTATCTATATCGTAATCGTCTTTCAGTTTGTAAACTCATTGTGGTAGAAATAAATTAACGCGTAGGTACCTAAGTTATGAAATTATGAAAAAAAAATTCCTTAGCCAGAGCCAACCCAATATTAAGGACCAGGAGTCGCCGCTGCAGTGAGCGCTCCAAAGTTTACCGGTTCTGTAGAGGAAAGATCTGCAGAACCGATTGGTACGCATCCACGGTAAATATTGCGTGTACGGATGCAATCCATGCCTAGTGCGCGTGGTGCGGAGTTGGAAAGGGGATGGCGGGGTCGCGTGAAACAGCTCCTCTGAGCACTACCCATGTAAGCGGTAACACACAGTTACTAAGCTGACAGCCCTACGGAGTTGCAGTGGTTCTAGATCGCGGGACACTTCGGAGTCACCCAGAAGGCACAGGGCTCGACGATTTTCTTATGGAAACTGACACGGTTGGCTATAAGACCTACAACATCCGTGATGTCAGCCAATCACATCTTGTGAACTAGGTGCAATTTTTTTTTTGTTTTTTTTTTTTAATGTAAAGCAGCATGGGTGTCTGTGCCGAGGGACCAATGGTGCAGTCGACAGAGCCAAAATCACCTCTCCTCGCGAAACTACGCTCAGTTAGGTGCCATGCCAGCAGATTTGCGGCCTTTTGCTAGGCTGTCTAGCCCGTTAATACGACGCTTGAAGACACCCAGGTTAAAGGATTCAGGAAATACACTCGCCGGAAGACTCTCTAGCGGTGCGACAGAGAAACGATTTAGAAAACCGATGGGTTCTCAAAAGCCCAATGTCAACAACAAAAGGGTGCTGAGTCTCTCTGCGACGAGTCATGCGGAGATAGGACGGGTGGCAGGGAATAAGGGATGCTAGTTCCGCAGAGCAGCGTCCGTGATAGTATCTGTAAAACAGACTAAGCGAACCCACAAATCGTCTGTGACTCAGGGACTCCAGACCATCTGTAAGTTTCGGGTCACCAACAAGACGGATGGCTCGGCGCTGTATCGAGTCCAAGGATGCTAGCAGATAATGGGGACTACCATGTCTGTACTTCCCTTCGGTCTTGACGGCTACACTGAACTGGACGGAAAACACGAACTACTTACATAGCTATTTCGACCGTCTTTTCATTCAGTGTGCTATCAAGGCCCAGGCGTGTTAAACCCTACCACCTAGTAAGGTAAGAAGGGAAGGGACCTAAAGTTTTACGTGAAATCCGAACCACAGTCAGCCTCCAACAGTTGAGCGGCCATCCATTCAAGTACTGACCGCGCCCAGATGTGCTTATTATCACCATCGACAGTTGACCGATCACCACTGAGCTACCAAGGCTGAAGCTGAATTGTAGCAGGAAGTATATGTTTCAGACAAGGAAAACCTTCGTGTTTGTGGACGGCTATTTGGACTCCACGAACATGCCTCCGCCGCGGTTGGCTCAAGGTTTACACGCTGCCAAAGGCTACAACACAATTGCAATGGACGTTCAGCTGCTTAATAGCTTCGTATTTCCAATGTACGTAAGCAAACCAACCGATCTCCATGTGCCATGGTCCTGAGATACTTCTGACAATTTCCTATCCATACATACATACATTCATATCACACACGCTGAATCCCGACAATCGGGGTAAGCAGAGTAATCGATGTTGTGCTGCAAGAACTCTGGTAAATTCCAGCACAACACCGACCACCACGTTTCGCAAAGTATTCGAACAAGATTCAATCGATCAAGCAGCAAGTAAGGCACGAAGACCCACCTGCTGCATGACTCAGTGGAAGTACCGTGCCAAGGTGAGAGGTGGCGAACCTGTCACCCTTTAGCACGGCATCATGTCCTTATCCCTTAGTCGCCTTTTACGACATGCATGGGGAGAGATGCAGTGGGGCTATTCCTTTTAAGTACCGGCCCCACACGGCATCCTTTTCTTTTATTGCTGCCGAGCTGGGTGGCTCTGCTCGAATTCAGACCCTCAGGCGCAGCTAATTTCACACCAGAGGAGGTGTTCTTTATGGCGAAATAAATATCTGAACCTGAATCGGAATGATTGCAGAGCGGCTCGAGTGAACCGACAAATAGGCAACATTACCGCTGTCGTGCTGCAGGGGCTGACGAAACGCGGCCTTAGGGCGAAGGACATAGAGCTGTTCGGCATCAGCATGGGCGGACAGACAGCGTCGTTCGTGGCGAAGCATTTCACCAGGCTGACGGGGGAGAAGGTTGGAAGGATCACTGCACTGGAACCTACTGGTGGTTGCTTCAGGTTTGTTAAAAAAAAAAACATCTGAAAATTTGCATGCACAATGCGTATACACATACATAATTTATAGAATAAAATAGAATAGATACTGCATCTCTCCCCGTGTATGTCGTAAAAGGCTACTAAGGGACTCCCTTAGTAGCCTTTTAAGACTCCCTTCTTATATTACTAGGTCGTAGGGTTTAACCAGCCAGGGTTGGTACCACCGCACTGAATGAAAGGTCGGTCGAAACGGCTATGTGAATAGTTTGTGTTTTCCGTCCAGTTCAGTGTAGACGGCACGACCGAAGGGAAGCACTGACGTGGCGCCAAGTTCACCCGGACATAGCCGTTTCGACCGACTTTTCATTCACTGCGGTGGTACCAACCCGAGCTGAATAAACCCTACCACCTAGTAAGGTTAAAAGAGAAGGGACCTACAGTTTTACGTGGAACCCTAACCACGGTCAGCCTGCAACTGTCGAGACTGACAAAAAACAAACATTCACTTATTTATTTCCCGGATGCCTCACGTTATATAACGCCTTGCTATGGTACTAGTTTGTAATGTAGATTATTCGGATTTATAATTTGACCAAAGAAAAGTTTGAATGTCTTCGATAAATTTACTTTAATTACTTACCTTGGATCTTTCACCATCCGTTTCGGCTGCCTACGTAACCGGAGTTTCATAACTGGTTTCGATGAAGGAATTATTTTTCCTTGCACGTAAACAGTTTCGATGGAGGAATTATTCTTCTATTTACGAAACCACGGTTACCTACAAGGAATTTTCATAGATTATGGATTTTTTTTAAACTTGCAAAATCTTTATTGGATGGCTATTACATAATTATAATTTAAAAAATACAATCGGGGTAAGCAGAGTAATCGGTGTTGTGCTAAAGTGCAAGTATTCTGGTAAATTACAGCACAACACCGACCACCACGTTTACCAAAGTTCGGACAAGATAACTCAGATCAGGCAGCAAGTAAGGCATGAAGGCCCGCCTGCGGCATGACTCGGTGGAAAGACCGTGCCAAGGTGAGAGATGGCTAGCCTGTCGGCCTTATGTACGGCATCTTGCCGTTATCCCTTAGTCGCCTTTTACGACATGCACGGGGAGAGTTGCAGTAGGGCTATTCTTATTAAGTACTGTCCCCATAGAGTACACAATATAATACACATAAAAAAACGAAGTAATTCTGTAATTTTGATGTTTTATCATTACAGCCTTGCCTAGTTTCAATAATTATAAGACAAAGGTCACTTTCGTAGACAGCCGACGGGGAATTAAGAATCAATTCTTTGTACGTAACTATGGCACATAACCGTGATTTCGTAAAAAGAATAATAATTCCTCCGTCGAAACTGGTTACGTGCAAGGAAAAATAATTCCTTGATCGAAACCAGTTACGAAACTCCGGTTACGTAGGCGGCCGAAACGTCACCATCATGCTCCCCAGCCTTTTGGAGGGGAAAATGTAGCGTTTTTTTTTTATAAACTCAAACTTTGTGAATTAGAGATTTTAAATTATTCAAATTTTTAGTTTAAGTATATGAAAAATGCTGAATTTTCACTTGTATATGATAAAAAGTGTACGATGATAAAAATTGATAGTATAGTCTATATGACCTAGGGATGCGTCTTTATACACCGAGCATATAAGGAACATTTAAATCATGGCAGCTGATGGCCACCTTATTAATGTTATTATTTATATATAATATTTAGCAAAACATCCGCGGTGAGTACGCAATATGCAAATTTTTTCACAACTCGTTCAATCTTCTTAGTAGCTTCCTATTTGAATAATTGATATAATTAGTTTAACGTCTGATAGAATATTTTTCATATTGTTTGTTATTTTTATTAAAATACTAGCTTTTGCTCGCGACTTCGCTCGCATGAAATACGTATTTCAAAAAAAAAAGTAAGTAAGAAATAAGGCCGAGCTACGTACAGATACAATAAACCTTCTCTATGAAAGTATGTAACTAAGGACGAGGCCCGCTACCATACCTTTATTTCGGCGCGCAGAACAATTCGGTTTGTATGAGAGCCACATCGTAGCGTAACCGGAACTATTTCATTTAGCCTATCCTGTGCCCTGTATAGTTAGTTGTGCGTGTACTCGCATTCGGATGATCGGTTTAAGACTTATAGAGTAACATACATACATACATACATACATAAAAGATTTCTAAAAATAGTCAATTTAGTTATAATCTATATAAGAGTCTAAAACCGTAATATCTCTTATAACAAAGTAACTTACTCCATGACCATCCACTACAGATTTATTATTAGTATTGATATCTTACATTTACACAGCAGAGATCCCTTCACCAATTGGGAAAAGAGTCGATGATCTTCGAATCGGCTGAGCTAAGAATCATCAAGCACAGCTAAGAACCATCCAGGTTTAACCAGCTTTCTAATAAAAAATTCACAGATCTCGTGCATTACACGACCTTCGAAGTACATTGAACATGAACTCAACAAAATAAAAAAAAAGTATTACATTTATATATTTTTTATTATTTTTCAAAAACACAAGCAGCTTAAAAAATGTAAACTAAAATTTAGACAGAAAAAGAGATAAGCTTGACATTATGTCGTATGTTGAAGATGCGTCGCTACGCGACGCATCTTCTAACCTAACCTAAATATTCCAAAACATTATATTTATATGTAAAAATCATCAACTTTAATGCTACTACTCAGATTAGTCCGCGCGCCGCACATACTGTACGCCATATTGTAGCCCTCGCCGAGACGCCCCAATTGACACCCCAATCATTGACACAATTGACACCCCAATCATTGACACAATTGACACCCCAATCATTGACACAATTGACACCCCAATCATTGACACAATTGACACCCCAATCATTGACACAATTGACACCCCAAACATCCACGTAGCTGTATGTTCATATTAATTTTAAATTAATAAAATAAAATTTTATCATTCATATTTATTTTAACATTTTTTTTTTAATTTTTTTTTTATGTAATCTAAAAACGTCAAGGTTTACAACTTTAATAAAAAAATATTAAACTTACTAGTAGACGAAACTCACTAGTATAGACACAGATTACTAAATAGTTACTTGTATAGACGCGCGCCGCGCGCCGCGAAAACTCCGCCGCATAAAGGTAAAGCTTTCTCCAACCCCATTACAGATAGCGAGGTTCCGTTTTTTGCAAACTGTAGCTCAACTCAATACCCCGAGTGCTTTTTTAATTTTTTCGATATCGCTTTTCGTTTTCGAGATATCGTCGATTCAAGTTGAGAAGTCGCAAAATAATCACGTAATTTTTCGTCATTTTTGCACTTTTTCGAAAAAGTTTTTGACTTTTTCACACATTTTTTACACGATCTTGAAGATCTCGTCAAGACACGTCTTTTGATACCCCATTGACCCGCGGAGCCCCATAATTGACGACGCCAGAGCGATGTCGCACTTTCGCTGAAAACGGCCCCCTACCAACGCGATCGAAAAAACATTTCCAATGTTAAAAACCCCATCCGAATCGGCCCATTCGTTTGGTAGCTACGATGCCACAGACAGACACGCAGACAGATGGAGACGTCAAACTTATAACATCCCTCCATTTGCGTCTGGAGTTAATAAAACTGACGGAACTCAAGTTCGACGCAAACAAGGGTAGGTTACCTACCTATGTAAATCATACAATCCTAATAAATTATGCAAAGGAGTAAATCCTTATAACTCGAGACCCATTTGATTGATTTATATACGGTATTCATTGTTACATTCTGTCACATTTCAAGATGGTTTTAGGCTATAAATGAGGCCTGAGCTGTGAGCAAAAAGTCACGCGATGCGAAGCCGCGGGCAAAAGTTTGAACAATAAATCTTCAAAGGTATTTTATTCCATAAACAAAAAATGTATTTTTTCTAGGAACTTGCCTCCACACCAACGTCTAAATCCGAGCGACGCCGACTTTGTCCAAGTAATCCACACAGCAAGCGAAGGATTCGGCTTCGGCGCCGCCCAAGGTCACGTGGATTTCTACATGAACGGCGGCGAATATCAGTATTTTCAAATAACAAGCCAGCCCTGGGTCGAGGACGTCTTGAGTCACCTGACTGCGTTTATGTATTACGCTACAGCTCACCAAAGATATCCGTACGATTTCGTCGGTGTGAAGTGTAAGAACGCCCGACAGGCGAGGGAACACAAGTGCTACGACAACCTGCCCCACGAGACCAACGTGATGGGACCCAAGGCCGACCCGAGCAAGCCGGGCATCTACTACGTACCCGTCAGAGCAGAGGCTCCGTTCTTCGCGCCGAAGGACTTTCTGGAAACGAGGCCGAACTATCCGTTGATGTACAACGACGCGCTTAGTGATGTGGAGCATTTTGTATTGTCTTCATAGTGGTTGTAATTGTATTTTTATTGTATTTAGATGCAAAATTAATTATAAATAATATATTTTGGACTCATCTTATCATTTTCTGCTCGAATTTCCCTCAACCTCAGTCCAATTATGTTTGAAACAGGGACGTATTTATAGCCTCCACATGCGGGGTGTTCCGGCGAAATAGGGATCGGCTCAACTCAATAAGATTCTAGTGTTACTGTTGAGTCGTTCTGTATTTCGGCCTAGTGGAGTACCGATACCAAAAGTTTCTGTGTCAGGCAGGTTTGAAATCGAATAAATGTTTTTTATATATATGGAGTTTGAAAATGTAATTATAATTAGTGTATACTTCTGCAGATCTTTCCTCTACCTACAGAACCGGTAAATTCCTCATATATCCCCCCCCCCCCCCCCCCCCAAAGTACAGTCTCGGATGCTTCAAGAGTGGCGTGAAGGGGCACCTGTCAGGCTGGCATGGCATTCGCAACCCGCGCATACGACCGAATGTCCATGGGCGTCGTTAGGCACCTTATGGGTGGCTCGGCGCCATATGTCGTGCTATCAATAAATTAAACCCCCCCCCCCCCCCCCCCCCCCCCCCCCTTATATATGTACGTCGGTGGTTCGAAACATTTGTTTTTAGTGTTCCGTAAGGAAGAAAAGAAATCTACCTACGTAGGTACCTCCCACACGCTGTATCCCGACAACAGGATTAAGCAGAGTAATCGGTGTTGTGCTCTAAGAAGTCTGGTAAATTGGTTGTCACAACACGGACCACCACGTTTAGCAAAGTATTATATTACGACAAGATAACTATCAAGTAGCAAGTAAGGCACGAAGACCCACCTGCTGCACGACTCGGTGGAAGGGCCGCGCTAAAGTGAGAGGTGGCTAGCCTGTCGCCATTTAGTACGGCATCTCGTCCTTAACCCTTAGTCGCCTTTTACATCAATTGATAAGTCCGCTTTTGTATCTTATGTATCTGTATTCAATATATCGGGAGATTATAGGGAAACTGACACCTACAACATCCGTGATGTCAGCCCATAACACCGGGTGAACTAGGTGCCATGCCAGTGCCACCCTTCATTTCATGTCGGCTGCACTGAACTGGACGGAAAGCACGAACTATTTACATAGCCGTTTCGACCGACGTTTCGTTCAGTGCGGTGGTACCAACCCGGCCGGGATAAACTCTACCACCTACTAAGGTAAGAAGGGAAGGGACCTACAGTTGAACGTGAAATCCGAACCGCGGTCAGCCTCCAACGGTCGAGCGGTACTTCCACGCATATTCATAGCTGGTGAAAACAAAAGCTGTCGGCTAGTACAAAAATGCTGTGGCCCTGGGCATAGGCTTTTGTGGGACTCCAGTGGCAGTGATGGCTTCACCCCCGGCTCTCGACTTCGGTCGGGGGTTCCTTCGGGTGGGCGGGTGGTTGCTCGGATCGGCTGGGGAAAGGCTTCAGTCTGTGTTTCCCATGGGATTTATTTCGGAAGAACTGTACAGCTATGGGGCCTCGATCTGGCATACATGATCACTGTACTCGCAAGAGTACAGGGATAGACGTCTGGATTTTATAGCCGCAAGGCTGGTATTTCTGGACATCTCTAAACAAAACGTAAGAGAGATTGAAATGATAGTATCCCTTTGGTCGAGCGGTCACCCATCCAAGTACTGACCGCGCTCAGAGTTGCTTAACAACAGTCGACCGACCGCACCACTGAGCTGCCGGGGCTGACGGTCTACTAACAATGTGTCTAATCTGTTTACAAGAACCCGGAGTTCCTTTTCCCCGTATAGAGCTTCATCTCGGGCTCATAAATAAAAATACATATAAACATCGATATCTATAAAATAGATATCGATACATATAAATGTCATGATTTTAATAAATTTGTTTTTGTTATGTTTTGATTGAAAACAAATTTCATACATTTCCTATGACCAATACTCGTTGGTCTTGAGTCTTGACCACGGAATAAGGCTAGGAATAAGGAGTAGCCGGAAGGGTCATCTAAATGTATTAATTACTATTTTTATTATTTATAATTTTGTATATTTGTTATTTACTATAATACTTACATATAATATATATGTATTTACGTATATTTAAATATTATATTTTATATAATAATGATATTATAATATTGGGTTTTTTTTATGGAAACTGACACGGTTGGCTATATCACCTACAATATCCGGGATGTTAGTCCACAACACCTTGATGAACTAGGTGCCATGTCAGTGCCCACTAGACTGAACTGGACGGAAAACACAAACTATTTACATAGTCGCATCTAACGACCTGTTATTCAGTGCGGTGGTATCAAATATCACCTAATAGGGGAAGGGAAGAGACCTATAGTTTTACCCATCCATGTTCTGAAGGCGTCCGGTTGGGCTTATGTAATTAAAAAATCGAACGTCGATCGATAGAACCACCGAAATACCGAGGCTAGCTCTTCTGACTTAGGACTTCATACATACATACCACGCGCTGTATCCCGACAATCGTGGTAAGCAGGCCAATCGGTGTTGTGCTGCAAGGACTCGGGTAGATTTTAGCAAAGTATTCGGACAAGATAACTATCAAGCAGCTAATGAAAAACAAAGACCCACCTGCTGCACGACTCGGTGGAAGGACCGTGCCATGGTGAGAGGCGGCTACCCTGTCGCCCTTTAACGCGACATCTGGTCCTTATCCCAGTCTCCTTTTGCTACATGCACGGGGAGAGATGCGGTGGGTCTCGTGTTTTCAAGTACCGCCCAACGCGGTAACAATGAGAACAGGCCTTCGCTGAGTTTTCATTTTGCCAAATTTGAAAACCTGCTGCGTCTCTCCCCGTGCATGTCGTAAAATGCAACTAAGGGATAAGGAATAGATGTAATTCTAAATGGCGACAGGCTAGCCACCTCTCACCTTGGCACGGTGTTTCCACCGAGTCATGCCAGCAGGTGGGCGTTCATGTCTTACTTGCTGCCTGATCTGAGTTATCTTGTCCGAATACTTTGTTAAACGTGGTGATCGGTGTTGTGCTGCAATTTATCGGAATACTTGTAGCACAACACCGATTACTCTGCTCACCCCGATTGTCGGGATATGGCGTGCGGTGTGTGTATGTATGAAAACCTTCGTTGCTACGAACTGAAAACATACCCGCGCGCTAGACTAGAACTGTCATCTCGTACTTCGCTACGCTACGCTACGCCCCGTGTTCTCCGCATCATTTTTAACCCCCGACGAAAAAAACGGAGGGGTGTTATAAGTTTGACGTGTGTGTGTGTGTGTGTGAGAGGGTGTGCCTGTCTGTGGCATCGTAGCTCCCAAACGGATGGACCAATTTGGATGCGGTTTTTTTTATTAGGAAGCTTGTTTAATCAAGATGGTTCTTAGCTATGTGTGTAATAAAGTAATCAAGTAATTAAGTAATTGGTTAGTTAATAAAAAAATTATCTTATAAAGTGGACCGATTTTCATACGATTTTTTTAAAAAAGCTTGAAATAAAAGTTAAATTACAAATTTAAAAAACCCCAACCCTTAAAAAGTCATATATAATTTCCGTTTACTTACTTAAAGGAGTCGGGGGACCGCTAAGTAAATAAAACATAAAAACTCAGAGCTGCGCGGGAATTTACTTAGCGGTCTCCCGACTCCTTTAAGTAAGTAAACGGAAATTATTTTTGGCTTTTTAAGGGTTGGGGTTTTTTAAATTTGTAATTTAACTTTTGTATGGAGAAACGGAGCAGCGCCTATATAGTGATAGATTTGCGAACTTCGTTTCTCCATACAAAATGATGCGGAGAACACGGCGTAGCGTAGCGTAGTAGGTTAGGGTACTGAACCCGTACCCGTGCGCTAGAACATATGGGGTCATATCTCTGCCTTGGTCTATTAGGCGCAGTCGGCGACGCTAAGCTATAGCTATTTTTAGTGTTATTCAAATCAAATTAAAACAAAATTGTACGCCAGCAAACAAAATCAGTCAAGTGCGAGTTTCACTCGCGCACGGAGGATTCCGTCGATCCACTAAACCATACCTGTCAAAAAACCATGTCCGTCAATCGTTTGTCCGTCAATCGATTCTTAGCTAGTTTCTTGTATGGGGATCCCTTAATTTTTTACTTTTTGTTTTTTTTTTTATTATTTTTTGGCACATAATAATAACACACATTATGTGAAAATTTCAACCGGCTATCTATTACGGTTCGAGCGATTCAGCCCTAGGACGTACTCATACCCGTGCGCTAGAACTGAACCCAAACCAGTGCGCTAGAACAGATGGGGTCATATCTCTGCCTTGGTCTATTAGGCGCAGTCGGCAGCGGCCGTCCATCACTAAGACGCCGGCTGGCGCAGCCAGCGTACACACTGGACGCTATAAGCGACGCCAAGCTATAGCTATTTTTAGTGTTGTTCAAATAAAATTTAAATAAAATTGTACGCCAGTTAAAAAAAATCGGTCAAATGCGAGTTTTACTCGCGCACGGAGGCTTCCGTAGACCCACTAAACAAATAGCTGTCAAAAAACCATGTCCGTCAATCGTTTGTCTTTCTACAGTGCAAAATACAGGGTGGTCCAAAAATCGTGGACCAAACGAAACAGGGAGGTAGAGGGGGTTATTTGCAGTAAAAAATCCCTCCATGACAGGGTCCTATCTTGAACTCCTTAAAAGTTTTGACTATTTTAGTCTTTTTTTAATAAAATTCCATAATTCGTAATAATAAGGCAATTAAAAAAAAAAGTCAATAAAAAATTAAAAAATTAATGGTCATTAATTGGTTCTAGAGGATGTATCATCACTACAAAAATGTTTTTATAATAGTGAATATCATGATTTATGAATAATGGAATTTTATTCAATATTATTTAAGTGTTATGAAAAATTATTTCTATCTTTAGAACCTTACTGTGAAAAAAAAATGTACTACTAAAACATGACCCCGTATGAAAATAACTTGCCTATTTAATGGCGATTAAAATAAGGTATAACACACTGCTGTTTGTAGCAAAATTATTTTTTTATGTATTTTTTTTCATAGCAAAGACTAAATTAAGGTAAATCAGAGTATAGTAAAAAATTTTACTGTGATGTTTTATTTCACATCAGCTCTTCGTAAAACGTTTTTCGATCGAATTTTAGAAAGAAAGAGATTATCTGTCTCTTTTTCACACTAAGGAACTGAATGCGAAATTAACAATAACTCACTCGCTTGCTGCGTGGAATGCTTTTGTTTTTTCATCTTTTGTTTGCGTGCACCACAGTCGGCCGGCGGCGGCGGATGTCGCTTACCAACCGGTTTAGTTACTCGCTATCTGCCTGTTACACCACACGTGATCTCTGTTACTCTACCCGACGAATTTCGCTATTACTTGGACCTTGTGTTGTGATCTACCAATTTGTGACCCACGCTTGCTATTACGGACTCTGTGATTTATTGCCTACCTGTGTGTGACCTGTGCTTCTTACCCATTTGGACTTTGTGTTGCTTGCTACCGGACTTGGCTGGATATGGCCGATGTAAGACGAGTGGAGTATACCCAGCGTGAGTATGCAGAAATGCATTACCTGTATGGCTTTTGCGATGGAAATGCTCGGGCTGCTGCCAGAGAATATCGCCGACGTTACCCGAACCGTGACCGCTTTCCCGACCACAGGATTTTTGTCCGCGTTCACGCTGCTTACACGGGAGGTTACTTACCTGGTCAACATCATGCAGAAGATGGTCGTGGTCGGCCAGCGATTCATGATGATCAAGAAGAAGAACAAATACTCCGTGCACTAGAAATGGACCCCACCACGAGCCAGCGTCGCATATCCCGAAACTTGGGTATTCCTAAGTCGGTAGTTCAACGTTACGTAAAGAGAAATCATTTACATGCGTACCACGTACAACGAATCCAAGCGTTATTACCAGCAGACTTTGAAAACAGAGTGCAGTTTTGCAGAGAAATGCTACGACGTCATAGAGCTGACCCACAATTTTTCAACAAAATTTTGTGGTCTGACGAATCAAGTTTTAGAAGAATTGGAATCTTTAACATTCATAACTTGCACTATTACCCTGTCGTTAATCCACACATAGTTAGAAATGACAAGTTCCAACACCAGTTTGGCGTCAACATGTGGGCTGGGATCATTGGCGGACACCTTGTAACATTCGAATTGCCACCAAGATTGAATGGTGCTCTGTATTTAGAATTTCTACAAAATAACTTGCACGAAATACTGCGCCAAGCTGAAATTCCAGAGGATTTGGTTAATAACATGTGGCTGCAACAAGATGACGCGCCACCACACTACGCTCGGGCAGTCCGACAATATTTAAACGCCCAGTATTCAAATCGTTGGATTGGTCGAGGTGGAACAATCCAATGGCCAGCGAGATCTCCGGATCTAAACCCCATTGATTTTTTTTTGTGGGGATATTTGAAAGAGGTGGTGTACGAAAAAGAGAACCGGACAGAACAAGAATTAAGAAATAAAATAGAGATAGCGACAGAAAATGTTAAACTCAACAGAAACGCATTTCGTAAATTGCGAAATAATTTTATTAGACGATGTCGTGCATGTATTGCCGCTAGAGGAAGGAATTTCGAACAATTTTTGTAGATATGTGTTATTTCTATCTAATAAAAAAAATTATAATTCGATAATTGTTTTTTTTTACTATCCTCTGATTTACCTTAATTTAGTCTTTGCTATGAAAAAAAATACATAAAAAAATAATTTTGCTACAAACAGCAGTGTGTTATACCTTATTTTAATCGCCATTAAATAGGCAAGTTATTTTCATACGGGGTCATGTTTTAGTAGTACATTTTTTTTTCACAGTAAGGTTCTAAAGATAGAAATAATTTTTCATAACACTTAAATAATATTGAATAAAATTCCATTATTCATAAATCATGATATTCACTATTATAAAAACATTTTTGTAGTGATGATACATCCTCTAGAACCAATTAATGACCATTAATTTTTTCATTTTTTATTGACTTTTTTTTTTAATTGCCTTATTATTACGAATTATGGAATTTTATTAAAAAAAGACTAAAATAGTCAAAACTTTTAAGGAGTTCAAGATAGGACCCTGTCATGGAGGGATTTTTTACTGCAAATAACCCCCTCTACCTCCCTGTTTCGTTTGGTCCACGATTTTTGGACCACCCTGTATAAAATCGTGACTAATCGATTCTTAGCTAGTTTTTTCTATGGGGACCTCTTAATTTTTTACTTTTTGATGTTTTTACTATTTTATTTTTATTTTATGTAAACCAACATGGGTGGCCTTGTCGAGGGACCAATGGTACAGTCGACAGAGCCAAAAACACCTCTCCTCGCGAAACCATCGTGATGGCACATCCACCATAATAACGCATATTCTGTGAAAATTTCCACCGGCTGCCTATTACGGTTCAAAAGATACAGCAGCCAGACGGACGGACCTTCATTCAACGCAGTGTTATTAATTCGAACGGGTCAAACCCCACCACGGTAAAATAAAGAGACCTACAGTTTTTCACCAGCAATTTTTAAGTCAATACGCAGTTGATTACGTACAGACATATAGACAGGCGATGATTTTATAATAGCTGAGAAGATAGCGTCCAGTGTGTATCCAGCCTTAAGTCCCTCGCGATCACACATCAATTTCGTCTCGCAGTACTAATGTAGCGAAATCAGCAGCCGACTCAATTGGTGATTGCTGCCGCCATTTTGTTACTTGAGTTATTTCACTTGCTTTTACTTTGTTCCAGAAGTATTCACGCGGAATTCACACTTGTTCATACATATAAATAAATTATTGGTACTACATGTCGAGCCATCTTCGCAGCACAAAATCAACCACCAGCCAGTCAGCCTCGGTAGCTCAGTGGTGCGGTCGGTCGATTGTTGTTAAGCAACCCTGAGCGCGGTCAGTACTTGTATGGGTGACCGCTCGACATGCATGAAGAACATTATGGGAGTGGAAGAGGCGGCAGAGGTGTGTCAGGATCATGGCACGTAGAGATCCGTTGTCTCTGCCTACCCCACCGGGAAACAGGCGTGACGCTATGTATGTATGTATGTACTGTGAATGCTTACACGTCGATAGGAGGGCGTGCTGAAACGGAAACTAGATCCGTAACAAGCGTATAGGGAAAGATAGATGGGGAGGGGAGGGCGACTCAAATGATGAAAGGGTTGTAAGTGACAGAGGGCGTGTGTGTGCGGAGTTGAAACTGTAAACTGCGGTGACAAGCCGGATGTGGAGGGTGGGGCGCTTTGTCTTTATTAGTGATTCTTATAAAAGGCCGCGTCTGTCTGTATTTTATTTATCTCTTTATTTCAGCCAACTATAAGGCCATATTAAAAATACATTTTAACCTTAACCTATGAACTAAAAAGGTAAATTACAAATTTTAAAAATGCCCCGACCCTTAAAAGTTAAAAAATTATGTCCGTTTACTTACTTAAGGATTCGGGGGACCGCTACGTAAATTCCCGCGCAGCTCTGAGTTTTTATATTTTGGTGTGGTGTGGTGTGGTGTGTGGTGTGGTGTGTGGTGTGTGGTGTGGTGTGGTGTGATTTGTGGTACGGTGTGTGGTGTGGTGTGGTGTGGTGTGGTGTGGTGTGGTGTGCTGTGGTGTGGTGTGGTGTGGTTTGGTGTGTGGTGTGTGGTGTGTGGTGTGGTGTGGTGTGATGTGTGGTATGGTGTGTGGTGTGGTGTGGTGTGGTGTGGTGTGGTGTGGTGTGGTGTGGTGTGGTGTTTGGTGTGGTGTGTAATTTGTGGTATGGTGTGTGCTGTGGTGTGCGGAGCGGTGCGGTGCGGTGCGGTGCGGTGCGGTGCGGTGCGGTGCGGTGCGGTGCGGTGCGGTGCGGTGCGGTGCGGTGCGGTGCGGTGCGGTGCGGTGCGGTGCGGTGCGGTGCGGTGCGGTGCGGTGCGGTGCGGTGCGGTGCGGTGCGGTTCGGTGCGGTGCGGTGCGGTGCGGTGCGGTGCGGTGCGGTGCGGTGCGGTGCGGTGCGGTGTTGTGCGGTGCGGTGCGGTGCGGTGCGGTGCGGTGCGGTGCGGTGCGGTGCGGTGCGGTGCGGTGCGGTGCGGTGCGGTGCGGTGCGGTGCGGTGCGGTGCGGTGCGGTGCGGTGCGGTGCGGTGCGGTGCGGTGCGGTGCGGTGCGGTGCGGTGCGGTGCGGTGCGGTGCGGTGCGGTGCGGTGCGGTGCGGTGCGGTGCGGTGCGGTGCGGTGCGGTGCGGTGCGGTGCGGTGCGGTGCGGTGTGGTGTGGTTTCCTTACAGAATTTTGAATCCAGTCCAGTTAAATCGGATTTGTTATTAAATCGAGTTTACCGCGAGCGAAGCCGCCGGCAAAAGCTAGTCAGTGATAAAATGACAGCCTGTGTGGCCTTGGCTGTCGTGCGTGTCTAATGATGTGCCTTGGCTAGAACTCCCGCGTACATGTTGGGTGTGTTAAGGGATACTTAAAAAAACGGCGAAGTGTCTGTTCGTCCGTTCGTCCGCCTGTCTGTCACAAGCTCTGTCCGAGGTGATTACTCCGGAATGTTAAAAAGCCCAATAAATAAAAAAAAATTCAGTAGTTAATTTAGTCCCTGCTTTATTAATTTCTTTTTATACATACGTACATACATATCACACACTGAATCCCGACAATCGGGGTAAGCAGAGTAATCGGTGTTGTGCTGCAAGAACTCTGGTAAATTACAGCACAACACCGACCACCACCACCAAAATTAACTAAAACCAAATATTGGTATAAAAAAGTATTTAATTCTTATTTTGATCAGAAATATTTAACAGCCAAAAGTTCTAAATTTATTGCATTGTATTTAATAAAATTACTTTATTGTGTCAATTTACTAAAATCCAAATTCTTCAAATAGTTGCCCGCAGGGTTCACACCCGGGTCCTCTGTTGTATAATCGTATGGGCGCAGTTTATCGTAGCCGTTCTGCAAGCCCTTCGGTATGTCTGTAGAATAGTCGTAGCCGAATACGGTGTTGTCGTCTATGATCATCGTTCCGTTCGGATTCACCCTCGTCAGGAAATCCTTGATGATGTCCGTCTTGTAGTCCAGGACGAAGTAGGGCTTGAGGTGTAGCGCAGGGACGTAAAAAATACCGGTCATGTTCTTGTCTATGTCGAGGCCGATTGTGTTGGAGACGTCCGGTATGTTGTTGAAGCAATTCGCATTGATCGCTTGGTGGACGTCTGTACATCTGGCGCCGCGGAATTTGCCAGGATATTTGATGACGTAGTAGAAGTACTGCAAGAGAATGAAATGAAATTAAACTTCAAATTTACGTGCATATCTACACCTGTTGCTTCACTGTCGGAAGCCGGTGTAAAACTGAAGATCCTTTCGGTTGCCCCTTACTAGGTGGTAGGTTCATTGGTAAACACCGAATCGAATCTCGAACCTCTCGCAAGAGAAGCCGACGCACAAACCACTCGGGCACCCGCCGCTTATATCCAACTCGCTTTTGCCCACGGCTTCGCTCGGTAAACTTAGCAATAATCCAATACTGCAACGCAGCGTAACAGAACTGCTAACGCCATCTATTACTATAATTCGACACTAAATTTCGTTCATACTATACTTTCTTTAATACTGCTCAGCCCTAAGGCTTTTTAGCGTGATGGTATATAGCCTGTAGTGAGCTTCATGAACTACTCTTTAAATTGTGCAAATCGCATCAAAATCCGTTCGGTGATTCCGGAGTTTACCTCAAACAAACATACATACAGACAGACGTTCCCTTTTTTAAGAAGTAGATTTAGAGATAGAAATAGAGATAGAGATGGAGATAGAGATAGAGATAGAGATAGAGATAGAGATAGAGATAGAGATAGAGATAGAGATAGAGATAGAGATAGAGATAGAGATAGAGATAGAGATAGAGATAGAGATAGAGATAGAGATAGAGATAGAGATAGAGATAGAGATAGAGATAGAGATAGAGATAGAGATAGATATAGAGATAGAGATAGAGATAGAGATAGAGATAGAGATAGAGATAGAGATAGAGATAGAGATAGAGATAGAGATAGAGATAGAGATAGAGATAGAGATGGAGATGGAGATAGAGATAGAGATAGAGATAGATATAGAGATAGAGATAGAGACAGAGACAGGCAGAGACAGAGACAGAGACAGAGACAGAGATAGAGATAGAGATAGAGATAGAGATAGAGATAGAGAAAGAGATAGAGAGTACAGATACCAACCTGGAACGCTTTGACGTGGCTGCAAATGGTGAGGCAAGGCAGCGCAGCGAACCAGGAAGACTGGAAGACACCACCGTTCATGTAGAAGTCTGCGTGGCCGACCGGCGCCTCCATTCCGAAGCCATACATGTTGGCGTGCATGGCCTGGACGAAGTCCGCGTCTGTGGGAGCGAGCCGGTCGTGCGGCTCGGCGTATCTGTAACAATATTATAATGTTCTTAGAGTCCTAATTTGTGGAGCCCAACATTTTGATCTAGTTAATTTTTAGGTTTCCGTATCCCGTACGGAAGCCTATTACTAAGCCTCCGCCGTCCGTCCGTCCGTCTGTCCGAGGGCTGTATCTCTTGAACCGTAATAGGTAGCCCGTTGAAATTTTCACAAAATATGTGTTACTGTGGCGGATATATCAAATAATAAAAAAAAAAAAATTTTAAAATTAAGGGTGGCTCCCATACAACAAACGTACCGAAAAATCGATTAGTCACACTACTGAATAATAGATGGCGCCACAGGTTTTTATACATTGCATTGCTGAAAGACAAAAGATAGGCGGGTAGATACGGAAACCTCCGTGCGCGAGTAAAACTCGCACTTAACAGACTTTTAGGGTTCCGCGGTATCTCACTTAACAGGTTTTTTATTTTTTTATGGAAGCTGACTGACACGGTTGGCTACATCGCCTACAACATCCATAATGTCAGTCCATAACGCCTTGGTGAACTAGGTGCCATGTCAGTGCTACCCTTTGATCGCGTCGGCTACATTGACGACCCGACCTTTAAACGGCCGGTGCAGCGCGGGCTCGGCCTGGCCAGGAGACCTCATGGACGCTGCTCGGAGGAACTTGCTTCCCTTATTCCTTGCCATCCAACCTATCTTCGCAGCACACGCCGCAAAGAAACTGAGCACCCTTTTGTTGTTGACATTGGGCTTTTGAGAGCCCATCGGCTCTCAAAATCGTTTCTTTGTCGCACCGCTAGGGTGTAGAACTGTCTCCCGGCGAGTGTGTTTCCCAAATCCTTTAACCTGGGTGTCTTCAAAGGTCGTATCAACGGGCTAGACAGCCTAGCAATAGTCCGCAAATCTGCTCGCATGGCGCCTCACTAAGCGTGGTTTCGCGTGGAGAGGGGTTTTTGGCTCTGTCGACTGTACCATTGGTCCCTCGACACAGCCACCCATGTTGCATAAAAAAATAGCTGTTTAGGTACCTAGTGGCACGCTATGAATGTGTAGAACATGTTTTATTAAATTTCTCGAACACGGAAGCTAAAACATAACTTTTTTTGCTTAGCGTGTTTATATGGTGGTTATGTAACCATCCCAAAATATATTTTGTAACTGTGGCGTCACCTGGCCACAGCCGAACGAAACTCGAGAACCACTTACGACGCTACTCTTAACAGATGGCGCAGAACCGTAAAATGTCAAAATTCATACATTCGCTCAACGCATTCTTAAATGTGCAAATACGCTCTGTATATATACAGTTAGCTCACTGAGAGCGTTGGGCAGTAGCCCACACAACATCCAGCTGCGCAGCCGCCCCGGTGGATACAAGACATCAACATCTCTCCACCTTTTACAGCTACTCCCACATACCTGTTGAAAACGAACTCACCTAAAACAAAGTCCGGTGGGGTCTACAGCGATGATGTGTCCAATCTTCCTGCCAGTCATCTGGTACAAATATTTCCCGGTGAAGCCGGCCATGTGGGCCCCGAGGCTGCCTCCCACCATCACGATGTCTGCTGGATTGAGGCCTCTCTGCATGAGGTCGCTGATGAGGATGGCCGTGACGTTGCCGACTGCTTTGGCTAAGCGAGCGGTGCTGAAAATAACATGTTGTATTCATAAATACATATGGTATTGTATTGTTTATTGATCATTCATATGGAACTATTGAACTTATCACAATTTGTTCTATCCGGTTCGATTACACCCACGAAGAAGAACCGACAAGAAACTTCGCAGTGTATTTTTTACACATATTTTCAAAGTATTTAGTGACTATTTTAGTATTTAGTGAGAAACACAGAGTTCCGACTGCAAAGACTTATTAATTTAGTGAATCAGGTGTAAAGAGCCTTTGTCAAACTTACATACGTAATTTGTATCAACATAATCCAAATCCAAAAGTTTATTGTCAAAAATATAGCACGATAAATTATTAATGAGCACTCAAGATATTCTCTATGTATGTATCAATTACTGTCTGCTCGAGCAAGACACTAGACTCTCGCCTGTGACGCCTTGCTCCTCCCCCATGGGCGTGACAAAAGTGCAAAGGAAATAAGATTATTAAAAGGCTATGGAGATTCTCTGCGTTTTCTTTCATTTAAACGTTAAAACATGTACTAATATAATAAGTATAAATATATAATATAATATAAATTATTGATTTATCATACTAAGATATATAAACATCGAATACTTAAGAATGGACGAAGGACATATATTAGTAAGAATAAATACGTTTGCACTATAAAAAAGACCGAAAAAAGAAAACAAGATAAATAAAAATTTAGATGTACAACTTCATAAAAACACAGAAATATGTAATCAGTATATGACATTATACTAATAAATTACACAACATACTTTCACATTCAGTCGTAGTGAAAGATAGTAGCCATAATTTTATTTTACATTTGAATAATTATGTTAGTATATTAAACATACTGCAATGTAGCACAGATTACGTTCTTGCATATCGCATACCACAAATTACTTACACAGCGTATCTTGCATGCGTGAACGGCTTCGTGGTTACACTGATCGCATTATATCCGATCCTCGAGAATATCTTGGCGATCTGGAAGGCGGCGTCCAGGTTTGAGCTGAGCGGAGACTCCGACAGGACTATCATGGTCTTTCGATTCTTGAAGTCCACGTTTGGGTCAGACGCAATTCCGTCGGCTGCATTTTTGTAGAAGTAACGCTTTCTGTGAAATATTAAACATATTTATAAAATGCCATACATACCACATAATTTGTAGTAAACTGACGCGGTTGGCTACATCACCTACAACATCCGTGATATCAGCCTATAACACCGAGGTGAACTTGGTGCCATGTCAGTGCTTCCCTTCGGTCGAGCCGGCTACACTGAACTGGACGGAAAACACAACTTGCTATTTACATAGCCGTTTCGACCGACCTTTCATTAAGTGCGGTGGTACCAACCCGGGCGGGTTAAACCCTACCACCTAGTAATATAAGAAGGGAGTCATATCCCTTAGTCGCCTTTTACGACATGCACGGGGAGAGGTGCAGTGGGGCTATTATTTTCAAGTACCGGCCGCACACAGTACGGCGGCGTTTACTATTTAAAAAAAAGTATGAAAATGCCCATAGCAACTTACCGGTACATCCCTTTCTTTGCACTCCATCCTTTCTGCACGACCACGGAGTAATATTTGTACAGGTAGTCATCGGCTATAGAGGCACTCTTGTTGAATCCAGGGCCTGCGTGCAACACAAAATTAATTTACACTTTATTCAGTCAAACCTTTCATTATTAACCGATTTACTAAGCTTACGCCGTCTCTCTGTCTGTCTGTCTGTCCGCCCGGCTGTGTCGTTTGAACCGTAATAGGTAGCCGGTTGACATTTTTACAGAATATGTCTTATTATGGCGGATGTGCCAACAAATATTAAAAAAAAATTCCAAGTGCGAGTCGAACTCGCGCACCGAGGGTTCCGTATTGCCATGTCATGGTCTGCGCCACTCACGCAATCTATGTGTATCTATTAATTAAAATGCTTCATGTACTCTTTTCGGTAGATGGCGCGCATACACTTTTTAGTTTCTAGTATGGGGACCCCGTGATTTTTTTGCTTTTTCTTATTTTTATTATTTGTTGTTATATCGGCCATAAATAACACATATTCTGTGAAATTTTCAACGGGCTACCTATTACGGTTCAAGAGATACAGACCTCGGCTCGGACAGACAGACGGACAGGCATACGGGATAGGGTCCCGTACCGGATACGGAACCCTAAAAAGGAGGTTATCAATTCGACCAGTATGTATGTAATATCGTTGGAATTGCACAATATTCGTATATGTGGGCTTCTGAACAGGTGTGCCAAATTTCATAAGTGTATGTATTTTATTATGTATGTTTGTATGTATGTATGTTTGTCCAGGCATTTCTCCGAAACTATTAATTGGATTGTAACCATTTTTATTAGCTTACATTTAGTTCAACTTAGGGAAGAGTGCAAGTTCATCAAAATCTGTTCAGTAGTTTTCAAGATATGGGCTGTTAAGTGTGTCAAACGGGCGAATAATTCTATACTAATAATTCTTTAATAGAGGGAGAGATGCCCCCACACGGTACTAACGTATCACCTACCAACCTTTGAACCACGGAAATCAAGTTCAGGTACACGGGCAAGGTTTTCTGGTATAAACTTGATTTTAGCTCAATTAACATAGATAATTAAATACCGTGATAATTAATATAAATTTTAATATGAAAAATTCATAAGATATTAGTCTTTTTTTATGGTAACTGACACGCTTGACTACATCATCTAGAACAGAACATCCGGGTTATCAGCCGATAACACCTTGGTGAACTAGGTGTCATCTCAGTACTTCTATTCGGTCGTGCCGGAAACAGTAAACTGGACGGAAAACACGAACTATTTACATCCGCTTAGACCGACCTTTCATTCAGTGCGGTGGTACCAACCCGGTCGGGTTTAACCCTACCACCTAGTAAGGTAAGAGGGGAATGGGCCTACAGTTTTACGTGGAATCCGAACCGCGGTCAGCCTACATAACGGTCGAGCGGCCGGGGGTATCCAAGCTCTATCCGCGCCCAGTTGTGCTTAATCATCATCATTTTCCTGTTGATTGAGTACTTCTAAATATGAATCATGTGAATCATTACTTTCGTTACAATTTTCGTAGTTTGTATTGCAGCTTGTTGTTGTAAGACTTGTATTTTTATATCAGCATCCAAAAGTTTTATACACGCTTGTAAAGTTTTTGCAATAATTCCGGTTAAAACAAATATTCACACATCAAAAGTGTCTAGGGACAATAAAATGTACCAATATTTTTTTTCAAGTTTGTATTTGGAATGCTTCGCCATCTCGAATTCTATCACGTGACTCATAATGTTTGTGTTTATCAGTTTGTTAGACATTATTAGCAGCACCAAGTCTAAAGTTGTGATTTCTTTTTAATTCTTTACAAATCTTTTTTTTTTTTTTGGTGCTTGCACCAACTGCAATCGGAATGTGACCATGATGAGCAGATTTTCTGTGTGAGATTTGTCGTGTGAGTCGAGTCATCCATTGATAACCCTCCTCGTATGTCTGGTCCACTACGTGCTTATTTATGTCCTATCCTCCAGTGCAAGGATGTGAATCTTTACACATCTAACCTCGAAATTTAAAGTCAAATTCATCTTGCGTGTTAACTCGATACTTCAGACACTATGGCGCGACGTCATTTGATCGGGGAGGAGATGTTACGAGCAGTGGGAATGCTGGAAGCCGGCCGCTATCAGCGCGACGTGGCTGAGGCCGTGGGCACTAGACAGAAAGTCATCAGTCGGCTGTGGACAAGATACCGTGCCTACGGAAGTGTGGCTGAACGACACGAAGGAAGATCTCGCATAACCAGCCGCAGGCAAGACCGTATTCCCCAAGTAGCGACCAGAAGACAACCCACAGCTACGGCGATGCAACTGGTCCAACGGCTGCAGGCAGAAGAAGGTTTACTTGTCAGCGACCAAACTGTCTGAAACCGATTGCACGAAGTTAACCTTCATGCCCGTAGAACGCTTCGAGTCCCAGGGCTTCGACGTGGGAATCGCCCAAGGAGACTATGCGCAATGGGCTCTTGCTCACCTAAATTGGACTAATGAACAGTGGTCGTCAGTTCTCTTCACGGATAAGTCTCTTTACGGCTTTCACCCAGATACGAGAAGAATTCGTGTCTGGCGGACACCTGGACGAGAAAATCGAGTGGCACCATCATGGTTTGGGCGGGTATTCGCAGCGGTGGAAGAACTGATCTCATTTTGATAAATGGGAACCTAACTGATGCAAGATATCGCGACCAGGTGGTGACACCTGTCATCGTGCCACACCGACTGCATATGGGTCCAGATTTTGTCCTTATGCATGACAATGCCCGCCCACACATGGCGCGGGTCGTTGCGGCGGAACTTTAGGCGCGTGATGTATCGATGATGCCGTGGTCTGCTCAATCTCCAGACCTCAATCCTATTGAGCATGCATGGGACATGCTCCAGAGAAGAGCTTTGCGGCATCAGCCAGGCAACATCGCGACGGAACAAGAGCTGTTTGTGTACTTAAGTAGGACCTGGGACCAAATTCCTCAGGCGGATATTGATAATTTAATTTTAAGTATGCACAATAGGTGTAATTAATGAAAGGGGTGGATTCACTGATTATTAGTGATAAATGTAATAAAAACAAAACCATTTTTTTTATGTTTCCTTATTTTCATGACCTCTTTTTCGTTGTAAATTTAATCCGTGGGAACACTTTTACAAAAAAAAATAATTTTGTCGCTAAAAATCCCAAAATCCTACATAAAAATATGGTTACATGGATTTAGAATAAACCCTCATTCAAACTTAAAAAAAAAACAGGTACATTTTATTTTACTTGAAAAAATGTGTAATAAATATCCCTAGACACTTTTGATGTGTGTTTAAAATATATATTAAAAATAACTAAAACCAGATATTGGTATCAAAAAGTATTTAATTCACTATAATCACGCCAAGTTTGACGGTTGTATGTATTACCGTTTTTACGATAGAGAAAAAACAAAAAAAAATTAAAAAACACGTTTCTTGTAAGGGGACCACCCTTAATTTTTAACTTTTTTTTACTATTTATTAGAATATCCGTGACAATCTACGCTAATATTATAAAGATTTAAAGTTTGTAAGTTTGGATGTAGGAGATAATCTCCGAAAATACTCATCCGATTTCAAACATTTTTTGATCAATATTTATAATGCACTTTCAGGATGGGCATAGGCTATGCGAGCGAAGCAGCGAGCAAAGCTAGTAACACTTATTTTGTCAAAATTTCAACCGGCTACCTATTACGGTTCAAAAGATACAACTAACATGGGTGGCTGTGCCGAAAGACCAATGGTGCAGTCGACAGAGCCAAAATCACCTCTCCTCGCGAAACCACGCTCAGTTAGGTGCCATGCCAGCAGATTTGCAGACTGTTGCTAAGCTGTCCAGCCTGATAATACGACGTTTGAAGACACCCAGGTTAAATTATTCGGGAAACACACTCGCCGGAAGACAGTTCCACACCGACGAATTTCACGCGAGCGAAGCCGCGGGCAAAAGCTAGTGAATAAATAATGTAATAAGGTGTGTACTTACAAAAAGGCATCATGCCCATAGGTTTTCCCGGCGATCTGTCATAATCGTTAACGCCTACAATCACTTCTTTGTTTATATTCTTCGCCCACGTTTGTAGCGAGAAACAAAAAATCCAAGGAAGTAAGGCTACTATTGATTTCCACATTTTAGATTTTTCTTTTGAGTATTGGAGTTGAAAGTTTTGTTGAGATTTAATTTAATGAATTTTTGTGTACTTTGAAAATTTTATAATTTCTGCTATTTTTGCGAAAATTTTACTTATAATGCGCGTTGTAAAAGCATTCTGTTTATTTAAAATCCAATCAAAACGATTTATTATTTCAAATAAACAAAAAAAAAAGCCTAATTAAAAAATTTATCCAAAATTATATTAAATTAAAATCTACAGGACACGATGTCCAATCAAATAGTTGCCTGATACTGTAGCTTACTAACATCATAGTCAAAATAACTACACGACAAATCGAGGATAAAAAAAACAGGCTTAGTTTGACGGCCAACTTGGCTTAGCGACCTCATGTGAATAATTATGCAAAAATATTTTGAAGACGCTGCGCAAAGAACTCAAACGAATAGAAGTGAATAGAATTAGAATAAGTTATTTTTCAGAAATAGTCATATATCACTAAATTATAAATTACCAGTTCAGCAGTGGAAGCTTGTCAACTTGTAAACTTTGACGAATTTTGTCAATTTTTTTAGATTTTTATCAACTTCTGTCAACTTTTATCGACTTTCGTCGACGTTTGTCAACTTTTGTAAACTTTTGTCTACTAAAGTTGACAAAAATGTACAAAAGTCGACAAAAGTAGACAAAAGTAGACAGAAGTCGGCAAAAGTCGATGAAAGTCGACAAAAGTTACCAAATGTGATAAAAGTTGACAAACGTCGACGAAAGTCGATAAAAGTTAACAAAAATCTACAAAAGTTGACAAAATTCGTCAGTCTTCGTCAAAATATTCGTCAATTTTGTCAGCCTCGGTAGCGTTGCTTAACAACCAGTCGACCGACCGCACAACTGAGCTACCGAGGCTGACAAACTACGAAAAAGTTCATTTAATGTGAGCTTACAATTTCTGATGTGTGTGTGACATGCTCGACTCGTCTATGGCCTGTCTCTCTGGTTGAATTCTCTGTGGTTACCGGTTATGCTTGACGTCAGCGGTAATGATTCTTCTATTACGTCCGGCGTTGGACCGGCAAGTTGAGTATTGTGATTTTTTTGCGTCACACAAACTTCATTTACGTTAATGGGATTGAAAGGAAAAGTATAATTATATACATAAAAAATAATAATGTTGATTATTACCATTTCACAATAATTCTTGTTAATTATAATTTTTTGTAAAAATCACGCTTTGTTTTATTTTGTTTTATACATATTATATTTATTAGCTACGACAAAATACGCCAAAGAATTAAGGTAGTCGACGTTGATAAGAGAAAAAAAAACATCTGTCTAATGCGAGTTTTACTCAGGCACGGAGGGATCCGTGGATACCTATCAAAAAATCATATCCGTCGATCTTTTGTCTTTCTACGATTCTTAGGACGTATCTTGTATGGGCACCCTTTTATTTTTTTAACTTTAGTTTTTTTTTTCTCATCCGTCATAATAAATAACACATACATATTTTCTGCTTTACTAATTGGCTTTACTAGGTGGCAGGGTTTATCCCGCCCGGATTGGTACCACCGCACTGAATGAAACGTCGGTTGAAACGGCTATGTAAATAGTTCGTGTTTTCCGTCCAGTTCAGTAGTGTAGCCGACATGAAATGAAGGGAAACAGTGACATAGGGCACCTAGTTCACCCGGTGCTATGGGCTGACATCACGGATGTTGTAGGTGATGTAGCCAATCGGGTCAATTTCCATAAAACAAAACTAATTAGGTAGGAGTCAAGTTGATAATTTATGTAGTGGATTTTTTTATTTTATTTATTTTATTAGTGTTATAATATTATTCACAATTTATAAATTAAAATTAAAATTGATAATTTGTTAAGCTTAATAAATATTTGATGGTATTTAAATTTTAAATTAATATTACAAATTAAGTTACCATATTATGCAATAGTGTTCAAGTATTTTAACAGGAAATTCTAAACTATTTATAGTCAAACCCAGTCTACTTCCTACGTTTTTATTAATTACTAGCTTTTGCCGACGGCTTTGTTCGCGTGAAATTCGTATTTTAAAAAAATTGGTTGTCTGTAAAGTCGGTTTACGGACGATAGTTTTACGTGATAACGTCATACAACCCTTGTTTCATGAATATTCTAAAGAGCAATGGCGAGCTCCCATACATGAAAATAGTTGACATTATTTGGCATTGTCTAGAATAAAAAAAATGTGATTAGGTTCTGTTAAAGCATCTTAAAATTGGTGTATATTTATTTTTGCGGGACGAAGTCACAAAAAAAATTATTAAGGTTTTCATTTTTTAGGTTGTGTTTGACTGGGTCTCTTATTCTGTCCAGTCTATTCTCAATACCCTGCTATGTAGTCAACTTAGTAATAAGTAATTAGGTGAATTATTTATTTTTGCCGCGTTCTCTCGTGACATTAACTCGCATCTCAGCGGTGGTGGTGGTAAGACATCTAGATCTACATCTGTGATACTCTAAGGTGCACTGGATCTACATCTGTGAGACTCTAAGGTGCAACAGTATATCTAAATAAATAATCTTTGTTTGAGTAGGTCGCATTCATTTAGAAGTCAATAAAGCTTCTTATAATATGATAGTACGAGAGCGCACCGTAAAAAACCAACGTCATCGAGTACCAAGATGGGACTAGTTTGTGGTGGTCTAGAATAGGATAGACATCTAAAATATACAGGGTTGCCTGAGCAAATCCTGGCACGTTTTGTGTAAAAGGTAATTAAACATGTCATTTTTTTGGTGCAATTTACGTCATCGAGTACCAACTGGAGACCTGGCACATTCGATAAAGGTCATCAAGAAGAGCACAAAAATACTAGGTTGCCTCGTCCTACCTTGGCAGTTTTTGGAGTCGGGCAAATTTAAGAGTGGTGAAAAATGGTCAAATTTACGTCATCGAGTACCAAGTTGACAGTCACACCATTCGATAGTTCTGATAACCTAAATGTGGCTTTTATAAATCTAAGCAATTATTGCTAAAATCTAAGAAAATTATTCCAAGCAGATTTACTAATATCGTGTTTATAGACGCTAACAAACAAAGTGAAATATTATTTCGCCTTTGCTCTTTGAAATATTTTCCGACCGGCCAGATATTATGGTACGAGTAACCTCGTTTTAATTTCTGCGGCCCTGATACTTTTACAAGCCGACGCTTGGGCCGATTGTGCCTCTCTATCGCTTGTTACGCGCTCTCGCTTGCACACACAGGCTCAGATGGAACGTGACGTGATATTCGTGCGTGCAGCCGGTGTTCATCGATTTATAAGACGTTATCACGTCAAAAGAAGAAAGTAAGTAAGCCCGCTACTGTACCTTTATTTCGGCGCGCATTGTTCCAATTCGGTTTGTATGAGAGCCACATCTTAGCGGAACCGGAACTGAATTTTATTTATCCTATCCTGTGTCCCGTATAGTAAAATGTGATTGTACTAAGTGTCATCGAATTCGGATTATCGGTTTAAGAGTTATGGATGAACACACATACAGAAAAGATTTCTAAAAATTGCCAATACAGATAGAGAGACAACAATTATTTTATCGCAAAAAGGCGGGTTCAGGAAGGTCCAAATTGTCACAATTTGTTCTATCCGGTTCGTGACGAAGAAGAACCGACAAGAAACTTCGCAGGGTATTTTAACATTGAAAAGGTTTTTTCGATCGCTTCAGTATGGCCCCCCATTTTCGCTGAGAGTGTGATATCGTCCTGGTGTCGCGAGTTTTGGGGCTACAGGAGTGGTTGAGGGCTCAAAAGACGCATATCGGGCTAGGGCTACAAGATGGTGATAATGATAAAAGATTTTTTTCGAAAAAGTACAAAAAAAAATATTTTTAATGAAAAATGTGAAAAATTCATAATTTTTTTTCGAATTAAATCTCTTTTATCTCAAAAACTTAATGTGATATCGAAAAATAAAAAAAAGCATGTTTAGATTTGCCCTTTGGGCTACATTAAAAAAAAGCATTCGTCCATCGATGATGGTTCGTGCTGTAGGTGGTCCCTCAAATTTTTCCCATTTTCGCTGAGAGTGTGAAATCGACTTTTGGAAGTGCAACAGCGTAGTGAGCGAGGAGGAATATCCGAATGTATGAAATAAATTGTGAAAGATCGAATCACGGCTCTGCAGATCCTCGGGTGACTTTGTTAGTTTGTTAGTTGGGTTCTGATGATGGAGCCGGAAGGAAGCCATAGGAACTCCTAAACTACACATGATAAGCCCATCGTGTTTGCGCTCATTGGATTTGTCTTCGCAAGTACTCTAGTCATATGTTATTTCCATGGTCCTGATGATGGAGCCGTAAGGAAGCCATAGACACTCCTAAACTACACATCTTAAATTCACCATGTTTGGGCTCGTTGGATTTGTCTTCGCAAGTATATAGGTTAGGATAACCTAACCTAACCTAACCTATATTATATTTTTATATTTGATATTTATTAATTTGTTTAGTTAGACATAATGTCAAGCGTATCTTTTTTTCTGTCTAAATTTTAGTATACATTAATTAAGCTGCTTGTGTTTTTGAAAACTAATAAAAAATATATAAATGTAATACTTTTTTTTTTGTTTTATTGTGTTCATTTTCAATGTACCTCGAAGGTCGTGTAATGCACGAGATCTGTGAGTTTTTTTATACATATGTTTACTAGTATTTAGTGACTAGACACATAATAACATCGCCCACATAGTCTATCGAAAACACAGCTTGAGAGCAAGATTAACAATTTTGCTGAGAGATTAATTTTATTTTTTACTAGCTTTTGCCCGCGGCTTCGCTCGCGTGAAATTCGTATTTCAAAAGAAGAAAGTAAGTAACTAAGGGCGAGCTGGGTCCAGGTAAACGATAAACCGTCTCGAAGAAAGTCAGTAACTTTTAGAGGCCGAAGGCGGAGTTGCGTTCAGGAAGACGATAAACCTTCTCGAAGACAGTAAGTAACTATGGGCGAGGCCGAAGGCCGAGCTGCGTTCAGGAAGAGGATAAACCATCTTTAAGAAAGTAAGTAACAAAGGGCGAGGCCGAAGGCCGAGCTGCGTTCAGGAAGAGGATAACCTTTTCGAAGAAAGTAAGTAACTATGGGCGAGGCCGAAGGCCGAGCTGCGTTCAGGATGAGGGTAAACTTTTCGAAGAAGTAAGTAACAGAGAGCGAGGCCGAAGGCCGAGCTGCGTTCAGGAAAACGATAAACCTTCTCGAAGACAGTAAGTAACTATGGGCGAGGATAACCTTTTCGAAGAAAGGAAGTAACAGAGGGCGAGGCCGAAGGCCGAGCTGCGTTCAGGAAGACGATAAACCTTTTCGAAGACAGTAAGTAACAGAGGGCGAGTCCGAAGGCCGAGCTGCGTTCAAGAAGACCATAAATCTTCTCGAAGAAAGTAACTTCTTTGTTACTTACTTTCTTCGAAAAGGTTTATCCTCTTCCTGAACACATCTCGGCCTTCGGCCTCGCCCATGCCCATAGTTACTTACTGTCTTCGAGAACTTTTCGTCTTCCTGAACGCAGCTCGGCCTTCGGCCTCGCCCATAGTTACTTACTGTCTTCGAAAAGGTTTATCGTCTTCCTGAACGCAGCTAGGCCTTCGGTCTCGCCCTCTGTTACTCACTTTCTTCGAAAAGGTTATCCTCTTCCTGAACGCAGCTCGGCCTTCGGCCTCGCCCATAGTTACTTACTGTCTTCGAGAAGGTTTATCGTTTTCCTGAACGCAGCTCGGCCTTCGGACTCGCCCTCTGTTACTTACTTTCTTCGAAAAGTTTACCCTCATCCTGAACGCAGCTCGGCCTTCGGCCTCGCCCATAGTTACTTACTGTCTTCGAAAAGGTTTATCGTCTTCCTGAACGCAGCTCGGCCTTCGGCCTCGCCCTCTGTTGCTTACTTTCTTCGAAAAGTTTACCCGCATCCTGAACGCAGCTCGGCCTTCGGCCTTGCCCATAGTTACTTACTTTCTTCGAAAAGGTTACCCTCTTCCTGAACGCAGCTCGGCCTTCGGCCTCGCCCTTTGTTACTTACTTTCTTAAAGATGGTTTATCCTCTTCCTGAACGCAGCTCGGCCTTCGGCCTCGCCCATAGTTACTGTCTTCGAGAAGGTTTATCGTCTTCCTGAACGCAACTCCGCCTTCGGCCTCAAAAAGTTACTCACTTTCTTCGAGACGGTTTATCGTTTACCTGAACCCAGCTCGCCCTTAGTTACTTACTTTCTTTCTTTGAAATACGAATTTCACGGGAGCGAAGCCGCGGGCAAAAGCTAGTTATAACAATAAAAACATATGGTACATATCACTACAACGATGTATTTTTTTTTAAATTAACTGCATATTTACTTTTCCTTTAAATAGAACAGAAATTGTTATATTTCAATTTTCCACTATTTTCGCTCTCCTGGACAATTTAGCATTTGGTTAATACAGTGTTTCACTCTGGAGCAGCCGATAGGTTTGCACCTAAAATTAATCAAATAGATACCTAACGAAGTCAACCTACATAATATTATGAATCGAATTAAATAAGAAAGTCTGCTCAAGACAATGCATACACACACCGCGCTCCGCCAGACCGCACCCCGCGCCACTAACCCCCGCCGCGCCGCGCCGCTCTTTATTTCGGCCCTTGGAACAATTCGATTTGTATGGGAGCCACATCTTAGCGTAGCCGGAAGTGAATTTTAGTAAGCCTATCCTGTGTCCCGTATAGTAAAATGGGCTTGTAGTATGTTTCATCAAATTCGGATGATGGCTTTAAGAGTTATGGAGGAACATACATACATACATACAGAAAAGATTTCTAAAAATCGTCAATTTAGCTTTAGTATCATACATAGAGGCTACAAACTCAATATTTCCTAAAACTAAGTAACTTACTCCATCACCATCCCTTACAGTTTTATTATTAGTATTGATATTGATATATTATTATAAGTATTTCAGTGACTATCAACATAATAACATCGCCTACAGATTATCGAAAACACAGCTCGAGATCAATATTAACCATTTTACTGAGAATTCTGACTACACTGACTTATTAATTAAGTGTATCAGTTGTAAAGAGCCTTTGTCAAGTTTTGATACGTAATTTGTATCAACACAATAATGTTAGCAGTGGCGGGGCATAAACTTAATTTGATGTGCGCAAGATAAATTTTGCGGGGCCCTCGCAATTTTGCCAATACTCAATACATTCAACAACATCATCAAATCGCAATAATACAGCCACTTTTATTGCAATATTCACTGCCTCTGTCCTGCTTTCCCATCGTGTATTTAATAAAAGCTTTAGAGTAACCTAGTAACCTTTAGTTTGCCTTTGATTAAGTCTGAAACATGTTTAATCGGGGTCTTTTTTATTAGATCTAGCTGAATATTTTTCATGAATCAAAGCTGCGTGAACTTTCGAGGCGCGAGGCCCCTGGGGCCGCGAGGCCGTGGGCGGTCGCCCACGTCGCCCACGCCTTGTGCCGCCTCTGTGTTAGTACATTACGCATACCAAAATTTAGCATAATCCAGCGGTACCAATTGGAAATTCCTGATTATCAGAGGTAAAATAAAAGCCGATACTGAAACCCGGGAGAGATGCCTACGGGCTAAATAGCAAGTGGCATCTACGCCTCGTAAAGGCCTCTTGTATTTATTGTTGAAATAGCTTTTGCCCTCGGCTTCGCTCGCCGTAGCCTCGGCTTAATAGCATATACGATACCACCGCACTGAATGAAACGTCGTCGGTCGAAACGGCTATGTAAATAGTTTGTGTTTTCCGTCCAGTTCAGTGTAGCCGACACGACCGAAGGGAAGCACTGACATGGCACCTAGTTCACCCGGTGTTATGGGCTGACATCACGAATGTTGTAGGCGATGGAGCCAACCTTGTCAGTTTCCATAAAAAAAAAGTCGGCAAGTGCGAGTTGGACTCGCGCACCGAGGGTTCCGTATCATCAGCATCACTCAATATATTTTTGTAGGTATTATGTATGTACAAAAAAACAATTGTTTTGGAAAATCCCGAACCGCCTTAATAAACACTACAGCAATGGTTTTTGACTGTGCGGCATTCGTGAAGTTGAAATATACAAAAATATATTTCTTATATGACATAACGACATATCCTTTTCGGATTTTATCTTTACTTGTGAGACCTTGCTTCTTGCCAAATTTCATTACTCTAGCTAGGTCAACGGTAAGTACCCTATAGGTTTTGATTTCATTTGAGTGAGTTTGCAATTATTAAAATTTCCCATAAATAGCCGTATCTTTTGATTATATTGATTTAGAAGCTTTCATTTTCTATAGCTCGAAGGGATCGCAGACGTTAGTATTTCATATTAATTTCAATTTGATATCTTGACTCGTTACTGAGAAAAAGGGTCTTGACATACAAAACAAGATTTTTTTTTTAATATCATATAACTACAAGTTTAAAATTTTAGGAATTTTTCCTTTACGTGTGCTATGAGACCTTGCTTCTTACCAAATTTTATGATTCTAGGTTGACGGGAAATACCCTATAGGTTTTGATTTGATTGGAGTGAGTTTGCGAGTATGAAATCTGACATAGATGGCCGTATCTTTTGATTGCGTTGGTTTAGAAGCTTTAATATTCTACGCCCTTAAAGAGATCGTAGATCTTAGTATTTCATATTAATTTCAATTTGTTATCTTTATCCGTTCCTGAGAAAAAGGGTCCTTGAAATACAAAACAAAAAAAATTTTTTAATGTCAATAACTAAAATTTTAACATTTTAGGATTTTTTCCTTTACTTGTGCTGTAAGACCTTGCTTCTTACAAAATTTTATGATTCTATGTTAACAGGAAATAATTTACATATAAATAATCAACATATTAACAACAATTTTTTAATTTCAATTTGTTATCTTGATCCGTTCCTGAGAAAAAGGGACCTTGACATAAAAAACAAACTAAATTTTTTTTTAATGTCACATAACTATAAATTTACAATTTTCGATTTTTTCCTTTACTTGTGCTATGAGACCTCGCTTCTTACCAAATTTACTCTATAGGTTATACTCTAAATATACTCTAAAGTACTCTATAGGTTTTGATTTGGTTTGCCGGTAGTAAAATATGTGACTTAAATGGGCGTATCTAGTGATTGCGTGAACCTATAAGCTTAATTTTTTTACACCTCCGAGGAAACGTAGACCTTAGTATTTGATATTAATTTCAACTTGATACCTCTACCCGTTCCTGAGAAAAAAGGTCTTGACAGACAGACACCCAGCCAGCCAGCCAGACGGACAACAAAGTGATCCTATAAGGGTTCCGTTTTTTCCTCTTTTGAGGTACGGAACCCTAAAAAAGATTTAAACGAAAATTGTTTTTTTTTTTATGTAATCCGGTATGGGTTGCTGAGTCGGAGGGGCCAAGCCCGTGCTCAGACCAGCCAATATCACCTCCGAGAAGGTAGGTGCCATACCGGGACTTCCCTGGATTGCTGGTTTTACTGGACGAGAGGAGAACACAACCGAGGCTGCTATGCGGCCATCTTACATCCAGTACGGTGGTACCAACCCAGTAGGCTAAAATTTGAGCTTACCACCCTAGCAGGGACAAGGGAAGGGTTGATTATAATATAAAAGATCGCTTCTCTTATATTCTCTCTCCCTCCCTTTTTTGTCATTTCCTGTTACATCCGCCAAAATAACACATATTCAGTGAAAATTTCAACCGGCTACCTTTTTTTTTTCTTTTTTTTTATGGAAACTGACAAGGTTGGCTACATCACCTACAACATCCGTGCCACGTCAGTGCTTCCCTTCGGTCGTGCCGGCTACACTGAACTGGACGGAAAACACAAACTATTTACATAACCGTTTCGACCGACCTTTCATTCATTCAGGTACCAACCCGGGCGGGATAAACCCTACCACCCAGTAATATATGAAGGGAGTCACATCCCTTAGTCGCCTTTTACGACATACACGGGGAGAGATGCAGTGGGGCCATGCTTTTAAAGTACCGGCCCCACACGGTACAATTACCTATTACGGTTTAAAGATATAGCCATCGGACGGACGGACGGACGGACAGACAGACAGACATACAGGCGGAAATAGGCTTCCGTACGGGTTACGTATACCTAAAAACGGCGTACAGCCTGTATCGAATGTCTTTTAAAATCTAATTTACCCAAATTGCAACCAACCGTAGAGTTTAAAAAAAACTTAAAACAGGTAATTCCTGTTTCGTCTCCTGAGGGATTTCAAATAATCTTCTCAGTATGAAAAATGTCCTAATCGACACAAATGCAAACAATTTAAAACTCATCCCTTTTCCTAATACATAGATTTGAAAATCGACATTGATGTAAAATAGAGATGTCTTTTTGATTGGTCGGAAGAAGAGTGGAACATAATTTTCCGGGCCGCTGAAGCGAAGCGAGTACCTGTGATGTTACCTACGAAGAGCAGAGATTGAAAATGTCTGAAGCACACACGCACACAGAACCTATCAATCAATCTCAATACATACGCGTACATGTCAAGTGGTTTCAGAGTAGAGCTAAAATTTGTACATTAATGTAATTCGAATTTGTGCTTGTATTATTCCAATTTAAAATGTCTTGTGTGTGTACACCAGGGTTGTTGCGAACATCAGCATCAGCATCAGCATCCGCGGAACTTCAGCATCATTTTCAACATCAGCATCGCATCAGCGACCGCATTGATCGATGCTGATTATTAATGCTGATGTTCGAGTCGTAATGCTGATGTTCGAGTCGTGATTATAATAAACAAACCTTCTCGGAACATACTCGAAGCCGGAAAAGCAGCAAATACAGCTCCAAATAGTTCCAAAGTTCCATCCAATACTACTAATTTAATTGCTAAGATAATTACTAAACTGGTACTGGTATCCGATAATTTTTTTTTTTATTAAATGTCACAAAATTATTAAACCACAATCTTTTATTTCAATACCAACCAAAACTTTGGATATAATTTCATAATATTCATATAGTTGAGTATTTTTCCCTTTTTTTGAAGAAAATAATTAAAATCAGCATCAGCATCAGCATCCGCTGATGTCAATGATAAAATATCAGCATCAGCATCAGCATCCGCATCAGCTGATGTGAACAAAATGTGCATCAGCAACAACCCTGGTGCACACACATACATAAAAACCGGCCAAGTGCGAGTCGAAATCGCGCACTGAGGGTTCCGTATCGCCATGTTCTGGTCAGCGCCACTCACGCACGCCATCTATGGCGTGTATTATTAAATGCTTCATATTAGTTAAAATTCATGATTAGTTAAAATGCCTCATACTGTTGGTAGATGTCGCGAATATACTTTTCAGTTTATTCTATGGGACCCCTGTGAAATGTATACTTTTTCTTATTTTTATTATTTGTTGTTATATCGGTCATAATAACACATATTCTGTGAAAATTTCAACGGGCTGCCTATTACGGTTCAAGAGATACAGCCCTCGGACAGACAGACATACAGACAGACAGACAGACGGGGTAGGCTTAATAATAGGATCCCGTACCGGATACGGAACCCTAAAAATTTATAAACAAATGTTTTAACCCCCGACGCAAAAAGAGGGGTGTTATAAGTTTAACGTGTATGTGTATGTGTGTAAGGGTGTGTCTGTCTGTGGCATCGTAGCTCCCAAACAGGTGGACCGATTTGGATGCGGGTTTTTTTATTAGAAATCTGGTTTTAGGTAATTCAATCATCTAATTAATAAATTTAATTCAATAAAATCATAAATTTATGTTATTAATTTAAAAAAGTTATCTTTGTTTATCCCCCCAATAAAATAATTAATTAAATTTAAATTCAATTTTTATAATTTTAATTAAATTAACTATTAAACTCTATCGGGTATGTTTGTAATCAAGTAATTAAGTAATCAAAAAAATAATTATCTTAATATGTGGACCGATTTGCATGCGGTTTTTTTAAAAAAGCGTGAAATAAAAGTTAAATTACAAATTTAAAAAAACCCCCGACCCTCAAAAAATCAAAAATGATTTCCGTTTACTTACTTAAAGGAGTCAGGGGAGCGCTAAGTAAATACAATATAAAAACTGTATTTACTTAGCGGTCAACCGTCTACCACGTTTAGCAAATTATTCGGACAAGATAAATACCAAGTAGCAAATAAGCCACGAAAACCCATCGGCTGCACTGCATGCTTCGGTGGAAGGACCGTGCCAAGGTGAGAGGTGGCTATTTACCACCATGCCATTTACCACGGCACCTTGTCCTTATCCCTTAGTCGCTTTTTACGACATGCACGGGGAGAGATGCAGTGGAGCTATTCTTAAAAAAACATAAATTAAAAAAAATGCCCGCCCCACACGGTACTAGTTAAACAATAAACTTGCTAAGTGAGGGAATGAGTTGTCTATAGTTATGAACTCCTTGTCTATAGTATAGCCACAATTTAGTTTCTAACGCTTCCTAAGGTTAAACAAAGCTCCTTCAGTTCTAAGACAAGCAGAACATGGTAATATCTGGAGGAATTGTGATATAATAGAATTTCGAGAAGATTCTAAGTTACAAACTGAAAATTACCAACCAGAGGTTTCTCTGCAAAACTTCTGAGACCAACTTCCAACCGCAGTCCACGCCAGTGAGGGCGTTTTAACATTTACGCTGATGCTGCCCGTCGCGAAAGTGGAGACTTTCGCAACGGGCGGTGCAATAATGTATATTTTTTCTTTTTCATTACTTGCACGGGGAGAAATGCAGTGGGGATATCCTTTTTAGGGTTCCGTATCCGTCGTACGGGACCCTATTACTAAGCCTACGCCGTCTGTCTGTCTGAGGGCTGTATCTCTTACTAGGTAACCGTAATAGGTGGTAACCGTAACCGTAAAAGTGGCGGGTGGCCGAGTGGTTTGGGCATCGGCTTCTCATGGGAGGTCCGAGGTTCCAATCCGGTCGGCGTGTACCAATGAGTTTTTTCTGACTAAAAAATTTACTTGCATACCTACACCTGCTGCTTCACCGTTCGGAACCGGTGTAAAACTGTAGGTCCCTTCCCTTGCCCCTTACTAGGTGGTAGGCTCAAATTGTAGCCGACTGGGTTGGTACCGCCGTACTGGATGTAAGATGGCCGCATAGCAACCTCGGTTGTGTTCCCCTCTAGTCCAGTATAGCCAGCAATCCAGGGAAGTCTCCGGTATGGCACCTACCTTCTCGGAGGTGAAATTGGGTCGGAGCATGCGCTTTGGCCCCTCCGACTCAGCCATCCATACCGGATTACATAAAAAAAAAAAACTATCTAGTCCGTTGAAATCTTCACAGAATATGTGTTATTTACCTTTTAGCATTTACCAGTTCGATTTATCACAGCGAAGAAGAACTGGCAAGAAACTTCGCTGGATACTTTTTTTTTACGTTCACTTCACCATCTGCAGTCATTACTATTTGTAAAAAATTATCACAAATACAACATTTTTTCTATAAGCGTAAACCATTCATACAACATGTTTTAGCCAATTGGAGCAGGTCAGTCTCTACAAACAGCACCCGTTCACGAGCATCACGCCAGGGCCAGCCATCGCCTCCCTCAACCATATTTGAGGGTGAGGGGCGACCCGTTTCCGAACTCCGACGCGTTTTACCTCATAGCTCTACAGACTCCTGTCAGGTCGGCATCGAGGTCGGCATGGTATTCGTAATCCCCGTGCATCACAGATCACAGAATGTCCATGTCGCGTCGTAGGTGAAACGAAGTCAAATGTCGCGCTGACCATAAAAAAAAATTCGCAACGATGGAATCGTACCTACTGGTTAAGACAACGACAACGCCATCCATCTCCATTTCAATAATCTGACAGCTTGTCCGAGAATGTGTTTACGGATATATTGTGCACGGCACGCCTCATCGCCATATTCGTCCCGGGATGTAAGCACATAATATGCCTAACTAGCTTTTGCCCGCGGCTTCGCTAGCGTGAAATTCGTATTTAATAAAAAGAAGAAAGTAAATAGGTAAGCCCGCTACCGTGCCTTTATTTCGGTTTGTTAGAGAGCCACATCTTAGCGTATACGGAACTGAATTTTATTTAGCCTATCCTGTGTCATGTATAGTTAAATGTGCATGTACTATGGTTCATCAGGTTCCGATGATCGGTTTAAGGAGTTATGGAGGAACATACATGCATACAGAAAATATTTCTAAAAATCATCAATTTAGTTTTAACTTCACATTAGAGTCTACAAAGGCAAGTATCTCAAAACAACAAAGTAAAGTAACTTACTCCATGACCATCCCTTACAGATTTATTATTAATATTGATGATTGATGATGGATACAAACACTGAGGCGTGATCATGGTCGTAAAAAATCTGTTTATTGTTTATTGTATAATTTAATCCATTTAGCTATGTAGCTTACGCTTGGACATGTCGAAAATTCCGCCAGTTCTAAATGCAATGCGAAGAAGAACCTGACAAACAAATCTTCGCAAGTCACAATGTTTTGTTAGTTTAACTTATAAGTATAATATTAATAGTAACTGATAAATAATTAACCTTAAATAAATTAAATATTAATGTTCTTGGGTCGCGTCGCCGCGTCGGTCATCGTCGCGACTGTTTTTGGCGATGTATTTTCCTAAATGTAAAAACGGCATGATAGTTTCAAATCACCCCGCTAGGCTACCAATATGGACCTACCTAACTGCAGTGCAGGTCCTCAAATAATTCCCAACTTTGCATTGCATCGAAAATATTTTTTTCTATTATCGACTTTATGGCAATGCTAATAGAATTGAAAATTGTATATTAATGTTAGATCTGTACCCGTCCCGAGATTAGGCGGGATCACATTGTGGTGTGGTGTGGAAATCTTATAAGTACCTAGCTGTTCATGATCCCGTAGTGAGGGCCACAGGCGATATTATGTAGTTAGATAGATACCCACAAAAATATAATTGTAAATTCAAATGTTTAATGTGTTAACTATAAGGGAACTATGAGATTTTTTCGGGGCTGAAGTTAACTGCGTTGTGTTAAAAGTAACACTGGATACAGTAACCTTAGTAACCGTTAAACTAGTAAAAGTAACATTAGTAATCTTAAAACTAGTAACAGTGACACTAATAACTGTAACACTAGTAACCGTAAGACTGGCAATAGTAACAGTAGTAACACTAGCACTGGTAACCGTAAAACTAGTAACTGTTACACTGGTAACCGTAAAACTAATAACAGTAACAATAGAAACAAGTAACTGTAAAAGTAATAACAGTGATACTCGTAAGATTTATATTAGTAACCATAAACACTATTAAACAGTAACACTAGTAACTGTAACACTTGTAACTATAACACTAATAACTGTAACACTAGCAACAGTGACGCACGAGTGAGACACACAGACGCCCATATATCGATTTTGAAAGCAATCGGTCCAGTAACTAAAAAGTTCAAAATGGCGGCCACTTTTTTAAGATTTTGACAACGGATTCGTATTCAGAGCCCACGCAGACAAACAGATATCGATTTTAAAAGCAATCGGTCCATTAACTAAAAAGTTCAAAATGGCGGTCACTTTTTTTAAATTTTGACAACGGATTCGTATTCAGAGCCCACAGAGACACCCATATATCGATTTTGAGGGCAATCGGCCCAGTAACTAAAAAGTTCAAAATGGCGGCCACTTTTTTTAATTTTGACAACGGATTCGTATTCACAGCCCACACAGACACCCAGATATCGATTTTGAAAGCAATCGGCCCAGTAACTAAAAAGTTCAAAATGGCGGCCACTTTTTTTAATTTTGACAACGGATTCGTATTCACAGCCCACACAGACACCCAGATATCGATTTTGAAAGCAATCGGTACAGTAACTAAAAAGTTCAAAATGGCGGCCACTTTTTTTAATTTTGACAACGGATTCGTATTCACAGCCCACACAGACACCCATATATCGATTTTGAAAGCAATCGGCCCAGTAACTAAAAAGTTCAAAATGGCGGCCACTTTTTTTAATTTTGACAACGGATTCGTATTCACAGCCCACACAGACACCCAGATATCGATTTTGAAAGCAATCGGTGCAGTAACTAAAAAGTTCAAAATGGCGGCCACTTTTTTTAAATCGCGAAATTATAACACCATGAATATTATTAAACCGGAAAAAAATATTGTCTTAAGGAAGTCTCCAATCTTTTACTCTGTTCCTCGAAGTTTAGGTAAATAAGCCCTAATTATTCCTATCACTGATTATTAGTACAACTTTTCAAAAATATTAAAACAACAGTCTTGTTTAATTTTTCAATATTTTTTTTTGGATTCAAACAATAATATTCGTTCAGTAAAAACTATTTGGAATAATATTACAAATAACCATTTCAAAATTCACAAATATACCGCACCATCATCGTCCGTCAGACTGGCATTCGTAGTGATCCCGTCAAGTTGCCGTCAAGCAAGGCTTCCGATTGGTCGGACGGTCGGCTCTTACTACCAGATACCCGAGCCAAGCCAGCGATAACAAACCTGTCGCTCGCCTTGTTCGCTCTCTCTCTCTCCATATCGCGGGGCGCGATATGGGTAACGGAAATAGACAAGTCACGTCATAAAATATTAAATTTTGCGATTTCGATTTTCGTAGTAGTAGGGATTTTTGGCTAGCCGATACAAACGCAGTAGCGTTGCGTCTCCCGTCTGTATCCTCCTTGCGGGCGGGTTACATAGTAGGTAAGAAGGGAACAGCCCTACAGTTTTACGTGTAATCCGAACCGCGGTCAGCCTCCAACGATCGAGCGGTCACCCATCCAAGTACTGACCGAGCTCAGCGTTGCCGACCGACCGCACCACTGAGGTACCGAGGCTGACAAGAATAGATAAATAAAAAATGATTTTTTGAGCGGCGACTCCTGGTCCTTAATATTGGGTTGGCTCTGGCTAAGGAATTTTTTTTTCATAATTTCATAACTTAGGTACCTACGCGTTAATTTATTTCTACCACAATGAGTTTACAAACTGAAAGACGATTACGATATAGATAGTTTATAATATTTAGTTTAAATGATTTATTTTACTCACTTAAGATTAATTTGTCTGTAGATAGGTACGTACTGGTTATGTCAAAGCAGTCGAGTTGCAGCCGACAACAGCGACGTCTCCTCTGGCACGACGACGACGAGACAGGCATACAAGCTTGAATGTTACATTTTATTTGTACATGAAGTCCACTCTTCGTTCCACAGACAAGAAATTTTCGATGACTCGATCGTGAAAATTTTCTTTCTTCCTCAATTTTGTTAGCAACTCCTTTTCCACAGATAAGAGTGCCAAATTACTGAGTCTCTCTTGTCCTTGAGTTCTCCGTAGATAGCTGGGTAGGAGTTTGCCATTATAATTACCAATAAATCACTTTAATTTAACAACACTCCACAGGATTCATCCATACAAAGTCCATACCTACATAACGGAATATATGCAGCTATCAACTCGCGAGCCAATGCGCACACACACGCGCACACAACACACCTAGCCTAGGTCGCTAGTCGCATCGCATCGCACGTCGCACAGCACACACAAGAATGAATACTCGTCGTGTGGTCGCAGCGCAGCACGCACACACCCACACACGCAACACACACACCTAGCTCGTTCGTTAGTCGCTCTACTCACTCGCTACCGCGTCACTAAATGCACTCCCCGCTGCGCCAACTCGAAAGGCTGAGCAGCGGGTCCGCGCGGGACGGGGGGGGGGGACATTCGGCCGCTTCCGCCTTGTATGGAATGCGATGGCGCTTCAAAATGTAGCCAACCGGCCAATGAATGCCTTGATGTGTCGTCATTCGTCGTCGCCCGCGTTTGACGCGCGCGAAATTTCAAATTATGTAACGGGTGCGGGATTGACGTTTTATCTTATTAATCGTGGGTTATATGATATAAATAATCTAACTCCGATATTTTTTCACATTTATTTTAGCCTGATACTTCTGTAGTAATGGTGTCATTAATTTTATTTGATTTGGCGGCGCCAACCTCGCCAACTGAAAGGAGTCGCCGCTGTAAAAAATCGCCCTGTCCCATCACTATTGGCACAAAAGAATCCAGCTGGTTATTTCTCTGGAATAGTTTGCCTATCCAACTTCAGGTAGTTCTACATTGCTACATTGCTACATTGTAATGCTACATTGCATTGAGTTTCCGAGCCTGGATTCCAGCTAACTTTATCCACACGTCGCGTTGTTAACTAAATTCGCGTAGGCACCTATGTACATGCATTAGACACTTACGAAATACAGAAATGTTATTGTCACAGATCTGTATGTATGTATGTATTCTTTATTGAACACCAATTTATATAAATTAGGCACAATAGGCGAGCTTAATCCCGTTAGGCATTCTATTCTAATTAACCTTTGGGATGTGGGAAAAGTATATGCAGGCGAACAAGAATAGTTTGTGGCAATGTATTAAGCAGTTAAGCAATATGATAAACTACAAACTAATACTACATAAATACTTTAAAAGCAAATATGTATATAATAGACTTACATATTATGTACATTAATCCGTGGTACAGCTGTTCAACACCATCAACTGAATGACAATAGAGAGAAGAGGGGAGTTAAGATAATGCAATATAAATGTATTTACTTCAGTAAGGATAGGAAAATATTCTTCAAATTTATCTTAAATACATTCATAGACGTAGTGGAGCGTAAATACACGGGGCGATTATTCCAGAGGCTAGCTGTTTGTACTGTGAAAGAGTCCGTGTAGTACAAACTTGAGTGAGCCGGTATTCCCAAGAGTAAGTTGTCAGCAGATCTTAAAGCCAGACCATGAGAAGAAAGAAATTCAAACCGTTCACTCAAATATTTGGGAGCAGCAGGGTCATTAAGTGTGCGGAAGAGAAGAGAGAGAGAGCGTGAGAGTTCCTGCGGCCACGCACATCGAGCCACTGAAGGCGAGGAGCTTGATATTCAGAAATAGGGTCTGCTATGGTCGTAGTTGCATATATATTGTTGCGAAAATATAACGAATGCATAAGTTGAGGATACAGTCGAGTTTGTTGAGGATACTGATATAAATCCTCGTTAGATTTCATTCGTTCTTCGCAAAGAGTTTGTATTACGTTGCAGCGACGTAATACAAACTCTTTGGTTTTTCGTTAGCTTTCATCTTCTGGCATGGCGCCTCGCTGAGCGTGGTTTCGCGAGGAGATTTTGGCTCTGCCTTCTACACCATTGGTCACTCGGCACATACATCAATATTGGTTAACATAAAAAAATATAGATATCTATAGTTAACTTATAGTTAACAACTCTAAACAGGGGAATACATTTTACCACTCCTACTCAATGATGCCCCTTCCGTCCTTTATATTTGTTTGTTGTAAACCTTATCGCTGATGGTCTAGTTTGAAGGCCTTCAATATTAAGGACCTCCCGAGATCTATCTTTATGTTTTGCTCTGTTTTGCCGAAGTTGGTTGCGGATATACTGCTGGGGGGAGGGGGGTAGCGAGGGCCGTTAGGAGCTGGGAGGGGGAGGAGGGGTTACCGTAGAAGGGAGGAGGGAGAAGGATGAGAGTACAACGAAGTGGAGTATATAGATTTCATTTTATTGTATTGATGTAACTAACTCAGGTAAATTCGAAAAGATAGATAGATAGATAGATAGATAGGTAGGTAGGTAGGTAGGTAGGTAGGTAGGTAGGTAGGTAGGTAGGTAGGTAGGTAGGTAGGTAGGTAGGTAGGTAGGTAGGTAGGTAGGTAGGTAGGTAGGTAGGTAGGTAGGTAGGTAGGTAGGTAGGTAGGTAGGTAGGTAGGTAGGTAGGTAGGTAGGTAGGTAGGTAGGTAGGTAGGTAGGTAGGTAGGTAGGTAGGTAGGTAGGTAGGTAGGTAGGTAGGTAGGTAGGTAGGTAGGTAGGTAGGTAGGTAGGTAGGTAGGTAGGTAGGTAGGTAGGTAGGTAGGTAGGTAGGTAGGTAGGTAGGTAGGTAGGTAGGTAGGTAGGTAGGTAGGTAGGTAGGTAGGTAGGTAGGTAGGTAGGTAGGTAGGTAGGTAGGTAGGTAGGTAGGTAGGTAGGTAGGTAGGTAGGTAGGTAGGTAGGTAGGTAGGTAGGTAGGTAGGTAGGTAGGTAGGTAGGTAGGTAGGTAGGTAGGTAGGTAGGTAGGTAGGTAGGTAGGTAGGTAGGTAGGTAGGTAGGTAGGTAGGTAGGTAGGTAGGTAGGTAGGTAGGTAGGTAGGTAGGTAGGTAGGTAGGTAGGTAGGTAGGTAGGTAGGTAGGTAGGTAGGTAGGTAGGTAGGTAGGTAGGTAGGTAGGTAGGTAGGTAGGTAGGTAGGTAGGTAGGTAGGTAGGTAGGTAGGTAGGTAGGTAGGTAGGTAGGTAGGTAGGTAGGTAGGTAGGTAGGTAGGTAGGTAGGTAGGTAGGTAGGTAGGTAGGTAGGTAGGTAGGTAGGTAGGTAGGTAGGTAGGTAGGTAGGTAGGTAGGTAGGTAGGTAGGTAGGTAGGTAGGTAGGTAGGTAGGTAGGTAGGTAGGTAGGTAGGTAGGTAGGTAGGTAGGTAGGTAGGTAGGTAGGTAGGTAGGTAGGTAGGTAGGTAGGTAGGTAGGTAGGTAGGTAGGTAGGTAGGTAGGTAGGTAGGTAGGTAGGTAGGTAGGTAGGTAGGTAGGTAGGTAGGTAGGTAGGTAGGTAGGTAGGTAGGTAGGTAGGTAGGTAGGTAGGTAGGTAGGTAGGTAGGTAGGTAGGTAGGTAGGTAGGTAGGTAGGTAGGTAGGTAGGTAGGTAGGTAGGTAGGTAGGTAGGTAGGTAGGTAGGTAGGTAGGTAGGTAGGTAGGTAGGTAGGTAGGTAGGTAGGTAGGTAGGTAGGTAGGTAGGTAGGTAGGTAGGTAGGTAGGTAGGTAGGTAGGTAGGTAGGTAGGTAGGTAGGTAGGTAGGTAGGTAGGTAGGTAGGTAGGTAGGTAGGTAGGTAGGTAGGTAGGTAGGTAGGTAGGTAGGTAGGTAGGTAGGTAGGTAGGTAGGTAGGTAGGTAGGTAGGTAGGTAGGTAGGTAGGTAGGTAGGTAGGTAGGTAGGTAGGTAGGTAGGTAGGTAGGTAGGTAGGTAGGTAGGTAGGTAGGTAGGTAGGTAGGTAGGTAGGTAGGTAGGTAGGTAGGTAGGTAGGTAGGTAGGTAGGTAGGTAGGTAGGTAGGTAGGTAGGTAGGTAAGAATTACATGCTAGTTAAATACAAGGTCATAAATAAAATGGCGAGTCCAGAACCGTAGTGAGTCATCTATGTACCAAAATCAATATTTCGAGAAAACGAGGCAAACGCGTTTAAGGCTGTATGTAAATCTAGATTAGTTCTAGGCATCAAATATTCACTCTATGTCTTAGAGAACCCTTTGGAATAGTTTTTAGGAAAGAAAAAATAAAACACTTCCTTATAAAAATTATGAGATATTATTTTATTTTCAGAAAAATTGTCACATAGATCACTGTGGAACGGAGAAAGTGTTTACAAATTATTAAAGCTTAAGTAGGCTATTAACGAAAATCTTCTGAAAAGCTACAAATTTTAACCTGAATCAATTTCATTCACTCTCCTTCCTCTCTTAGGTTTGGAAGAAGATCACTGCGGTGCTCTGGTCCCGCCTAGTCAAGTGTGGGAGCCCCAAGTAGAAGTTGTGATGTATAGGGGGGGACGTACTTTACGTATATTTCTTTATCCTGAATTTTTGCATGTGAGAGGATGTGAGTTTTCAGCAGGCTGAGGAATGAAGTTTTTCAGGTTTTCAATCAATGTCTCATTGTCTTGTCCATTCTGGTATAGATATAATTTTACCATAACGAAAATGATATTTTGTGAAAATATTGTAACATAGACCACTCTGGCTCCACACTAGTCTACGGAAATTGTGTAAGCTATATAGCAAAATGGGTAGGCTATGTCCTCATTTATGTTAAATCGATCACTTTAGCTCTAGGTTAAAATAGCAAAATGTGTAGGCTATGTCCTCATTTGCTCATGACCAGTGTGTCCTCCCGGTTATGACGTACGGGTGTGAAACGTGGACTCTGACGGTCGCTGTTGTCCAAAGGTTGAAAGTTGCCCAGCGAGCAATGGAGCGAGCCATGCTGGGAATATCGCTACGTGATATGGTGCGTAACGAGGCAATCCGCCGACGCACCAAAGTAGTCGATATTGGACACCGGGTGGCTAAGCTCAAGTTGCAGTGGGCTGGGCACGTTAGCCGAAGAGACGATGACCGTTGGAGTAACCGTGTCCTACACTGGCGGCCGTGGACAGGAAAACGGAGTGTGGGAAGACCACCCGCCAGGTGGGACGACGACATCAAGTACGCCGGCGGAAATCAGTGGTTCCGTATCGCTGAAGGCCGGGAGGACTGGAGGAAAATTGGAGAGGCGTATGTCCAGCAGTGGACGCTTACACGCTGACTGACTGACTGACTGACTGACATGTCCTCATTTGTTACATAGATCACTTTAGCACTTAGCAACTGCAAGAAAACTGCTTAAAACCATAGTAGTACTTTTGCATTTTGTTAAGGAAACATGTGATTTGAACTTGGATCTCTTTGGCACTGATAAATAATGACCCCAGGATGTCAAATATGTGGCTAAGTCCAAACTCCAAAAAATGGTACATAGATCACTATGGTTCTGGACTCGCCAAATATTCTCTAATTTCGTGCCATTTTTTTTTTATGTAATCCGGTATGGGTGGCTGAATCGGAGTGGCCAAAGCACATGCTCCGACCAGCCAATATCACCTCCGTAAAGGTAGGTGCCAACCGCCTAATAAGGGGCAAGGGAAGGGACCTACAGTTTTACGGGCAGGTTTAGGTATGCACCAGTATGCACGCCAATTTTCTACTTGATCCGACAAACCATTTAGAAGTTGACCCTTCAGACCAACAAACAGACGGACGCACGGCACGCACATCATTAGGTTCCATATTCATATATTTAATTAAATTACAAATTTAAAAAAAACCCCGAACCTTAAAAAGTAAAAAAATAATTCTTGGCTTACTTAAAGGAGTCGGTGGACCGCTAAGTAAATTCCCGTGCAGCTCTGAGTTTTTTTTGTTTTATTTACTTAGCGGTCCCCCCGACTCCTTTAAGTAAGTCATCGAGAATTATTTCTGACTTTTTAAGGGTCGGGATTTTTTAAATTTGTAATTGAAGGGTTGAAATTCTATAGGGTCTAAGTGCCAAAAAATCGCAATGCAATATTTTTACGGAAATACAATCAATGTGCCAAGGCTAATAACATACAAAGCGTGTATTTTTCAGTTTTTTGTTATATCTCGGCTTTAACTTTTAGGCACATAGACCCTATAGAATTTCAACCCTTCAATTTAACTTTTATTTCAGGCTTTTTTTTTAAAACCGCATTCAAATCGGTTCACTTTTTAAGAAAATATTTTTTTTATTACTTAATTACTTGATTACAAACATAGCTAGGAAGGAACCATCCCGATTAAACAAGCTTCCTAATAAAAAAAACCGCATCCAAATCGGTCTGTTTTTTGCGTGGGGGGTTAAAAATATGTAGGCTGATCGTGTGCAAGTAAAACTAGGCAAAGATCAACTATTTATTTAGACAATACAAAATGCTCCACGTCACTAAGCGCGTCGTTGTACATCAACGGATAGTTCGGCCTCGTCTCCAGAAAGTCCTTCGGCGCGAAGAACGGAGCCTCTGCTCTGACGGGTACGTAGTAGATGCCCGGCTTGCTCGGGTCGGCCTTGGGACCCACCACGTTGGTCTCGTGGGGCAGGTTGTCGTAGCACTTGTGTTCCCTCGCCTGTTGGACGTCTTTGCACTTCACACCGACGAATTTATCAGGATTTTGAAGGTAAGCAGCGAAGTAGTAGTAATACCCGAAGGAGTGACTGCAGTAATCCAAGCACCAGGGCTGGTATGGATCGAGGAACACCTGGATTTCTCCACCGTTGAAGTAGAAATCGACGTGGCCTTGAGCCTCGGCTGATCCGTAGCCTTCGTTGTTTGTGTGCATCACTTGGACGAAATCTGCGTCGGATGCTGTTAGACGAAGATCTGCCCCCTGATTTCTGGAAATATATAAAGGCGGGCTTGTGTCAGTAAAGTAAAGATTGAAAGTTACCCAGTGAGCAATGGAGTGAAACATGCTGGGAACATCGCTGCGTGATTTGGCGCGTAACGAGGCGATCCGCCGACGCAACAAAGTAGTCGATATTGGATACCGGATGGCTAAACTCCCCTTGCCCCTTACTAGGTGGTAGGCTCAAATTGTAGCCGACTGGGTTGGTACCACCGTACTGGATGTAAGATGGCCGCATAGCAGCCTCGGTTGTGTTTTCCTCTAGTCCAGAATAGCCAGCAATCCAGGGAAGTCTCCGGTATGGCGCCTACCTTCTCGGAGATGATATTGGGTGTTCGGAGGATGCGCTTTGGCCCCTTCGACTCAGCCATCCATACCGGATTACATAAAAACAATAAAAAATCGGACTCTTAAAAAGCAACTTTGCCTTTCGATCGATATTGACCGAACGACGCAATACGGGTAATAAAAGCAATGTTTAACCTGAAGCAAGCCCCTGTAGGGTCCAAACATGTAATCCTTCCTATTTTCAGTCCAGTCAGCCTCGTGAAATGTTTCGCCACAAACGATGCGGTCTGTGCACCTAGACTGAGGCCGACCAGCTCGACGTCTTTAGGCCTCAGTCCGTATTTCATCAGCCCCTGTAGTACGACGGCTGTGACGTTGCCCATTGCGCGATTTGCTCTTGCTGCTCTGAAATTAAAAAAATAATAATTAATTTTTATTTCATGAAAGTGTATTACAAACAGACTGAAACATTATAAAGAAAAAAGAACGACCCCGGACTAATGATATGAATGAGATCTGTAAATCAAGTTGATAAATAAAAAATCTCATCCATACCGACCGATCCCGAGAAAGTTCCCAAGACACTCAGCGCATTAGCCCTCTGTATGGCCAGGCTAATGCGCTGAGAGAGCTAGGCCCCAGCTCGGGCCTCCCCGAACACTTCTATCAGACGTCTGCCTAAATCCTTGCACAGAGACTTTGCTTCTGCTGACCAGGGGCCTAATGTTTCCACTGCGAAAGCAATCATAAAATGAAATTAACAATACAAACTTTAGTACCTGCATCTTTGCTGATACAATTGGCAATGGAAGGGTTATTTTGTAAAATAGAATCTTGTTACATTAGACAGCAAGAGAGAAAAAGAGAGGTTTGGCAGGAGTGTGACATTGTGGTTGAGCGTATAGGGATGCAATCCCTGCCCAGTGCACGTTGTACGGAGGTGGAAAAGGGATGGCGGAATCGCGTTAAACTACTCCTCAGAGCACTCCCCGTGGAACAAGTGATATAACACACTTAGGGCGCCGACATCCCTCCGAAGTTCCAGTGGTTCTAGATCGTGGGACACGTCGGGGTCATCCACTAGTCGCACGGCTCGACGCTGGATCGACTCCAAAGGCGCAAGCTGATATTTGGCTGAGCCATCCCACAAGCGCGAGCAGTACTCCAAGCAGGACCTAATCTGCAATTTATACAAAAGCAGCCTTTGGCCCGGCGTGAAGTACCGTCGCATCTTATTGAGTACGCCTAGCTTTTTAGAAGCCAACTTGACTTTACCCTCGATATGGCCAACTTATCATTATTTTTACGATTCCGTAGTAGAACCTGAAACCCATCTGCTCGTCCGTTCGATCGTCCGTCCACCTATGGAGTAGGCAGAGACAACGGATTTCTTTACACAACTCTTGACGCAGGTGGGTCTCTGTGCCTTACTTGCTGCTTGATAGTTGTCTTGTCCGAATACTTTGCTAAACGTGGTGGTCGATATTGTGTTGCAATTTTCCAGATTTCTTGCAGCACAACACCGATTACTCTGCTTACCCTGATTGTCGGGATACAGCGTGTGTGGTATGTATGTATGTAACTCTTGACACCCGTCCCCTACCACACTCCTAATAATCGAATATTTTTAAATGTTTCAAAAATGTCTGCTTAGAAGTTCCGACCTTCAAATACACGTCAAACTCTTGTGTACCTTCATACATAGTTATATGACATATCATTAATGACATACCTACATCGCCATAATACAAGTAAATTAAGGAGTAATTTTTGTTACCTATGGTAATTTTCTGAAGTTGGTTTTCGTCCGCTGCACATAGTATCAAGGTTGATGAGATCTTTGTATTGTAAAGTTTACATACATACATACATATCACACACGCAGAATCCCGACAATCGGGGTAAGCAGTTTAATCGGTGTTATGCTGCAAGAACTCTGGTAAATTACAGCACAACGCCGACCACCACGTTTCGCAAAGTATTCGAACAAGATTCAATCGATCAAGCAAGTAAGGCACGAAGACAAGGCAAGGTGAGAGGTTGCTAGAGTCAAATTCAAATGTCTACAACAGTGGTTCTCAAACTTTTTTAGCTGACGGCGCCCTTAACCCGTTCAAGAAATTGTGCGGCACACCGCTTCAATATTCGGTTGGTGTCTTTCATAGGCATCATATCTGAACTGTGATAAACGAAGCATGCAAATATGTAAATCAAGTAATATTTTCGAAAGGAATAAAAACACAATTTTGCGATGCGTAAAAGTTACGCATCGAAATGTAAATGTTTCATTATTATTTCGATTAAGTATGTAGGTAGGTACATTACTTTTATACTTATTTTGAATTTAATTATTTACTACTAGTGAGTGGCTCTGTGAGCTGTAGACCTCGCGAGTCTGTTTTTGCATAGCTTAAAACTGAATAAATGTCCACCGGCGCACCTCAACCCCCATGGCTCAGCGATTTTGAAAAATTACCAAAAACTTGTTGAAAAACAGCCGGACATCCGGACATACGTACGCATTTTTGCCCAAGCTGAAACGGAGACGCTTCGCTCGCGCTTCGCGCTCGCTCGGTCAAATAATGTCCACTTTTTCGCGGCACCCCTGGCGTAGGTTCGCGGCACCCCGGGGTGCCGCGGCACCCAGTTTGCGAATCACTGGTCTACAAGATGAATTCACATTGAGAAAATGAAGTTGTTGATGAGAAGACAGTCCACGTTGATTATGTTGTAGTCTTTTGCGGCGTACCTTTTGTTGTCTACCCGAGCACCTAACCCGTTGCTAGAGTCAAAGTCAAATGTCTACAAGGTGAACTCACATTGGGAAAAAGAAACTATTCATGAGAAGACAGTCCACGTTGATTATTTTGTAGTCTTTTGCGGCGTACCTTTTGTTGTCTACCCGAGCACCTAACTAACCCGTTGCTAGAGTCAAAGTCAAATGTCTACAAGGTGAACTCACATTGGGAAAAAGAAACTATTCATGAGAAGACAGTCCACGTTGATTATTTTGTAGTCTTTTGCGGCGTACCTTTTGTTGTCTACCCGAGCACCTAACTAACCCGTTGCTAGAGTCAAAGTCAAATGTCTACAAGGTGAACTCACATTGGGAAAAAGAAACTATTCATGAGAAGACAGTCCACGTTGATTATTTTGTAGTCTTTTGCGGCGTACCTTTTGTTGTCTACCCGAGCACCTAACTAACCCGTTGCTAGAGTCAAAGTCAAATGTCTACAAGGTGAACTCACATTGGGAAAAAGAAGCTATTCATGAGAAGACAGTCCACGTTGATTATTTTGTAGTCTTTTGCGGCGTACCTTTTTTTGTCTACCCGAGCACCTAACTAACCCGTTGCTAGAGTCAAAGTCAAATGTCTACAAGCTGAACTCACATTGGGAAAAAGAAACTATTCATGAGAAGACAGTCCACGTTGATTATTTTGTAGTCTTTTGCGGCGTACCTTTTGTTGTCTACCCGAGCACCTAACTAACCCGTTGCTAGAGTCAAAGTCAAATGTCTACAAGGTGAACTCACATTGGGAAAAAGAAACTATTCATGAGAAGACAGTCCACGTTGATTATTTTGTAGTCTTTTGCGGCGTACCTTTTGTTGTCTACCCGAGCACCTAACTAACCCGTTGCTAGAGTCAAAGTCAATTGTCTACAAGCTGAACTCACATTGGGATATTTTAATGTTGTGTGTTCAAAATAAATATCTGAATCTGAATCTGAATCTGGAAAAGTAAACTGTTCATGAGGAGACAGTCCACGTTGATTGTGTTGTAGTATTTTGCGGCGTACCTTTTCTATCGACGCGAGCGGCTAATCCGTTCGTCAAATTCAAATGAACACAAGGTGAACTCACACTGGGAAAACTAAACTGTTTATGAGAAGACAGTCCACGTTGATAGTGTTGTATCCTTTTGCGGCGTAGCTTCCCGTGGCGACCCGGGATGCTAACCCGTTGCTGGAGTCAAAATATCCGTGGATGAATATCATTGTCTTTCTATTCTGCAACATATTTAAGTAAATAGTATTTAACCTTTTACGCCACTTGTGTAGCGATGTCTATGTAGACATCGCTACATAAGTGGCATAATATGTAATATGTAATATGTATTATGTAATAGCATATGTAAGCAAATATAAATAAATAATGAATTAAATTAATAATGAGTGTTTTTGGTACCCTTCGCGGTCATTTCGGGGACAGATTGAACGAGGTTTTTTATATATTATATTCTCAAAAGCAACAAAGCATGTAGTACTTGTTGAACTTACAGTTCCATGGGAAAGTAACATACTGAAGGACCACAACATCAAACTTAACAAGTACTGCAACTTAGTAGACCGGATTGTGAGAAACGGATTCAAGACTGATCTCTTAGCTGTGGAAGTCGGAGCAAGAGGACTACCAGCGAAGTCGCTCTACAGTCTCTTCAAGAACCTAGGGCTGCCACGCTAAGCTCATATATGGAGAGAGCTTCGAAAACGTCACTGGAAGCATCCTACAGAATATGGATAGGTAGAGACAGGGAGGCCGAGAGCGGGACTGGTGGTTTCCCCGCGTCCTAGTCAACGCAGACTAGCTGACGAGGGCTTGATGCGAGCCGAAACGTGAAGCATGGGCGGGAAATTTAGAGTGGCCACTCGCTAGTCCCGACCTTGATTAACACCCTCCTCTACTGCCGATGAAGAGAAGTGATGCCGAGAAGTGATCGAACAGGTTGAAGAGTACGTATACCTCGGTCAAATTCTGCGGCTTGGTAGACAAGGTCTGCTTAAGGAGGTGGAGAGACGAATTCAACTGGGTTGGGCTGCCTTTGGAAAACTAAAATTCGTCCTGAAGTCTGACCTTCCGCAGAATTTAAAGACCCGTATATATGACCAGTGTGTCCTCCCGGTTATGACGTACGGGTGTGAAACGTGGACTCTGACGGTCGCTGTTGTCCAAAGGTTGAAAGTTGCCCAGCGAGCAATGGAGCGAGCCATGCTGGGAATATCGCTACGTGATACGGTGCGTAACGAGGCAATCCGCCGACGCACCAAAGTAGTCGATATTGGACACTGGGTGGCTAAGCTCAAGTGGCAGTGGGCTGGGCACGTTAGCCGAAGAGACGATGACCGTTGGAGTAACCGTGTCCTACACTGGCGGCCGTGGACAGGAAAACGGAGTGTGGGAAGACCACCCGCCAGGTGGGACGACGACATCAAGTACGCCGGCGGAAATCAGTGGTTCCGTATCGCTGAAGGCCGAGAGGACTGGAGGAAAATTGGAGAGGCGTATGTCCAGCAGTGGACGCTTATACGCTGACTGACTGACTGACTGACTAGATAGATAGATAGATAGAAAATTCTTTATTGCTCCAGTAAACATTAAACAGTAACAAATACATTGGAAAATTTACATAAGGTGCAAAGGCGGACTTATCCCGCGTGACTACTTCCGATGGACCCAGATATGTTCGGTGAATACATCGCAAGCTTGGTTCAACACCTTAGTTAATTCAGTGCCTATCATGTAATGGTATTTTTGCTGTTCAATAAATAAATTCATCTAATTTGTTAACCCGAAGTTTGCGTCCAGGATAAGTAAACCGCATACCATGTTATAAAACATTGTTCAATGACAAAATGTATGTTATATTACTATCTATCTAGCTAGACTAATCATTCGTGATCAAAAGCACACCTGGGTGCGGTCAGAACTTGTATGGGTGACCGTTCGACCGTTGGAGGCTGACCGAAGTTCGGATTCCACATATAACCTTAGGCCTCTTCTCTTCTTACCTTACTAGGTGTTAGGGTGTAAATGGTAAATGAATGTTGGTCGAAACGGCCATGTAAATAGTTCGCCTCTTCCGTCCAATTCAGTGTAGCCGGCACGACCAAGGAGAATCACTGACACGGCACCTAGTTCACCAAGCAGTTACGCGCAGGAAGAGAAATGTATTATTACTAGAGGACGCGCTACGAAGAAAGTGTCAGAGAAATCAAGTTAAAATAACTGAGACAGGCACGAGGGAAGGAAGCGGGCTGGCGCGGCGCGGAGAGCCGAGCGGGAGAGGGGATTCGGAGTTTGAGACGCTTGAGGCGCGCGGTCGGTGCGTGCAACGTCGTCAGCGGTTCGCAATCGACTAACTCAGGTGCGGCTGGCTGTCTTCAACTCGATAGTACACGGAGCGCTGCCCGAGTGCACAATTTTTATTATAGAAACTGACACAGTTGGCTACATCACCTACAACATCCGTGATGTCAGCACATAACACCGGGTTAACTTGGTGCCACGGCAGTGCCTCCCTTCGGTAGTGCCGGCTACACTGAACTGGACGGAAAACACAAACTATTTACATAGCCGTTTCGACCGACCTTTCTTTCAGTGCGGTGGTACCATCTCGGGCGGGTTAAACGCTGACGCCTAGTAATATAAGAAGGGAGTCATATCCCTTAGTCGCCTTTTACGACATACACGGGGAGAGATGCAGTGGGGATATTCTTTTAAAGTACCGGCCCCACATGGTACAAGGCTGCCGACAAGGTACCTGATGTTATAGGCTGACATCGCGTATGCTGTAGGTGATGTAGCCAACTGTGTCAGATTCCATAAAAAAAAATTGGGAATGAAGCGAGGTGGCGCGGATCGGAGAGCCGAGCGGGAGAGGGGAATCGGAGTTTGGGGCGCTTGGGTAGCGTCGTCGGCGGTTAGCGATAGACTAACTCAGGTGCGGCTGGCTGTCTTCAACTCGATGGTACATGGAGCACTGCCCGAGTGCACACACACATTTTGTCAGCCTCGGTAGCTCAGTGGTGCGGTCGGTAGACTGTTGTAAGCAACCTTGAGCGCGGTCAGTACTTGGATGGGGGACCGCTCGACCCTTGGATGCTGACAGTGGTTCGGATTCCACGTAAAACTATAGGTCCCTTCTCTTCTTACCTTACTAGGTGGTAGGGTTTATCCCGCCCGGGTTGATACCTACCACCGCACTGAATGAAACGTCGGTCGAAACTGCTAAATAAATAGTTCGTGTTTTCCTTCCAGTTCAGTGTAGTCGACATGAAATGAAGGGAAGCACTGACGCGGCACCTAGTTCACCAAGGTGTTATGGGCTGACATCACGGATGTTGTAGGTGATGTAGCCAACAGTGTCAGTTTCCATAAAAAACTCACTGTCGCATGTAATTTGAGGAGTTCTACTAACCTTAAAGTCCACGTTGGGGTCCTTTCCGATACCATCGATAGCTCTACTGAAATAGAACCTCTTTCTGTGTGTGAAGTTGGGGTAGTTTATTTGGAGCGCGAAAAAAATATTCTTATTGAGAAAGCTATCCGTCATTATCAATGGTTCGTCAGAACCGATACCTGAAAATAATATTATAGATTTTTAATTATTTTCCTTTATTTCACATTTATAAAATTTATATTAATATTACATATATTATACAAAGGTAATAGGCGCGGGAAATTTAGTGTCGGCCACTCGCTAGTCCCGGCCTCGATTAATACCCTCCTCTACTGCCGATGGGCCCGGATATGTTCGGTGAAGCCATCGCAAGCTTAGATCCACACCTTCGAATACACAAAATTAATACAAAATTTAAAACGGTAATACCGCCGGCGCCGCGGAGGCGGGAGACAATCCTCCAAGCGCGCCGGCGAGTGCAGGCCGTGGCTACGGAGCTCTCCGAGACGACGCGAGATTAATTATTAGAAATTTACACGGTTGGCTACATCACCTACAATACAATATGCGTGATCTCAGCCCGTAACACCGGGTGAACTAGGGTGCCATGGCAGTGCTTCCCTTCATTTCATGTCGGCTACACTGAACTGGACGGAAAACACGAACTATTTACATAGCCGTTTCGACCGACATTTCGTTCAGTGCGGTGGTATAAACCTGGGCGGGATAAACCCTACCACCTAGTAAGGTAAGAAGGGAATTAGGGACCTACAGTTTATGGTGGAAAATTAAATATCTAAAGAATACTTACAGAAAGGGGTATACCCATTAATTGAATCCTCAGTACAGTCACAATAAATTACAAAAAATATTACAACCATCATCGCTTTACTAATCATTTTGATAAATTTTATATTAAATTTTATTTTATTTTTAAAACAACAGAGCTGTGTACCGTACACAACTAAGGTTTTCTATCTACTGAGAGCTAAATTATAAAAATGCGACACGATATTCAGCAATGTAAAAAAACTTCATTGTATAAAAATTGAGTTGCAGCTATGCAGAAAACGACCAACCAACAATACTACCAATTCAATATTGATGTTTGAAGTTTTATTTTTAACCCCCAACGCAAAAAGAGGGGTGTTAACCTGTGTGTGTATGTGTGGTATGTGTGTGTCTGTCTGTGGCATCGTAGCTCACAAACGGATGAACCGATTTGAATATGGTTTTCAGGGTTCCGTATCCGGTACGGTACCCTATTACTAAGCCTACGTCGTCTATCTGTCTGTCTGTCTGTCTGTCCGTCCGTCCACCTGTCTGTCCGTCCGTCCGTCTGTCCGAGGGCTGTATCTCTTAAACCGTAATAGGTAGCCCGTTGAAATTTTCACAGAAAATGTGTTATTATGGCCGATATAACAACAAATAATAAAAATAAGAAAAAGTAAAAAAATTACGGGTGTTCCCATAGAAGAAACCAAAAAGTGTATGCGCGCGCCATCTTCCGAATAGATTATGAAGCATATTAACTAATCATGACATTTCATAGAAAGCATTTCATAACACGCCATCTAGTTTATTAGAAAGCTTGTTTAATCGGGATGGTTCTTAGCTAAGGACAAGGACAAGGACAGCTTAGCTAGGGATAAGGACAAGATGCCGTGCTAAAGGGCGACAGGCTCGCCACCTCTCACCTTGGCACGGTACTTCCACTGAGTCATGCAGCAGGTGGGTCTTCGAGCCTTACTTGCTGCTTGGTCGATTGAATCTTGTTCGAATACTTTGCGAAACGTGGTGGTCGGTGTTGTGCTGTAATTTACGAGAGTTCTTGCAGCACAACACCGATTACTCTGCTTACCCCGATTGTCGGGATTCAGCGTGTGTGATATGTATGTATGTATGGTTCTTAGCTATGTTTGTAATCAAGTAATTAAGTAATCAAAAAAATTATTATCTTAAAAAGTGGACCGATTTGGATGTGGTGTTTTTAAAAAGCTTGAAATAAAAGTTAAATTACAAATTTAAAAACCCCCGACCCTCAAAAAGTCAAAAATAATTTCCGTTTACTTACTTATAGGAGTCGGTGGACCGCTAAGTAAATAAAATATAAAACTCAGATCAGCACGGGAATTTACTTTGCGTTTTTACTCCGAGTCCGCCTTTGCACGCCTGTATCCATTGTGTTATTCTTGTGAAATATTTGTGGAGTAATAAAGATGTTTCTTTCTATCTATCTATCCTATAAGTAAGTAAACGGAAATTATTTATGACTTTTTAAGGGTCGGGTTTTTTTTATTAATTATTTTGTTGTTACAACCGCCTTAATAACGCTTATTCTGTGAAAATTAAACCGGCTAGCTATTACGGTTCCAAATATACAGCAGTAGGACAGACAGACAGACAGACGTTGTAGGATTAGTAATAGTCTTCCGTACGGGGTACGGAAACCTAAAAACGATCAAATTCACTTGTTTGTTTTGATTTTTCATGTCCTAAAAACACCAATTATGAACTCAAATATGATACAATCATTTTTGTATTTTTATTGGTTGGTCGTTTTCTGCATAACTGCACTCAATTGAGGTTTTTGTATACAGGGTGACCGGTAATTCGATAGAATAGAATAGAATATAATATTTTTTTTTATGGAAACTGACACGGTTGGCTACATCACCTACAACATCCGTGATGTCAGCCCATAACACCGGGTGAAGTTGGTGCCACGTCAGTGCTTCCCTTCGGTCGTCCGGCTACACTGAACTGGACGGAAAACACAAACTATTTACATAGCCGTTTCGACCGACTGGTCATTCAGTGCGGTGGTACCAACCCGGGCGGGTTAAACCGTACCACGTAGTAATATAAGAAGGGAGTCATATCCCTTAGTCGCCTTTTACGACATACACGGGGAGAGATGCAGTGGGGTTATTCTTTTAAAGAAACTCTATATTGCATACAATTGAAAGAAGAATAGTACAGAGCAATACTACAATAGCAGAGAGTTTGTAAACTCTCTGCTTTTTTCGAATACGAGTTCGGACGTGCGACTAACGCAGCAGAAACTGATCGTAATGTCAATGCTGTGTTTGGAGAATACATCTAATTACCGGTCACCCTGTACACAAAATAAAATACGATGTGCGTACAGTCAACAGATTAATTAAGTAACAGCATGTACACAAAAAATACAACATAATATTTTCAATACTTATGCGGAAGCATTTTTTTATATGAAACCTGATGTGGTTAGAACATCACCTACAGCGCCCGTGATGTCCTCCCATATCACCTTGGTGAGCTAGGCGCCATGTCAGTGCTCCCCTTTGGTCGTGCCGGCCACACTGAATTGGACGGAGAACATGAACTACGAGTTTACTATAGCCGCTTCGAACGAGCTTTCGTTCAGTGCGGTGGTACCAATTCGGACGAGTTTAACCCTACCACCTAGTAAGGTAAGAGAAAGCCCACACCGTTGTACGTGGAATATGAACCACGGTCAGCCTCAACGGACGAACGGTCACACATCTAAGTTCTGACCGCGCCGGACCGTCGGGCGTCGTTTTGCGTCGGGCCACCACACGCCAAAGGTTTCCACGATGAAGGCTAAAAACTCAGAGGAGCAACACAGGGTAGAATATTTGCTCTTCTTAATTTTTTTTTTTGGAAACTGACACGGTTGGCTTCATCACCTATAGCATCCGTGATGTCAGCCCATAACACCTGGTTAACTAGGTGCCGTGTCAGTGCTTCCTTCGGTCGTGCCGGCTACACTGAACTGGACGGAAAACACAAACTATTTACATAGCCGTTTTGACCGACTGGTCATTCAGTGCGGTGGTACCAACCCGGGCGGGTTAAACTCTACCACCTAGTAATATAAGAAGTGAGTCATATCCCTTAGTCGCCCTTTACGACATACACGGGGAGAGATGCAGTGGGGCTATTCTTTTAAAGTAGCGGCCCCGCATGGTACAAAGGTGCCGGTGCAGGTATGTATGCATGATAATATTTTTTTTTCATTTTCTCGACACGTTTATGCTATTTCTGCGTTCTTATTTCTATGAGTTTAAAACAAACAAAAAAACTAATTTGCATAAATGGTTGCTTCTTTCATATATTTTCTTACATACACGATTAGCGAGTGACCTTGTACAAACGTTTCAAAATGTAGCGTCAAGCAAAAAAACATTATTATTATAAAACTAGCTTTTGCCAACGGCTTCGCTCACGTGAAATTCGTATTTAAAAAGAAGAAATTAAGTAAGCCCGCTATACCGTACCTTTGCTTCGGCGCGCGGAATAATTCGGTTTGTATGAGAGCTACATGTTAGCGTAACTGGAACTCAATTTTATTTAGCCTATGTGCTTGTACTAAGTTTCACGGCAATTCGGATGATGGGTTTAAGAGTTATAGAGGAACATTCATACATACATACAGAAAAGATTTCTATAAATCGTCAATTCAGTTTTAGTGTCCTCTACTGCGTTTGCAGTAGAGTCTACAAACGCAGTTCTTCTTCGCATTTGAATTTAGAACTGGCGGAATTTTCGACATGTCCAAGCGTAGGTTACCTACCTATGGATGAAATTATACAATAAATAATAAACAAAGTAACTTACTCCATGACCATCCCTTACACATTTATTATTAGTATTGACAACGCTTGTCCGTATATCTATCCGAACCGGGTGAACTCGAAAACAGATGGACCGATTTACATGCGGTTTTCACTAATGGAAACTGATTAATCTCGGGTGATCATAGAATATAGATAGATTATAGACCCTCACGGCTCCCCCGGCTAATATCTGCAATACCCTTGCCTTCTTTTTTTCTTCACTTATTCTCATCACCCAATGGTTGACTATAAGAAATCACTTATAGTGATAAGTCCGCCTTTGCACGCTATTGTTCTTTTATTGCCCTCTGTATTATTGTTTATTTATAGATAGATGGATGGAAAATGCTTATTGCTCCAGTAAATATTAAACAGTAACAAGTACATTAGAACATTTACATAAGTTGCAAAGGCGGATTTATCCCTTACAGAGATTTCTTACAGGTTACCCTTTGGATGTTTGAGATTCGATAATACAGGGTGTTGCAACGCCCAGTACATTAAATTTAGGAAATGATTATTGGGATCAATAGTAACAAAAAAGTCAAAAACTTTTTTCTGAATTCCCTTTACTTAAATAAAAATTTACAGTTTTCATACAAACTAATTGATTTGTTTAGTGTAAAAGGATTTAATGTTTCGCACGAACGTGGGAATGAAAACATAAACATAAATTTCCAAAATTAATATCTCCAAAACTAGACACTTTAGAGAAAACCTTTATTCACTTTTTTCTCTCGGAAAAACATGAGGATTGCACTGGCGACATTAATGTACTGGCCGTTACAACACCCTGTATATATCGGTAGTAGCAAAAGAGTTGATCGTGAGAATTGAAGATAAAATAATAATAAGAATACTTTTTATATTGTTCTCCTGTATGTTTGTTTGTGTTCTGTGTGTTGTAATTTGTTTGTTAATATTTTTATGTGCAAGAAAGCATTTATAACCTTCACCCAAAACCGGTACTGGCAAAAGTTCATTATATTAATAAACATTAGAATTGCACCTGCTACCGTCTGGTGTCAAGACCGTGACCGTTCAATATTTTGAACACTCATGTTTTTTCCATAGGTTTTTTTTTCTACTTTTCCACCGTCATCATTCCCAATAAAAACCGGCCAAGTGCGAGTCGGTCTCGCGCACCGAGGGTTCCGAAACACTAAGTAATTTGACGATTTTTATTATTTCTTGTTTTACTTTAGAGTTTGTACTATAATCACACCAAGTTTGACGCTTGTATGTATTTCCGTTTTTATAATAGAGCAAAAACAAAAAACAAAAAATCGGGGTGTGTCTGTGTCGTGGACACGGCCGTGTGTTTTACGTGAATACATGTACGTATTCTTTGATCCTTTACCTATCGAGTGGTGTAATTAAATTTTGGATGTAGATGATAGATATGAAGCTACAACACTAAACCGTATCCCCCGATTTTGTTATCATAAGTTTTCTGGATAGGCTCCCACTATGGAAGCAAATTTAAAGACGTATTCACGTCAAAAAAAATCGTTGAAATAAAAAACGTTCCTTTTATGGGATCCCCGTTAATTTTTTACATTCATACATACATGCATATCACACACGCTGAATTTCGACAATCGGGGTAAGCAGAGTAATCGGTGTAATTCAGCAAAGTATTCGAACAAGGTAACTATCTGGCAGCAAGTAAGGCACGAAGGCCCACCTGCTGCATGACTCGGTGGAAAGACCGTGCCATCGTGAGAGGTGGCTATCCTGTCGCCCATATGCATGACATATTGTCCTTATCCCTTAGTCGCCTGAACCTTATGCATGTCATCTTGTCCTTATCCCTTAGTCGCCTGAACCTTATGCATGTCATCTTGTCCATATCCCTTAGTCGCCTGAACCTTATGCATGTCATCTTGTCCTTATCCCTTAGTCGCCTGAACCTTATGCATGTCATCTTGTCCATATCCCTTAGTCGCCTGAACCTTATGCATGTCATCTTGTTCTTATCCCTTAATCGCCTGAAAATTATGCATGTCATGTTGTCCTTATCCCTTAGTCGCCTGAACCTTATGCATGTCATCTTGTCCTTATCCCTTAGTCGCCTGAAACTTATGCATGTCATCTTGTTCTTATCCCTTAATCGCCTGAAAATTATGCATGTCATGTTGTCCTTATCCCTTAGTCGCCTGAACCTTATGCATGTCATCTTGTCCATATCCCTTAGTCGCCTGAACCTTATGCATGTCATCTTGTTCTTATCCCTTAATCGCCTGAAAATTATGCATGTCATGTTGTCCTTATCCCTTAGTCGCCTGAACCTTATGCATGTCATCTTGTCCTTATCCCTTAGTCGCCTGAACCTTATGCATGTCATCTTGTCCATATCCCTTAGTCGCCTGAACCTTATGCATGTCATCTTGTCCTTATCCCTTAGTCGCCTGAACCTTATGCATGTCATCTTGTCCATATCCCTTAGTCGCCTGAACCTTATGCATGTCATCTTGTTCTTATCCCTTAATCGCCTGAAAATTATGCATGTCATGTTGTCCTTATCCCTTAGTCGCCTGAACCTTATGCATGTCATCTTGTCCTTATCCCTTAGTCGCCTGAAACTTATGCATGTCATCTTGTCCTTATCCCTTAGTCGCCTGAACCTTATGCATGTCATCTTGTCCTTATCTCTTAGTCGCCTGAACCTTATGCATGTCATCTTGTCCTTATCCCTTAGTCGCCTGAACCTTATGCATGTCATCTTGTCCTTATCCCTTAGTCGCCTGAAAATTTTCTACCGCTCCGAAATGAAAACCTCCTCATTTATGGTTAAATACGGATCTTACGCCTACGAAGGACTAAAGAGGACAAATCGGTGAAATAGTTGAAAAATTTCAGTCCATAAGCCGACCAATGTCCATCTCAAGCCACTGCAATCAGAATCGATCAGTGCCTTGGAGCATTGAAGCAATGGATAATACATCATTCATCACATAATTATAACGAGTTGTCGCCCTGTGGTCGAAATTCGACCATAATTAATTTAAATTATAAGTTTGAACATTATTAAGGTTCTATTGTCAAAGGCATACTTCTATAATCACAGTTTAAAGACAAACAATATTAATCTATTCTCAACCACCACACACTTTAATCAAAAGACCACAGACTTTAATCAAAATATTATAATATATAGGCGTGTGTGTCAAATACACGGTAGTGTGTGTAATGGTTTTTTTTATTGATTTATTGTTTTTTTATGCATAATTTAAAAAAAAATATTAGAATTCTGCACTCCCTCTCTATATACACTATAAGTGTGCGAAATTTCATACTCCTCCGTCTGCGCAATTTTCGTAAAAAGGGGTACAAAGTTTTTGCTTCACGTATTATATTATATAGAGAATAGAAAGATAAACTATAAGTGTGCGAAATTTCATACTCCTCCGTCTGCGCAATTTTCGTAAAAAGGGGTACAAAGTTTTTGCTTCACGTATTATATTATATAGAGAATAGAAAGATAAACTATAAGGCCCACTTGCACCAACACGAATTTAACTATAAACCAGTTTAACTCGTTAAGCTAGCACCCGTTGTATGTGGGAACCGCGTTTGAACCGCGTTTAAATCCATAACTCGCTACTTAACTCTAAACTCGTGTTGGTGCAAGTGGGCATAAGTGTGCGAAATTTCATACTCCTCCGTCTGCGCAATTTTCGTAAAAAGAGGTTCAAAGTTTTTGCTTCACGTATTACATTATATAGAGAATAGAAAGATAAACTATAAGTGTGCGAAATTTCATACTCCTGCGTCTGCGCAATTTTCGTAAAAAGGGGTACAAAGTTTTTGCTTTACGTATTACATTATATAGAGAATAGAAAGATAAACTATAAGTGTGCGAAATTTCATACTCCTCCGTCTGCGCAATTTTCGTAAAAAGGGGTACAAAGTTTTTGCTTCACGTATTAATATATAGATATTTATGTATTGTATTTTTGTACATTAGGTAAACGTACATAAATGTATATCGCACTGGCCATCAGCCAATGAAATTGAAAATGAAACTTTTAATCTTTTTTTTTTTTTTTAACTGACATAACACCGGGTGAACTAGTTGCCATGTCAGTGCTTCTCTTCATTTCATGTCAGCTAACACTGAACTGGACGGAAAACACGAGTTATTTACATAGCCGTTTCGACCGACGTTTCATTCAGTGCAGTGGTACCAACCCGGGCGGGATAAACCCTACCACCTAGTATGGTAAAAAGGGAAGAAACCTATAGTTTAACGTGGAATCCGAACCACGGTCAGCCTCCAACGGTAGAACGGTCACCCATCCAAGTACTCAGTCCCCATACCGCGCTCAGCCTGAGCTACCGAGACTGACGAATCATTCAGTGCGGTGGTTCTAATAGGGACGGATATTGGAATAAACCCTGGGTTGACTGGAGGAAATTGCCTAAAGCAATACGCCCGCCCGTGCCACCTCAATTATTGCGACTCGATTCTTTTGAACTCTCTTCGTAACGCATCCTCTAGAAATATATCTCGATGGACAATGCGTACTGAATATCCATTTGTGCCAATGAAATATTGTTCTTCAATCCAGTTGAAATATATGTAAAGTATGTATATAAGTATGTATGTATAGTATATAAGAGTTGATGTAGGTATATTATAATATGTATATTTCTTATTGTATATATGTAATTATGTATATGTAACGATTTATATTGATTGTATGTATCTTTGTACAATTTGTATATGTGTGTATTTATATTTCATACAACTGTTCCCTGTTTAGTACTGCATTGTCCGCCCCTACGTCTGTTCCACATCCCAAAGGTTAGTGCGTAAAGAATTCCGCAAGGCATTAAACTCGCCTTTTGTAACCTTTTTATACGGTGTACAATAAAGTATATTTTCATTTAATTTCATTTCTTTATGGCGAAATAAATATCAGAATCTGAACCGGTTATTCAGTTCATACCGGATCCTCTTCCCACTAGGCCCAGTGGTTCTTATCCGGTGGCCCGCGGACAACTGGTGGTCCGCGGAAGCTCCCGAAGTGGTCCGCGAAGCCGTCTATTTATTTTCATCGACATATCTATGCGAGCAGGGGTTCTCGGCGCATCTGATAATTAAAAACAAGAACCGAAATCGGTTGGATGCTAGTGGCGACATACGTTTGACTTTGAGTAGCACTGAACCAAGGATTCAGCAGTTAGTAAAGAGTATGCAGTCAGAAAAATCGCATTAAAATATATCTCAGTAATGTAAAACGTTCGCAAAAAATTTTAATGCCGTTGGCTTTGAACAATTTGTATACGTGTTTTATTTGTAGAGTAGATAGATAGAACAACTGTTTAATTACAACATGTACAACATTTATTGCTTGTTACCTCCAAACAGTCGGTGGTCCCTGGCAAGACAGAAATTTTGTCAAATGGTCCCTCATCACTAAAAGGTTAAGAACCACTGCTAGGCTATAAGGACATAGAGCTTAATGCGCGAGCGACATAACTCTTCGCCGCTGGAAATTGAATCCTTCGGGACCGGCGCGGCGGTCGGAGCTCGGAAAGAATGTCGAGTTGAAGCGACAAGCGACACGGGCGGACAGATCGCTGGCTACACTGGATGTATATCAACGATGGCGGTTTGTAAAAAAAAAACCGGCCAAGTGCGAGTCGAACTCGCGCACCGAGGGTTCCGTATCGCCATGTCATGGTGAGCGCCACTCACGCCATCTTTGGCGTGTTTTATGAAATGCTTCATATTAGTTAAAATTCATGATTAGTTAAAATGCATCATACTGTTTTCGGTAGATGGCTCGAATACACTTTTTAGTTTCTCGTATGGGTTTTTAACTTCGATGTTCCCGTACGACGGATACGGAACCCTAAAAAGCGGTCCAAGAACATCGAGATTTTATACTTCTTACCAGTCAGTCAGCGTGTAAGCGTCCACTGCTGGACTCCAATTTTCCTCCAGTCCTCCCGGCCTTCAGCGGTACGGAACCACTGCTTTCCGCCGACGCACTTGATGTCGTCGTCCCACCTGGCGGGTGGTCTTCCCACAATCCGTTTTCCAGTCCACGGCCGTCAGTGTAGGACACGGTTACTCCAACGGTCGTCGTCTCTTCGGCTAACGTGCCCAGCCCACTGCCACTTGAGCTTAGCCACCCGGTGTCCAATATCGACTACTTTGGTGCGTCGGCGGATTGCCTCGTTACGCACCATATCACGTAGCGATATTCCCAGCATGGCTCGCTCCATTGCTCGCTAGGCAACTTTCAACCTTTGGACAACAGCGACCGTCTCAGTGTCCACGTTTCACTTCTTACCAGAGAGTACACTATCTCTTAAACTGTAGGTCCCTTCACTTCTTACCTTATTATTATTATTATTTTATGGCAACTGACAAGGTTGGATACATCACCTTGTTCGAAAATTTGAAATGGACTGTATTAAAAATGTGATATTTGGTACAAATAAGCAAACAGGAAAGGGCTACCTTGCTGTGGAGTCGGAGGTGCTTACTGGCGCCCTGGGACGCCGTTACCTGGGTCCTTCCGCCGGTTAGAGGCCCCGCCCGTGGAGATCGCCAGGCTAGACACTTATAGGGCACCAGTGAAGGAAGACTTTGCGCAGGAAGAACTTTGATGATCAGAGGCGGACTAGCAGCCTTAGCCGCCCTAGGCCGTTTAGTACCAGCCGCCCCAATTCAATCTTTTTCCTTTCAAGTTTACAGCATAGATACAAATGTGAAGTTGTATGAAAATCAGTATTGCGTTCGGTTCAACCTGCCAAAAATATATTAGGTATTTCTCGGCTTATTTTACATATAGTAAAAGTATTTTTTACAAGTTTTACGGCAATATTGACCTTATAGTCATAGCAAAATTATTTTTTCCGCGTTAATAGTGCGTCATCACCTCCGCCGCGCTCACCACTCCCGCACGTCGCACGCACTTGCTCCGGCCGGCACCCTTTCTATTCTGTACCTGCGCTCACTGCTTCCAGCAGCAGGTACAGATTGGCCGCCCCTAATATCTGGCCGCCCTAGGCCCGGGCCTAGTCGGCCTATATGGAAAGTCCGCCTCTGTTGATGATTAAGAATTATCGAGAAGCTTGTGCACGCACGGTGTTATAACGAGAAGAGACAGAATGAAGGTAGATCACAATGATGATGCGGAAAAAGTAAAAATTAAGAATATTTTAAATTGATTATTGACCTGTAGAGATTATTTTCATTCTACCCACAGGGTGCACTGTATAGTTTTAAGGCTACACATGTCAAAACTGAGCAACCTACAACATCCGTAATGTCAGTCCATAACGCCGCGTGAACTAGGTGCCATGTCAGTGCTTCCCTTCATTTCATGTCGGCCACGCTGAACTGGACGGAAAACTCGAACTATTCACATACTTGTGCACATACATACTGCGCGGCAGTACTTGGATGGGTGACGCTCGACCGTTGGAGGCTGACCGTAGTTCGGATTCCACATAAAACTGTAGGTGCCGCTCGGGTTGAAACCACCGCACTGAATGAAACGTCGGTCAAAACGGCTATGTAAATAGTTCGTAGTTTCCGTCCAGTTTAGTGTAGCCGGTACGAACGAAGGGAAGCACTGACATGGCACCTACATAGTTCACCAAGGCAAGCCAAGATCGCGCCGAGCACCTGTCGTCATGAGCTTGCTACTTGACATGCCTGCTGTTTGCTGTTTCACCGTTCGAAACCGGTGTAAAACTGTAGGTCCTTTCCCTTGCCCCTTACTAGGTGGTAGGCTCAAATTGTAGCCGACTGGGTTGGTACCACCGTACTGGATGTAAGATGGCCGCACAGCAGCCTGGGTTGTGTTCTCCTCTAGTCCAGTATAGCCAGCAATCTAGGGAAGTCTCCGGTATGGCACTTACCTTCTCGGAGGTGATATTGGCTAGTCGAAGCATGCGCTTTGGCCCCTCTAACTCAGCCACCGACACCGGATTACATAAAAAAAAAATTACTAAGTCGCAATAAGGAATTAAACCTTTACCCAAATGAACTCTATCCACAAGTGATATGCTTGAGTATTGCGTCCATAATCGCGCACGAACTTGACGGCTTACACTGTACCAAAGCGCAAGTGTTACATTTAATATTCTTTAGCGCCTTCGGAAATCTGCCGCCCCCTGAAGCTTGCCGCCCCTAGGCCGCGGCCTATACGGCCTAATGGGAAAACCAAGACTGGACGCAGTACGTGTGGTATGTATTGTAGGTATTGATTTGGGATAAGAGAGAAAAACATTTCGGGAAATGTATTCAATGCGGGTCTGGAGCAGGGATACTTCCGCGCATCCTTAATTCTCGTAAACCAAAGTTAAAATAAAACTCGGCCCACAGATTTATATCGCACTACAAGAACTGAGGGTGCGTTCCGAAATCCAAGTAACCTTTTTTTTTTTTAAAGAAACTTGACATCGCAAAATTTATTAATATTTGCATTATTAATAAGTATTCTTATTATTAACTAGCTGTTGCCCGCGGCTTCGCTCGCGTGAAATTCGTATTTCAAAGAAGAATCTAAGTAATTAAGGGCCGAAGGCCGAGCTGCGTTCAGGTAAACGATAAATCTTCTCAAATAAAGTAAGCAACTAACGGCGAGGCCGAAGGCCCAGCTGCACCCTCGAAGACAATAAACCTTCGCGAAGAAAGTAAGTAACTAAGGGCGAGGCCGAAGGCCGAGCTGCGTTCAGGAAGACGATAAACCTTCTCGAAGAAAGTAAGTAACTAAGGGCGAGGCCGAAGGCCGAGCTACGTTCTGATAAACAATAAACCATCTCGAAGAAAGCAAGTAACTGCGGGCGAGGCCGAAGGCCGAGCTGCGTTCAGGAAGAAGGTAAACCTTATTGAAGAAAGTAAGTAACTAAGGCGAGGCCGAAGGCCGAGCTACGTTCTGATAAATGATAAACCATCTCGAAGAAAGCAAGTAACTAAGGGCGAGGCCGAAGGCCGAGCTGCGTTCAGGAAGAAGCTTAACCATCTCGAATAAAGTAGGTAACTAAGCGATATTAACGAACGAACGAAGCTCGGCATTCGGCCTCGCCTTAGTTGCTTACTTTCGTCAATATGGTTTAGTTTCTTCCTGAACGCAGCTCGGCCTTCGGCCTCGCCCTTAGTTACTTGCTTTGTTCGATATGGTTTATTATTTATCAGAATGTAGCTCGGCCTTCGGTCTCGCCTTAGTTACTTGCTTTCTTCAAGATGGTTCAGCTTCTTCCTGAACGTAGCTCGGCCTTCGGCCTCGCCTCAGTTACTACTTTCTTCAAGATAGTTTAGCTTCTTCCTGAACGCAGCTCGGCCTGCGGCCTCGCCCATAGTTACTTACTTTATTTAATAATGTTTTTCTTCTTCCTGAACTCAGCTCCAACTTCCGCCTCGCCCTTAGTTACTTTCATCGAGAAATAATATCGTTTACGTGAGCGCAGGTCCGCCTTCGGCCCCGCCTTTAGTTACTTACTTTCTTTTTTTTAAATACGATTTTCACGCGAGCGAAGCCGCGGGCAACAGAAATATAAATTGCACCAATGACAGCGACATAAGTTCGACTTCAATTTTTTTTTATTTATCAAACATTTTGTCACCGGCCAGGTCACGTCAAGATGACAGTTCTCCGTTGTCAACTTGACATTTAAAATTGTTTCTCACCTTTACTTTGGATTACGTGATTTTAAATGCGCAATAATATATTTTATAATAATTTTAATTTTTATTATATTTTTTTGGTTATTATGTTAATCCGGGATATACACTGTCACTATACAAAGTTTCGTCAAATTCCGTTCAGAGGTTTTTCCGTGATGCGCGCACAAATAAACAGAGATGATTAATTTTACGATTTTATTATATGAATAGATAGATTATTTTATCTTCAATTCTAACTCTCACCTCTTTTGCTACTACCTCACATATATATAGTATAAAAGGACGTAGTAATCTAATCTAAACCACCCAAAGGTCGACTGGAAGAAATATGTGCAAAGTATAAGTGCGCCTTTGCACATGTGTTTCTTGTAGCAATAAAGTCTGTTCTATCATCTTCTATTTTGTAATTTACAGGTTTTCTTATAAACTATTAAATCTTAATTTAAAATTTTCACATATTATCCTTGCTGCACTTTTGTCAGCCTCGGTAGCTCAGTGGTGCGGTCGGTCGACTGTTATTTATTAAGTAACCCTGGGCGCTGTCAGTACTTAGATGGGTGACCGCTCGACTGTTGGAGGCTGACCGTGGTTCGGATTCCACGTAAAACTTTAGGTCCCTTCCCTTCTTACCTCACTAGGTAGAGTTTATCTCGGCCGGGTTGATACCACCGCACTGAACGAAACGTCGTCGGTCGAAACGGCTATGTAAATAGTTAGTGTTTTCCGTCCAGTTCAGTTTAGCCGACATGAAAGTAAGGGACGCACTGACATGGCACCTAGTTCACCCGGTGTTATGGGCTGACATCACGGATGGTGTAGGTGATGTAGCCCACCCTGACCGTTTCCGTTCAAAAAAAATTTTTTTTTTCAAAAACCAACCATCAAGTTTAGCCACAATGTCCTTTAAAAAGTGATTTGTTGTGCAATAAATAACACTTTAATTTCATTTTCCTCTCTCCACATCTCTCAGCTTATCATCAACGCTCTCCAATCGCCACTAACATAACCTTGTACAGCAAATTACCTTTCAGACCGTGCCTTCGCATAACAGGAGTTAACGGAACGCGGCGTTAGATTACAAGCGATCCGGCTGGGAGGACCAGCGCGAGTACGCACAAAATGCCGCCGCGCGGCGGAACCGGAAGCGATATTTTTGGCGCGAAACCGTCGGCCAGCGCCGGAAACGCGGCACGTCGGGGAGATATCGCGGAATAGGTTTTTATTCGAACCGTAGATCAGAGTACCAGGATATACAGTAAACAAATTTACGCAATAAAATAACCTTACCATGTATAATATACATCGACATACATGTATTGCCTTTTTTAGGTTTCCGTATCCGTCGTATGGGACCCTATTACTAAGCCTAAGTATGTCTGTCTGTCCGTCTGTCTGTCTGTCTGTCCGTCCGTCCGTCTGTCCAAGGGCTGTATCTCTTGAGCCGTAATAGGTAGCCCGTTGAAATTTTCACAGAATCCTATAACATAACGGATGGTTGTACCGTGTGGGGCCATGCGCCCGGGCTGGTACCACCGCACTGAATGAAAGGTCGGTCGAAACGGCTATGTAAATAGTTTGTGTTTTCCGTCCAGTTCAGTGTAGCCGGCACGGCCGAAGGGAAGCACTGACGTGGCACCAAGTTCACCCGGTGTTATGGACTGACATCGCGGATGTTGTAGGTGATGTAGCCAACCGTGTCAGATTCCATAAAAAAATGAATTTTCAGTTCAGAGTAGACTGTTTACTGTTCTTATTGGGTATTGTGGTCAAATTGAACCGTTTTCCAAAACGTGACTTTGACGGAGGGCCAGAGAGTGGCAGGTTTTTTCGGCTTTTTCTATAGCAATTTACATATTTGATTTCAAAATGGTAAATTGTCTGTGTATTGTGAATTTATTTAATTACTATGGAAAATACATAGTAATTAAATAAATTAACATATCACACACGCTGAATCCCGACAATCGGAGTAAGCAGAGTAATCGGTGTTGTGCTGCAAAAACTCTGGTAAATTACAGCACAACACCGACCACCACGTTTCGCAAAGTATTCGAACAAGATTCAATCGATCAAGCAGCGAGTAAGGCACGAAGACCCACCTGCTGCATGACTCGGTGGAAGTACCGTGCCAAGGTGAGACGTGGCGAGCCTGTCGCCCTTTAGCACGGCATCTTGACCTTATCCCTTAGTCGCCTTTTACGACATGCATGGGGAGAGATGCAGTGGGGCTATTCTTTTTAAGTACCGACCCCACACGGTAAACTATGGAAAATATTGATGGTAAATTCGCTGCCTTTCGGTGTAGAAAGATACTGAGTGTATTCGAGCGGCGCGGCAGGTGGCCGAGGGGTTTGGGCATCGGCTTTCATGCGAGAGGTCCGTGGTTCGAATCCGGTCGAAGTGTACCAATGAGTATTTTCTGACAAAGAAAGATTACGTGCATACCTACACCTGCTGCTTCAACGTTCGGAACCTGTGTAAAACTGTAGAGCCCTTCCCTTGCCCCTTACTAGGTGGTAGGCTCCAATTATAGCCGACGGGTTGCTACCACCGTACTGGATGTAAGATCAGCCTCGGTATCTCAGTGGTGCGGTCAGTCGACTGTTGTTAAGCAACGCTAAGCGCGGTCAGTACTTGGATGGGTGACCGCTCGACCGTTGGAGGCTGACTGTGGTTCGAATTCCACGTTAAAACTGTAGGCCCCTACCCTTTTTACCTTACTAGGTGGTAGAGTTTATCCCGGGCCGGGTTGGTACCACCGCACTGAGCGAAGCGTCGGTCGAAACGGCTGCGTATATGGTTCGTGTTTTCCGTCCAGTTCAGTGTAGCCGGCGCGAAATGAAGGGAAGCACTGACATGGCACCTAGTTCACCCGGTGTCATGGGCTGACATCACGGATGTTTGTAGGTGATGTGATGTAGCAAACCGTGTCAGTTTCCATAAAAAAAAATCAAAAATGTAAGATGGCCGCGTAGCAGCCTCAGTGAATCTTTACCGTCCCACTTCCTCTTTGTAATAATTATCTCGTGACATTCTGTTTCATTCGCTCAATGTCGTGACATTTTCAAACACCGAATGGCGTTGTTAGACAACGCATCTGCCCCTTTTAAACCTATTATACCATTGTTTTTTAGGGTTCCGTATCGGTCGTACGGGACCCTATTACTAAGCCTACGCCGTCTGTCTGTCTGTCTGTCTGTCCGTCTGTCTGTCTGTCTGTCCGTCCATCTGTCCGAGGGCTGTATCTCTTGAACCGTAATAGGTAGCCGGTTGAAATTTTCACAGAACATGTTTTATTATGGCCGATATAAGAATAAATAAGAAAAATAAGAAAAAGTAAAAAAATCACGGGGTTCCCATACAAGAAACTAAAAAGTGTACGCGCGCCATCTACCGAAAAGAGTATGAAGCATTTTAACTAATCATGAATTTTTAACTAATATGAAGCATTTCATAAACACGCCATAGGTGGCGTGAGTGGCGCTGACCATGACATGGTACGGAACCCTCGGTGCGCGAGTTCGACTCGCACTTGGCCGGATTTTTATATCCATATTTAGCTTTACGACGACACCTGACTGATTTCTTAAGGGTTTCTGTCAGCGTGGGTGGCTACGGGAGCCTAATAAAAGAGTTGACCATATATTTGTAAAAAGGAACCAACCCACAAATCGATCAAAAATTAGTTAAATGTACCAATCGAGAGCTAAAAATCCACTCTATTTTTTGCAGAAAAGACCCAGGCTCCTCGGTATGAAACTATAAGGTTTACTACATATTTGTCCACGAACCATCGCATCGGTCCAATTGAGATATATCACAACAGCAGAAAAGACTCATACTACTTGGTACTATTATAGTTATAAACTGGCCAGATAAATTTAGAGAAACAATTTGCAGAATGGAGCCATAAGGTTTGGACGTTTTTTGCAAAAGGAACCAATCCACAAAAATATTATTGCTCAAAAGAACCATAATTATTATGAAAAAAATAGGAACTCTTTTTACCCACCCCATCATACTATATATTGACTTTATTTGAATACTGTAACCTGATGTTTCTTAAATTCATTTACAAAAACCAACTAAATTTTCTGAACACAATCTCCATGGGTCTGGTTCCTTTTTTCAAATAATATAATATGGTCAGTTAACGTGAACCTCGCTTCTAATAATAAAGACAAGCGTTATCTTTAAGCCTGTGAGAAAACATCTAAGCTAGAAGCTAGTCCTCAAAGAGAATCGTTCCTAGAAGACAAAAATAGCGCTTATTTTTTCAGTAAACATATCTTCCTCAAACGTGTTTGCCCGACGCAATAAGATCGCTTTTCCTGTGACAATGTTGACCCTAGCGACAGAGAAATAAACTGCCAGAAATGGCATTACCAAACATTACAATTACCTTCTTACAAGTACTGTTAGCACGCACGTTCGTGGCCTCTGCGGGCTGAGGCCCGGGCGAGTGCGGGGTGTGTATACCCTCCGCTCGCGTCTCCCCACCCCCGCGCGCCGACACATTTACCACCGACTTGCACCGAGTTGCACCGACTGTTTATCGAGCAACAATAACCGATAGATCTTTAAACTAAATTATCCCTTGAATGAATGAAGTCGAATAGAAACGTGTTTAAAAAAACAATAGCTACCGACCAGGTCTTTGACACAAAGCACAGGTAAGATAAAAACAGACTGTATTTGATTGTTACCTATCTATCTATTCACACACATTTAACTCTTTAATCATGCCCCTACTTATTACCTGTTTTGTCTAAGTACTACAACCACGCAATAAAACCTTATTAGATAAATAATTTAATGCCCGAAATAAAAAAGAGTTTCGTAAATGTCATGACTTTCAGAGATTGATTCACAACACTATACATTCCATTTTCGCATTCCTGCTGGAGGCCACGAACGTACGCGCTGACTATACCTGCCGCCGGCTCCACACACACACACACACAGGAAACTCTAGCTAGTTTTACACGGACTCTTTCACAGTAAAAACAGCTCGCCTTTGGAATAATCTGCCCGTGCGTGCATTTACGCTCCATTACGTCTATGAATGTATTTAAGATAAATTTGAAAAATTACTGAAGTAAATACGTTTATATTGTTTTATCTTAACTCCCCCCTTCTCTCTATTGTCATTCAGTTGATGGTGTTGAGCAACAGTACCACTGATTAATGTACTTACATAATATGTAAGTCTGTTATATACATTACATATATGCCATAGACGTATATACAGGGTGACTGGTAATTCGATCTATTCCTTGAAAGGGGTTATACTAGAGGTTATTTGGAACAACATTTAACCCCCATCAACTGGTTTTTTTTTATGAAAAAAAAATTGTATTTAATAAAAAGGTCTAAAATTCATTTAAGACCTTTTATTTCTGATATTTTGAGAATGTTGGGCCGATATTTTTTTTTAAATGATTGGTAGCTTACCAGCTTTCAGACAAATATCAATGGAGTGCCCAAAAATAAGGATATATTTTTTTAAACTTTTTTTTCGATTACAAGTCATAAATTTAAAAAAAATCTTAAAACCCCGATATCTCGGAAACCGCTCATTTCCGACCCCCAGTTGATAGGACTTAATTTGTTCCAAATAACCTCTAGTATAACCCCTTTCAAGGAATAGATCGAATTACCAGTCACCCTATAATATGCGTATTCATGTATTTATGTAGTATTAGTTTGTAGTTTATCATATTGCATTACTGCTATACACATTGGCACAAACTATTCTTGTTCGCCTGCATATGCTTTTCCCACATCCCAAAAGTAGTTAGAACAAAATGCCTCGCGGCATTAAGCTCACCTATTGTGCCTAATTTGTATAAATTAGTGTTCAATAAAGAATAATATACCATGTCCCTTCCAGCCAATTTATTTCTCTTAGCCCACCTCTCCAGCGCACGAGTGGGGGAACCGCAGTCAATAGTGCGCCTTATTAGGCTTGCTACGTCGAATGTGTGTTTCGAATGTTCAATATTTGTACAAATTGTAGATCATACTTAAGTTTTATAAGAAAGGTTTAGTTTTAATTTAAATTTAATGTATATTGTATTAAGGCGACTAAGGGATAAGGACAAGATGTCGCGCTGAAGGGCGAAAGGCTAGCCACCTTTCACCTTGCCACGGTCCTTCCACCGAGTCATGTAGCAGGTGGGTCTTCGTGCCTTACTTGCTGCTTGATAGTTATCTTGTCCTAAAACTTTGCTAAATGTGGTGGTCGGTTTGTGCTGTCATTTATAAAAGTACTTGCAGCACATCACCGACTACTCTACTTAACCCGAAGTATGCATATGCAGTTATGATTTAATCAAAAAATCCTTCCAAAAACAAAAACTAATATTTTCTTTGTGGAAACTTAGTGGAACAAAAAACTCTAGCGGAATAAAATTTAACTGGTAAAAGAAATCTAAGATATCTAAAGGTTCTCAAATGACTTCAGTGTAACTGAATTCACACATCTACAAAAACAAATCGTTAAAATATCGCGATGTTATTCTCGCATCAATTCAATGTTATATTAACAGGCGTCGCGCTGCTCGACGAGGAATCCAAAAGTACCTTACTCTCTCGCAATTTTAAATTACCCGCCTACGAAAATAAACTGTTTTTGTATCATATAGTAAATGAGCGTCATGCCTGTTTCCCAGTGAGGTAGGCAGAGACAACGGATCTTCGCGCGCCACAATCCTGACACACCTCTTTCGCCTCTTCCACTCTCATAATGTTCTTCATACATGCTCATAGGTTACGGGTACTACGCACTTGACCCTTTTTGAGCACACACGCCCGATCTGGTCCAGCTACTTGCTTCTAGGGCGACCCTTTCCGACTCTTCCACTCCACTCACATTCGCCCCACAAATTTCTTTCGTTAGTCATCCATTCTTTCAACATAACCGAATTATGTACCGTGTGGGGCCGGTACTTTAAAAGAATAACCCCACTGCATCTCTCCCCGTGTATGTCGTAAAAGGCGACTAAGGGATATGACTCCCTTCTTATATTAATAGGTGGTAGGGTATAACCCGCCCGGGTTGGTACCACCGCACTGAATGAAAGGTCGGTCGAAACGGCTATCTAAATAGTTTGTGTTTTCCGTCCAGTTCAGTGTAGTAGCCGGCACGACCGAAGGGAAGCACTGACGTGGCACCAAGTTCACCCGGTGTTATGGGCTGACATCACGGATGTTGTAGGTGATGGAGCCAACCGTGTGAGTAGCCATAAAAAAAATTAAAAAAAACCACCGAGGCATTTCTTTCTCAATCCTTGTCACTATATCTTCTTTCTTTCTTTTTTTTTTCGGACCTGGAAGTTCTCTTCGAATGTTAAAATACGACGTAGAAAGCCTGCACTCTGTTTACTTTTAATAACATTTAAGTCAATGCAAGGTGACTTGTGATGTGAAGGATCACAGGAAACGTATTGGACCAAATAAATAGATGAAGACACAGCGAGACAATAAAAAAACCGGCCCAGTGCGAGTCGAACTCGCGCACCGAGGGTTCCGTGTCGCCATGTCATGGTCAGCGCCACTCACGCCATCTATGGCGTGTTTTATGAAATGCGTCATATTAGTTAAAATTCATGCTTAGTTGAAATGCTTCATACCGTTTTCGGTAGATGGCGTCTATACTATTTTTAGTTTCTTGTATGGGGACCCCCGTGAATTTTTGAAGAAAGGCTTAAAGAAGTTTAATTATTATTATAACAATTTAAGAAAAAATATGTATGATTTTAAATACAGGTTCACTGTAGCATCACCCTGAACCTATATCGATCCACTGCTGGACAGTTGCCTCTCTGGAGTGGCGGTGGGCTGGGCACATCTTTCGCAGAACCATATGTGGACGGGTGCTCGAATTGAGACCACGCGACACACAAGCAAACACAGCGTGGGAAGCCCCCGCCCCGGCTAGGTGAACAGATGACCTAAAAAAGTTTATTTTTATGGATACTGACACGGTTGGCTACATCACCTACAACATCCGTGATGTCAGCCCATAACACCGGGTGAACTAGGGCGATGTCAGTGCTTCCTTTCATTTCATATCGGCTACACTAAACTGGACGGAAAACACAAACTATTTACATAGCCGTTTTGACTGACGTTTCATTCAGTGCGGTGGTACCAACCCGGGCGGGATAAACCCTACCACCTAGCAAGATAAGAAAGAAAGGTACCTACAGTTTTACGTGGAATCTTAAGCATGGTCAGATCTCCGGTCCTCCAACCTCCCACGGTCCAACCACCGGTCGAGTGGTCACCCATCTAAGAACTGACCGCGCTCAGGGTTGCTGAACAACAGTCGACCGACCGCACCACTGAGCTACCGAGGCTGAGGTAGCTGGGATTGGATGAATGAGAGGAACGGAAGACTTTGTAGCAATTTTATAACCAAATAAATAAAAAATACAAATTTTACTCATCTTTATTTCACAGCCCAATTCACAAATTCAAAACATCTTCCTTGTTATAATGCTGTCCGTGCGATGTCCACACTTCAAAATCCTTCTTCAACCCATTTCTACCCAAGAAGTAAGGATACACATTCGTCGTTGCCAAATAGTATATACCTCCCCTACTCCTATCCGTTCTCGGCCCTACAACATTCGTTTCCATCGGTGTCTTATCGTAGCAGTTACCATCCCTAGCATCCTGGACACTGTCACATTTCATCGCTACAAAAGACTTCTGATGCGCCAATGATGACAGCCATATCAGCAAAGATCTGACGTGACTGCACATGATCGTACACGGAATCCATTCGACATCGCCAGGTTGAAATTCTCCCCCATTGACATAAAAGTTCGAGTGCCCCACGGGCGTTGCCATTCCGTATCCGTCGATATTCGTATGTATAACGTCGACAAAATCTGCATCAGACGCATCCAGCCTATCGCTCGAAGGCAGGTTTCTGAAGCACGGACCGGCCGGGTCGAGAGCTGTGATTCTGGACACATTGTGGCCGGTGATCTGGCGGAAATTCTTCGCGATGTAGCTGACGGTTTGACCGCCGAGCGAGAGGCCGAGGAGTTCCGTTCTCTTCGGATCTAGACCCCTCGATGTGAGCTGGGATAAGACCTGGGCCACGTGTTTGCCGACTGGTCGCATTAGACGCGACGCTCTGAAAAAACAATTTATAAATAAATTAGACAATCAATCTTTAAACTAGATCTTATTCCAAGGTCAGTGCTCAGAGGAGCTGTTTAGCGCGATCCCGCCGTCCTCTTTCCACCTCTGCACAACGCGCACCGGGCTGGGATTGCTTCCCTGGCCCTTGAACGCTGAACTTACCGCGGATGCGTACCAATCGGTTCTTCAGATCTTTTGTCCACAGAACTGGTAAACTCTGGAACCCTCTGCCTACACACATATTTTCCCTAAATATAGTCTCGGGTCGTTCAAGATTTAAGGTTGTAGGGTTAACCCCACCTGATTGTTACAACCTCCGCAGTGAATGTAGATGGGTCGAAACTGCTATTCAAAATACCACAGAATCGCGATCGTAATTTCCGATTGACGAGTTTTTTGGGTGATGGAGTTTTATGTCAACCTGTGCAAGACTTAATTTATTACCAACTAGCTTTTTCCCAAGGCTTCGTTCGCGGTAGACTCGGTTTAATAGCAAATCCAATTTAAACCCAAATATTTAATGGTTCCTGAGTTTTCTTCAAACATACATACATACAGACAGACGTTCCCTTTTATAAGAAGTAGAAATAGAGATAGAGATAGAGATAGAGATAGAGATGGAGATAGATCTAGAGACAGAGACAGAGATAGAGATAAAGTTTGTAACACAAATACATACACAGGATAGAACATCGTTGTGAACCGGTTGGTATCCAAAAGAATGACGTTGTAGCCCATATCTGAATACGCCATGCCAACAACCCAGGCTATGGGAAAGTTCGTACTGTCCAGGAACCCACTCGCGAAGACCAATGTCCGTTTCGCGAAGTCAATCCTGGGATCGGAGGCTATTCCTTGTGGCGCCGACTCGTAGTTGTAGCTCTTTCGAGACATTCCGAAGTAACTGGGCCCTTGGACGATGAAGTGAAGTTGTGCAAGTATCTTTTTTGGAATGATGGATCTCTTTTCGGAGCCAGGACCTGGAAAAAGAAAGTGAGGCGTGGTAAGTTCAGACGGTCAGACGACCTGAAACAGTGTTTTTTTATAGAAACTGACACGGTCATATCAGCTACAACATCCGTGATGTCAGCCCACAATACCTTGGTGAACTAGGTGCCATTTCAAAGGTTCCCTAGTCACACCGGCTACACTGAGCTGGACGGCAGACGCGAACTATTCACATTCACATTCGACGAACCTTTCATTCAGTGAGGTGGTATCAACCCGGGCGGATTAAACCCAACCACCTAGAAAGATAAGAAGGGAACGGCACGACCGAAGGGAAGCACTGACGTGGCACCAAGTTCACCCGGTGTTATGGGCTGACATCACGGATGTTGTAGCCAACCGTGTCAGTTTCCATAAAAAAAAACCTACAGTTTTAAGGGACCTACAGTTTTAAGTGGAGTCCAAACCAAGGTCAGCCTCCAACGGTCGAGCGGTCACCCATCACATCTACCGCCTCATCCACTCTCACAATGTCTTCATACAATCATCGTCGGTTACGGATACAACATGCTTGATGGTTTTGGAATGCATGCCCGATCTGGTCTAGATATTCGTACCTATGTCTAGGGCGACCCTTTCCGATCCTTCCACTCACATTCACTAAACTTTATTTAAAAAAAAGCTATTTGGGTTTCGAACCACAAACCTCTCCAATGGGAGCCCGTTGTCTTACCGCTAATCATCTCGCCATTCGCTTCTGAACCTAAAGCTGAGAAAATTATCTGGTGTTTGAAAGAGCTAAAAAAAAATTATTTTACAGAACCCTCACAAACGAACTTTGTACTTGACCGCTTTCTTTTATACCTGCTCAGAGGCGGCGCAAGGCGTGGGCGACGTGGGCGACCGTCCATGGCCTCGCGGCTCGAGGGGCCTCGCGTCTCGAAAGTTCATGCAGCTTTGATTCGTGAAAAATATTCAGCTAGATCTATTTAAAGATACCACGAGTAAAATTAGGTAGTTTTAAGAAACAGTGTTTAACTTTGTGCACAGAAATGAATTTGCTCTAGGTTCTTAAAATTTAATTACTATTATTATAATTTTTTTTTTTATTGCTTATATTTCACTTCTTTTGTTTTATTTTTCATGATAAACTAGTGTTGAAAACATGTTTCCTAATTGTGGAAACTTTACTGGTTTATGTTATTACTTTATGTTTATTTAATTTACGATATTTTTAACTGTGTGTTTCCCTAAAATAAATAAATAAAATAAATAAAAATAAATAAACATGTTTAGACTTAATCAAAGGCAAACTAACTAAATCTTACTATAAAGCCTTTATCAGACACAAGATGGGATAGCAGGACAGAGGCAGTGAAGGCTGTATTATTCCAATTTGATTATGTTTACTTTTATCGACTTAAGGTATGCTGACAAAAATGTTTGATTTGATCAGTATACCGGAAATCCATTTCAACAGTGAAAATCGATCAAATCCATGCCACCAGAGAGGGCCTCGCAAAATACATCTTGCCCACATCAAATTTAGGTCTTGCCCCGCCACTGTACCTGCTCTCCGAAAAATTAAACCGTTAGAAAGCTCATCGGCTCGTCGAACAGACGAAAAGTAATTATGGTGTGCACAAAGACGAAAAAGGCGACAGGCTAGCCAACTCTCACCTTGACACCGCCTTTTTACCGAATCATGAAGTAAGTAAGTCTTCATGACTTAATTGCTGCTTTATAGTTTTCTTGATCTATTATTTTGCTAAACGTGGTGGTCGGTAGTTTGCTGTTTTTGAGCACTTGCATAGTTTATAATTATTATTATTTAAATAAATTAAATTCATTACGGCGGGAGATTCGGCGGAGATGGACAAAATGTATTAATATTTAATTTTAATTCTAGTTTTAATAGGTCTTTCAATTATATTTAAAAAATATAATTTAATAAAGTAGAACTCCTGGAAATCACGATTACAGAACACGTATGATATTAATAATAACAATTGTGAAATTATGAATTAATAAAACAATATTTTAAATATAAATAGTTAGTAAGTAATTAAGTATGAATTCAATATTGTCTATTGTGTGGCAAGTCGAGACATTATAATCATTATCATTGTATCATTCATTTATTTCCACGTTTTTCTTATATTAATTTTAAATATTTACATAAATAAAACACTTAAATAAAATCTAAAATTAATATAAAAATAAACGGAGTTTCCACCACCGGCGGCGGGGCGGACCCAGGCTACCGATGGTCGGATCCCGAAGAGAGAAACTTCCGGACTATACGTGCAGTGTCGAGCAGGGCTGCCTTCTGGATCCGGCCCTTGATCCAACCACCCAGCGAGAGCCTCTTAAGGTGGTCGTCGAGGCTCTGCGCTATCAGCCCATGCGCTGATACGACTGATTTTGGTAACCTCGTGCTGCAGATTCAGATACCTACTTCAACATCTTCTCTGCTTCCTTACTGACGAGGTTACCATCATGCGGCACGGGGATATCAACGAGCGGTGCGCGCCTTGCCTCCCGGTCCACTATCACAATTTTTGTCTTTATTATGTGTTTTCTTATTATGTGTAGCTGTTGTATTGTCCTTTAAATAAAGAAAACACTGATTGCCCTGCTTACCGCGCTTGCCTGGATACAGCGCGCAATGTCATGTACTCTGCGGCAGTAAATATGAACATAGAGCTTTAGAAAGAGACAATCCGTTTGTAGAGCGTCGTCCCTGTCGCACAGAGGCGTGCGAGTTCGTGCGACAGGGACGACGCTCTACAACCGGATTGTCTCTTTCTAAAGCCCGATGTTTATTTTTAGGGTTCCGTATCCGGTACGGGACCCTATTACTAAGCCTACGCCCGCCGTCTGTCTGTCTGTCTTTCTGTCTGTCCGAGGGCTGTATCTCTTGAACCGTAATAGGTAGCCCGTTGAAATTTACACAGAATAAGTGATATTACTCGTATAGCCGATATAACCACAAATAATAAAAATAAGTAAAAGTAAAAAATTCAAGGGGGTTCCCATAGAAGATCGGCGCCATCTACCGAAAAGAGTATGAAGCATTTTAACTAATCATGAATTTGAACTAATATAAAGCATCTCATAAACATGCCTTAGAATCTAAGGCATGTTTCCACAGCGCCACTCACGCCATCTAAGGCTTAGATGGCGTGAGTGGCGCTGACCATGACATGGCGATACGGAACCCTCGGTGCGCGAGTTCGACTCGCACTTGGCCGGTTTTTTGCTGCCGAGAACTGTTCGTATGTATGTATTTATGACAAGAGCAGGTCTATGCATTCGATTTCTTCGCAATTCTCACACCGACGAATGGAATATTATAAAACTTTTCAGCTTAAAATAAAAAAAAAAGTCTTAGAACTAAAGTTGCCCAGCATTAGAGTCGCCCCCTTTCGTATTTTAGTATCCATTATTTTACACCCTGAATAATTTATTATCTTTTCAAGTACATAAGTTTTCACAATCCCATCGTAGGAACAATTTATTTTTTTATATTTTTATATAGAAAGGCCAGCGCTGTACTGGTTCGGATATCAGCGTAAAACTGTAGGTCGATTACCTTACCTCACTACGCGGCCCTACCGCGTAGTGAGGTAAGGTAATCGAAGCCAGTCTGGATTTGTACCACCGCACTGAATGATAGACATTTTTTTTTGTACACCAAACAATAACAAACAATGATACATGAAGAAAAAATTGCAGGAGAACCGTCAAGGTATCCGCCATAGTAACACATATTTTGTGAAAAAATGCAGAAGAACCGCCAAGTTATCCGCCATATTAACACATATTTTGTGAAAAAAATTGCAGGAGAACCGCCATAGTAACACATATTTTGTGAAAAAAATTGCAGGAGAACCGCCATAGTAACACATATTTTGTGAAAAAAAATGCAGGAGAACCGCCATATTAACACATATTTTGTGAAAAAAATTGCAGGAGAACCGCAATAGTAACACATATTTTGTGAAAAAAATGCAGGAGAACCGCCATAGTAACACATATTTTGTAAAAAAAACTGCAGGAGAACCGCCATAGTAACACATATTTTGTAAAAAAAATGCAGGAGAACCGCCATAGTAACACATATTTTGTGAAAAAAATTGCAGGAGAACCGCCATATTAACACATATTTTGTGAAAAAAATTGCAGGAGAACCGCCATAGTAACACATATTTTGTGAAAAAAATGCAGGAGAACCGCCAAATTCGCCATAGTAAAACATATTTTGTGAAAAAATGCAGGAGAACCGCCAAGGTATCCGCCAATAGTAACACATATTTTGTGAAAAAAATGCAGGAGAACCGCCATAGTATTCGCAATAGTAACACATATTTTGTGAAAAAAAAATGCAGGAGAACCGCCAAGGTATCCGCAATAGTAACACATATTTTGTGAAAAAATGCAGGAGAACCACCAAATTATTGGCCATAGTAACACATATTTTGTGAAAAAATGCAGGAGAACCGCCAAGGTATCCGCAATAGTAACCCATATTTTGTGAAAAAATGCAGGAGAACCGCCAAGGTATCCGCCAATAGTAACACATATTTTGTGAAAAAATGCAGGAGAACCGCCAAGGTATCCGCCATAGTAACACATATTTTGTGAATAAAATGCAGGAGAACCACCAAATTATTCGCCATAGTAACACATATTTTGTGAAAAAATGCAGGAGGACCGCCAAGGTATCCGCCTAGTAACACATATTTTGTGAAAATTTCAACCAGCCAGCTATTACGGTTCCTAAGATACAGCAGTAGGACAGACAGACAGACAGACAGACGGTGTGGGCTTAGTAATAGACTTCCGTACGGGGTAAGTAAATCTTAAAAAAAAATACTCGGATGGAAACATGTCCACTGATTTAATCTTCAATGTTGATTTTCTTATTTCATTTTCCGCTTCAACTCGCAGCTCCGCCCGCGCTAATCGTCGTTCACTGCACAGTTATCCTGATTTCGTTGATTTTATATGCAATTGGGTATGAGTGGCTGAGTGAGAAGGTTCAGAGCGCGTGCCCCGACCAGCCAATATCATTATATCACCGATTAGAAGGAATCGTCCCGGAGACTTCACTTTGGTTGAGCTGGCTAGACTGGACTAAAGGAGAACACATTCGAGGCTGCTATGCGGCCATCTTATGTCCAGGACGGTGGTGGTATAAACCCAGTCGGCTACAATTTGAGCCTACCGACGACCACTTAGTCGTACCGGACCTTATTACTAAGCCTACACGGCATGTCTGTCTGTTCGAGGGCTGTATCTCTTGAACCGTAATAGGTAGACCGTTGAAATTTTCACAAAATGTGTGTTATTATAGCCTATATAGGTATAACAACAAATAATAAAAATAAGAAAAACTGAAAAAAAACGTGGGGGAAAAACTAAAAAAATACAAGAATCGAGTCGCACTTGGCTGGTTTTTTATACACATGTTACATTATTAGTTATTTATTACATAGGTGCGTATCATACGCTGAAACCCATAAATATGTAGGTGTAAGCAGAGTAATTGGCGTTGCACTGCGAAACTCAGGTAAATTACAAGACAACACCGACCACCATGTTTAACAAAGTACAAGATAACTATCAAGCGGCGAGAAAGGCACGAAGACTTGGCATGACTCAGCGGAAGGACCGTGTCAAGGTGAGAGGTGGCTGTCCTCGCCCTTTAGCACGGCATTATATCCTTATCCCTAAGTCACGTTTACGGCACGCACGGGAAGAAAAGAAATGAAATATGAAATGTATTTATGGTTGGCAAAGATACATAAAAATAAATAAATCAACTGAAAATATTTCTATTAGACCAATTTTTTTCAATCTTTTTGAATACGCGACATTGAAAAATTCTCGCGACCCCCTTGGGCCATAGAGAGAAAAAAGTTAGTAATTTTAAACACTAGGTTTATTATTTTCTCTGTTTTGGTACCTATATTTCATTATTACTATGTGAACTGACGTTCTCTTCAATTCAACATTAAAACTAAAAACCTTAGCTTATTTCCTTCTGCCGGCGACCCCCCGAGTAATGCTTCGCGACCCCCCCAGGGGTCGCGAAGTCGCGACGCACGGATTGAAAAACACTGTCTTAGACAATCCATTTTACAAGTTAGCGGGTGGCCGAGTGGTTTGGGCATCGGCTTCTCATGCGAGAGGTCCTCGGTTCGAATCCGGTCGGCGTGTACCAATGAGTTTTTTCTGACGAAAAAATTTACTTGCATACCTACACCTGCTGCTTCACCGTTCGGAACCGGTGTAAAACTGTAGGTCCCTTCCCTTGCCCCTTACTAGGTGGTAGGCTCAAATTGTAGCCGACTGGGTCGGTAACACCGTACTGGATGTAAGAAGTGTTCTCCTCTAGTCCAGTATAGCCAGCAATCTAGGGAAGTCTCCGGTATGGCACCTATCTTCTCGGAGGTGATATTGGCTGGTCGAAGCATGCGCTTTGGCCCCTCCGACTCAGCCACCCATACTGAATCACATAAAAAAAAGCCTAAACGAACATACTATTTAATTAAATCTAAACTTACAATTAGACAGATATCCCACAGGATAGCCTTGAGCCTGCCTGGACACCTCCACACTTACGCACACATGCGCGAGCGCAAACACACACACAAGACGACACCAATACTTTGACATCTTCACACACTGTTTTATTTTGTTATTTTTAAATGGCACTTTTCATGTAAAATTTTTATGTTTTAAAATTATTTAGTTATTAAATTAATCTTTATTAAAATGTATTGTAGCCATGTTATTTGGTTTGATCATAGCCATGTTATTTGTTTATTTATTTACATTTTAATTCTAACAAAAATTACTCACTTCTATCACTTTTCACAATTTAACCTTCAATGCTTTTTATAATGTACCTATAATTCAGTATCTGTTTATTGCCATCTGTTTCTTAAGCATGTAGCGACAACAAAATTTGTCCATTATTTAAAAAAAAACATTGCTCTATTCCGTAACTAAAGGACATTAACAAACTTAAGAACCGATCAAGTGCAAGTCGAACTCGCGCACCGAGAGTTGTGTGGTGGTACGACACAATTTGTATGTCAAATTTGATGTGATTATAATTCAAATGCAATGTTTTTTTTATTTACCAAAAATGTGTGTTTTCTTTCATTCAGTTCGGGATTTCGGGATCCTTAGCGTGAGTCAGACTAATGTTTGGCCAGGTTTCATTATTTTGTACTTGTACTTTAGTCCTTTCACTATAATCATACCAAGTTTGACGCTTGTAGGTATTGCCGTATTTACGATAGACCAAAACAAAAAAATCCTTGAAAAACACGTTTACTGTTTGGAGAGAGAGCCCCTTTAATTTTGAACTATTTTTTTAAGGTTATTTGTTTTTATTTAAATTTTTTTTTTTTGTCTTAGGATATCGGCCATAATAATACATATTTTGTGAAAATTTCAACCGGCTACCTATTACGATTAAAAAAATACAGCCCTTTAAAGTTAGGACAGACTGGGCGTTGGCTTAGTAATGGGGTTCCGTACTAAATCCTAAAAAGTATTACATACAAGTTATAAACAGCGACGATTTAATATACAGCGTGTCCCAATACTCAACGTCAAGCGGGAACCAGAGAGTAGGCCAGTTTATAACTACCCAGGGAAAAATAAGAAAAAAAAAATCTGAGTCATTATCAAGACGTATTATCACGTGTTGACGAAGGATGAAAAAGCCTTTGCGTATAAAGCCGTCAGGCTGGCATGGTATTCGCAACCCCCGCATATGACCAAATGTCCATGGGCGTCGTTAGACACCTTATGGGTGGCTCGGAGCCACCCATAAGGGTGGAAGCATGTCGCGCTTTCTATAAAAAAAATTGTTTTATTATAATTAGCGTACATGGTAGGTAATTTAAAAATCGATTTAATATAAAGTAAAAAGAAAAACACTTTATTTAAATTTTTTTTTTCACCTTATTACTCAGAAGTATAATGTTCAGTTTTGCGAGAGAAAAATAAATTTTTTTTTTTTTTTTTTTATGGAACCTGACACGGTTGGCTACATCACCTACAACATCCGTGATGTCAGCCCATAACACAGGGCAAAAAAATGTATGTATATTTTGTTTTATTTTTGTTATTCGCAATTATCCCAGGATCACTGACTTCGAAAAACAAGGAAAATAGATCGTAAGTAAGAAAGATAGGTCTGGCCAGGCAGCGAGACGATATTGTCGTTTTATAGTGAATCCTTATCAGCTGGGGAGATGGCCCGGAAACACGTACGAACATGTGTACCTACTGCTCTGCGACCTAGCGGGCGTAGGGCTGCCACTTTACTTAAAAATTAAGTAGGTGCTTACAAGAAAATTTAACATAATATTTTGGTTCGTACTTTTTAATTTCACTGAAAACTGAATCTGCACGTGAAACTGAACCATTTTGGACGTGAAACTTTATTATTAGAAACGTCAAAACGTTTTTGGTGGCCGTATTTTTTTTTGGCCCTTTATCTAAAAAACAATCTCACAATAAGGAGTCGTAGAATTAATGTTGTTCAATTTCAGGAGTGGAATTCTGTGCCGATCACGGAGAAAATTATTTACCCGCGCGAGTCGTCCTCTGTGTTCGGAACTTACACTTTCGAAAATTGTGAGCCAAACGGGTTGGAGGGGGAGGGGCAACCCCTTTCGGCATCGGGAGTTTTTTCCTTTTTTACAAACTGACCTCTAAGGACTAGGGATGTGTCACTTACTACGTAAATTTTATTTTACATAATTTTTTCAATGACAAATTCTAAATTCAATACATTTTTAAATGTTAAATAATATTCCCAATTTTGTGCCAAATTGCAACTTGTTACGACCAATAGTTTTACAAATTATGACCCTGTGTTGCCGAGTGTTCATCTCTTTGATGTAGATATGAAACCTAAAAATTAAATCAATCTAAAATTTTAGTTATGTAAGAAAAACATTTAAGATACTAATACAACTAATCATGGATGTTGTAGGTGAAGTAGCCAACCGTGTCAGTTTCCATAAAAAAAATAAGAAAAAAAATAAAAACAAAAAGTTAAGTTATTTTGTCCCAATACTTGCTAAATGTGGTGGTCAGTTTTGTGCCGTAATTCACAAGAGTACTTGCAGTACAACACTGACACTGTTTACCCTGATTGTTTGTTTACATTATATGATATGTATCCAAAAACGAAAAATTTAACAAATCTGTAGAAGGTGACAACCCTGAGAGCTTTTAAGCTAAATAAATTTGCCCAAGAAACGCGAAGCAAAATCACGGCACGTTCTTTCCCACGCCAATTCCCTAAAAGGTCGGGCCAAGGTTGTCGTTCCCACGGGCGCGCCAAGGGCGGATCTAGGGCGGCAGTGATAGAGGGGGGGCCTACTTAATATTTCATTTTTTTAGAAGGCTAAACACCTGCTTAACAAACTATCTGAGTCATTTATTTTTTTAGAAAAAAAAAAAAAATGATTCAACGTAAATTTTCAACGTTTTTCAAAAATTGTTCATATCATGAAAAACAAATGTCTCCGATTTTTTTTCCTTTTTTTTCCCTGGGTAGTCATAAACTGGCCTACTCCCTGGTTCCCGCTTGACGTTGAGTTTTGGGACACGTTGTATAGAGGAGTCGGGGGACCGCTAAGTAAAAGTGTAGGTCCCTTCCCTTGCCCCTTACTAGGTGGTAGGCTCAAATTGTAGCCGACTGGGTTGCTACCACCGTACTGGATGTAAGATGGCCGCAAGCAACCTCGGTTGTGTTCTCCTCTAGTCCAGTATAGCCAGCAATCCAGGGAAGTCTCCGGTATGGCACCTACCTTCTCGGAGGTGATATTGGCCGGTTACAGCATGTGCTTTGGCCCCTCCGACTCACCCACCCATAACGGAATACATAAAAAAAAAAAAAGTAAATAAAATATAAAAACTCAGAGCTGCGCGGGCATGAAATTCAATGACCTCAAATAATTAGCTGTTTAGATAGGGACAAGTGTTTCGAGAATGTTAAAAAAAATTTTTCTTAGCGTCTTTATTATGATTGGTATGTGTTACCTCCAAAAATATTTGCAATTAGTATAGAAACACCTTATATTACTTATTGCACTTTGCTTTGACTTGTTGTAACGGCCAGTACATTAATTCCGCCAGCGCAATCCTCATGTTTTTCCGAGACAAATATTAAGTAGGTAATGAAAGTTTTTCTCTGTAGTTTTGGATTAAAGGTAATTCAGAAATAAGTCCATTTTATTTCACAAATATGTACCTATTATGATAATATACATATACACAACTAACAAAGAATAACATTAAATTAAAAACTATACTAAATCTAAAATGAAACTAGGTATCTAAAACTAAATAAATAAATTAAATAATAATAATTGTCAGCCTCGATAGCTCAGTGGTGCAGACAGTCAACTGAACGCTGGGTGCGGTCAGTACTTGGATGGGTGACCGCTGACCGTTGGAGGCTGACCGAGGTTCGGATTCCTCGTAAAACTGTAGGTCCCTCCCCTCCTAATCTTACTTGGTGGTAGGGTTTAACCCGCCCGGGTTCGTACCACCGCACTGAATGAAACGTCGGTCGAAACGGCGATGTAAATAGTTTGTGTGTTCCGACCAGTTCAGTGTAGCCGGCACGATCAAAGGCGGAAGTACTGACATGGCACCTAGTTCACGCGGTGTTATGGGCTGACATCACGGACGTTGTAGGTGATGTAGCCAACCGTGTCAGTTCCATAAAAAAAAATAAAAAAAAGAAACCTACTTATAAAACCTACTAACAGACCTATAAAACCTACTAATAAACCTATAAAAGAAAACTAGTAACCCTCCTCAAGGTCAGACGATGTGGGCACGGTACCGAGGACGCTAATAACTAATAAGTTATTAGACTTTTTTGTTAGTATTAATCCCAATAATCATTCCCTAAATTTAAGGTAGCGGCCGTTACACTGCCGTCGGACGGTAAAACGATGTATGTTCAAAAGTATTGTTTTGAGATAAACGCGTATGAAGGATTTGCGTTATGGCTAAACGCTGCGCTGTAACTAGGCGGTGTTATGGTGAAACGATGTATTGGATATTACATCGTCGTGGCATACGTTAAATGGACGGTTCTGGAAAAAAATGCATCGTTTTACCGCACAGAATCGTATGTTTTTGGACATACATCGTCATATCGATCTTCATAACTTCTTCAGTGAAGGTCCTACAAAGATAACATTTATATTGGGTGATAGGGCACGCCAAGAACTTTCGATTGAGCCGTGTTACGCAAAAACGCTGTATGTGCTCATACATCGTTTTACCGTCCGACGGCAGTACAACACCCTGTATAATTGGTAGAAAATTCCTCTACACATTTTGTAAACTTGTTTATGTCAATAAATTATATTTCCATATTATTTCAACTTACACCTCTTCGACAAGCCAATGACTCTTCTGGATATTTCGTTTTCTATGCTTTACCACAAAGTTATTTTAATTGTTTGCCCAGTACTTTAGCCGGACAAATAGAAGTGTATTTTTTGTCGAAAATACGAAATGTTTGACGCAGGATAAATTCCATTTGGAGATGATTCCATAGTGCAAACACTAAATGAATTTGTCACTCAAATGTCGTTTTAATGAGTTTTTTCTTTATATTATTATAACTTAGAATAAGAAGCAGAACTCAGCAGAATAAATTCAAAATAACTAAATTTTTCACTTTATTTTTTTTATGGGAATTGACACGATTGGCTACTTCACCTACAACATCCGTGATGTCAGCCCATAACACCGCGTGAACTAGGTCAGTCAACCTCGGTAGCTCAGTGGTGCGGTCGGTCGACTGTTGTTAAGCAACCCTGAGCCCGGTTAGTACTTGGAGAGGTTCGTCAGACCGTTCGACCGTTGGAGGCTGACCGTGGTTCGGATTCCACGTAAAACTGTAGGTCCCTTACCTTACTAGGTGGTCGGATTCATACCACCGCACTCAACAAAACGTCGGTCGAAACGGCTATGTAAATAGTTCGTGTTTTCCGTCCAGTTCAGCGTCGCCGACATTAAATGAAGGGAAGCACTGACATGGCACCTAGTTCACCCGGTGTTATGGGCTGACATCATGAATGTTGTAGGTGATGTAGCCAACCGTTTTCCATAAAAAAAACATATCACAGACTGTGTCGCAAGAATCTGAGTAAGCATAGTAATCGGTATTGTGCTGCAAGGACTCTAGTAAATCACAGAAGTCAAAATTACAGATAAACTATAGCGAACGTAATTTTGGTATTCGATTTTTAGGGTGCTGTAGCTCGAAAGGAGAAAACTTGCACTTTGTTGTCCGTCCGTCGCGTCTGTCTGTCAAGACCCTTTTTGTCAGAAACAGGTAAGTACTTAGAGATATGAAGTTGAAATGTATTTCAAATTTCAATTACTTAGGTATAAGGTCCCTTGGAGATGTAAAAAATTCAAGCTTCTAACCATAAGTATACAGGGTGTTGTAACGGTGAGTACATTAATTTCGCCGGCGGAATCAAAATTTTTGAAATGTATGTTTTCGTCAAGTGTAATTTGACGCGCGCGAGGGGAGGGTGCTGGCGCGGGAACGGTCGGGATCGAAAAACTCACGCCGCACATAGGGGCCAAAATGAGCAAAAGTTGGCGATAATTGCTGCAGTGTTTAATTATCAAAAAAATAATAAAACTACATTAGTGGCAGCTAAATAATAATAATTTATTAAAGAAATAATATTAATAACAAAACAAAATAAATATTTAATAAAAAAAATTTAAAAAGAAGCTTTTATATTGAAAAAAAGTAGCTTTTAAAAGCTTGTTGCGAAATATTCATAAAAAGGTGCGAATTCATTTCATTGCAACATTTGATTTTTTAAAGCTTAATTTTTTTCAATATAAAAGCTTGTTTTTGTGTTTTTTTTTATATTTTATTTTGTGCATTTTAATTATTACTCATCAAGACAAATCAAACGAGCCGAAACACGATGAGTTTATCTTGTGTAGTTTAGAAGTTCCTATGGCCCCTTTCGTCTTCATCATCAGACCTTGGTCACCACCTAGGTCTAAAGTAATTGCTTGTCAAGACAAATCCAACGAGCTCAAACACGAAGGGTTTATCATGTGTATAGTTTAGGAGTTCCTATGGCCACCTTTCGTCTCCATCATCAGACCAGCTCGATGGTACCATAACATTGCATTGTCTTCGGAACTGAACCAACACTAAAAATAGGCAAGCAGAATAAAAACAGGGCAAGTAAAGTAAAAAATAAGTTATCCTGGCGGACGGAGGGGGTGATGGGAAGGGTAGGGGGTGGGAGCAGGGTACCCAACGGGGATTGCCCCTAGCGGGGGGAAGGGTTTGGTACCTTTGAATAATACTACCAGTGAGATCGTACTAAGGTCTACGTAACGGAAATCTGACTCAGGTAGTTACCCGCTTGAAAACTGACACTTTCGACGGGACTTGAATATTTAATTATAAATCAAAATAGTGCAAATATGTGCAAACTTTTTTTGTGATAATAATATTAGATAAGTGCACTTACAAGAAAAAAGGGAAATTCCAGCTTGATATAGTTTGGCGCATTACTAAACCTTTAAGCAAGTATTTATTATTTTTATTTTCTAGGAGATTTCAACTGCACTTTGTCTTATATGTGTTAAGCTACTTTAGTTTAGTGTAAATATAAAGTAATAATGACAAAACAAAGTACTCACCTGTAGGTACATCATCCATTGCAAAAATAGTTAATTCATCAATAACAAAGAGAACACAAAATAATTTTAAACATTTCACTCTAGGTACTAATTTGTCGCAGGCAAGCACTCTCGCGAGAATGAGCAACTTGCGACTGTTATTGCAGCGAGCGTTGTAATTCGTTCATAGTTTTGACGATACATGTCGCTGCGGGGGTCAATAAACTTAATATTCGCATATAAATAAAGGCTCTAATCGTCATTTTACTTTTCGAGTTTTCGCCAACTCTCTCCATACTAAGGCCCCTATGTGCGCCGCGCGCCGCCCCCTCCGCACCGCCGCGCATCTCCTCTCTCCGCGCACTCGTCCCTGCTCGCTCACTCACCGCGCGCCTTTCATTCCTACGTTCGTGCGGAACATTAGATCCTTTTTACATTAAATAAATCAATTAGTTTGTATGAAAACTGTAACTTTTTATTTAAAGGAAATTCAGAGGAAAGTTGTTTGACTTTTTTGTTACTATTGATCCCAATAATCATTTCCTAAATTTAATGTAGTGGGCGTTACAACACCCTGTATATAGGCCATTTATGTGATAATATTTTGATACACGCAAACTCACACCGAAAATCGTTAAATTGTAGTTGTAGTACAGACATTTATCAATATTCACAATAATTGCAGGAAATATTATTTTACTGAAATTTTATCTTATGAATTATATTAGCTTAAATTTTTACTCATAATAATACCTTATTTTTTTTTTGAGACTGACACGGTTGGCTACATCACGTACAACATCCGTGATGTCAGCCCATAACACCGGGTGTACTTGGTGCCACGTCAGTGCTTCCCTTCGGTCGTGCCGGCTACACTGAACTGGACGGAAAACACAAACTATTTACATAGCCGTTTCGACCGACCTTTCATTCAGTGCGGTGGTACCAACCTGGGCGGGTAAACCCTACCACCTAGTAATATAAGAAGGGAGTCATATCCCTTATATTGACCCCTTGTATTAACCTAATTTTATTACAACTATATACCTACGACATCAATGACCAATGCATAATTTATTTAACATTTAGATCTAACATTTTAATATCTTATTCATTTATTTATTTATTTGTATTATCATATTGTATTTTTAAAATTATAACAATAGTAATTAGATGAGCGCAAAAGCCTTACACATGCAGGCCTACTGAAGAACGGCTCTTGCGTGACAGATGAAAATCTAGTGTAAGAGCTAATGTATATTTGAACCGCTTTGCATGTTTTTTTTATAATAAATCATTTCAATCATTTTCAGTTATACTCGTATTACAACATAGCATTTTAGTGTTTTTTTTTTCTTTTTGCGCTATCCTAAAAACGGTAATAGGTACATGCAAGTGTCAAACATCACGCAAAATCTAAAAGTAAAACAACAACCAAAAAACGCGCAAACGACTCGAACTTGACAGCTTTTTTTTCGATAAAAAAAACTGATACACCGCCACCGTACAGGAAATTGTTCCTACCTACTGGCGTAGAAAAATAATCAACTCAGAAAAAAATAACTAAAAATAATTTGAATAATACGCAACGCTGGGCCGATACTTGGCTGCGTGACCGCTCGACCGTTGGAGGCTGACCGTGGTTCGGATTCCACGTAAATAATCTGTAGGTCCCTTCTCTTCTTACCTTACTAGGTGGTAGTGGTAGGGTTTATCCCGCCCGGGTTGTTCATCCCCCCCCCCCCCCCCGCACTGAATGAAACGTCGGTCGAAACGGCTATGTAAATAGTTTTCCGTCCAGTTCAGTGTAGCCGGCACGACCGAAGGGAAGCACTGACATGGCACCTAGCTCACCCGGTGTTATGGGCTGACATCACGGATGCTGTAGGTCAGCGGTCGGCAACCCGCGGCCCGCGGGCCGCATGCGGCCCGCGAGCGTCCTCCTTGCGGCCCGCGAATCTAACCAACGGGAAAAAAAAATTAAAATTTTATTTTAAAATTGTATGTACTTATGAATATGAGATGCAGCCCGCACTGATCCTCTGGTAACTCTGGTAGGGTAGTCGCTGGGGAGCGATCGCAGTGGTAGACTTCGGTCTACCCAAGGTGTCGGGCCCGGCCACCAGTATCCATAGACCCGTATTAGCGACCTTTGTACGGGGTCGCAGAGGCGTTTAGTCGTCCAAGGTGTCGGAGTCGGGTACTAGGATCCGTGACGTTTCCCTATGCAGACCACACGGTGGCTACCCTTAAAACTAGCAGCTGGCTACCCTATCCCGCAACTGGGCGGTGTAACGGGCGTCACTGTTAGAAATAATGTGTGGTAGAGAACTTGTTCTCGACGATTACTCATTAAACGTTGCTAGTCTAACATGAGTACTAAGTTGGGGGTTTCGGCCTCCTCTTAGCTCACGCTGCTGACTCCACTCAGGTCGGTGGGTCAAATGAGATACCACCCTAAACGCTGGGTTGAGTACTGCGGGGTTCCGTTAAAAGCCCCAGAATGCTTCGTGCTTCTGCACGGAACACTGGAGTTGGTCTCGCAGGGGTTGTGGTTTAGCGTTGATTCCCTGGTGCTTCCGTACTTGTGTAGTTAAAGCACCTAACACGGGAATAAGTAGCGAAAGCTGCGAGTGGTGAGCCACTTAGAGCTCCGTAACCAATGTGGAGAATTGGTAGACATGCGAATAATGTAGATCGGTATGTCGGTGCTACACACACTTATATGTGGATGTGGGATGGACTTCTCACGAGCTAATGACGCTGACGTAAGTCTGTCATTCGAGACCGGTGGATCCCCGGTACACATTAGGTGGTGGTCATATGCACTTCCACGCATATACATAGCTGGTGAAAACAAAAGCCTTTGGGCTAGTACAAAACGCTGAGGCCCTGGGCACAGGTTGCGGTTGGATAGGGTGCTGACCCCAGTGGCAGTGAAGGCTTCACGCCCGGCTCTCGACTTCGGTCGGGGGTTCCTTCGGGTGGACGGGTGGTGGCTCGGATCGGCTGGGGAAAGGTCGCAGCCTGTGTTTCCCATGGGATTATTTCGGAAGAACGGATGTTCGATAGAGCAGCTATGGGGCCTCGATCTGGCATACATGATCACTGTACTCGCAAGAGTGCAGGTAGTAGACGTCTGGATTTTGTAGCCGAAAGGCTGGTATCTCTGGACGTCTATAAACAAAAACGTAAATCAAAACAAAATGATAGAAAAAGAAAGTTTGATCCTCTGGTAACAATTATTATGGCCCTCCTATAGTAAAACCTTGCCGACCCCTGCTGTAGGTGATGTACCCAACCTTGTCAGTTTCCATTAAAAAAAAACGACTCGCACTTGACCGTTTTTTTAGATAAAAAAAACTGATCCACCGACGTATAGGAAATCGTTCCTACTTACTGGCGTAGAAGAATAATCAACTCAGAAAAAAATAACTAAGAATAATTTGAATGATACGGATACCCTCCTCGGCGCTTCGATCATCCGCTCGCACTAGGCAGAATTTTTAAAATGGCAAGCATTTGAATTATCCAATGTTTGATTAATTTTGTAGCCAATGCTGTCACTGGTGATAGTGGTTGGTTGGTACTTATGGAAAAAGTAAATATACCTAAACCCACCTTGGCACTATAAACATTGACCTGCATACCAGCGGATATGCATGTGACCGTGGAGATTAATACACAGAAAAAACCGGCCAAGTGCGAGTCGGACTCGCGCACCGAGGTTTCCGCACCACAAAAAAAAAACATTGAAAAAAAAACATGTTTCTTGTATGGTAACCCCCCTTAATTTTTAACTTTTTCTATTTTTTTATTATTTGTTGTTATATCCGCCATAATAACACATATTCTGTGAAAATTTCAACGGGCTACCTATTGCGGTCCAAGAGATACAGCCCTCGGACAGACAGACGGACGGACGGACGGACAGACGGACGGACGGACAGACGGCGTAGGCTTAGTAATAGGGTACCGTACCGGATACGGAACCCTAATTAAATGAAAATCAACGTCGCAGTAGAGGGCATTGGAAATATTCATCGAAAATCGAAACAAAATATTCTGACCAAATAAATAATATTCTGACCAAAATAAATAAATAAAACATAGAACACATTAGTACAAGGTCAAGGTCAGGTCAAATATTTTTATTTCAGCGAGCATAAATTCGGATACATGGTATATGTACGCTATAGAAATCGTCATTTAGTATGTGCACAATAATTATTATTACACAATAGTCATATACAATAGGTAATCAAATAAAATACATAGTCAAAATAAAATAAAAAATTACAACAAATTATTCAGTCCGGTAGCAGAAGCGATAAATTAAAGAATTCATTTATATTATAGATTGGATGTTTCGTTAAAAAGATTTTGATTTTATATTTAAAAACATTTACAGGCATTGATGTGAATTCTTCCGGAATATGATTATATAATTTTATTTTCATGAAGTCTCCATGATGGTATTACATAAAGTACATTATGCAACCTTTATTATCTCCTTACTTACTAAAATTGATAATGAACTTTCTTTCCGCTTACCATTCAAATATATTTCTTTACTATTTGAAAATTAATAGTTTAAAGAAAATATGCGAAAATCGTGCTTTTCACAACACCGATTACTCTGCTTACACTGATTTTTGGGATACAGCGTGTGGTATTTATGTTTTTTTTTTATGGAAACTGACACGGTTGGCTACATCACCCACAACGTCCGTGATGTCAGCCCATAACACCCGGTGAACCTGGTGCCACGCCAGTGCTTCCCCTCGGTCGTGCCGGCTACACTGAACTGGACGGAAAACACAAACTATTTACATAGCCGTTTCGACCGACCTTTCATTCAGTGCGGTGGTACCAACCCGGGCGGGTTAAACCCTACCACCTAGTAATATAAGAAGGGAGTCATATCCTTTAGTCGCCTTTTACGACATACACGGGGATAGATGCAGTGGGGCTATTCTTTTAAAGTACCGGCCCCACACGGTATGTATGTGGTAATTATATATTCTTAAAATTTTAAATGTTTATGAATTCCTAGGAGGTAACGAAATATCGGCTGTACTTTTAGGTACTATCTTAGTTTTTCCCGGTACTATTAGCGTATATATGTGTTGGTGTACACACGTAAGGTAGGTACAGATAGTGTACAACACTAAACATCGATATTTGTTATTCAGCCGACAAAGGCGGACCAATTAGCCGGGTAGACGGGGGCTGCATGCTAAGCACTAGGGATGTGCCTCCTCCTGTGACTTCGGTGGGAAAATCGGCGAACTTTCGAAGCAGTTTGTAACAAACAGAAGTTTGGTGCGTTCGACAACTTTTCACAACTTGGTTAAAAGATAAAGTTATCCCCCATCAAGATATATTACTAGAGGATATGCTACGAAGAGATTTTTTTTAAATCTTGTCACAATAACTATGAGGCATGAGGGCGGGAAGAGCGGGTGCTTGCGGAGAGAGGGAGAGGGGAAGCGAGCTTTAAAATTGTCAAATATGATTTAAACACAATCAAAATACAGAAGTTTTACATTCTTTTTTTTTATATTTTATTTAGAATAGCTTTTTAGGGTTCCGTATCCGGTACGGGACCCTATTACTAAGCCTACGCCGCCGTCTGTCTGTATGTCTGTCCGTCTGTCTGTCTGTCCGAGGGATGTATCTCTTGAACCGTAATAGGTAGCCCGTTGAAATTTTCACAGAATAGGTGTTAGTTATTATGGACGATACAACAACAAATAATAAAAATAAGAAAAAGTAAAAAATTCACAGGGTCCCCATACAAGAATCTAAAAAGTGTATGCGCGCCATCTACCGAAAACAGTATGAAGCAGCGCTGACCATGACATGGCGATACGGAACCCTCGGTGCCCGAGTTCGACTCGCACTTGGCCGGTTTTTTTTTATACATATGTGTAATTCACATACTTGGAACTTATAAAAGTAGATACATGTTCTATTATTTAGTAGATGGATATTTTCTCCATGTTCTGTGTCGGATTGAAAACACGATTTCACTCTTTTAGGAAATATACAGGAAGTTTCAGGATAGGCTTGAGAAATTTCAGGAATAGAAAGTACTCATTATTAGAAGACAACAATCCTTATCACTCAAATCGAAATTCCGTATATTTTTTTTTCACACAAAAATTTCAAATTGTTATAAAAACTCGATGGACAGTGAGTTTGGGAAAAGTGCGGCGTAGGCCTAGAGATTGATTGTCCTAGTCCCCTTTTTCTTTTGATGTCATTCAAATTTAAGTGTTTGGAATTACCTACGTGCAGTTCAATTCTACTAGTTAAGCATGTAAGTTAGTCTTTTTTTATTTAATAAAGATGGACGTTAACCGTCCACCAAATCTCGATTAAACGATTTTCACCAAAAAAATACTATAAAATGACCGAATATGGGAAAAAGTTTCAGAGCTTTTCGTCTTCAAACATGGACCCCTTTCGAACCCTGAAGTTACGAAACCCTATCCTGAAACATCCTGTATAGGTATCCTTCTTTCGGGCGAGTGCGGTGAGCACGCTTCAAAGATTTTTTTCATTATAACAAATGACCACTGTTCCGCATTCTCAAGTCCGAAAGGTTGCCTCCGTGGAAATAATCATTCAAAAACAGTATTGTTGTACTTACCGCGAAAGTCCGGTCCGGTACGTGCTTACAAAAAAATAGCCCCACTGCTTCTCTCTCCGCGCATGGCATAAAAGACGACTATGCCCAACTAACATTATGGTTCTTTAGTGACTTTACAATAGCGTTAGTAAGTGCTATAAGGGTGGGACAAGAGCTCTACAGTAGTGACGCGTTATATTAATCCAATATACCACTTTAAGATCTAAACACCTGCCGTTAGCACCAATTTGTTTGTTGGGTGAGATAAGGGCAAGATTTAAAAGCAGCGGGTGGCCGAGTGGTGTGGACGTCGGCTTCACTTGCGAGAGGTCCAAGTTTCGAATCCGGTCGGCGAGTACCAATGAGTTTTTGCGACGGAAAAAATTACGTGCATACCTAAACCTGCTGCTTCACCGTTCGGAGCCGGTGTAAAACCGTTGCCGCTTACTAGGTGGTAGGCTCAAATTGTAGCCAACTGTGTTTGTACAACCGTACTGAATGTAAGATGGCCGCATATCAGTCTCGGCTGTGTTCTCCTCTAGTCCAGTATCGCCAGCAATCCAATGGGTAGTCTCCGGTATGGCACCTACCTTCTCTGAGGTGATATTGGCTGGTCGGATCATGTGCTTCGGCCCGCCAGACTCAGTCTTACCGGATTACAAAAAAAAGTGATAATAAATTGTACTCCATTTTTTTTATTTTACTTTAAAGGCTTTATTCTACCTACTTGTTTAACCTCTTATGCCGCTTCTACGTAAGTATGTACCTGATTTTCAGTAATAAGGCTTCGATATTCCGCCAGCCTACCTCGGTGTATCGCGCTGCTCTTTAAACAAACCTCGTCAGTGGTTTCGAAGAAGAAAAAAAATTTTTTTTTATTTACTCGTGACCAAGGCTTAATGAAATGACTTATAAAGGGCGAGGTCATGTGTTTTTTTATGCAAAACGGACACGGTTGGCTACATCACCTACAACATCCGTGATGTCAGCCCATAACACCGGGTGAACTATAGGTGCCATGTCAGTGCTTCCCTTCATTTCATGTCGGCTACACTGAACTGGACGGAAAACACGAATTATTTACATAGCCGTTTCGACCGACGACGTTTCATTCAGTGCGGTGGTACCAAACCGGGCGGGATGAACCCTACCACCTAGTAAGGTAAGAAAGGCAGAGACCTACAGGTTCGACCCCCTTTGGGGTGAACCGCTTAGTTTCTATTTCCTTGATTGATATGTGCAGTGCATTTCTTGAACTAATTCTATTTCGTTTTCTAGTTCGTTTGCTTTCCGTTCAGTTCAGTCTAGCCGGCACGTCACGGAAGCGCTGACAAGGCACCTAGTTCACCAAGGTGTTATGGGCTGATCTAACGGATAATTGTAGGTGATGTACCATGTGGGGCCGGTACTTAAAAAGAATAGCCCCACTGCATCTCTCCCCATGCATGTCGTAAAAGGCGACTAAGGAATAAGGACGAGATGCCGTGCTAAAGGGCGACAGACTAGCTCCCACCTTGGCACGGTCCTTCCACCGAGTCAGGCAGTAGGTGGGCCTTCGTGCCTTACTTGCTGCTTGAGAATTATCTTGTTCTGATACTTTGCTAAACGTGGTGGTCGGTGTTGTGCTGTAATTTACCAGAGCTATTGCAGCACAGCACCGATTAGTCTGCTTACCCGTATGTCGGGATACATACAGCGTGTGGTATGTATGTAGCCAACCGTGTCAGTGTCCATAAACAAAAATAACATGTACGGTGTAACTTGTACCGTGTGGGGCCGGTACTTTAAAAGAATAGCCCCACTGCATCTCTCCCCGTGTATGTCGTAAAAGGCGACTAAGGAATATGACTCCCTTCTTATATTACTAGGTGGTAGGGTTTAACCCGCCCGGGTTGGTACCACCGCACTGAATGAAAGGTCGGTGGAAACAACTATGTAAATAGTTTGTGTTTTCCGTCCAGTTCAGTGTAGCCGGTACGACCGAAGGGAATCACTGACGTGGCACCAATTTCATCCGGTGTTATGGACTGACATCACGGATGTTGTAGGTGATGCAGCCAACCGTGTCAGTTTCCATAAAAAAAAAATTATAATAATAACGTTACCCACAATTCGAGGCATGACTGATAAAGAATGCCTTTAGACTTTAAGTCTGCATTTTGTGATTGTATTGTGGAATAAAGTTAGTATATTTCCACTTTATGATTTTGACTTCTTGAAATCGTTTTCAAAGTACGTATGTTCTTGCTCGAAAAATGCCATGAATATTCTTAGATAAACTATCGATATGCGTAAATATCGATTCATTGCACAACACTGTGAGCACACACACAGAACAGTAATTCACGTTTGATCGGCCAAAACACATTTGTTCTTACATAGAGCTGGTTTCTTCTGCACCCACCGAGATGGAACTTAGATATCACACTATACTCAAATCAAAACAAACGTGCAGTTCGCATAATAAAGTTTTATGGCTTAGTGAAGGGAATCTCCGTTTACTAAGCCATAAAAGTTTGTTGTGCGAGCTGCACGTTTGTTTTGATAATAGTATAGAATACATGGCTACACCACACCGGTAGTAGGTAAGGATTGTCTTTGTAACAATGTTTTTTTGTTTGTTTTTGTTTTCGCTATCCCATTGCCGATGTGACTTTGGCGTACGATAGTACCTAAGTATTAAGTATTCTGTGCTTTGGCTTTAACGGTTATATAATAAACTACCTTTTGCCCGCGGCTTCGCTCGCGTTAAATTCGTATTAAGTAAGCAAGGCCGCTACCGTACCCTATATTTAGGCGTGGAACAATTCGGTTTGTATGAGAGCCACATTTTAGCGTAACCAGAACTGAATGTTATTCTAGCCTATCCTGCGTCCCTTATAGTAAAATGTGCTTGTACTAGTCAGTCAGTCAGTGAGTCAGTCAGTGAGTCAGTCAGCGTGTAAGCGTCCACTGTTGGACATACGCCTCTCCAATATTCCTCCAGTCCTCCCGGCCTTCAGCGTTACGGAACCACTGCTTTCCGCCGACGCACTAGATGTCGTCGTCCCACCTGGCGGGTGGTCTTCCCACACTCCGTTTTCCTGTCCACGGCCGCCAGTGTAGGACAAGGTTACTCCAACGGTCGTCGTCTCTTCGGCTGACGTGTCCAGCCCACTGCCACTTGAGCTTAGCCACCCGGTATCCAATATATTGTACTAAGTTTCATAGAATTCTGATGATCGGTTTAAGAGTTATGGAGGAACATACATACATACATACAGAAAAGATTTCTAAAAATCGTCAATTTAGTTTTAGTATCATACATAGAGTCTACAAACTCAGTATCTCATAAAACAAAGTAACTTCATGACCATCCCTTACAGATTTATTATTAGTACACATACATACATAGACGCCACACGCCGTATCCTGAATCGGGGTAAGCAGAATAATCGGTGTTGTGCTGCAAGAACTCTGGTAAATTACAGCACAACACCGACCACCACCTTTCACAAAGTATTCGGGCAAGATACCTATCAAGCAGCATGTTAGGCACGAAGGAAGACCCACCTGCTGCATGACCCGGTGGAAGTACCATGCCAAGGTGAGAGGTGGCGAGCCTGTCGCCCTTTAGCACGGCACCGTGTCCTTATCCCTTAGTCGCCTTTTACGACATGCACGGGGAGAGATGCAGTGGGGCTATTATTTTTAAGTACCGGCCCAACACGGTATATAGTATATGTATATTTTAATATAATTTACAGGATGTTCGGCACATGTGAAGGTAATTAATTATAGTTATCAAAATTGTAGATTTAGATTTAGCCAGACGTCAAATTTTATATCTTGTTTATTTTCCTTTTTTGCTTTGTTTTTATTTCAATTTTTCATAGTTTAGAGATTGTTTCAGTTTAAAGAATATTTATTTCCCAAAAGAACATTACATTCACTTTTATGAGAAAATTTTACATTTGTTTTCTTTTGTTGCGGTTACATCATTGTTATACAAGAATTTGGACATGGAGGCCCACCACGCAAACCATTACCGACCGAAACACTCGACTCGGTATGTCGACACGCAACGAGGACATAGGTATTAACTTAAAAGTACTTTCAGTCGATACTAGCCTACGTAGTGGACCACCGGACAAGGTAACATTATTATTTATAATAATCTAGATATAAGTATAAAATAAAAACTAAAGACCTAGTCTGATAATTATTAGACACTAAAGTAGGTTTTGATAGCTGTCTTGTATTGTTTATGGTTTTATACTGAAAATATATAGGTAGTCAACATTGTTTTTCGTTAGCAAGTTAGTTAGCATGCTGTGTACTTTATTTTGGAGAGTTGACTGCTCCTGTAAACTGTTGTAGATAAGCCGTGTGTTGTGTCAACTTCTCTGTGAAAGTACCTAAAACAAATAAATAAATAAATAAACATGAACAGACAAAATTTTTTTGTACGTAAGTGGGGTCATTTGCAAGGTTTTGACCTATGACACCTTTTGTCTGGTGTCAAGTGGTATCGAGGTAGGATTGTTCTTCTTTATTTTTTAAAATTACCAAAATCTTAGCTTTAATCCCCTGTAACTTTTTTGTTTATGATTATATCTGCTCGAAATAAAATTTATTTGATTTAACGATGTATCCTTGTTCTAGAAAAAATATCATTTGATGAAGTTAATACCACGAAAAGGACTCATTACCTCCCAAAGTCCCGAGGAGGAGTAAAAATATGGCAGAATCTTAATTTCTTAATTCATTTAAAAAAAAACTCAAATTGATAGCTTCATTTTCTTTTAAAAAGTTCACTAGTTTATGCCCTTTCCTACGGTATACCACATGTCATACAAATAATTCACTATGTTGTCAAAATTAGGCACAGAGACAGAACAGAACGACAAAATTAGGGATAATTTGCAAGAGTGCCCGCGCTACCGGTATTATATTCTAAATTTGAAAATGCTCCCGTAAAAGCTCTCAATACGGGAAGCGAGTGCCCGTGTTGTCGTTCTGTTCTGTCTCTGTGGCTAATTTTGACCACATAGTGCATTATTTATATGACATGTGTTATACCGTTGGAAAGGGCGTAAACTATGAAGCGCTCAATTGCTGGCGGGTTTTTTTTTAATATTAATTAAGAAATTAAGATTCTGCCCCATTTTTACTCGTTCTCGGGACTTTGGGAGGTCATAAAACCTTTTCATGGTATTAACTTCATCAAATGATATTTTTCCAAGAACAAAGATACATCGCAAACGCAAATACATTTTATTTCGTGCAGATATAATCATAAATAAAAAAGTTACAAGGGGTTAAAGCTGAGATTTTGGTAATTTTCAAAAATAAACAAAAAAAAATCGTATCTCGATACCACGTGACATAAGACAAAGGGTGTCATAGGCAGAGTGGAAGGAACGGGTCAAAACATTGCAAATGACCCCACTTACCTACAAAAAAAATTTGTCGGTCCATGTGCCGAACACCCGTATATTGATAAATATATTGATAAATAAATAAAATGCAGACAGACAGACCTTGTAGTTTTTATATAAACGCGCATAAAATTATTTTGTGATCAATATGAAATGACAACCGGCCAAGTGCGATTCGGATTCGCGCACAGGCGGTTCCGTATGGTTCCGTATCACCACGGAATTGTTTTTTTGTTATTTGTTGTTTTACTTTAGATTTTTCACTATAATCACACCAAGTTTGACGCTTGTATGTATTATTTACCGTTCATACGAAGGAGCAAACACGTTGAAAAAACACGTTTCTTATATGAGAACCCCTTTCATTTTTAGGTTTCAGTATCCCGTTCCGGTGTCAGGTTTAGAAATAAAATATATATTTATGTCAATGTAAAAGTAATGTCAATAAACTAGAATGTAACAGATATTTTTGATTGCTGTGTTTCTGCTCTGCAAATATGTAAAATCATACTCAAACATCCGGAAGGCTATGGATGCTGGAGGAGCTGCACGATGCGATCCCTCCATCCCCATTCTACCATCATTCCACGCGCAACAGGTTGAGAATGCATCCACACACTGTCGATATTCCCCCACTTAGGACAAATCGATTCTGTAAATCCTTTATTTACAGGGTTGCCAACATGTGGAATTCACTCCCACCTGCATCCTTTCCTCTAATGTACAGTCTGGGGTTCTTCAAACATAATGTGAAGGTGCACCTAGCCGGCCGACATGGTATTCGCAGCCCCCGTAAATATCCGAATGCCCGTGGGCGCCGTCGGACTACACCTCTGCGTTAGTCTGGCGTGCGCCATATGTCGTCTTTCCCATAAATAAAAAAAAAGGTAGCCGGTTGAAATTTTCACAGAATATGTGTTGGATATGGCGGATATAACAGCAAATAATAAAACACTGAAAACGTAAAAATTAAGGGGTGGTCCTAAGAAATGTGTTCTTTTTTCAAGTTGTTTTTTTGTTGTTGGAAACCTCGGTGCGCAATCCGACTCGCACTTGGTCGGTTTTTTACTTTTTTATTTTTTTTTTATTTTTTTTTTAGTATATCCGCCATATTATCACATATTTTGGGAAAAATTTTAATCGGCTACCTCTATCGGTTCCAAAGATACAACCCTTTATGTAAATGTAGGACAGACGGACGGACGGACAGACGCCGCAGGCTTAGTAATCCGTGCGGTACGGAAACCTAAAAATTACCGTGTTTTAATTACGTGAAAAATGACCCTCCCCTGGCTGAATGACATCGCTGGCTTAATAAATTATTGATGACGGCTCAAATAGCGGCAATGAATATTAATGAAAATCCCTAGATATTGATGAAAACATTGAGTGCATCATTAAAATTATCCACTTCCTGTTGAAAACGTTTTACTTTGAGGCTGAAAACCGAAAAAAATATTGGTTGTCTGTAAAGTCGGTTTACGGACAATAGTTTTACGTGATAACGTCATACAGTTTCTGCTGCCCTGGTACTTTAGAACCAGAGAGATAAATGTGTACAAGCCGACCCGATGCTTGGGCCGATTGTGCCTCTCTATCGCTTGTTACGCGCTCTCGCTTGCACACACAGGCTCAGATGGAACGTGACACTTTTTCGTGCGTGCAGCCGGTGTTCATCAATTTATAAGACGTGACGTTATCACGTCAAAAAGCGAGTGGGCTGTGTCAGAGACACGGCCGCAGATTCGTGAATTTGATGAAGATCTCATCGATACCTATCCTTGCTTGTCCCACCACACGAGGAGTTTGGGAGCAGTAGCACATCCCTTCTTTACTCGGTGGCAGTAGTTTTCGATAAATTCTTAACAAGGCCCATCATTTCCTCCACTGCCGCAGCGGATGAGTACTGTTAGCGCGCACGTTCGTGGCCTCTGCGGGCGGAGGCCGATAGATCTTTAAACTATTGTCCCTGTTTTGTCTTCGTACTTCAACCACGCAATAAAACCTTATTAGACAAATAATTTAATGTCATAAATAAAAAAGAGGTTTCGTAAATGTCGTGACTTTCAGAGATTGATTCACAGCACTATATATTCATTCTATTCTCGCATTCCTGCCGGAGGCCACGAACGTACGCGCTGACAGTCGTGATTCAGTAGTATAATTCGAGCAATTAAATGTAGGTTAAAAATATTTTACAAGCTTTTATTTAACTTGCCCTGTATGTTGGTTTGTTAGTATGTGTGGGTCAATTCACAATTATTTTCAAAGTGCTGCTTTGCAAATAATGCGAATTGTTTATATTTTGGTTGTTGTAGATATGTTCTGGTATGCTCCTCATGATAAAGAAAAATGCTGACAACGCCCCCAGAATCGCATCAATTTCATTTTTACTTCATAAAAATTAAACGGATTTTTATTTCGTAGCTTCGTAAATTATTGTACAAATTAATTTAGACGCTCCTCACATTTTCTCTGCGGGCGGAAAATTTTCTCATCTCTAATTAAAATGAATGCAGACTGGGAAGAATATTATTATAACAAAATGCCAGATTATTAATAAATATGATATGTCTTATTGAAATTTATTTATCGTGTCGCAATTTTATGGTAGAAAAGACCTTAAATACTTAAAAACAATTAATAATAATCAAAAGTAAGAGCTAGGAAGTGATGTCTACTTCTTATAAAAGGGAACGTCTGTCTTTATGCATGTATTTTTGAGGTAAACTCCGGAATCACTAAACAGATTTTTTGCGGTTTGCACCAATGTAAAGAGTAGTTCTTGAGGCAAACTACAGGCTATATGCCATCACGTTAAATAGCCTTCCTTAGGGTTGAGCAGTATCAAAGAAAGAATTTAGTGTCGAATGGTCGTAATAGACGGTGTTAGCAGTTCTGTTGCGTTGCGTTGGAGTAGAGTAGAGGTATTAAACTGAGTCTACCGCGAGCGAAGCCGCGGGCAAAAGCTAGTCAGTGATAAACGAATAGTTTGCCTTATTATTTTTCTTTTTTGTTAATCTTCATTAAAATGCTATGACAAGTTCGAGTGCAGTTTAATTGCTTTAAAAACGCGTAACAAACAATAAACAACAATAAACAATGTAATAACAACACGACTTAGAAAATAATAATATAAAATTGACATGTTGGAAGCACCGATTACTCTGCTTACCCCGATTGTCGGGATACGGCGTGTGGTATTTATGTATGTATGTATGTTGGATTGGAAGAATAGATGATAGGAGACTAACGAAATAAATTTATGGAGAGAATGTGAGTGGAAGAGTCGGGGAGGATCGCCCTCACAGAACAACGATCGGGCCCTTTTTACTCTGCGGTCGCCCTACTAGACGCACGTACCTGGACCAGATCGGGCATGTGCTCAAAAACGGTCAAGTGCGTAGTGCCCGTAACCGACGAGCATGCATGAAGAACATTATGAGAGTTGAAGAGGCGTCAGAGGTGTGTCGTGATGGTTTTTTTTATGGAAAGTGACACGTTTTTTGGCTACATCACTTACAACATCCGTGATAATGATCATGCTACGTGGAGGTCCATTGTCTATGCCCACCCCACCGGGAAACAGGCGTGACGCTATATATACAATCGACCTAAAATTTATAAATACTAAATTATCCTTTTATCCATTTATTTACACATCTCTTTACAATAATCTTACTTATAATTATACCTAAAATATACAAAATTTATATAGATATACAATTATTAAAAAACCAATGGAGTTTCCACCTCCGCACCGGCGCACAGTGCTGCGTCCAAAGGACAAAAGTCCAAAGTTCGCTAATTTTGAAACGTAATTAGCACTAAATATAACTCATTAGGGATTACCAGACAGTTGGAAAACAACACTAATATTTTTTAACCTCTTCCTAATGACTTCTACAGCCCTGTGAACTTACTATTTAAACCAACACATTTTAATTATGCATTCATTTGCAAATTATCGAGGTAACGTTATGTGGTATATCTGTATCGTGTGCAGTGTTTCAGTCCTGTTTATTATGGCTGCTGGTTGCCGAAAGTATGTTAAATTTATATTATATTTTTCATCCAAAAAATTCTAGTTATTTATAATTTTGACTATCACTCTTTTGGAGTATGTCGAAATTTGTAAAGAAAAGTGATTATTAAATTTTTACTAGACTTTTAAAAAAATGTAACCAGATCCACTTCTCATTTTTTTTATATATTGTGGTGCAACTAATGTAGATTACATTTCAGTAAAATTTAGCTGCTAGTTCTTGCTAGCCTTAACTGTGTAATTTTTTTTCAGCAACTGTGCCGCCCATAAAAAATATCGATCTCTTCGATGCGTGGATCTCTGACCAGTACAACTCCAAACAGGTCGCTGTGGTGGAACAGTTGAAGCTTCTGCTTGGATACGAGGAGAGTCCTGATGCGGTGTGTGCTGATTTGAAAGAGGCTGCACGTATTTATTGCCTCAGAATAAAGAATAAATGGCAAGATGATTTGAAAGAGGCTGCACGTATTTATTGCCTCAGAATAAAGAATAAATGGCAAATTTTTGGGGAATCGCTGGCGGTCGCTTTGGATATATCCAAAGCATTCGATCGCGTCTGGCACCGGGGACTCCTAAGCAAGCTTCCGGCCTACGGTGTCCCTACAAAACTGTGCACTTGGATCTCCAGCTTTTTGAGCAGTCGGTCGATCTTTGTCACCCTTGATGGTGCATGCTCGGCCGATTGCTCAATCAATGCTGGTGTTCCACAAGGATCCGTGCTGTCGCCTACGCTGTTTCTATTATTTATTAACGACATGCTCTCGCTCGGCGAAATACATTGCTACGCGGACGACAGCACGGTGCACGAAGGGTTCATCAAAGACTGGAAGGGTAGAGAGGCGTCAGCAGCAAACGCGAGACGCGAAACTGTTGCTCGGGTTGACCTGGTTCTCGATAAAGTATCCTCATGGGGGAAGGAGAACTTGGTCAACTTCAACGTAGCTAAGACGCAAGCCTGTGCCTTCTCTACTAAGGCTGATCCGTTTCCACTCCAAGCAACTTTCCAGGGCAGCCAAGTCCCCAATGATGGTAGTCTGGGCGTCCTGGGTATAGAGGTGTCCAGGGACGTTGGATTTCGATCGTTCATAGAATCCAAGGCGAAACTAGCATCTCGAAAATTAGGGATACTCTACCGATGTCGGCGATTTTTCACACCGGTCCAATTGCTTACACTCTATAAAGCACAAGTAAGACCGGTGATGGAATATTGCAGTCATCTTTGGGAGGGTTCCCCTGAGTACCTTCTTTCAGCCTTGGATTCTATCCAACGACGAGCCATTCGCCTCATTGGCGACTCTGTACTCACAAAGGACCTTCAACCTCTAAAACACAGACGTATCGTTGGGTCATTGAGCCTGTTTTATCGGTACTACTATGGCCGCTGCTCTGACGAAATTGCTTCCCTTATCCCTCCTCCTCCTGTTCGCCTTCGCCAAACCCGCCATACTCTCGCGGAACACCCCTTTGTAGTGGACAGACGAGTACTTCGAACGGCACGATTCTCTAAATCGTTCTTGTGCCGCACTGCAAAGGTGTGGAACGGGCTTCCGGGGAATATCTTTCCCCACTCCTACAATCCACGGATCTTCAAATCGCGGGTAAATAGCCTTTCCCCAGCGACATTAGTCCACCTCCAAGCCGGACTGGCACCTCCTCGGGGGTGATATTGGCTGCGCCTGAGGCTTCGACCTCGGACACAGCCAGCTAGTTCGGAAACAATAAAAAAAAAAAAAAAAAAAAAAAAAGATTGTTCGAGAAATAAGAGCTTTTTTCTCGAGCCATAAAGAGTGGCTGAATATGAAAGTTCAGCTACCACAATCTGCTGCGCGCCTTCACGAGACTCCTAATCCCGAAATCGAAGCCGTGCCTGGACCCAGCACGGGACGCCCAAGGAAAATGTTTGAGGAATCGTCGACTAAAACGAAAAAACGTCGTGTCCAAGAACTGCTAACAACCGCATCTCCTCAGGAGCTGAACTTCGCTGCTTGGGGGTTCGAAACTGATTCAGATTAGACATAAATGTATGTAATATTAGTCAGCCTATATCTTTTTTTAGTTTTTTTTTTATAGAAACTGACACGGTTGTGTGATGTCAGCCCATAACACCGGATGAACTTGGTCAGTGCTTCCCTTCGGTCGTGCCGGCTACACTGAACTGGACGGAAAACACAAACTATATATTTACATAGCCGTTTCGACCGACCTTTCATTCAGTGCGGTGGTACCAACCCGGGCGGGTTAAACCCTACCACCTAGTAAGATAAGAAGGGAATCATATCCCTTAGTCGCCTTTTACGACATACACGGGGAGAGATGCAGTGGGGCTATTCTTTTAAAGTACCGGCCCCACACGGTACAAATAAAATGTACAAATAAATAAATTTTAACGTCAAACTTTGTACTGATTTACGAAGACTGTAAACAATGTTTTTTATTAGTAGATTATTGTCATATTTTGTATTTTTATAATAGAAATTGTGTCTGAAGTCTCAAATAAATATTTTTTCACATGAATTAATTTATTATTTAAAAATAACTATCCTCGTAACACACGTTATACTTGTCATGTTCCAACTCATTTCGTACTCTCTTAGTAAGGTTAGGTTAGGTTAGGTTAGGGGCTTGAATCTTTCACAGGGTATTAGTCGGAAGTTAGTTGTACTAAATACTTTTTATTTCATTCAAATCGACGAAGGAGAACAAAAGTTATGATTTTTGTCCTTTCCTCCCATACTTTCGCAGCACTGTGCGGCGGCGCGCGGAGGCGGCGGCGCGGGGCGAACCCAGGCTACCGATGATGGTCGGGTCCCAAAGAGAGAAACCGGACGATGCGTATTATTATGTCATCTTATCAACAAATCAATTAAAGACGAGATGGAAGTACACTTTCTCCATACAAAATCGTCTTTCCGCATTTATATGTTTTAACCCTTTAAACCTTATAAAATTTTTGCAATAATTTTTTTTGTTGTAATAAGGACAATCGTCTTATTATTTTTCTTATATCTAAAGTGATGATGACTCACACATGAAACACGAACGTAGATTGGACTGTCCTTAAGACAAGAAATTGTTTTTGTAAAAATCGGATAAAGTTTAGGGGGCTAGAAAACATAAATGAAAATGAAATGAAAAAATATTTATTATCACATGAAATCGTACAGTACAATAACCGAGTCTTCTGCACTAGAAAAATTCTGTCTCGCAGAAAGACTTTTTAGTAAACATAATTTATTGTATTTCATTGTGCGCTCACTAGTAATAGTTTTATATTATTTTTAGTTTATTTCATATTATAATTAAATGAAGCGAATTTTTTTGTATATAAATACAAGTTAGTTTTAATATATATATATATATAATATATCAAATAAATACCTCAATAAATAAAATATGAATATTTTATGGTTTTATAATGTTATTTAGTTAGTAAGGTGTTTAGTTGGTCTAAGGTTTGTTTGTAGGTTTATTTATATGTTTTTATTTTATTTTATTTTTGAATATCTAGCACATTTTCTGTGTCGTTATAATTTAAAGTTTTCAACCATTTAAGAATTTCTTGTTTTCGTTTATGATTTGTTTTGTTGTTAATATTGCAAACACGTAAAGCTTTGTTGAAGAGATGTTGCGATAGGAACTTTGAGAATCTTTGTGCAAATGATGTTCGTACTCGCGTTGATGCCGGGTTATTTCTGTATCTCGTGTGTGGTCGGTTTTCAGAGATGCCCGCTGTGTTTTGTGTTTCCTTAGTTCTGAGGATGGTACGAAGGATAAAAAGTTGTCGGATCGAGAGCATACCAGTCTCTAAGAGCAAGTCTTGAGTGTTAAAACGGAAGGGCTTCTTGAAGGCGACCTTTAGAATAGATCGTTGTGCTCGTTCTGCTTCAATCATGAGTGTTTTGGCTGCTCCTCCCCAAACAGTTAGGCAATATGTGATTATTGATTCCGCGACAGCTTTGTATACAGTTTTCATGAGTGGTACGTCGGCAGAGTTTCTGATACATTTAAAAAAGTAAATGAGTTTCCTCATTCTATTTGAAATTGCGGCAATGTGATTCCTCCATGTTAGGTTTTTGTCTATGATGACCCCCAAGTACCTTATATGCTCTACTCTTTCAATTTTGTCGCAAGAACACGTCGTGATTGCTGAAATGGAACACGTGTGAAGTTTAAGTTCATACGTGTCCGTTGGCTGACCGGTAGAATTTATCGAGAAACAAATGTATTTGGTTTTTGATGCATTTAATGTTAAGAGATTCAGAACCAGCCACTCTTTTACTTTTCTTAAACCTTTTTCAGCTTCATTAAAAACTTCTGTCCAGTTGTTTCCCGAAAACAACAATACCGTGTCATCCGCATATGTCGTTATTTTACAATTAAGTACTGTGAGGTTGCATAGATTATTTATATATATCAGAAAGAGTATAGGACCCAAAACACTGCCCTGTGGGACGCCGTATTTTATTACCTCACACGAACTCTTTCTGGCACCAATTTTGATCATTTGTTGCCTGCTTTCTAGATAGGACCTAAACCATTTCTGTGTGACACCACGAAGGCCGATATTTTCCATTTTTTTAAGTAGGATGGGTATTGAAACAGTGTCGAACGCCTTGGCGAGGTCCAGAAAGACTGCAAGAGTTTTCTCGCCCCCGTCAAGGCACTCGACTATGTGTTCAACAACATCGTGAATGGCATCTTCACATGACCTCTTAGACCTAAAACCATATTGATTGCTCGAGAGTAGACGCTCTGATTCTAAGTAGCTCATAAGTCTGATTTTTACAATTTTTTCTAATATTTTAGATAGAGTCGGTAACAAGGATATTGGTCGGTAGTTTTTTATTTGATCTTTTTCGCCCGCTTTGAAAATCGGACAGACAATGGCTGTCTTGAACACTGATGGGAAACACCCCGTTTCCATACTTAAGTTGTAAATGTGGCATAAAGGTTCTAGAATATTCATACATAAAGATTTTAGATGTTTGCTTCCTATGTCATCCCATCCGCACGCGCTATCGTCTTTTAGCTCTTTTATGATCTTTGCAATTTCTGTTTTGCTCGTTGGTCTCATGTAGAATGAGCCACTTCCAGTATTTTTTGTAGTTTTTTCAAATTCTTTGATAAGCTCTTGTTCATTTCGTCCTAGTTGGTTTAAATTTTCGTTTGCATAGGTTTCTCCTACCCCAATATAGTATTTATTATATTCATTCAATAATATTTCCTTTGTTACATTATCTGAGCGGGTTAGCAAATGTGTATGGGCAGTTTGATCTTTAGATGTTTTTATATCTGCTGCTTCCTTCAAGACCCTCCAGAGTTTTTTTGTATTTTTACGATGTTTAACTATTTCTTTTTCGTAGTATATGGTTTTTGCAGTTTTAACTGCCAAGTTACAAATGTTTCTGTATCGCTTGTATTTATCTAGGTAGGAAAACGGATAGGAATTTGAGAGTTTGTGCAGCTTATCTCGTTTATCGAAACATTTTAGTAGCCCTTTTGTGATCCAAGGCTTTTTAGCCTTTACTTTTGTTGTTATTTCTCGTGTTTCTGTAAATTTGTTTGTAGCTTCCTGTATTTTTTCTATTAGTTTCTTTGATGCCTTCTCAACATTATATTCAGTTAGGATATCCACCCACTTTTCCTTTTCAAAAAAGGCACATAGACTTTTGCAGTCCGTTCTCGATGACATGTGTGTATTTTTAGATCTTTTGTGTGTACTGGTTAGCTTATCTAAAAAGGTCAAAACTGGCAAGTGGTCTGTAATTAAGGATTCGCAAACTATTGTTGTAACTTTCAAACTACTTTTAATCATAACATGGTCGAGACATGCATTTTCACGAGTTTGTTCAGTTACTGCTGGTTGTAAACCAAGTTCTGCACATAGGCATAAGTACTTCGTGGATTTGCTGTCTAGCTCATGATCCGATATGTCTATGTTCATGTCTCCGGTCACAATAATACTTTTTTTATTTTTATATAATATCATAGTGTCGTATAAAGAGCCTATAAATGGGTCAATATTGCTTACTGAGGGAGAACGATAGACAGCTAGTAAGACGCATTCATTTCCTATGCTTAGAAGCAGACTATTCGCATCTAATAGGCTAGGTTCATCTACGGTTACATCAATCTCCTTCCTAATGTAGACTGTAACCCCGTCGTTCTGTAGTTTGTTTTTTATTGTACTGTAGGAAACGTAACCATCTATGTGCCGGGCTGGAGTAGACTTTCCTTTATGCCAGCACTCGGTTAGAATAATGATATCAAAAGGAATACCAAAACGTGCTAAAAGAACAGTTAGATTGTCAAAATTTTTATTTAAACTTCTTATATTGATTGTAAGCGTTGATAGTGTTGTGTCTTCATTTATAAAATATTTACAATTTTTTGCGTCCGCGACTTTAAATTTATGGATTTCGGATGGTATATCGTTATCAATATTATCAAATAGCTCATTTGTGTGTCTAACCATTTTCTAGTAGTTGGTACATACTGAATATTAGTCGAATCTCTGCGTAGATACGCACTGATGATTCATTTAATAAATTGTCGCAGACGTAAATTACAAAAAAGTTGTTAATAATTATATCCAATCTGGGTATTTGTAGACACTGATAGGTATACACGTATATCATTGGGTTACACAAAGGGTTATTTAAGATAATCTGAGTTTTTTTATTTTGTAGTTTTAATATTCCAATTTGACAGGTTGTTAGTGGACACAGACACAGGTAAATATTAAATATGTTACTTAGTTTATAAAAAATTAAATATAAGTTAGTGGCTTGTATTTTGAATGGTCGTAATCTTACTAAGGCATATGTATAAGTACAGTATAAGACAAATTCATCAAACAGAACTGACGTAATTTCCTCCAACAATAATCTAGAAAAGATCGGGAAAATCAATTCCGTTTTATTAAAACATAAATTGATTATGAAGGTTACATCAAACATGTTGTTCTCTTTAACACAATCTTCACATATTATATGGATTTTATGACTATATATTTTAGACCAAGACAGAGTCATAATCAGGTACAATTTTAATTTCAAATGTGTAAACTGGTTTCTAGGCTTAAAAAATCATTTGACCCTTTTATGTAGTGAGCTCTAGCCTTATCGTTTTTCTTTATTAATATTTGCCCTTTTTTTACCCATACAAAGTCGTAGCTGTTTTCCTTTGCGAAAAGTTTAGTTTTTTTGAGCAAAGCTTTACGCTGGTTGATCAATTGTTCATTTACATAAATTTTCCATGATGATTGAGGTGGGATGCTGGGATCGAGGAAGTTGACTTTAACTGGCGGTTTCAGCTTTCGGCATGCCGTCAGGACTTTTTGTTTAATTTCCGCACTTGACAGCTTCACAATGACCGCTGGCAGTCGCTGTAATTGGGCTGCTGCGTTTTTGCCTTCGGCGCCGGGGGCAGCGGAGACGTTGGACGCGGCGGAGGCGGACGGGTCGGCGGATGCAGCAGTCGGGGCACCGCGAGCTTTGGCAGTGGCAGGTCGAGCCGGCTGGCGATAGGAAGAGACAATGTCGGCATCCGCGATGGGGCACCCCGCGCGCGCACACAGCTTTCTTATTGCTTCGGCTGGCGATACACTATCTGGCACCCCCTGTATTTCCAGATTGGCTGCGAGGGCGTCCTGCTCCATATTTTCGAACTTGTACCGCATTTCCTCGATTACTTGACGCAATTCAACCCGTTCTTTGTTGGCATTCTTCAGCTGTTCACTTTGTGACTTAACCTCGTCCTCCAGCTGCCGAATCCGCTAGTTTTGGGTTTGCTGAATGTCGTCAAGCTTCTCTTCATTATTCTTTAGAGCTGCGAGTATCTGCTTCACGTCGACCTGGACGGAGGTGACAGCGTTGCTAATGTCGAGCGGAGCTGCGAAGGGACTCACCGGCGTTACCGGGTCGTCTAGTATGAAGGATGGTTTTTTTGCAGATTTCTTGCATTCATCACATTTCCACTCCAGTTGGCTCTTCTTAATCGTTGCGATATCTTGCGCACTGAGTTTTACGCATTTCATGTGGAACCATTTAGCGCATTCTCCCATACACTCTAGGCCGGGCTTTAATCTTGTGATTTTTTCTGTACACGCTGAGCACTGACTCATTTTTAAGATGTGGAGAGTAATTTGAAAATGATGGGATTGATTCAGCTGGTGGTTCTCCTACTCGGCGATAGATGGCGCCGAGTTATATGCTTCAATTCAACGATAGATGGCGCTGCACGGCGATGTGAATGAAGGTGCATGTACTACTCGGCGATAGGTGGCGCTGAGTTATGTGGGTCTCCTATTCAGCGATAGATGTCGCTGCATGGCGATGTTGTTGAAGTTATGTGGCGCTAAAGTTATGTCGGTTTCCTATTCAGTGATAGATGGCGATGCACGGTGATGTAGAATGAAGGTGTGTAGGTATATACTAAAAATGCGAGTGAATAATTTTATTATGTTATTTCTGTTAGAGTCCACACCACATTTAATTGTGTTATTTCAGTTTACTTCCCTTGGTTCTTATTTCACATTTCCGCCGATTAATTGGATGTTTTTCACATATTTGGCTTGTAATTCCCACAGTAAGACTGGTCACCTTAAACTTGATTTTTTCGATACTCTCACTGTTTCGTATCAAGATAACACTTTCACGTGTTTAGCACAGTTGTCATTTACTAATTTCGCATTTTTTAAACAATAAATGTCACTTTTTATAGTGTAATTGAAATTTCAAATACGGAGCTACATAAAGTTAGTATACACTAGATGAGCGCCATCTAGCGTAACTCCGAAAGACGATTTTGTATGGAGAGAGTTAACTACCGTCTCGTCTTAAGAGTGATTGAGACTCTTGTTTACCTCAAGGTCGAGGTTAAAACTTTCATAGAAAACACTAGAAGGAGGGTAAAGACTCATCATCTCTAATGAATTATATCTGTGCTTTTCCGAATGGGTCAATCTAAAATTCAAATCACCATTGCCCTGAATCTCCGTTATTCTTCTAACTACGTTTCTTACGTACGATTCACTCTTGGGAAGAGTACCACAATGAATGTAGAAGCTGCATAAATTGGGGCAGCCTTGGAAAAATGCTTCAAAATCGACTTCTTTAAAATCAAAATTCTCTGTCGATGAGCTCGAGTCGCATATGTAAACCATTTCTAAAGACGGAGACGCACCAAGAGCACGCAACATACCAGCCAATCCAACTTCACTTTGCAATATTTTCCCTTTGGCGAAAATATTTCGAATAGATTGGCTATGGTGAATATTGTCTAATGAGCCCGCGTGTGTTACTCTAAGACACAGCGTCTCCAAGTTGACGCATTCCTTGAACAACACTTCAAATATACCACAATCGAAGTTCACTTCTCCCAAAGTAAGATGCACAATATTACGCAGTACCTACAGGGAAGTTTTTAGCAAGAATCGTATTGCAGCGACTCTTCACATCCGCACAGCACAGTTTAAGAAAACTGTAAGAGATGCATATCTTGCGGTCAGGAGGGACAAACTCGGCTATGTTCAAATCGGATTCCTTGAAAGTGCACGGACTTATAAAGTAGGAATCCTTGGCTTTAGACGAGGTGAAAGATTTGCTGCAGATCTTCTGAGGTAGTTTCGAGTTGATTTCTTTCAGCACGTCGGTGTACAAATTTGGGTTTCGCTGGATGAGGTCAGAACGCCAAGCGTACATGTCTAACATACAGCTCGGACCCATAACGTAGTCTCTGCTAGCATTCATGTGTGTATAACAAGCAGAGTCGCGTACACGATTCCTCACCGACGAGGTTGACGCAGTTCTATGCAGTCTGGCGGATAAGTAAACTTTGCGGTCTCTTTCGAAATTTTTGGAAATGAGAAAGTCCCAAGTCATCGTATCGAAATACTCCCTCAGAATTTTGGATGTGAATTTTTTTATATGGCACGTGATGGAACGAAGCATCGGATGCTGACTCGCGCCAGTTTTCAAGCACTCCAGAAAACTGCTGTTCCTTTTCGAGATGTGTCCAGTCGTCAACTTGAACTCCTTCAAGCAGCAGACATCAACCAGTGCATCGAATGGATCCGATGTCAGCGGATTTGCTACGAAATGAACGTACTCCAAGTTCTTGAATGATTCTCTTTCAGCTTCGGATAGAGGAGATAATGAAGGGGTAACATTTCTAAAGTCGCACGCGAGTCGAACGAGGTGCGGGCAAGCGGCACACACGGCGCTAGCGCCACGCACCGTCACCGCCGCCGCCGTGTGCGTTACGTCCAGACTGCGCAAGTTCTCCAGTCGCGTCAGCGCCTAGACGGCGAGCTCCTCCGAAAGCCCTATAGCGCAGCTCAGGTCCAACTCCTCGATGTAGAGCGTGTTTTCGCGCAGGAAGTCGTATATGACGCGCGGTAATCGCCAATATCGGAGACTCACGCGGCGGACGAGTTTGCGACGGTGCACAGCGCGACGGAGCTCCGCGCACGTACCCCACGCTCGCACCTTCGACCTCGCGTCCAGGTAGCCGAGGATATGACAGAGTGTATCCTCAGACCATAGACGTATAAACCGCCGTATATTATTTCTCTATGCCTCAGATAGATGCTGCAGATGTACTGATTGATTTTCTTTATACGTTCCGGGATGGTCTTGTTTTGTCAGAGACATGATGTTGTAACGAAGGTGCGTTCACTTTTAAATGTTATCAATAAATATTTCGTATGCTCAAGGTGGGTCTCGGTTACATAGATTACGTATCGCATTGGTGACACCAATAGATAATAAATAATCCTACTAAAAATACTTTTTTTTTTATGGAAACTAACATGGCAGCCTACATCACCTTACTACATCCGTGATGTCAGCCCATAACACTTTGGTGAACTATGTGCCATGTCAGTGCTTCCCTTCGGTCGTGCCGGCTACACTGAACTTGACGGAAAAACTAACTATTTAAATAACCGTTTCAACCGAACTTTCATTCAGTGCGGTGGTACCAACCCAGGTGGCTTAATCCCTATCACCTTGTAATGTAAGAAGGGAAGGAAGCTACAGTTTTACGTGGAATCCAAACCACAGTCAGCCTCCAACGGTCTAGCGGTCACTCATCCATCCACTGTCCGCGCCCAGGTGTGCTTACGAACCGACCGACAGTCGACCGACCGCACCACTGAGATACCGAGGCTGGCCCTTACTTACTCGCAAAGGAACTTTACCACAGCATACGAAGGGGCTTAGCGATGGGGACTTTACCAGTGTGAAGCCTTCTGTAAGGTTATGTACATAAAGGTAGTCAATTTCTTCTCTTTTACCGGTTTATTACCATTATTGATACTGCTACAATTTCGTCTGTACATATTTCATTGATGTACAGCGTGACTGGAAATTCGATCTATTCATGGAAAGGGATTATACTAGAGGTTATTTGGAACAATTTAAGTCCCATTAACTGGGGGTCGGAAATTAGCGGTTTCCGAGATATCGGAGTTTTAAGATTTTTTTAAATATTTTTTACTGGTAATCGAAAAAAAAAAGTTTTAAAAAAATATCCTTATTTTAGGGCAACCCATTGATATTTTCTCAAAGCTGGTAAGCTACCAATCATTTCAAATAAAAACATCGGCCCAAAATTCTCAATAACTCAAAAATAAAAGGTCATAAATGAAATTTATTTTTATGTTTATGTAAACTTTTATTAAAAAAAAAATTCATATAAAAAAACCAGTTACGTTTATTCGTAACAAAATGATTCACAAAAATTATTTAACCACAATATATTTAACATAATAGGTAACATATTTAGATAATAATATATAGGTATATATAGGTATATTTAATATATTCTTTTATTATACACGTTAAAGGAATAGCTAAAAAAATAATAATAATAATACATAGATGGGGGTGGTGGTGGCCTACGTGTGAGCTCCGTAGCCACGGCCAGCACCCGCCGGCGTGCTTGGAGGTCCGCCTCCCGCCGCCGCCGGCGAGAATACCGTTTTTTGTTTTTGTCTGTTTGTATTAATTTTGTATAGGTATTTTATTTTATAATTATATAGAATTAATATAAATATGTACCTAGATGTAGCAAAAAACGTGAAAATAAAGAAATAATACATACTATATATAACTTTATATAACATAATAACAATAATATACACAAAAGACATAATACCCTGCGAAGTTTCTTGTCGATTCTTCTTAGTGGGTATAATCGAACCGGATAGAACAAATTGTGACAAGTTCGAGCGCAGTCTAACTGCCATATGAATGATCAATAAACAATACAATACAATATATTATGTAGCTACATAGTACATAACATAAAAGGGCATTCGCAACCACCTCATACTACCGAAAATCCCTGGGCGTCGTTAGACAACTTATGGGTGGGTCTGCGCAATATGTCGCGCTTTAAATTAAAAACATATTAGGCCAACTTATTATCAGTCACACAAGTTAGACACGAGGGTTAATTTGTGTGTGTGAGTGAAGGAAGTAGGATATTGTGTGAGCGTGCGTGAGTGTGGGTGGTCGCTCACTCATGCATGACCCTTCACCGTGGTAGGGTAAAAAAGTTATTATTTCAATGTGAGATAGAGTCCATTTCCCCTTGCTCGCTACCAGTATATTATAATTATTTATGCATAATTTTCACGAACTTGAACCTCCGATCCGTATTACATTATAGCAAAACGTTAGACCCTGGCGGCAACATGATCCGATCGAATCGATTCTTGCCAACCCTTGTAACCACTTGGGTTACAAGTGCGTGTTTATTTAGGGATAATTCAGTTCCCTGTTCACCTGAAGATCGGAGAGGTTTGTATGCTCGTAGAATACACGGGACGGTAGATACAAAGCCATAGCGTGAAATTCATTAGATGTACTGATATTTGCGTCTACTAATGTAAATTTCAAATCACGATTTTGTTTGTCAACAACTTTTCTTATATTCGCTTCCGCCTCGCGCTCAATGTAACCGTACACGTGCAGGCTACATAACATCGGGTAACCCTGGAAGAAGGTGTCCAGGACTTCCTCTTTCGGATCGAACTGTATCTCACTGCAGCTGTCAGTGGAACAATATCTCAAATCATATATGTGAATATTTTCAAGAGTTGGACATGTGGCGAGTGATCGAAACACAGATAGCAATCCTCCTTCGCTTTCTGTTATTTCACTCATAACTCGAATGTTACGAATCGATCTACTGAGAGAGACACTTTTCAATATGCTGCAGTACCTCACTCTTACGTTCAACGTCTCTAAGTTAACGCACTGTGTAAAAAATACATCAAATAAAACCGGAGCAAACTCATCATCACACAGGCTAAAGTGAACGATATTTCGCAGTACGGGATAATTGAAACTAAGAATAATGTCGCAGCGAGTCCTTTTTCGATTGATGTACGCTTCACATCCGTGGCTTACGATGTGAAAATCGTGCGACACCTTCAGCTTGCGGTCTGTGGGAAGATACTCGGCGTAGTTCAGATCGAATTGTCGCTTATTCGGTTCTACGTTCACTTCTTTGAATGTGCATTTACTTACAATGTAGGAATCGTTACACTTATTTGAAGAATCCGACGAGAAAGTCTTCTTGCAAACCGTGTATGCTAATTTAGAGTTCAGCTCCTTCGCCACATCGATATACAAATTAGGATTGAGCTCGATTAAATCGGAGCACCACGCGTACAGGTCTATCGAATGCTTTCCGTTCATTTTGAAATCATTAATATCATCCAAAACAATGAGCGAACTGAGAATATTGGGGTCCAACTGCAACAACGTAAATGCAGCTCTATACAGCTGCTTAGATAAATATAATTTAGACTCGTAATATGGATCATTCCCAAAGTTCTTGGCGATGAATAACTCGCACTCTCTTTCGAAGAAATGTGCTCCTAGGCTCAAGCCGAGGTCGAAGTCGACACCAATATAATGACAGCTGAATGACTTTAGCGTCGGATGATGACTAGCCACACATTTCAGGAAATTGAAGAATTTACGTTGACCTGTGTTATTGAGCTTTGACGTAGAGAGTTTAAATTCTTTCAAGTTTTTGCCGAGATTTATATTATGTGGAGCACGTACAGAGGAACACGCCGACGGCCAAGGATCTGCCACGAAATGCACATATTCCAAATTCTTAAAAGAATCCTTCGCCACATCAGATTCAAGAAAAGCATGTTGATAACATTTAGCGTCGCAGGCGAGTCGAACGAGGTGGGGGCAGGCCGCGCAAACGGCGCTCGCTCCACGCAGCGTCACCGCCGTGTGTGTTATGTCCAGACTCCGCAGGTTCTCCAGTCGTATCAGCGCCGAGATGGCGGACGCCTCCGATAGTCCTTTGGCGCAGCTCAGATCCAACTCCTCGATGTAGAGCGCGTTTCCTCGCAAGAAGTCGTACGTGATGTGAGCTACTCGCCAATTCTGGAGGCACAGGCGACGGACGAACTTGTATCGGCATAGAGCGCGACGCAGCTGCTCACACGTATCCCAGGCGCAAACCTTGGATCTCGTGTCCGGGTAACTGACGATGTGAGAGAGAATGTCCTCAGGCAGTTGCAGTAGGTGCACTCTTTGGTTTTCGTTATAAAATTCAGGTTTATCGGCGTCACGTCTACTTCTCGGTGAGGCCATGATTGTAATATATTATATTTAAGTACTAGTCAAATTGGCAAAATTCTTCTTCTACTCGTATCTAATTGTATGAATAGATAAGATTAAATGTCAACCTGTCTGATAATTTAGCCCAGGCTTCAATAAGTACAGTTGCCATAAATATTTAGCATCACACCAACCAAACTATCTGGAACAGACAATATTTATTGTCCTATCGATAGGTAACATCGATAACAAAAACTTCAGAATAAAGTATAAATTATTTTATTTCACACAATATTACACTCTAATATTTCAGTTATGGTACGAATATAATGTTCTGTAGGTAGCTACCACAATATACTTTACTATAATATACATTTATTAGTACCTACGTCAAAATAAACTCACAAAATTACCACATAATTATAGAGGAACGAAGAAATTATTGGAAAATAATAAAAGTATTGATTGATATCAAATAAAGGCAAATAAAGTGCGAAATAGCTATAGGTAAGTCAGCTTCCTGTTTACTTCGAGGTCGGAAAGGTTCGCATGCTCGTAGAAAATGCGAGACGGCAAATACATACTCATTACACGAAATTCACTAGAACTCTTGTGATTCGCGTCTGTCATAGTAAAAACTAAATCACTTCTTTGCTTTGTCTTTACAATTATTTGTCTTAAATTTGCTTCCACCTCGGGTTGGATATAAGCATAAATGTGCAAGTTACACAAATTAGGGCAACCCTGCAAGAACCCATCGAGAACTTCTTCGTCCGGATCGAATTTAATCTCACCTTCATTGGAAGTAGACAACGATCTCAAGTCATAAACGTGAACATTTTCTAGTGCGGAACATGCGCTGAGAGCCCGAAAAACACTCAACAATCCCCCACATTCTACGATTTCACTCATAACACGAATATTACGGATCGAACTACTGATTTGAATTGTCTCTAATATGCTGACGTGACTCACTCTAAAGTTCACCGTCTCTAACTTGGAGCACTGTCGAAACAGCACAGGGAATAAATCTGAATCGAAATCTTCCTCGCATAAACTGAGATGTACAATATTGTTCAGTACGGGGAAATTTACGCTAAGAATAGAGTTACAACGTCCTCTTTCTCTTGTGAAAAATCTGAACTGAGCCTCCTGTGAAAAATCTTCGGAGCAGCGGTCAAATTTATAGGCGAAATCGAAAGATACCTTTATCTTGCGGTCGATCGGGAGGAACTCAAAGAGGTTCAAGTCAAATTTCCGCTCATCCGAGTCTCCGTTCAATTCCTCGAGAACACATTTATTTAAAATATAGGAATCTTTGCGCGTAGTTGAAGGGGAGAACGTCTTCATGCAAATGTTCAATGGGAATTTAGAGTGAATTTCCCGCATCACGTCAATATACACGTTGGAGTTGAGCTCGGTGAGATGGGAGTTCCACACGTACACATCTATCATGCACCTCGAATCCACTTGAAAACCTTGATTCATTCTGGACTCGTACAACACGAACATGGTCTCCAACGGTCCACCTCTCCCCATCGTCCTGGCGGCGTGATATAACTCCGTAGATAAATACAACTGAGAGCGATGTCGCTGTTGCGAGATCTTTGCGAAGTTTCTGGAGATCAAAAACTGCCAGTCCGTTTGAGGAAAATAATCTCTTGGAAGTAAGAAATCTGAGCACATGCCCATGTAGTGGCAGCTGAGCGATAGCAGCGTCGGATGATGACTTGCTCCTCTACTCAGGCACTGGAATAACGTCTGATGGCTGTCGGATAGCTTTACAATCGTCCATTTAAACTCCTTTAAATTTCGACAGAGAGCCATTACATCAAAGGGATCTGCCGTAGTCATAGAATCTGCTACGAAATGAACGTACTCCAAATTCATAAAAGATTCTCTTGCCACATTGGACACAAGAAAAGAGGGCTCGTCACATGCAAAGTCGCAGGCGAGTCGGACGAGGCGCGGGCAAGCAGCGCACACGGCATTCGCTCCACGCAACGTCATCGCCGTGTGTGTTATGTCCAGACTGCGCAAGTTCTCCAGTCGCGTCAGCGCTGAGACGGCGAGCTCCTCCGAAAGCCCCTTAGCACAGCTCAGGTCCAGCTCTTCGACGTAGAGCGCATTTTCGCTCAGGAAATCGTAAGTTGATAGTGGTGCACGCCAATACCGGAGATTAATGCTGCGGACTAGTTTGCCTCTGCATATGGCGCGTTGCAGTTGTTCGCATGTCTCCCACGCGCGTACCTTGGATCTGATGCCCAAGTAGCCGACGATGTGAGACAAGATGTCCTCGGGTAGATGTTGTAGCTTAACTGCTTGGTTTTCGTTATAATGTTCCGGTTTTTGGAGCGCAAGCTCTTCGCTCGAGGACGCCATGATATTGTATGAAGATGCGGTCAATTGGTTTCGTATATTGATTTTCTTGCTATCTTGATATGCTCGTACGTAAATTGATATACTATCAACATACCTGCACTGATTAGTTGTAGGTATTATCTATCATTTATCACTGATAAACAAACATTCCTGCACACAAAACTGGGATAAAATACAAGGATACAATTAAATCTAGTCCAAACTGATCTGAGTGCCTTGACAAACGCCTAAGCCCTAAGCTTAGATTATAGCAACACAATACTCAAGTGACGATTCACACACAATCGACCTTGCAATCGACTATAACAATCAGTGTTGCCATGTTAGGAGATTTTCTCCTAGATTCAGGAGAATTTCAGCGGTGTTAGGAGAAGTTTTTGCCTGTCAGGAGAGTAGGAGAAAATCTAGGAGAAAGAAAATCATTACAGGAGAAGATTTAGGAGTGAGAAACATATATTTACTAGTAAGTAACAAACAAATATTTCGGTATGTACGGTGACAACACAATGAATGAACTGTTTGTGAATCAACCAACCTCTCAAGTCACACAATATACGATAGGATTTGTCTTTTAATAAGAGTAAGGTTCCCCTTCTTGCTCTTTAGATAAGATAATGTGACACTCTGTGAGTGTGTGCGTGCATTGATCGACCGACAAGCGACTACCGCGCGGGCCTAACCGAACGAACACTTTGTTATAAATCAATGTTATTTACATGTATTCTTTGTAATAATCAGTAGTATTACTAAGCCTACGTCGATAGTCTGTCCGTCAGTCCGCACTACTTTAACGGCTGTATCTTTTGTACCGTAATAGGTAGCTGGTTGTGATTTTCACAGATCATTTGTTATTTATTATTGGCGGACATCCTAAAATAATAAGAAAAAAAAAATTAAGGGCTTCCCCATAAAAGAAACGTTTTTTTTATTATTATTTTTTGTTTGGTTTTGCTCTAACGTAAAAACGGTAATACGTACAAGTGTCAAACTTGGTGTAGTTAAAAACTAAAAAAAAAAAATAATTAAAACAGACGAATTACGTGGTGGTTAGAATGGCAATCGTGGTTATGACGGGGGGACAAATCATTATTGGCGGAGAAGTGATAGAACATATTAAAGGAAGAGTATGTACGTATATCTCGGTTAAATACTGCTTGGTAGACAAGGTCTCCTTAAGAAGGTCGAGGGAGGAATTCAACTGAGTAGGGCTGCCTCGGAAATTTAAAATTCGCCCCGAGGTCTAACCTGTATATATTATGACCAGCGCGTCCTACCGTTTATGACGTACGGGTGTGAAACGTAAGCTCTGACTAAAGTTGTTTTCAAAAGTTGCCCAGCGAGCGATGGAACTAGCCATGCTGGGCTGGCATGGGAGTATAGCTAGGCGAAATGGTGCGTAATGAATGACTAATGAATGAGGGGACGACGACCGTTGGAGTAACCATGTGTAGTACATGGTTGTAGTATTGGCGGCCGTGGACAGGAAAATGGAGTGTGGGAGACCACCCGCCAGGTGGGACGCCGACATGAAGTATGTCGGTGGAAATCAGTGGTCCGTACCGCTGAAGGCCGAGAGACTGGAGGAAAATTGAAGGCGTATGTCCAGCAGTAGACGCTTACACGCTGACCGACTGACTGACTGACAGAGAACCCTCGGTGAGCGAGTTCGACTCGCACTTGACCGGTTTTCAGGGTGCAAAAGATACAGCTTTTACAGGTAAGACAGACAGACGGACGGACAGACGGCTTAGGCTTAGTAAAATGGTCCCGTACGTATAAGGAACACTAAAAATGTGGTGACATTTTTATAATTTGAAGAACAGGAGAATTTTTTAGGAGGACGAAAATTTTCTAGGAGATTTTTAGGAGATTTTCGAAGTCAATCTAGGAGAATTTCAAAATTTGAGTTGGCAACACTGAACAATACTACTCTATGAATCGACTCACACTCACGCACGCACGCGCACGGCACCACGACACGAGACGTTCAATCTTGCGATAAAATAAAAATAAAAGTTTAAACAAATTGGTAGTCCGTATTTTGTGCACCATGATTTTGATCACCACTTTCCATTGCCAAATTACGTTAGCTAGCACCCAGCTACTCGAAGACAATGATAGATAAGTAACCGAAATGTTTCCTAAAATTGCCACTTAGCTAAGTGTTTATTCATTTTAAATGTTATTTTAAACTGCGTTTTAAAATGCAACAATTTTCCGACCAGGAATGACGCGTTACATTTCGTTGATTCTGAAGTAGCCGCTTGCTCATGCAGAAGTAAATAGGTAGGTAGGTAAATTGCTCCATTATGTAGATTAAATGATAATAGCCTCTGTTTCCTTGCAGATACAGTCGAGCTCTTACTAGCCCGAGAGACAATAATTCCTAATTTTGGCCCGAACAAACGTATAAACGAGTACGTAGGTGCGTTGTCTGTTTTTCCTCGCGGAAGCCTATTACTAAAATCTCCTCAAATTTTTCCCATTTTCGCTGAGAGTGTGAAATCGACTTTTGGGAGTGCAACAGCGTAGAGCGGGACGAGGAATATCCGAATGAATGTATGAAATAAATTGTGAAAAATCAAATCACGGCTCTGCAGATCCTCGGGTGAATTTGTTAGTTTGTTAAGTTGGGTTTCGATGATGGAGCCGGAAGGAAGACATAGGAACTCCTAAACTACACATGTAAGCCCACCTTGCTGTGCTGGTATCTGATACAGAATACATACAGAACAGAGCCATAGAATAGATAGGTAGTACCTATAGTATAGCGTTTTGAGGTTATGTTTCATTGCAATGCAATATTGGTAAGAATCTCGGTGAGAATACAATACACTACTAATACGACACTAAATCTATTGTTGTTTATTATTTATTGAACATTCTTATGGCAGTAAGACTGCACACGAACTTGTCACAATTTGTTCTATCCAAAGAGTTTGTTACAAACTCTTTGGTTCTCTATCCGGTAATGTTATTCAAGGCGTAGGTATTCGGTATTTTACAAAATGCAAACTGAGAGAGATATTGATTTATTTATATAATAGACAGACATCCTTGTCTGATACGTCTAAATCCGGTTTAGATGGGTTTAAGGACGAGACGCCACCTATCCAGATTTTGTAAAGGTTTCTCCCCATTTCGTAAGCGGGCCGCGGGCAAAAGCAAGATAACATCTATTAGATGTGTTATATTGTAGGTAGGTATATCTACATTCTGAATAGGAACCTTACAAATTGTGTCAAGGTAGAAAATCGGCTCTTACTCTAGGCTTCGCCTAGGAAACGATTATCTCCGTAAAACACACTTCCTATCTCGCTCAATGAACATATCGATTATCTAAATAGGTACCTACTTACATAGTTACTCACTTACTTCTTACTTCTTGATAAATTGATATGTATTTTCAATCAGATCAACCTGGGACAGCATTGCTTTCAGCTGAAAGTCTCAGAATAGTAAATTGTTGCGATTTATAAATAGGTACCTACATAATACAAGGAAATATTTTGGGAGGGACACACACATCCGTATTATAAAACATACGTTAAGAAAAATACATATATATTTTAAACATTAGTTTTCAGAGAAATTTAAGAAATATCTATAAAAATCATTTGAGAGGCATATCGGTAGGCTGATTTAAAGAATCAGTTTTTTTTTTAATGTAAACCAGCATTGTGGCTTTGCCAAGAGACCAATGGTGCCGTCGACAGAGCCAAAATCACCTCTCCACGGGAAACCACGTTCAGTTCGGTGCCATGCAAGCAGATTTGCGGACTGTTGCTAGGCTGTCTTGCCCGTTAAAACGCTTAAAGACACCCAGGTTAAAGGATTTAGGAAATACACTCGCCGGATGATAGTTCCACACTCTAGCGGTGCGATAAAGAAACGGTTTACAGAACTGATGGGTTCTCAAAAGCCCAACGTCAACAACAAAAGGGTGCTGTGTCTCTCTGCGACGAGTCATGCGGAGATAGGACTGGTGGCAGGGAATAAGGAATGCCAGTTCCACAGAGCAGCGTCAAAGACAAAGACAAAGACAAGTATCAAGTAATCACACAAGTATCTGTAAAACAGACTAAGCGAACCCACAAATCGTCTGTGACTCAGAGAATCTATCTGTAAGTTTCGGGTCACCAACAAAACGGACGGCTCGGCGCTGTATCGAGTCCAAGGACACAACCAGATAATGGGGACTACCCTCCCAGATGTGACTGCAGTACTCCATCACCAGCCTAATCTGTGTTTTGTACAAAAGTAGGCACGTGCATAGAATGTAATTCTTTAAATAAAACACCTTATTTACAAAGTTAAAAAAAATACAGTCGAATTGAGAACCTCCTCCTTTTTTTGAAGTCGCTTAAAAATACGGCTGACGGTTCGTAGCCTTACCCCAGCATAAAATTATGTTTTGAGGTTGTCCGAAAACTTGCAGTTTTCTGAATTTTAATATGTCTTATTATAATTTATAATGCGCGGGGTGGATCTCGGCGTGTCGCCGCCGCAGCGGCTCGTCAGTGTTCTCCCTCACACCCGCACCGTACATGTATAGTGTATGCGCGTGGCGGGTCGCCCGCTGCGGCGACGACACGCCGAGATCCGTCCCGCGCATTATACTACCGCCGTGTTTCAGAAATTAATTCTACTTATTAGACGGTCGAAAGCTTAATTAAATACCTAAATACTTAGCCCGTTTTTAGGGTTCCGTTTCGTGAAACCAGGAACTCTAACTAATAATCTACCCGCGCAGCCGCGCCGACATGCACTGCCCCCTCCGCCGCCACGGACTGCCCCACCGCGCCGCAGCCCTTGCCCGTGAGACGTTTCTAAGCTAAAATGCAATTTTCTCTATAGCTGTAAATTAAGATTAAATGCATGACGGAAATTTTTGGTCAGATCGCTGCCAGGCTGATCCTTCTAGCTGGCTCATAATAACGAATGAGGCGCGCGAACAAAGATTCCTTCATCTCAGGAGAGTTTTGACGCAGGCGACAAACTGCACTATGGGAGTTTTCAACGAAACTTAACAAAAACGAAATGCGCCACCTCAACATTAGGTTAGGGTTAAATTATAGAAGATGCGTCACGTAGCGACGCATCTTCTGTAATTAACCCTGGTTATTTTTTTTTAAACCACCATAATTTCTCGCATAGTGCTGTTTGTTCTCTGAACCTAACTCTCTCCTGCGATGAAGGACTCGTGCGCGAACATACCTAATCTGTCAATGTCAGTTTCACTTGAAGAAAGAGAGAGAAAGACAATCTATCTAGCCTTCTTGCTCTGTGCTTCAGTTTGATTGAACGGTTTTTCGGTGCGTGAAATTGGGAAATTGTACAAAATGAGCGTGTGTAAATAAATAAAGAAATTGTTGTCGATAAGTATTCGGAAAATCTATTCGCGATGTTAGACTGGACTCTCTTCAACCTACCGGACCCGGAATTTATGGGTATGGAATAAAAATACCTACATAATAGTGATTTCCTTCCATTCTTGTTCCTTACTATGTCGTTTATATACATATAAGTTTATAATGGACATTTATGGAGCGAATGTGAGTGGAAGAGTCGGGAAGGATCGCCCTAAACGCACGTATCTGTACCAGATAGGGCATGAGCTCAAAAAGGGTCAAATGCGTAGTACCCGTAACTGTACAAAACACAGGTTAGGTCCTGCTTGGAGTACTGCTCGCACTTGTGGGATGGCTCAGCTAAATACCAGCTTGCGCCGCTAGACTCAATCCAGCGTCGTGCCGTGCGACTTGTGGGTGACCCCGTGGTGTCCCGCGACTTTGAACCACTGCAACTCCGTAGGGACGTCGGCTCCCTGAGTGTGTTCTATCGTTTATTTCATGGGGAGTATTTGGAGGAGCTGTTTAACGCGATTCCCCCGTCCCCATTCCACCTCCGCACTACGCGTACTGGGCAGGGGATGCACCCTTATTCAATCGACCTACCACGGATGCGCCAACCGGTTTTGTAGGTATTTTATTCACAGAACTCGGAAAATGTGGAACGCACTCCCTGCTAATCTGTTTCCTCCCAAGTACAGCCTGGGGTTTTTCAAAAGAGGCGTGAAAAGGCTCCTGTCAGGCCGGCATGACATTCGCAATCCCCGTGCATCACAGAATGCCCATGGGCATCGTTAGACGCCTACTTGTAGGTGAAACGATGCCGCATGTCGCGCTATCAATAAAAAAAAAACAAACCGACGAGCATGTATGAAGAACATTATGAGAGTGGATGAGGTGTGTCAGGATCGTGGCGCGTGGAGATCCGTTGTCTCTGCCTACCCCCCCCCGGGAAACAGGCGGCATGTTATGTATGTATGTAGAAAATTGCATTCTTGTGGACAGCGGTGACTATGCGTTTGATAAGAGAAGGCCTATAGAACCCTCTACATTTGAACAATGTTCACGCATTCTGTTATTCACTTTTATTTAAATGTACTGTGTAGGGCTCGTACTTAAAAAAAATAGCCCCACTGCATCTCTCTCCGAGCATGTCGTAAAAGGCGACTAAGGGATAAGGACAAGATGCCACCCTAAAGGGCGACAGGCTAGCCACCTTGGCACGGCCTTTCCACCGAGTCATGCAGCAGGTGGGCATTCGTGTCTTACTTGCTGCTTGATAGTTATCTTGTCCGAATACTTTGCTAAACGTGGCGGTCGGTGTTGTGCTGTAATTTGCCAGAGTACTTGCAGCACAATACCGATTACTCTGCTTACCCTGATTGTCGGGATAGAGCGTGTGGTGTGTATGTATTTATGTTAAAACTGATTTTGTTTCTTACCCCCAGCCAACATCGGGGAACCGCCGGACCCGATAATTCCATCAGCTAACCAAGATTCAAGATCATTCTTTGACTGGTACTGCTCGCACGATTACCGAGACGCCGAAAATTATTCTGAAGACGACGCGCATCATTACGACGATATTCACGGGATCGAGCCACTTCAACGCGGATCTCGGCCGGCAAACAACGCCGATAACGGAATCTGGGCCACGGTTAACGATAGGGTATGGTTCGAAAATAATGGGCAGGCCGCGAATAATCCTAACCGGCCAAAAGTTACCGATGCGAACTGGCCAAAAGAAGCGGTGAACGACGGAAACTGGCCAAAAAATGCAGTGAAAAATGTAAACTGGCAAGAAAATCAACATGCTAACGACGGAAACTGGGCAAACAATAACGCGAAAGCGGCGTCTAACGGTCGATATCGGCCGGGCAGTAACTCGGAAAAAGCTGTCAATCATGGGAACTGGCCAAACCGCGCAGTGAATGATGGAAACATGCCAAAGTGTGCACTGAAAGTCGGAAATTGGCCAAAAAACCCACTCAGTGACGAAGTATGGCAGGAAAATAATGCAGAAATGCATTCGAACGATGCGAACTGGCCAGAAAACGTCACAGAAGAAGATGTAATGGAGACGGACAGTGACGCGTCGCCTCCCGAAGATGGTCTCCCGGAGAATCATGCGCTACCAGCGGCGTACATGATGTGGAGAGACCTGGCAATATATATGAACGAGAGAGCTTCGCAGTGGAAAGATGCCGAATTTCAGTTTCGGAAACAGCGCGCTGCTATACTCTATGAGATTCAGGTGGTTAATTATATTAATTGAATTAATTAATCAGCCTAAAAAATTTCATGAGGAAGGTGTGGATCTAAGCTTACGATGGCTTCACCGAACATATCCGGGCCCATCGGCAGTAGAGGAGGGTATTAATCGAGGCCGGGACTAGCGAGTGGCCACTCTAAATTTCCCGCGCATGCTTCACGTTTCGGCTCGCTTCAAGCCCTCGTCAGCTAGTCTGCGTTGACTAGGACGCGGGGAAACACCAGTCCCGCTCTCGACCTCCCTCTCTCTACCTATCCATATTCTGTAGGATGCTTCCAGTGACGTTTACGAAGCTCTCTCCATGTATGAGCTTAGCGTCGATCTTGGCAGCCCTAGATTCTTGGAGAGACTGTGGACGAATTCGCTGGTAGTCCTCTTGCTCCGATTTCCACAGCGAAGAGATCAGTCTTGAATCTGTTTCTCACAATCCGTTTCTCACAATCCGGTCTACTAGGTTGCAGTACTTGTTAGGTTTGATGTTGTGGTCCTTCGGTATGTTGCTTTCCCATGGAACTAAGTTCAACAAGTACTACATATGCTTTGTCGCTTTTGTGAATATGAGTATATCCGGTCTTAATATTGTGGTACAGATTTCAGAAGGCATCTGGTCATGCTTCTCATGTGCCCATCGGCAGTAGAGGAGGACTGGTACCGTGTTTTTTTATTAAATTTTTTTATTTTTATTGAAATCGACATGGTTGGCTACATCACCTACGACATCCGTGATGTTGTAACACCGGGTGAACTAGGCTGCATGGCAGTGCTTCCCGTCGGTCGTGCCGGCTTCACTGAACTGGACGGAAAACTAAATAACAGTTTCAACCGACCTTTCATTCAATGCGGTGGTAGCAACCCGAGCGGGTTAAACCTTAAACCTAGTAAGGTAAAAAGGGGACCTACAGTTTTAAGTGGAATCCAAATCTGGCGCGTGACTGGCCAACCAATCACGCGGTCTGCAGGAGCTCTCTACGCTGTCGCATCCCGCATCCTCCACCAAAGATACCCTAAAATCGACTACTGCGCAGGTCCAAGTTATAATTTGCAAAATGTGGCTGTCGGTGTTGTGCTGTAATTTATCAGAGAGCAAAATGCCAGTTCCATGGTCCCTTAATCCGTGATCCAAATTGACAAGTTGAACTTAGGTCTCTCAATTCCGCTATGTAGTTCTCTACGGATTCCTGGAATTCCTGGAATACTATTGAAGAAAACAAATTGAATGAATGACTATTATATTCTATCTGTACCGTCCGCGGTGAGTCCAGCGTGTGGGGATGCAATCCCTGCCCAGTGCGCGTGGTGCGGAGGTGGAAAGGGGACGGCAGGATCGCGTTAAACAGCTCCTGCGAGCACTCCCCGTGGAATAAGCGATAGACACTTAGGGAGCCGACTACTCTGCTCACCGCGAGATGGTATGCATGTACTCTAACACCAGTGTTGCCAGAGGGGGACTAGCAGCCTTAATCGCTCTAGGCCGTTTAGTACCAGGCGCCCCAATTCAATGCAGCCACCCCTTTCAAGTTTACAGCATAGATACAAATGTAAATTTGTACGTCGTCATAGCTAAATTATTTTGTCCGCGTAAATAGTGCGTCCTCTCTGCCTCCGCGCTCACCACTACCGCACTTCCCTAATATCTGGCCGCCCTAGGCCCGGGCCTAGTCGGCCTTAAGGAAAGTCCGCCTCTGAGTGTTGCGTTACGTTTGCAGATACAGAACATGCAGAAGGCGCTTCTGGAGACGGCGCTGGAGGAAATACACCGCCAGGAGGAGTTGCTGGAGATGGACAGACTCATTCGGAGACACGCGCGCCACGGCTTGCACTAGGCTTAACTGTTGTCGACCGGGTCAGGCACGGATTTCCTGTTGGTCGGGATGAGGGGGAGGACAAATTTTTAAGGCGGAAATAAGACTCAAAAGGTCAACTTTAAACGAAATTATTGAGCTATTGGTAAAGATGAAAAATTTGTAAAAAATATATGTTATGTATGTATTGATCTTTAATTAACAAACTTAGCGAAAAAATTGTATTTTACTATGTTGAAAAGGTGTTAAATTAAATCTCCAAAAAATTACGAAAAGTACGAAAATTGTACTTTCAAGTTAAATTAACTTGAGAAGCATAAATCGTTTCAATACAAGACCCTCATAGAAATATAGATAATATTTTTCCCTACAATCGTAGCGAAATAAATATTTTTTTCCATCTTTCCAACACGTGAAATTTAATATATAGTGTGATTTTCGCGCCAACGATCTTCGTCGGCGCGACGTATCGGCCACCGCACGAGTAGAATGAATCTCGCACCTATTTACATCTGCATACGGTTCGTGTTTCAATCATCAGTGCTCAGGTAGCACGGTTTGAGTCTTATTTCCGCCTTAATTTGCCCCGTGATATAGGTTACTCGGTTACCTATGATAGTGCCTGGATTTCGGGGGGGGGGGGGGGGGGGGGGGGATATATCCCATGAATCCCTCTCCCCCCCCCCCCCCCCCCATTGGATTTGTGCCTGGATTGGGTTAAATATCACCGTACTGGGTGTTACTCCGTTACCTATGATAGTGCCTGGATTTCAGGGGGGATATCTCTCACGAAACCCCTCCCCACCTTGGATTTGGTTAAATATCACCATACTGGATGTAAGATGGCCGCATCACGGCCTCGGCTGTGTTATCCTCTAGTCCAGTATAGCCAGTAATCCACAAAAGGAAATCTCCAGTATGGTACCTTTTCGGAGATGATGTTGGCTGGTCGATGCATGTGCTCTGGCCTGCATAAAAAAAACATAACTTAAAAAAAAGTACCAGTACCAACGAGCATGTATGAAGAACATTATGATAGTGGATGAGACGGCAGAGTTGGCGCGCGGAGATCCGTTGTTTCTGCCTACCCCACTGGGGAAAAGGTGTGACGCTATGTATGTATAAGTAATTGAAATTTTATTAGAACTAATATAATTCTCTCTCATATTGTGAATAGGCAAAGTATCTCATTAATTTTAATAATATGTTCATGAAGTTTAGTGGATACTTGTAAAATATTTTTTTATTTTAAGAGCATGGTGTACTAACGTAAACGAACGATTGCTTCAAATCCATTTTAGCATATGTGACATTTTTTCAGAATTTAACAAAAATTTACAATTCCCCCATACAAATCATATATCAATTTGTATGTGAAGAACGCTGCCACTAAAATGCTTAAAAATGTAAATATGTGGAACTTGAATCCCATTCACAAATAAATAAATAAAATCAAAGAAACTTCAGTCAAAAATTTAACAGATTTTGTTTGAGGTTTGAGAGTGGAATTATTTATAGGTGTGTTTGATGGCAATGGAAAGGTTTTTTTAACGATCTATATAAAGTACTCTCTCATTCTAATAAGAACAATTCCCTGAAACAGCACTAGACAAGAATGTAGAAGCATATAATATAGACAATTCTATACTCCACGGAGCCGATTGGAGCCAGCGGGGTAAATTAACGAAATATGTTATTGCTCCAAACATTTTGCAGAAACGAGCACATTATACACGGTGTTGCAACCCCACCCGTAAAACCCGAAAGGGGGTAATTCTGTACGTGAAATAGAACAACTTTTGTTCTACGACTTTTTTATTTGAAGAAAAAAATATATTTTTTCTCCATACATTTTGAGAATAGGTAATTAAAATTTGTATGGAAAAATTATTTTTGTTTTTTTGTTTAAGTTGTTTAGTTTCACATATAGAATAGCCCCCTTATGTCAGTTATAAATATTACGGGGGCAACTGCAACACCGTGTATAATTGCAAAGGCGGACTTATCCCTTACAGAAATTTCTTCCAGTATACCTACCTGTGGATGTTCGAGAGCCGTATGTTGTGAAATATATAAGTAGTTGTTCCGACATAGACAGTGATCTTGAGTAGAAAAGATGATGCGGAGTAAAATTTGTGATGCCGCATGGTTGAACCCTGAGTGCGGTCAGTACTTGGATGGGTGACCGCTCGACCGTTGGGAGGCTTACTGTGGTTCGGATTTCACGTTAAACTGTAGGTCCTAGATATGACTCCCTTATATTACTAGGTGGTAGGGTTTAACCCGCCCGGGGTTGGTACCACCGCACTGAATGAAAGGTCGGTCGAAACGGCTATGTAAATAGTTTGTGTTTTCCGTCCAGTTTAGTGTAGCCGGCACGACCGAAGGGAAACACTGACGTGGCACCAAGTTCACCCGGTGTTATGGGCTAACATCACTGATGTTGTAGGTGATGTAGCCAACCGTGTAAGTTTCCATAAAAAAATAATAATAATCAGGTCCCTTCCCTTCTTACCTTACTAGGTGGTAGGGTTTATCCCGCCCGGGTTGATATCACCGCACTGAATGAGACGGCTATGTAAATAGTTTGTTTTCCGTCCAGTTCAGTGTAGCCGACATGAAATGAAGGGAAGCACTGACATGGCACCTAGTTCACCCGGTGTTATGGGCTGACATCACGGATGTTGTAGGTGAGGCAGCCAACCGTGTCAGTTTCCATAAAAAAAATTAAAAAATGGTTTTGAAGTGAACGATTACATTAGTACGGCAGGCTGAGACGTAGGGTATGTTATGATCTTAAATCACTATTTATTCATCTTTCAATTGTATTAACATACTGTGTATGGTGTAAAAGTATGTAACTGTTTCTTGTCTTGAAATAAATAACTTTTATCATGTCCAATATTGCAGTTTATTTTATAATAGTCCTTTCATGTGCACACACACATCACCTTCAACTTGTTAAGGCCACTTTAGGGTTGAAAAATACCTTTTTAAATTACCATCACGCTCGTGCGCGACGGCATGGCGGCGCCGCGGCGCGGCCGCACATGGGCTAGGTAGACTAGGCTAAAGTTAACGCTGCTTTCAACTGGACGGAGGACTTGTTCTGGCGTAATAACTTCGGACATTGCAAGGGCTGTTGCCACCGTCCATCGGTCATCTACTATCGTTGCTGGTTAACACGTTGGCTGCCATCCATACAAAATTCAATACTTTACCCCCAAGCCACATACATACATACAGCATCACTCACTGGCCAGGTGCCATGAGCATCACCGGTGAGATCAGCAGAGCAGTTCAGGTATCTAATAAAGATAATATTTTATAACAAATTACATTATCAATACGATTCTGGTATACTGAAAACTCACTAAAAGAAAAAGGTCAAACATGCGTTCACTGATCTCACTGGTGATGCTCATGGCCACACAGAGCATTATGTGATCTCACCCACCGGTAGGGTTGCCAGATCAGAGATGCGCATTTTCTTGACATCATCTTAAAATTTTGGGAGTTTACGATTTAAGTCGACGAAAGGGGACGGCGGAATCACATTAAACAGCTCCTCCGAGAACTCCCCGTGGAATAAGCGATAGAACACACTTAAAACGGCCCAGATGTGTTCGGTGAAGCCTCATTGCCTGCTTAAAATAAAAAGCATTAAAGGTTTAAATAATGTTTATTGGCGGCTGTGCGTGGCTCGGTGTCTAAGCGTCGGCGATGGTGACCTCCACCTCAACGCCCGGCTCGATGTTGATCGAGGTGATCTGCTTGACGATCTCCGACGGTGAGTGAAGGTCGATCACTCTCTTGTGGATCCGCATCTGCCGGAGGCAAATACACCGTTTATTAGGGCACATTTTGTTAATGTTTTTAAGTTTACTCTGCTATTATATTCATTTTTTCAGGACAGTAGGTGTAAAAGACTTAGATAAGTCGACGTTTCGTCCGCTACATCACGGGCTTCTTCAGGAGCTGCGGGAGTTCCTGGAGCCGTCGTCTGGTGTCCGTTGTACTGTTGTAGTTTGACGTCTGGTACAACGGACACCACACGTCGGCTCCAAGAACTCCCGCAGGCCCTGAAGAAGCCACGACGTAGAGGGCGAAACGTCGACTTATTTAAGTCTTTTACACCTACTGTTAATCCGAAAACATAAAAAAATCAATACATTTTGTTGTATCATGGGCCCGGCGGGTTGCTATGACAGCCATCTTTGGTAACGCCAGTTCGGTAAAATATAGAATTAAAGAAAGTTACATAAAAAAGAATAGGTCATTTATTCTACACATTTTTCACCGACGGCACCGTGTGGTTTGATACTTGAAAAGATAAGCCCACTGCATCTCTCCCCGTGCATATCGTAAAATGTATGGGATATAGGTAAAACGGATAGCCCTCATGCGCAGGGGTTGCATGAGAGCTGAAGAAACGCCATCGCACGTGCTACTACAGTGCGAGGGGGTGGCAAATGAGTGGGCAAACATCCTCAAAAACCCGAGGACATTCCAAGAGGCCTGCAAGGACGTCGGCCGCCTGCAGGACTTCTGGAAGGAGCTGGGCTGGATGGAGTAGCGGCCGGGGTGATACGCACAACGGGTCCAAGCAGAGCGACCTACATGCGGAAAATGCCAATCAAGAAGATTTTTTTGTTTTGGTAACTGACACAGTTGGCTAATCACCTACAACATCCGTGATGTCAGCCCATAACACCGGGTGAACTTGGTGCCACGTCAGTGCTTCCCTTCGGTCGTGCCGGCTACACTGAACTGGACGGAAAACACAAACTATTTACATAGCCGTTTCGACCGACCTTTCATTCAGTACGGTGGTACCAAACCGGGCAGGCTGAACCCTATAACCTAGTAATATAAGAAGGGAGTCATATCCCTTAATCGCCTTTTACGACATACACGGGGAGAGATGCAGTGGGGCTATTCTTTTAAAGTACCGGCCCCACACGGTACAAGATGTGATAGAGAAGAAGGTATCGATCGTCGTATGTACGCGTGTGTAGAACGTGGCCGCGTGCATAAAGTACTCCCGATATTCTTTATATCAAATGTACGCCGCCGCCGCCAAATGTTGTGGCTGAGTACTGGCGATGGGAGAAAAGGGATGCGACATGAGAAAAGGGCATCGCATACATGGTGCACTGACCGACAAAGCGAGCACTGGTTTCTACTTCCCCACATTGAGCACACAGTGGGTCTATCATGTGGAGATATCTTTTGAGTACAAGTGATAGATTTTGTCAGCCTCGGTAGCTCAGTGGTGCGGTCGGTCGACTGTTGTTAAGCAACTCTGAGCGCGTTCAGTACTTGGATGGGTAACCGCTCGACCGTTGGAGGCTTACCGTGGTTCGGATTCCACGTTAAAACTGTAGGTCCCTTCCCTTCTTACCTTACTAGGTGGTAGGGTTTATCCCGCCCGGGTTGATACCACCGCACTGAATGAAACGTCGGTCGAAACGGCTATGTAAATAGTTCGTGTTTTCCGTCCAGTTCAGTGTAGCTGATAAATAAATAAATACAAATCGCATCTCACCTGGAATCTGTCCCAGGTCTTGGAGCCCTCACCGCACGGTGTCTTCCTGGTGGTGATGCGGAGGATCTTGGTCGGCATACGCACAGGCCCCTGCGGCGCAAACAATCACACAACTGATGAAATTCTATCTAACGAAAAGATGGTAGAATGACATTAACACCAAGGTTGACTGGGAGAAATCACTGCTGGTGATAACCCTGTCTTTGCACGCCTATTGTTCTCTTTGTTTTTCTCTGTATTCTTGTATACTTCTATTATATCATATATTACTCATATTGTATACCCTCTCGTCTTTTCTATCATCTCGTCACTTCTCACAACTATCGACTATGTATATTTTTTTCTTTTCTTTTTGTTTCTCTGTTTTGCAACTGTCTTTATTAATTGTTTGTTTATGTAAAAACTTTTATTTCTACTTGCCTTTATCACGCTTAATGTGTCCCACAGGGAAGCGTTGTGGGGACATGTATACTTTCTGTTCCTCTTTTGTTATAATTTATGTATAATGCGCGGGGCGGATCACGGCGTGTCGCCGCCGCAGCGGTTCGTCGGTGTTCTCCCTCGCACCCGCACCGTACTTGTATAGTGTATTCGCGTGGCGGGTCGCCCGCTGCGGCGACGACACGCCGAGATCCGTCCCGCGTAGTCTACATGTCTCTGTTTTATCTCCTTAATAAATAAAAAAAATAAAATTAAATTAAATAATAAGATGGCGGAACTGGTGAGAGCGTTTTAACCAGAAGTTCACTCGCATAATCTGTCAAAAAAAATAATTGAGACATTTGTAAATGTAGACTGTTACAATCACACGAGCAGCGCGGACCAAGTGTCGGAACCGCTCTGCACTTTGTGTTGTGCCGATGTTGCACCTTCGCGGTGGACTCGGCACTATCCAACATGCCGTGTCTTCATCCAGGTGCCGTCCTATTATTATTTCATCCATTTATTTACACATTTCTTTTATATTAATTTTACATATTTATAAACACTTAAAATCTAAAATAAATATAAAAATAAACGGAGTTTCCACCACCGGCGGCGGGGCGAGCCCAGGCTACCGATGGTTGGTTCCCAAAGAGAGAAACCTCCGGACGATGCGTGCAGTATCGAGCAGGGCTGCCTTCTGGATCTGGCCCTTGACCCAACCACTCAGCTAGAGCGTCTTAAGGTGGTCGTCGAGCCTCTTCGAGCGATTATTATTATTAGGTAGATAGATGTACCATGTGGGATCGGTAGTTAAAAATAATAGCCCCACTGCATCTCATAAAAGGCGATTAAGGGATGAGGACAAGGTGCCGTGTGAAAGGGCGACAGGATAGCCACCTATCAGCTTGGCACATTCTGTCCACCGAGTCATGCAGCTGGTGGATCTTCGTGCCTCACTTGCTGCTTGATAGTTAACTTGTCGGAATACTTTGCTAAATGTGGTGATTGGTGTTGTGCTGTAATTTACAAGAGTACCTACCTGCAGCATAACAGCGGTTACTCTGCTTACCCCGATTGTCGGGATACAGCGTGTGTGATATGTATGTGTGTATGAACAAATTACCTTGACGCGCAGTTTCTGCTTCTTAGCGCCGTTGATGAGGTCCGAGCAGACCTTCTCGAGCGAGCGTACGTTCCGCGACGTGAGAGTGATGCGGATGCGGTGGATCGGAGAGACCTCCGCCGCCGGCTTCTCCATGTCCTTGCCTGCTACTATTGCGGCCGCCTGCGTAGGTCAACAAGTCATTTCGAGATCATTCTTTAGGTTTCCGTATCCCGTACGGAAGCCTACACTGTCTGTCCGTCCGTCCTACTGCTGTATCTTTGGAACCGTAATAGGTAGCTGGTTGAAATTTTCAAAGAATATGTGTTATTATTGCGAATATAACTACCAATAATAAAAAATTGAAAAAGCAAAGAATTAAGGGGCTTCCCATACAAGAAACGTGTTTTTTTTTTCAATGTTTTTTTTTGTGGTGCGGAAACCTCGGTGCGCGAGTCCAACTCGCACTTGGCCGGTTTTTTTTTTATAGAAAGTCCGACATGTGTCGTCGAGCCACCCATAAGGTGTCTAACGACTCCCATGAACATTACGTCGTACGCGAGGGTTGCGAATGGCATGCCGGCCTATAATGTGCCTGTCAGTCAGTCAGTCAGCGTGTAAGCGTCCACTGCTGGACATACGCCTCTCCAATTTTCCTCCAGTCCTCCCGGCCTTCAACGGTACGGAACCACGTCCGTGCCACGAATGTGCCTATTCACGCCTTATGTGTTAAAACTTATTATTACCGCATCTTAGCCCGATTATGAACGTACGGGTGTGAAATGTGGACTCTGACGGTCGCTATTGTCCAAAGGTTGAAAGTTACCCAGCGAACAATGGAGCGAGCTGGGAATATCGCTACGTGATATGGTACGTAAAATTTCAACCGGTTACCTATTACGGTTAAAAAAGACAGCCCTGTAGGACGGCAGAATGCAACTGATGTTATGTTATGTTTATGTATGATTGTACGGTATGGTTGTTTGTGTATAAAGAGGATTTATAGGAAGATCTATTCATAACTGGTCGTCAGGTCACCCTGATCTTGTAGAAATGCAGAAATAAAAAAAACAAGCCACGTGCGAAAATAACCTAAACTCGCTAACCGATTCTAACTCCCGCCGTTTACAAAATTCGAATTGTATGACGATTTGCGTTTTCTGGGGAAGTAGACAAGAAGGCTTACCATATTGCTTCTGCTGTTCCGGTCGAGATGAACTAGTTCAATATAAACTGCTCAGCGCTGAACCGGACACCCGACTTGCGTGATTTCACGAAACGAAAGAGGAAGTGGCCACAGACAGATTACCAATATTGGAAGTTACTCTATGGAAGTGGCCGGCCATGTTTGTTTTCAATTGTGATACCAGTAATAATTTGCCTTCTTTCCCGTAAACATTTCACTCGCGCTTTGATTTCGGTTTTTTTTCTCCCAGAACCGAACATTGGAACCTTGCTTACTTGGAACGAGAAAGGTAATTTTCGAGTGGATCTCTTTCCAGTTTCTCTGAATACATTTTTTTACGAAATAATCAAAATATACTAAATACTCCCGCTTGATGATATTAGTGGGTTACTAGCAACACTGCTTAGCTAGAGATAATGAAGTCTATTTTTTTTTATGTAAATTGTTTATGTTAGATAGAATGCTAATAATATAGGCCGAGGCTATTCCGACGCCGGCAACAGTTTTTTCTACGTTTTTTCTGTATGGACTTGTAAATAAGCATCACATAAAGGTGAGATTGTATTAGTGCGCGCCTGTCTGCCTGCTGTCAAATAAAGAAATAGCCGATAGCATGCCGATGGCCGATAGTGTTATTTATTATCAAATCTCGTTTGCCGTTTGCATCTTCGCATATTCATTATTGAAAAAGTAGCTAGAACTCGAGTCGACATCGCGTCGCGTCGCGTCGTTTCATTCCGCGTCATTCTGTGTTCCGCGCTCCGCCGTTCTTTGCATTCCTCTTTCAATATCAAGCTGTCTCGCTGTGTGTAGTGCTGTGCTGAGTGCTGTGAATTCTAATGCAAAGCAAGCAATGCATTGTTGTATACCAGTCTACAGGCTTCCACGTGATGCGAGGCGATCATTCATTGTTGTTTAGTTAGTAGTAGTAGTTGATGTTATTGTCGACAGATCGCTGCCGACGTTTTAACCGCACTTTTTCAGACCGTTGTGCTTTCTTATGTAGTTTACAGATATCTTTCCTTAATTGACAAACTTATTTTCAGCTCGCGTCGCGCCCTACCGACCAACCTTGAATCAACTAGATTCAACGACGATTCATACCCCTGATCAACCTCAAGCCCTCGCCCCCTATTCCAGCAACAAGTACATCATCGTGTAGGTAAGTGCGCGAACAATACTCTTGCTTTAAGCAGGTTGAATTTTATAATACTCTCTACCTACTTAAAAGATCGTTCCGGCTACTTATCGGCGTCAGGAATGATATGATGCATCGTCCGAATCCTTATCCAAATTTATATTCTACTAGCTGTTCCCCGTGGCTTCGCTCACGGCAAACTCGGTGTGTTCCCTTCGCTGCCCTCCCCCCCCACTAAAATCCGTTCCATACAAAATGTATGAGAAAATGAATTTTCTTTATAATTTCTTTTACGAAGTTTTAAATTTTTTGTTTGTATTTTGTTATTCGGGGTGGAGACAATTCTAACAAATCGAAGATCATAAAAATCGGTCTAGCGGTTCTTGAGTTATGGATGGTGTAACTAACACAACTTTGTTTTTTATATATAAATTTAAACACAAGGTCACCCCCCAAGTTCAACCTTGGGGGGTGGGTGTACCTACTTATAAATGCAAAGAAGTTGTGCTTGCCTTTATTACAGAGAACTAAATGAAAGCCACTGCTGTCAACCTAATTGATTTAAATACGCCTGCTGGTGTGGTGCGAAATAGTTTCCTAACCATTCATTCATGTTTGTATGTAAATATAGGTAAAAATATGCCGCCAGTGCTCCACGTTCATTGTACTACATATCTACAGCGAGTCCAAGCTGAACGATGAAGTTCCTGATCCTTCCCATAGCTCTGTAAGAAGCTCGTTGGTAAGTATATTGTTATTTGGCAACAATATAGAGAGAAAGATTACACATAGCACTTCAAATCATGTCTACGCATGTGTGTGTGTGTGTGCATCCACATTAGTCATGTCTGCTCGTTCACTATACTGATTCACTCTTTGTAGTTCAGTGAACGCGGTGAACTAGTTCGGTCTCGTCGTTCAGCTGCTCTTCTTGCTCAGTTAGCTCAGGCTCACTAAAGTAGCTCAGGCTGAGCGTGAGCGGACGGAGCAGCAAACTGCGCTCCCGCCACCGACCGACCGACCGCGCGTCTCGCGGCTCGCGCCTTCGCTCGCTCTCACCTCCGCTCGTTCGGTCGACCGACCGACCGACCGTCTGACAAGGAGTGGCTGAGCGGCTGAGATGTTTTGCTCAGTTGTTCTGAGCTTGCTCATCCGCTCACTTCAGTGAACTATATCGGTTCGGTCGGTCTTAATCCACATCAATCAATCAATCATCAATCAATCAATCAATATCAATACTAATAATAAATCTGTAAGGGATGGTCATGGAGTAAGTTGCTTTGTTTTTTGAGATGTTGGGTTTGTAGACTCTGTGTATGACACTAAAACTAAATTTACGATTGTTAGAAATCATTTCTGTATGTATGTATGTTCCACCATAACTCTTAAACCGATCATCTGAATTTGATGAAACTTCGTACAAGCACATTTACCTACATGGGACACAGGATAGACTAAATAAAATTCACTTCTGGTTACACTAAAATGTAGCTCTCATACAAACCGAATTGTTCCGCGCGCCGAAATAAAGGTACGCGGTAGTGGGCATACTTACTTTTTTCTATTTAATTACACGCGAGCGAAGCCGCGGGGAAAAGCTAGTACAGAATAAAACCAAAACATTGCATTAAAATCATCTCATGATAAGAATACGCTAATGTTTTCCACTCGCGTATCTGCCTGCGGGCTGCAGACATAAGAGATACAAGAGTCACGCAAGCATTTTGACAAAATTAATGTAAATATACTATACTTGCCTGAAGTGAGACGTTTAATATCTCATGTACGCGCCTACCTGTACCAATTATCACAATCAGTTTGTGAAAAATTCTTCTGTGGCATTAGACTCGCCTATTTGTTACCTAAACTTTGTGTGCAAATAAAGAATACATACATATTATAGTCCGGCAAGTGATGTAAGTAAGGCGGTAAGGGTTAAAGATTATATTTCAAAATTTTCAGCTCCAGTCTCAAAATATATCACAGCCAAACACCAGTGTAATTGGGACATTACTATGGATGGATGAATCCAGTAACCGAGGTATCATTGTGTTATTTAATTTGAAAAAGTTAGTGTTCGTGTTGATGATGGGTAGAACTCCGCACCGGGTGCTCTACCACTGATGGAGGGGCTCAGAGTAATTATAAATTATAGAGCGCATAAGTGTTAATTTACTATAATCATCTGTAAGTCAAAAGTACAGTGGAAACTTGTAAAAACTACTCTTGGAAACACACATCGCCTGTCTACACTCCGGAACATTTTGACAGGACTGCACCATAGATGCGCTAGCTCTATATTTTAGTTATTTCCTTTATTTCACGTTTTTAGAATATTTTTATATTAATTTTACATACATTTTACAAAAAGTAATAAAAATACACAAAATTAATACAAAATCTAGATAAAAACGGTAATTTCCGCTGACGGCGGGAGGCAAGCCTCCAAGCACGCCGGCGGGTGCAGGACGTGACTACGGAGCTCTCCGAGACGACGCAAGGCAAGCTACGAGCGATAGGTGGTGGTACTAGACTCGTAGGCCACCACCACCCCCATCTCGGAGAGCTACATATCCGCCGGTCTGCGGGGCGAACGTCACGCAGCCCTTTTATGGACTTTGCTCGTGCGTGCGTGCGTCACCGTTGTGCACTGTACCGCCACACCGGTAGCGGGGGCTGTACAGTTATTATTACTGTGAGGGTATAGGGCTTTTCCAATCATATGGGAGGGAAGTGACGGTCATACACTTCCACCGTGTCCAGCCGGATGATGGGAAGCGATGTACACAACAAAAAAATTTCGTACTGCTGTGCAGAGCTTTCCTCACTGTGTTCCCACCAAGAGCAACTAGTGTCAAATACACATCAATCTTTGTTAAGACAGAAATAAGTTGTGCATGCTCCTGTATTTGAACCCACTACCTCCAAAATTATGTTTTGTTCTGGGATTTTTTTTTTATGTTATCTGATATGGGTGGCTGAGTCCGAGGGGCCAAAGCACATGCTCCGACCAGCCAATATCACCTCCGAGAAAATAGGTGCCATACTGGAGACTTGCCAGGATTGCTGGCTATACTGGACTAGAGGAGAACACAACCGAGGTTGCTATGTGGCCATCTTACATCCAGTACGGTGGTACCAACCCAGTCGACTACAATTTGAGCCTACTACCTAGTTAGGGGTAAGGGAAAGGGACCTACAGTTTTACACTGGTTCCGAACGGTGGAGCAGCAGGTTTGGTAAAATAAGAAATTTCTACTTTAATAGATGACACTAGTGACTTGCGTGCTGGTAGCCTAGTGGGCAAAGCGTCGGCCGCTGAGTAAGAGGTCGTGGGATCGAAACCCACCCACTACTACAGTTATTTCTGATTTTAAAATCTTGTAATAGGTTGTATGCAAATTTACTCAACACACCGGTGAAGAAAAACAATACAGAAGCAATACGAAGGTATTCTAAGTGTATAACGTTTGACTGGAATATATATTTATGTATACCTATTTAAATACTTGCAGTATGACACTACTACTGCGAAAAACCTGGAAGATCAGGTGCAAGGTGCTCCTTATGTGGAATGTTTTATGGAATGCGGACCGCAGACTGCTGGGCCGATGAACTACAAGCGTGTGTTGTCCGCCGATGAACACAAACCAGTTGCGAAGAAACCTCGCACCGATGATTATAATACAACAGTAAGTATTATTTTATTCCTGATAGATTCAACATCTCGACTTAATTATAAAACACTAGGCTACATGAATGTCTGTAATTTTATAATTTTTAAAAAAATATTTTTCGGGGGCTTATTAACGAAACTGATGATAAAAATCTATTCTTTGGAAGTGTTTTTCTGTCTGTCCCTATGTTTGACCGCTTTTCGCAATAAAACGGCTAATAGACTATTCCACCATTTTTCTTTATTTTTTATATTGAAAGAACTCTTCCTAACTATTTTGGTATAAGTTTTATTGCTATACGATAAGAATTTACAAAGTTATAGCTATTTGAAAAGATGCAATTTTAATCTTATTTACCTGACCTACATTTAAAGTTAGAGCTTGAGGCTGACTTAGTAAAGAAGAGGCTACAAATGGAGCTTGAAAATATTGCAGATGAGGAGGCAGATGTCAGCGACGAAAACGAAGCTTCTGATGTACAGCAGGAAGCTAACGAGAACGCGCAGAGCAGTGGGTGTGCGACACCACACGCCCGCACCCCCGCCGACCGACGCGACGACGGCGTGAGGCGCAATGACGACACACGAGCCGCCGGAGGGACTTCCGTAATATCGCAGCTCGCCAAAGCGATTCTGGAGCTCGACTTCATTATATGGGGGCTCGCACCAGTGTTTGAATAAAAATTTTTTTTTACAAATTTCCTTTGTGGTGCGGGCCCCTAGGCTGCAGCCTAGGTAGCCTATGCTTGATAACGGCCCTGCCTGGCCGAGATGGACACGTACGAGTGGTCGACGTACGCACCGTCGAAGAACTGCTGCGACGTCCGGCGAAGAGGATCGTCCGTCTTCCGGTCCATGAGGTCGTCGGAGACCAGCCTTCGACCGAAGGGAGTGCGTTGGCGACGGACGAAAAAATAAATTGCTATGATTTTTAATCTGTTCGTTGCCTTAGTAGTAGTCACATAAAACTTCTAGAGAAGAAAGGCAAAATATAAAGCCAGTGAGAAAAAACTGTTTTTTTGTCTAATACAGTCCAGTACCTACTATGGAAAGGGCCTGCCGTGGTCTCGCGAGGCCGGAGCCACGCCGGGGTCAACAGCGCTTGTTCAGTGTTTTAATGGCTTTATGCCTACTATTTACTTCTATCTAGCTTATGCCAGCTGTTTATTCTAGCTGTCTTATGCACTGTTTTTCATTAGTACCTAATAAATAATAATTAATGCTCAATTTAAAAATGTAATAACACTCACTACATAAGTATGCTGGTTTTTGTAATGTCATACATAATTCACATGGTTCATTTATGTATTCATTGGTGATGGTTATATTATTATTTATTATCCTTGGTGAAGGAAGGCTAGCGAGAAAGCTAAATTGTAAGACAACGGGCAAGAAGGGGTAAGACATCGTAGAGTACAACAATGTACAACAGTGTAATGTAGAGGGTAGTTATTTATTTATGTAATCTAATTATGATTATAAAATAAAGTAATTTTAAGTTAATTTATGTTATCTATCATCAATTCATCATATATCAGAATTGTGTCAGAGGAGGGACAAGTGACGTCGCGCGTCCGACACCGACTCGCCCTCCTCACGATGAGACCGGATCCAGTGACAAGACCTGCCACTTCTTTTACAACCATATCCAATACCATACCCAATCCACCATGGTTCGCTGATCCCTCGCCCGTGTCTGCCAGTGAGGATGACGAACCAGGGACACGCCCGGCCACACCAGCTACGACGGGACGAAGTCCGCCGCCACCGGTTCGCTTGAGGCTATCGCGGCCCTGTGTCACGTTTGCAGCCTCCGCTACCGGTGCAGCGCCGTGCGCAACAGCGACGCACGCAAGAGGGCCAACAAAGATAGAAGATCTGCGTGACGTCACCCCGCAGTCCGACGGACACGGAGCTCTCCAGGATGGGGGTGGTGGTGGCCTACGTGTCTAGTACCACCACCCATCGCTTGAAGCTAGTCTCGCGTCGTCCCGGAGAGCTCCGTAGCCACGGCCTGCATCCGCCGGCGTGCTTGGAGGATTTGATTCTATTTGTATATTTTTTCTTTTACGAACCTGTACAGAATTTATATGAATATTTCTGAAGAAAAACGTGAAAATAAAAACATAGTAATGATAATTCTGACATCACGTACCTATCTATTATAGACATAGTGTACATTTTGTAACACTTGTTTTTAACTAATTGTATTGACGGTTTGATACATTGAGTATCCATCATGGACCTGGCCAATGGATCTTCTGAGAATGATCCATATTTTTTGACATGGTACTACATTATAGTACGACAAATACTAATTTAAATAAATTGATAATATTACGTATAAAATTTTTGACAAAGGCCTTTACGCCTGATATAGTAGATCAGAATTATTAAGCGTATGATTAAATATAAATTTAATGTTTATCAAGTTCTGAAAGCAAATTGTAAAAAGGATAAATTTATTGACAAAAATGATAATATATAAATGACTTCATTGACATTGTTCATTTTATTATGTTTGGTGGAGGGAGAGAAGAATGATAATAATAGGGGTCGGCGTTTGATATGCATAACATTAAAAATTTTAAGTGTGAACAAAACTGTTTTGTTATTTTAATCCTAAACAAAGTGTAGTAATCATTTTGCACCATTTTGAAACACTTGTTTGAATTAAATTGGTCTCTGTACATCCTCAAAATATCAATTAAGTAATCGTTTGCCCACTCACTAGGTACATGAACTTGAACTCAAGAAAGTATCCAGTAACTAGTCGATGGGAAGCACTGAAGACAGTGTGTGGGGAATTGGGGATGTACCCTCAGAGGCTATGCCTAACAAAACAATGGAATTATACTTTGTGATCTTTTGTACTACCACACTGCCTAATTCACTCTGTGTTTGGGCTGACATCTGATGTAGGTAGCTATCAGATGCAGTGGATGCAGTTCCAGATCTTCCATCAAGGTGGAGAGGCGACAGTCTAGGTGTTCCGAGACATTCTCGGGGCCTCGCGGCCCGAGTCATTCGTCCGCTGTTAATTAATGAGTGGGGAAAAGGGCCCCGGGTGCGTTGAGGGGAGAGGAACTTCTGCATCAGACAATGATAGTACATACTACCTACTAATTTCCAGTCAAGTTGACTCTACGTAAGTACTTACATTCATATTTATAACATAAAGTAGGTACACAACATTTGCGCAGGACAGGATTCAAATAATAGTATTGCGTCTGTGATGTGACTAGGTCTTCACCTAGGTAGTCTGAGCCTTTAGCTGCAATCTGTACACACAAAGAAACGGAAACTACTATTTGTTTGTACGGGAACGGAACACGTCAGTCATACGATCGCCGCCTCCTACCTACCTAGTACCACGACGAAAACCGAGAAACAGAAAATTATGCTAAATTACGAAAAGTCTTCTCCCGCCATACACGCCCGACTATATTCTATTCTAATTTTATTTCTACATTCGTTCGAGTCCAGTCACATCACATCACGACATATTATTGACCTTTTTTGACAACTACAAACAAAAACACAAAGAATATATTCAAAAACATATGATCGGCGGCGTGAACCTTATATACAAGAACTGTCAAATTCTGCAAAAGTGGCTATTCCGACGCCGGTTATTGAAGTGTGTGTGCATTTGTGTACACGCAAAGTATATAACACGTATATCGTAAAATCGGTATAGAGGTGGTAGTGATATGTAATAGTATTAGTAATACCATAGACAAACGGCGTCGGAATAGCGGCGGCGAATAATATATGACTAGACTAAGACTAGACTAGAATAAGACTAGACTAGACTTGTGTAATTTATTATCACGGACACAAACTCCTGACACCATTTTTTGGTGTCAGGCGCCAGCGTAGAATTTGGTTTATCAGAGAAAATCTAAAATTATATTGCATTATATTTCTATCGACGTGCCAAAGTTCCCAAACAATATAACGTTCCCACTGGTATCTCGCATCGCGGGCCCTAATTGTGGATGTAGGGGCGAAAGGAATGCAGAAAACAAATCCTTCCATCTGTAAAGCCGCGTCTCCTGCGAATGTTTTTTTAGAAACATTACACAGAAGTCAGAAACATCAAAGCATTGGGGCGTGGCCATCCACATTTGTACGAAAACCATAGAGAAATAATGTTTTTGTTTCATGTTTTTTGTGTATTGTTTCGAAAAAAACATTCGCAGGAGACCCGGCTTAAGTGTTACAAATACCTAAATTTTATTTCAACAATGTATATAATACCTATGTAATACTATTATTAAACTGAAACCAGTAATATCATCTATTATTTTTTAAATTAAACTTAGGTACAAAATGAAAAAATGCGATTTTATTATTTTTTGACGTGATGACGTCACGTCTTATAAATTGATGAACACCGGCTGCACACACGAAAAAGTGTCACGTTCCATCTGAATCTGTGTGTGCAAGCGAGAGCGCGTAACAAGCGATAGAGAGGCACAATCGACCCAGGCGTCGGCTAGTACCAAGGCAGCACAAATTAAAAGGAGGTTACTCGTACCATAATATATTACGAGCATCTGGCTGGTCGGAAAAGATTTCAAATTTAGAATATTCATGAAACTTCTAAAGTACCAGGGCAGCACAAATTAAAAGGAGGTTACTCTTACCATAATATATTACGCGCATCTGGCCGGTCGGAAAAGATTTCAAATTTAGAATATTCATGAAACAAGGGTCCAAATATGTATCACAATATCGATTCATGTATTTCGATTCAATACAACGACAGAGAACCAAATATTAGGTATTTAACACTTTTCAGTTCTAGGTTTTTTTTTGTTTGGAAGTCGGTTTCGTATTTTTTAAAACTGTTTTTATTTCATACTTTTTAGTAATATTAAATAAAAAAGAATAATCGAAATTGATTGGAGTGGTACAGAATGATTCTCCATATGTGTCAAACCGCAAATTGCTGAAAAAGTCCACATAACAAAAGTTTTGCTGAAAGTAACCACACACCATAGTAATTATCCTCATTTCAATTTATTCTGCCCTGGTACTTAGAACCGTTGCCAGTAGTCTTACCATTTTATGACGTCATCACGTAAAACTATCGTCGTTTATCGACTTTACAGACAACCAATGTTTTAGGTGAGATTATATTTTTTAGAGCTCCGTATTTATACGGTAGAATATAAATAAACCTAAGCCGTCTGTATGCTATGTCTGACTCAGTGTCTGTCTGTGTGTACGTCTGTCCTTCTGTTCGTCAGAGGGCTGTCTCTTTTGAACCGTAATAGGTAGCCGGTTGGAATTTTCACAAAATACGGTTATCATTAACATATGGTTTCATCTGTCACCACGGCAAACTCTTTTTTGCCAAGCACACCTAAGCAAAGCTATTCCGATACCAAAAAAATTTGTTTTTAGATTTCGTATTTTTCTAGAAAAAGAGTGCGAAATAAAGCGTATTAACATTAATGTTTTACTTTATTTGTTTAATGTAATTCTTTAACAAATACAATATTTGCAATATGTGCAGTATGCATTTCCAAAAAATTCGGTATGTTATTTAGCGGTAGCTTTCCAAATAATTATAAATCTTACGTACATCAATCTGCTAAGTATATAGGTATATCCGATTTTAAATCAAATTCAAGCGTTATTCATCAGTAGATTTTTCACTTGCTTGTCGAATTTTCTGAAAGCAAAAATACATTATTATTGCTATGTACAAAACATTTATCTTATTCAACTGTATGCAAGCCAAACTTACGGGGAAGTGATCAAATCTCCAGGCAAATGAAATGGATTGCAAATGGCATCGGCGTACAGAGCGTGGAGCTTTCGCAAAGCGCCACGTACTTCGGCCTCTCTCAGGCCGTTTCCTGATGCAGTCGAGCTCGTGACCAATACCAGTTTAATTCTTGTGTTTGTGACGTAGCCATAACTGAAATGAAAATGTACTACGTTACACTTTATACTATAGTTCTAACCATAACTATCAATATGCAATAGCACGTACATAGTTCAATACGTAGCTTATGTTATGTCTTCTGAATTAGATCTGTATTCATGTTCAGTTTAGTAATGCACGCTATGTATAGTGAATAACTGGAAAAAACCGGCCAAGTGCGAGTCGTATTAGCGCACCGAGGGTTCCGTATCACCATGTCATGGTCAGCGCCACTCACGCCATCTATGTATTAGTTAAAATGCTTCATACTCTCTTCGGTAGATGGCGCGCATACACTTTTTAGTTTCTTCTATGGGGACCGCTCTGAATTTTTTCACTTTTTATTATTTTTATTATTTGTTGTTATATCGGCCATAAAACACATATTATGTGAAAATTTCAACGTGCTACCTAACAGTTCAAGAGATACAGCCCCCTGACAGACGGACAGACAGACATACAGACGGCGGCGTAGACTTAGTAATAGTATCCCGTACGACGGATACGGAAACCTAAAAATAACTAATCTGTGGTATATTGGTATTCACATTTTATGTGTATCAGTGGAATACAGCAACCCAAGGTACAGATCCCGCAAGTCAGTACGCGACGATCCAGAACCGGAGACAGCGGTGCTGGAGCTGGTCGTTGCCAACCGCTCCTCGAGAGCATCGAGCGCTGTGTGCACCAACCACTGCCGGGAGAGCTCACTGTCGACACCGGCGCTCTCTCCGCCTACACCGCCGATATAGAGCGGCGAGTTCTGCAATATTCATGCGTCGTCGTATTTTACTTATGCATAATAGTAATAGTAGTTGTGCTCGATGAAGTACTAATGCGGTGGTTATAAATTCAGACTATCAGTATGACCAATCGATAATTTTTCAACCTCGGTTCTACTGAGGAAAACTGCTAAATAAATGGCTTGTTGATGAATCACAAAAAAACGAGAGAGCGCAACGAAAATTCCGACTTCAATGTATATGCCGCCTTATACTTCACTGTTTGCAACATTGAAAATTGTCCATGGTATGGAATAAATCAATATCAAACGTGGCTTAGGCCACAGGTCATATTATGATCAGTCGCTTAGGCTTCTTGGGCTCACACTGTGAATTTTCACCTAATACCTATGATTGTTTCAGAAAAATCAAAACCTTGGCTGTACGGTCAAAGATCCCTCGCCTTTTCGCAAGGATAAAAAAGCAAAAAAAATGTCTATGGTATAGTTCTAAACGTCAACCTCGTATTGATTTGTTTGGTTGGTCTATTTTCACAATAGTGCCAGATTTCTAGTTCTAGGTGCTTGGACGGACAAGGAATTGATTGTTAAAAGCATGGAAGAGACGTAAGTAAGAAGTTGTCTACGTACATCCTTGCCTATGACGGCTACACAGACGGCCATTGCTTCTGGAAGACACGAAATCACACCAACAAAAAACACTTCTCGCTGCAGGCGTACCAACCAACACGATATCTGACTGACATTGACAGGTGGGTGCAGTGTTGCCAACAATTTTTTTCATAAGGTGCTATGATTTTTTTTTTATGGAAACTGACACGGTTGGCTACATCACCTACAACATCCGTGATGTCAGCCCATATCACCGGGTGAACTAGGTGCCATGTCAGTGCTTCCCTTAATTTCATAAGATGCTGTAAAAAGTGCTAAATAATGTTCTATATTTTGGGAAAATATGTCGAAATATGCTATACTGACTGCCAACGCTCCTGGCACACGGGGTCATAAAACAATTACATAAGCGCTAGGGTTGTTCATGTTCCGCACGCATTGTCGATACTTTGAACACCTACTAATTAATTGAGTACTTATTGCAAAGAAAGATGAATATAGTTCGAATAATCGGGTATAACTCACACGTGTTTTGCACTGCATAATAATATGCAAAAAAACAAAGCGTATTTTGTATTTTTAATTTCCCATACTTTATTATGTCTTTTTAGGTTTCCGTATCCCCTACGGAAGCCTATTACTAAGCCTCCGCCGTCCGTTTGTACGAGGGCTGTATCTCTTGAACCGTAATAGGTAGCCCGTTGAAATTTTCACAGAATATGTTTTACTATGGCGGGTTATAACAACAAATAATAAAAAAAAGAAAATGTTAAAAATTAAGGGGCCTCCCATACAACAAACGTCCGAAAAATCGATTAGTCACACTACTGAATAATAGATGGCGCCACAGGCTTTTATACATTGCATTGTTGAAAGACAAAAGATAGGCGGATAATAGCGGATAGATACGGAAACCTCCGTGCGCGAGTAAAACTCGCACTTAACAGATTTTTTTCTCTTTGTTTTATTATGTTCTAAGTAAGTTATTTTATTTTTATGTACGGTGTTAATTTTTTTCGCGAAATTTCAATTTTAATACCGATTATAAAACTATTTCGTATACTGATTATTTTGTGGTACTTAAAAGTAAAAATTAAAATGGGAAAAAAAAATTGCATGTTTTATTCAAAATTTTACCTCAGCGACAATTTCTCTTTTGAATGGTCTAGCGCCACGTTCGCGTTGCCTAGCAACCATGCGTGCGAGGTGTGCGTCGCATTCTTTCCTACCTACCTACCTACCAACAGACAGTCAGTTTCTCTCTCGTTCCGTCAGTCTGCCTGGCCTGGCGCGGCGCTAGCCCCGCGGCGCCGCGCCGCCGCGCCCGCCGCTCTACTAGGAGTTATCTCTATGGAGTTGTATGGACTGGACACCAAAGTGCAAGGATTCCTGGCCTGGCCCACACGTTTTCATTCAATAGAACTGATAGCGCGTATACGAGAACCGGGCGCTCTACAGCCTCGACGCGCCGTCGGTCGCCGACGCCGGTAGACCGCACCCCGATGATGGAAACCGCGATGTACCACCAGCGCCACTACGAGGAACAGCGCGCAGAGTCATGGATTTTGTAGAAGAAGACCCCACACGCAGTACGCGCAGTATCGGAAGATGGCTTCACATTTCTCACGTACGCGTACATGCCATTTTGAAAGCCCAGAAATTTCGCCCGTACCACTACCGGCCCTTTCAAGATATACTTCCTTCCTGTGGATCGGCCGCGCCGTGTAGCGCTATCTCGGCTGCTGGTAGAGGAAGGTGAGGAGTTCGTACGTCGCGTCGCATACATAATGTGGACAGACGAAAGTTTGTTCACGCGAAGTGGTATGTGGAAACCCAACGCCCATTACTGGTCGCGTCACAATCCGCGAAACATTCGAGTGACAGCATTCCAACACCGCTGATCGGTAAACGTGTGGGCGGCCTGGAATGGTGCTGGAGTGTTTGGTCCACGATTCCTTCATCGCAGGAGAGCTTTGACGCAGCTGCTGTGGTAGCAGCCAAACTGCACTATGGGAGTTTAACAAAAACGACATACACCGCCTCAACATTAGGTTAGGTTTTAATTTAACCCTGGTAATGGCCTGGCCACCAAAACAGGTTAATAATCTCTGTTTAGGGAGAAAACTCGCATAGTGTCGTCCGTCACAGCTGCAGCAAAACTCTCCTGTCTTTGGTCAAATCCTCAACCAACTTTATATATATATATATAAAATATATATTTTTGTGGTTCTCGCGGGCCGAGAATTTATACAACAGACGTTAAAGCTACAAAAGAAATGGCTGTATACTCTAATGAGTTTTGTCTGTTTCGGGAGAAGAATTAAATTAAAAAAAAAGAAGGACTCATGCATGTTTGGTCCGGTCTTCCTACCCAACCGACTTAACGGTGATGCGCAGGCTCGCCAGATTGGGCGACATATCGCCAATTGGGCTATCTTGGCGGGCGTCGCGGCGACAAACATTTTGGATTGGCGACTTATCGCCCGTTGGGCGACTTGTGAAAAAATTTTGTCGCGAATTGGGCTACACGCCGCCGCCCCGCAGCCGCCGCGCCGAGCCGAGCCGATAGGGACAAAAAATAATAACTATCTGGGTCTCTTTCATACTCGAGTTAAGCTTAATTTATGCATCTCTTTCTTACAACAGAGTGGTAATACCCAATCGAAATCAGTCAGTGAGTGTTCTGTCTATCTCTGTCAGTGAGACATCTTTTTTTTTATATAAATTTTGAGGAATATAGGCAAAGGTAACATAGAACATGCAGCCTTGTCTGTTATTTATTATTCTTTGTATTTGTATAATTATCGCCAATTTTTGTAGTAATAAAAGTAAGTATAATGCGCGGGGCGGATCTCGGCGTGTCGCCGCCGCAGCGGCTCGTCAGTGTTCTCCCTCGCACCCGCACCGTACTTGTATAGTGTATTCGCGTGGCGGGTCGCCCGCTGCGGCGACGACACGCCGAGATCCGTCCCGCGCATTATAGATTAGGCATAAAATTTAAATAATATATAATTTTAATATTAAATAATTTACAGTGAAAATATAAATATTTAACTTGATTCCAAGCAAAAAATAAAAAAAAAAGTTTATTGCAAAACTTTCATTCATCAAATAAATAAACAATAATTCAATAATTTTTTAAAAATTAAACTATATTCATAACCTCGTATGATGAATGAACTGTAGCCATCGACGTTATTGCATGTTTAGAGGTTGCCAGAATAGGCAATTTATCGCAATTTTGGCAATTTATCGCAAAAAATTCTATATTGGGCGACTTTGGGCTACCTCCTCATCGAAAAGTGGCGACTTGGCCGGCAAGGCATCTGGCAACCCTGGTGATGCGTTCTTGCACAGATAAAAAAAAATCGTTCTTGGACTTTTTGAGAGGAAGGTTCGACTTCGAAGAAATCATCGACGATGTACCGCTAAACGAGGTAGCGCGACTCTGGCAGATGCTGGACGGCGCGGCGCTCCGCCGCACTACGCTCGCCAAGTCCGCGGTCACTTCAAACGGCGATTCCCACAGCGGTGGATTGGACGTGCAGGGCCCGTCGCGTGGCCGCCAAGATCTCCGGACCTAAGTCCATTGGACTTTTTTCTGTGGTCGTACATAAAAGACAAGGTGTACAGCACGGAATGTCCCGATGCACAAACGATGCGTGTACACATCGTGAGAGCATTCCGTGACCTACAAGACGACAATACCGGGCTGCTCCAGAGGGTCACTGGTAATATCCTTGTAAGAGCGCAGCGTTGCTTGCAAGAAAACGGTGGACATTTTGAAAAAATTTTGCAGTAAGCAGGTTGTTGGTGGGGAACAATAAGGTAAGACTAAATAATTTATTAAATTGTGATTTACTAATTTGCTTGCACGCGATGTGAGGAGACCATGATTCGTAGCGAATGCACCTTATGCACCGCCCGCGCCGGCTCCGCGCCGCCCGCTTCCGCGCGCGCCCCTCGCTTTCCCGCGCCGTCGCGCCGCCGCCGGCGCACGCAGGGCGTTCAATCAATGTTTGTTTACCAGCTGATCGCGCGTTACATACGAGTCGTACGCCAGCTATTGTATCGTGTCGACTTGAATGTAAGTTTTTTTATTTATTTGAAAAATTATGTGACTTTCGATTTTTTTAGTAATTCAGTGTGATTCCTATTACGAAATACTATGTTTTTATATCAAATATAGAACTTGAAAATTTCTAAACCAAAGCTCAAAAAAAAAATATCCTTTTTCGGCATCAGTATATGACCCAGAATAACCCCCTTTCGGGAAGGTCGCCTATTAAAGTTAACACCGTGTATAATTAATTTAGCGTATGTATTATAGTTTCACTTTATAGGAAATTAGAATGTTAAATATTAATTGGACATATTTCCTCAATATATTAAAAATCACAGAAGTTTTATGTTAATAATCAACAGTAAACACGGCTCATCACTACGTAAGGCTCGTAACCGTAAGTGCAAGCGAGTACGCGACCACGCATTTCCGTTCCCCCGGATTATGACTGAAGCTTTGGCGGCTAGTACCTATAAGTAAGTAATTTTTGGCGCCGCCGCGTGCCGCCGTCATATTTAACCCTTGTGCTCCCAAGTGGAGCGCGCGCTCCAGTTTTCGTCGCCTACCCATGGCTCCCAAGTGGAGCGCGCGCTCCACTTATTGCGCGCCTTTTGCGCGCCGCTAGTTTTAATTCATTATCTAATTCTACCAATTTTCCACCAAAACACTCAATACTGGTATCATTTCTTGGTTAAACTTACTAATAACTATTCTCAGACACGACTGGGCACACAATAACCTTCACACAGAAAATAAATAATGAAGTTGACAGAAAATAAAATGTCACTTTTGGCAGCTGACATTTGCACTGACCCTGGAATAGACAAAGATTGTACTCGTAAACGTTGTTCGGTATTCGATAGTTCGTTTCAATGCGCTTATTTCGGTATGCGATATGTAAGACGAAATTGTACAGTTTTGGTCAGAAAAATAAAAAAAAAAATGTCGAGTGTGTTTTGTTTTGCCTGGAGTTCAAAAAATCGGCCTGTGCTTCTAAATAAGTGAATCCTGAAGAGTTTGGTATCACTGAACGCGTAATTTGAGTACAAACAAGACTGAATAACGAGTATTGATGGATCGATCGATTGAGGCGGGATATTCGAATTTGTGTAGGAGCGCGCGCGCCAAAATTTTGCGTTTTTGAGCGCCGCTAAAAGGGCCTGGGAGCCAAGGGGAGTAGTACTATTTTCCCGTCAAAAGGACTCAAAGGGTTAAAGATTGAATGCTGTAAAACTTTTGTTGAACAAAACCTCCACTCCTGTGGAAAATTATATTCAAAATTTCCAACAGCGGGAACTCGCGGGTAATAGGATGACATTTATTCAAATTGAGCTGGCCGCTAAGAAACGATTCTAAAGGGTTTGGAACTACCGCTGAGAGTGGCTCCCTTTACGGTCACTTTCAGGGGTACCTAAGCTAAGCATAGCATTAGCGGCCAAATTAAGTATGTCTTCGGAAAGTGAACACTCACCGGAGGCGAGAAAGGCCTTCGAGACCTTAACGAGGAATATGTCGGAAACCTCAGTTTGAGCACCTATCAGACGGGTGACAAGCAAGACTGTCCTGAACATAATTCATTGACTAGTTTTATTCATGGATTCAAAAGGTTATTTCTATGGTTTTATTGAGTATCTTTTTGGATATTTGCATCACATGTTAGGTGCTTAGTTATTTATGTCAAAAATTTCGGTAGGGTTACATAGACACTCAAATAAACACGTTATGCAAAAAAAAATTATATGTTTTTGGCATTACTTTTCGAGAAATTTAACAAAACATGTTTGCTACCTAAACATTATTCTGTGTGTAACAGTAGGTAACTTGCATTGTACGGGGTCAATTACCGTACTATGTTCAAACGCAGAACAGCTGTTTTTCGTAAGTAAGTCGCAAGGTCACTATGATTGGTTTTTACAGCTACTTATTTGATTTGATTTTTTTGTTAGGAGAAAAAATGCTTCTATAAACGTATGTTTTTTTCTTACGTAAAGTGTTTATTTGAGTGCGTATGTAACCCTGCCGAAATTTTTGACATAAATAACGAATCACCTTATATATTGTCGGCAAAATGGTGGTTTTGAATTTGAATGTTACCTATTGGTGCGGTTTGCAGGATGGACTATATATGCACAAACCCGTGGACGCTGGAGAACGTAAGCACACATTAAAGGAAGTGTCATACATATACCTATATAGTCCATTATGGTATTGGTGGATGAGGATCTGGAGTACGAAATAAATGAAAAAGGTAACTCTTTTTACCCGACTGCGCGAAGGAATAACGAGGATAATGTTTTTTTCGAATGTATTTATTTATTTATTTATTTATTTATTTATTAAAAAAACACAGAGTACATAGCATTGGCATCCTGCACTAGATAAATCTGTCTTGCAGGAGTGCATTCTTTAACAAATTATAATAATTATAAACATGCGCTCATTAAAATTTATCATGCAATTAGTTAATATACTAAAAAAAAAAAAATAATGGAACACAAACAATTTATAAAATGAAAAGGTAATTAATGATTATTCCCATCTGATATAAACAAAAAAAAAAAAAATATATACATTTAAAATTTTTTATATAACTACGTAAATTACTTAAATTCTAAATTTAAAATCTAAACATTGTGTAATCATTTCAAATATACAGTTGTGTAGAATTATTAAAATTAAAATTAAAATAAAATATAATAATAAAAACAATCAATTTAAAATTTGATAATAAATAAATAAAAAATGTCACGAACAATTGTAATTTGATTATAAATTAATTCATTGCAGAAATATAAAATGAATAAATAATATTAATTTATTAATTGTATCACAGACAGAAAATATCTGCAGAAAATATTCTAAATAAGGCTTCATGCTTAGCAAGTCAGTATGTTGACGTTTTATTTTATTATAATAAATAGGTTTTCCGTTTTTGTGTAATCTAGGGTATTTAACCATGTTTTTAATATTTTTTTTCTTCTGACTTTTGCTGTTTCTTTTGCAAAATCACACTCTTTTTTAGCTTTGTTAAGTAGATGTTGGGTAAGAAATAGTCTAGACCGCTGAGCGAATGCAGTTCTAAATTTAGGTGGTTGGTGGTTACCGCAATGCCTTGTCCGTGGTCTGTCCATGATCATTTTCTGTGGGTTTTGCATATTGGCCGTGTTCAAAATAAGGCGACTTATGTATAATTGTCTGACGGAGAGAATTTGCTGTTCTGATAGTAGTGAGAAAGTGCTAAAACGATAGGGCTTTTTGAAGATCACTCTCAGGATAGCACGCTGAGCTCGCTCTAGCTCTATCAGGTATGTTTTTGCTGCGCCACCCCAGACAGTGATACAATACATGATAACAGACTCACTTAGAGCATAGTAGACGGTACGCAGGAGTTTGTTATCGGCGCAGTTTCTTATTGCCTTAAAGAAATAAATAAGTTTTCTTAACCTCGCTGCAAGTCCTTCTATATGTGGCTGCCAGCTCAGGTGTTTATCTAAGACAATTCCTAAATATTTTATTTTTGTCACATTTTCCAGTAGCTCACACGTGCACGTGGAGGTATTTGAGCATGTATGCAGTTTAATCACATTCATTTTATCATCAGGCATTCCTGCCGCAGTGATTGAGTAGCACATGTATTTAGTTTTTACTACATTTAATGTTAATAAGTTAAGATCCAACCATTTCTTTATAATACCTAAACCCAATTCAGCTCTCTTATATGTGTCTATCCACCTGTTGTCAGAGAAAATCAGCACCGTGTCATCAGCATAGGTCACCACTCTTCCATTTTCTGGTTTTATGTTGCAGAGATCATTGATATAGATCAAAAATAGAATTGGGCCTAGGACACTCCCCTGTGGTACACCAAATTTAATGATCTCCTGTTTACTGGTTACATTGTCTAATCTTACTTGTTGGGTTCTGTCATTTAGATATGAAGAAAACCATTGTAAAGCTAAACCCCTAATCCCAAGTTTTTAAATTTTTTTTAGGAGGATTGGCAAAGACACAGTGTCAAATGCCTTTGCTAGGTCAAGAAAGATAGCTAGGCAGCATTTTCCAGCATCCAGGCATTCTGTATGTATGTGTGTTTGGCATGCCCTGTAGCTTAAACGGCTGGATAGATTTTGAGTGTCATCATAAGGATGTTTCAAGAACTCAAAAAGGTTGCCGCTAGAAACCATATTGTCAAACTTTGAAAGTAGTTTTTCTTCAAACCTCATCGAGCAACTGAACAGACTGACAGTCAATGTTGCAAGTGACAAGTATTTTTCCCGTTGATCTTTGACATACCACACGCTGTATCCCGACAGAGTAAGCAGAGTTATAGTCTGTGTTGTGTTGCAAGAATTTTGGTAAATTATAGCGCAACACCACACATTTAGCAAAGTATTAGGACAGGACAAGATACCTAACTATCAAGCAGCAAGCGAGGCACGAAGACCCACCTGCTGCATGACTCAGTGGAAGCACCGTGCAAAAGTGAGAGGTGGCTAGCCTGTCGCCCACATTGTCGTACGACATCTTGTCCTTATCCCTTAGTCCCCTTTTATGACATGCACGGGGAGAAATGCAACAGGGATAGCCCCACTGCATTATGTGCACGTATGGGGTCGGTACTTAAAAAGAATAGTATTTTTAAGTACCGACCCGACACGGTATCATTAGACCTGACCTTAATTTAGTCTATTAATTCTTCATCCCGATAATTTTAGGTGAGAGCGTGCTCGTCCGCTCGCTGGAAGCGACGCACCCCGTATTCCTCCGTTTCCGCAACATAACGGGGCGGGATGTCAACGTCGGCTGGCGCGACTACCGCGGCAAGCTGCGGCTGTACGTCGCGCTGCGTCACGGCGCCCACTACGACGTCAATACGTTTGCGACACATCCGTGGCAGTTCACCGACTGTCACACTAAGGAGAGGTCAGTGGGGTCATTTTAGGGTTCCGTATTCATACATACATATTCTCGCACATCCATCTATCATTTTGGTGTTTAATTTCTGTCAAGAATGTAACCTGGTTGCATCTATCTATGACCTTCTACACCTATGACGTCTAACTCAGTGATTTTTATGGTGTCTGGTATCTGTCAAGAATGTAACATGTTTTTTTTTTTTTTTTAATCTTTATTTTGTTTAGGGCTTTAGCCATTCCTGGCTATGCCAGCCCCATAGTAACTATATTGATTTTTATTGTACTTCAGCACGATTCAACGCCTGTGACTTTACAAAAAAACTTAGTATGAATTCAAACTCCTCCCCCTGAGCTCGCCCCAAGGCTTCATGTACTTTAAAAAACAGGTTAAGTCTGTCAGTTCTTAAGTCTCTCAATAGCTTCTGCCTCAGTTCTTGGTTCCGGGTACATTCCAACAGTATATGGAGTAGGTCCTCTTCTATCCCACATATGCTACAGTTGGGTGATTGTGCTATCTTCATAAGGTACATTGTCTTATTTGTTGGAATGTGTCCAGATCGTAGTCTCAGGCCCATTACAATTTCTGTTCTCGGTCTGTCGCTCTTGGCAAACCAGGGAATTTTTAACGGTTCACACTGCATTGTTCTGTACCATATACCTTTCTGCACTGATCTCTCATCGAAATATTGCTTCCACATATTATAACAGTTCTTTTTTATTTCGGGTAGGTGGTCAGTGCAGAAAGTTTTACATTGACTAATTATTGAATCAGATGTACAAGCCTTACTAGCCAGGCAGTCAGCCTCCTCGTTGCCCGCAATACCAACGTGCGATGGAGTCCATTGTAACATGGTTGCATCCATCTATCACCTTCTACACCCGCGATGTACCCGGATGTACCCGTGACGTCTCAGTGTTTTTTTTTATGGTGGTTTTTGTTTGTGTTTTGTATCTATCAAGAATGTAACATGGTTGCATCCATCTGTTACCTCCTACACCCGTGACGTCTCAGTGATTTTTATGGTGTTTTGTATCTGTCAAGAAATTAACATGGTTGCATCCATCTATCACCTTCTACACCCGTGACGTCTCAGTGATTTTTATGGTGTTTGGAATCTCTCAAGAATTTAACATGGTTGCCTATTTTAAGAATTAAACCTATCAGCTTCTACTGTGACGTCTAACTCAGTGCTTTTTATGGTGTTTGGTACCTATCTGTCAATAATGTAACATGGTTGCATCCATCTATCACCTTCTACACCTGTGACGTCAACCCATTATACCTTGCACTTCAGTGCTTCCGTGTGATCGTGCCGGCTATAGTGAACTGAAATTTATATCACAAAACTCTTCTTTCAGGTACGTCATCAAAAACAAGCGAGTATTTCGCCCGCCGGCAAATCAGTCGCCGCAATTTCGAATCAATTGGAACATAACAATAGGAGTTAGAACGCTGAAACATACCGCCCTTTTGAGCATAGCCCTTCGGCTTAGAGAAGCCAAGTTTGCCCATACGCTGGACTTACCGGCCGTGTTAGCACACGAATTGAACTGTTTAGTGACAAAGTTGAACACTGCGCAGAGAGGAATTGAACGCTGACAGTTGAAAAGTTTTACAATCCGCCAATGGATATTTATAAGCCTAATATTCATTCTATTTGATCTGTTTATGTATTCACTCTATGTGTTGATGGGATTATTATAGTTTGTTGTTTGCGGGGCCATTGTGACGGATGAGAAGAGCATCTTCTCAGGTCGCAGTCTGCGACCTGAGAAGATCTAATTGTGATCACTGATTTGTGATGCTTGAATGTTAGCCCCGTTTGCGGGATGGAGGATTATCCTCTTGATTTTGCAAATTTTAAGGTTATCTTGCGGAATAGTATAATCTGTTCTTCTGTATTCGGGAGATAATCGTATGATTAGTGGAACCATAGACAATCATGCAATTTCAGCAAACCATAGAACATGAAAGAATAAACCTGCTTCCCACAATGGCCCCTTAATGTATTTATTAGCATTTAACTCGACATAAAAGGGAGAAAATATTCAGAAATTGCGGTGACTATAAACTTTATTTTTTTATTATTGTTTGATCTCTGCATGAAATTTTTAACTTATTTCTGAAACGCACCCATCGTTGGATCTGTAAAACAAAAACAAAGTAGTATAGCTGTCAGTGTCGTGTAGGAAATTGAGTGCATGAGGATGAGGATACCTATAAGTGTAACATTCATGAGGACTTAGAAGTGTAACACTAATAAGGACTGAGCAGTGTAACATCGAAGTGTAACATTAATGAGGACTGAGGAGTGTAACATTGTAATTAAAATGTAATATTTAATATATTTCGTTAAGTTTTAAAATATTTTATCTAAGCTACTTGTAAAATAAAATATGATGATATTACAATAATTTATGTTAAAATACAAAAAATGGCATAAATTATATGCAATTCAATGACAATTTGGTGTATCTTCTTCAATTCATGTGCCTAAGGTTGGAGCTCCAGGTGCAGCCAATTTCACCCCGAGTAGGTGCCAATCCGGCTTGAAGGTGGACTAAGGTCGCTGGAGAAAGACTGTTATCCCGTGATTTGAAAACCCTGGATTGTAGGAGTAGGAAAAGATATTCCCCGGAAGCCCATTCCACATCTTTGCAGTGCGACGCAAGAACGATTTAGAGTATCGTGCAGTTTGTAGAACTCTTGTCGACTACAAAGGGGTGTACCGCAAGAGTATGGCGTGTTTGGCGGATGCGAACAGGGAGAGGGATGAGGGAAGCGAGTTCATCAAAGCAGCGGCCATAGTAGTACCGGTAAAACAGGCTTTATGATCTAACGATACGTGTGTGCTTTAGTGGTTGAAGGTCCTTTGTCCAAGTTGAGACCGATGGCTCGTCGTTGAACAGAGTCCAAGGCCGAAAGAAGGCCCACTTTTTTTTCAGCCTTTGATTCTATCACTCAATTCCTCCCAAAGATGGCTGAAATACAAGTATTCTGTACTGCAATACAAGTAGTCTGTAGTCAATTTGAACTATTTTTTATGCAATTCCATGCGGGTGGCCAATATCACCTTCAAGGAGGTACCACACTAGAGACGTCTTTTTGGATTGCTGGGTATACTGACTAGGTAGCTATAGTTCGTCAAATTTAGCTTAATCTGTGACAGATGTCAGAGTGACATTCTAGGATAGGGTTGGGACCTAGTTAGGACGATGTTGAAAATCGATCATAATTTGAGCAGCTGGCGAACAAAACTGGATGATTTGGATTTTGGTCGAATTTGTTTATTTTTAATTTTGAATGTTTCAAATTATAAAAATAAACACTTTTTTAATTTAAAAATATATTACTTACATATTTAAATTGATTATATTTGCAACATCGATCATCATGAAGATCGATCGAACATTAGATTTATTATATTTTCAAGATCGAACATGACTATCCGTGTGCGTACCAATAAAGTATGACATTGTCTTGCATGCATTTTAGCGTAAACAATACAGAACTTCATGCACATGTTTTCGATGACACATATTACTATATTTTACAAACTATAGAGAACATAGCGTCTACTGAAAGGAAATCTTTAGTTCAGTTCCGTGGTAGCCTGCTACATTATGGACTTAGCTTTAGATCTTAGACATAGATTTTCTATAAATAAAACAACAGCAGTGTCGTATAAAAAATAATAATTTATTTAACACAATTAAAAATTAAGTCAGTTAAAATCACAATGCATCGTAGTAAATACGCCTACAATCTACTACATAAATTTTAGCCGCCGTCTTTAATCTGTCATTTCTAGTTTCCTCTCCCGCCACATGTGCGCCACTGCCGCGACCGCACCGCCGCTTATGAACCTCACAAAGTTGTCAGACGTCAGCGGCCCCAGCGCGTACATTCCCTTCGGTGCGTTTATAACCTCGTGCGTACTTTTGTCTATGTAAATCGGATTGGTCCTGCAGTCGACCGGCTTCTTCGGATCGACACCGAATCCCAAACCGCTCGAATGCGGATTCGACAGTTGACACTTGCACTCCCTCCCGCTCTCCAATGTGACCGCAGCGTCTTTTCGCCTATTCTTCGCGTTCTTTTCGTCTACGCCGCCCCATCGCTTACAATCTGGCTGCTTGCACTTCTCGTCTGTATTACCATTGATCTCCGAATCGTTTATGTAGTCCCAGTACCTAGATTTGCAACTCTGAATGCCCTGCCCGACGACAGATTTGATATAATGCCAGTGGTTACGAAGGAAACACTGTCCGTCTTCGGGCATTTTTCTCTTCGCCGCATGTTTATTGTTACACTTGGTGCATATCTCCCTCTTGTCCGATTGACTGCTGATATCTATGTAGCTGAGGTCGAAATTGCCCGGCAGAAAGTGCAGATCCGGTTTGGATCCGATGAGTATGAATATGACGGTGACGGTTAGCTCCTTGACTTCGTTGGTGACGAGACTGAGGAGTTTGACACGCTTGCGGGACACTATGTCGTCTAGATCAGTCTTCGTCTTGTCCGTCTTGTCATCCGGGGGTGCTACTTCGACCAACGCGTACTCGGGAAGTGGAATATAGTTTGTATCGCCGGCGGAAGGTCCGTCGCGCATCATCTTGTGAACCTGCATAGAAAAGGAAATTATTAAAACAACTTCAAAACTTGGTCAGTACTTGGATGGGTGACCGTGGTTCAGATTCCACCTAAAACTGTAGGTACCTTCCCTTCTTACTTTACTAGGTGGTAGGGTTCAAACCACCCCACTGAATGAAACGTCGGTCGAAACGGCTATGTAAATAGTTTGTGTTTTCCGTCCAGTTCAGTGTAGCCGGCACGACCGAAGGGAAGCACTGACATGGCACCTAGTTCAACCGGTGTTATGTCGCCAACAAAATTGTAGGTGATGTAGCCAAACGTGTCAGTTTCCTTAAAAAAAAAAAGTAATCTGGTAATTAAAAGCACAACACCGACCACCACGTTTAGCAAAGTATTCGGACAAGATAACTATGAGGCAGCAAGAAAGGCACGAAGGCCCACCTGCTGCATGACTCGGTGGAAGTACCGTGCCAAGGCGAGAGGCGGTTAGCCTGTCGCCCTTATGCACGGCATCTTGTCCTTATCCCTTAGTCGCCTTTTACGACATGCACGGGGAGAGATGCAGTGGGACTATTCTTATTAAGTACCGACCCCACACAGTGCTGTAGTGTCAAGACTTATTTAAATTAGAGCTTTGACTACAAAACATACTGCACTTCTTAAAAAACGGGAATTTAGGAGAAACTATTAAAGGGTAAAGTACCATAGGCTACAGTGAGAGTGATAGAACACAATCATTAGCCTCGGTAGCTAAGTGGTGCGGTCGGTCGACTGTTGTTAAGCAACGCTGAGCGCGTTCAGTACTTGGATGGGTGACCGCTCGACCGTTGGAGGCTGACCGCAGTTCGGATTCCACGTTAAACTGTACGTCCCTTCCCTTATTACCTTGCTAGGTGGTTAGGGTTTATCCCGGCCGGGTTGATACCACCGCACTGAGCGAAACGTCGGTCGAAACGGCTATGTGAATAGTTCGTGTTTTCCGTCCAGGTCATGAAATGAAGGGAAGCACTGACACGGCACCTAGTTCACCACGGTGTTATGGGCTGACATCACGGATGTTGTAGGTGATGTAGCCAACCGTGTCCGTATCCATAAAAAAACACTTTCTGACAAAGAGGTCCTCAACTTAACCGACAGCTCAGTGAACAAGTCAGTGGACACGGACCTGGCAGTAGTCCGGGTACAGCTCGGGGGAGAGCGCGGCGAGCGCGGTGGCGCCGCGCCGGTACACGTGGGCGACGCGGCGGCCGGCGCGTCGCGCCGCCGTCACCGCGTCCGCCGCCGACAGCCCGGAGCCGATCACCAGCACCGGGTCGTCTGTGCAGATGGAACATTTGTTATTTTATGATCATATTTGAGCAGCTGACGAACAAAACATTTTGATTTTGGTAGAATTTGTTATTTTTTTATTTTGAACGTTTCAATGAAAAAAAAACTTGTTTGTTTTATTTTTTGAACATTTGTTATTTTATGTGCTAGACGTAATTCTTACTACGATTACAGCTATACTATTGATCAAATCTATACATCTGATTTTATCTATACTTTTACTTTAACTTTTGATTTTATGTGGTCAGAATTATCAAGCTTAAATTATAGTTATTCTAGCTCTCAAACTATATCTTAACACTGTAAGCGGTGTCTGTTGTGTAGCTAGTCACAATGTATTGTAATTGAAGACGTTAAAAAAAGAACCCTGCGAAGTTTCTTGCCGGCTCTTCTTTGTGGGTGTAATCGAACCGGATTGTAAAAACAGGACAAATTCAAGCGTAGTGTACTACCATACGAATGATGAATAAAGAATAAAGAATAAAGAATCACAATAAAATATTTACATATAAATACAAAATATACACATAACGTCAAGCTCGTTTTTTACCAATGGGGTAGGTAGGCAAAGGAAACGGATATCCATGTGCCAAAAACAATTCCGACACACCTATGACACCTTTTTCAGTCATAATAAAAATATTTCTTAGTGTTACAGATACAAAACCCCTAAAAAGCCTTTGATAAAGTAGATTGTCTTCGTACTAAAAAAACTAATTGGAAACATTCACATCAGACACCTCACTCTGTGGTGTTTAATTAAAATTAAAGTTCCATTTAAGAATATTTACAAATAAGAATCATTTAACAGAAATAACACTGACATCACACTGATGTCCTGCAGGGATGCATATTGGGTCCGTTACTCTTCTGTACGTACACAAATGACAAAGAAACAGATTAACACACTTTTCACAGATCCACACCTTCCTTTCCTAGCTAGGCTGCCAGATGAATCAGGAACAGATTTGGATATTGCAAAAAAAATCAAATTTTGCGGAAGCAGCAGCTCAGTATACCTTTTATTTTTTATTTTTCGAATTTGGAAAAATCAACATGAATTTACATCTAGAACAACAAGGTAATATAAAGTAAAATTGAGTATGTAAAGATCCAGCACAGTTTTTCACATATTAAATACCTACGTACAGCTTGTTACATGGACGTGGAAAAAATAATTGAACAGAAACTTACAAATAACAAACAGACCGAGAGAAAGAGAGAGAGAGAAACAGCTGAAAGAGGGGGAAGGAGGTGTGGAACTAAGCTTGCGATGGCTTCACCGAACATATCCGGGCCCATCAGCAGTAGAGGAGGGTGTTAATCGTGGTCGGGACTAGCGAGTGGCCACTCTAAATTTCCCGCGCATGCTTCACGTTTCGGCTCGCTTCAAGCCCTCGTCAGCTAGTCTGAGTTGACTAGGACGCGGGGAAACACCAGTCCCGCTCTCGACCTCCCTCTCTCTACCTATCCATATTCTGTAGGAGGCTTCCAGTGACGTTTTCGAAGCTCTCTCCATGTATGAGCTTAGCGTCGATCTTGGCAGCCCTAGATTCTTGAAGAGACTGTAGAGCGACTTTGCTGGTAGTCCTCTTGCTCCGACTTCCACAGCAAAGATATATACTGATGTGGTTGTAACCACCCATCACCACGAGAAAACATACCAGAGTGTGTTAGCGCGGAGAGTGCGAGATCCCTGCGCGACAGATCGTGGAGCGCGCGGGCGGCGACGCCGCACGCCGGCAGCGTGTTGGGCCGGTCGGACGCGCCGCTCGCTAGCACGACGCGCGAGCACGCGTAGCGGAACACGCGGCGCGACACCGTATCGTATCTGCGACAATGTACACAATTCTGTTAGATTCCTAGGCATCTAGACCGGACTCACAGTGAAGTTCCGTTTGCAAAAATTGCGGACCTCATTCTGACTTCTGATATATATTGTATAGATCCCAGACATACAATTAACAGATGTTGCCAACCAGTTTTGTGGTATATTTATGAGGGGGGGAGAGAGGGCTCTCCCCCCCTCATAAATATTATTAGTAAATTACAAAGATTTTTGGTTTTAATTATGGAATTTCATTAGAAAATTAGTACTTATGGGTGCCTATATGTGTCATAAATAAAATACTAGCCAGTACACCAATAGAAAACTATTTTTTTGATGAAATATTACGAAATTTACGAAAAATTTGCTTACACATGCAAGAAACAGTTTGATTTTGTTACAAGTTTTTCAAAATTATAATAATAATTTCAAACTTAGTTAATAGTACGCTAAGGGAGGGTTCTGTATCGGAAATAGATCACTTTTGAAGAACAAAGAATTTTTTTACAAAAAAAATTGTTTTTAATGTAAAATGTAAAAAAAAAATTGTCTTAATCGTGTCAGTTTCATGCCAGGAACAAAAAAGTCTTCCAACACATAGATCTCTTTCTTTCAGAAATGGTGAAAAACCACAATTTTAGTTTTATTAGTATGGAATAGAAAGAATTTTATTTTTTTTACCAACTTAAACGTGTTACATCATAATGGTAACGAAGACTTTGTTGTTACTGTTATGAAACTGAATCGGTTAGGCTATAAAAATCAACTTCCCTTGCCCCTTACTAGGTGGTAGGCTCAAATTGTAGCCGACTGGGTTGGTACCACCGTACTGGATGTAAGATGGCCGCATAGCAACCTCGGTTGTTTTCTCCTCTAGTCCAGTATAGCCAACAATCCAGGGAAGTCTCCGGTATGGCACCTACCTTCTCGGAGGTGATATTGGCTAGTCAGAGCATGTGTTTTGGCCCCTCTGACTCAGCCACCCATACCGGATTACATAAAAAAAAAAACCACCTATTTTTTATTTAAATACATTAAAAAAATATTTTACATAAAAAAAACCCATGGTTTTGCTCCGTTTTGCCACTGGACCCTTATCATATGGAAGTCTTGAACTGAACTGACCCGGTGACGCACCAGCGGGCCGCGAGGGGACACCCGGGGGCCGTGCAGGGCTCGCGCGCGAGTCCCGGCTGCAGCGTCACACCTGTCACCACCACACCGTTCCTGAAATGTCTCTGTGAACGAAAATGATCGTTGTACATACTGTACGGTCATTTATACCATTGAGCTATACGTTGTACTAGAGGATATACTAAGGGCAAGTACTTTCGCCCCATCGAAGAGAGTTGACTAACAAACTTCCTGTCAGTCGACTCCCGGCGGCCGTCGATGTTAGTCATTGCATGTTAGTGCTTCAACGCTTACACAATAAACTTCGCGCGAAGCGAGACACTAAATACGGACTGTGCTACAGTGCGAGCGAGAGTTGTAGATTCATGATTATTTCAGGGTTGTCGGTTTCACTAATACATATTTGTGAAACCGACTAAACATTTCTAAAAAATAAGTAATATTTTATGTGTAAGTATCTTAGTTCAATTTATTAATGTATTCGTTTATTTACACATTTTTATTAATTTATTAATGCACATAATTAATTAATTTATTTTTATTTTTATTTATTAATTATTATTACAGGGTTGTCACCAGTGATAGTAATAGGTAGGGCTTATTTACCTAAACTTCGAGGAACAGAGTAAAAAATTGGAGACTTCCTTACGACAATATTTTTTTCCGGTTTAATAATATTCATGATGTTTTAATTTCGCAATTTAAAAAAAGTGGCCACTTTTTTTAAATCTCGAAATAAAAAAATATTATCAAAACAATTACTTATAGCTGTTTTTGAGAAAATCGATCTTATCAATAAAATGGCGCCTCTCTGAGCGTGGCTTTGTGAGTAGAGGTCTTTTTGGCTCAGGCGAATGTACCACTGGTCCCTCGGCACAGCCGTTGACTTACATAAAAAAAATTTTAAGACTCTTTTTTTTAATAATGTTCTCATATTTCAATTAATTCAATTTTATGAATTTTTTCGTTACTTGAAACCCCGTTACACCTTACAAGACTCATCACGGTGAGCATGGCTAATATTATATTAATCTTAAGTTTTCCTAAAATAGAAACTTCATCATATGAATGTTTTGTTGGAGGGAATTTGTTGTATCTTTCATTATGAGGACGTTGCTATATTGAACAAAATAAATTACAATCGTTTATTTAAAATAATAAATAAGTAAAAAAAAACCAACATTTTGCTTCAATCAAACGAAAAATCACTGTCATTGCACTGACAACCCTATGCGTTCCGCAAACGCCGTGCGCGACGTAATTCAGCGCTGCACATCGTTAGATGATCGCTATTTATTTTAATACTGGTGCTGCGTGCAGCGTTTATATTTAGCTTCACAGCTGCTTAATACCCCGATTCATTCCACAAACTCCGCCTACTTACCAACACCACCGAAGATACTATATTGACAACACTGATGGCCCGCGTGTGTTAGCTCGTGCACAACGTAATTGCAGCGCTGCACATTGTTAGACGCTCGCAATTTATTTTACTACTGTTGCTGCGTGCAGCGTTTACTTAGCTTCACAGCTGCTTCACGGCGTATGCGTCACAGAATAGATACTGCTTGCATTCCCCCGCCCGCTCGACCTTTCCTCATACCGCAGTTTATGTTGTCAAAGATTCGTTCAATCTTTCTTAGTAGTGTTTCCTCTAGTATAACATTATTTCTCTATGATTTATACCTTTCTATAGTCTGTTTTTTTTTTGGAAGACGGAGGAAAGTGACTTCTGGAGTGTTGCCAGTTTCTGGAAAATTTTAAATAGGCATGTAGTTGCTATCGATACTTTTATCGATTGACTAACTAATGAAATGCTGTAAACTCTAATATTTACCTAATTGTGTATTTAATTGACAACATATTAAGCTAAATCCAGCTAGAAAAATGTTAAGATGGCAGCGGCAGAGGTAGCATTTTTCTTTTCGACACACCTTCACACATATTATGTGTAAAGGTGTGTCCTGTCGTGTCGTGTCGTGTAAAAGTCGATACTATTTTCATCGACTACAATCACTAGTGGTGCAAAGCGTGCAACACTCTAATGTCAGTTAAAAGTCAATTTACTCCGTCTTCCAAAAAAACCAGACTATACATCATTATTGCTTGTGTATTGTTTATTGAATGCGTATGCAGTGCGGATAGTCCCATTGCATCTCTCCCCGTGCATGTCGTAAAAGACGACTAAGGGATAAGGACGAGATACCGTGCTAAAGGGCGACAGACTAGACACCTCCTACCTCGGCGCGGTCCTTCCACCGAGTTATGCAGCAGGTGGGTCTTCGTACCTTATTTGCTGCTTGATAGTTATCTTCTCCGAATCCTTGGCTAAACGCGGCGGTCGGTGTTGTGCTGCAATTTACCGGAGTTCTTGCAGTCCAACACCATCAGCCTCGGTAGCTCAGTGGTGCGGTCGGTCGACTGTCATTTGTGATTATAAGCACACGTGGGCGCAGTCATAGCTTGGATGGGTGGCCAGTGGCGGGCAAGACCTAAATTTGTTGTGGGCAAGATACATTTTGCGAGGCCCTCTCTGGTGGCACTAGAGGTGGATTTTATGGATTTTCACTGTCGAAATGGATTTCCGCTGCATGAACTTTCGAGGCGCGAGGCCCCTCGGGCCGCGAGGCCGTGGGCGGTCGCCCAGGTCGCCCACGCCTTGCGCCGCCTCTGTGGGTGGCCGTTCGACCGTTGTTGGAGGCCGACCGTGGTTCGGGTTCCACGTAAAACTGTAGGCGCCCTTCCTTTCTTACCTATATTACTAGGTTGGTACCACCGCACTGAATGTGAAAATGTGGAACGGTTTTGTAAATTGTGTTTTTCGTCCAGTTGAGTGCAGCCGGCACGACCAAAGGAAAGCACCGACATGGCACCTAGTTCACCGCGTTTTTATGGTCTGACATCCAATTCAAGGATACTGTAGGCGATGTAGCCAACCGTGTCAGTTTCCATAAAAAAAAAATCAACAGCGATTACTCCGCTTATACGGACAACTGGCAGGACACAGCGTGTGTGCTATACAGGCTGTTGTAACGACCTCTACATTAAATTTAGGAAATGATTATTGGGATCAATAGTAAAAAAAAAGTCGAATAACTTTTTTCTGAATTCCCGTTAAATAAAAAGTTACAGTTTTCATACAAACTAATTGATTTATTTAGTGTAAGAAGGATCTAATGTTCCGCACGAACGTGGGAATGAAAGGCGCGCGGTGAGGCAGTGACGAGTGCGCGGAGCGAGGAGATGCGCGGCGGCGGCGCAGCGTGAGTTTTTCGATCCCGACCGTTCCCGCGCCAGCACACTCCTCCCGCGCGCGTCAAATTACACTTGACAAAAATATAAATTTCAAAAATTTATATCTCCAAAACTAAACACTTTAGAGAAAAACTTTATTTACATTTTGTCTCGGAAAAACATGAAGATTGCGCTGGCGAAATTAATGTACTGGCCGTTATAACACCCTGTATATATGTATGTACAACAACAGCGGCGCGTGCGCACCTGCAGGCCCTGCGCGCGCACGTAGCGCGCGTAGTGCGCGGCCACGTCGCCAGCGGGCGCGCGCTGCTCGCGCGCGTGGCCCGGCAGCGCGCGGTGCGGCGGCAGCGCGAGCCATCCGCTCGGCGACAACGTCAGCACCGACGGGTCGAACGAGTGCCACGAGCCGCCCGGCGGGCCCTTGCCCAGCACCACATGCTCCATCTGCAAGTGTGCATCACGCAGACTATTAATAAGAGCATGACAGGGTTCAAATATATATTATTTATAAGTATTGATGAATGAGTGATTACCTGCTTGTCTACGTCATATTTCCACACCACCAATGGATCTGCCTGCAGGCCGAGATCTGCGCATGGATTCAGCAGGTTGTCCATCTGAAATAGACAAAAAAACACTTTAAATTGGTGAGCGCCTAAACCTCAGTATAGGCGGCCTTCGTCACTCGCTCAAGGTCGCGCGTTAAATGCCTACCGCTTGGCGTGTCGGTTAATGTACAAGTAAACAGTGGGCTGCCGCTGTCCAGCCAGAGAGAGAGGTTTAGTTTTCTTAATTAATTAATTTCAGTTCTTAATTATTTGTATCTCTGTCTCTCAATGTGGGTTTTATACAATAAAAAACACCAATAAAACTATAGGTACATTAAATGTATTGATCAAACAAAACTATCACTGTCTGGAAGGTTGCACGCTTCCCTGTGAGAAACGAATTGTGACGCTGAACACATGCATGAATTTGTTCGCATGAATTCACCGTTGCTAAATATCGTATCGTTGGTGGTATCATCTTCATTTTATTCCTCACAAAAAGACAGCCAAAAGACACAGCCCTTACACGCGCTGAACGACGCGCTTTCGAGATAGAGTTACGCGACAGAAAGAGAAGCGAAATGTAGGTGGTTATCGTGGTTAGGCATGCAGCTCTGTGCGAGTCAATTCGTACTTTATCGCGTCGTCGCAGAGTAGCTATTTCTTTGGGAGTGTTTGTACAGAGATGCTTCTGTACGCCAGTACTAATATTTATTCTGTGGTATAGGTCGTTCGTTCTAACCTGAGGCGTACAAATACATTCACGCATGACGGTGAGCATAAAATTCTGCGAGTGTAGTAGTGCTCGGGCCATGTATACCTATAGATGCATGTCAAGCATTTGTATTAGAGAAATGCATTTGTGTGCGTACGTGCGTTCACCTCAGGTTAGGCCGTCCATGCTATACTTTCCTTACCTTTTTTTTTTAATTGAAATTGACCCAGTTGGCTACATCACCTACAACATCCGTGATGTCAGCCCATAACACCGGGTGTACTAGGTGCCGCGTCAGCCTTGATTTCATGCCTTCATTTCATGTCGGCTACACTGAATTGGGCGGAAAACACGAACTATTGACATAGCCGTGCGGTGGTACCAACCCGGGCGGGATAAACCCTACCACCTAGTAAGGTAAGAAAGGAAGGGACCTACCGTTTAACGTGGAATCCGTACCACGGTCAGCCTCCAACACGGTCGAGCCGTCACCCATCCAAGTACTGACCGCGCTCAGGGTTGCTCAATAACAGTCGACCGATCGCACCACTGAGCTACCGAGGCTGACCTAGGCTATTGTATTGTTTATTGAGCGCTCGGCAAGTAAACTGCACTCGAACTTGTCACAATTTGTTCCATCCGGTTCGATTAGATCCACGAAGAAGATTAGGCAAGCGATTTCGCAGGGTACCTATTTATTTATTCTGTACTAGCTTTCGCCCGCGGCTTCGCTCGCGTGAAACTCGTATTTAAAAAGAAGAAAGTACTAAGTAAGTAAGTAGTATGGGAAGAGCGGAAGGCCGCGTGTGGTGGCGTGCCTTGGGAGAGGCCCATGTCCAGCAGTGGACCGATACAGGCTGATGATGATGACTAAGTAAGCCCGCTAGCGTACATTTATTTCGGCGCGCGGAACAATTCGGTTTGTATGAGAGCCGCATCTTAGCGTAACCGGAACTGAATTTTGTTTTTTTTATTTTTTTTTATGGAAACTGACACGGTTGGCTACATCACCTACAACATCCGTGATGTCAGCCCATAACACCGGGTGAACTTGGTGCGACGTCAGTGCTTCCCTTCGGTCGTGCCGGCTACACTGAACTGGACGGAAAACACAAACTATTTACATAGCCGTTTCGACCGACCTTTCATTCAGTGCGGTGGTAACAACTCGGGCGGGTTAAACCCTACCACCTAGTAATATAAGAAGGGAGTCATATCCCTTAGTCGCCTTTTACGACATACACGGGGAGAGATGCAGCGGGGCTATTCTTTTAAGGTACCGGCCCCACACGGTACAAAAGCGTATCCTGTGTCCCGTATAGTTAAATGTGCTTGTACTATGTTTAATAGAATTCGGATGATCGGTTTAAGAGTTATGGAGGAACAAACATACATACAGAAAATATTTCTAAAAATCGTCAATTTAGTTTTAGTATCTACAAACTCAATATCGCATAAAACTACTCCATTACCATCCCTTACAGATTAATTATTATTATTAGTAGATGTTTGTTAGTATAATACGCGGGACGGATCTCGGCGTGTCGTCGCCGCAGCGGGCGACCCGCCACGCGAATACACTATACAAGTACGGTGCGGGTGCGAGGGAGAACACGGACGAACCGCTGCGGCGGCGACACGCCGAGATCCGCCCCGCGCACTCTAGTATTGATAAAGTGTTTTATTGACTCTTGACTATCCGCCAATAATAAGCGGCGTGTGGCCGAGTGGTTTGGGCATCGGCTTTTCATGCGAGAGGTTCGAGATTCGAATACGGTCGGCGTGTACCAATGAGTTTTTTTCTGACCAAAAAATTTAAACGTGCATACCTACACCTGCTGCTTCACCGTTCGGAACCGGTGGTGTAAAACTGTAGCTCCCTTCCCTGGGGATGTAAGATGGTCCGCATAGCAGCCTCGTTTGTGTTCTCCTCTAGTCCAGTATAGCCAGCAATCCATGGAAGTCTCCGGTGTGGCAGTGTCACCTAACTTCTCGGAGGTCATATTGGCTGGTCGGAGCATGTGCTTTGGTCCCTCCGACTCAGCCACCCATACCGGATTACATAAAAAAAACAAACAAAACAATTCTATTGTTTGCTCAACAAAGCCCTCGAATCGTGACCTCAGCATTGAAATGGATGACTGATTGATATTGTCAGAGTGAGTCATGATTTTCTCTCCAATAGGTCGTCGGTAACTCCGGTGACCGTTGGAGGCTGACCGTGGTTCGGATTCCACCTTAAACTGTAGGTCCCTTCCCTTCTTACCTTACTAGGTGATAGAGTTTATCCCGGCCGGGTTGGTACCACCGCACTGAGCGAAAAACGTCGGTCGAAACGGCTATGTAAATAGTTCGTATTTTCCGTCCTGTAGCTAACATGAAATGAAGCGAAGCACTGACATGGCACCAAGTTCACCCGTTGTTATGGGCTGATATCACGGATGTTGTAGGTGATGGAGCCAAGCCAACAGACAGACGGACGGACAGTCGGCGTAGGCTTGGTTATAATAGGGTCCCGTACTGTTACGAAACCCTAAAAACGTACTTATGTATCTCTTCTCTAGTAAGGCGGCTCTCCTGCGCATGTTTTTAACCGACTTCAAAAAAGGAGGAGGTTCTATGTTCGGCTGTATGTATTTTTTTTTTTTATGTATGTTCAGCAATATCTTCCCCAATTGTGAACCGATTTCGATGATTATTTTTGTGTTCGGTTCAGTCTAGCTCCAAGGTGGTCCCATTTTTTTTCGGATTGGAAAGCGAGGAATCGCTCGGCCTTCGGCCTCGCGATTCCGCCGAGTACATTAATAGCAAATAAAAATTACTAAAAAAACTGTGAAATAAAAAACTATTTAAAAAAATATAAAAACCGCCTTCAAAAATGTATGAAATAAAAAAATAAAAATCGAACCCTAGAGTTGAAGGCGGGCGGTGGTGCTAAAGCAAGCAAAAATAACCGACCGCCTACAACTCTATGGTTCGATTTTAATTTTTTTATTTCATACATTTTTGAAGGCGGTTTTTATATTTTTTTTTTTCGAAACATTACACAAAAACATTTGTTTTCATCATTTTCATCCAAATATGTATGGCTACGCCCCAATGTTTCGATGTTTCTGTCTAATGTTTCGAAAAAAAAAACCATTCGCTGATGAATGAGACACGCGGCTTAAAATGCACAAGTCATACATAATATTGTTTTTATAAGCAAACCATTATTAATTAACGTTTGCTTCGCAAGCCAAGGTTAAGTTATCATGTATATCCAGTCTGAAATTTGCGCAAGTCATAGCAAGAGCAGAGCTGTTGATGACTTCATCACATCACTAAATAAATACTTACGCAATACTAGTGTAAGAATATAAGTTAATGACAGTTCATTGAACCAGGGGCCGTTTAACCTGGTTCACTGTGGAAAAATATCAAAATGTTTTGTGTAACTAATAGCTTTTTCCCGCGGCTTCGCTCGCGGTAGACTCGGGTTCATAGCAAATCCGATTTAAACTTAAATCAATCAATTACTAATAATAAATCTGTAAGGGATGGTCATGGAGTAAGTTACTTTGTTTTATGAGATACTGCGTTTGTAGACTATGTGTATATGTATGATACTACAACTAAATTGACGATTTTTAGAAATCTTTTCTGTATGTATGTATGTATGTTCCTCCTAACTCTTAAACCGATCTCAGAATTCGATGAAACTTAGTACAAGCACATTTAACTACACGAGGACGGGACACAGGATAGGCTAAATTTTCGTTCCGAAAATTCAGTTCCGGTTACGCTAAGATGTGGCTCTCATACAAAACGAATTGTTCCGTGCCGAAATAAAGTTACGGTAGCGGGCTTACTTACTTTCTTCTTTTTAAATACGAATTTCACGCGAGCGAAGCCGCGGACAAAAGCTAGTATGATATAAACGATTGATTCTCTCTTATTCTTTCTCTCTTTTCCTCCCTCCTTCGCTCGCCCCTCCCTTCCCCTACCTCCCTATACTATAACGCCTCCTCCCCTCCCACCCCATCCCCTCCGTCTTTCTCACCGCTCTCCATCCGGCACTACCATTCGACACTAAATTCCGTTCATACTATACTTTCTTTGATACTGCTCAAGCAAACCGCATCAAAATATGTTAAGTGGTTCCGGAGTTTACCTCAAACATACATACATAAATACACATGTTCCCTTTTATAAGAAGTAGAGATAGAGAATAAGTAGAGATACAGATAGAGAAGAGAGTATATGTATATGTATATATTCTTTCTTGAACACCAATTTATACAAAATAGGCAAAATAGGTGAGCTTATGCCGTGAGGCATTCTATTCTAACCAACCTTTGGGATGTGGGAGAAGTATACGCAGGCGAACAAGAATAGTTTGTGGCAATGTATTAAGAAGAAAAGCAATATGATAAACTACAAACGAATAGAGATAGAGAAGAAAGTAGAGATAGAGATAGAGAGTAGAAATAGAGAAGAGAGTAGAGATAGAGAAGATAGTAGAGAAAGAGAAGAGAGTAGAAATAGAGAAGAGAGTAGAGATAGAGAATAGAAATAGAGATAGAGAAGATAGTAGAGAGAAGAGAGTAGAGCCTCCCTTAAAGGGGGGAGGGGGGGGGGGGGGGGGGGGGGGGTACTAGGAAAACATCACATCATATTGTCCTATAATTTATATGCTTATAGTTAGGTAAAGATACAAGGTATAATGTGTGATAGATTATTGTAATATAATCTTGTAAATTCTCTGAAAAATAGTAGGTGAAATGTGGTAAGAACGTTCGAAAATGCATTTGCTAGATTCGTTACAAATACGTCCATACAAAAAACGCTCGTGCACGGCAACGGCCCAAGATAGTTCAGTGAAAAACCATTTATTCTGTAAGCGTTTGAATTTATTTAGATAATTCTTAGTCTTATTGACTCTGAGCTCAATGAAGCATTTTTCGTATTAGATGCATTTGTAAAAAATGGCGAGGGAAATAGTTATCAAAGGAATTTTTTAACGATTTTACCACTTTTCAACCACATATTTTTAAGGGAATTTATAAGATATAATTAAAAATAATGTATTCACATTTCTCTATGGTATTCACATTATACCTTGAATCTTTACCTAACTATAGGCATATAAATTATAGTTAAATCACTTGAAATATGGGTATGGTTAGGGAAATACGAAGTGTTTTTGCCTAGTACCCCCCCCTCTAACCATATTTGTGGGTGAGAAGCGATATATGGACCAAGCGGTGGTACCGATCCGAATGAATTTTAACTCTCAGCCGGTTAATAAAGTAAAGCTGGCGAAGAAGGGAGCTGCAGTTTTACAAGGAATCCGAATCATAGCGCGACTCGTGTTGTAGCGGTCAGAACAATAAAAAAAAAATAGAAGAAGAAAAATAAAAAAAAATTGCTCACGTGATTAATGGATGTCCCCCTAGGTAGTTAGGGTTTCACCCAGCAACCACAAGGCATTATCTGTTGGCCACTACCGTCCGCACTCACCGCATGGCGCCGCGCCCACATGATTGGTAGATACCATGTGTACACACACATGTTACGATACGTTATCTGATTATTGAATGTCAAGTATGAATATATGAGATAATATCATAATATATTTTAAGGTGTAAAGGCGGAAGGGCCAAAATTCTATTCATTCGATATTCGATTGTAATTTCGAAAAGGTAAGAAGAGATAGTATTTGGATGGGTGACCGCTCGACCGTTGGGAGGCTCACCGTGGTTCGGACTCCGCGTAAAGCTGTAGGTCCCTCCCTTCTTACTTCACTAGGCGCCGCCGTAGGGTTTATCCCGCCCGGGTTGGTACCGCCGCACTGAATGAAACTTCGGTCGAAACGGCTCTGTAAATAGTTCGTGTTTTCCGTCCAGTTCAGTGTTAGCCGACATGAAATGAAGGGAAGTACTGGACATGGCACCTAGTTCACCCGGCGTTATGGGCTGACATCACGGATGTTGTATGGTGATTGGTGATGTAGCCAACCGTGTCAGTTTCCATTCCATTCTATTGATACTAGATGCATTTGAAAAAAAAAAGTTTTTTAAATTTCTAATTTTATCCCCAAAATGCGAGTCGGACTCGCGCACCGAGGTTTCCGCCGACAAAAAAAAACACTTTCTTGTATGGGAACCCCGCTTAATTTTTTACTTTTTCTATTTTTTATTATTTGTTGTTATATCGGCCATAATAAATAACATATATTTTGTAAAAAATTTCAACGGTCTACCTATTACGGTTCAAGAGATACAGCCCTCGGACGGACAGACGGAAGGAGAGACAGACGGCGTAGGCTCAGTCCAGTCCGTCCAGCTCAGTGCAGCCGGCACGACCGAAGGGAAGCACTGGACATGGCACCTAGTTCACACGGCGTTATGGGCTGACATCACGGACGTTGTATGGTGATGTAGCCAAGCTGTACTGGATGTAAGATGGCCGCATAGCAGCCTCGGTTGTGTTCTCCTCTAGTCCACTATAGCCAGCAATCCAGGGAAGTCTCCCGTATGGCACCTACCTTCTCGGAGGTGATATTGGCTAGTCGGAGCATGCGCTTTGGCCCCTCCGACTCATCCACCCATACAGGATTACATTAAAAAAAAAGCTTGTCAGAATCCATATTTTTTTTTTTTTAGATTTTTGACTCGATCACTCACCAGCAACGGCACCGGGTTCTGGCTCCTCCCCTCCAGCCCCTCGGCCAGCTGGGCGAGCTCCGCGTCCAGCAGACTCTGTCCGGCGGCGCCGCACAGGCGCGCGCGCAGCATCGCGTCGATCGGCAGATCTTCCGGCACCTCGCTGAGGAGATGCGGCACGTAGCCGGAGAGTAGGAGCGACGTGAGGATGCCGCTGGGGCCGTTGCCTGCAACGCATAGCGATACATAAATATAAACGGGTAACGGGTATTTTGTCAGCCTCGTTAGCTCAGTGGTGCAGACATTCAACTGTCGCTATTGAATGTCAAGCAACGCTGGGTGCGGTCAGTACTTGGATGGGTGACCGCTGACCGTTGGAGGCTGACCGAGGTTCGGATTCCTCGTAAAACTGTAGGTCCCTTCCCTCCTAATCTTACTTGGTGGTAGGGTTTAACCCGCCCGGGTTGGTACCACCGCACTGAATGAAACGTCGGTCTAAACGGCTATGTAAATAGTTTGTGTTTTCCGACCAGTTCAGTGTAGCCGGCACGATCAAAGGGGGAAGCACTGACATGGCACCTAGTTCACCCGGTGTTATGGGCTGACATCACAGACGTTGTGGGTGATGTAGCCAATCGTGTCAGTTTCCATAAAAAAAAAAAAGACCTCAACCGATAGCTGAAAGAGTGATAATACTGACGTTGTACAAAACACAGGTTAGGTCCTGCTTGGAGTACTGCTCCCCACTCCTACAATCCACGGATCTTCAAATCGCGGGTAAATAGCCTTTCCCCAGCGACATAAGTCCACCTCCAAGCCGGACTGGCACCTCCTCGGGGGTGATATTGGCTGCGCCTGAGGCTTCGACCTCGGACACAGCCAGCTAGTTCGGAAACAATAAAAAAAAACTGCTCGCACTATCCATTATTCTATCATTTATTTCATGGGGAGTGTTCGGAGGAGCTGTTTAACGCGATTCCGTCGTCCCCATTCCACCTCCGCACTACGCGTACTGGGCAGGGGATGCACCCCTATTCAATCGACCTACCGAGGATGCGCACCAACCGGTTCTGTAGGTCTTTCATTCACAGAACCGGGAAAATGTGGAACGCACTCCCTGCCCATATATTTCCTCCCAAGTACAGCCTGGGGTTTTTCAAAAGGGGCGTGAAAAGGCTCCTGTCAGGCCGGCATGGCATTCGCAATCCCCGTGCATCACAGAATGTCCATGGGCCTCGTTAGACCCCTACTTGTAGGTGAAACGATGCCACATGTCGCGCTATCGATAAAAAAAAATTAAAAAAAACCGGCCAAGTGCGAGTCGAACTCGCGCACTGAGGGTTCCTTATCTCCATGTCCTCTCGCCAACCACGACATCAAGGTGCGTCGGCGGAAAGCAGTGGTTCCGCACCGCTGAAGGCCGGGAGGACTCGAGGAAAATTGGAGAGGCGTATGTCCAGCAGTGGACGCTTACACGCTGACTGACTGACATGTAATGGTTAGCGCCACTCACGCCATCTATGGCTTTTTCCCCTAGCAGTTTTTCATACACCAAAGGTATTCTGTTAGAAATGGTACCTTTACAATAAAATACCCCAGGTTATAGGTAGCGAGGATTCAGGGAACAAACTCCCCGGTTGTGGAGCAATCCTAACTAACATTATGGTGTTAAGACAGGCGTTATAAGAGCTGTTTAATAGAGGCCCATTCTTGTACAGGTTAAGGTTCTATAGTGACTTTACAATAGCGTTAGTAAGTGCTATAAGGGTGGGACAAGAGCTCTACTATAATTCGTGACGCGTTATTAATCCAATATACCACTTTAAGACCTAAAACAACCTGCTGGTTGCACCAGGTGTTAAGACAGGCGTTATAAGAGCTGTTTAATAGAGGCCCATTCTTATACAGGTTAAGGTTCTATAGTGACTTTACAATAGCGTTAGTAAGTGCTATAAAGGTGGGACAAGAGCTCTACTACAATTCGTGACGCGTTATTAATCCAATATACCACTTTAAGACCTAAAACAACCTGCTGGTTGCACCAATTTGTTTGTTGGGATTAAATTTCCAATGAAAAATTATTAATTTGCACGAGACCGTGTCTATATTTCTTTTTTTTCCTCCAAGACATCCTTCCTACTAATATTATAAACGAGTTTGTGAGGATGGATGGATGTATGGATCTTTGTTCCTCTTTCACGCAAAAACTAATGAACGGATTTTGATGAGACTTTACAGTACTATAGCCTATATATCAGAATAGCATATAGGCTATATACCATCACGCTAAATAGCCTTAGGGCTCAGCAGTATCAAATAACGTATAGTATGGACGGGAGAGAGGGAATATAAAAAAAGAAGCGATCGTTTACTATCATATTGGGTTTAAATCCTATTTGTTATTAAACTGAGTCTACCGCGAGCGAAGCCGCGGGCAAAAGCTAGTTAAAAATAAGTCAACACATCCGGTACTCTGAGGTCAACACTTACCGATAACAACGACTTCTTTATACACGGTATCTTCCGAAACGAAGTGGTGGCAGGGATTGATGAGGTCCTTCATTTTTATGTGTGCTGCGTTCAACGGTCGCCCTTCGGGATTGTCGCCTTTCTGGCAATCGAAAACTTTAACTAGCAACACTGGTGTTATCAAGCTATTTGGTCCAGATCTTAAAAGTATTTCTATGGTTTTATTAGGGCTTCGGAAGTATCTCTATGATTTTCTTAGCGTTTCTGGAGTGCTTCAATGGTTTCAATAAGGTTTAGAAGTGCTTTTATGGTGCTAATAGGATTTATATAGTTTTCACAAGGTTTATGAAGTATTTCTAAGGTGCTTATCAGTGTTTTATAGTTTTTTGCAGATGTTGAAACTATAGCTCTGTATTTTTCGAGATATTTATGGTTTTCTCAGAGATTCGACATAGTCCTGCGGTTTACATAGAATTTCGAAATATTTATAGTATCTTCTCAGGGCTGAGAAGTATTTCTATGGCTTGTCCGGATGCCGTTTATTGTCACAGGTATTGTGTGTTGATTTTTTCCAAGCTCACTGTAGTTTTTGAAGCGTATTATCAATTTTATCGAACGATTTACATTTTCTTGGTTTTGAAGAAGTTCTGCCGTTTTTGCAATAGTTCTAAGCACTTGTTCTATAAAAATGAATCTTACCGCGATGTAAATATGGGTGGATTTAGCACTATTTTTTTAAGGAACTCCTTCCGCAACACCTAAGTTCTTAGGGCGACCACACTAGACCCCCGCAAACAATCCGCACTATATCACCTGCGAACAAAGAAACAATGAGGTTTATAACACGCTGTGCATGGAATGAAAATATTATGATCAACAAATTTGCAATCACTCCTTGGATGACTGTGGGCGCGCGCGTTCGTGATGTACAGAGGCGGCGCAAGGCGTGGGCGACGTGGGCGAGAGCCCACGGCCTCGCGGCCCGAGGGGCCTCGCGCCTCGAAAGTTCATGCAGCCTTGATTCATGAAAAATATTCAGCTAGATCTATTAAAAGAGACCCCGAGTAAACATGTTTAGACTTAATCAAAGGCAAACTAAAGCTTACTATAAAGCCCTTATCAGACACAAGATGGGAACGCAGGATAGACAGAGGCAGTGAAAGTATTGCATGTTTACTTTTATCGACGAAAGGTATGCTGACAAAAATGTTTGATTTGATCAGTATAACGGAAATCCATTTCAACAGTGAAAATTCATAAAATCCATGCCACCAGAGAGGGCCTCGCAAAATATATCTTGCCCACATCAAATTTAGGTGTTGCCCCGCCACTGGTTGTGTACGAACGACGACGGTGGTGTAGGAAGGAACTTGAGAATTGAGCCTGTGTGTGAGAATATGTATGGCGGCGGCGCGGCGCGGCGTCGCGCGGGAGCGGATGCGGGCGGCAGTACGCATCCCACCACCTCACACCACACCACCCTCTACCGCAGCACCCGATCGCCACGAACGCGCGTGCCTGCCCTGCCTAGAGTAAATAGACAAGATATTTCTTTCGAATGGGTGTGTGTGTGAGGGTGTGTGTGTGTGTGTGTGAGAGAGGGTGCGTATGCATGTATGTATGTATGTATGTATGTAAAATTAATTTTAAAACATTTAAAAAATATCAATAGCTAGTTTTATGTCTAAACTAAAAAATAATTGCCTATCATATTCTGTACAATTTTATTAAATAAACGGACCGAAAAACCAAAGTTAGAAAAAATATTGATATGATACGATATGATATGTATGTATGCATGTATGTATGTTTGTATGTATGTATCTATGTATGTGTTTATGTACATATGTATTTATGCATGTATGTATGCATGCATTTATGTTTGTATGTATTTATGTATGCATGTATGCATGCATGCATTTATGTTTGTATGTATTTATGTATGCATTTATGTATGCATGCATTTATGTTTGTATGTATTTATGTATGCATGTATGTATGCATGCATTTAGGTTTGTATGTATGTATGTATATGTATGTATTTATGTATGTATGTATGTATGTATTTATGTATGTATGTATGTATGTATGTATGTATGTATGTATGTATGTATGTATGTATGTATGTATGCATGTATGTATGCATGCATTTATGTTTGTATGTATGTAGTATGTATGTACGTGGATATGCGTGAGTGCGAGCGAGCTAAAATCCTCGCGTACAGTTTACCCGGAAATAAATAATTATTAATTATGCATCGAGCGTTAGAAAGAGAAAATCCGCGTGTCTCATATATTTGGAACGGGAGTTACCCGACAGCGAAATTTTAACCGAAGGTGATGAAATCGGCCGCTAGTTAGGTTCTCGGTATTAATTTCTTCGGATTTATCTATTTAATAACGTAATTGTATAATATATCATTTAGAAACAATTGCTATCAGCGTAGGTACATATTATAAAACCTACCCTTATAAAATCGGGCAGTTGTCTATCCGTCTCTCTGTCACACGCGTCGTCCAAGGTGATGATGAGTTGATGACACTCGGGAATGTAATGCTAAAAAAAAACATACTCGAAAAATAAACCCTCTAAAAAACCCTCTGATGATAGTCGACACAGATATAGCGATTTTTTTAATTTTTATTTATTCAAATTCCCTAATATTATAATTTTTTTATTTATTTATTTTTATTGCTGTTTTTTTATAGAAATCGTGGCAGCGTTCTAAATTCGAATTTTTCGAATGCCTCTGTCCGTGAAGTTCGCAGTTAACAGTCTATTTTATTTTAGGAATAATATCGTTTTGTATGTTTAAAGAGATAAATTCATGTTTCTCATTTATTTCTTAAATCATCCATCACTTTTTATAAAATGGACAAAAATAAATATTTTCATCCTAAAAAGGGACATTGATTTTAACACCGGACCGGAGACATTAATGCAGTCAACGGTACTACAGACCGAACAGGCAAATTTAAATAAATTTGTAATGTATTTATTTAAATTACATATACTATCAGCAAAGCAAAACAGTCAGACGTAGAGCTACGAGCATATTTACTTTTAATCAGCATAAAGCAGAAAATGACACATTGAATTATATATAATAAAATCGTACATGAAGTCTCCATAAAAAAATATCTAATTAAAATCATACTCACAAATAAACGCCTCACATTGACACACAAACAAAAACAAAATTCACTTCACGAGCACAAAACAGTTTTTAATTACAAAAACGCCGTTAGTAAATAAAAATACTGATAGCGTTCGAAATACGAAAATATCTGACGCGGAAAAGATGAAACGCGGGAAGCGACCTTCCACTGTGAATGTTCGCGAGCGACTGAAAGTGGACTGAACTGAAACGGACTGATAAACTAGCTGAATGAGCGAGCGAACTGACTTAACACGCCCACGACTTGTTTGCAGACCGGTTGATTGACAGACTTGAGGCGACCAGGTAGAAAAGACAAGTAAATATTAGACGTATGACTGTGCTAAATGACTTCAAAATGTGTAAATTAAAATATTACATAAGTATTAGGTGTTTATTAGTACTTATATTTACCGGAATATTTTATAAGAAGTAGTTGACATTGGGCCTTTGAGAACCCATCGGTTCTCTAAATCGTTTCTTTGTCGCACCGCTAGAGTGTGGAGCTGTCTTCCGGCGAGTGTATTTCCAGAATCCTTTAACCTGGGTGTCTTGAAGCGTCGTATTAACGGGCTAGACAGCCTAGCAACAGTCCGCAAATCTGCTGGCATGGCACATAACTGAGTGTGGTTTCGCGAGGAGAGGTGATTTTGGCTCTGTCGACTGCACCATTGGTCTCTCGGCACAGTCACCCATGATGGTTTACATAAAAAAAAGAAAAAAAGTACCTAATCGTAAAATCATGCCTGCTCTCCAAAACGGTAAGTGCGTTAGTACCCGAAATCGATCAGTTTTTCACACGAAAAACATTGAGTATGGAAGAGGCGAGAGAGGTGTGTCAGGCAGACGCGACGTGCAGTTCCGTTATCTCTGTCCACCCCCATGGGAAACAGGCGCAAAGCTATAAATTTACAGAATGTATTTTCAAATAGAAAATCTGTCAAGTGCGAGTTGTACTCGCGCACGGAGGTTTCCGTATCTATCCGCTATCAATAACCGCTCAAGTTGCCTAGACTAGAGAGAAGAGAAATCGGAGAGAAGCCTCAATGAGGTCGTAGGCAATTGACGGTGGGAAAATGACAGTCTTCAATGAGGCCGTTGCCAATTGAGTGGATAATATCCGCCTATCTTTTGTCTTTCAACAATGCAATGTATAAAAGTCTGTGGCGCCATCTATTATTCAGTAGCGTGACTAATAGACTTTTTGTAAGTTTGTTGTATGGGAGCCGCGCTTAATTTTTAATTTTTTTTTTAATTATTTGTTGTTATATCCGCCATAGTAACACATATTCTGTGAAAATTTCAACGGGCTACCTATTACGGTTCAAGAGATACAGCCCTCGGACAGACGGACGGACGGACGGACAGACGGCGGAGGCTTAGTAATAGGCTTCCGTACGGGATACGGAAACCTAAAAACGCCGCCGTTAGTAAATAAGAAATACTGATAGCAGCGTTCGAAATACGAAAAGATCGGAAAAGATTAAACGCGGGAAGCGACGTTATGTAAATAAATATAATATTTGCATTGTTTTAAAATGTTTGAAAATTCATAGACAAAATAGACATACATACCTACATATATTTAACGGCACCTAAAACATCCGGCTCCAGGGCCAATAAATCTAAAACTCATAGCGGATGCCACGTAGTGACTTTATTATTATTTTTTTTTTTTATGGAAACTGACACGGTTGGCTACCTCACCTACAACATCCGTGATGTCAGCCCATAACACCGGGTGAAGTTGGTGCCACGTCAGCTTGCTTCCCTTCGGTCGTGTCGTGCCGGCTACACTGAACTGGACGGAAAACACAAACTATTTACATAGCCGTTTCGACCGACCTTTCATTCAGTGCGGTGGTACCAAGAAATGAGCTATAATTTCATAGACAACAAAAAAGCTTGAAATAAAAGTTAAATTAAAAAATTGAAAAAAAACCCCGACCCTTAAAAGTCTTACCTTAAAAGAAATTATTTTTGACTTTTTAAGGGTCGGGGGTTTTTTAAAATTTGTAATTGAACTTTTATTTCAAGCTTTTTAAAAAAAACCACATGCAAATCAGTCCACTTTTTTTATAATTTATTTTCTGATTACTTGATTACAAACATAGCTAAGAACCACGAATTAAACAAGCTTCCTAATAAAAAAAAAAACCATCCAAAGCGGCCCATTCGTTTGGACACACATACACACACCCTCACACACCCTCTCACACACGTCAAACTTATAACCACCCCTCCGTTTTTTGCGTCGGGGATTAAAAATAGAAATACATACATACCTTCATAATATGAACGGAAGCTAAAAAATCCGGCTCGAAGGACCAATAAAAACACTCATCGCGGATGCCAATTGGATGACGTTTTATTAACTAGAAATGTGCTATTTTGACAATTGCCGCGAATTTTTGGCACTTTTCCATTCAAATTCATGAAAACTGTTTTTAACAGGTTGAGACTATGATGAGACAGATACCGGTATGGACTTTCCTGTTTGCACTATATATGGTCTTTCAAAATTAGTTAATAGTACGCTAAGGGTAGGGGGGGGGGGGGGGGGGGGGGGGTGTCTGTATCGGAAATAGATCACTTTTGAAGAACAAAGAATTTTAATTTTTACAAAAAAAAAAATTTATAATGTCAATTGTCAAATGTAAAAAAAAATATTTTTTAATCGTTTCAGTTTCATGCCAGGAACAAAAAAGTCTTTCAACACATAGATCTCTTTCTTTCAGAAATTGTGACAAACCACAATTTTAGTTGTAATATTGTGGGTTTTCACAATTTCTGAAAAACCACAATTTTAGTTGTATTAGTATGGAATAGAAAGAATTTGATTTTTTTTACCAACTTACACGTGTTACATCATAATGGTAATGAAGACTTTTTTGTTACTGTTATGAAACTGAATCGATTAGGCTATAAAAATCAACCACCTATTTTTTTATTTAAATACATAAAATATTTTACATAAAAAAAGCTCAAGGTCCAAAACATTTTATATAGGTTTTACTTCCTATATGATACAGAATCGCCCCTTAGCGTACTATTAACTAATTTTGAAAGACCTTACATATTTTTTTAATACTAATATAGAGCAAAATGTAAGCGCGGTCGATTCTATGCTCGCTTATAACTCGAGAGCTACTCAATCAATTCACACGGGGTTTTCACTCACACCCACACACGCACAGATACAGGTCGTTATATAATTTTCTTAATTAAGTAGTACTTCTTCCTTACCTTAATACTTCCTAATACCTTACCTTAATACTTCCTAATACCTTACCTTTGTACTTGCTTATGCTTATACCTTATACCTTTAATAAAATCCAACGTCTGCTTTCTGTCTGTCTGTCTGTCCGCTTATAACTCGAGAAACACTGAACCGATTTTAATAAAAAAAAATTCTACGGCTAGCTTGATTCTTCCCATCAACTATACGCTACTAACTATCACGCTAAATGGCTTATGTATGAGGTTAGCAGAGAAGTCAAATATGAGAGCGGGCGGAGCCGCGGGCACAGCTTCAGCACACCTACAAAGATGAAATTACAAAACTAACGTATTTATTATTTTTAACAGATTGGATAGGTGCACTCTAGATCGTACTATCAGGCACGGCCAGTTTCACCCCCGAGGACGTGCCAGTCCGGCCTGCATTCAAGCGGACTATAAGGGTGTAGCCAAACGAACGTAATTTTGTGAGTTAGTCGCGTATTTTCATTCGCGTAATTCGTTTTCATATAAAACTTCGATTTGTGTCACCTGCGATGACGCAAAACGAGTTGTCTGATATTTATTTGTTTCATATACTTTATTATTTTACATAAATTATATAAAAAATGGCGGACTTATTGCTGATGCTGCTTATTTATTTATTTATTTATTAGAAAACAGACAGCCTAATGACAAACAGATAAAGCATAAATTGTACATACATTGACGTCTAGCCATTTTTTGTTTCCCTGATTAGGCTATAGTTTAGTGGGATCAACGTATACGCTGCTTATTAATCTCTGCTGGTCAACCTACATACGTTTAATTAATTAAAAGCTTATGTTAATACATTAATGACAAAACAACAAAGACTCCTAAAATAACACTATAATAATATGATATAGATAAATGAACATTAAGTTTAAATTAAGTAAAATTAATACATAGAGACATACTTATATAAGTATTTTAAATCTATTAGAGCTAAACTACGAAAACGGCTCTAACGATTTGGATGAAATTTTGTATTTAGATGTTATATTTTTTCTAGTTTATTTAGATAGGTGATCGAAACTCGGTCGCTCGGGTACTAATAAGTTCTTCTTCGCATTGAATTTAGAACTGGCGAAATTTTCGACATGTCCAAGAGTAGGTTACCTACATATGGATGAAGTTATACAATCAATACTAATAATAAATCTGCAAGGGATGGTCATGGAGTAAGTTACTTTGTTTTATGAGATACTGCGTTTGTAGACTCTATTTATGATACTAAAACTAAATTGACGATTTTTAGAAATCTTTTCTGTATGCATGTTCCCCCATAACACTTAAACCGATCATTCGAATTGGATGAAACTTATTACGCGACGCGACTCACACACAACTCACAAAAATTACGCTCGTTTGGCCTCACCCTAAAGTCGCCGGGGATAGGCCAATTACCCAGCGATTTGAAACCGTCTGACTGGATTGTAGGAGTATCATCAATACTAATAATAAATCTGTAAGGGACGGTCGTGGAGTAAATAACTTTGTTTTATGGGATATTGCGTTTGTACACTCTATGTATGATACTAAAACTAAATTGACGATTTTTTAGAAATCTTTTCTATATGTAATGTATGTATGTATGTGATGTTCCTCCATAACTCTTAAACCGATCATCCGAATTCGTTAAAACAGGCACATTTAACTATACGAGAACAGGATAGGCTAAATAAAATTCAGTTCCGGTTACGCTAAGATGTGGCTCTCATACAAACCGAATTGTTCCGCGCGCGTGCCGTAATAAAGGTACAGTAGCGGGCTGACTTTCTTCTTTTTAAATACGAATTTCACGCGAGCGAAGCCGCGGGAAAAAACTAGTTAATTAACATGATTCGCCGGAAGCCCCATATGTGACACCTTTGCACTGTGCGACGACGACGCTTTAGAAAATCGTTCGAAGAACTACCATTGAAAACATTCCTTTTTATTTACCTACCTGCCGACACGTGACGTTCACAGAATTTGCCGTATCTAACCGCACTGTTATCTTATCGCTGCATACGTAGGTGCCATGTCTCGGATGACGAATAGATATCGTATTATCGAATTCGTTTTAACATTATTGTCAAAGATGTTGTGTAGTCATGATTTGACGAGTCCGATGCAACCGCATTGGTGTTTTGTTCAGTTCTCACGCATGTCGGGGAGAGAGAAAGGAATTAGAGAGAGAGGAAGAAAAGAAAAAAAAGACAGAGGAGATGTTATTATCAATTATCTTTATCATCATCATCATCCACCCACACAGTTTTGTCCACGGCTATATAGGTGGTCTAGCTAGCCAGAAAAATTTTTCGCGGCGCACCCCACTGCATCTCTCCCCGTATATTTTTTTATGTAATTCAATACGAGTGGCTGAGTCAGAGGGGCCAAAGCGCATGCTCCGACCAGCCAATATCCCCTCCGAGAAGGTAGGTGCCATACCAGAGACTTTCCTGGTTTGCTGGCTATACTGGACTGGACTAGAGGAGAACACAACCGAGTCTGCTATGCGGCCATCTTACATCCAGTACGGTGATAGGTAGCAACCCAGTCGGCTACAATTTCAGCCTACCACCTAGTAAGGGACAAGGGAAGGGACCTACAGTTTTACAACGGTAAAGCAGCAGGTGGTAAAAGGCGACGAAAGGATAAGAACGAGATGTCGTGCGTGCTTAATGGGCGACAGGTTGGACACCTCCCACCTTGGCGCGGCCCTTCCACCGAGTCATGCAGCAGGTGGGTCTTCGTGCCTTGCTTGCTGTTTTTTTTTTATGGAAACTGACACGGTTGGCTACATCACCTACAACATCCGCGATTTCAGCCCATAACACCGGGTGAACTTGGTGCCACGTCAGTGCTTCCCTTCGGTCGTGCCGGCTACACTGAACTGGACGGAAAACACAAACTATTTACATAGCCGTTTCGACCGACCTTGCATTCAGTGCGGTGGTACCAACCCGGGCGGGTTAAACCCTACCACCTAGTAATATAAGAAGGGAGTCATATCCCTAAGTCGCCTTTTACGACATACACGGGGAGAGATGCAGTGGGGCTATTCCTTTAAAGTACCGGCCCCACACGGTACAAGTAGCTTGATAGTAGATATCTTGTGCTAATGCACTTGTCAACGTGGCGGTCGGTGCTGTGCTATAATTTACAAGAGTACGTGCAGCGCAACACCGATTACTCTGCTTACCCCGGTTGTCGGGATACAGCGTGTGGCATGTATGCATGTAATTTATATTGTTGTTGTCAAACATTTATCTATTATTATTATTAGTATTGATTATGCATTATGTTTATGTATTCCCATTATTTATTAACATAATACCTACTCGTAAAAGATAAGCAAATAATAAAACAATAGGTATATATAAATATACGTAACTATCCCTTATCTCGTTAATATGACTGCATAATTTAGTAAGGAAAATGCAGCCAGTCGTGAATTGATAAAAAATATAATATAATTAAACCAGTTTTTGCCGGCGGCTTCGCTTGTGCGAAATTCGTATTTAAAAAGAAGAAAGTAATTAAGCAAGCTATTCCTACCATTTTATTTCGGAGCGCGGAACAATTCGGTTTGTATGAGAGCCACATCTTAGCGTAACCGGAACTGAATTTTATTTAGCCTAATCCTGTGTCACGTACAGCTAAATGTGCTTGTACTAAGTTTCATCGAATTCGGATGATCGGTTTAAGAGTTATGGAGGAACATACTGTACTGATTACCACCTTACCACTGGCCATCAGTACAATTAAATGAAAAAGAAATTAATAGTTTGAAAATCCTTCTAAAACAGAAAGCGGTTTGTTTTTGTATTCGTTCGCGAGTCTCGGCCGAGAGACAAGGGTTTGTTTATATTTTACAAATTTCAATAAATGCTTGGAACCTCTTTCCTCTTAATTTTGTAATGGAGTTATATATTAGTCAGGCAGATGCCGTAACTGATAAAAGTAAATACTGGAGCTAAAAGCTCCAGTACAATACAATACATACATACATAGTCTTTTTATTAGTATTTTTGTTTTTACAATTTAGAGCATACTAGATTTTATTGTCACCAGCATTAAAAGTGTGTGCAAAATTTCAGCTCAATCGGTCGGGAGGAACTCGTTTAAAATTCAGTCGCAAGATTTGACCCGCACATACTGACAGAACCAATGATATTTTAGGAAAGATAGGTTATCTATATGACATTCAGTGCTCAGACATGGCACGTCCTTGAAAAGTTGAGAGGAAGAACTATAAAGTGATGCGCCGACTCGAATAGTCTTATTCCAATTATTAGAATTAGCGCAGAATCTCATTCATTCATTAATCATTACACACGACGGCATTTTCGATGTGTCAGCGGCTCGTGGTTAGCGGTCCGAACGCGTGCGTAGTTGGTGGGCGACTAACTTCAGACAGGACTGTTGTCTTGTATTTAATGTGCCGCTTGGGAGCTCAGATAACCTATCTACCTCCTTTTAACTTATAATATCATTGAACAGCCACACACTAACAGGTGAAGTTAAACGCTTGTAATAATAATAACAAATAAATAATCAATGGCAATGAATTTGCTTAAATAGCGGACAAGGCCGCAGCTGTGTTTATCTTCGATTTTATGTTCGTGGAAACTGATCCGCTCCAGTTAGTAATAGCGTATTTTGATTCGTGTTGTAACGAAAGTCATTTTAACGAAACGAAAACGAAACCGAGTGTGGTTTTTTAATGAAACCGAAACCGAAAGTTAACGAAACCGAAACCGAAAGTTAACGATGCCGAAAAAGAAAGTTAACGAAACCGAAACCGAAAGTTAACGAAACCGAAACCGAAAGTTAACGAAGCCGAAATCGAAAGTTAACGACACGTATATTGTATAAAACTATAACTAAATTAGATTTGTTTGATTAGTTTCTATAGTAAACTTAGGTAAGTACCTATATTTTTTTAATGAATCATTAATGCTAAGTTAATGTAATTATTTTATTATGTGTAAATTCATTGATGATGTTATTAATGGCCATATTTCATTTCATACGTCCCATCCATGTAAGGTTGTATAAGAAAAATTTTATGCAGTGAAATAAATCGAAGTTTCGTAAAAATTTTAGCGAAATCGAGACCGAAGGCGAAAGTGAAAAAATAACGAAACTTTCGTCTTAACGAAACCGAAACTGAACTTCGAAGATCGGGCATTTGTTCAAAAACCGGGCAGGTGCGAGTTGGACTCGCGCATCAAGGGTCCGTACCACCACGCGACTGACCGGTTTTTATTATCACCTGTTTTACTTTAAAGTTTGCACTATAATCACACCAAGTTTGACGCTTGTGTGTATTACCGTTTTTACGATAGAGCAAAAACAAAAATACGCGCGGCGCTTGGGGCGCGACTTCGGTCGGCGCGGTCGACAGTATTCGGCCGAACACGCGACAAGATGCAAAGGCGAAATAAGCGACACCGTTTGTCACTGTCACTCTTGCACAAAACATAACATTCGGCGCTGATGTTCGCTCAACACGCTTGTGAGTCGCTTTGAGAAGCGGCTGTCTTGTGAAAGGATCTTATAAGATTCTTTGGTCGAGAGCATCCTTTTTCGCGAATTATGTATATGGGAAGGGCCTGTCTATAGATATGTTATGTTTGCCATTTAGAAATGAGAATGTTCTATGCCAGCAACAATCGAGTGACGTATCAAGATAACTTTCCGTTGCATACGCGTGTTAACACGTGTCGCACCTTTTGACAGATTCTACCATGTTTTTATATCATTTACGCAAACACAAGGTAAACACAAGTGATTTTATTATACCTTTTCAGTGCAAATTATAATGATACAATACTCAATATTTGGCTTTGCATATAAATTTTGTATTCATTAACTAGCTTTTGCCTGCGGCTTCGCTCGCGTGAAATTCGTATTTAAAAAGAAGAAAGTAAGTAAGCCCGCTACCGTACCTTTATTTCGGCGCGCGGAAATATTCGGTTTGTATGAGAGCCAGATCTTAGCGTATCCGGAACTGAATTTTATTTAGCCTATCCTGTGTCTCGTATATTTAGACAAGCACATTAACCTATAGTAAATGTGCTTATCTAAGTGTCATCGAATTCGGATGGTCGGTTTAAGAGTTATGGAGGAAATCTTCAATTTAGTTTCAGTATTATACATAGAGTCTACGAACGAAGTATCTCATAAAACAGAGTAACTTACTCCATAACCATCCCTTACAGATTTATTATTAGTATTGATTGTATAATTTCATCCATAGGTAGGTAACCTTCCTACTCTTGGACATGTCGAGAATTTCGCCAGTTCTAAATTCAATGCGAAGAAGAACTTATTAGTACCCGAGCGACCGAGTTTCGATCACCTATCTAGATAAACTAGAAAAAAATATAACATCTAAATACAAAATTTCATCCAAATCGTTAGAGCCGTTTTCGTAGTTTAGCTCTAATAGATTTAAAATACTTATATAAGTATGTCTCTATGTATTAATTTTACTTAATTTAAACTTAATGTTCATTTACCTATATCATATTATTATAGTGTTATTTTAGGAGTCTTTGTTGTTTTGTCATTAATGTATTAACATTAGATTTTCTTATTAGTATTGATGATATTGATAAAGAAAGTACCTACTGTCGAGTATTTAGTTTTATACTCTCTAAAATGGAATCTCCAGCCATCATAATTTTGCGCCACAATCTGCAGCATCCCCTATATATCAAAATTCCTGAATTCCGCCTTCTATGCCTAAAAACAAGTGAACTCATTCGTCGCGCTCATATCAAGAAGAAAAAAATTATGTCAAGTGCGAGGTTTACTCGCGCGCGGAGGTTTCCGTATCTATCCGCTATCAATAATATCCGCCTATCCGCTCAGGTGGCATGGTCTTCGAATTTTAATTTCGAAGATTGTAGGACGATCGGAGAGAAGCCTCAATGAGGTCGATAGCAATTTACGGTGGGAAAATGACAGCACCTCAATGAGGTCGTTGGCAATTTAGCGGCTATAAAAATGCAATGTATAAAAGCTTGTGGCGCCACCTATTATTCAATAGTGTGACTAATCTATTTTAATGAAACTTTTCTTGTATGGGGGACCCCTTAATTTTTAACTTTTTCTTATTTGTTGTTTCATCCGCCATAGTAACACATATTCTGTGAAAGTTTCAACCGGCTACCTATTACGGTTCAAGAGATACAACCCTCGGACAGACGGACGGACGGACGGACGGACAGACGACGGAGGCTTAGTAATAGGCTTCCGTCTGGGATACGGAAACCTAAAAACACATTAGTGTAGTGTAAAAACACACATTCTGATAAGGACGAGATGCCGCGCTAAAGGGCGACCGCCTTGCCACCTCTCACCTTGGAACGGTCCTTCCGCCGAGGGACGCGGCATGTGGGTATTCGTGCCTTACTTGCTTGCTTGATAGTTATCTGGTCCGAATACTTTGCTAAACGTGGCGGTCGGTGTGCTGTAATCACGCTGTAATATACAAGAGCACCTGCAGCACAACTCCGATTACTCTGCTTACCCCGATTGTCGGGATACAGCTTGTGGTATGTATGTTTGTTGTGTAGTATACATAGTCAACGTGCCGATATTACGTGAAGATTATAAGCATACATCGGAATCCGCGGGGCACGAATGATTCAAGGTTGTTTAGTGATGGGACAATGTATCCACAAATATCGAAAATCGATCGTTATTTTAGAATAATATGAAATAATATCGATTATTAAAACTAAGAGTATTTCTATATAAAATAAGATATAATAAACAAATGTTGTATTTACTTTGTAGGTACAATACAAATCTGTTCAAACCACAATATTAGTTTTATTAGTATGGAATAGAAAGAATTTGATTTTTTTTACCAACTTACACGTGTTACATCATAATGATATTGAAGACTTTTTTGTTACTGTTATGAAACTGAATCGATTAGGCTATAAAAATCAACCACCTATTTTTTTTATTTAAACACATAAAAAAATATTTTACATAAAAAGAAGCCAAGGTCCAAAAAAATAGGTCTTACAAAATTAGTTCATAGTAAGCTAAGGGGGGGTTCTGTATCGGAAATAGATCACTTTTGAAGAACAAAGAATTTTTTTTTCACAAATTTTTTTGTTTTTAATGTTAAATGTAAAAAAAAATTTTTCTTAATCGTTTCGGTTTCGTGCTAGGAACAAAAAAGGCTTCCAACACGTATATCTCTTTCTTTCAGAAATTGTGAAAAACCACAATTTTAGTTTTATTAGTATGGAATAGAAATAATTTAATTTTTTTTACCAACTTACACGTGTTACATCATAATGGTCATGAAGACTATTTTGTTACTGTTATGAAACTGAATCGATTAGGTTATATAAATCAACCACCTATTTTTTTATTTAAATACCTACATAAAAAAATTTTTTACTTAAAAAAAGCCCAAGGTCCAAAAATTTTTATATAGGTTTTACTCCCTATATGATACAGAACCCCCCCTTAGCGTACTATGAACTAATTTTGAAAGACCTTATATAAATATGTATTATATTTACTTAATCGTTAACATAAAGTATACATGTTTATATAAGTACTGTAGGTATATAAGTATTCAGGTCTGAAATATGACATGAATAAAATACAATAAACAAATAAATATGAGTATCGATAACAGTGTCGATTGTTTATTGATCGCCGTAGTCAATCCCTAACAAGGTCGTATTCGTGCCCCGCGGATTCCGATGTATGATTATAAGTATTGCACAATCGTACGTAATTCCCTCGTACAATAATAATTTGGCCGACTTCGAACCTGAAATAAATCAAGGTCTCCAAACACGAAGTTCAGAAAGAAGCATTCCGCACTACTGAGCTACCGAGGCCGACAAAACACATACACACACACGTTAAACTTATAACACCCCTCTTTTTTAGTCGGGGTTAAAACACATTTTGACGTGGTCAGTTTGTGAAGCCGGCTTTACACGTACGAGCAGGCGTGACGCGCTTCCTACGTGCAATCTTGAATCGAGACGATCGCACATTTTATCATATCCGTGACCTTGTCTTTGCGTTGATAGTGAAAATCCATACACCTACATTTACACTTCCTCGTTCGACCGTGGAATCTCACAGAAGTATACGCAGTACTATGCCAAGTACTGCGCAGTATACTAGCATAGTCAATCAATTAATTACCGAATTGCTTGAAATCAGTTTTGGCACATACTAGATAAGCCACAGATTACTTAATATTTACTTCGTAACAGATAAATCACTCCATAGAAAATGTCCCTACCTTCGGGCTTTAATAGCCTACTGCTTCACGACGCCAATCGCTGCGTGCGAAAATGTACCTTAACGATCGAGTGTAAAGTGGTTATTGCTTTGCAGCTGCGTGCAGTTGCGTGGGCGAGCGTCTATGTATACTTCGCGCGGCTGACGAATTTTCACTGAAATAGACCGCCGGCGGCCCTTCGGGCGGTAGGTAATTAGCGCGCGCAAGTACATAGAGTGCGTGAGGCCTGGATAAGCTCACAATATTTAAGAAATACTGTCAACAAAATTACTTTCGCGAGACAGATTTTTCTAGTGGAGAGGTTATGTATGAAAACGCGTACGTTTTTAGGGTTCCGTATCAGATTCAGATTCAGATATTTATTTCGCCATAAACATTGGCGTATCTAGGGTTATTTTCCAGGGCGGGCCTGGCCTCTGAAAAGCGATGGCCGATGAAGCCGAGACCCGATGTACCCACGCAATAAAAGTCGGTAATTTGAACTTGAAGTGTTGAGCCGTATTTCGACCATTGATTTCGGAAAGTTTATTTACGTAAATAAAATTAAACAAAAACATTTTCTTAAAGTGTTTATTTTGATTACTTGGATGGAACTGGAATTGTATGTTGATTCCTCAGCTGTAGATTATTTAAGAGTTTTTGTGTGAAATTATTTAAGTGCCCACCCTAGAATTTTGGATTGGCAACCCAACATCCTGGGGTGGGCACCAGACACTTCTGGGGTGGGCGGTGCCCACCCGCCCCCCCCCCCCCCCCCCCCCCTCTATATACGCCAATGGCCATAAAGAACACACAACAATAACAATATTTCATTGAGACATATGCATGTTCAGTATGGTTCGTGATAATATATTTGTTTGTCGTGTCCCGTAATCCCGTTCAGCAATGCAATCTATAAGGAAGAACCGGGTAAGAAATCTTATAGAGCTTCTTTTTAACCCCGACGAAAAAAACGGAGGGACGTTATAAGTTTGACGTGTGTGTGAGGGTGTGTGTGGTTGTGTGAGTGTGTGTGTGTGTGTGTGTGTCTGTCTGTGGCATCGTAGCTCCCAAACGGATGGACCGATTTGGATGCGGTTTTTTTTTATTAGGAGGCTTGTTTAATCGGGATGGTTCTTAGCTATGTTTGTAATTAAGTAATAAAGTAATTAAGTAATAAAAATAATAATTATCTTAAAAAGTGGACCGATTTGCATGCGGTTTTTTTAAAAAGCTTGAAATAAAAGTTAAATTACAAATTAAAAAAACCCCCGACTCTAAAAAAGTCAAAAATAATTTCCGTTTACTTACTTAAAGGAGTCGGGGGACCGCTAAGTAAATAAAATATAAAAACTCAGAGCTGCGCTTGTATTTACTTAGCGGATCAACGACTCCTTTAAGTAAGTAAACGGAAATTATTTTTGACTTTTTTAGAGTCGGTTTTTTTTTTTAATATAACTTACATACTAAAGTTTAATTAGGTACTTAGGTATGTTAATTGTAACATACTTACTTCTAAGTAAAAATATCCGGTACGGGAACCTATTACTAAGCCTACGTCGTCTGTCTGTCTGTCTGTCCGTCCATCCGTCCGTCTGTCCGAGGGCTGTATCTCTTGAACCGTAATAGGTAGCCCGTTGAAATTAGAATATGTGTTATTTATTATGGCCGATATAACAAGAAATAATAAAAATAAGAAAAAGTAAAAAATTCACGGTTCCCATAGAACAGACGAAACCAAAAAGTGCATGCGCGCGCGCCATCTACCGAATAGAGTCTGAAGCATTTTAACTTAGTGTTGCAACGAATAATGTATTCAGCCGATGGCCAAATACCGAATGTTCGGCCGAAAGCCCGGCCGAATAGCCGAATATTCGGCCTTAATTTTATGTTTTTTAAGCAATACTATTTGTGCCGTTTATTAAACGTTAAACGTTTATGAAGAAAAGCGTAATCGCCAGCTTCCAGATACTGCTGAGAAAATTGTCTTTCCATCACAACCTGCCTCTATTAGATTTAAAATATTAGTAGAGGTAAGAAAGAAATGAAAGAGTAACTTTTTAAAATAATTTGTTTATTTAAAATGTTTTTATGGGCACATAATAAATAATATATAAAATTTAAAAGAGATAAAATAAAATGAAACTATATTGAAAAATACACTAAATAAACAACTCTTACTTCATCTCTTAATTGTTCTTATAGCCTACAGATTTAAGATTCATTCAAAAAATTATGCAGTTTTTGTTAATATTAAAGAAATCCATGTTAAGTTAATGGAGAGAGCATCAATTTCTACAACATCACTAGTGAATGTATTTCACTCACTATGTCTGCAGAAACCTTATTATTACAAAAATACATGACATCACAAGAAAGTAAAAATTTTTCTTTCATATTTCTTTTAATGTAGGTAAGTAGGTATTCGGCGGGCCGAATATTCGGCCAAAATTCCACTATTCGGTATTCGGCCGAATAGTGAAATAGTGGCCGAATAGGCCGAATACCGAATAGTTGCCGAATATTCCTCGGAATATTCGTTGCAACACTTACTAATATATGAAGCATTTCATAACACGCCATAGATGGCGTGACTGGCGCTAACCATGACATGGCGATAAGGAACCCTCGGTGCGCAAGTTGGACTCGCACTTGGCCGTTTTTTGATGAAATAAAATAAATTTGAAATTGTTGAAATTTATGTCAGGTCTCATAAGAAATCTCTGTCGCGCGTTACCTTCGCATGATTGTCAGCCTCGATAGCTTAGTGGTGCAGACAGTCGACTGCGCGGTCAGTACTTGAATGGGTGACCGCTCGACCGTTTGAGGCTGACCGTGGTTCGGATTCCACGTAAAACTGTAGGTCCCTTCCCTTCTTACCTTACTCGGTGGTAGAGTTCAACCCGCCCGGGTTGGTACCACCGCACTGAATGAAACGTCGGTCGAAACGGCGATGTAAATAGCTCGTGTTTTCCGTCCAGTTAAGTGTAGCCGACATGAAATGAAGTGAAGCACTGACATGGCACCCTAGTTCACCCGGTGTTATGGGCTGACATCACGGATGTTGTAGGTGATGTAGCCAACCGTGTCAGTTTCCATTAAAAAAAAAACCTACGTATCGTCTGTGTTTGCAAATGATGTCCATGCCGACCATATGTTGGTAACAAGGTAAATTGTATGTAACGTATGAGAATGCCGTATCTTGCTATTTATTTCTTGATAGCGATTGATAATGATAACATTTAGATGACTGGGTCGTATGTAATTTTCCATTGGACAAGGTGGACATTTTATTTTATTTTTGGGCAGCGGTCGTTATCTTGTGTAAATAATCATGGATTTAAGAGTCCGTGATACCTCAGCTTGAATTATAATTTCGCCTCCACTTCTTCGCGTCACCTCACTCTCTCTCCAGTTCGCTCGGTCGGTAGTGCTTGCGGTCACGCGAGGTTAAAGCTATTTTACCGAATTAGTTAGGGTTAACTACACTATTCGGGTTCTCTAATAAAATTGTGTGCAAAATTGAGTGCAACGCGCGATATTTTATGTAATGGTTTTTTACGGTGAAAATTATGTTTTTTTTAAATATACAAAACAGGACCGGCTCATATGATATTGATATCAGTTATTATTCAAAGTTTCATGATCTAATTTAAAGTATTTATTTAATACTAACGGATTTATTGTAAGTTTTGACGTGATGACGTCACGTCTTATAAATTGATGAACACCGGCTGCACACACGAAAAAGTGTTACGTTCCATCTGAGCCTGTGTGTGCAAGCGAGAGCGCGTAAAAAGCGATAGAGAGGCACAATCGGCGTCATCGCGTAAAACTATCGTCCGTAAACCGACTTTACAGAAAACCAATTTTGAGTTAAATTTTGTAATTTTTTTCGATCGAGAAAATTTAATGGAATCACGTTTTCGCTAAACATAATACCCCAGTATTAGTACTCAACTTTACCATATATTTATTACAGAATGATTGTTGCAGTACTTATTGTTGATATAACCGAGGATATAACAAAGGATCGTGCGAATCAATGTGAGGTATTACGGACTCTTAAGTGATGCGAATGAAATTGCGACGTTTTTTTTAAATTATCTTAATAGATTTTCGTCGGCCGCGTTTAATGATACATAAACATTTTGAATCTTTGAATTCAAGGTTGCCGAATGAAATGTAAAGTACAGAAATGGGTCAATATGTCAAGAAATAATTGTCTAGGATGGCTTTTAGAATATAATCTGAGTACCTACGTAACTTTTGAGCTTGTGCCAAGTGACAAAGCGAACTGACCACTGTCTGGGTTCTTCTGGCGATTTTTAGGGTTCCGTATCCGGTACGGGACCCCATTACTGAGCCTACGCCGTCTATCTGTCTGTCTGTCTGTCCGTCCGTCCGTCTGTCCGAGGGCTGTATCTCTTGAACCGTAATAGGTAGCCCGTTGAAATGTTCACAGAATATGTGTTATTATGTATGGCTCATATAATAAAATAAATAAAAATAAGAAAAAGTAAAAAATTGTCGGGGGTTCCCATAGAAGAAACCAAAAAGTGTATGCGCGCGCGCCCATCTACGGAATAGAGTGAAGCGTTTTAACTAATCATGACATTTAACTAATATGAAGCATTTCATAATACACGCCACAGATGGCGTGAGTGGCGCTGACCATGACATGGCGATACGGAAACCTCGGTGCGCGAGTACGACTCGCACTTGATACAGCCCTCGGACAGACGGACGGACAGACAGACAGACGGCGGCGTAGGCTTAGTAATAGGGTCTCGTACCGAATACGGAACTCTAATACGACACGCTTGGCAATATAGTACGAAACCGTATAAACAATATAAAAAAACTGTTTTAAAAAAACCGGCCAAGTGCGAGTCGGACTCGGGCACCGAGGATTCCGCAACACAAAAAAAAACTTAAAAAAAAACACGTTTCTTGTATGGGAACCCCCTTAATTTTTTACTTTTTCTATTTTTTATTATTTATTGTTATATCCGCCATAATAACACATATTCTGTGAAAATTTCAACGGGCTACCTATTACGGTTCAAGAGATACATCCCTCGGACAGACGGACGGACGGACGAACGGACAGACAGACAGACAGACAGACCGCGTAGGCTTAGTAATAGGCTTCCGTACGGGATACGGAAACCTAAAAAACATTAAACCGACTTCCCTAAAAAAGTATTAAATAATATTTTGATCTTGAGTAGAAGGCGGTACAAAAGCACAAAAGGGTCCATCTATAAATTTTCAGGTGTGCTTTTGTACCGCCTTCTACTCAAGATCAAAATATTATTATTTAGTACTTTTTAGGGAATTCGGTTCAATGTTTTTTTAGTTTCACTATTTTTAGTAATATCACATAATATTGTTGACGGGAAGTAGGTGATTGAAAAAAAATCCTTAGTGTGAAAGTATACATACATATACATATCACACACGCTGAATCCCGACAATCGGGGTAAGCAGAGTAATCGGTGTTGTGCTGCAAGAACCATGGTAAATTACAGCACAACACCGACCACCACGTTTCGCAAAGTATTCGAACAAGATTCAGTCGATCAAGCAGCAAGTAAGGCAAGAAGACCCACCAGCTGCATGACTCGGTAGAAGTACCGCGCCAAGGTGAGAGGTAGCGTCCCAGCCCCACACAGTACACACAAAAACATACAGACGAATTGAGAACCTCCTCCTTTTTGGAAGTCGGTTGAAAATGTTCATAATTTTACCTTAGTTCAAACGTGCAGTTGCAAGTGTGAGTAAGAAAAACTTGTAAAATGAGTGATGAAATGACCAACTGACAGACAGGAATGCATTTCTCAGCGGGCGGACTATAACTGACTGTGTTAAGAAATCCTCTAATTGCAATGTGTTTGGATGAGGCAATCGTTATGGTGCCGGTTAGAATGGTCGTTAATGGTCTAACGATGTAAGTATGTACTCTGGGATAGATTGCTGCAATGGCTGCAATTTGATTGCATATTGCAGCCGCTGCCGAGTAGACATAGCCATTCACTTTTCGATGCCCATTTGTTGATTACTTGGAAAATATTTTTAAAAATTTTTAAAAGTGTTTTAAAAAAATCTATTTTTTTTCCTCTTTTTGCACTCGTGCTCTTGCTAATATCTATTCTACAATATAATGTATTAAATTAAAAAAGCATGAAACAATTGACAGAAGAAAAAAAATTATAAAAAACAACATAGGGTCCACAACTGTGCCCTGTCGTACACCGCATCTTAACTCCTCATTCATTTACCCACACCGAGTACTGAATAGCAAGTCACTCCACAATCTTAGTCTTAATTAATACTAACTGGTTAGATAGACGCCAATTATCCAATGCGTCTTCATTCATTTTACAATTTCAGAAGACGATAAAAATTTTAACCTCTTGACACCCGTTGAATGAAAACGCTTCAGCGAGTGCTGATAAAGACTTATGAAGTAGATAGTCAAGTACGTCGGTCTGTGGTCGGTATGAGTTGCATTTATTATAAATAGTTATGTGATATATTGTATGAGTTATATTTATAAAAGTCGTGTACCGCAGGGCAATTTAAAAGAGAACTTACTAGAACTAAGGCCGCTAAGGAATGTGGCAAAGACGTCGTGCTAAAGGTCGCCAGAATAGCCACCTCTCCCTACCTGTCACCTTGGCATGGTCCTTCCGCCAAATCATGCAGTGGGTAAATGTGTTCGGGCCTAAATTCCTGCTTGATAGACATCTTGCCCTAATACTTTCCTGGAGAATTCTTTTTTCCATTTATGATGCCATATGTTATGTAAGTAAATGATAAGTTCATCGGAGGAAAATGAATATATTTCATTTCACTTAAACACAGAACGTAAAATAATTTAAAGAACTTAATCTAAGAATCCTCTTAATTTTAAGATTTAGGTAACTACCGAGGTGAGTACATAATTTACTATTTATGCTCGAAGTAAAAAAGATATAAGAAAACTCCTGGCGCGGAAACTCTACCTTGAGGCACGCCCTACTGATTCTAACAAAGGTTATTTGTGAAAAAAAAACCTCGTGAATTCTTGTTCTAAGGCTCTGTTCTAAGAACATATTTTGCCATTATTTCTAGCAATAATAAATAATATAAACAAAAGAAATAATCTAACAAATTATGTAGTTGTTAATACTTTTTATCACTTGTGCGTATAAAATATAGTGTTTTAAAATACTCATTAAAAAGTGATAGTATTCACTTAGATATTATGCGCATTAACGTGTGTGAGTAACCAACCGTTAATTAATAAAGTTCAAAGATAATGTTCTTTCACATAGTATAACATTAGGTATATATATTTTAAAATTTAGGAATTAACAGTGATCGATCAGCTATGGCTGACTTAAATTTGGAATAACTATATGGACTATATGGACTTAACTTGGGAATCATCATTCATATGGAACCTAGGCGCGCATCATACCCCGGGATTAAATATCGTTCATTAAAAAAAAAAAAAAAAATTATAATAATTAAAACCATATCAACCACTCATATGTCATAAATATCAACACCATACATAATATGTTATATTTTTCACTGATGACAACACAGTCGAAATATCTGTATTAATTGTGTAATTTTATAAATAATATTAATATATAAAAATTCATCAAACAAACATTTTGCAAATAAAAATAATTTATTGTCAATGACTTAAATTTAATAACATTAGTATATAAATTACCGTATTCATGTTTTTTTTATTGAATATGACACGGTTGGCTACATCACCAAAAACATCTGTGATGTCAGGTCAGACAGACCATAACACCGGGTGAACTAGGTGCCGTGTCAGTGCTTCCATTTGGTCGTGCCGGCTACACTGAACTGGACGGAAAACGCGAACATGTACGTTTTTTTTTTTTTTTTTTTTTTTTTTTTTTTTATGGAACCTGACACGGTTGGCTACATCACCTACAACATCCGTGATGTCAGCCCATAACACAGGGTGAACTAGGTGCCATGTCAGTGCTTCCCTTCATTTCATGTCGGCTACACTAAACTGGACGGAAAACACGAACTATTTACATAGCCGTTTCGACCGACGTTTCGTTCAGTGCGGTGGTACCAACCCGGCCGGGATAAACCCTACCACCTAGTAAGGTAAGACATACGTAACATACGTAACGTACGTAACAGACGTAAACACATACATATAATAAATACTATAATATAGTATTGTCAGTCGCGGTAGCTCAGTGGCGCGATCGGTCGACTGTTTTTAAGCAACCCTGAGCGCGGTCAGTAAATGGATGGGTGACCGCCTCGAGGTCGAAGTTACAGTAGCGAGCTTACTTACTTTCTTCTTTTTAAATACGAATTTCACTCGAGCGAAGCCGCGGGCAAGAGATATAATAAAATAAATGAATGAAACATGAAACACATTACCACAATTTGAATTTAATTATTTAATCACGTGTCCCCAGTCAGACGTAAGTTCCCACAAGTCATGAAGTGCTATGTTATTGACTAATAATGACCCAGACGACCTTCAAGTGCGATGGACCCACAGAGCATCAAATACCTACCGCCCGCGCCCCCTACTAGAGGCGCCCTAAGCGATGATATTTGAAACCCAATAACCGTACGCTGAGCTGCTAGCGCTTCGTATGTGTGTGTGTGTGCTAGTATCGACACTACACACAAAGAGGAGCAAGTTAGGCACACGCACAAAACAAATGCACACGCACAACACACATATGTAAGTCATAGGCCACGCCCACAGGCTTTAACGCCGTTGTAAAGAAATCGCGCTCACGGCGCCTCTAGTAGGGGCGGGCGCGCGCATTTCATGCTCTGTGGATGGACCTATGAAATAAATAGTGATAGGTTGGCGGGAAGGTCAATCCAATAATCACAGGTTGACTCGATATAAAAATATTACGAATTTTCATTGGAACCTTTCATTGTACCGTGTGGGGCCGGTACTTTAAAAGAATAGCCCCACTGCATCTCTCCCCGTGTATGTCGTAAAAGGCGACTAAGGGATATGACTCCCTTCTTATTACTAGGTGGTAGGGTTTAACCCGCCCGGATTGGTACCACCGCACTGAATGAAGGGTCGGTCGAAACGGCTATGTAAATAGTTTGTGTTTTCCGTCCAGTTCAGTGTAGCCGGCACGACCGAAGGGAAGTACTGACGTGGCACCAAGTTCACCCGGTGTTATGGGCTAACATCACGGATGTTGTATGTAGGTGATGTAGCCAACCGTGTCAGTTTACATAAAAAAAAAACCTGACAAGTTTGGTTGGCTGCATCACTTACGCGTCTTACGACCGCGATGTCGGCCCATCACGCGCCCTGCGGCGAACTAGGTGTCATGTCATATCAGTGTTTCACTTTGCTCGTGCCGCCGCCGCCCCGCCGGCTACACTGGCCAGAATGCTCCGACCGACCTTCATCCGGTGCGGTTGGTACATTTTTTTTTATGGAAACTGACATGGTTGGTTATATCACCTACAACATCCGTGATGTCAGCCCATAACACCGGATGAATTAGGTGCAATGTCAGTGCTTCCCTTCGGTCGTGCCGGCTACACTGAATTGGACGGATAACACAAACTATTTACATAGCCGTTTCGAACGACGTTTCATTCAGTGCGGTGGTAGCAACCCGGGCGGGTTGAACTCTACCACCTTAAGGTAAGAAAGGAAGGGACCTATACAGTTTTACGTGGTACATATGGGCATTGTTGTCCTTTCTTCACTGTCTCGGACAGACGGACGGACAGACAGACAGACAGACAGACGGCGGCGCGGCGGCGGCGCGGCGTAGGCTTAGTAATATGGTCCCGTACGACGGATAAGGATCCTAAAAGTCTGTATTTCTACTAAAATAGGTACTAAACTTAGTGGGGTGGCAAGACAAGCGAGTGGTGTTGCCACCCCCACAACACCGTCTTAGTCACCTGCACAATGACTGGCCGAATTTCGTTGCCAAGGTCGACATAAACCAATCCCAATAATAGCTAGTCTAGAGCTAGGCATTAGAGCTAGGCTGTCGCCAGGCTAAAGCCGGCTTAAATAATAAATATCTTCACTTGTTTGAGTATGCTACGTACGATGATGTGTAACATGGCGCGCAGCACTTCCGAGCACTCCACGTCATTGGTGCTACCAATTCCGTGACACGATACAGCGGTGTGGTTGGGGAATGACTAAGCAGGTTTGGTATCTAACAACATTTTCTATGCTTTCGTCATCACCTGACGTCATTCATGTAAGTATAGGTACAGGCCCGGCATTAAGTAAGGGCTTAAAGCTCAATATGGGAATACCTTGTCCAAAGTTGTTGGGAAGTATATTGTCATTTTAAATAAATTAATAAAACCATAAATACCTACCTGTACATGTGAGCATAGTCTTCATTTCCTGCTGATTTACTACCTTGTCCGTTTAGACCACACTTAGATCTCAATATTGATTAAATAGGCTAAAAATAGCCATTTCTAGTATATAAAGGAATAGCTATTGTATTGTATTGTTGTATTGTTTATTGATCATTCTTATGGCAGTTAGACTGCGCTCGAACTTGTCACAATTTGTTCTATCCGGTTCGATTACACCCACGAAGAAGAACCGACAAGAAACCTCGCAGGGTATTTTTTATAGGGTATTTTTTATTAGGGTTTATTTTATAATATTTAAAACTAGATGTGCCCGTGGCTCCGCCCGCTCTCATATTTAACTTCACTGCTAACCTCATAAGCCATTTAGCGTGATAGTAAGTAGCCTATAGTTGATGGGAAGAATCAAGCTATCCGTAGAATTTTGTTTTATTAAAATCGGTTCAGTGGTTCTCGAGTTATAAGCGGACAGACAGACATACACTCAGACACTCAGACAGAAAGCAGACGTTGGATTTTATTATAGGTAAGGATAAGGATACTACGTGAAATGGGGGAGGGGAGGGGGGGGGGGGGGGGGGTCTGAGCACATACCACGGTAGGTCACAAGGGGGTTGGTCAAAGAGTGGGTAAAATCGGTCACGTAGTATGGGTACGAGCCCTAATGAGCGTCGAACTTTAGAACGAGACGCGATCCGGTTGCAAAGCGCCGTCCCTGTCGCATACGAACTCGTGCGTCCGTGCGCGACAGGGACGACCGGTGGGGACGACGCGCTCTACAGTCTACAGCCGGATTGTCTCTTTCTAAAGTGTTTTTTTTTTATGGTAACTGACACGGTTGGCTACATCACCTACAACATCCGTGATGTCAGCCCATAACACCGGGTCAACTAGGCGGCCATGTCAGTGCTTTCCTTCATTTCATGTCGGCTACACTGAACTGGGCGGAAAACACGAACTATTTACACAGCCGTTTCGACCGACGACGTTTCACGCAGTGCGTTGGTATCAATCCGGCCGGGATAAACCCAACCGCCTAGTAAAGTACGAAGGGAACTACAGTTTAACATGAAATCCGAACCACGGTCAGCCTCCAACGGTCGAGCGGTTGCTTAACAACAGTCGACCGACCCCACCACTGAGCTACCGAGGCTGACAAAGGCACAATAATTAATGAATGACACAATAATTAAAGAAAGTAAAATTGATATCAGTATTGTATCTAGGGTTGCCACGTGCCCGGGATTTCCGGGATTGTCCCGGGCTAGGCTAAAATGTCCCGTGTCCCGGGCGAAGGATAATTTTGTCCCGGTGAGTGAAATTTGTCCCGGGAAGAAAGATACGAGTATGTTTGTACATACATACTCACAAGAAATATGAATAATTCATGTAAAGGAAGATTCTACTCTAGTTTCATTTTAGTGTAGTGTTACTTACTAAAGTTGTTTGCTATAAAAAAAACTTTAAAAGATCGCCGTAAAAATTATAACAGAAAAATATTCTACTTTTCTCCACCTTATTTGTGTAGGACTGCTGCAGGTAGTAGATATGACCCGGGAAGGCTAACATCAGATCTGGCAAGCCTAATTGTATCATCCATCAGATATTTAATCGGTTTCATTTTTAGAGTGTTTGCAAACACGGGCATACCTATATACCTGCTGAGAATATTAGTTCATTCAGGGCGTGTCCCATCCATCTGCCCGTCCCTTCGTTGTTGCCTTCCTTCGGTCGGTATAAACGACGAAACCCTAAGGGCGTGGGCGCCTTAGGCAGGCGGGTTCGTGGTTCGCTAGCCCTATTTTTCCGTCAGCCCTAATGAATGTACACATTGGCCGATAGAGGACAAATATTTGACGTTTATTTCGCTCATTTTTTTTCTTTTTAGGATTCCGTACCCGAGCGGAAAAAACGGGCCAAGTGCGAGTCGAACTCGCGCACCGAGGGTTCCGTATCGCCATGTCATGGTCAGCGCCTCTCACGCCATCTATGGCGTGTTTTATGAAATACTTCATATTAGTTAAAATTCATGATTAGTTAAAATGCTTCATACTCTTTTCGGTATAGATGGCGCGCATACCCTTTTTAGTTTCTTGTAAGGGGGTCGCCCGTCGTGAATTTTTTACTTTTCTTATTTTTATTTTTCTTGTTATATCAGCCACAATAACACATATTCTGTGAAAATTTCAACGGCCTACCTATTACGGTTCAAGAGATACAGCCCTCGGACAGACAGACGGACAGACAGACAGACAGACGGCGTAGGCCTAGTAATAGGGTCCCGTACGACGGACACGGAACCCTAAAAAAAGATACGATAGAAGCCACAGCGTACTCTCACTAGCTCACTACACAGTTTCGCAATCGACCCGTCATTGAAGAAACTGTATTCACCATTGACATAAAATCCCCAGTGAATCCCATAGTTGAAACACCAGCAGGTCGTGCGTGACCGCTTATGGTAATTGTCGGTACGTTCACACTTCACAGTCAACCATTATCATTATCACTGACAATTCGTGTGGAACGAACTTTGTTTGTTGAATAGAACAACTAACAGTGATGTGATTTAGAGTGATGACGGCGATACACACACAATATGTAATCGCAGATTTAATAAGCAAAACTTACTTGAGTCGTATAGTTCCAGAACCCGCCAAATCCATTTCTCTAAAAAAAGTAATTATAAACTGTTTCGAATATAGTATTGAATTTGTCACTTATCTATCTGTTAAGAAATGTTCCTAACAGTCCAATCCAGAGTGAATCGCAAAGAAAAATTAACATTCGTTCCAGCAGCTCCCTAGTAGTTTGATTGGGCGGCTATTTATCGAAGTAAGTATAGTTTTTTCGTTGTACTGTAAACTCGTCCTAAACGGAGTTGGCGGGTTTTGGAACTATACGACATTTTCTGTTTTCTATCACTTTTGACCAAACAGCTCGGCTCCTATTTTGGATAGCGTGCTTTGTGTTATCCTATAAACATATGCTGATATTTGCCAGATTTCATCGATGAAAAGTTCGTGTAAATTGGCAAAGCTATTTTCGAGTTATAAGCTAACAAACAGAGACAGACACAAGAGTGGACAGACAAAACAAAACACACCGACAAACATATATCTAAAGCAGCGCACGAACAGCCAGACATACCTTGCAGTTTATTAGAGAAAAAAAAATTTACTGACATAAAAATATACACGGTACGACGGGCACGGAGCGAACGGGGGGATAACGGAGAGGAAAAGAAAGGGGTCGACTGTAGACACAGACAAACAGTGAGACAGACAAACAAAAATACAAGCAGACAGACTTGAATTTTATAATAGTCGAAGACAAAAATAATAAATAAACAAACAAACATACAAATAGAGATACCTACATACACACAAACAGACGAATGGACAAACAGACAAGCCATATGCCGTTTACAAAAACGTGGACAAGATAAGAGAAAAATAGACAGCCATATAGATGGATAGACCAACAACCAGATATGGACAGACTAAAAACCAAACAGACAGACAAGACAGATAAAAAGTGATACCGACATACATATAAACGGACAGACGGACAAACTGCCATGTCTTGCCTTTTACAAAAATGCAGAGGAGATAAGGAGAAAAAAAGATCCGACATATAAATGGTGGACAGACGAACAACCCGATATGGACAGACGAACAACCAGACAGACCGACAGACAATACAGACAAACAAACAGATAATCAAATAGACAAACTTATTATTAAACAAACAGACAAATACAAACAGACAAGACAAACAAACAAACAGAGAATTTTTACAATACACAGGATATAAACAACCACATGCAAAAGTGTCTCGCGATATCCGAGCCTCATAATTCCTTCTTGAGTCACCGGAACGGTCGGCTGGCTGACACTAAAACAAACACGTGCGTGCCTCGTGTATGCATCCAAAGACTTCAAAAGAGAGAACTGAAGATGACTAGAAGAAGGTTGACGCTGACCTTGGTCGGGATAATCTTGGTCCGAACGGGATTGCTACCACCGAACAGAATGAAGGCGGGTCGTGATAATATCGAGAATTATATTACCTGGAAACTGGTATTAGAATCGCCATTGTTTATTGTTTATTTAGCCTCTATTGGCAGTACACTGCGCTCAAATTTGTCATATTTACATTGTAACATTCCGCCAGTTCGATTATCACAGCAAAGAAGAACTGACAAGAAACTTCATTATTAGTTCGGTCATGTTGGAAGAATAACGAAATATATTTATGGAGCAAATGTGAGTGGAAAGGTATAGGACCCTGCCGCAAGTACCTATCCTAATCGGAAGAATAAAACCAGAAAACGAAGAGGTAACCTTGTAACGTAGTTTTAAAAATGATTTGAATGTGTGACATTTTACTTTCATATAATTACAAATGCACAAGTACAAACTTTACTGCAAGGCAAGGTCGATTCTGACGTCCAAAAGCGTCCGTGTGTTGTGATTGGCTCTTTCCGAAATCCTAAGCCCCGCGCTGCTTCCCTTTACTTCTGGTCACAACTCCAAGATATTTTGTCATCTTGAGCCTTTTCTCATACGGCAGTGTAATAAGCTGGTTGGGGTGTTATGTGAGCCTTTGTTTTTATATACACTTTGGCGAGATAAGCTATTTCTTCGCAGACGTTCGGTATTTCGAGAAGATGATAAACAGTGGTGGCTATATGAACCATGGTACGCCGCTGAACAATGCCGACATTGGAAGTGCTGCCACTGCCCCTTAGCTGCAGTCCATAGGTCCAGACAGGTTTTATTATAATTTTGTAGACTAGGATTTTGTTTTTAGCGATAGTTTGAAGCTTCTGCCAATCAGCCAATAGAGATTTTTATAGCGCATTCTTGCCGAGTCTCTTTTTGGCTTTTATGCAATTTTTCCATATTAGCTTTATTCAAGGTGTTATGCCGAAGTATTTAACACTGTATTTGTGGGGCATATCCTGTTCGCCTATTTTTACTGGAGGACATTCACCTTACCTCAAGTATAAAATATGCGATCTGCGCCGAATTTGTATCACTGGCTGCAATTCTCCATTTCTGGAGCCATTTGAAGACTACTTTTAGGCATAACTGCAGATCATGTCATGGGAATCTATTATGCGATCTGGGCCAATGGCAAGGATTGCAGTGTCGTCCGCAAAGGTTGCATTTGAGATACTTGGCAAGTTCGCCGTGAAAAGGGTGTAGAGCACTGGCCCCAGAACGGAGCCCTGTGGGACGCCGACGGCTTCAATGACATGAAATTATGACGTGTCAGAATCGCCGCAAGTGGAGATCCATTGTCCCTGGTTATCCCATTAGGAAACAGGTGTGATCTTTTATTCTGTTGATGCCTTCTCTATTATTTTAAAATGTTTGCTTGCACGCATATATCTCGTTTGAATCAAGGACGGCTTGTTCGCCAGATGCTGATAAAATGGTATTAACGCTATTTTTAACGAGAGTTTCGTAACATGTAGCGACAGATGATGATACTGGCGATATATCCGTCAGGTGCGCCTTCTGGCAAGATCAAGGGCGATGCATTTTTATCTAGACTTAGTATTCAAAGGTAGCGTTAGCATATTATTATTATTTATTTCTATCTTTAGGTACTTCCGTTATTTTTTAGGGTTCTAAACGAGACCCTATTTATTATTAAGCCTACGGGCTGGGCCTTTTGAAACGTAATAGGTAGCCGGTTGAAATTTTCTCAGAATATATGTTATTATGGCGGATATGCTAACAAATAATAATAAAAAAGTAAAAAAAATTAAGGGGTCCCCATACAAGAAATGTGTTTTTTCAACAACTGTTTTTTTTTCTCTGTCGTAAAAATGGTAAGTACCTAATACATACAAGTGTCAAAGTTGGTGTTATTATAGTGCAAACTTTTCTCTCGGATTCTCAAGTCCGGTTTGTCCATTATTAAAAATCACAAAAAAAAAATTCTAATCAAAGTCACTTCCATAGCAATTTTTTTTTCAAAATATTTTTAAATAATGTTTTCATACATTACTTATTACAGTATGTTACAAAAGTGTCAAAAGTTACAAACTATATCACTACCAGGATATATTTTTCAAATCCCAGCATTCCCGGGAATTTTTCACAATTCCCGAAAGAGGTGGTTTTAACCACTCCATGTTATAACTTTTTGCCAAAATTAGATATTCATACTCTAGCTATTCGGATCCCCGGTTATGATTAACCTAAAACCATCTTGAGCAGTAACAGAATGTAACAGTGAAAACCGTATGTAAATCGATAAAGTGATTCTGGAGTTACAAGGACATACATATATTGACGTACGTTACACGGCCGGTCGCCCGTAGAAACTTCGCTTTATTTATCAGGAGATGCTACCTAAAAGGACGCCTGAAAGAAATCACACAATAGCGATAAAACCGCCTATTGCGGTAACCGTTTAACCCACAGCCGCGGACGATACACTCATCTACAGCTTAGCAACAGTGTCGAGACACCGGGTGCGGTGGGTTATTTGGCATGGAGCCAAGAAGAATAATTTTATATGTACACAAACTGAGCGGGTTATACATGCAGTATCATCTCATTTTACGAAGGCACGAGGGGTACGAGGTACGAAGTGGTGCGACAGGCGACCGCGCGGAGCTCAGTACAGTAGAGAACGAACTCGGTGCCCGGTCGGTACACACGTTCTACACGTCTCCGCGTCGCTCCGTCGAACCGAGTCGTTCCCTACTGAGCTCCGCGCGATCTCACACCACTTCCTACCTCATACCCCTCGTGCCTTCGTAAACTGAAAACACTCTACTTGCACGTATGAACTATGAAGCCTCTGGCTTCGCGACTGTGAAAGCGTAGAATCAAATGCGGAGACAGCATTTTGTTCGTCTAGGTTTTCCTGTAAACTACCTACAAGGAAGGCGCTTATAGTCAATATTGATTTCGAAATTTTAGACTCAGTGGTTCAGTTAGCTCCCCATGCTGGATTTTTAAATATTTTTAGGGTTCCGTATCCGGTACGGGACTAAGCCTACGCCGTCTGTCTGTCTGTCTGTCCGTCCGTCTGTCTGTCTGTCCGAGGGTAGCCCGTTGGCATTTTCACAGAATATGTGTTATTTATTATGGCCGATATAACAACAAATTATAAAAATAAGAAACAGTAAAAAATTCACGGGGGTTCCCATAGAAGAAACCAAAAAGTGTATGCGCGCGCGCCATCTACCCAATAGAGTGTGAAGCATATGAACTAATCATGACATTGAACTTCATTGCATCATTGCATGCAACAATCATTGCATTTCATAACGCCATAGATGGCGTGAGTGGCGCTAACCATGACATGGCGATACGGAACCCTCGGTGCGCGAGTTCGACTCGCACTTGGCCGGTTTTTTTAAATCTTTTCTTTAATAAACTATGCATATTAAAATTATAAAGAAAATATGTACGCTCCTAAATAATAGATGGCGCCACAGGCTTTTTATATTTTTCATTGTAAAAAGACAAAACATAGACGGATATGGTTTTTGACTCGTTGACAGGTATGCTATAGATAGCGGATCTACGGAACGGAACACTCCGTGCGCGAGTAAAAATGCGCACTTGACCGATTTTTCAATGTTATTTTAGCTCAGCAGGGCATTGACGCAGGTTTCCTCGTATGAAGGCAGTGGTTAAAAAAGTCGAGGAGAACCAGTTTTTTTCTTTCTGTGAACACACACTTTTTGTGCCAAAGACCAACCGAATTAAATATACTGGAAGCGGCGGCGGAGGCGGAGCATTTTTTTGATAGATAAAATACGTAACGACGAAATACGACAAAGAATCAAGGTAGTCGACTCAGAAAATTAGCAAGCTGAAGTGGCATTGGACTGGGCACAACTGTCGCAGACCCGACAACCGCGGGGTAGACCGGTGCTCGAACTGAGGCCACGAACAAGCAAACGTAGCGTGGGACGCCCCACGGCTAGGTGGACAGACGACCTAATAAAACCTATTTAATAATAATAAGTTCCGCCATACTCTCGTGGAACACCCCTTTGTAGTGGACAGACGAGTACTTCGAACGGCACGATTCTCTAAATCGTTCTTGTGCCGCACTGCAAAGGTGTGGAACGGGCTTCCGGGGAATATCTTTCCCCACTCCTACAATCCACGGATCTTCAAATCGCGGGTAAATAGCCTTTCCCCAGCGACATTAGTCCACCACCAAGCCGGACTGGCACCTCCTCGGGGGTGATATTGGCTGCGCCTGAGGCTTTGACCTCGGACACAGCCAGCTAGTTCGGAAACAATAAAAAAAAAAAATAAAAAAAAAAAGACCCTATTACTAAGCCTACGCCGCGCCGCCGTCTGTCCGTCTGTCTGTCCGTCTGTCCGAGGGCTGTATCTCTTGAACCGTAATAGGTAGCCCGTTGAAATTCTCACAGAATATGTGTTATTATTATGGCCGATATAACAACAAATAATAAAAATAAGAAAAATTAATTCACGGGGGTCCCCATACAAGAAACAAAAAGTGTATGCGCGCCATCTACCGAAAAGAGTATGAAGCATTTTAACTAACAAATAGATGGCGTGAGTGGCGCTGACCATGACATGGCGATACGGAACCCTCGGTGCGCGAGTTCGACTCGCACTTGGCCGATTTTTTGTAATAGTAGAGATCTCTAGCTAGACAGACTACAGTCAGTCAGTCAGCGTGCAAGCGTCCACTGCTGGACATAAACCTCTCCCATATTCCTGCAGTCCTCCCGGCCTTCAGCGGTACGGAACCACTGCTTTCCTTCCGCCGACGTACTTGATGTCGTCATCCCACCTGGCGGGTGGTCTGTCTTCCCGCACTACGTTTTCCTGTCCACGGCCGATTGTCTGTGTTTCCCATGGGATTATTTCGGAAGAACGGTACAGCTATGGGGTCTCGATCTGGCATACATGATCAGATATCACTGTACACGCAAGATTGCAGGGATAGACGTCTGGATTTTGTAGCCGGAAGGCTGGTATTTCTGGACGTCTATAAACGAAACATAAGGAAGGACTCATAATCATAGTAAAGAAGGTGTCCACGGCCGCCAGTGTAGGAAACGGTTACTCCAACGGTCTTCGTCTTTTCGGCTAACTTGCCCAGCCCACTGCCACTAGAACTTAGCCATCCGGCGTCCAATATCGACTACTTCGGTGCGGCGGCGCCGGCGGATTGCCTCTCAGACATAGTCTATACCAGCCATACTCAAAGTGTGCTCCGCGGAGCCCTAGGGTTCCGCGGAGCCTTTGTGGGAGCTCCGCGAGAAAACGAGAAAATAAAAAATGAACCTCTCCAAATATATGAATCGTTTTTAGAAAGGTCCTCAAACACCAGTATGGAATCACTGTTCGAAACGATGCCACTCAATGATTTTTGGTGCAGAATCCGCGATGAATATCCACTTCTTGCCAAGATGATTCTCCCGTTCCCAACAACATACTTGTGCGAAACAGGATTCACCAAATACCGCAATAGACTGGACGCTGAACCTGATATGAGACTTCAACTCTCTTCTATCAAACCTGATATCAACCAATTGATAAAGAATAAGAAACAGTTTCATACCTCCCATTAGATATTTAATTATTGTTTTTCTCTTCTATTATAAATACTATTATATAAGTAACTGTTACATGCAAATTTTTGTTTATTTTAGGGCTCCGTCAAATATTTCGCTTTCCAAAAGGGTTCCGTCATCAAAAAAGTTTGAGAACCGCTGGTCTATACAGATATGACAAATGGCGCCATTACTCACGGTCAACTGAGAACGCAAAGATTTCCTCACCGCGTGGGAATATTGGCACCGCGCCAATGGCGCTGTAAATAGTCCCCGCAAACTGCAAGGTTTAGCCCGAGCGACGACAGTCGGCAACTCGACTAGGCGAAGTTAACATTGCTGAGATAATTATTGTTAGGGTTCCGTATCCGTCGTAGTGATGGCAAAGTCGACTTCGACTTTAGTCGAAAGTCGACTTTTAGTCGACTTTTAGACCCTGAAAGTCGACTTTTTCAAGTCGACTTTAGAAATACAAAGTCGAACGAAAGTCGACTTTTATCTGTAGACTTTTTTCGACTTTTCGACTTAAATCAATGTAGCTAGAAATTCCACTGTTTGTAAATATTTTTTATGAAGCCTACAGTTTGTTTACCAAGATGTCAAACAGTACAAAATATGAAATAATATATTATGTCTGTCTCATCTGAGGCCACGCTATGAGCATCTCTATCTATGAGCGAGTAGCAATTCCATCCAACCAAGCTCTTTGTTTAAAAGTAAGGTTTTTATGAACTATAATCTCTGGTTCGCTGGCCGCGGTCGCGACAGAACGCATCTAAGACTAAACGGAACGGAGTTGAGCTGGCTGACTTAGGAATAGCAAAGTCGACTTCGACTTTAGTCGAAAGTCGACTTTTTGCGTTCGACTAATCGACTTTCGACTTTGAAACAGAAAAAGTCGAAGTCGAAAGTCGACTATTTTTTCCGACTACCCATCCCTAATCCGTCGTACCGAACCGGACCCTATTACTAAGCCTACGGCACGGCGGCGTCTGTTTGTCTGTCTGTCTGTCTGTCTGTCTGCCTGTCCGTCCGTCCGTCTATCCAAGGGCTGAATCTCTTGAACCGTAATAGGTAGCCCGTTGAAATTTTCGCAGAATATGTGCTATCTATGAGACCATAAAATCGGACCCTTTTTATCTATCGACCATTAGAGCTCATTTTTACAAATGTAAGAGTAAAACTCCCATTTGAAAATTCCACATAGTTTAGGAGGAATATCTACAAATTCAAAATTAATAATTTTTTTAATTTTAGAAATTAAAAAAAAATTCTTGCTCGATAACTAATAAATAACATTTTATTTGGAAAAGCTACAATGTTTCATACAACTCTTAAAACTACATGTAATAAGCGTTTAATATGCTTCGTAAATGCCAGTAGTTTATTTAAACATAGCAGGTGAGACCCATTTAGTATTGTTTTAATATTTTTTAAACACGAATTTATCCCTTTCAAAAGTGACAGCCCTAATCACGTAAAAACATTGTGAAAATAATTTTTTTTTTTCTCAAATATACCACAGAATTCAAAGTCCTTTTTTTTATGCAACTAGAATACATATCAGGCTACGTGTTACAATAAAAACCTATTGCTAATATCATGGTATAATGGAGAAAAAAAAAATAAAACTAAAATACACAAAACATTTTTTTTTTAAATTAACTACATACTGGCATTTACGAAGCATATTAAACGCTTATTACATGTAGTTTTAAGAGTTCTATATGAAACATTGTAGCTTTTCCAAATAAAATGTTATTAGTTATCGAGTAAGATTTGTTCTTTCACTTTTTAAAATTAAAAAAATAATTAATTTAAAATTTTTATTCCTCCTAAACTATGTCGAATTTTCAAATGGGAGTTTTACTCTTACAGTCAGTCAGTCAGTCAGTCAGCGTGTGAGCGTCCACTGCTGGACATACGCCTCTCCAATTTTCCTCCAGTCCTCCCGGCCTTCAGCGATACGGAACCACTGATTTCCGCCGGCGTACTTGATGTCGTCGTCCCACCTGGCGGGTGGTCTTCCCACACTCCGTTTTCCTGTCCACGGCCGCCAGTGTAGGACACGGTTACTCCAACGGTCATCGTCTCTTCGGCTAACGTGCCCAGCCCACTGCCATTTGAGCTTAGCCACCCGGTGTCCAATATCGACTACTTTGGTGCGTCGGCGGATTGCCTCGTTACGCACCATATCACGTAGCGATATTCCCAGCATGGCTCGCTCCATTGCTCGCTGGGCAACTTTCAACCTTTGGACAACAGCGACCGTCAGAGTCCACGTTTCACACCCGTACGTCATAACCGGGAGGACACACTGGTCATATATACGGGTCTTTAAATTCTGCGGAAGGTCAGACTTCAGGACGAATTTTAGTTTTCCAAAGGCAGCCCAACCCAGTTGAATTCGTCTCTCCACCTCCTTAAGCAGACCTTGTCTACCAAGCCGCAGAATTTGACCGAGGTATACGTACTCTTCAACCTGTTCGATCACTTCTCCGCCAATAACAATTTGTCCTCCCGTCATAACCTCGGTCGCCATGACCTTGGTTTTGTCCCGGTTCATCTTCAGACCAACCTTCATCGACGCTGTATAAAGGTCTTCCAGCATGATCTGAAGCTGATCTCGGGAATTTGACAGAAGAACAATGTCATCGGCGAAACGCAGATGACTGAGAAGATCTCCATTCACGTTTATACCCATGTTGTCCCACTCAAGCATCTTGAACACATCTTCCAATGCGTTTGTGAAGAGCTTGGGTGAGATCACATCCCCCTGCCTTACGCCTTTACCAAGGAGGATAGGTTGGGTATTCTCGTGAAGCCTCACAGTCATCGTCGCGGACCGATACAGATTTCGGAGCACCTCGATGTAGCGGTGGTCGATTCTGCACCTGAGGAGGGAGTTTTCGACAGCCCATTTTTCAACTGAGTCGAACGCCTTCTCATAGTCGACGAAGGCTAGGAAGAGCGGCTTGTTGTACTCCTCGCATTTTTGCACCACTTGTCTCACAGTAAATATGTGGTCCATGGTGCCGTACCCTTTCCTAAATCCAGCTTGCTCACGAGGCTGGTACTGGTCCAGCCTCTGTGTCAGCCGACTCGTGATGACTCTTGAAAAGACCTTGTACACGTGGCTAAGAAGTGAGATCGGTCGATAGTTTTTCAACTTCGCCCTATCCCCCTTCTTGTGAAACAAGACAACGACACTATTTCGCCATGCGGCCGGAACTACACCGCCTTCAAGAACTGCATTGAACAGTTTTTGCAGTTCCTTCAGGATCGGTCGTCCGCCAGCGTTCAGCAGCTCTGTCGTTATCCCGTCTTCACCTGGAGCCTTGTGTTTTTTGAGTCCTTTCAAGGCAGCCTTTATCTCATAGACACTAATATCGGGTAGATCCTCCGTGTAGTGTCTAGTGAGCGGCGCACGCCTATCAGAGTCGACTGGTTTGCTTGGACTTGGGGCAGGGATTGCTGCGGAGTACAATTGGCCATAAAATTCCTCCACCGCCTCAAGAATATCCGGCTTTCTTGCGGTGACAACCCCATTCGCCCGCTCGAGTTTCGAGATTTGGTTAGCGCCGGTAGAGAAGGCACGGGCAAACACTTTGCTGCCTCGATTTTTCTCTAATACGCGCTCAACCATCTTCATGTTCTCTCGGCGAATATCACGGCGAATGGACTTGCTTATGGTCTTGTTGAGGTTCCTGTGCACGACACTACTCCGGGTCTCCGGTTTCATATTCCGTCGTGTTTCCAGAAGCCTCAACGTCTCTGCGGATAGCTTGCTACGGGGTGCCTGTCGACTTTTGCTGAAGTGCTGCTCTGCAGTGTCCGTTAGTGCGGATACGAAGCCCGTATACACCTTGTCGATGTCGGCATCCTCACCTCGTGGCGCTAAGCTAAAAGCATCCGCGAGTTTGGCTTCGAAATTTTCGAGCGTCTCGTCCGGTATGTTTAGCTTGGCCAACGGTTTGTGGATGAGTTTGCGCCGTTCCATCTTGAGGTTTAGCTTCAGCGTACCTCGCACTAGTCGGTGATCGCTGCCAGTATCGAAGCGGTTAAGGACAGTAACGTCTATACACGACGATTTACTGTCCGCCAGTATGAAGTCGATCTCGTTCCTCGTGCAACCGTCAGGGCTGGCCCACGTCCATTTCCTTTTTTCCTTTTTCAGGAAAAAGGTATTCATGGCGTGGAGCTGGTTAGCTTCGAGATAGTTGACCAACATCTGGCCGCGTCGATTCCTGACACCGATACCGTACGGACCTACTGCTCTGTCTCCCTTCAGAGGCTTGCCCAGTTTGGCATTAAAATCTCCCATCACGTACTGGAAGTGGGATTTGTTGGTTTCTAAGGCTTTGGATACATCCTCGTAAAACTGCTCCACCTCGTCGTCAGCGTGTGAACTCGTGGGAGCGTATACCTGCACCACCTTCAGCTGATACCGCTTGTTCAGTCTGATGATGATGTAGGCCACTCTGTCCGACACGCTGTCGATTTCGATGATGCTGTTCACGAGGCTGCGCCTCACCATAAATCCCACTCCACCTTCCGATTTTTGGGGATTTCCTCTGGAGTAGAATAGGTTGCCGGAACGTAGCACTTCAGTCTCTTCGCCCTTTCTTCTGACCTCGCAAAGACCCAGGATGTCCCATTTTATATGAGCCAGCTCCTGTTCCAGCTCGACCAGTTTCTCTTGCGTTCTCAAAGTCCGTATGTTATGGGTAGCCAAGTGTAGTTGGGTGTGGCAGCCAGATCTAACCCAGGGATTCTTAGCACCCCTCGCCCCGCCGGAACCTGGACCGCCACCACGATGATCCGGAATAGCGGGGCCGCTGGGAACTAGGGGCCGAGGTACTGTAGGACTTTTCATTGGAGGTTTTGGCCATAAAACGCCACGTTGGCCAAACGTCTTGGCGAGTCTTCCGCTCTCGTCAGCCTTAGGATTGTAATACCTATGGTATTACGCACCTAAGTTTCCAGGATACACCGCGAGGAGGTGTGAGTCGGAAATTGGAGAAAGAATTTCACTCCGCTACTACTTCACCATCGTGCGATGGTGCAGCATTAGCAGGAGATTAATTCAGTCTCCCTTTTATATCCACTTTGTAAAAATGAGCTCTAATGGTCGATTAGATAAAAAGAGGATGTCCGATTTTATGGTCTCATGCATAGCACACTGTGCGCTCGGAAGCTCTTATCAATTTCATAAAATGCCCATTGTTCCATAGTCTGGCGCGAGCGAGCCTCGAGTCGAACCGGTTTGACGGGATGTGTGGGCGGCAAAGTTCCTATACTATACTACAGTGCCCGGCACGTAACTTGGCCGCTGTGCGAGCGGGACAGCGTTATACCAACGATCGCATGCGTATAACGTCGTCCCTCTCGCACAGAGGCCAAGTTACGTGCCGCGCGGTATACATGGTTACTGACTGACCCAGAACACTGCAGAAAATCGCTTGCTTCCTTAGAAGTGCCAAATTATATGTGAACTAGCTTTTGCCCGCGGCTTCGCTCGCGGTAGACTCGGTTTAATAGCAAATACGATTTAAACGCAAATATGATAATAAACGATCGCTTTTTTCTCTCTCTCTCCCGTCTATACTACTATATTCTTTGACACTGCTAAGCTCTAATGCAAAATTTAGCGTGATGGTATATACACATTCGTTCGGTTCGGTTCGGCACATGGACCGACAAAATTGTTTTGTAGATAAGTGGGGTCATTTGCAAGGTTTTGACCTATGACACCTTTTGTCTTATGTCACGTGGTATCGAGATACGATTTTTTTTTCTTTACTTTTGAAAATTACCAAAATCGCAGCTTTAACCCCTTGTAACTTTTTTGTTTATGATTATATCTGCACGAAATAAAATGTATTTGATTTTACGATGTATCTTGTTCTACGAAAAATATCATTTGATGAAGTTAATACCATGAAAAGGACTTATGAGTTATGATTATGACCTCCCAAAGTCCCAAAGATGAGTAAATAAATGAAAGAATCTTAATTTCTTAATTCATTTAAAAAAAAAGTGACCGCAATTGAGAGCTCCTTTAAAAAGTTCGCTAGTTTACGCCCTTTCCAACGGTATACCACATGCCATACAAATCTTTCACTATGTGGCCAAAATTAGGGATAATTTGCAAGAGTCTAAACATTAACAATGGAAGCAGTAGTAGTTGGAATTGGAATTGAACAGTACCCGCTTCAATGCTTCCCTTCGGTCGTTCGGCTGTTGGTGTTGCGCTGTAATTTACCAGAGTCCTTGCAGCACAGCACCGATTACTCTGCTTACTTCGATTGTGTGAATAGAGTGTGATGTGATAGTACTTAATTAATATAAATTTTAAATATTATTTTATTAGGATAGGTCTGTTTTGTTGTGTTTACTTTTTTTTGTAGGTAGTGTGAATTTCAAATTTTGACATGCATTATTAATTGAATTGTTTTGTGAGTTTTTATTAGTGATTTGTATTGTTTTTTGATTATATTATTGTATTATTTGATTGATTTTATTATTTGTATTGTATTTGATTTGTACCTACTGTCTGTATACCTAACGGTGCTAAAATGATTGAATAAATAAATAAATACAATATGTTTTACAATAATTGTTTTTTTTTTTCATTAGAATGTGTTTATCAAACTTTTATAATTAAATATATATTATTTTATTGGGTGATTAAAAAACTAGAACACTTTTTAACATAATAAATAAGTATATAAGTAACATAAATTTATGATTAAATTTTATTATTAAAAAAAAGAAGCAACCTTTGGGACATATGGATGTATGTAATGCTACATCAGGCTAAACAAACAATATTTTATTTGCAAGCATAATTTTGAATGCTTGAACATCAGCAAAACAAATAAAAGGTCATTCATTATTTTTCCAAAACAACCAGGCGAATTAATTTATCTTTCCAATCTCGCTCGCACGATGACCAGCCTAATTAATATCGCGCGTTACGTATTTCGTTATCAGTTATCTATCACTGATGCATACTGACTGGCAGCATGACACTCGCTTTCACTAAACAGTGATATGATAAGCTATTCGAGGGGGGTATCTTAGATATGGAGAGATTTTGGCTACCATACGCTTATCATCATTCACCACGCACTGACCACTGTATACATAACTCGATATGAAAAGTGGGTCTATTTACCTTATTACCTTACTAGGTGGTAGGGTTCAACCCGCCCGGGTTGGTAACACCGCACTGAATGAAAAGTCGCGGTCGAAACGATTATGTAAATAGTTCCGTGTTTACCGCTCAGTTCAGTGTAGCCGGCACGACCGAAGGCAAGCACTGACATGGCGCCCAGTTCACCAAGGTGTTGTGACGGATGTGGTGATGTAGTCAACCGTGTCAGTTTCCATAAAAAAAATAATAAGAAAATAGACGAAAGAAAACAAAATGTATGTGGAAATTCGCGCGAATATGGCGACCGACATTTTGAATTTTGTAAAAAAATATGGTATCTACCCAGTGTTAAAATGCAACGGAATTATCAAAATTTAACGAGTCGTTTAGGAGTTACATTCATCTTAACACATACATACATACATACATACATACAAATACATACATGCATAAATAGGTACATATACACTTTCAGGCTTTTTGACTTTGCAATAGGTCAAAAAGGGAATTGAATCAAATGTTAAAAGGAAAAATTAAACTATACAGAAAATGCAAATATATTACACTAAATTCAGAGGGGCAACGTAGCCAGTGTGCTGGGCACTGCTGCTGGAGAGATGAGCGACGGTCGAATTCGAGGAAATTTTTGTACTGTTATATTATGCTTTTTTTTCGTTTTAATTTAGTTTTTTTCATATCTTCAATATATGGTTTACACTAAAATAAATAAAAACAAATTACCCAAAAGTTTAATAATACAATTTTAATCTTGGCATACAATTTTAATTAACTAGGCAACTAGTAATGTATAATTCAGCATTTGTCAAGCTTCCTCTCTTTCTCTCTTACCTACTCGGTCAACTGATGCATGCCTGCATATTTTAACAGAATGTTCGCAGGCCGAGCGGCTTGCATTGAGGTTAATTTGAAAAATCAATACATAGTCTATACTATATCTGATACAACCCTGCAATGGTTCAATTGTAGGCTTTTAATTAATTTATAATTATTATATTTTGATGACGGAGCAGCTGATGTGGTTGTAATGGAGCGTACTCACTGGGAGCATTCGCGCCGCGAATTAAAATTCGCTCCACGAACATAAATTATCCCCGCGAACCAAAATTCGCGCCACGAATATAAATTATCCCCGCGAATCAAAATTCGCGCAACGAATATATATAAATTATCCCGCGAACCAAAATTCGCGCCACGAACATAAACTATCACCGCGAACCAAAATTCGCGCCACGAACATAAATTATCCCCGCGAACCAAAATTCGCGCCACGAATATATAAATTATCCCGCGAACCAAAATTCGCGCCACGAATATATAAATTATCCCGCGAACCAAAATTCGCGCCACGAACATAAATTATCACCGCGAACCAAAATTCGAGCCATGAACATAAATTATCACCGCGAACCAAAATTCGAGCCATGAACATAAATTATCACCGCGAACCAAAATTCGAGCCATGAACATAAATTATCCCCGCGAACCAAAATTCGCGCCACGAACATAAATTATCCCCGCGAACCAAAATTCGCGCCACGAATATATAAATTATCCCGCGAACCAAAATTCGCGCCACGAACATAAATTATCCCCGCGAACCAAAATTCGCGCCACGAATATATAAATTATCCCGCGAACCAAAATTCGCGCCACGAACATAAATTATCACCGCGAACCAAAATTCCAGCCATGAACATAAATTATCCCCGCGAACCAAAATTCGCGCCACGAATATATAAATTATCCAGCGAACCAAAATTCGCGCCACGAACATAAATTATCCCCGCGAACCAAAATTCGCGCCACGACTATATAAATTATCCCGCGAACCAAAATTCGCGCCACGAACATAAATTATTCCCGCGAACCAAAATTCGCGCCACGAATATATAAATTATCCCCGCGAACCAAAATTCGCGCCACGAATATATAAATTATCCCGCGAACCAAAATTCGCGCCACAAACATAAATTATCCCCGCGAACCAAAATTCACGCCACAAACTATATTCTCCAAAATTTTGTATATGCGAGGAAAATCTAGACAAGACACAAGCAAACTCAGATGTGCATAACTTCGACACGACGCACCGTGAGGGCATTCATTGTGTCAGCCATAAATTGGCTAAAAAATAAAATAAATATAAATATAATCGCATAATAATAAGTATCTAAAAAAATAAAATAGTAGGTATTCATTTCATCATTTCATTTATTCATTCATTAGCAAAATTTTCGACATCCGCGCAGTCAGTACCTAGTGTGTTCTATGGCCGATTGGCCTTTACGGAACGTAAAGGGTTGTTATAGATATATATATTAAGGGCGCGGGAAATTTAGAGTGGCCACTCGCTAGTCCCGGCCTCGATTAACACCGTCCTCTACTGCCGATGGGCCCGGATATGTTCGGTGAAGCCATCGCAAGCTTAGATCCGAACCTTCTGAAATTTCATCTATCTGGGTAGATCGCTAGCTTTTTGACATACGATTTGATGTGATAGAAAAAAAATCATGAAATACCTCTGAATTTACTTATAAAACCGTATTGGCCGTAACGAGACGAAAGAAAGGTTTTGAAAAAAAAAAAAAATTTGTTGATTAAGACCTGGGAATATTTTAAAAGTGTGTTCTATATGAAAGGCAAAGGTTTTTATCCGTACAGCCAGTCATTCTCATTCGTTCTCGTAAAAAAAATGTATAGTCATCGCAATAAGCGATTTTTTGCGACGGCAAAAAAAAACTCCAACCCGAAAAAGTGGAGTTTCGCCGATATCCTGCTTGAGCCCGCAGAACTTTCTCCCTGCTTGCTTTAACCTTGTATGACGCCTTAATCCGGCGGCTTCAATTTGTGATAAGCTGGAGCAAGGCCGTTATAAGGTTGTTAATATCAGCTAAAGTTTAAATGCTTATCTATTGATAGTGAAAAAATATTATCTTTAATGGAAATTATCAATACGTATCAAAATTTATGTAAATATTTAAAATAAATAATGGATTTCTTATTTGAATTTTTTTTTATGGAAACTGTCACGGTTGGCTACATCACCTAACACATCCGTGATGTCAGCCCATAACACTACTGTGAACTAGGTGCCATGTCAGTGTCTCCCTTCATTTCATGTCGGCTACACTGAACTGGATGGAAAACACGAATTGTTTACATAGCCGTTCCTACTTACGTTTCATTAAGTGCGGTGGTACCAACCCCGCCGGGATAAACGATATCAGTTTTGCGAAGGGGGGGGGGGAGGGGGGGGGGGGGGGGGGATTCATTAGATATTGTTTATTGTATAATTTCATCCATAGGTTGTTCCATCCATGGTGGTAAAGTTACCTAACCTACGCTTGGACTCAGGGTTGCCACCCGTCCCGTTTTTCCCGGGACAGTCCCGTTTTCGATGGTATTGTCCCGCCCGGGTCCCGACGACATGTCCCGTTTTTTATAACACATACGCACGCAACACAGCGAGGCAGCCAGCGCGCGCGCCCTACTTCTCGCCCACTCACACCACCAACACTTTAGCAGGGAACATACAATAATATGACTTTGGTGGTGTGTGGATTGACAGGATTTGATTCTGAAGAAGGATTTTCTATCGATGAGCTATTCGATCGAAGACTTTGTAAAAGTAAAAGTATTTAAAGCTTAAAAGGAGGCAGGAGCATAAGTTAAATGCGTTATTTAGCGTTGTATGATACAACTTGTATCTCGCGCTTTGAGCATGCCATGCATACTTTAAATAATGTTGAGGGAGTATTTTCCCATATGTATAACCCTTTTTTCCCATTTGAAAAAGTAAATATTCAAGAATCAAGAATATGTATCCACTATTATCTGCCTATCTTTTGTCTTTCTACATGCAATGTATAAAAGCCGTTTGCGCCATCTGTTATTAAATAGTGTGACTAATCTATTTTAATCAAATGTTTCTTGTATGGTATTGTAAAAGTTAAAAAACTATTTAAAAAAATATAAAAACCGCCTTCAAAAATGTATGAAATAAAAAAATTCAAATCGAACCCTAGAGTTGAAGGCGGTCGGTTATTTTTGCTTGCTTTAGCACCACCGCCTTCAACTCTAGGGTTCGATTTTAATTTTTTTATTTCATACATTTTTGAAGGCGGTTTTTATATTTTTTTAAATAGTTTTTTATTTCACAGTTTTTTTAGTATTTTTATTTGCTATTAATGTACTCGGCGGAATCGCTCGGCCTTCGGCCTCGCGATTCCGCTTTCAAATCCGATCTTGACCAAAAAAAAAATGGGACCACCTTGGAGCTAGACTGAACCGAACACAAAAAGAATCATCGAAATCGGTTCACAATTGGGGAAGATATTGCTGAACATACATAAAAAAAATACATACAGCCGAACATAGAACCACCTCCTTTTTTGAAGTTGGTAACTTTTTCTTATTTTTCGTATTTGTTGTTTCATCCGCCATAGTAACACATATTCTGTGAAGTTTCAACGGGCTACCTATTACGGTTCAAGAGATACAGCCCTCGGACAGACAGACGGACGACGACGGAGTCTTAGTAATAGGCTTCCGATACGGAAACCTAAAAATGACGGGGAGTTATCAAAAGCGGCTCATAGAATAAAAAGTATGCCTTGAAAAATAAGAAATAATAATAATAAACATTTTAAACATAAATTGTTTTTATTTTTTCCTTCAGTCATATGCTAGATGGTCCAATAAATTTTTTTTTTTTTTTTATGGAAACTGACACGGTTGGCTACATCACCTACAACATCCGGTCATAACTCCAATTGTCTCCGATCACGCTCCGATGACTGACCGATTGTCCCTTTTTTTTCTTCTAAAAAGGTGGCAACCCTGGCTTGGACAGGTCGAAAATTCCGCCAGTTCTAAATTCAATGCGAAGAAGAACTGACAAACAAAGCTCTCGTGTCACAATGTTTTGTTAGTAGGTACCTTATAAGTATTAATACTAAATAACAAATAATTAACCCATACTACCCCTCATACGAACATTAATATTTACAGCCTAAACATGAATACTGAAGAATCTGACCACTCTGCCTATTTACATATTATTACCTATATCTGGTGTATAGAGGCATCGTCAATTTTCATACTCAAAATAATGATAAAAGGATGACTGTAGGGGGGTCGAAAATCAACAAAAATCGATGACATAATTCCTACTAGCCCCTAAATTCAACTCTCTACACCAGCGGTTCTCAAACTTTTTTGATGACGGAACCCTTTTGGAAAGCGAAATATTTGACGGAGCCCTAAAATAAACATAAATTAGTTTTTGTGCATGAAATTATTAATAATCATATTACAATCATGTAACAGTTACTTACATAATGTTATAATAAAAGAGAAAAATAATAATTCCGTTCACTACTCCGTGACGCCGCCGTGACGTCTGCGCAGCCGAGCTGAATTGAGCCAGAGAGGAGAGTTGTATTTTTGATTTTTTTTTCTCGTATTCTCGCGGAGCCCCCACAGCGGCTGCTCCGCGGAGCCCTGGGGCTCCGCGGAGCACACTTTGAGTATGGCTGCTCTACACTATTGTTCTTTTATTTCTGTGTGCATTATTGTATATAAATATTTCTATTGTTATCCAGTATGTTTTTTCTTTATTTATACCTAATTGTTTTCATTGTTCTATTCTAATAAATAAAGTGAATTAAAAAGAATATCCCCACTGCATTTCTCCCCGTGCATGTCATAAAAGTGATAAGGACAGTGATGCCGTACGTAAGGCCGACAGACTAGCCAACTCTCACCTTGGCGCGGTCCTTCCACCGAGTCATGCAGCAGGTGGGTCTTCGTGCCTTACTTGCTGCTTGATATTATCTTGTCTTAATACTTTGCTATGTGTGGTGGTCGGTGTTGTGCTGTAATTTACAAGAGTACTTGCAGCACAACACCGATTGCTCTGCTTATTCCGATTGTTGGGATACAGCATGTGGTATAATTTATGTATTATGTGTCTATTGTATGTGTTTAGCAAAGTATTCAGACAAGAATCAAGCAGCAAGTAAGGCCCACCCTGCTGCATGACTCTGTGGAAGAACCGCGCCAAGGTGAGTGGTGGCTAGCCTGTCCCTCTTTAGCACGGCACCTTGTCCTTATCCCTTAGTCGCCTTTTACGACATGCACGAGGTGAGATGCAGTGGGGCTATTCTTTTAAGTAGCGACCCCGCACATACTTTAACGGACAAATAACTGTTGGACAAGACTTAAGCGAAGATGGTGAAAACGCACAATAGTTGGTTTTTTTTATGTAAACTGCACGGTTGGCTACATCACCTACAACATCCGTGATGTCAGCCCATAAAACCGGGTGAACTAGGTGCCATGTCAGCGCATCCCTTCGGTCGAGCCGGCTACATTGAACTTGACGGAAAACACAAACTATTTACATAGCCGTTTCGACCGACGTTTCATTCAGTGCGACGGTACCAACCCGGGCCGATTGAACCCTACCATCTAGTGAGGTAAGAAGGGAAGGGATCTACAGTTTTACATGGAATCTAAACCACGGTTAGCCTCCAACGGTCGAGCGGTCACCCATCCAAGTACTGACCGCGCCCAGCGTTGCTATCAATAGCAACAGTCAACTGTCTGCACCACTGAGCTATCGTGGCTGACAAGTTTTTCCTGTAGGAATAGGTACCATGCTAGTATCCAAATCTAAAAAGTAAAAGGATTTAAGATATTACAATATTGTTACTGCAGACACATTTCATGATTTTATTTAGCTTAAAAATACAAAATATAAGTCAGCGTCGGTAGCTCAGTGGTGCAATCGGTCGACTGATGGTCGTGATCATTAAGCACACCTGGGCGCGGTCAGCATTTGGAGGGGTGACCGGTCGACCGTTGCAGGCTGACCGCAGTTCGGATTCCCTTCCTGTTGGTCTCTTCCCTTCTTACCTTTTTAGGTGGTAGGGTTTAACCCGCCCGGGTTGGTACCACCGCACTGAATGAAGGCCTGACGCACTAACATGGCACCTAGTTCACCTATGGGCTGACATCACAGATGTAAATGGGTGATGTAGCCATTCCACAAAAAAACATTACTGAAAGACCGTATCTACGAAGGATCCAGTGCACTATCAATGTCCCCGAAGCCAGTTGACTAAGGACCACCACCGACACTAAGAAATAAGGTGTAGGATTTGCTCCCCTACCTACACGCTGGACTTACTGCAGATGCGTACCAATCAGTTCTGGAGATCCTTCCTTCACAGAATTGGTAAACTCTGGAACGCTCTTCCTGCCCACATATTTACCCTCCAGTTAAGTCTCGGCTCCTTCAAAAGGGCCGTGAATAGGCACCTGTCAGACCAGCATGGCATTCGCAACCCCCGCGTGCGACCGAATGCCCATGGGCGTCGTCAGACACCTTATGGGTGGCTCGGCATCGAGCACCACAGAAGAAATCATCTGCTGTGGGCGGAGCAACTAATTATCCTTGGTAGATACAGACTCGCCTCTGTGTTTCATACCTAATACACTAAGCCGAACCCATTGACCAAAATATGGGAGAAAAGCGTAAATTTTTCCAGATATATTATACATTTTCTACAATTTTATAACCTTGTCCAAAAATTGTTCTTTAGAAAATTTAAGCATTACACAAACAGTGCCATCGCCATTTCCGATACATCTAGCGGCTAGTAGCTACTAAACTAACCTACACCACCATTTTATTGCCGTGTATAATAATAAAATGTACTCACGTGTAGTAGGTATTCTCGAGGAAAATCGCGGCGAACCAAGAAACGCCGGTCACCACCACCAAAGGTAAATTTCTAAGCAACTGTCCAACTCGAAATAATGCACCTAGCTAGCACGAAAGGTAAGTAAAATAAATGTAAGTGGTTTTACTCGCGAAACCACAAGGAAATCAATTTTCCAAGATTGAATGTTTGGAAGAAAATCCGTGAACATCCACCACTGTCAATAGCACGCGGCGAACTGGATATTTGATTTTTCATGGACTGACAATTGGATACAAGGTCAGTTTGGAATCAATATTTTGTGTCTTACTATGACTTGAATTTTTATATTATTTTCTTCAACTAAACATTTTATTTTAATTCACTGGCTGCCTGAAATACCCATAAATACAATGAAAACCTTATCACATATATTTACTGAACATTCTAAATGTTGTCGCTTAGACTACGTTGTACTGAAATGTTTGCTTATGTGGCTCGTTCACACTTTTCGAGTAATTAAGATGTATTTTTTTTTATTCGCCCTTTTTCGGGCAACAGTCTTTTCTGTTGTACTTCCAATGTCTGTTGTTTTCTTCTTGTATTGCGAGAATTCAAAGATATATAGGTAAAGCCTCACCAGGAATTTAGAGAGCTGTCAAGATGGAACCACTTTTTAGATTTATATATCAACATTCAGTATAGTACGCACATATTGAATTGGCCGATGTTTTTATTCAAAATGTTAATGCATCTTTTATATATATTTTGATACCAATGTAAAAAGAACTAGCCTTGACATTTACATGTTCACAACATTTTTCCATGTATCTGCAGATATGCAGCAAGCAAAGTGTACAAATTATTAAAAAAATATTAATCGACCTTGCTGAAACACTAAACTTTTTAATAAAAATTCTAGTTCAGAAAAACTTAACCTAAGCTATTTTTATTCGAACGTTTCGTATTTTTGTAAAGTCAAAAGGTGTTTTTTGTTCAGAACGAATAATATTTACGTCCCTCTTTTGTTTGCTATTCGGTAAATAGATGCTTGAGATACACCTAGATAGAACAAACAATAATTACCTAATTGTACATTACGGCGGCCAATTCATGACAATCTCACTACAATGACATAACGTTTTACCTAAATGTCAGTTCAGAAGCCATTTTGACATTGACAACATATTATCAAGCATCAAATATAATTGTGGCCAGTGTAAGAAATTAGTTCCAACGAAATTCCGCAATATGGCGGCCCCTCATTTATATTCCTGGTCAGGCTTTACTTTTAATTACGACGACGCACACTGTGTTATGAGACCATGAAATCGGACATCCTCTTTTTATCTACCTAATCGATTTTTACAAATGTAAGAGTAAAACTCCCATTTGAAAATTCCACATAGTTTAGGACGAATAAAAATTCAAAATTAATTATTTCTTTAATTTTAGAAAGTGAAAAAAAATTCTTACTTGTTAATGATAACTAATAACGTTTTATTTGGAAAAGCTACAATGTTTCATAGAACTCTTAAAACTATATGTAATAAGCGTTTAATATCCTTCGTAAATGCCAATAGTCAATAAAAAAAAATTTTTTGTGTGTTTTAGTTTTAGTTTTATTTTTTATCTCCATTATACCATGATATTAGCAAAAGTTTTTTATTTTAACACGTAGCCTGATATGTATTCTATTTGCATACAAAGTAGAGCTTTGAATTCCGTGGTATATTTGAGAAAAAAATCTTTTATTTTCTGTGTGTTTATAAAAAATAAATAAATTTAAAAAAACCTAGTTTACGAACGCAGTTATTGCTTATATAAAATAATAGAAGCGTGTGAACGGAGCTTTAGAAACGCGCGAAAAAATTTGCTGTCATTCGTTCGTTTTGATAAATTTGACATTTCATTTCTATTTTACTTACCCACAGATATTAAACTTATGATGGCGGACGGCGGCGGGAGTTTGTCGCGTCGTCGTTGTAATTAAAAAAATATATTTTTGTGGTTCTCGCGGTGTGAGAACTTATACAACAGACGTTAAAAGCTACGACAGAATTGGCTGTATACTCTAATGAGTTTTGCCTGTTTCGGGAGGAGACGAATTAATCTAAAAAAAAAAAAAATTACCCACAGATAATTAAAATAATTTACCGGGCTTGGTTGGTTTGTTTGTGTTCGTTTTGGTTGGTTGAGCAATGGTTTTGAGTTTGAAAATTTTCATCGCAAATTCGAATCTGCTACGAAGGAACGATGTCCACGGGCGAGCCCGGCACCATCCGAGGGACGAGATCTGCGCGTCTGACGCGAGAGTTAAAAAATTTCAGCGTGAAACCGCCTTGGGGTCTGGTCTTATTTATTACGTGTCTTATCTTTTTTATGGTTACATACAAGCTCTTTGGTTGGTTCCGTATCCGTCGTACGGGACCCTATTACTAAGGCTACGCCGCCGTCTGTCTGTCCGAGGGCTGTATCTCTTGAACCGTAATAGGTAGCCCGTTGAAATTTTCACAGAATACCTACCTATGCAGTGATATTACCTATGTGTTATTGTGGCCGATATAACAACAAATAATAAAAATAATAAAAAATGCCCGGGGGTCCCCATACAAGAAACTAAAAAGCGTGTGCGCGCCATCTACCGAAAAAAGTATGAAGCAATTTAACTAATCTATTGACAATTTAACTATTTATTTGTTAATTTCATATTGTGCAATAAATATATTTTCTTATTTAACTAATCCATAGGGCTGGGGTTTCCAATATGTACACCTTTCTTTCAACTAGCTGGTACGATAGGCGTCTAGTTTAGGCTTTTACAATTTTAAAGATGTAATTTTTATTCTGCGGAAATTAGTAGTTTCGGAAAAAAAAATTATAGGTAGTTATAAGAAACTTTTTTTTTCGTTTCTGCGACTTTGTCACACTCACTCGCTTGCTGTACACATACATCTACTTACTACTACTTAATGTGACAAGGTACCACCCGGGACTTAGAGTAAATATAATAGAGTTTGAAGTGTGTTTCGTACAGAGTGGTATAGATAAGGTGTGTGTTGCCATATAAAGTGCGGCCAAGGAGAAGCGATACGAAAGTTCATTCACCTAAAACACGACCGTGGAGTTGACAATCTGTATCTATCTCATTCCATCTTGTGCATTTCTTCCATCGTGCATTGACTTTGTTTACATTTGGTATCGCTTCACCTTGGCCGCACTTTAGACAACATTTGTAAGGACAATGGGGTAATTAACATACTTTGCAGAAAAACTAAATCCACCGCCCCGACATAACCTGTTAATGTGGCTATTCCCTAGCTAGAGTGTTTTTATAAGCCGGAGGCGCGGAGGGAGTGCAGCCCCCGTCCGCTGTAACAAAGCGCAGGCACCCGTGTGAGCCGGAGCAGCGAAGGCTGGCGAAGCTGCGGAGGGCGAGCATGGGGCCTGCGCTGTGTTACGCAAGGACGGCAGGGCTGCACTTCCTGCAGCGCCAGAGAAGAGGCAATCCTAAGTCGCTATTGAAAATTAAATTTGCGGAAGTCACACTTTTTGCATGATTTTTTTTTCGTGAAATTTTTTTTTTTTTTTTTTTTGCCCCAGTTTTGATTTCTGCAGGCTAAGTCTTTCCTAATAGCAGTGTTTTGTGGTCGTTTATGCTCCTGTATTTTTGTTTTATTTTTTACGAGTTGTACATTTTGGAAACCCGCCCCATCCATAGATGGCGTGAGTGGCACTGACCATGACATGACGATAGTGAACCCTCCGTGTGCTAGTTCGACTCGCACTTGGCTGATTTTTTTTTTATTTGGTCTAAGCCCTAACAAAGTGAAGGGTGGAGGGGGAAAGTATAAATTAGGAGGAAATATGGGGGGGGGGGGGGGGCAGGACAGGGTTGGGAGGAAGGATGTAAGACGTCCACCTTGCAGTCAATGTAATTAATTATCTAGTCTAGTATAGCCAGCAATCCAAAAGGAAGTCGCCGCTATGGCAATACTTCTCGGAGGTGATATTGCTTGGTTGGAGCGTGCTTTGGTCCGTCTGACTCAGCCACCCATACCGGATTGTATGGTTTATTGATCATTCATATGGCAGTTAGACTGCTCTCGAACTTGTCACAATGTGTTCTATTCGGTTCGATTACGAAGAACCGACAAGAAACTTTGCAGGGTATTTTTTTTATACATATTACATGTATTTTAGTGTAAAACACATATTTTTTATGATATTTTGACAAATTTGTCATCTTCAGATAAAATTGTTTATATATTTAATATCGCGGTTATATCCTCTTTGATTAATATATTCATTATTCATTATTTGACATATTAAATATAGAAACAATTTTATCTGAAGACGATAAATTTGTCGAAATATCATAAAAAAAATGTGTTTTTTTATTAAATAATGTAAATAATATAAATAATAAAAACAAAAACGAATATTGGTGTAAAAAAGTATTTAATTCATAATGTATTTTAGTGACTAGCCACATAATAAAATTACTTATATTGAAAAAAAAATTATTTTTTCTACAGGCATAACATGCGTGGCGTCTGAAGACTCACTCGAGCGGCTGGAGGCGACGGTGCTCGGCCCTCGCGGCTCGCCGTACTCGGAAGGGGTGTTCCGGCTGTCGCTGCTCGTGTCCGAGCGCTATCCGTTCGAACCACCGCAGGTGACGTTCGTGACGCGCGTGTATCATCCGAATGTCGATAAAGGTAAGTTCTTCCGTCTGTACCTTTTTAGGGTTCGTGGGGGGATTGGTACGGTGGGGGTTTTTTAAGGAAGCTGACCTACACCACCACACCGTGATGTGAACCGATCTTACCTTGGTCCTGCCTGCGTCAGTGCTTCCCGACTACACTAAACTGAATGGAAAACCCGCATCTGAATGGAAGCCAGCCTCGGTAGCTCAGTGGTGCGGTCCGTCGACTGTTGTTAAGCAACCCTGAGCACGGTCAGTTCTTGAATGGGCTGGGAGGCTGACTGTGGTTCGTATTCCACATAAAACTGTAGGTCCCTTCCCTTCTTACCTTACTAGGTGGTAGGGTTTATCCCGCCCGGGATGGTACCTACCACCGCACTGAATGAAACGTCGGTCGAAACGGCTATATAAATAGTTCGTGTTTTCCGTCCAGTTCAGTGTAGCCGACACGAAATTAAGGGAAGCACTGACCCCGCACATAGTTCACCCGGTGTTATGGGCTGACATCACGGATGTTGTAGGCGATGTAGCTAACCGACAGTTTCCATAAAAAAAAACTATTTTCCATGGAATTTCGATTTACACAACTAATTCGACTAAATTTCTGTTTCAGGCGGTCGCATATGCATGGATATGCTAAAAATGCCACCCAAGGGTTCCTGGTTGCCGACTATAACCCTAGAGACGCTATTAGTATCCATTCAGACGCTCCTCGCGAATCCCAACCCGGACGATCCATTGATGATAGACATTGCCAAGTTGTACAAAAACGATAGAGACATGTTTAACGCAAATGTGAAGAAATACACACAAGAATATGCTACTTAAGTAATTGTTTACGTTCACGTGGACAAGCGGCCTTAGGCAGATCAGTGTTAAAATAATTTGTAAATTTAAATTTAATTTGTAAAATGTTGAAGCAAGCCCTGTAGAATAATAAGATTTTTGGTAAAAATGTATTCTATACGGAACATTATTGCACAAGTGTAAGGCGGCCAACTTTATGAAAAGGTGATTGCGGGACAGTCTATGGGATAAGGGGTGTGAGTGTGAAGGACTGAGGGTGTGTCGGAGCACTTACTGAAGTTATCATTTATTTTTAAAATCATATTTCTCAATTCTGGGTTTTGGTTAACAATGTCATAAAAGTTTTCACAACTGCCCATATAAAATTTTTCAACAAGCATTGCACGTAACGTATCAAACTTTAAATGACGATTTTTTCGATGTCCATAAGGCATTCATCAACGAAAATACTAGCTCAGTAGGTGCATTCGTCCCTAGCAAACAAAGAAGGTACTGGACGATGGCCAGGCAATTTTTGAATGACTTGGAAATATGGAAAATGCGGGACATGCGGGACCCATGAGACGTTTTGCGGGATTATTTTATAAGACAAGCTGTGCCCGCGGCTCCTCCCGCTCTCATATTTCACTTCACTGCTAACCTCATAAGCCATTTAGCGTGATAGTAAGTAGCCTATAGTTGATGGGAAGAATCAAACTATCCGTAGAATTTTGTTTTATTAAAATCGGTTCAGTGGTTCTCGAGTTATAAGCGGACAGACAGACATACACTCAGACAGAAAGCAGACGTTGGATTTTATTATAGGTAAGGAAGGATTGCAATGCGGGATTACAACTGCTATTGCAGGACGTTCCCGCAGAATCCGGGACGGTTGGCCACCTTACACAAGTGTTTGGGATAAGGTATTTTTGCATGTATATTTAGTTTTACAATTAACCTTTGTATTAAAAATAAAAGAAAACACATTTTATGTTGAATGACACAGCAGTTTTATTGCCTTTGTGACAAAAATACTTATTTTATTTTATTTCCATCGCCTACACGTTCGAACACATTATTATTATATTTTTATTATAGCCAACATGAAATGAAGGGAAGCACTGACATGGCACCTAGTTTACCCGGTGTTATGGGCAGTGGCGGCTGGTGACTTCAGTGACCAGTAGTGCGCTAAGTACCTACCTAGGTACTTAAATACCAAATTCCCCAACACATTCCCCTCATGTTATTTTAAGATCGGGACTTCCGAATTTTTAAACGCCTGCGTTTTATTATGTACGTACCTAGTATGAATATTCTCAAGACACTCAATAAGTTGCAAAAAACAAGAAAAAAATCCAAACAAGTTTTTTAACTCATTTTTAGTACCTTTATGAACACACTCATAGATCACAACACTAACGGCAGCTTTCAAAAAGAAAACAGCAATGTCCCAAAAATACTTCAAAAAATATATATAAAAATAAAAGCATTTGAAAAGTAGGAATTGAACCCAGGATCACCTGATTGTAAAGCCTTACCTTTAACCAACGCTTAGGCAAATATCGGCACCACTTAATTCGAGTATCACGTGACAGAAATTACAAAAACCTAACCATATCCCATTATAAATATTCGCGCGCTAACGGGTATGTGACATCACATGACAGCGCGCTGACTCTAGGCAGACGGACTCGTGCAAAACGAATGGCCGCGACGTGTCGCACGCGCGGCTGTTCACGATATAGCGTCCTTGTTTGGCGCTCGTGCGCCGCACGCAGAACTCCATTTCGGCCCATACTGTTTCTATGAAGTATCTTTTGTCTCACGCGCCAGCGGTGTTTTGCCGATCCCCATACGTTCAGTATCGGATACCCGCGTGCGTTACTCGATTCCGCACGGGGCGCGCGTTTAAACGCAAAAAATTGCCTTGTGATCTATAAAATAACGTCGAATTCACATTCGTATTTATTTGGAGTACGATCTTTATGGTTTTAATGTAGGTATGTTGTAAGATATTATTTATTTTGAGTGAAGTGAAGACTTCTCGTTGTATGGTAGTGCGGCGCACGAGCGCACTTTAGGACCAGCCGCCAGTGGTTATGGGATGACATCACGGATGTTGTAGGTGATGTAGCCAATTGTATCAGTTTCCATAAAAAAAAAATTACAGCATGTAAGGGTACAGTCATAGAGTAACAGTTTGAATTACATATTTAGATTTATTATGTTTGCAACATCGATCATCATCATCAAGATTGATCGAGCAAGAATCGATTTATTATATTTTCAAGATCGAACATCACTATTCGTGTGCTACCTACCACCAATAAAGTATGACATTGTCATTAATTTAAAAAAATACGGAACTTCATGCGCGTGTTTTCGATGACATCTGTCAAAGAGATCAGGAAGGAAGGTGTGGAACTAAGCTTGCGATGGCTTCACCGAACATATCCGGGCCTATCGGTAGTAGAGGAGGGTGTGTTAATCGAGGTCGGGACTAGCGAGTGGCCACTCTACATTTCTCGCGCATGCTTCACGTTTTGGCTCGCATCAAGCCCTCGTCAGCTAGTCTGCGTTGACTAGGACGCGGGGAACCACCAGTCCCGCTCTCGACCTCCCTCTCTACTTATCCATATTCTGTAGGATGCTTCCAGTGACGTTTTCGAAGCTCTCTCCATATATGAGCATAGCGTCATCGTGGCAGCCCTAGATTCTTGAAGAGACTGGAGCGACTTCGCTGGTTGTCCTCTTGCTCCGACTTCCACAGCGAAGAGATCACCTATTTTTACTTGCATGACACCTATTTTCAACGGGAACATGATCAGGTGACTTAGGCCAACGTGTTAAATTACGCGCAACAATTTATATGTATAGGTTTGCTGTACACGCTATATTTCCATGCCAACAATAAATCAATATAATACTGTAGTCTGGTTTTTTAAGATAGAGGAAAGTGACGTTAGGGGGAGTTGCCAGTTTCTGGTAAATTACCTATTGAAATTATATATGAAATGCTGCAAATTAAAAAAGTGACGTAATTTTGGATTTGACTGACAAAATTTTCAGCTAAATACATACTTAGGGCTCATCCACAAATTACGAGAAGCAAAATTCTAAAATTTTCGCCCCCTCCCTAGCTAGCCAGTCTGTCACAAATGAACACAATGCATATTTTGGCAGTGGCAAACATTTTTGTAAAATAGACTAAGTGCACATTGAAAAAATTTCAACTGAAGTTCCTTGACAGTTCTTCGCAGTGGTTATCGAACTGGCGGAATGTTACAATGTAAATATGACAAATCTGAGCGCAGTGTTCTGCCAAGAGAGGATAAGCAATTACTTTAGCACCGGCTTCAACTTGTGCACTCCTGAATACTCCTGAGTCCTGATACACGTGTCTCTCCCAGCTCAGCCTGAGAATTTTTACCTGACATGCAAAGTTAATATTCAAACAATGTTTCCCATAGCTCAGGAAATCCTATTTTGGGAAACAGGGATCATTTGAAAGTAAGTACACTAATAACTGTGACTATTAATGTACAATAAAAATATGTGAAAGCCAATAAATACATTTTTTTGTTTGTTTTGTTTAACAATAAAGAGTATTCAATCGATAAAAATTTATAGTATTAATATCGACTTCAATCAATACTTGTATGAAGCGGGCAACCTTCTAATGTCAGTCTAAAGTCACTTTCCTCCGTCAAAAAGCAGACTATAGTCCATCATAAATACAGAAATGGCCGCAATATCCGATGCAACATTTAACAGTTTCTCAATCAGTAAAACCACTCAAATTCAACCAGTATCCGTACTGCTATCACCACTCGACGCTTCGCTCTCCGTGTCAGATGAACTGCTATTCGTCCTTTTCACAAATTTCTCTCCACCGGCGACACCGTCTGAGCTGTCATTTTTATTCACTCCAGATTTTTCTCCTTCGGGCCGCTTTTTCGCCTTTCTCTTGTCGTCAGAGAGTGAAGAGCTCGGCTTTAGTGTTTCTGTGGAAACTGTCGGCACCATTCGGGATTCTGCTTTTGGCGCAGGTGGCTTTATATCTTCTTCGTCTTCTTCGGCTAGCGGTTTCTTGTTCGCGAAGGTTGCAGCCACTGCCACTTTGTATGCTTCTGGGTACTGCGAACTGGAAAGGAAAGAATTTGAGTGAAAAACAAGCATGACACTAGCGCGCTCGACATTTCGGCTCGCGTAAGCCGTGAGGAACAATTTTTGTTTTTTATGCTTTGGTTTGGGGTTGGCTCTGGGCCTGCAAATTAGTCCCGCCTGGTTTGGAGGACCTTCGTGCAAAACCCCGCGATCTCCAGCTACCCCAGCCAGCCTATGTCCTCCATGAAGGCCACAATTCAACCGGGGCATCGGCAGACCTCTGCAACGGAAGATGGAGAACGGCGTACGTCCCTTCGTTGGTTGTCAAGCACACTGCTGAACGATTCTAGCACTCAGTGGCTTCATCGAACACAACCGGGCCCATTGCTAAGATTGGAGAAGGTTTAATTGAGCACATGACTACATAATGAGTTGTTTTTAATGTAATCCGGTGGTTGAATGCTAGGGCAGGCTAAGGGTCAAAAATGTAGAGTTGACTGCCTCAAAGAATGCCTGCCAAGTAATTAAACTCGGTTCATAGCGGAAATCGGACTTGGGGGTGAGCTATAAACTTTTGAGAGGTCACAATAGATCTTCTTAGGTTGCAGTGATAGCAGGGCTCAGGGGCTCTAATTCTTATACTTTAAATCATAATTGTGCACAAACATTTTTCCGTACAAAAAAAAAACTCAATCAGTCAGTCAGTCAGCGTGTATGCGTCCACTGCTGGACATACGCCTCTCCAATTTTCTTCCAGTCCTCCCAGCCTTCAGCGATACGATACTATAAAAAAAAACTCAGTCGGCCGGATTTGAACGGATATTTCGTCTACAGAACTGGTAAACTCTGGAAAGCTCTCCCTTCCCATATATCCCCCCAAAGTAAAGTCTCGGGTCCTTCAAGAGGGGTGTGAATAGGCAACTGTCAGGCCAGCATGGCATTCCCAACTCCCGCACACAACCGAATGTCCATGGCCGTCGTTAGACACCCCAAAAAAAAACAATTACCGCACCTGAGTTTAGTCTTAATAGCGCGTATCTTCTTAAAGATGTACTCCAGGTCTTTCTTCATATCGAGGAGTAGCTGAGTGTGCCTCTTGAACTCCTGGCTGGCCACCTTCAGCCGGTTGGCCGAGAGCGCGTTGCAGTTTGTCAGCATTTCCGTTGTTTTCTCAAAGCGTTGTAGCCTGAAAGTAGTTTCCATTAAATATTATATTATTACCGTGTGGGGCCGGTACTTAAAAAAAATAGCCCCACTGCATTCTCTTCCCATGCATGTCGTAAAAGGCGACTAAGGGATACGTACAAGATGCCGTGCTAAAGGGCGACGGGTTCGCCACCTCTCACCTTGGCACGGTACTTCCACCGAGTCATGCAGCAGGTGGGTCTTTGTGCCTTACTTGCTGCTTGATCGATTGAATCTTGTTCGAATACTTTGCGAAATGTGGTGGTCGGTGTTGTGCTGCAATTTACCAGAGTTCTTGCAGCACAACACCGATTACTCTGCTTACCCCGATTGTCGGGATTCAGCGTGTGTGATATGTATGTATGTATTATTTTATATGGGTTTTTAAATTACTGTGGCTGTTAGACATTATTTTTAAAACAAAACAACTTTACTCACGGTTCTTCCCAAGCTATGTGGCTCGACGTTTCGGGCCAAGCGTATGGCCCATCCTCATGAGCACTCTGCCTAGTGTGACGGTTGGCAGAGAACTGTCAGATCTCTGTCCATCGTTGACGAAGATGAACCCTCGTCTACGGAAACTACCCGCACTGGCCACAGCTACAATCTTCGTCAACGACGGACGGAGATCTGACAGTTCTCTGCCAACCGTCGCACCAGGCAGAGTGCTCGTGATTATGGGCCATACGCTTGGCCCGAAACGTCGAGCCACATAGCTCGGGAAGAACCGTGAGTAAAGCTGTTTTGTTTTAAAAATAATAAATATTATTTTATTAGTGCTTTAGTCTAAACATGGACTCTGGACGGTCCCTGTTGGCCAAAGGTTGAAAGTTGCCCAGCGAGCAATGGAGCGAGCCATGCTGGGAATAACGCTACGTGATATGGTGCGTAACGAGGCAATCCGCCGACTCACCAAAGTAGTCGATATTGGACACCGGGTGGCTAAGCTCAAGTGGCAGTGGGCTGGGCACGTTAGCCGAAGAGATGATGACCGTTGGAGTAACCCGTGTCCTACACCGGCGGCCGTGGACAGGAAAACGGAGTGTGCGAAGGCCACCCGCCAGGCGGGATGACGACATCAAGTACGTGGGCGGAAAGCAGTGGTTCCGTATCGCTGAAAGCCGGGAGGACTGGAGGAAAATTGGAGAGGCGTATGTCCAGCAGTGGACGCTTACACGCTGACTGACTGACTTCAGTCGCACCTAGGATTGGGATTTGTCCTATTTTTAACCGACTTCCAAAAAAGGAGGAGGTTCTCAATTCGAGTGTATGTTTTTGAAGTGAAAAATTCTTTAGCGGCGCTTGGCACTTTTTTAGGTGGGTAAAAAATGTTAGACTCGCGACAGATCTCGAAAAGTGACAGATTTATTTTTATTATTTAAAATGCAACCTTAAGTCATTGCATTAAGGGTTAAGTTACGATGGCTCGGGATCAATTCTGTTTGTCTCTCAGTGACAGTAACGTCGAAAGCGAATCAAGGGAATCCGATATTCGTTTGGTCGTTTGATGATTTCTTGGCTCAATGGTAAGAGTGTAGGATTCGTATTTTTTGACCATGGGTTCGAATCCCTAAAATTTTTTTTTGTTTTTTTTTGCAATGTTCCGGTGTTTAAATTTTTTTAGGGTGTTTAGTTTTTTTTATTACCACCTAAGAATTATTTTCGGAAATACAAAAAGTTTTCACTTCTGCCGGCACTCCCAGAGTGCAACTGTGGCTTTTTTTTTTTTGTATGTTTGTTACGCGATTAAAATTCTTTTTTTGTTTGGTAGGTCATACTTCCGAGGTGGTCCCATGTAAATTTTATCGAAATTGATTCAGCGGTTTTTGAAAAATCAACAAAATACTTTCATGCATAATTTTTGCTTGCTTTAACACCGTCTTCAACTCTAGGGTTTTGATTTTTTTTTTCATAAATTTTTGAAGGCGGTTTTTTTTTCCCCCATGACATGTCCTGTTCTGGGTTTCTTGGCCTACTGTTCCATACCATACCTACGCTGTACATCGCGACAAGCGTAAGAAGAGTTATCGCTGTTGTGCTGCAAGGACTCTGGTAAATTACAGAACAACACCGACCGCCACCTTTAGCAAGGTATTTGGACAAGATAACTATCAAGCAGCAAATAAGGCACGAAGACCCACCTGCTGAATGACTCGGCGGTGCCAAGGTGATAGGTGGCTAGCCTGTCACCCTTTAGCAGGGCACCTTTTTCTTATCCCTTAGTCACCTTTTACGACATGCACGGAGAGAGGGAGAGGGAGGGGAGAGATGCAGTGGGGCTATTATTTTTAAGTAACGACCCCATACGGTCGCCTCCTGTTTGTCCTGGCTTTATAACATTGGACATGGCAAACCTTGTACCACCCCACTGCATCTCTCCCCGTACATGTTGCAAAAAGCGACTAAGGGTTAAGGAGAAGGTGTTCACAGGGCGACGGATAGGCCCACATCTGCGGCACGCCATATTGGTACCGGCCAAATTTGAATTATAACCGTGATATACGAGTATCTGTAGGTAGGGCATAGTGTCTCTGGGATATTAGCCCGGCGACAGGCTAGCCACCACTGACGTTGGCACAGTCCCTTCCACCGATTCATGCAGTAGGTAAGTTTTTGCGCCTTACTTGTTGCTTAGTAGTTATAGTGTCAGCCTCGGTAGCTCAGTGGTGTGGTCGGTCGACTATCGTCGTGATCATAGGCACACCTGGGCGCAGTCAGTACTTGGATGGGTGACCGCTAGACCGTTGAAGGCTGACCGTGGTACGAATTCCACGTAAAACTGTAGGTCCTTCCCTTCCCTTCTTAACTTGCTCGGTGGTAGGGTTTAACCCGGCCGGGTTGATACCACCACTCTGAATAAAACGTCAGTTGAAACTGCTATGTAAATAGTTCGTGTTTTCCGTCCAGTTCAGTGTAGCCGGCATGAAATGAAGGGAAGCCACTGACATGGCACCTAGTTCACGCGGTGTTATGGGGCTGACATCACGGATGTTGTAGGTGATGTAGCCAATCATCGTGTCAGGTGTAAAAATTTCATTTCAAAGTTTAAAAGTGTATTGTGTGCATAACCACGCTAGGGTGTGGAACTGTTTTCTGGCGAGTGTGTTTCCCGAAACTTTTAGCCCGGCAAACATTCGAAAATCCGCTGGCATGGCATCCCATTGAGTGTGGTTTCGCGAGGAGAGGTGTACTTGGCTCTTTCGACTGCATCTTTGGTCAATCGGCACAGGCAGCCATTATTATCCCTTAACCCGAAACATCGGTATCTCAGACCCTAGTAAAATGTTTGATCGGCCATCGTAGCACGATGGCGCTGTCTTCACGCCTGGCCTCTCAGCTATGTAAACATTAGTTGTCGCTGCGCTCACTCGAGGTCTGGTCGCCTGCATACGACTGCGCTAAACTGATTTTTTTCCGTGCACACTCAAAAGTTGTCGGTCTGACGGACCGGTGTTTCGGGGAGCGCACATAGACCGGTGTTTCGAGGAACGTAAGTAAATAAAATATTCGTTTACTTTTCGTGTTATGGATATTTTTTGGAAGATAATTTCAAAATAAAGTATGTTTCCATTGACTCAACTATATTTATTTTACCTTAAATTTTTGTTTTATCGTGGTAACTGACATATTGTCGGAGACCGATGTTTCAAAATTCATAGTGTCCGAGAGACCGGTGTTTCAAGAACCATAGTTTCGGACCAAGACCGTTGTTTCGGGGAGAGTAACTTTTTTTTATGTTTCGGGTTAAGGGTTAATAATAATTATTATTCTTATTATTTGTTAATGAACTAGCAGCTTAATATGCTGATGTATTCATGTCTATAATGATCACTGGTGTTGCTATCTGTTATCTTTCTTCGATTTTTAAATACTTGTCAAGCCTATTTTTGAATGTGTTTATTGAGTGTGCTTTAATAACTTCCTCGGGCTGTTTATTCCAGCTGTTTACGATTCTGTTAGTCAGAACTGTTTTCTTGCTTCAGTTGAGAAGTTTGTTACATTGAGTTTCAAGCTGTGACCTCTTAGGTGAGTGTTTGAGTTTAACACAAACATGCGGGCAGTCATAGTGCCGCTTTTTTTTATAGTAAGCACGACATTTGGCGCCGCGCTACCCATAAGGTGTCTAACCACGTCAGTGGAGATTCGGTCGCACGCGGGGGTTGCGAATGCCATCTCGGCCTGACAGGAGCCTATTCACGCCTCTCTTGAAGACATTTTGCAAACTACGTTACAAGGCCACCCCTTCGTTTTCCAGTGTTATGATAATATGAAGGATTATAACAAAAACAAGCATTGATCAATATAAAAAACCAAGTGATTTATTCAAAATTACAATTCAACATGGTTTCTTAACAAAACCCTCCTTCACTAGATAATCGTAAACCTTTCTCGTCTTGTTAACATCTATTCGAACAATTTTCCTCGCGTCCAGTAGTCTCAGAAAACCCAATTTACAATTTTCCGCTATCAACTGTTCTCTGATCTCTAAGTATTTTTGCGGAAGAAGTCTTATACTGGCGCACATGTCTTTTTCAGCATTGTTCAATGAATGGTAACCTGGGAGATCCTCAATTTCGAGCCTTTTCGGTGTTGCCTTACTCTTCAGTACAGGATTTGTTGGGATCGATTTGTCGTAGATTTGCACCTCCATCGGAAGACTTTTTTCAATTTTAACCGCAATCCTCTTCAATTCCCTCCGCTGCTCTTCCTCGTTTCGTTTCAACCTTTTATAAAGCCGCGCTCCGTGCAACGTTTTAATACCGTTCCTTCTGTACTCATAAAGCCTGGCGATTTTCTGCGATAACTCCTGTTCCAAATTCAAACGTTCCAACAGAGCGTCGAACTGCATTCCCGTCAATAGCTGCATGAACGGGAACATCCGCTCCGTGAACTGTCGCCCGAGAGTCCCGTCGAATCTTTGCACCCACGCGACCATTCTGTGCGAGAGTATCAACCCGTGCTGTTTCATCACGTCGTACCTCCGTTTTCTTTCGCGCAATCGCGTATTCAATCCATTTCCTACCGCTATTGTTAAAGATTTCACAAGTTCGTCTTCGTAATCGATTTCTGCGATGACATCGAGCATTTTCTCAGCATTATTATCATAGTTGAAGTTGAAATCTGAACGATATGCGTTGTAACCGGCCAAGTTTCGATTGCAGTATTTCGGGCAACGCGATAAGTCGCTCCCCGACTTTTCGCTTTCTAGAAAAGGTATCAACGGCTGTGGAAACATCGACTGAGTTGTGTGTGGAAGCAATTTCAACTCTTCGTATTGCACGTTATCAATGTAGTACTTTTTATAATGCTCCTCGCACTCCAACTCCGATCTAGTTTGTATACTCTTGGAAATTTCTCCCCAATTGCCGTACCCGTATTCTGTGAGAGCGTTTAGCAGTTCAATTTCTTCTTTAGCAGTCCAGCTGCAGTTGTCAAAGATTGGAAAGTCGTTTTTTCGTATCCAATAGCCGTGATTGCTTCTGTGGTCGCTGGTTTCTTTGCCGGCGGAGTAGCAGGCTGTGCAGACGGTGGCTTCGCACTCGGAGCACTCTATATAGGGCTCCTGCAGTTGGGCTCTGCAGCAGGAGCAGAGGGGGCTGGCTTCTCGGGTGACGGCGGGCGGCGGCGCGGGAGCACTGCGGGAAATACGGTGCACGTAAATCTTAGAGAACAATGTGATTGTGCAGTTTTATTCAGCGGAATTAATTTGAGCGTGTTTGATTTCACATCGCTCTGTAAGATTTTCGGCAACCGCACAGGTCCCGTGATCGAAGTGTATACATAACATAAGTATGGTTAGGCTTCGATTTACGATAATATATGTAGGTTTGGTAGATCACTTTTCTTAAAGTTATCGCAGAAGTTTAACACGACAACACGTTTCCATTGACATCAAACACACTTACAAACAATTCCACACTCAAACAGAAAAAAATTAATTCTTACGTCTTGTAATTTTATACTGTGTGTGTTCCTTGGTTTTCTTTATTTACATATTTGTGAAATGGATTCAAGTCGCAAATTTTTAATACAATATTACAGTTCATTCATCGTAGCAACTAATGCCGAGCGGTTTCTCTTTCTCTGTACTTCTCACTCTCGCAAAGGGTGATTGAAGTGACTGTGAACTGAGGTTATGAATATAGTTTAATTTAAAAAATTTATTGAATTATTGTTTATTTATTTGATGAATGAAAATTTTGCAATAAACCTTGTGTCTTTAAAAATGTGCCTTGCAAGTTTTGTGCCCAATCTACTTACTTCAGCTGTTCGTTCTATTGCAGGTGGATAAGTTAACCCACCAACACAAATAATATACAAAACTTCAAAATAACACGTGAAAAATATGCAAAACAATTAATACATTATTATTATGACGCGTAGGAAAGGCTACTGATTAATGCGTCGACTGAACGGCCGACTGCATCTGGCTACCTGAAACCTTCTCACAATAAAAAAGCAACACTAACTCAAGGCGCACGCGCCGTTATGGTTTTGAGATGACTTTCGCATACACCTATGACTCACAAATACAACCTTGTGTTCTGTGTAAAGAAGAGTAATAAGCGTTCCGAGAGCGAGAAACCGCTCGGCATTAGTTCCTAGGATGAACGGGTTATAGTGACAGCGTTCTATATAATTAATTACCTGCACAATTATATAAGAAGTTTCTTGTCAGTTCTTCTTCGCTGTGATAATCGAACTGGCGGAATGTTACAATGTAAATATGACAAATCTGAGCGCAGTGTACTGCCAATAGATGCTAAATAAACAATAAACAATAAACAACAATATACCTAATTTGTGTATTTGAATTATAAATTTTAGATAGTTTTGCGGATAATTTCATTCATTATAAGTACAAATACAGTTTATTGATCCAAATTCACTATTTTACGAAATATCTGAGTCTATGGCGCGCTGCGAACACGGTGCTCCTCGCGCCATAAATTCACGATATTCAAAATTTGTGTATCTCAAAATCCCGCACCCTGAAAGTTGCCCGGGAGTCACGGGGGGTAAGCATTATTATAACGCCGGAGTAAACAGGTCAAAAAGTAAGTTATATTTACAGCTTTACGTGGAATCCCAACTACGGACCGCCTCAACGAACGAACGGTCTCCTATCCGAGTTGTGACCGCGCTCAGGTGTTCCAACAGTCGACCAACCGCACCACTAAGCTACCGAGGCTGACAATTGGAGGTTGCTATATTGTTTTTTTTTTATGTAATCCGGTATGGGTGGCTGAGTCCGTGGGGCCAAAGCACATGCTCCGACCAGCCAATATCACCTCCGAGAAGGTAGATGTAGAAGAGAGGTAGATGCCATACCGGAGACTTCCCTGGATTGCTGGCTATACTGGACTAGAGGAGAACACAGCCAAGGCTTCTATGCGGCCATCTTACATCCAGTACGGTGGTACCAACCCAGTCGGCTACAATTTGAGCCTACCACCTAGTAAGGGGCAAGGGAGGGGACCTACAGTTTTACACCGGTTCCGAACGGTGAAGCAGCAGGTGCAGGTATGCACGTAAATTTTTTCGTCAGAAAAAACTCATTGGTACACGCCGACCGGATTCGAACCGCGAACCTCTCGCATGAGAAGCCGATGCCCAAACAACTCGGCCACCCGCCGCTTAAAATGTATGTATACGAATTACTCATGTCAGAACTCACATAGTCTTCTGTGCTCGAATGAGGGCCTCCACGTCTGTCTGATCCACGACGCCCGCCAGGCCTTGCACGAACACCTCGCCGGCAGAGTAGTTCTGGAAACACTCGATTGAAAACTCGCTTTCCGGAGTTCCGTTCGCCATCGCTGAGTTTTCAGCAGGCGTGGCCCGTGCTGAAAAGCTCAAAATTACCGATGCAGTCTTCGAGGAAATAACCAGCAATAGCAATTTGCAAACAAAATGCACGCACGCAAATAGTACGCCAACGCTAACTTGGACTTTCAAGTGGTGGCATATAATTTGGGATCGCGTACTTTAGGTCCGATAATTTGGTACATGAAAATGTACCAAAATCCGGCCCGAGACCGTATTTTGGGTATCAATAATTTGGGTCTGATAATTTGGTCCATTGATTCTAGTACATAAAATTTGTACCAAATTATCGGACCTAAAATACGATGTACTAGAATACGGCGTCGCGCCGTACTTTGGGTATCCGTAATTTGGGTCGATAATTTGGTACATCGTATTTTAGGCCGTCTACACAGCTCCATCTATGAGTGACTGGCTATACTATTACGAAACGTTGCTATTCAAACGTTCTGTTACTCGAGAAGGTTCAATTATTATTCCGCTACTTGTTGATAGATGGCGAAAGCTGGATATTTTCAATTATACATTTTGCATTGATGATTTTCTTGGTGTCTGTATTACTTTAAAACATCATTGGGTATACTACCGGTGTGAAACTGTAGGTCCCTTCCCTTGCCCCTTACTAGGTGGTAGGCTCAAATTGTGGCCGACTGGGTCACCGTACTGGATGTAAGATCGACTCGGCTGTGTTCTCCTCTAGTCCAAGTATAGCCAGCAATCTAAAAGGGAAGTCTCTGGTATGGCACCTACCTTCTAGGAGGTGAAATTGGCTGGTCGGAGCATGTGCTTTGGCCCCTCCGACTCAGTCATCCATATCGGATTATATAAAAAAAAACTATGGTCCTGCAACAGGATAAAGTGAATGACCCACAGATCAGAGAAGTATTACTTAGGATTTCTGTGGAATGACCCATCACTACTTGTCTCCGTCAATCGCACGCAAGTAAATAGTGCGAGTGCCGTCGCGCTCGCACAACGCGTCTGTGCGAGCGACGGCAATATTCTCGTATTTCTATGAATAAAAAACGAGAACATAGAAGTACGATATATTATGAATATTTATGAATGATAGTGGAATGGCGAGGCGGCCTTAGGTAAGTAGGTACCTACCTACCTACGCAGTTATATATAACTAGCTGTGCCCGCGGCTCCGCCCGCTCTCATACTTCACTTCACTGCTAACCTCATAATAAGCCATTTAGCGTGATAGTAAGTAGCCTATAGTTGATGGGAAGAATCAAGCTATCCGTATATTTTTTTTATTAAAATCGGTTCAGTGGTTCTCGAGTTATAAGCGGACAGACAGACATACATACACTCAGACAGAAAGCAGACGTTGGCTTTTATTATAGGTAAGGATTTCGAATGTCAACGTTGCCAATTCGTGCAGCGCCGCAGCACACTTTGGTGTGGTGTGTGTGTCACACACACCACACCACACCACACACAGCAACAAACAGCTGACAGCAGCGCCGCCGCGCCGCCGCATGGACTGAACTAAATGCGGAAGCGGCATAGCGGAATGAAACAAAACTTGTCAACATAAATACATACTTCCAATCAAACGATATCGCATTACAATACAAGCCATCAGATGCTGTGTGTGAATGAATATTTACGGTGTTGCAAATTGTCCTCGCAATATTTTTAACTGACATCAGGGGGTTATTCTATATGTGAAACTAAATAACATCTGCGGGGAAAGAAAAATTTGAAACAAAAAAATATATTTTTTCCATAAAAATTCTGAAAATGTAGTTATGGGAAAAATGATTTTTTTTCTTCAAATTAAAAAGTCGTAGAACAAAAGTACAGAATTACCCCCTTTCAGATATTGTGGTTGGGGTTGCAACAAACTGTATAATAGTCTTATTAATGCTCCTCACTCGCGTATTTGCGCACATAAGACGATAAGTTGAGCCATATAATATAACACAAGCTTCAGTCATTGCGAAAGTAGCTGGCTGACTTGGTCGATGGATGACATGTTTTTACGGAAGTGATTTATGGGAAAGGCTAGTCTATAAAATAGATGTCGCTGGCCGCATAGTGAGGAAAGAAAGACTCGTTGGTATAATGCGCGGGACGGATCTCGGCGTGTCGTCCACGCGCATACACTACCTTTACAAGTACGGTGCGGGTGCGAGGGAGAACACTGACGAGCCGCTGCGGAGGGGACCGCCGAGATCCGCCCCGCGCATTATAGATGCCGCGCCGCGTCGCCGGGCGCCGCCGCCGCTGGGCGCCGCCGCTGCCGCACCGGGGCGCGGGGCGTTTTGTTCTACGACTTTTTAATTTGAAGAAAAAAAAAATATTTGCCCCATACATTTTGAGAATAGGTATTAAAATTTTGTATGGAAAAAATTTATTTTACTTTTGTTGTTTTTTTTTTTATGGAAACTGAAACGGTTGGCTACATCATCTACAACGTCCGTGATGTCAGCCCATAACACCGGGTGAACTAGGTGCCATGTCAGTGCTTCCCCCTTTTATCGTGCCGGCTACACTGAACTGGTCGGAAAACACAAACTATTTACATCCGTTTCGACCGACGCGTTTCATTCAGTGCGGTAGTACCAACCCGGGCGGGTTATACCCTACCACAAAGTAAGATTAGGAGGGAAGGGACCTACAGTTTTACGAGGAATCCGAACCTCGGTCAGCCTCCATCGGTCAGCGGTCACCCATCCAAATACTGACCGCACCCAGCGTTGCTTAACATTCAATAGCGACAGTTGACTGTCTGCACCACTGAGCTATCGAGGCTGACTGTAATAATAAATAATGATCCAAAACTCAATCTCAGTGTTTATAAATACTTTGTCAAAATAGTTAATAAATCAGAAGTGTGTGGGATAAACACGCGCAAGTCGTATTGTCCGGTCGCCCGTAGAACATTCATATTACCAAAAAGGTTACCGCTTGGCTTAGTGAAATTGTTATAAATTACGGCATTTTAAACACAAAAACCCAAGTCTTAAAGATCGCGAATGGGCGCAACCGTATTCGGTGACAAGTCGAAAATCGCCAAAAATGTCGGTAAATTACTTTTTGAGGTTACCGATTCTTTTCACTATAGTTATGTTCTCCAGCTTATTTCAATTACCACACGTCATCGTAAGACCATGGCAAGTGGGCATACACTGGTTTAAGACCAAATGAAGTCAGCCGATTTTGACGTTAAATTACTTTTTGAGGTTACCGCTTCAAATTTATACAGCAGCTAATAGACCCTCTGTACAAACCACATACCCAATTTAAGACCCTTTCTGTGGGCGCTTTAGATTTTAAGACCCATTTTGTCGGCGAAGAAAAATTTAAAAAAATTGTATTAAAGTACGTAAATACATACATAATGTACATACCACACGCTGTATTCCGACAATCAGAGTAAGCAGAGTAATCGGCGTTGTGCTGCAAGTACACCTATAAGTCCTGTTGCCCGTAGAACATTCATATTACTAAAAAGGTTACCGCTTGGCTATGTGAAATTGTTATAAATTACGCCATTTTAAACACAAAAGCCCAAATCTGAAAGATCGCAAATGGGCGCAACCATATTCGGTGACAAGTCGAAAATTTCCAAAAATTTCAGTAATTTACTTTTCGAGGTTACCGCTTCTTTTCACTGTAGTTATGTTCTCCAGCTTATTTCAATTACCACACGTCATCGTAAGACCATGGCAAGTGGGCATACACTGATTTAAGACCACATGAAGTCAGCCGATTATGACGATAATTTACTTTTTGAGGTTAGCGCTTCAAATTTATACAGCAGCTAATAGACCCTCTGTACAAACCACATACCCATTTTAAGACCCTTTCTGTGGGCGCTTTAGATTTTAAGACCCATTTTGTCGGCGAAGAAAAATAAAAAAAATGGTATTAAAGTACGTAAATACATACATAATGTACATACTACACGCTGCATTCCGACAATCAGGGTAAGCAGAGTAATCGGCGTTGTGCTGCAAGTACACCTAGTCCTGTCGCCCGTAGAACATTCATATTACCAAAAAGGTTACCGCTTGGCTATGTGAAATTGTTTTAAATCACGCCATTTTAAATACTAAAACCCAAATCTGAAAGATCGCAAATGGGCGCAACCATATTCGGTGACAAGTCAAAAATCTCCAAAAATGTCAGTAATTTACTTTTCGAGGTTACCGCTTCTTCTCACTGTAGTTATGTTCTCCAGCTTATTTCAATGACCACACGTCATCGTAAGACCATGGCAACTGGGCATGTGCATTCGGAATGTGGTTGACGTGATAACACTGAGGACTGTCTACTATGCACTGTGTCAATCTCTTTTGACTTACTGTATATCAGCCTGGGGAGGCGCCGCTAAAACACACCTAATAGAGCTGGAGAGAGCGCAGCGCGCAATCCTCAGGGTAATCTTTAGGAAACCATTCCGGTACAGTACTCAAGAGCTCTTTAAAGGCGCTGCAATCCTAGCAGTGCGAAAACTATTCATCTTAAGACTTGTCTGTTTATTTGACTTGTCTTATGAACAGCCAGTTTCTGATGAAAATAGACGCGCTAGTAGATACAGAAACAATGCGAAGGTACCCAAAACTAAAACTAAATTTGCACAACGCTTTCAGCACTTTTTAGCACCATATTTGTTTAACAAAATTAAGTATAAATGCCAAATAGCTAATGAAAAAAGAACAGTTGTAAGGAGAGTATTGAAAAAATGGCTACATACTCTAAATTATGACCAAACAGAAGATCTATTAACAATATTAATGTAAAAAAGTAAACTTATTTATTATGCTTGTCGCAGTAAACGTTGAAAGGGAAACCGGAGGCGGCGGCGGCAGCTGCTCGTTGTGGGCGTTTGTCTGTACGGTCCATCCATCGATCTATGGAATGCACTAACACTGACGCATTGTCTCACAGACAGTACACATGAATCACGACTGACTGGCTGAAACTGTAAGGAATAAAACACAGGGTAGGTACACACGAATACACTCACACAGTACCATACACACTCGCAACGCACAAACACTCTGCGCACGCACGCACAAACACACCCTCACACACACACACACACACACACACACACCCTTGTTTACGAATTACCGAAAGTGCCGACCTGTACAAATTTGCGGATTGTGCGGTCTCGGTCTTCCCGAAGAGTTAGAGGAGTGTAACAGGTAATTATTTCTAGTGCTGTCTTTTACACACTCACCACTCTATACGGATTTTCAGTACAATCGCGTGCGACAGAGCTATGCTAATTCAAAAAACGTGACAAAAATGCGGCTCGTGCGGACCTCCGAGAAAGTGCGGTCGGACCGCATATTATAGTAATATTTTACTTAATATACACAACGACCGCACTTTGAAGTGAATGTGCTTTTACACACATGTCCGCAGAATATCGTGAATTCGTAAATTCTAACACACGCCCGCACTTTACAGTGAAATCCCTCATTAACACACGCCGCCCGCTGTTTACGGTTATGTATATCTTCACACACGACCGTCTTATACAAAACACCACGTCTCATTTCGTATCGCTGTAGAGTCCGCACTTTATCATAAGAACTTTATACTTATTAATTATTATTATACACAAACACAACATCTCGGTACAAGGACAAATCCGCACCCAACAACAACGGCCCGCACATTATCATAAGTCTCGCACAAACGTCTTTTTAAACACAGATTTCTTTCAAATTACTTTAGGGAACATTCAAACATTTATCTATCTTTTTCTAAACTATGATTTTTTATCATTCCATGTCGTCACCCTCGTCACCAAGTGTATTGGTAGAAGTATGGGACACTCATCCAAACCAACCAAATGAGCCCAAACTCGAGGGGGTTACTAGTAACAGTTGAAGAGTTCCACTGTCCACCTCCTGACTCCATCATTAGACCCTCGTCACCAAGTGTATTGGTAGAAGTATGGGACACTCGTCCAAACAAACCAAATGAGCCCAAACTCGAGGGGGTTACTAGTAACGGTTGAAGAATTCCACTGTACACCTCCTGACTCCATCATCAGACACTCGTCACCAAGTGTATTGGTAGAAGTATGGGACACATGTCCAAACCAACCAAATGAGCCTAAACTCGAGGGGGTTACTAGTAACGGTTGAAGAGTTCCACTGTACACCTCCTGACTCCATCATCAGACCCTCGTCACCAAGTGTATTGGTAGAAGTATGGGACACTCATCCAAACCAACCAAATGACCTCAAACTCGAGGGGGTTACTAGTAACGATTGAAGAGTTCCACTGTACACCTTCTGACTCCATCATCAGACCCTCGTCACCAAGTGTATTGGTAGAAGTATGGGACACTCGTCCAAACTAACCAAATGAGCCCAAACTCGAGGGGGCTACTAGTAACGGTTGAAGAGTTCCACTGTCCACCTCCTGACTCCATCATCAGACCCACGTTACCAAGTTGAAATTATCATAGTATTGTATTGTCACGAGAACTCAATGTGTGTGCAAAGTTTCATAAAAATCGGTTCAGTAGAATTAGTTGAAAAAGTTGTCGCAAGATTTGAAACAAAGATAGAAGCAAACAAATATACGGAGTCAAGCTAAATAAAACCGTTTAAAAATCAGAACTAGCCGTTAGTTTGCGATTTTAGCGATTTTTAGTGTCAGATATGACTGGTCTATACGGTCTTGGTCGAAAACTAGACCCTTCATTGCCGTTTATGGGCCACGTGGCCGAAGGATGGGTAAATAATATGCTTGTTGTCGGTCTATGTACCTACTACGGTCTTGGCCGAAATATAGAACGATTTTCTACTTTTATAATTTAGAAAAGTCGCCGAAAATAGGTAGGTTATTAATTAATTCTCGGCCATTTCTCGGTCATGGAATTTTTTTCTGACTAAAACGCTGTGCCGAGAAATGGATACAAGGTAAACCAAAAGTACTAGGGTAAAAGAGAACTTGAACTTGCAGCACCATTTTTTTATGGGAAGCTCGACATATGGCGCGTGCCAGACTAACGCAGAGGCGTAGTCCGACGGCGCCCACGGGCATTCGAATATTTACGGTGTAAGACCGAAGACACCAAGAGATGCGTATATTTTTCAGGATTTTAGGAAGACACGCTTGAGGATGGGTGAGAAAATGAAATAATCGACCGGCAAAAGCTAGTCTTTAAGAAAGTAAGTAACAGAGGGCGAGGCCGAAGGCCGAGCTGCGTTCAGGAAGAGGATAACCTTTTCGAAGAATGTAAGTAACAGAGGGCGAGTCCGAAGGCCGAGCTGCGTTCAGGAAGACCATAAACCTTCTCGAAGAAAGTAACTTCTTTGTTACTTACTTTCTTCGAAAAGGTTTATCCTCTTCCTGAACACATCTCGACCTTCGGCCTTGCCCATAGTTACTTACTGTCTTCGAGAATGTATCGTCTTCGTGAATGCAGCTCGGCCTTCGGCCTCGCCTATAGTTACTTACTGTATTCGAAAAGGTTTATCGTCTTCCTGAAGGCAGCTCGGCCTTCGGCCTCGCCCTCTGTTACTTACTTTCTTCGAAAAGGTCATCCTCTTCCTGAACGCAGCTCGGCCTTCGGCCTCGCCCATAGTTACTTACTGTCTTCGAGAAGGTTTATCGTTTTCCTGAACGCAGCTCCGGCCTCACCCTCTATTACTTACTTTCTTCGAAAAGTTTACCCTCATGCTGAACGAAGCTCGGCCTTCGGCCTCGCACATAGTTACTTACTGTCTTCGAAAAGGTTTATCGTCTTCCTGAACGCAGCTCAGCCTTCGGCCTCGCCCTCTGTTACTTACTTTCTTCGAAAAGGTTATCCTCTTCCTGAACGCAGCTCGGCCTTCGGCCTCGCCCATAGTTACTTACTGTATTCGAGAAGGTTTATCGTTTTTCTGAACGCAGCTTGGCCATCAGCCTCGGCCTCTGTTACTTACTTTCTTCGAAAAGTTTACCCTCATCCTGAACGCAGCTCGGCCTTCGGCCTCGCCCATAGTTACTTACTTTCTTCGAAAAGGTTATCCTCTTCCTGAACGCAGCTCGGCCTTCGGCCTCGCCCTTTGTTACTAACTTTCTTAAAGATGGTTTATCCTCTTCCTGAACGCAGTTCGGCCTTCGGCCTCGCCCATAGTTACTTACTATCTTCGAGAAGGTTTATCGTCTCCCTGAACGCAACTTCGCCTTCGGCCTCAAAAAGTTACTCACTTTCTTCGAGACGGTTTATCGTTTACCTGAACCCAGCTCGCCCTTAGTTACTTACTTTCTTCCTTTGAAATACGAATTTCACGCGAGCGAAGCCGCGGGCAAAAGCTAGTAAATTTATAAATTCATATAGCTGTTGGAATATCTATATTGGTTACTCAGACCGTGCAATTTTGTAAAATGCGGACGTACTTACACTCTTTAGGAATAGTACCTATTCAAATCGCAATACTTTTATAATCTTGTTCGAAGACACTCGGACGTCCTCATAATATTAGACTATGTATACTAAAATTTTAACACATTTACTAATATCACACTTGTTACAACGTTTGATTGAAAGGCGGACGTCCTCGTATTAGACTATGTACACCCACATCCGAAGTTCTGAACACACTTACAGTAACACACTTATTACAATATTTACTTGTAAAAAGCGGACGTCCGCTTAACACAATAAATGTATACTAAATAATACACACTTTGGACTGGTGGCGCCACTTGTGGTAACACACATGAACTAAAATTTTGCGGGTGTCAAATTTTTGCGACAAAAATAGGGACAGTGCGGTCGTCCTTTCAAATTTTAGGTGACGTCACCAGTCGACCAATCAGATGGCGACGATTCTAACTGTATATTTGAAAGTAGGCATATAATATTGTGCGGACGTCCGCACAATGAGGTCGGTCCTCACTTTCAGTATTCTGGTCAAGTTTAGGTCCGCTTTTTACTCTAGCCGTAAAGACACACACACACACACACACACACACACACACACACACACACACACACATACACGACCACCTTTCACATACTTACTACATTGGTTACCTCACATTCAAATGACACACTTATACACTGACTAGGTATCTGGCTAACTAGATAATCATGTCATGTAATATTATTGTAAGAGTTTAGAAGGGGCTAGGTATCAAGTAAGTTGTAAGTTGTCAAACCTATACGTTACTTAGGTTACTTCCCACAGGACAAACTTCGTTTAGTGTGGGAAGTGACATATAAATATTTGTAAACCATTTTTTATATAATAAATAAATTGAATTGAATTGAATTGAATTGAACTGATTTAAGACCACTTGAAATCCGCCGATTTTGACGTTAAATTACTTTTTGAGGTTACCGCTTTAAATTTATACAGCAGCTAATAGACCCTCTGTACAAACCACATACCTATTTTAAGACCCTTTCTGTGGGCGCTTTAGATTTTAAGACCCATTTTGTCGGCGAAGAAAAATGTCAAAAAATTGTATTAAAATACGTAAATACATACATAATGTACATACCACACGCTGCATTCCGACAATCAGGGTAAGCAGAGTAATCGGCGTTGTGCTGCAAGTACACCTATAAGTCCTGTCGCCCGTAGAACATTCATATTACCAAAAAGTTACCGCGTGGCTATGTGAAATTGTTATAAATTATGCCATTTTAAACACAAAAGCCCAAATCTGGAAGATCGCAAATGGGCGCAACCATATTCGTGGCAAGTCAAAAATCTCCAAAAATGTCAGTAATTTACTTTTCGAGGTTACCGCTTCTTCTGACAGTAGTTATGTTCTCCAGCTTATTTCAATTACCACACGTCATCGTAAGACCATGGCAAGTGGGCATACACTGATTTAAGACCACATGAAGTCAGCCGATTTTTAAGATAATTTACTTTTTGAGGTTACCGCTTCAAATTTATACAGCAGCTAATAGACCCTCTGTACAAACCACATACCCATTTTAAGACCCTTTCTGTGGGCGCTTTAGATTTTAAGACCTATTTTGTCGGCGAAGAATAATTTAAAAAAATTGTATCAAAATACGTAAATACATACATAATGTACATACCACACGCTGCATTCCGACAATCGGGGTGAGCAGAGTAATCGGCGTTGTGCTGCAAGTACACCTAGTCCTCTCGCCCGTAGAACATTCATATTACCAAAAAGGTTACCACTTGGCTATGTGAAATTGTTATAAATTACGCCATTTTAAACACAAAAACCCAAGTCTGAAAGATCGCAAATGGGGGCAACCATATTCGGTGACAAGTCAAAAATCTCCAAAAATGTCAGTAATTTACTTTTCGAGGTTACCGCTTCTTTTCACTATAGTTATAATCTGCAGCTTATTTCAATTACCACACGTCATCGTAAGACCATGGCAAGTAAAAATTACACATTATTTAACCGTAGGTAAAACTTACAAAGGTCGGCGGCATCTAGTTTCACTAAATTTACATCACTGCGGTCGGAGTACGCGTGCGGTGCGCGGTGCGACTTACGGTGCGACATCGCATCGCAAAAATCTGCGACGTAGTTTTAGGTAAAGTGCGATAATGCGACGTTGCATTGCAGTAATTTCCACATGAGCGCGGGTGGCGAGATGAATGACGAACGTTGTAGTGCTCCTATATACTATTGCATGGTAATACAATATAGTATCAATACAAGGTTTATAACAGAACGTTTATACCAGCTCCACTGCATCTCTCCCCGTGCATGTCGTAAAAGGGATAAGGGCAAGATGCCGTGCTCAAGGGCGACAGGGTAGGCACCTCTCACCCTGGCACGGTCCTTCCATCATGCAGCAGGTGGGTTTTTGTGCTTACTTGCTGCTCGATCGTTATCTTGTTCGATTACTTTGCTAAACCTTCGGTGTTGAGCTATAATTTATCGGTGTTCTTGCAGCACAACGCCCATTACTCTTCTTACCCGGATTGTCGGAATACAGCGTGTGGTATGTACATGTATATGTATATATTCTTTATTGAACACCAATTTATAAAAATTAGGTACAACAGGCGAGCTTAATGCCGCGAGACATTCTATTCTAACTAACCTTTGGGATGTGGGAGAAGTACATGCAGGCGAACAAGAATAGTTAGTGGCAATGTGTTAGACTGTAAAGAAATATGTATGATACACTACATAGGAATACTACATAAATATTTTAATAAGCATATATATGTATATAATAAACATACATATTATGTACATTAATCGGTGGTACCGTTGTGTAACACAATCAACTGAATGACAGTACATATTTATGTATGTACGTATTTTAATACAATTTTTTGAAAGTTTTCTTTGCCGACAAAATAGGTCTTAAAATCTAAAGCGCCCACAGAAAGAGTCTGAAGATAGGTATGTGATTTGGACAGAGGGTCTATTAACTGCTATATAAATTTGAAGCGGTAACCTCAAAAAGTAAATTATCGTCAAAATCGTCTGACTTCATCTGGTCATAAATTAGTGTATGCCCACTTGCCATGGTCTTACGATGACGTGTGGTAATTGAAATAAGCTGCAGATTATAACTATAGTGAAAAGAAGCGGTAACCTCGAAAAGTAAATTAATGAAATTTTTGGAGATTTTTGACTTGTCACCGAATATGGTTGCCCCCATTTGCGATCTTTCAGACTTGGGTTTTTGTGTTTAAAATGGCGTAATTTATAACAATTTCACATAGCCAAGGGGTAACCTTTTTGGTAATATGAATGTTCTACGGGCGAGAGGACTAGGTGTACTTGCAGCACAACGCCGATTACTCTGCTTACCCTGTTTGTCGGAATGCAGCGTGTGGTATGTACATTATGTATGTATTTACGTACTTTAATACCATTTTTTGAAATTTTTCTTCGCCGACAAAATGGGTCTTAAAATCTAAAGCGCCCACAGAAAGGGTCTTAAAATGGGTATGTGGTTTGTACAGAGTGTCTATTAGCTGCTGTATAAATTTGAAGCGGTAACCTCAAAAAGTAAATTATCGTCAAAATCGGCTGACTTCATGTGGTCTTAAATCAGTGTATGCCCACTTGCCATGGTCTTACGATGACGTGTGGTAATTGAAATAAGCTGGAGAACATAACTACAGTGAAAAGAAGCGGTAACCTCGAAAAGTAAATTACTGAAATTTTTGGAGATTTTCGACTTGTCACCGAATATGGTTGCGCCCATTTGCGATCTTTCAGATTTGGGCTTTTGTGTTTAAAATGGCGTAATTTATAACAATTTCACATAGCCAAGCGGTAACCTTTTTGGTAATATGAATGTTCTACGGGCGACAGGACTTATAGGTGTGCTTGCAGCACAACGCCGATTACTCTGCTTACCCTGATTGTTGGAATACAGCGTGTGGTATGTACATTATGTATGTATTTACGTACTTTAATACCATTTTTTTTTATTTTTCTTCGCCGACAAAATGGGTCTTAAAATCTAAAGCGCCCACAGAAAGGGTCTTAAAATGGGTATGTGGTTTGTACAGAGGGTCTATTAGCTGCTGTATAAATTTTAAGCGGTAACCTCAAAAAGTAAATTATCGTCATAATCGGCTGACTTCATGTGGTCTTAAATCAGTGTATGCCCACTTGCCATGGTCTTACGATGACGTGTGGTAATTGAAATAAGCTGGAGAACATAACTACAGTGAAAAGAAGCGGTAACCTAGAAAAGTAGATTACTGAAATGTTTGGAAATTTTCGACTTGTCACCGAATATGGTTGCGCCCATTTGCGATCTTTCAGATTTGGGCTTTTGTGTTTAAAATGGCGTAATTTATAACAATTTCACATAGCCAAGGGGTAACCTTTTTGGTAATATGAATGTTCTACGGGCGACAGGACTTATAGGTGTGCTTGCAGCACAACGCCGATTACTCTGCTTACCCTGATTGTCGGAATACAGCGTGTGGTATGTACATTATGTATGTATTTACGTACTTTAATACAATTTTTTTTAATTTTTCTTCGCCGACAAAATGGGTCTTAAAATCTAAAGCGCCCACAGAAACGGTCTTAAAATGGGTATGTGGTTTGTACAGAGGGTCTATTAGCTGCTGTATAAATTTGAAGCGGTAACCTCAAAAAGTAATTTAACGTCAAAATCGGCTGACTTCATGTGGTCTTAAACCAGTGTATGCCCACTTGCCATGGTCTTACGATGACGTGTGGTAATTGAAATAAGCTGGAAAACATAACTATAGTGAAAAGAATCGGTAACCTCAAAAAGTAATTTACCGACATTTTTGGCGATTTTCGACTTGTCACCAAATACGGTTGCGCCCATTCGCGATCTTTAAGACTTGGGTTTTTGTGTTTAAAATGCCGTAATTTATAACAATTTCACTAAGCCAAGCGGTAACCTTTTTGGTAATATGAATGTTCTACGGGCGACCGGACTAGTAGGACGCCGCGCCCGCCTGCGGCAACGTACAAAGGCAAAGAAGGATTGTATTCAGTAAGAACAATAATCGCCGAGGACCGGGTGAGTATGCTTACTTATACACGAAGTAACTATTAAGTAATCTGTGCTTATACATACTACCTTGCTCGAACCATTTTGACTCTTATTATTACCATGATTATGGAATGGATTACCGATGTTACGGGATACCCACGATAGATAGACATTTCGATAAGTCGTCGAATGAAACATATTAAAATTATGTATAACATTATTTATTACATATTCTATGATGGGGTGCTATATACTGCATTAATGTATAAATGCTTTACGCGTATCATAAAAGGACTCACACAAAGGAATAATATTAACAAACTGCTGCAAATACGCAGTGAATTAGTTGGATTTTATTTTAATTAAGTCGGAAGACCCTGTGCACCAATAACATAGGTTATAAAAAATTATAACCTATGTTATTGGTGCAAATATGATATAAATGTATATTTGCAATGCATGCGATTTTCTTCTGAATTTTTGGAAAAGTTTTTGATAGAAAAATACGGGTCACAAAATTAGCATTTTTTTAATAAAAAAAAAATCAAGCAAAATTTACAAAAATACATTATGTACGGATATACAGTATTATACGGATTTTGTGGTTGTGGTTGGGGTTGAACACCCAACCACGACCACAAAATCCGATTCTGTACATGAAACAGAACAACTTTTGTTCTTCTACGCAGAAGTTATTTAGGTTCACATATAGAATAGCCCCCTGATGTCAGTTAAAAAATTTGCGGAGGGCAATTGCAACACCATGTATATATATATGTTTATGCACCTTCTAGTGCAGAGGCTCAATTATTAAAATGTGTCTACGTCATTTTGAAATTAATAAATTAGATTTGATTTGAAATTGAATAAATTTGATTTGAACTTGCCGGAAAGATAGGTAGGTACTCGTAATTGTGTAACTTATGTAGGTCGTACTTAGGTAGGTATGTACTTAAAAATGGAACCTGATTGTCTTCATTGTGTTTTTTTTTTTTCAGAAAATGCTTTCAAAGAAGATTCCATTTGGGCTTTTTATGAAGGGAACTAGGTATTACTTTAGAAGACGCTGCACTAGGCTGGCGTCTGGTCAGCAGGTTGAGCACTTTACGTGCTCTTGTCCAGGATGTCCAGCGAAGTTCACCAACCACCCAACTCGTGGACAACAGACAAGGAATGTGCACATCCACGATGACCAACAATACTGGATACCTGATAGGTTTAACCCACCTTTATACCTGATAGGTTTAAGTTGTTGACTTTATTATGTTCTTTACTTCTTGTGTGTGACCGTGAATTTCGTTCTTTTTAGCAACTTCAAAAAACATCTTTCTCGACATACATACATACATACATATCGTCACGCCTGTTTCCCAGTGGGGTAGGCGCAGAGACAACAGATCTCCACGTGGATCTTGACACACCTCTGCCGCCTCTTCCACTATTCTCTATTCGGCAGTTTGTACATATGTATGTACGCACCTATCCTTTACTTCTTTCATGTTCAGGAACTTTCACTAAAATATTCCTTCCTCTTAATTAGTTTATCCCTTGGAAGGAATTTCCAGCATAAGTTATACTGTATATATATTATTGGAAAACGAAGGAAATAAGAAGGAAAGTTGACCAAAGTATGTTACCTATCAGGAAATTTTACTAATATTTTTGACGTGATGACGTCACGTCTTATAAATTGATGAACACCGGCTGCACGCACGAAGGAGTGTCACGTTCCATCTGAGCCTGTGTGTGCAGGCGAGAGCGCGTAACAAGCGATAGAAAGGCACAATCGGTATAGTCAAAGTTACCATGGAAACGTCTTAAAGAAGTAAAACTGTCAAGATCAGACAACAGAAGTTTATTGATGGCCAGTCACAAGATGATTAATCTTTCTACTGGAAATGTAGGAATTAGAATTACTGATATATGCTCTATGTACTACGATTATTCACGTCATCACGTAAAACCAAAGAGATTAAAAAAAGAGGGTGGGTTTAATGTCTTTGCGTAAAACTATCGTCCGTAAACCGACTTGATTTTTTTATGTTTTTATTTTTGACAAATGAAATTTCACTGTGGATTTTTTCTAATCTAATTTATTGTAAGTACCTTCTTTTATTCTATTCGTGACATTTTAGATATAAACTTAAAATCTTGATTATTATATTTTTATGTTGTGATTTTCTTCAAGCCTTTTTATTCAAATGGTATTGTGTTAATAAGTTTTAAAGTATTGACGAAGGCTATTTTTTGCTCGAACCCAAACATTTTACTTATAATTACCTAGCTAATAATAATTTATATGTGTTCTATTCAATGTGTGTGTAAATGTTATGTATGACTGACTTATTCAAGTGTACCGTGGTACCAAAGGAATCAATAAAAATATGAATATGAATATGAATATGAATGCGGGACAAAAAAAATTATCGAACACCAGAAGAAAAAACAATTGTGCAGGGCTGACCATGCGATTCCTCATGCATGTGGGACAAATGGTTTTATTATGATAGGGTAACCATAAGATTAAAATTTATGGTTTTATAGGGTGCCCATACGATTCCTTACCAAATGTGGGACAAAAAAAAGACCATGCGATTCCTTAAATAATTTGAATAGGGAGACCATACGATTCCTTAACTAATTTGGGGCATTTTTTTTTAAGTTAGTTGAGGGGTCACCACACGATTCCTTAAATAATGCGGAACAAAAGAAATTATCGAACGCCAGAAAAAAAATATTTGTGCAAGTTTAAATTAATTTTAATTTAAAATTTTTATATTTTTATATGTATATGACCAATTATTTTTTTATTGGATAGGGTATACTTCAAAATTGGTCCAATTTTTATTTGAACAAAAAAAATAAAAGCTTTAACAAAAAATTTTACCGACGAAAAACTGAAAAGCGAAAAATCCAATTTTGGCGGGTAATAAACCTTCCTAGTCTTACTAACAGTCTTAAAATTAGTTCACTTGCGTAGCTATTAAGACTAAAATGGTTTATTACCCGCCGAAATTATATTTTTCGTTTTTCAGTTTTTTGCCGGTTGAATTTTTTGTTAAAAAGTTATTTACAATGTATTTTTGTTTTGTTGCTGGTTGTAATGCTGTAGTAAAAAACTAATATTTCTTTCTTTCTTCAAGTAGTATGTTGAAAAAATCAGTCGGTAACTGATTATACATAATACAGTGGTTTTTCTTGTGATCTTTACATAAAAGTCTGAATAAATATTATATTTCTTTTATAATATAAAAGAAACGATATTATCGTCTTTCACTGAATACCTGCTCACTCTGTAAAGTTTCAAAGTATCAGTAATACAATTTCATTTGTTATTTTATTTTATTTTATTTATTGACAGCGCGACATATGGCGCCGAACCACCCATAAGGTATCTAACGACGCCTATGGACATTCGATCGTATGCGGGGGTTGCGAATGCCATGCCGGCCTGACAGGTGCCCATTCACGCCCCTCTTGAAGGACCCGAGACTGTACTTGGGGGGAAATATATGGACAGGGAGAGCGTTCCAGAGTTTACCGGTTCTGGAGAGGAATGATCTGCATAATCGATTGGTACGCATGCGCGGTAAGTCCAGCGTGTAGGGATGCAATCCCTGCCCAATGCGCGTGGTGCGAAGGTGGAAAGGGGATTTGTTATTTCAGTTAAAACTTTTTACACTATGAATTATAAATGACTTAGCTAAAATTTTTATGTTAATAGTGTCGAACTTTTGATAATCGTTAACATTATTACTAGCATCAGCTAAATGATATCTTTATCATTATCATAATAATAATAATATAATAAAGCAAATTTCATTAAGACATACTAGCATGCTTCATTACCATCCAACCGCATAAATTACCATCCAGGTGTTTTTCATTACCATCCACACCTTCATTACCTTCCATCAATTTTCTCCAAAACTAAAAGTTGTACATAGATGCCTTTCTTATGTTACTACATCTAATAAGTACAGGAACACATATATATATAAATATATTTCAGAAAATAAAAAAATAAAAATTCCGCCAAAACATGCAAATTTGAACGAAATGGCGGAACGACCCGCTTCATTCTTTCAAAGTTTCAAAGGATTCTACAGACCCACTGACATTCTCCATTAAGTGCCAGAAATAATAAATAAAATATGGTGTGATATTCACAACACAATTTAAATAAATTGATCATCATCGGCACGACCGAGGGGAGGTACTGATGTGGCACCAAGTTCATCCGGTGTTATGGGCTGACATCACGGATGTTGTAGGTGATGTAGCTAACCGTGTCAGTTTCCATAAAAAAAAAATCACTCCGCCAGTTGTAACTCGTTAAGTATTAAGACTTAAATGTAAAAAAATTGAAGGCATTTAGTTTTCTTTGTTTCTCATATACATACAGTACCCGGCAGTAAGTATGACATGTACGAGTACATCGAGCTTTAGAAAGAGACAATCATTTTGTAGAGCGTCGTTTCTGTCGCACGAAGCATGAATGACGTCTTATCTTGATAGATAAGACACGGACACGGTGATCCGTGTTAGAGAGAGAGATTGTCTCTTTCTAAAGCTCGATGTACATTACTTACTGCCGGGTACAGTACTTGTTTGTTGTAGGATCAACATTTTGCGAGTGGTTTGGAGAAAAATGTGTGTGATAATTTTTGGATGAAAAAATTCATCTTTCCGCTGCTGCATGCAACCATGGCTGCAACAAATTAACAAAACAAAACTATATGGGTCTGGCTGGGGCACGGAGGAAATACTTAGTATTTTCTCCGTGGTCTCGGGTCACAGTTCCTAACACCCCCAGGAGCGGCATTTGCTGTTGGCGAGGCACGGAAAGCGTTCGAGGTATCGTAGTCGTGGACCGGCCGATGGAAGCGTGTTCGTCTTGGCGACGACCGGCTCTGCTGTTCGGGTGTGAACGACCGGCGGCGTATCAGCTCCGGCAGCAGGTGGAGAACTGGAGACCAAGAACGCAGCGGGCGGATCGTTTGACGTACAAGGCGCAGTTGTGTTTTATAGGTCTTTCAATATTAGTTAATAGTACGCTAAGGGGCGTATGTGTATCAAATACCGATCACGTTCTCATACCCCATTAATATTTGTTCCGATATATCTATATCTAACCACATACCTAACCATGCTAATAAATAATAGTCTATTAAACTGAATTGTGTGTCTTTTCTACCTTTATCTATGGCCCGGAGGCGCAGCTCCGGCCGGGGCCTCCGGGTGGCTCCCCGGCCGGCCGGAGTCGGAGGCTGGGCGGCGCGGAGCGGCGGGCGGGGTGCGCGCGCGCGCCACTGCCGCGCCGCCGCACAGTGGATCGACTCCATACAACCGATCGGACATAGGATTCTAAAAACATGAATTCATTATTTTTCAAAAACAAATGATGCCAATGTATTCTAATAAATTATTCACGTCGAAAACATTCTTACTCATTTTGCGATTAAACTTAAGTTTTGAAAGATATTTGAAGAAAACTGATTTCATTGTATGGAAAAATATAAAAAAAAAATATTTCTCGCGATTTTCGCCTATTTTCAAAATTTAATGACAATTATAATTTTTAATGAGATATTTTCTAAATATCACCCAAACATACTTACTACGCCAACCAACGCCCTTTGGAGTTACGAGGCAGAATATGGGTTTTCCTTATGTAATGTTTTATTTTTCGATGTCGCACTGCCACAAAACGTGAACAAACACCACATACTTAGGCAGAATGTGCACCTACAGGTACCTCATCATCCCCCCCTCCCCCCCCTCCACCCACGTACCTACAACTTGCGCAAAACGCTGTGGAGTGTGAAGTCTCGCTCTACCCATCGCACGTAACGTACCTACCGCTTCTTAATCGCGCAGTGAGCTTTGTCACGCGCGCACGCGCATTTCGTGTTTCCGTTCGGATTGAGTTGTGTTTATTATGGCATTCCGCAGTTTTGTAACTTACTTGGACCTTTATGTTGCTTTACGCAACCATGGAGATATCCGCGATTACCAACATTTGTGCAGTGTTTGCAAAATCAGATTTGAATTTGAACCTAAGTGAAAGTTTCGAGCAACATGAGTTCGAAAAATGGTGTCGTAATTTCTGCTACCGCGTGTGTTCAAAATGGAGAGCTTCGGGTAACAGTGCAGAGAAATTCAAACAGGAGAATTCTTCGTGGCTAGCTAGAGTCTGAAACCACGAAGGCACAGATTACTTAATACAGATAAATCACTCCATAGAAAAAGTTCCATACCTACGGCTTTAATAGCCTACAGTTTTACGTCGCCAGTCGCTGCGTGCGAAAAAGTACCTAAACGAAAGAGCGTAAAGTGATTATTGCTTTGCAGCCGCGTGGCCTTGAAGCAAACTCGGTGACGCTAGGGCTGCTACTTTCGATAAAAATATAAATTCAATACACAATTATAATATTATAATAAAGAGGAAATATGTGTGAATGTTTGTTCATGAGCTACAGCACATATGTAAAAATGTTTTTACTGTTAGATAGGTACCTATATTTTTTTTTTTGGTTTAACATATAGGCTACTTACTAGCTTTTGCCCGCGGCATCGCCCTCGTTAAAGTATATTAAAGGAAGAAATTAGTTCGGCCCGAAAATGCTTCAGGTAATCCTACCTACTACCCCTGTAATGTTATTAAATTTTTATCAGTGATAGGAATAGGTAGGGCTTCTAACATCGAGGAACAGAGTAAAAGATTGGAGACTTCCTTACGACGAAATTAAAATATTATTTTCGTTCCTGGGTACGAAAATAATATTCATGGTGTTTTAATTGCGCGATTTAAAAAAAGTGGCCGCCATTTTGAACTTTTTAGTTACTGGACCGATTGCTTTCAAAATCGATATCTGGATGTCTGTGTGGGCTCTGAATACCAATCCGTTGTAAAAATTTAAAAAAAGTGGCCGCCATTTTGAACTTTTTAGTTACCGGACCGATTGTTTTCAAAATCGATATCTGAGTGTCTGTGTGGGCTCTGATTACGAATCCGTTGTCAAAATAAAAAGAAGTGGCCGCCATTTTGAACTTTTTAGTTACTAGACCGATTCCTTTCAAAATCCATATCTGGGTGTCTGTGTGGGCTCTGAATACGAATCCGTTGTAAAAATTAACCACACAGACACCCAGATATAGATTTTGAAAGCAATCGGTCCAGAAACTAAAAAGTTCAAAATGGCGGACACTTTTTATAAATTTTGACAACGGATTCGTATTCAGAGCCCACACAGACACCCAGATATCGATTTTGAAAGGAATCGGTTGAGTAACTAAAAAGTTCAAAATGGAGGCCACTTTTTTTAAATTGTGACAACGGATTCGTATTTAGAGCCCACAAAGACACTCAGATATCGATTTTGAAAACAATCGGTCCGGTAACTAAAAAGTTCAAAATGGCGGCCACTTTTTTTTAATTTTTACAACGGATTGGTATTCAGAGCCCACACAGACAACCCAGATATCAATTTTGAAAGCAATCGGTCCAGTAACTAAAAAGTTCAAAATGGCGGCCACTTTTTTTATATCGCGCAATTAAAACACCATGAATATTATTTTCGTACCCAGGAAAGAAAATAATATTTTAATTTCGTCGTAAGGAAGTCTCCAATCTTTTACTCTGTTCCTCGAAGTTAGAAGCCTTACCTATTCCTATCACTGATAAAAATTTAATAACATTACAGGGATAGTAGGTAGGATTACCTGAAGCATTTTCGGGCCGAACTAATTTCTTCCTCTAATATACTTTAACGAGGGCGATGCCGCGGGCAAAAGCTAGTAAGTAGCCTATATGTTAAACCAAAAAAAATATAGGTACCTATCTAACAGTAAAAAACATTTTTAAATATGTGCTGTAGCTCACGAACAAACATTCACACATATTTCCTCTTCCTCTTTATTATAATATTATATTGTGTAATGAATTTATATTTTCGAAAGTAGCAGCCCTAACGTCACCGAGTTTGCTTCAAGGCCACGCGGCTACAAAGCAATAATCACTTTACGCTCTTTCGTTTAGGTACTTTTTCGCACGCAGCGACTGGCGACGTAAAACTGTGGGCTAGCCGTAGGTATGGAACTTTTTCTATGGAGTGATTTATCTGTATTAAGTAATCTGTGACCTCGTGGTTTCAGACTTTAGCCAGGCCTCACGCACTCTATGTACTTGCGCGCGCTAACTACCTACCGCCCGACGGGCCGCCGGCGGTCTTTTTCAGTAGAAATTCGTCTGCCGCGCGAAGTATACATAGACGCTCGCCCACGCAAGTGCGCGCAGCTGCAAAGCAATAACCACTTTACACTCGATCGTTAAGGTACATTTTCGCACGCAGCGATTGGCGTTGTGAAAGAGTAGGCTATTAAAGCCCGAAGGTAGGAACATTTTCTATGGAGTGATTTATCTGTTACGAAGTAACTATTAAGTAATCTGTGCTTTAGCTAGCGACGAAGAATTCTCCTGTTTGAATTTCTCTGCACTGTTACCCGAAGCTCTCCATTTTGAACACACGCGGTAGCAGAAATTACGACACCATTTTTCGAACTCATGTTGCTCGAAACTTTCACTTAGGTTCAAGTTCAAATCTGATTTTGCAAACACTGCACAAATGTTGGTAATCGCGGATATCTCCATGGTTGCGTAAAGCAACATAAAGGTCCAAGTAAGTTACAAAACTGCGGAATGCCATAATAAACACAACTCAATCCGAACGGAAACACGAAATGCGCGTGCGCACGTGACAAAGCTCACTGCGCGACTAAGAAGCGGTAGGTACGTTACGTGCGATGGGTAGAGCGAGACTTCACACTCCACAGCGTTTTGCGCAAGTTGTAGGTACGTGGGTGGAGGGGGGGGGGGGGGGGGGGGGGGTGATGAGGTACCTGTAGGTGCACATTCTGCCTAAGTATGTGGTGTTTGTTCACGTTTTGTGGCAGTGCGACATCGAAAAATAAAACATTACATAAGGAAAACCCATATTCTGCCTCGTAACTCCAAAGGGCGTTGGTTGGCGTAGTAAGTATGTTTGGGTGATATTTAGAAAATATCTCATTAAAATTATAATTGTCATTAAATTTTGAAAATAGGCGAAAATCGCGAGAAATATTTTTTTTTTATATTTTTCCATACAATGAAATCAGTTTTCTTCAAATATCTTTCAAAACTTAAGTTTAATCGCAAAATGAGTAAGAATGTTTTCGACGTGAATAATTTATTAGAATACATTGGCATCATTTGTTTTTGAAAAATAATGAATTCATGTTTTTAGAATCCTATGTCCGATCGGTTGTATGGAGTCGATCCACTGTGCGCCGCCTCCGCGCCGCCCGCCCCGCGCCGCCGCTCCGAAACATGTGAGCGGCGCGACGCGGCGGTGGTAGGTATGTAATGTAATGTAGGTAGGTAGCAAGCGACCCCGACCCAACTAAACAAAATAAAGTACCGATTTCAATGTCACTGTCGTAGGTATATATATTGGTAATCTGTGGGTCAATGGCCGTTTGCTAAGGTTTACTTGCTTTACCGAATGTGAAATGCGCGTTATCATATCAATCATCTTGATTTCTCATTTTCCATCAAACTTTACCAGGCTTTGGACTGGCAAGATTAGTGAAAAAAATCTATTCTGGTACATCGGTACATTTTTTTTTACCTATATTGTCGCGCTGAGTCTTACGTGCGCGTAATCCGTATTTCCGTCTTTTCTTTGGCGCGTAGTAATAATTTTTGAAGAAGTAGCCTGTGCCTCCCTTATTTGTTTTATTTTTCTTATTCTTATTATGTGTTGGTATATCCGCCGAGCCGACGGACGGACGGCCCGGACGGACGGACGGACAGACAGACGGACAGACAGGCGGACGCCCGCGCCGCCGCGCCGCCCGCCGCCGCGCCGCCGCCGCCGCCGCCCGCACCGCGCCGCAGGCTTCGGTAGTAGTTCCTAACGGACGGTTAACTATTTATCTATTTTGCTCTATTATCTATAGGCTCCCGTACGGGTACGGAAACCTAAAAAAAATCGGGGCGAGGTTTGCGGAGTGGCATCGTGTGCGGCCAAGTGCGCGAACCATTCTCGGAGCTGTGCAGTGGGAACATACCTAGACCCCCACACCAACCCCCCAAAGGTTCACGGTGATCGGTCCAGCAGTTTCGGAGTCTATCGGCCTCCAACAAACAGATCAACAGACAGATACCAACATCCATTTATTTTATATGTACATTTACATATGCCGAGAGATATGCATACCATACTCCTATAGACCAAAGATTAATTATTTATCTTAGCTATAAACTTTTACATTCGTATTTAGCGATACACCGGAAATAGAGAAAGAAGTTCGATCTCTTTTCGTCTGTGTAAAAAAGAGATATGAATTTCATCTCTTTCAAGCGTTTTGTTAAAAAATTGAATAATGTACGTACAGAATTAAAATGCCTAACAATTATATACATTAATTACTTAATGGATAATGTATGCATACCATTCATTTTATAACTCCAAAACCAATTATGCATACACAATCTAAAAAAAAGTATTGCTGTTTCTAGCTAGCCAGGGTGTCCCGGCTGCATATTTCCAAAGTCTGTAGGGTGAGTTGCTCTTATTAGTCGATGCCAGTTTGGCGGGAAATTTAAATTTCAGAAGTATTTGAACTGCACTATGCGAGTTTTCTCCGTTTTGGTGGTTTAAAAAAAAATAACCAGGGTTAAATAATAGAAGATGCGTGCTACGCGACGCATCTTCTATAATTTAACCCTAACCTAACGTTGAGGCGGCGCATGTCGTTTTTGTTACGTTTGTATTTCCGAAAATAAAGCTTTTAGGTGGTTATAAAAAAAACTAAACACCCTAAAAACATTTAAACACCCTAACATTGCTTAAAAAAGAAAAAAAAGCAAAAAAAAAACCAAAAACATTTGGTGGGAAACGATTCGAACCCATGGTCAAAAAATGCAAACCCTACACCGTACCAATGCGCCACGAAATCACTAAGACGAGCTAACGAATTTCGGGTTCAGTAGGTTCGCTAGGAGTGCCGGAGGCGGAGCCAGACGAAATTTAAATTTCCCGCCAAACTGGCATCGACCAATCAGCATAACTCACCCTATAGATTATGGATATATGCGTCCCGGCTTGCGTAAGAAATATTCATATCAGGTCGTAGCGTAGCGTAGGTACTCCTTATATTATTATGGCGTTGAATACGAATATGAAGGAATTTTTCAGTGTAGTTTAGAATTTTTTTGATTGTCTATGTCTATAAATAAACTTTCAATATTTACTTCGGCCAAAATATATCTATGGGGACAGTAAAAAAAATCTCAACCAAACTGAAAAATTATTTCATATTCGTGTTTTACACCATGGAGTAGTAAATAATGAATATTAAAATCAAATATCTACACCAGATTTTAATGTTCCCTACGCAAACTGGGATACCTGTATATGCACTGATATAAGATGTATGGGTCTTTGCATAACGTTTTTTTTTTTTATATTTTGTCACTACCCTAGGGTTGAGACTTGGGACAGACGGCCATGGCCATGGAGTCCATGCACGTTCAGTAAAAAGCAGCTTAGAAGGACGCCACCTAACTCCCAAGAGCCAAGGGGGCAACTTCCAATACATCATAAGTACCTATACATTTTATTCTTAATATTAGTATTTTTTGAAGTAAATTTACGTGCATACCTTAACCCACTGCTCCATTACGGATTCCATGTAAAACTGGAGGTCCAGCTGGTTGACTGGAGGAGATTGCCTAAGGCAATAAGTGCGCCCTTGCCACTAGTTGTCACACATTAAGTGGCACAAAGTGTACCTAATTATTATATGCATTTATTCACACGTTTCTTTTTATATAAATTTTACATATTACTTACAAACTTAAAATTTAATAGGTACTTACAAGTATACAAATAAAACGGAGTTTCTACCACCGGCGCGGCGCGGCGGCGGCGGCGGGGGCGGCGCCGCCGGCGCCGGCGGTCGGCGGTAATTTATTTCCAGCTTACTATAATTATTATTATGTTTCAGGTAAGAAAAAAAATGCTTAGGTACCTAATTAAAAATTATTGACATGCTTAAATTACGTAAGTAGGTACCTATTTATTTTACGTCGTCAACTCTAAATAACTGCCTAAAACAATGATTCGGTGAATCTGTAAATACTGCAGTAAATCGTTAATAAATTATATGGCAATACTAGCCTACCTTTTTTCCTAAACTAGTACCGTGAAATCTTTAAGGCGGTGACAAACGCCAAATACGCAAAACATGCAAAAAGTGCGACAAAGAAGGTCCAAAACTGACCAATTGACACACATTCAGAAAATTAAAAAAATACCAACCTATATTTTGGTTCCTTACCAACAAAGTGCATTGCTGGTTTTTTTAATAATGAGTAAAAGTAAGTAATAAACATAAAATTAAAAATATATAAAAAAAGCATGAATTTTTGAAAATCTGAGTATGTGTGTATTATTACAATTTTACAATACCACCGATTCAAAGGTCACAAAGCTCTGAGAAAACTCTATTCAATTTTTTTTATTATTTTATCCACGAAAGGAGATAAAAATAAAAAACAAAAAACGCCTACATGAAATTATTGACGTAATTCTTCAGTCGGAAGGGTAAAATTTTTGCCTTCGTCAATTTAGCAGGCACTTCAATACTAGATACAATTTTAGTTCCGGGCTCGCTTGCTCGCTCCTGCCCTGCTGCGCCCGCGTGTCGGTCGTCATTTCTGTCTTCTGTGTTTGGATCGAATGGAAAAAAGATAGGTGGTTAGGTATATTTGTACCGTGTGGGATGGTAATTTAAAATAATAGCCCCACTGCATCTCTCCCCGTGCATGTCGTAAAAGGCGACTGAGGGATTTTTTTATGTAAACTGACACAGTTTGCTATATCACCTATAACATCCGTGATGTCAGCCCATAACACCGGGTGAACTTAGGTGCCATGTCAGTGCTTCCCTTTGGTCGTGCCGGCTACACTAAACTGGACGGAAAATACAAACTATTTCGGGATATGACTCCCTTCTTTTTTTCCGTCCAGTTCAGTGAAGCCGGTACGACCGAAGAAAAGCTCTGACATAGCACCTACTTCACCAGTTGTTACGAGCTGACATCTCGGATGTTGTATTGTAGGTGATGTTGCCACCGTGTCATTTTCCGTACCAGTATACAGTACGACCGTATCAGTAATATCTCTCTTCTGTGGTATCTATCAGTATACGCTCCGGTACGTAACTTGACGGGGCGTTATATGCATGGCTTTCGTTGGTATAACCACAGAATAACTAATAGGTACTGTGGTATAACCATAGAATACTTATAATACTGGCGTATAGAAGCGACGCTCCGCCTCGAAGCGAGTTTGCTTCCCCCCGCGCCCCGCAGCCCGCGAGCGCTGTCTGGTCGACTTCTGGCGGACGGCTAGTCAGGCTGGCACCGACTGTCGAGAGGAGAGCGAGCGCACCTTCGAGAGGGAGTAGTAGCTACTTACACGTACGCGCGCGGTTCTTTCGCACTCACAGCACAGAACAACGATCGGGCCGGCCGCGCCCGCGCGCGCGGTGGACTTCAAACCTCCTTGTTCGCACTTACTTAGAGATGCAAGGCGCAATTTTGCACAAAAATTTCACTTGAAATTTTGCAGTGAAATTTTGCACTTTCTGCAAAATTACTGTGAAATTTTCATTCTTATGTGAAATAATGAAATTTATGTTACACAAATCAGATATCAATTTGGTTTCTTATTCTTCTTCTTGAGTCAATTTTAATGTCCTACTACTGAGCGCAAGCCTTTCCCATGAACATGGAAGGGAATTGTTATACATTTCCACGTGACAAGCTGGATTGGAAGCGGTGTCCACAACAATTTTATATGTACTGCTGTGCACAGGTTTCCTCACGGTGTTTTCCTTCACCGGAGCGAATCTTAATCATATGAACATTTAAAAAAAGTGGCCGCCATTTTGAACTTTTTAGTTACTGGACCGATTGCTTTCAAAGTCGATATCTGGGTGTCTGTGTGGGCTCTGAATACGAATCCGTTGTCAAAATTTAAAAAAAGTGGCCGCCATTTTGAACTTTTTAGTTACTGGACCGATTGCTTTCAAAGTCGATATCTGGGTGTCTGTGTGGGCTCTGAATACGAATCCGTTGTCAAAATTAAAAAAAAGCGGCTGCCATTTTGAACTTTTTAGTTACTGGACCGATTGCTTTCAAAGTCGATATCTGGGTGTCTGTGTGGGCTCTGAATACGAATCCGTTGTCAAAATTTAAAAAAAGCGGCTGCCATTTTGAACTTTTTAGTTACTGGACCGATTGCTTTCAAAATCGATATCTGGGTGTCTGTGTGGGCTCTGAATACGAATCTGTAGTGAACATTTAAAAAAAGTTGCCGCCATTTTGAACTTTTTAATTACTGGACCGATTGATTTCAAAATCGATATCTGGGTGTTTGTGTGGACTCTGAATACAAATATGTAGTGAATATTTAAAAAAAGTTGCCGCCATTTTGACCTTTTTAGTTATTCGACCGATTGCTTTCAAAATCAATATCTGGGTGTCTGTGTGGGCTCTGAATACGAATCCGTTGTCAAAATAAAAAAAAAACGGCCTCCATTTTGAACTTTTTAGTTACTGGACCGATTGCTTTCAAAATCGATATCTGGGTGTCTGCGTGGGCTCTGAATACGAATCTGTAGTGAACATTAAAAAAAAGTGGCCGCCATTTTGAACTTTTTAGTTACTGGACCGATTGCTTTCAAAATTGATATCTGGGTATCTGTATGGGCTCTGAATACGAATCCGTTTTCAAAATTTAAAAATAGTTGCCGCCATCTTGCACTTTTTAGTTTTGACTACAGATTCATATTTAGAGCCCACACAGACACGCAGATATCTATTTTGAAAGCAATCGGTCCAGTAACTAAAAAGTTTAAAATGGCGGCCACTTAATTTTGACTACAGATTCGTATTCAGAGCATACACAGACACCCAGACATCGATTTGGAAAGCAATTGGTCCAGTAACTGAAAAGTTCAAAATGGCGGCCACTTTTTTTAAATTTTGACTACAGATTCGTATTCAGAGCCTACACAGACACCCAGATATCAATTTTGAAATCAATCGGTCCAGTAACTGAAAAGTTTAAAATGGCGGCCACTTTTTTTATTTTAATTACAGATTCGTATTCAGAGCCTACACAGACACCCAGATATCAATTTTGAAAGCAATCGGTCCAGTAACTAAAAAGTTCAAAATGGCGGCCACTTTTTTTTATTTTGATTACAGATTCGTATTCAGAGCCTACACAGCCACCCAGATATCAATTTTGAAAGCAATCGGTCCAGTAACTGAAAAGTTCAAAATGGCGGCCACTTTTTTTTTATTTTGATTACAGATTCGTATTCAGAGCCTACACAGACACCCAGATATCAATTTTGAAAGCAATCGGTCCAGTAACTGAAAAGTTCAAAATGGCGGCCACTTTTTTTTATTTTGATTACAGATTCGTATTCAGAGCCTACACAGACACCCAGATATCAATTTTGAAAGCAATCGGTCCAGTAACTAAAAAGTTCAAAATGGCGGCCACTTTTTTTTAATTTTGATTACAGATTCGTATTCAGAGCCTACACAGACACCCAGATATCAATTTTGAAAGCAATCGGTCCAGTAACTAAAAAGTTCAAAATGGCGGCAAGTATACATTGAAAATTTCACTTTAGCTTCACATACGATTCGGCTTAAAAATAATAAAAATGGATTACCTATTGCAAAGTTTCCAAAATTTAGTGAAACTTTCACTGCAAAATTGTCGTTTAGTTAGCGAGTAAAAATAAAACATGTGCATATAAGTTGATGTTTTTCTTTTTTTCTTGCCCTCCAATAATGTTAAGAGGTACATATACATAGATAGTCATAATCAAAAATGTTTCCTTTTAAATTACATCAAATATAATTTATAATATTGTCCACTACAAACTTCTCATAAAGAGTGCCAACCCTGTACCCAAGTTATCGAGGTCGCACCAATACACGCAAAGGCGCCCGCGTACGTGAGCAGTAGGTACACATTTTCGGCCGCTTCATAGAAAATGTGACTAGTGTCACGGGTGTGGTATAACGCTGTCTGCGCTTGAGATGCAAGGACTATAGAACCGTGCCTAAATAAAAGTAGCCTAGCAACAGCGGCGCGCTGCGGAGCGGGGGCGGCGGCGCGGCGGCGGCGGCACTGTGGTGGCGCGGAGCGGTGACGACGCGGCGGCGCGGCGCGGCGCGGAGGAGCGGCGGCGCGGCGCGGAGGAGCGGCTTGTTATTGCTTGCTTGCATGCGTGAGTGGCACGCTGCTACTGAGTTACCGCACCGCACCGCACCCCACCGCACCGTGCCATGCTGCCGCCGCGCGCGCCGCGCGCGCCGGCCGGTACCTATGTTGCTATGATATTTGCCATACATACCTAAATGCCTATCTACCTATTACCTACCTACCTATTTTTATTTTAGTTTTCATCGATAGTCTATTTAGAGGTTTATAAAAAGTGGTAAGTACATGAACTAAAATAATTTGGAAGAAATTACAATAAAATGGTATTTAGGTAAAATAATAAAAAATAAAAAATTAGAATCACGCATCAGTTACATAAGCCACAATCATTTTAATAATTAAAATAATAAAAAAGCAAAAAAAAAAACATACGAAAGTGGGATTCGAACCCCGAACCATCAACTCTTTAGGCTGATAGCGACAAACTACGCTAAATGTGACTTGAACGTGCGAAGCGAAATTAGCAGTCGCATGGTACATTATGTAGAATTCCCGAATGCTCAAGGTCGTTGGCGTTTGTCACGGCCTTAATGTGGAAAAACTTCTTTTACATTTATTTTAATGTAGCTAATGACATCTAACAGACAATACATGAATCAAACTAGCAGACTAATAAGTAAGCTTGAACATGCTGATAAGTTGAAGGGAGATTGCTACTTCCCGGTAGATGTCGTCAATTATTTATTAGACACTACCCAAAGTACGGCGCCTCGGCGTACTCTAGTCCATCGTATTTTAGGTCCGATAATTTGGGTCATGATGCCTAAATTATCGTGTACCAAATTATCGGACCTCGAGTACGCTGTACTAGAATACGGATGCCCAAAATAAGATACCTCGAATACGATGTACCAAAATACGATGAACCAAATTATCGGACCCAGAGTACGATGGACTCGAATACGATGTACTAGAATATGGTACACCTTTCAAGTGTCAAATTGACATTTGACAATAATGTGACGTTTCCTGGAAACTACATTTTAGCCTACTCGAAAGTCGTACAACCAATATTGGCGCCATTACTTTGCTCCCTACATCGTGGTCGGACATACCAGGATCGGGCATGTGCCCAAAAAGGGTCAAGTTCGTAGTACCCGTACGTACTTAACCGACAAGCATGGGAAGAGGCGTAGGCGTAGAGAGGTGTAGGTAGGTAGGTACGTACGTCAGCATCGTGGCATGAGGAGATCCGTTGTCTCTGCCTACCCCACTGAGAAACAAAATTGACCCTGTGTTTGTATGTACTTATTTATTCATATATCATAGACGATATTTTTTATTTCGCTGGTGCAAATTACATCTTTCTTCTCCTTAATTATTCTCCTCCGATAAATACGGGAGAGGGCGGTTGATATTCCGATCAAGAATAACGAAATCGAGCGCGGGCGGACCTCTGGGGGCTGGCAAACATTGAGTGTGGTTGTGAAGTGTGTGCGAAGCTGGGCCCAGCAGGTCATCGGACACCGGATGTCTCCGTGCCGAGGGCCACCACCTGCGTACCACCTGAGCTATCAAAGACTACCTACGACTGCGGACGGAAACTTCACCAAAGTAGCTAGGAGGCATCACGCCGCACACACACTTTGCGCTACATTTTTTTTATGTAAACCAGCATGGGTGGCTGTCCGAGAGACCAATGGTGCAGTCGACAGAGTCAGGGGCGCCGACTTTTACAAATCCTCGTGGGTGCTCATGCAATTTTTTTGTGAAACGATGCCACATGTCGCGCTATACATAAAAAAAGTATAAAATTCTAGATTGAACAATAATCATCATCATCAGCGTGTTGCCGTCCACTGCTGGATATATGCTTCTCCCATTTTTCTCTAATTCTCCCGGCACCCGGCAGCATGGGTTCGTAAAACATTCGCACAATGTTTTGCATTTGCCCCATTTACACGTTCGCGCGGAAATAAGGCACTTTTATCGTAGCTCAAATCCGATTACTGATCAGTTTTTATATCTATCGTCGTGGGTGCTCCGCACCCACTACTCACCCCTCGTGGGTGCTGGAGCCCCCGACCACCCACGGAGTCGGCGCCTATGGACAGAGTCAAAATCAGTTAGGTGCCATGCCAGCAGATTTGCGGACTGTTGCTAGGCTGTCTAGCTCGTTAATACGAGACGCTTGAAGACACCCAGGTTAAAGGATTCAGGAAATACACTCCCTGGAAGACAGTTCCACACTCTAGCGGTGCGACAAAGAAACGATTTAGAGAACCGATGGGTTCTCAAAAGCCTAATGTTAACAACAAAAGGGTGCTGAGTCTCTCTGCGACGAGTCATGCGGAGATAGGACGGGTGGCAGGGAATAAGGGATGCTAGTTCCACAGGTATCTGTAAAACAGACTAAGCAAACCCACAAATCGTCTGTGACTCAGACTCCAGACCACCTGTAAGTTTCGGGTCACCAACAAGACGGATGGCTCGGCGCTGTATCGAGTCCAAGGACGCAAGCAGATAATGGGGACTACCCTCCCAGATGTGACTGCAGTACTCCATCACCGGCCTAATCTGTGTTTTGTACAACAGGAATAGTTGTGCCGGTGAGAAGAACCGCCGATTGCGGAAAAGTATTCCCAATTTTCTGGATGCAGTTTTGGCCTTAGACTCGATTATTTTATTTTTTATTTTATTTATTTTTTATTTATCTCTTTATTTCAGCCAACTAGGGCCATATTGAAAATACATATTAAATGTGTTAACCTAAGAACTAAAATTACTTTTTCTCCACTTGTGTCTGTACGGGTCCCAATAGAGACCCGTATGCGTCATATTAGTCTGCTGACGCGGTGGATCAGGTGCGCGTAGAGTGGGCGCAGATTGCGTCCGCGGCACGGGCGTCGGCAGCGGCGCGGGCGTCGGCAGCGGCGCGGGCGTCGGCAGCGGCGCGGGCGTCGTCGGCGGCGGCGCGGGTTGCGTATCCTGAATGTGCAGGATGGCCGTTGTAGACAGCTCTGGCGCGGGCTCAGCATACTTATGGCGCGCGACCTCACGATGAAGGTCGCGATTGTAGCGCCGGAACACCACACCGGAGGGCCAAAACTCACTGCGAAGGAATGTCTTCACCTTCTCGGCAGGAATGCACAGCTTGAAAGCGCAAAAGTTCGTGTCAGCCCAGTGAGAAGGAAGAGCCTCGACACTCTCAACTCGCTCACCCTTATCCTGGACGTGGCGGATGAGGTCCTCGATCTTCATGTCCTTTCGCAGGCGAGACACGTAGATGAGAGCCGTGCGGGGAGCTGCCTTCAAACAGCTCTCTTCAGGGGCTGCAGATCCGCGCTTATTGCACCTCTTCCTTCTCTTCTTCCTGCTCTCGACGAGTACGAACCCGTCTTTGTCACTTAGTTAGTTGCCGGAAACTCACGTCTTTGGAAATAGTGGTGCCCAGGAGGTCCAGGTGCTCCGAGAAAGGTACGACGCTACCTTGGAAACTATAGCTTGGAAAGGAAAGGGATTGACCTTAGCAGACAATGTGCAGCACTAAGTCTTGCTAACGTTGAAGGCGACAAGGTTTTCCTGGCCCCATGTAGCTACTTTTCCGAGAACGTTATCGACCTTATCAACAACTGAACGTTGAGCCTCCCTGTGCCGCGAATCTCTACTCTTCCAGTCCCTAACATAGCCCTCGTGCTCCGTGCTGTCGTTTGCATAGCTGTGTATCATGCTCAAGGACAGTAGATCGTTTATAAATATTAAGAAAAGCGTAGGCGACAGCACAGAGCCCTGCGGAACACCAGCGTTGATTGGAAAGTCGTCCTGTTATTTTTTTCGTCCGGTTGATGCGAGGTGTAGTTTGGTTGAGTGTGTGTACACGGCGAGGTGTAGTTTGCTTGCTTGTGTGTACACAGCGAGGTGTAGTTAGGTTGCGTTTGTGTGCGTGTATGTACACGGCGAGGTGTAGTTTAGTTGCGTGTGTATACACAGCGAGGTGTAGTTTGATGCCTCACTGTGTTGCTTGCTGCGTTCTGTCTATTCGTCAGAGTTTGGTTGTTGAAACTGAAACATCTGTCCATATGCAAGGCAGGTAATTTTACAGACAGCGGTGTAAGTTTACACAAATGTTTTCGTGTAAATAATAACCAGAAAGAAAGGTACCGAATACACTCTATGAAAGGTGTTATTTCCTGGCATGGACCCTATTCCCTAAAATAGTAATTATGACTGTAATCGCCAGTCACATCACATCTAGGTGGGTGGTATCGTGTTTTAAAGATCAATGAGTGAAGGTCGGTCGAAACGGAAACTAACAAGTTCGTGCTTTCCGGCTAGCTCAGCTCAGTGTGTCCGGCAAGACCAAAGGAACGTACTGACATGGTATCTAGCTCTGATAGGAACTCGTAGAACTTTGCCTAACATTTGAACTCTTTATCTCTGGTCTGTCGTCTGTAGTACTGTGTAGACCACGAAACAACCTCTTAAGAGAAATAATTCCTGCAGCTCATTGGTCGAGTCGAGCGAGACGCTGCGCGCCGCCCACCGTACGTCCACGAAGGAAAGCTTACATGGTTCATTAATTTCGCTTACAGCTTTCACAGAAGTAAGACGTACGCCTAAGCCAACATACACAAAACCCCGATACATGCTTTAGTTTACTTGTAAGAATGAAATCGGCCGTCTTACCCAAGATCTCGGAAGGTTTGGTTGGACCCACTTTTTAGGACAAATTTTCAATATCAATTAGCTGGTTTGGACCCAATGACATTTTATTTTAAAGAAGGTTCTGTCTGACCCTCTTAACATAAAACATAGATACTAGTACGAGTAAGTCCATGGACTTCCTTTGTGGCCATAAGTGCACAGAAACTTGAATTTATTTTATTACAACTTGCCTCAACAAGCGGCGGGTGGCCGAGTGGTTTGGGCATCGGCTTCTCGTGCGAGACGTCCCAGGTTCGAATCCGGTCGGTGTTTACCAATGAGTTTTTTCTGACGAAAAAATTTACGTGCATACCTACGCCTGCTGCTTCACCGTTCGGAACCGGTGTAAAACTGTAGGTTCCTGTTCCGGACGACGGCCAGCCCGAACGGCAGCAGCCGGCGGACGGGCACGACGCGCGCGTCGTTCGCAGTAGCGTAGGGTAGAGTAGGGACGAGGCAAGCGGTCGGCATAGTATTAGCGTAGGATTTATAAGTTTAGCGTAAGTATATATAAGATATATAAGTTAGAATAAGTAAATAAAGATATATTAAATTGTAGAATAAGTTAGTTAAGATAGATAGAGTTAGAATAAGATAGATAGAACTAGCTTAAGATAGGTAGAACTAGAATAAGATATGTAAAAATAGTAGGATATGTAGGCGTAGTTTTATGTTGCCGCGTACTGGATTTCATTTGGGTCAGGCGGGGGCGTGCACTCGCTGAGCATTGCTGGATAAGTAAACCGAGCCGGGGCGCGGCGCGGGCGCGGCGCGCTGTGATTGGTCGGCGCGGAGGCTGACGGGAAGATATCGCAGCCTCCGCACCTCTCACGGCGCACGGCGGCGCACCCGCGCGTGTATAAAGATAGCGCGTTTCGGCCGTTTCAACCAGTACTCGCCCAGCATCCAGCAAGAGAAGTCGTCTTGAGCAGAGCTCGACGCATCGGTCGACTGAGGAGGGAACAGTCGGAAGAGACTCTTCAGAACGCAACGACTGCCTCGGCCGATCGGACGGCTTCTCCGGCGAGTGCTCCACCCACGCACGTCTCGGGTGCAAATTCAGTGCGTGGCTTCGTCAAACCACGCACGAGTTTCTTTTAGCTACGCTACGCTACGTTTCCCTCCCAACGCCCCGAGGCGTGACGGTTGAGGAGTACCTCCCAGGGCGCCTCGCGGCGTACGGTCGAGCGATCGCACCACCACCTCCCGGCGCCCCGTGGCGTATCGGTCGAGGATTACCTCCCGGCGCCACGTGGCGTATCGGTCGAGGAAGAAGAGTACCTCCCTGCGCCCTAGCGTAACGGTCGAGGAAGGAAGAGCAGACACGGTCGACCCATCGCACCACCCGCGAACGACCGCCGCGAGCGATTTCTCCGCGCCGCACGCCCGTCTGCGCGCGGCCGCGAGAGAGAGACCGTCGCCGCGTCGCCGAGTGAGCGAGACGGTCGCAGTACCGCTCGAGCGAAGAGAAGCACACGTACGGTCGAGCCATCGCATCTCGCGTGCACGAGTCGCGAGTGACATTGCCGCGCCGTACGCCCGTCCGCGTCGGCCATGCCAGAAGGAGACGGTCGCCGTACGTGCGAGTGAAAGAACAATAACGAATATTTCTGTCACCGGCCCAAGAACGCGCTCTGCGGGACGGGCCGCTCAAGTGAATAGGTGCAGTACAGTCCACGCCTGAGTTATCGTCCTGAACAGTTCCCTTCCCTTGCCCCGTACTAGTAGGCTCTAATTGTGGCCGACTGGATTGATATCACCGTACTGGATGTAAGATGGCCGCATAGCAGCCTCTGTTGTGTTCTCCTCTAGTCCAGTATAGCCAGCAATCCAGGGAACTCTCCGGTATGGCACTTACCTTCTCGGAGGTGATATTGGGTGGTCAGAGCATCTGCTTTGGCCCCACCGACTCAGCCACACATACCGGATTACATTAAAAAAAACTCAACTAAACTATTTAGTTGGTGATACAATCGGTCGTGTGACAGAGCCCTTACCGTTTACTCCATCCATCCACGACAAATTCGCGTGTCGGCGGCGGCGTGTACCAGGCTTGTGCCAGGCTTGTGCCGGGCGTGACAATACTCACAATAGCCTGGTGCGTGTTAACCCGTCCCCATGTTCACACAATAACTTTGCGTATTTACACAGCTGTATTATGTTGTTTTGTTTTCGTGTGCCAGACAGCTAAGTCTGGCGGGCGGCGCGTGCGGGTCAAACTTCTTAGTATGCGTGACATGTGACGCCGCGCCGAGCCACCCATAAGGTGTCTACGACGCCCATGGACATTCGGTCGCATGGGGCTGCTAATGCCATGCCGGCCTGACAGGTGCCCATTCACGCCTCTCTTGAAGGACCAGAGACTATACTTGGGGGGAAATATGTGGGCACGAGATATAATTTTTTCGAAAAAGAAAATTACGGTCACTTAACAGGTGGGCGGTCTCCCATACAGTGGATCTCTCAAGATTCGATACTGATTTTTTATGTATCCATGTCCCATGTCACGGACCCACTCCAACCAGCGAAAGCGGCGCCTTGAAAGAGGAGTACGGGTGAATACGCGTTTCAGTCAGTCAGTCAGTCAGCGTGTAAGCGTCCACTGCTGGACATACGCCTCTCCAATTTTCCTCCAGTCCTCCCGGCCTGCAGCGATACGCAACCACTGCTTTCCGCCGACGTACTTGATGTCGTCGTCCCACCTGGCGGGTGGTCTTCCCACACTCCGTTTTCCTGTCCACGGCCGCCAGTGTAGGACACGGTTACTCCAACGGTCATCGTCTCTTCGGCTAACGTGCCCAGCCCACTGCCACTTGAGCTTAGCCACCCGGTGTCCAATTTGGTGCGTCGGCGGATTGCCTCGTTACGCACCATATCACGTAGCGATATTCCCAGCATGGCTCGCTCCATTGCTCGCTGGGCAACATTCAGCCTTTGGACAACAGCGACCGTCAGAGTCAACGTTTCACACCCGTACGTCATAACCGGGAGGACACACTGGTCATACGTGGGGCACACTAAAAGTTTCCGGAATTAATAAGAATAAAATACTATTAAAGGTCATAAATGAATTTATTGTTTCTCAAAATATTCTCCCTTTGCGTAAATGCACTTTTTCATACGATTAAACCAATTTTGAAAACTTTTGTGCCACTCCTCCGTGGTGACCTTAGAAACGTGTTTTTCATATTCTTCGACAGCCTCTTCTGGTGATGAAAATCGTTGACCGCGGAATTGGTTCATTAATTTTTGGGAACAGAAAAAGTCACAAGGTGCCGTCACCTGTTACTATGTCCCACACCAAATTTGAAGCGCCTTTGTTGAATCTGGTAAGCATGGCATTGCACCAAGTGACGCGGTGCGTTTTTTGAGCCTCGGTCAAATTGTGTGGGATCCACCGCGAGCACAGCTTTCTCACACCCAAATGTTTGTGTAGGATTGATTGTATTTGACTCATGCCTATGTCTAAGGATGCCCGAATCTCATGGTAGGTTACATGCCTGTCTGTTTCGATCATACGGCGCACAGCATCGATGTTTTTGTTGTTCACAGCGGTTAACAGGCGACCATCGCGAGATTCGTCACTGAGATTGACACGACCGCGCTTGAATTCTGCAAACCAGAAATAAATAGTCGTCTTGCATGGTGCTTCATCGCCAAAAGCAGATTGAAGCCGAGCGAGGCTCTGATGAGCTGTCAAATTACACTTAAAATCGTAGAAAATCCTACTACGAAAATTTTCCCGGGTTAATTTTACGTTAATGTAGACACGCAATTTTTAAAATTGCGCCACAATGGAAAAACAATTGACAGTCAGATGAAACAAACTGTATTCTACAGCCAAAGAGTTCCATTTTCAAATGTTGTAATTACTTTTTAAATATTGTTTATGTAAGTGGCCAATTCCGGAAACTTTTAGTGTGCCCTATGTATATACGGGTCTTTAAATTTTGCGGTCTTTATTACGCGTTTACAGGGACTTAAACAGTGTATTTAACCGCCATTTCTAAAGCTTTCGCAATGCCTAAGCGTGAGGGTAGTTTGTTTAAAAGTGCTAACTTTTACCCACCCAGCTGGCGCTTCAGAGAAACGAGCTTCAGTCACACACAGCCGGCTCCGCGCCCCCGCGCCGCGCCCCGGCGCGCCGTGGCGCCTTGTCGCAAAGTACAGGCGCCAGGCAAAGTACCTACGTACACCCCTTTACCATCGATATAGGATAACGAGAGAAGGCGTGCGGGGTGTCAATCTTACAATCTACCTTTTTTTTTTTATTATCCGTTATGGGTGGCTGAGTCGGAGGGGCCAAAGCACATGCTCCGACCTGCCAATATCACCTCAGAGGAGGTAGGTCCCTCATTATCTGCTAGCATCCTTGGACTCGATACAGCGCCGAGCCATCCGTCTTGTTGGTGACCCGAAACTTACAGATGGTCTGGAGTCCCTGAGTCACAGACGGTTTGTGGGTTCGCTTAGTCTGTTTTACAGATACTATCACGGACGCTGCTCTGCGGAACTAGCATCCCTTATTGCCTACCACCCGTCCTTTCTCAGCATGACTCGTCGCAGGGAGACTCAACACCCTTTTGTTGTTGACATTGGGCTTTTGAGAACCCATCGGTTCTCTAAATCGTTTCTTTGTCGCACCGCTAGGGTGTGGAACTGTCTTCCAGCGAGTGTATTTCCTGAATCCTTTAACCTGGGTGTCTTCAAGCGTCGTATTAACGGGCTAGACAGCCTAGCAACAGTCCGCAAATCTGCTGGCATGGCACCTAACTGAGCGTGGTTTCGCGAGGAGAGGTGATTTTGGCTCTGTCGACTGCGCCATTGGTCCCTCGGCACAGCCACCCATGCTGGTTTACATAAAAAAAAAAAAAAGGTGCCATACCGGACACTTAGGTACCTGGAATGCTGGCTATACTGGACTAGAGGAGAACACAACCGTGGCTGCTACGCGGTCATCTTACATCCATTACGGTGGTGGTATCAAACCAGTCGGCTACAATTTGAGCCTACCACCTAAAAAGAGGCAAGGGAAGGGACCTACAGTTTTACACCGGTTCCAAACGGTGAAGCAGCAGGTGTAGGTATGCACGTAAATTTTTTCGTCAGATAAAACACATTGGTACACGCTGGCCGGATTCGAACCTCGGACCTCTCGCATGAGAAGCCAATACCCAAACCACTCGGTCACCCACCACTGCGCACCAACCGGTTCTGTAGGTCTTTTATTCACAGAACAGCGAGAATTTTAAACTCACTCCCTGCCCATCTATTTCCTCACAAGTACAGCCTGGCTAGGGTTTTTTGCAAAAGTGAAAAGGCTCCTGTCAGGCCGGCACGGCATTCGCAATCCCCGTGCATCACATAATGTCCATGGGCATCGTTAGACACCTACTCGTAGGTGAAACGATGCCACACGTCGCGCTTTCCTGAGAAAAAACTGAAAAAAGAAACACTTTTTTTCAGTGTCGCAACAGAAGAAAACTGAAGAAACAGAAAAAAAAACTGTCGCAACTAGTCGCACGGGTGTTGGGTACGGGCAGTACTTCGAGGCGGGGCGTGCGTGCGACACAAAATAGTAAACCGGGTCGCAGCTTACTATTCAGTGACTGAATAGTAAGCTGCGACTGAATCACAGATAAATAAAATAATGTATAATATGGACTGAATTTCAGTCGTCATTTGACAGCGGCGCCAAGCTTGCGCGTCACGATAACATAAAAAAAATCCATATCGTACGATCACGTACGCTAGTACATAGTTTCATATTCGAGGATTCTCCCTCCCTCCAGTAATTCCTACCTCTTAGCTGAGCTGTTACCTCCATGCTTCGTATAGGGCGCGGAGGCGCGGAGGAGTACCTACTCTGAGCGTTCGTTCATTTCCCGCGCGTCGCGCGCACGCCCCGACCTGTCAAACGCACGTTACGTCATCGCGATTGTAGCTCCCGGACTTAGAGACATATTACAGCATAGAGGGATCGTGTAGAGTAGACGTCATTATGTTTGTGGTGTTTGTGTGCGTTTTTGGAGTTATATCGTATAGCTTGAAAGTTATTGCTTATTGGGGTATAGAAAGATAATTCGCTGCAGGAATGTCGTTTATTTCACCTAGCTTTTACGCGCGGTTCGCTCTCGGTAGACTCTCGAGGTTTAAAAGCAAATCCGATATGTAAATCATGTCTTAACATCATCAATACTATTAATAAATCTGTAAGGGATGGTCACATGGAGTTAGTTACTTCGTTTTATGAGATACTGTGTCTGTAGACTCTATGCTCTATGTATGATATGATACTAAAACAAAATTAATGATTTTTGGAAACCATTCTGTAAGTATGTGTGTAATGTGTATGTTCCTCCATAACTCTTAAACCTATCATCCGAATTAGATGAAACTTAGTAGGTACCTACACTATACGTGTCACAGGATAGGCTAAATAAAATTCAGTTCCGTTTATGGTAAGATGTGGCTCTCTTAGAAACCGAATTGATCCGCGCGCCGAAATAAAGGTGAAAGGTGGCTAACCTGTCGCTCTTATGCACGACATCTTATCCCTTAGTCGCCTTTTACGACATGCACAGGGAGAAATGCAGTGGGGTTATTCTTATTAAGTACCGGCCCCGCACAGCCCGTGGCTTCGCTCGCGTGAAATTCGTATTTAAAAAGAAGAAAGTAAGTAAGAACGCAATTACGTTACCGTACCTTTATTTCAGCGCGTGACCGGACCGGAACTGAATTTGTTTGTTATGTGCTTGTGCTAATTTCCATCGAATTCGGATGATCGGTTTAAGAGTATAGAGGAATATACATACATATATACATACATGCAGAAAGTATTTCTAAAAATCGTCGATTTAGTTTTAGTTTCATGCCTAGAGTCTACAAACGCAATTGTATTGTTTTGTTGTATTGTTTATTGATCATTCATAGACTGCTCTAGAACTTGTCACAATTTGTTCTATATCTCATAAAATAAAAGTAACTTACTCAAAGACCATCCCTTACAGATTTATAATTAAAAAACCGGCCAAGTGCGAGTCGGACTCGCGCATCGAGGTTTCCGCACCACAAAAAAAAACATTGATAAAATACACGTTTCTTGTATGGGAACCCCCCTTAATTTTTTACTTTTTAAAATTTTTATTATTTGTTGTTATATCGGCCATAATAATTAATAACACATATTCTGTGAAAATTTCAACGGGCTACCTATTACGGTTCAAGAGATACAGCCCTCGGACAGACAGACGGACGGACGGACGGACGGACGGACAGCGTAGGCTTAGTAATAGGCTTCCGTACGGGATACGGAAACCTAATATTGATACTTAGCACGTATATGCTTCCTTTAAGCGATGTTCCTCCTGGCTTCAGAACCTTCAGAAGAGAGCACTCCGGGCTTCATGTAATTAGTCTAGCATCGAAATTAGGATGTTTTGGAGTTTTACCTAAGTTAGTTAACGCGTATTCGATTAAAACTCGGTGGAATCGAAAAGATCAACTAGCTAGAAAATCACTTACATTGAAATTGGCAGCACCGTGTACCGTGTAGTGTACCGTGTGCGGCCGGTACTTTAAAAGAATAGCCCCACTGCATCTCTTCCCGTGTATGTCGTAAAAGGCGACTAAGGGATATGACTCCCTTCTTATGTTACTAGGTGGTAGGGTTTAACCCGCCCCGATTGGTACCACCGCACTGAATGAAAGGTCGGTCGAAACGGCTATGTAAATAGTTTGTGTTTTTCGTCCAGTTCAGTGTAGCCGGCACGACCGAAGGGAAGCACTGACGTGGCACCAAGTTCACCCGGTGTTATGGGCTTACATCGCGGATGTTGTAGGTGATAGCAAACCGTGTCAGTTTCCATAAAAAATAAAAAAAATTAAATTTTTTTTTTTTAATATAATAAGCCTACATGGGTTGCTAAGTATGCCGAGGGACCAATGTTGCCGACAGAACTAAAATCACCTCGCGAAACCACGCTCAGTTAGGTGCCATGCCAGCAGATTTGCGGACTGTTGCTAGGCTGTCTAGCATGTTAATATGACGTTTGAAGACACCCATGCATAGTTACTCGTGTAGGATTTAGGAAACACACTACTATTGCCGCTGCTCTGACGAACTTGCCCCTCCTTATTCCTCCTCCTCTTGTTCGCCTTCGCCAAATCGGCCATACTCTCGCGAAACACCCCTTTGTAGTCGACAGAAGAGTTCTTCGAACTGCACGATTCTCTAAATCGTTCTGTGTCGCACTGCAAAGGTTTGGAACGGGCTCCCATCTTTCCCCACTCCTACAATCCATGCATCTTCAAATCGCGGGTTAATAGCCTTTCGCCAGCGACATTAGTCCACCTCCAAGCCGGACTGGCACCTCCTCTGGAGGGAAATTGGCTGCGCCTGAGGCTTCGACCTCGGGCAGAGCCACCCAATTCGGAAGCAGAAAAAAAAAACACTGGCTCCACACAACACACACACACACACACTCGAAAGCGGAAGACTGTTCCACACGAGGTTCCACATAGAATAGAATATAAATATCCTTTATTGAACTTAAATATAAATTTTACAAAAGGCGGACTTATTACCTATGGCAATATCTGCCAGTCAACCTTCTTAATTGAAAACATAATATAAAGGTAGCAACAAAAGAAGAGAAATGAAAGAAACTTAATACTAACGAAAGTTAATTAACAAAAGTATACAAGCAGACGCCAGGCATAATATTATATACAGTTATAGTAATATAATATATTACATAAATATAGAGCATATTAACATACTAAATAAGAATACATAGACGCATACTTATATACAGGGTGTAAAAACGGCGAGTACATTAAATTTAGGAAATGATTATTGGGATCAAGAGTAACAAAAAAGTCAATTAACTTTTTTCTGAATTCCCTTTAAATAAAAAGTTACAGTTTTCATATAAACTAATTGATTATTTTAGTGTAAAAATGATCTAATGACAACAGGGCGGCGCGGAGGGGGGAAGAGCGGGTGAGACGTGAGCGCCTCGGACGGAGGGGTTGGCGGGAGGGGCAGGGGTTAGCTTTGTGAGTGGAGGACTGGAGGTCGGCAGGCGGAGGGTGCGGAGCGGCAACAACGCGTTTAATTACACTAGACGAAAACATACATTTCAAAAATTCATATCTCGAAAACTAGACGCTTTAGAGAAAAACTTTATTTGCTTTTTTGTCTAGGAAAAACATGAGGATTGCGCTGGCGAAATTAATGAACTCGCCGTTTTAACACCCTGTATATTATGTACCAACAATAGATACTCGATAAATAAATTACATAAACTGCTTACATCATAGCTTCTTTACGCTAAATTGAAAAGAGTTTTCGATGGAAAACTGGCCAGAAAAATTACAAGAAACCTCTAGTTACTCAAATTGAGTTTCTTCCGTTCTGATAAACCTAAAAGCGTTTACAAATACTATATACGAGTACATATCACATGCTATAGTCGGATAATCGGGCTAAGCAGAGTAGTTGGTGTTTTGAGTTCTTATAACGAGCCCTTTCCAATTGATGCGTCACTTAATGCAAATGAAAAACATTTTTTTTTCTTTTTAATTTGTCCCCCAAAATTTACTCAGCATAATCGAAATTCGTTCATTTACTTACGCTATACTATTAGGTCATCAATCACTCATCAATGTCATCAAACATCAACAGTGTATGTAGATACCAAATTTCAACTTTTTCCGTCAGGTAGATTCGAAGAAAATAAGCTGTGACAGACGGACGGACAGGCAGACACGAGATTGAACCTATAAGGGTTCCGTTTTTTCCCCTCTTTTAATGTACGGAACCCTAAAAAAATTGTTGTACGTATGCTTGGTCATTTTGCTAGCGGCACTACCTATGTAGGTAACCATTAGTCTTGTCTCCGACCGACCGACCGAACCGATATACCTCACTGAAACCATATAGCGGGTGGTGTCATATGCTCAAGTGGTAGTGGACTGGGCACGCCAGCCGAAGAGATGGCGACCGTTGGAGTAACCGCGGGTCCTATACTGGCGGTCGCGGATAGGAAAACTGAGTGTGGGAAGACCACTTCGTTAATTAGTATAAGGATTGTTTAAAGCTGGTACTGCAGCACCGTCTAAAAAGGCGCTTTTAAAGCGCTGGAAGGTCGTCAATTCACGAATACCATCAAAATGCGGGTCCCCTATTTCGTCGGCGCGCGCCACACGCCCGGACTAACTAAAATACAGCGCGACCAACTGCGGGCGCGGACAGTCGTTGGCCCACGCGCGTGGCGCTCGCTCGCTTCCCGCTCAAATCTGACAGTTCGCGAACGCGTTCGAAATTTTTTGACAGATCGTATCGTTCGAATTTGGAATGTTGTGAGTAGAATTATTTTCGAATTGTGATTGTATCGTGGAAATTTCGAGAAACTGTACTATTTGAATTTGGAACTTTAGGAGCGCTCTATTTCAAACTTTTGTAATTTTATTTGGTGATTATAAAGTAAAACTACCTATAATCTTTAAAACGGTGTTCGTTTTATTTGCTTACACAACAAATTGGTTTATTTAAAATGGTTTCGTAATATTGTGCGGGCGTGTAAATAGAACTTTAGACTTAAAACATAACAAGTTAATAACAAGACAGTGTGTTTGTTTTTTATAGAACATATCTAGTGATGTTTTAAATTGACTCTACCTACAGTATTTTGGACTGCAGATTTCTTTAAAATCGGTAAGTCGTTATTTTTTCGAAAATTAGCATTTTAGATTTTTATTTTCAAATATTTAGATAAGATAAAGATAAGATAATTCTTTATTTCTTAAAATGTAAGCAGGTAGAAGTATTAGACGGTCTAGACGCAGCGTCTGACAGCTAGCTTGCGCCAGTTGTCGCTGAATTTAAGCCTAGCCGGTTCACATAGTTGATTCATTCAGTTCACAAGTGGATAAAACTGACCATACAAAACCAAACCAATACACTAATACAACAATCAAAATAATACAAAATTAAACTAGCACAATTTCAAATTCATTTAACTGAAACTTAAGAACTACAGAGCTACTATTAAATAACACTTATAGTATAAACCAGGCTATACTGGTTGTATATATTTGGTAATAATATATATAATATATTTGGTGAAAACTCAAACTAAACAATATTAAAATAGTTATCAAAAGAATCTAAGGTAAAAGTACCTAGCACGCTTGCGGCATTTCCCCGCTGGATGGCAAGGCTAACTCGTTGGATGAAGTAAGCCTTCGATTGCGGGACACCAGTTACATCGACTAGAAGCTTCCCGAGCTTCTTCAGGAAACTCCTGGCACCAGAACTCCACGGACCGAGCGTCTCTACCGCAAAAGCAACAAAGTGAAAACTGTCGGCAAGATCACCGTATTTATTGCGTTTGAGGTCCTCTGCCCTGTTCGCGGCAGCCCCGGCTGCCCTAGAGGTCCCCTGAATGTAACTAGGGGCTAACGTATCCACTCCACGTACGTAGCGTATTTCATTATGTTTTTATAGTTTCTTGTTCACTGTATGGCCCTAGTTGGCTGAAATAAAGTAATAATTAAAAAATAATACAGAATATATTTGGTTGGTTATATTTACTTTAATTATTTTAAGCTAAACCGCCCCGAAAGCTTAGTTGCATAAGTGCCGCCCGCCCTGAGCGGATCAGAGAATCCTTACCTATAATAAAATCCAACGTCTGCTTTCTGTCTGCCTGAGTGTCTGTCTGTCCGCTTATAACTCGAGAACCACTGAACCGATTTTAATAAAACAAAATTCTACGGATAGCTTGATTCTTCCCATCAACTATAGGCTACTTACTATCACGCTAAATGGCTTATGAGGTTAGCAGTGAAGTGAAATATGAGAGCGGGCGGAGCCGCGGGCACAGCTTGTCCAAAATAAAATTGTTACTGCCAGAATCTATGAAAATGTTTAATAGTATTTTTATATGTTGATGTAAAAAGAGGGAAAGACATCAGCTGTCGTTTTAAGTTTTTCAATTCTCTTAAACACGCTTAGGTACTGTAGTCTGAATACTGGAAGCAATCACTTGTAGTGATAAGTCCGGCTTTGCACATTCCAGTACTTTTGTACCTTTGTTTCTTTTCATGTACCTACATACTGTTTTTAGGGTTCCGTAACCGCCGTACGGGACCCTATTACTAAGCCTACGCCGTCTGTCTGTCTGTCCGTCTGCCCGAGGGCTGTATCTCTTGAACCGTAATAGGTAGCCCGTTGAAATTTTCAGAGAATATATATGTTATTTATTATGGCCGATATAACAACAAATAATAAAAATAAGAAAAAGTAAAAAATTCACGGGGAGTCCCTTGTATAGGGGGAACCCATACAAGGAACTAAAAAGTGTATGCGCCTTATCTACCGAAAACAATATGAAGCATTTTAACTAATCACGAATTTGAACTAATATGAAGAATTTCATAAAACACGCCATAGATGGCGTGAGTGGCGCTAACCATGACATGGCGATATGGAACCCTCGGTGCGCGAGTTCAACTCGTACTTGGCCGGTTTTCTTACGATTGTGTGCAATAAATAGTACATTCTTATTTTAATTTTTAACAACGAAGCCTTCGGCTCGTGGTCGGAGGAGGCGACAGTTTTTGCCCACGAGACAGGGTCGACGATAGGTCGCCGCCATAGGTCACCCCTTGTGCCTCGCCTACTCCCGGCAAAGGATTATCCTGGCTAATCCAGAGGGGGAACGAACGCGGACGGCATTCTCGGCACTATCCCGTGGGGGGCAAAATCGCTCAACGACATTATATTTTTAGGTTAGTTTTTTTTAGTTTAGTTTTGTTTTAGATTAGTTTTAGTTTTCATTTTATAATTATTTTAAACTCTTTCTGTTTATTACTTAAATCGTTATGTTCTCTTTCTGTTTAATAAATTTCTTCAATAAAGGTTATAAAGGATGTTTCAGGATAGGCTTGAAAAACTTCAGGAATAGAAAGTACTCAATAATAGAAGAAAAAAATCCTTATCACTCAAATCGAAATTCCGTATTTTTTTTTATACAAAATTTTTTAATTGTAGGTAACAAAAAGAGAATGGACAGTGAGCTCTGGTAACAGCGCTGTCTAAGGTCTAGGCTAGGGAGTGCAATGAAAGTTTGACGGACAGACAGAAGGCACGGCGTAGGCTTAGTAATAGGCTTCCGTACGGGATACTGAAACCTAAAAACCAAGGCCTATCCCCAAATGTAAGGCCCAAAGCCCAACCCCATCACACAATTACCCACTGAGTCCCAATTCGGCAACAATGGGCAGTGCCAACGCGTGGGAACACCGCCGATCCGGCGACAGCTGCGGTCTCTGTTTATCTTTTTATCTCAATCCCCACACACCCTCGGGGGGTGGGGCGCCCGCGGCGGGGATGAGACCACTCGCTACCCCTCTTGCGGTGGTACTAACCCGCCACTCGTGAAGTACCCGCGACATAGATCTACCCTGACAGGGGTAAGTCGCTAAAAAGTGTAATCTCTACATAGAGACAAGGTTTTCTAAAAGTGTAGGCATGTGTGTTAGATGTTTGTCATGATCGTGGCACGTGGAGATCCGTTGTCTCTACCTACCCTGAAGGGAAACAGGTGTGACGCTATGTATGTATTAAGTTATGTATCTCTACATAGATATTTTTTTTTCTTAAAGTGAAGGTATGTATCTCTACATAGAGACAAGGTTTTCTAAAAGTGGAGGTATGTATCTCTACATAGAGACAAGGTTTTCTAAAAGTGGAGGTATGTATCTCTACATAGAGACAAGGTTTTCTAAAAGTTAAGGTATATATATATCTCTACATAGAGACAAGGTTTTCTAAAAGTGTAGGTATATATCTCTACATAGAGACAAGGTTTTCTAAAAGTGTAGGTATGTATCTCTACATAGAGACAAGGTTTTCTAAAAGTGGAGGTATGTATCTCTACATAGGGACAAGGTTTTCTAAAAGTTAAGGTATATATATCTCTACATAGAGACAAGGCTTTCTAAAAGTGAAGGTATGTATCTCTACATAGAGACAAGGTTTTCTAAAAGTGGAGGTATGTATCTCTACATAGAGACAAGGTTTTCTAAAAGTTAAGGTATATATATCTCTACATAGAGACAAGGTTTTCTAAAAGTATAGGTATATATCTCAACATAGAGACAAGGTTTTCTAAAAGTGTAGGTATGTATCTCTACATAGAGACAAGGTTTTCTAAAAGTGAAGGTATAGTATCTCTACATAGAGACAAGGTTTTCTAAAAGTGAAGGTATAGTATCTCTACATAGAGACAAGGTTTTCTAAAAGTGTAGGTATGTATCTCTACATAGAGACAAGGTTTTCTAAAAGTGTAGGTATATATCTCTATATAGAGACAAGGTTTTCTAAAAGTTAAGGTATATATCTCTACATAGAGACAAGGTTTTCTAAAAGTGTAGGTATGTATCTCTACATAGATACAAGGTTTTCTAAAAGTGTAGGTATGTATCTCTACATAGAGACAAGGTTTTCCAAAAATTGTAGGTATGTATCTCTACATAGAGACAAGGTTTTCTAAAATTGTACGTAGGAGTATGTAGTATAAGATAATTGTATAGGGATGTCTGCGCCCTAAATATTTTCTAACGCTTATTCCGTGGGGAGTGCTCGGAGGAGCAGTTTGGCGCGATCTCGCCGTCCCCTTTCCACCTCCGCACAACGCGCACTGGGCAGGGATTGCGTCCCTAAACGCTGGACTTACCGCGGATGCGTACCAGTCGGTTCTGCAGATCCTTCCTCCACAGAATCGGTAAACTCTGGAACGTTCTCCCTGCCCACTTAGTTCCCCCCAATTATAGTCTCGGATTCTTCAATAGATGCGTGAACGGGCCCCTGTCAGGCCGGCATGGCATTCGCAACCCTCGAATTCGACCGAATATCCATGGGCGTCGTTAGATACCTTATGGGTAGCTCGGCGATATATGTCGCGCTTTCTAAAAAAAAAAATTATCTCTGCGACAAGATTTTCTCGCAGATCAGGCTGCCATCCGGATTGCTACCACCGCACTGAATAAAAGGTTGATCGAAGCGGCAATTTTTTTTTATTTACACCATTACACAGATAAGGTGTCTAAAGACGCCCATGGACATTCGGTCGCATGCGACGGTTGCGAATGCCTTGCCGGCCTGACAGGTGCCCATTCACGCCCCTCTTGAAGGACCCGAGACTGTACTTGAGGGAAAATCTATGGTATGTAAACAGTTCGTGTTTTCCGTCCTGTTCAGTAAGTATAGCTGACACGACCAAAGGGAAGCACTGACATGGCACCTAGTTCACCGGGCCGACATAACGGTGACCACATTAGCTTAAATTTAAAAAAAAAAACACCGAGGAACACTTACACGGTCACACGGTCAAACTGACAAAGGGGTTTTCTTTCCAAGAAAACAGTTTGTATACAACAATCTGTGTATGGCATGATACGATGTGTAACTTAAAAGTTGTGATACCTAGCTTTTGCTCGCGGCTTCGCTCGCGGTAGGCTCGGCTTAAGGCACTGTCAACCCGTATTCACCCGTACTCCTCTTTCAAGGCGCCGCTTTCGCTGTTTGGAGTAGGATGCAACACAATAAAACAAAAATTAGGTTTTTATTTTTTTATTCCAAAACTACGGATCGAAACAAAAAAGCAAAAAGCTACGGATTTAGATATACAACAAATAAAATATATTTTTTCCAAGGACTTCATTTGGTCACGTTGCCTTAAATACGTTTTTATAACTAAATTCAGATGCATGTTCAGAATTTTTTTCTCTCGAGCTTAGGTTAATGAAATCGTGTTTTTAAAAAGCTATCGGTCTGCGCTGATAGATGAAGTATTACATATTAAAACTGAATCTTTCAGGTTAGTAATATTGGCGGTACACTTCTTAAACGATCGCTTCTCTTAAATCTCTCTTACTCCTGTCCAGTGGCGGCTGGTGACTTCAGTGACCGGTAGTGCGCTAAGTACCTACCTACTTAAATACCAAATTTCCCAACACATTCCCGTCATGTTATTTTAAGATCGGGACTTCCGAATTTTTTAAACGCCTGCGTTTTATTATGTACGTACCTTGTATGAATATTCTCAAGACCCTCAATGAGTTGCAAAAAAAAAATCCAAACAAGTTTTTTAACTTATTTTTAATACCTTTATGAATACACCCATAGACCACAACACTACTGCAGCTTTCAAAAAGAAAACAGTAGTAATGTCCCAAAAATGCTTCAAAAAAATATATAAAAATAAAAGCATTTGAAAAGTAGGAATTGAACCCGGGATCACCTGATTGTAACGCCTTACCTTTAACCAACGCTTAGGCAAATATCGGCATCACTTAATTCACAGTATCACGTGACAGAAAGCACAAAACCTAACCATATCCCATTTTAAATATTCGCGCGCTAACGGGTATTTGACATCATCCATCACATCACATGACAGCGCGAGCGCGCTGACTCGCTTCGAGGTAGACGGTTCGCTTTGAGGTAGACGGCAAAGAGTTTGTAAGACGGACTCGTGCAAAACGAATCGCTCGCGACGCGACGTGTCGCACGCGCGGGCATTCACGATATAGCGTCCTTGTTTGGCGCTCGTGCGCCGCACGCAGAACTCCTTTCGGCCCATACTGTTTCTATGAAGTATCTTCTGTCTCACGCGCCAGCGGTGTTTTGCCGATCCCCATACATTCAGTATGGGAGACCCGCGTGCGATTTATATTCCGCACGGCGCGCGCGTTTACTCGCAAAAACGTGCCTTGGCATCTATAAAATAAGGTCGAATTCACATTCGTATTTATTTGGAGTACGATCTTTATGGTTTTAATGTAGTATGTTGTAAGGTATTATTTATTTTGAGTGAAGTTAAGACTTCTCGTGGTATGGTAGTGCAGCGCACGAGCGCACTTTAGGACCAGCCGCCAGTGCTCCTGTCCACACTATACTTTTTTTATACTGCTCAGCCCTAAGGCTATTTAGCGTGACGGTATATATGTCGCAGGGAAATGATGAAAACAGAGATTTGGTCAAATCCCTAAGGGATTTCACCAAATCCCGGGAAATGATCAAATTGCAACACGGTTTTATCATTTCTACTAGTCTAGTGATTAAAATTTGATCAAATCCTTAAACTTGTTCAGTGAAATGACGAAAAAATAACATGTCAGTCTTGTTTCTGTTTAAACGACATGCGCTGCCTTAGCGACGCATCTTCTATAAATTAACCCTGGTAATTTTTTTTTCTAAACCACCAAAACATGATTTGAACAAATCACTAGATTTGTCCAGGTATAAATGATAAAACCGTGTTGCAATTTGATCATTTCCCGGGGATTTGACCAAATCCCTGTTTTTATCATATCCCTGCGACCATATATAACTACTCTTTCTATTGGTGCAAACCGCATCAAAATGTGTTCAGTGGCTCCAGAGTTTACCTGAAACATACATAACAGACAGATATTCCCTTTTATAAGAAGTAGAGAAGATGGAGATGACATGATACATGTAACTTAAAAGTTAAACTTTACTTAGCCTAGCTGAAACAGGTGTTATTAAAACACCTGAAAATGTATTATTATATAAACAGGTGTTGTGCAGTTTTAGCTATACACGTTGAAATATGCTTTCATATTACTGCTGTAGTACCGGTATGGGGCCGGTACTTAAAAATAATTGCCCCACTGCATCTCTCCCCGTGCACGCCGTTAAATGCGACCAAGGAATAAGGACAAGGTGCCGTGCTAAAGGGCGAAAGGATAGCCACCTCTCACCCTGGCGTGGTCCTTCCACCGAGTCATGCAGCAGGTGGGTCTTCGTGCCTCACTTGCTGCTTGCATAGTTATCTTGTCCGAATACTTTGCGCGAAACGTGGTGGTCGGTGTTGTGCGGTAATTTACAAGAGTACTTGCAGCACAACACCGATGACTCTGCCTACCCGATTGTAGGGATAAAGCGTATGGTATGGATGTGTGTATCGTCTATCTATACGGTTATTGAATAAATATCTTTCTAGTGGACAGCGGCGCGCCGCGGCGGCGGCGGGCGAGGCCGCGCACGAGACACGGTGCGATCACGTGATCACTGCGCACCCTCGTTATGCGTGCAAAGGCGCGTACAGACGTCGCGAGGCATGCGGCGCGAACGGTTCGTCACGCATGCTTCAACCTGAGGCATGCGCGCAACATTTGTGCATAACTCCTGAATGGCACATGCACAAGCTGAGCACGCGAAGAACCACGCACGCACATGCTCAAGCTGACGCAGCCATGCGGCCCGAATGGTTCGCCACGCATGCCTCGGGCTGTGTGGACGTGAGTGCTCACTGTGAGCATTCGCCGCATACGCTCGTTGCGAAGCAATTAACGCGCTGCCTCAGTGCGAGCCGTGCGTTCCGTGTGGACGGCTGTTATTGTGTTGCGTGCGCCGTCCACACGGAACGCACGGCTCGCACTGAGGCAGCCTCGCAACGAACGTACGCGGTGAATGCTCACAGTGAGCACTCACTTCCACACAGCCCGAGGCATGCGTGACGAACCATTCGCGCCGCATGCCTCGCGATGTCTGTACGCACCTCAAGAAGCCTCGCTCAGTGGTGCGGTCGGTCGACTAGTTGTTAAGCTACGCTGAGCGCGGTTAGTAATTGGATGGGTGACCGCTCGACACGTTGGAGGCTGACCGCGGTTCGGATTTCACGGATTTCTTACTAGGTGGTAGGGTTTATTCCGCCCGGGTTGATACCACCGCACTGATTGAAACGTCGGTCGAAACGGCTATTTAAATAGTTCGTGTTTTCCGTCCAGTTCAGTGTATCCGGCACGACCGACGGGAAGAACTGACATGGCAACTAGTTCACCCGGTGTTATCGGCTGACATCACGGATGTTGTATGTAGGTGATGTAGCCAGCAGTGTCAGTTTCCATAAAAACTAAAAATGGCTACGGAACCCTCTTTGTGTGAACGAAGTTCGCACTTGACAAGCTTTTCTTTCAGTAAAATAGTAACTATAATAGCTAGTCGGCGCGGTATACCGACACAACACCGGCTCGTAATCCGTGACAACAATGGTAATAAATACATGGAAAAGCCATGCATGCAATTTACTTAACTCTTGACTAGGTACGATTAGTATCTCAATTTTATTAACCCATGGACAACTTGATACTTTTAGGTAAATTTTTGAAATCCATTAACAAAGGAGGATCGGTTGCCTCCGTTGAAGTGGCAACTGTGCCGTATTAACAGGGTGTTCCCGGGGATAGACGGGGTTTCTCGTGTAGCAGATCTTTCTACAAGTCGGGGTATTATAAGGAGAGCTTATAATAAAATATGTCCATTATTAGAAGTAGGTAGAACTGCTAATGAAATGAATGAAAATGTATAAAAAAAAAGGTTTTTGCAATATGTCTTGAATATGTATTCATATATTATTATTGTTTATTTTTGGCAATTATACTACATTGTAGTACCTACTACTAACATAATTACCTATGTTGATACAAATTACGTATCAACGTTTGACAAAGGCTCTTTACACCTGATTCACTTAAATAAGTCTTTGTAGTAGGTACAGGTGTAGGTATGCACGTAAATTGTTTCGCTTACCCAGATTGTCGAGTTACTGCCTGCGGCCAAAGAGTTTGTATTTTATTAGCGACGTAATACAAACTCTTCGCGTGCGGCATACCGCACGCACTAACTAGAAACTAGAAACGCAGTAACTAGAACGTTCTCTACCTAAATTTTTTTTTTTTTATGTAATCCGGTATGGATGGCTGAGTGAGAGGGGCCAAAGCACATGCTCTGACTAGCCAATATCACCTCCGAGAAGGTAGGTGCCATACCGGAGACTTCCCTGGGTTGCTGGCTATACTGGACTAGAGGAGAACACAGCCGAGGTTGCTATGCGGCCATCTTACATCCAGTACAGTGGACCAACCCAGTCGGCTACAATTTGAGCCTACCACCTAGTAAGGGGCAAGGGAAGGGACCTACAGTTTTACACCGGTTCCGAACGGTGAAGCAGCAGGTGTAGGTATGCACGTAAATTTTTTCGTCAGAAAAAACTCATTGGTACACGCCAACGGGATTCGAACCTCGGACCTCCCGCATGAGAAGCCGATGCTCAAACCACTCGGCCACCCGCCGCTTTAAACATATACATATACCTAGGTACTTTCTCTCACATCCTCGAACGAGTTGAAGAGACATTTCTACCTATGTATGTGCACGGTGAGAACAGTGAGATACCGTGCAGCTGGGCTGCGTCGGGGGGAACTGTCTGGACAGCAGAGAGGGGGGGACCAGAGGAGGGAACCTCTCCTACGCATCGTACTATCCCGGTACATCTCGTAGGTACTCTTTCTGTTCTGCAGATCCTTCCTCCACAGAACCGGTAAACTCTGTAACGCTCTACGTATTTTCCCCCAACCAAGTATAGCCACGGGCCCTTCAAGAGATGCGCGAATGGGCACAAGTCAGGCCGGCATGGCGTTCGCGACCCCCGCAACTTTATTTGTATAATTTTTAATTTTTAGGTTTCCGCACCCCGTATCTACGGAATTTCGTTTTTCACCATAAAATTTCCCGTGTCTGTCCGTCCGTCTGTCCGATGGCTGTATCTTTGGAACCGTAATAGCTAGCCGTTTGAAATTTTCACAGAATATTTCCGTGTTATTGTAGCGGTTATAACAATAAATAATAAAAAAACATTAAAAGTGAAAAATTAAGGGGGGATTCCCCATACAAGAAACGCGTATTTTTCAACGTATTTTTTTTTGTGTGTGTTTATTATTTATTGTATAATTTCATGCATAGGTAGGCAACCTACGATTGGACATGTCGAAAATTCCGCCAGTTCTATATTCAATGCGTAGAAGAACTGACAAACAAACTTCAATGTCAACAATGTTTTGTTAGTACCTACCTTATAAGTATAGTATATATATAGGTATAGTAACTTACAAATAATTAACCCATACTACCGCTCACAAGAGCATTAATACTTACAAGAGCATTCATTCATACAGCATAAACATGAATACTGAAGAATCTGACCACTCTGCCTATTTACATTACCTATATCTGGTGTATAGTGCCATCGTCAATTTGATACTTAAATATATCAAGTCAATTCAGCAACAATTTTAGTAAAAGTTGCGGAAAGTTGTATGGTGGGGAAACCTCGGTGCGCAAGTCTGGCTCGCACTTGGCCGGTTTTTTTACAACTCACTGCTATGCCGACAGTACCTAGGTACAGACGTAATAGAGAGACCCGCATAGCTGACAGATAAACCACGCGTCTCTCGTCGTTACAACTTCAATCATAGGGGCTCGCTCGGTTAGCACATAGCTCTTATATTATACTCCAAGGTATGTGTATAGGTATTGGTTTGTTCTACATACATACATACTAGCGTCACGCCTGTTTCCCGGTGGAGTAGGCAGAGACAACGGATTTCCACGTGCAACGATCCTGACACACCTCTTCCCATGCTCCACCCAGGTGGAGAACCTAGGTGGAGCACGGACCCAGACCCCTCTGCCGCCTCTTTCACTCCCATAATGTTCTTCATGCATGCTCGTCGGTTACGGGTACTACGCACTTGACCCTTTTTGAGCACATGCCCGATCTGGTTCCACTCACATTCACTCCATACTCCTATCATCCATTCTTCCAACATGACCGAACCACCGAAGCATCCCTTTCTCAATCCTTGTCACTACATAATATATTTTATTAAAGGTAAGGATATTATCTTCTTTCAGTCCACAGCGCTCTCGCACTACACTATGTATTTCTCCAAGGTTCTTGTATTTCTCAATCTATCTTTCACTGTAACTCCACACATACTCCTCAACGCGCGCATTTCCACAGCATTCCTGCTTTCATGCTTCGTCTGCCATGCATTTCCTGCTTTCATGCTTCGTCTGCCATGCCCAACTTTCACTCCCGTACATAAGTGTAGGGGCCAGCACTCCACCATGGACAGCCACACGTGCCCTAGTTGACATGCTTTGGCTGCTCATAATAGGTGCAACACCCCATTCACTTGGTTGCCGGCTTTCGCTCTCTTTTCTACATCTCCTTCACATTTTCCATTTGTTCTGTGTTCAATAAAGTAGATTTATTATTTTTAATATATTTTATATAATCAGCCTCGGTAGCTCAGTGGGGCGGTCGGTCGACTGTTGTTAAGCAACCCTGAGCGCGGTCAGTAGTTGGGTGGGTGACCGGACCGCTGCTCGACCGTTGTTGGAGGCTGACCGTGGTTCGGATTCCACGTAAAACTGTAGGTCCCTTCCCTTCTTACATTACTAGGTGGTAGGGTTTATCCCGCACGGGTTGATACCACCGCACTGAATGAAACGTCGTCGGTCGAAAAGGCTATGTAAATAGTTCGTGTTTTTCGTTCAGATGTGTAGCCCTCGGTGTAGCCGCAATGAAATGAACGGAAGCACTGACATATGGCACCCGGTGTTATGGGCTGACATCACGGATGTTGTAGGTGATGTAGCCAACCGTGTCAGTATCCATAAAATTAAAAAAAATCATACTTTTTTATGCAACCCCGACTGAGTCAGATGGACCAGAGCACATGCTCCGATCAGCCAATATCACCTCCGACAAGGTAGGTGCCATACCGGAGACTTCACTTTGGATTGCTGGCTATACTGGACTATTAGGGGAACACAGCCGACGCTGCCATGCGGCCATCTCACGCCCAGTACAATGGTACCAATCCAGTCGGCTACAATTTGAGCCTACCACCCTAGTAAGGGGCAGGGGGAAGGAGACCTACAGTTTTACACCGGCTCCGAACTGTGAGGTGTAGATAACTTACAACCTTTGGACAACAGCGGCTGCGAAATTCCGTGAGTGTCTGTAAAAATTTAAAAATATACGAAAGTACGAGTAACTTCCGACTTACGAGGAGTCTTCAAAAAGAACCTAAATTAGGTTGGCCCTAATAACGGTGCTATTCAAAGTTTGAATATGAATAGTTTATTAATAAGGTCAACATCATTACAACAGCGACGATAACAGAAAATCTTGATCTATAAACGGAACTACTTATTAGGATTCCGTATCCGGGGACCCTATTACTAAGCCTACGCCGCGCCGCCGTCTGTCCGTCTGTCCGTCCGTCTGTCCGAGGGCTGTATCTCTTGAACTATTATAGGTAGCCCGTTTAAATTTTCACAGAATATGCGTTATTAGGGCCGATATAACTACAAATAATAAAAATAAGAAAAAGTAAAAAATTCAAGGGGTGCCCATAGAAGAAAATAAAAAGTGTATGCGCGCCATCTACCGAAAAGAGTATGAAGCATTTTAACTAACGTTGAAAAGGTAAGACCAGACGGAAGTTTTTCTCCATACAAAAATTGTCTTTGGGGGTTTATGCTTTTTAACCCCCTAAACCTTATCCCACTTTTTTTATTCATTTTTAGGGTTCCGTATCCGTCGTACGGGACTCTATTACTAAGCCTACGCCGTCTGTCTGTCTGTCTGTCCGTCTGTCTGAGGGCTATCTATTGAACCATAATAGGTAGCCCGTTAAAATTTTCACAGAATATGTGTTATTAGGGCCGATATAACTACAAATCGATATAATACAAAGTATCGATCCCACAAGGTAAAAATTATACAATAAATTAATTATATAATAAAACTAAATTATACAACGCAACTCGCGCAATCAAGGCCCCACTTCATTCAAAGGGTAAGCCTTGCCATCCAGCAGTGTAATGCCACAAGTGTTCTAGGAACATTTGAAAACGCCCCTTTTGTTGATAGGTATTTTAATATTTGTTAGGTAATTTTAATTAGTTAGTTATTAATATACCGTGTGGGGTCGGTACTTAAAAAGAATATCCCCACTGCATCTCTCCCCGTCGCATGTCGTAAAAGTCGACTAAGGGATAAGAAAATTCGTCAGCCTCGGTAGCTCAGTGGCGCGGTTGGTTAGTCAACTGTTTTTAAGCAACGCTGAGCGCGGTCAGTGATTGGATGGGTGACCGCTCGACCGTTGGAGGCTGACCGTGGTTCTGATTCCACGTTAAACTGTAGGTCCCTTCCCTTCTTACCTTACTAGGTGGTAGGGTTTATCCCGGCCGGGTTGGTACCACCGCACTGAACGAAACGTCGGTCGAAACGGCTATGTAAATAGTTCGTGTTTTCCGTCCAGTTTAGTGTAGCCGACATGAAATGAAGGGAAGCACTGACATGGCACCTAGTTCACCCGGTGTTATGGGCTGACATCACGGATGTTGTAGGTGATGTAGCCAACCGTGTCAGGTTCCATAAAAAAAAAAAAAAAAAATGTCGTAAAAGGCGAGTAAGGGATAAGCGGCCTGCGGGCACCCCGGTCGACTTGTGGCTTTCATGGAAGACATAGGCTGGCTGGGGTAGCTGGAGACTGCGGGGTTTTGCACGAAGGTCCCCAACCAAGCGGGATTAGTTTGCAGGCCTAGAGCCAACCCCAAACCAAAACAACAACAACAACAACACTAGGTACTACTTACTTTCTCTGTATTTTATTTCTCATCCATCACCCAAAGGTTTACTGGAAGAAATCACTAGTAGTGATAAGTCCGCCTTCGCGCACTCCTGTATTTCTTGTTTCTTGTCGTGTACTGTTCTTCCTTCAATTTGTGTGCAATAAAGAGTTTCTATTCTATTCTATTACTTTCTTATATTTTACTAGCTTTTGCCCTCTGCTTCGCTCGCGTGAAATTCGTAAAAGAAGAAAGTAAGTAAGCTACCGTACCTTTATTTCGGCTCGCTGAACAAATTCAGTTTGTATGAGAGCCACATCTCAGCGTAACCGGAACTGAATTTTATTAACCTAACCTAACCTAACCTATCCTGTGTCCCGTATCCCGTAATCAAACGTGCTTGTACTAAGTTTCATAGAATTCAGATGATCGGTTTAAGAGTTATGGAGGAACATACATACATAAAGAAAAGATTTCTAAAAATCGTCAATTTAGTTTTAGTATCATACATAGAGTCTACAGACGCAGTATCTCATAAAACAAAGTAACTTACTCCATGACCATCACTTACAGATTTATTATTAGTATTGATTGATTGATGATGAAATAAATGTTTTATAATTATAGAATAAACAATAAAGAATACGAATATCTTTTTGATCCGATGCGCGCGATGCGTACGCTGCGGACATGTGGGCGCTTACCTTCAATCGGTATCTCCGATTACGACGCCGACGGTACAGTCCGTCCAACCCGCATGCAAGCCTGCTCATCGCTTAACAATGTTGCTAGCTCGGCGTCCCGCATAGGGGCCGAATACAGTATTGTTACGAAATTGGGTACTTTTACCTAGGTACATAATATCCAAGCAATTTGGTAAGCATAGTCGGTGTTAAAACTGCAGATACGCGCGCAGAACCTTGTCAATGTCAATTTGCTAACGATTGCTTGTGACTTTATTGTATTGTATTGTTGTACTGTTTAATGATCATTCATATGGCAGTTAGACTGCGCTCGAACTTGTCACAATTCCATTCCATAAAAAAAAATGTTTGTTCTATCCGGTTCGATTACACCACGATTCGTGATTACACCCACGAAGAAGAACCGACAAGAAAAAAAAACTTGAAATAAAAGTCAGATTACAAATTTAAAAACCCTCGACCCTTAAAAAGTCAAAAATAGTTTCCGTTTACTTAATTTTTTTTTTTTATGGAAACTGACTCGGTTGGCTACATCACCTACAACGTCCGTGATGTCAGCCCATAACACCGGGTGAACTAGGTGCCATGTCAGTGCTTCCCCCTTTGATCGCGCCGGCTACACTGAACTGGTCGGAAAACACAAACTATATACATAGCCGTTTAGACCGACGTTTCATTCAGTGCGGTGGTATCAACCCGGGCGGGTTAAACCCTACCACCAAGTAAGATTAGGAGGGAAGGGACCTACAGTTTTACGAGGAATCCGAACCTCGGTCAGCCTCCAACGGTCAGCGGTCACCCATCCAAGTACTGACCGCACCCAGCGTTGCTTAACATTCAATAGCGACAGTTGACTGTCTGCACCACTGAGCTATCAAGGCTGACAATGAAAGGAGTCGGGGGACGCTAAGTAAATAAAATATGAAAACTCATAGCTGCGCGGGAATTTATTTACTTCTTATCTCGGAAAGAGCGATCCTAGAATCCATTAACAGCTGGGCAAGGGAAAAATTTGAAATCAGATGGAAATTTCAAGAGAGGTAGGCAATGGAAGCTATTTATAGAGTCGATCAATGGTAAAAGAGCAAGCTGCTGGGAATGAACCGACAAAACGTATGCCAAATCACGGGTATACTTACTGGACGTAACTGTCTCAAAAGAAATCTCCACATAATGGACCTTAGTAACTAACTACCCACTATGTGCTCAATGTCCCCCCAATGTTGAGGCAGAATCCAGTGCGCAATGTGGGGAGGCAGAAACCAGTGTTCAATGTGGGAATGCAGAAACCAGTGCTCACTTCGTCGTCGGTCAGTGCACAATGTATGCAGAACTGAGATGGAAGCCACTGGAAATGGACCACTACGGCGAGAAAGAACTTCGAGATATCGACTGGAAGAAAATAACGCAGTATGGCAACGAAGATGGGCAGACTGGATGACCAGATGAGCAGGGAGTAGACAACGGCAGTAGGTAATTCGTAAATTAGCAGGAGTAAAACGCATGTAGGTCGTAAAAGGCAACAAAGGGTCAAGATGCCGTGCTAAAGGGCTACAGGCTAGCCACCTCTCACCTTGGCACGCTTCTTCCGTCGGGTCATTCAGCAGATGGGTATTCGTGCCTTACTTGCTGCTTGATAGTTTTATCTTCTCCGAATACTTTGCGAAACGTGGCTGTCGGTGTTGTGCTGTAATTTACGAGAGCCCTTGCAGAGCACAACACCGATTGCTCTGCTCACCCCGTTGATGTGTATGAAGTTCTTTCCGCAGTCAACAGTGTAGGTCCCGCGGCAAATGAGAGGCACTCGCGCTAGTGTAGGTACATATTCTCCCAGCACTCGCTGAGAAGTCGCCATATTTTATTCGGTTCGCATTATTGGAACGCAGTCACATCTGCGGCCAATAGCCTGCCTGCGCCTCGGCGGAGCGGCCGGTACTCTCGGATCGCTCGCTTTCATAGAAGATATTATGTTGGTTTGTTTTTTAACATTGAAAATGTTTTTTCGATCGCTTCAGTATAGCCCCCCATTTTCGCTGAGAGTGTGAAATCGTCCTGGTGTCGCGAGTTTTTGGGGCTACGCGAGTGGTTGAGGGTTCAAAAGACGCGTATCGGTTAGGGCTACAAGATGGTGAATATTTTTTTCGAAAAAGTAAACAAATAAAATTAAATGCAAAAATGTGAAAAATTCTATTTTTTTTCGAACTAAATCTCTTATATCTCAAAAACTAAATGTGATATCGAAAAATTAAAAGAACCTGCTTAGATTTGGACTTTGGGTTACATTAAAAAAAAAACATTCGTCTATCGATGATGGTAAGTGCAACAGCGTAGAGAGCGAGGAGGATATCCGAATGTATAAAATAAATTGTGAAAAATCAAATCACGGCTCTGTAGATCCTCGGGTGACTTTGTTATTTGGGTTCTGATGATGGAGCCGGAAGGAAGCCATAGGAACTCCTAAACCACACATGATAAATCCACAGTGTTTGGGCTCGTTGGATTTGTCTTCGCAAGTACTGTAGTCATATGTTATTTCAAGGGTCCTGATGAAAAACTCATTGGTGTATGTCGACCGGATTCGAACCTCGGACCCTGAGATCAAGAGTCCAAGCCGAGACCGCTCCTCCCACCCGCCGCCGCCGCATATCTTTGGTCATGACGGGTGGTGTTGAGAATACACGCATGTAGATAAATCGTTCGTCTTTATATGCGCACGCGCTCGAGAATATATCGTCCGCTCCAGCTGTGGCGAACACTTGCTTCCAACTGTGTACACATACACTTTATTACTTGTAGGGTTCCGTAGTAGTAAAGACAGGAATCCTATTAATCTAGCTACAATATCTGTCTGTCTGTCCGTCCGTCTGTCTGTCCATCCATCTGTCTGTGAAATTTACACATAAATAGTTTAATATAAATAAATAATAGGGTTTTATGGGGGATAGACTGCGTTGATAGAATTCCAGAGTTTTATTTTAGTTTCACCGCGCAAATTATTGCAATATTTTTTAAAGTTAAATACTGTGGGTGACGATGTCTGACGCCACAACTTGACAATGACAAAAGTTGTACTCCGTCAATGAAATGAGGTTCACTTCCAGCCAATATAGATAACTACGGAACCCTATGAGTAAAATCGCACTCGGCCGATTTTTTTAATACTAAACCTTGTTCAACGTAACAAGGCACGCACGACAGCAGATTAAGGACTGCATTTACAAATACAATACAGGGCTGAGATAGCAATAGTGTTTTGTATTAGACTGACAGCTGTCATTCGGAATTTTTTATTGGAACCTCTCCTGACCTGATTGGTTACCTTCTACACCCTTTTCATGTCGAACTTGAAGAACCCCTATTCATCGACCTACCACGGATGCGAACCAACCGGTTCTGTAGGTCTTTTATTCACAGAACCGGGAAAATGTGGAACGCACTCCCTGCCCATCTATTTCCTCTCAAGTACAGCCTGGGGTTTTTCAAAAGGGCGTTAAAAGGCTCCTGCCAGGCCAGCATGGCATTCGCAATCCCCGTGCATCACAGAATGTCCATGGGCATCGTTAGACACCTACTTGTAGGTGAAACAATTCCACATGTCGCGCTGGTAAATTATAGCAGAACGCCCTGGATTTCTGGCTATACTGGACTAGAGGAGAGCACAACCGAGGCTGCTATGCGGCCATCTTACATCCAGTATGGTGGTACCAAACCAGTCGGCTACAATTTGAGCCCACCCACCTAGTAAGGGGCAAGGGAAGGGACCTACAGCACAGATTACTTAATAGTTACTTCGTAACAGATAAATCACTCCATAGAAAATGTTCCTACCTTCGGCTTTAATAGCCTACTGCTTCACGTCGTCAATCGCTGCGTGCGAAAATGTACCTTAACGATGGAGTGTAAAGTGGTTATTGCTTTGCAGCTGCGCGCAGTTGCGTGGGCGAGCGTCTATGTATACTTCGCGCGACTGACGAATTTTCCACTGAAATAGACCGCCGGCGGCCCGTCGGGCGGTAGGTAGTTAGCGCGCACAAGGACATAGAGTGCGTGAGGCCTACCTACAGTTTTACACCGGTTCCGAACGGTGAAGCAGCAGGTAAAAATGCGCGTAAATTTTTCCCGTCAGAAATAACTCATTGGTACACGCCGACCGGATTCGAACCGCGGACCTCTCGCATGAGAAGCCGATACCCAAACCACTCGGCCACCAACCGCAATAAATATTTATTTTGATTTTGATTTTATTTACTTAAACCGTTTGATTGGTACCGTGTGGTGCCGGTACTTAAAAAGAATAGCCCCGCTGCATCTCTCCCCATGCATGTCGTAAAAGGCGATTAAGGGATAAGGACAAGATGCCGTGCTAAAGGGCGACAGGCTCCCCACCTCTCACCTTGGCACGGTACTTCCACCGAGTCATGCTGCAGGTGGGTCTTCGTGCCTTACTTGCTGCTTGATCGATTGAATCTTGTTAGAATACTTTGCGAAACGTGGCGGTCGGTGTTGTGCTGTAATTTACCAGAGTTCTTGCAGCACAACACCCATTACTCTGCTTACCCCGATTGTCGGGATTCAGCGTGTGTGATATGTATGTATAATGCGCGGGGCGGATCTTGGCGTGTCGCCGCCGCAGCGGTTCGTCAGTGTTCTCCCTCGCAACCGCACCGTACTTGTATAGTGTATTCGCGTGGCGGGTCGCCCGCTGCGGCGACGACACGCCGAGATCCGTCCCGGGCATTATATGTATTGAATAAGAAATCGTTCGAGTTGCCGCGCGCACGCTCGCGAGAATAGATCCCCCGGCCCAGCTGTTGCGGACACTTGCTTCCAACTGTTTACACATACACTTTATTACTTTTTTATGCGCTAAGACGGCTTCTTGCCCGCGAAGGGGTGCCCGTGTCGTGTCAATATGGCGCGGAAAAGGTGGAAAAACAGACAGGCACCCATCCACCTGAGTTCATAAGGGTTTCTATCAGAATAGCACAGCAGTGGGCTTTATTCTTATAAATGTTAAATTAGAAATTTAAAAAAACCGACGCTTAAAAAGGAAAAAATAAAATCTCCGTTTACTTAAAGAAGTCGGGGGATCGCTAAGTAAATACCCACGCAGCTCTGATTTTTTAAAATATTTTATTTACGACATGAAATGAAGGGAAACATTGACATGGCCCTAGTTCACCCCATGATAAGGGCTTACATCACGGATGTTGTAGGTGATGTAGCCAACCGTGTCAGTTTCAATAAAAAATTCTAATAATAATTTACTTTGATTTATTGCTGGGAATATCGCTACGTGATATGGTGCGTAACGAGGCAATCCGCCGACGCACCAAAGTAGTCACCATTGGACGCCGCCGGGTGGCTAAACTGAAGTGGCAGTGGTCTGGGTACGTCAGTCGAAAAGACGACGACTGTTGGAGTAACCGTGTCCTACATTGGCGGCCGTAGACAGCAAAACGTGTTGGAAGACCACCCGCCAGGTGGTACGACGACATCAAGTGCGTCGGCGGAAAGCAGTGGTTACGTACCGCTGAAAGCCGAGAGAACTGGAGGAAAATTGGAGAGGCGTATGTCCAGCAGTGGACGCTTACACGCTGACTGACTGACTGACCGACTGACTGACAGGATTAGTATTAAGTAACATACAAAAATAAAAAGATAATGTATTTTGACAACCAAAAATTCGTGCTAAGATAATACATTTATATATCATACACGTAGTCCAGTCATTATATCCAAAAAACCGACCCTACCCGTGAATAATCAGTTCTTGGATTTTTTTTTCGTAGGTCCCTCGGGGGGCTCACTGGGAGTGTAAATTCAAAAAGTAGACTGAATCAGGCTCCTGTGTATATTCGAAAAACGGTTTTTCTTGAATAACTCGGCCATTTTTGATTTTACAGTAAAACCGTGACGTCCCCCCCCCCCCCCCCCCCCCCCCGAGGGACCTACGAAAAAAAATCCAAGAACTGATTATTCACGGGTCAAATCTATAATGACTGAACTAACGATGAATCCCGACAATCGGGGTAAGCAGAGTAATCGGAGTTGTGCTGCAAGAACTCTGCTAAATTACAGCACAACACCGACCACCACGTTTCGCAAAGTATTCGAACAAGATTAAATCGATCAAGCAGCATGTAAGGCACGAAGGAAGAGGAAGACCCACCTTCTGCATGACTCGGTGGAAGGACCGTGCCAAGGTGAGAGGTGGCGAACCTGTCGCCCTTTAGCACCGCATCTTGCCTTTATCCCTTAGTCGCCTTTTACGACATGCACGGGGATAGAGATGCAGTGGGGCTATTTTTTTTACGTACCGGCCCCACACGGTACTATGCACGGTGCTAAAACTATATGTCTGAAATCACTGAGCTCAGTGGCTGAAACACTAGAATAACTCCACTGTTTAGAACGTAGGGGCGGGGCCGTCGTCGCCGGCATGGCAGCTGCGCACGACAGGTCGCGTGCGAAAAGTAAGCACGCACCTCTCATTTGTAATTGTACATAGTGAAGTTTCAGCCACACGCCACACGCCAAGCCACGTCCGGCCGTACTGAAACGCCATTTGGCTTGACTATTTTAATGTGTTTGTGAAATGTGCCTAATGGTGTGCGTTTTAAGGTCTAATTTGGTCCGAAAGCTCAATAGGCCTCAATGGAACTGAAACATTTTAAGCGTTTTGAATGTTGTGTTTGTAAAATGCACATTGCTTAGCACTCGCGAATTCTGTATTTTGAGCCAGTGCCGCGACGGAAAATGGAAATGGAAAAATCGAATCAAATAAGTATTTCGAAAATATGAGATATTAAAAATTCCCCACTCACTCACACACATACACCCTTACACACCCTTACACACCCTACACTTACACTCACATCCACAGTCATGTTCAATACATAGATACCTAATTCTAACTTAAATTGTGTATTGTATATTTATAATATAAGGATTATATATACTAAAGATTAGCTTGAAAAATCTGTAATTGGGGAAAATACTTACTGTACATTCATCATCCATCACCTATTGTAAAGCTAAGCTGTAGATTTTCTAAATAATAAAAAAAATTAATTAACAGAAAATTATTTAAACCTTCAAGAAATAATATTAAACATTAAAAACAAATACCTATGTACTTTATAGCCTTACATATATTACAATCAAACACATTTTCAAGAAATATGGAAAAATGTCAGAATTGCGACTATCACACGAATTAAAATATCGAAAAAAAAAATATTAATAATGTTTTAATTATTTTGTATTATTTATTTATTTATTGTCCTTTCCGAAACAAATATGGCAAAATATAATCAGACAAAAAAGATCCAATATAATTTTATTGGATTGGGTGATCGGGAATAAATTGGGAATACTGAGGGATAACCCTGAGGGACCTTCTAGGGATTCAGGTGCGTACATTTATCAAGTAGAGTGCCCGGCACGTAACTTGGCCGCTGTGCAAGCGGGACAGCGTTATACCAACGATCGCATGCGTATAACGTCGTCCCTCTCGCACAGAGGCCAAGTTACGTGCCGCGCGGTATACGGTAGCCCAAGAGACATTTATATTGTACTTACCTATATGTTGTGACTTTACTTACCCTTGCATGTCCAGTTGGCCAGTAAGCGGCGGGTGGCCGAGTGGTTTCGGCATCGGCCTCTCATGCGAGAGGTCCGAGGTTCGAATCCGGTCGGCGTGTACCAATGAGTTTGTTCTGGCGAAAAAATTTACGTACATCTACACCTGCTGCTTCACCGTTCAGAACCGGTGTAAAACTGTGGGTCCCTTCCCTTGCCCCTTACTAGGTGGTAGGCTCAAATTGTAGCCGACTGGGTTGGTACCACCGTACTGGATGTAAGTGGCCGCATAGCAATCTCGGTTGTGTTCTCCTCTAGTCCAGTATAGCCAGCAATCCAGGGAAGTCTCCGGTATGGCACCTACCTTCTCGGAGTAACAGGGAAAACTGTATGTAAATCGATAAAGTGGTTCTCGAGTTATAAGGATATTCATATTATATTGTCGTACGTTACATGGTCGATCGCGTTAGGATTCACCAAACGAAGTCACTTACTGGCACCTAGGTATAGGTACGACAGAAAAAAATATGCTTTGGTCGTGCGCCGGCTACACTGAACTGGACTCTGAAAAATTTGCTCACTCACTTATTTTCGATCATTTGCCGATTTAGTTTTCTCTATACGCCCGTATGTTATATATAACTCTATAGTAGTAACACCTATTGTGCAAAGAAAATAAAATTAAATCCTCATTTATAATATTCCCTCTGGAAAAATACTATTCACCAAAAAAAACACCCAAAAATTTCACGTCGAAATACAGGGCGTAAGCACATTTATTAATAGGTTTGCGGTACGGATTTAAATCTCCCAGTAGCCCACCGGGCGCACAGTGTGGGCGTTAGCTGGGTGGAGAAGGGGGGCATCTCCGGCCCGCGGCCCCCTCGCCCGAGGGGGGCAAGTGTCGATGACAGGTCTGGCGGAGCCGGGTGCGCCATGTTGGTGGAAACTCTTGATTGGTTGCGGCATTTTTAGGACTCCGTCTAAAGCGTTATGTCAGAATATTACAGTAAGTTGTTTTGTTAGAACCTATGGGCACATTGGAGTTTTTATTAATTCCATAGTCAATTGCACGGATAAATTTAAAGATAAAAACCTAGCTAATAAAACTGCTGAAACAGTGTTCTCCTTGTGTTGTAATAGATTCGTTTTATTTTATTTTAATCAACATGGGCGGCTGTGCCGAGGGACCAATGGGTGCAGTCGACAGAGCCAAAATCACCCCTCCGTGCGAAACCATGCTCCACCCAGGTTAAATAATTCAGGAAACCACTCATCGGAAGACATTTCCGCACCCTAGCGGTGCGACATAAAAACGATTTTGAGAACCGCTGGATTCTCAAAAGTCCAATGTCAACAACAAAGCATGTTGTAGCTTAGTTTTCAACAGATGAGGTAGCTGTTTCAGATCGGATTAGGATGATCCCATGATGAGCATGTACCCGACAGGCTCGGTAGCCACCAATATCTACTGCTGTCGATGATTGGAGTCTCACACCAGCTAAGAGGCGGAGAAAAAAGTTTTCCTCATCAAAATAACACCACGGTTGTCGTCTAATTTATTTACAGGACTTTTGAAGAACCCCATGTACTAGGATTAGACTGGTCATCTACTGCTGTCCAAGATCAATATGACTCTTTACTTTGGTTTCTTTTCGAGTATTATTACATTTTCGTTAAGTCGGAATGTCAGTCATGTAAGATTTTAAAGTAACAAAGGGCCTAGAAAGCGATTTTTCCAGTAACAGACAACGATGAACATACGCCATGTGAACAATTGTGGATTTCTGACTTCGCGAACAATGCATCCGCCTAGAGCCCCAGACTCGCAGAACACACAAAATATATATCAATATCGTGCCTCTCTGCTCTCTCTCTCAAAGTTTGGGTATTATAGAAATACCTAAATAAAATTAAAATTAAGTTCGTCTTCTGCTGAATTACCAAAACTAGGACGAAATCTTTTAAATGCCTAGGGACCCTGAGCGTCTATGTCCGGGCTTTCGAAATTATGTAATAGTAAAGTTACTTTACTATTACATAATTGTACATAATTATTTTTCTAAGACAACTGGTTGTCTTAGAAAAATAATCATGTCTAACCTTATATTTTTCACGACAGTCTCCCTTCACGTTTCATTCAGAGAGAGCGAACAAAATCGAACAGCCCTAGCGTGCGCATATTGAAAATTTTTCTTCATCCAATCGACGCTGGCTCAAGGCTGGCATCGCATCTGGCGCTGCCTCCCCCCGGCCCCGGGGCCCCTGTCACTGGCAGGCGGCCCCCCAGCGGGTGGGACGGAGGGGCGGCGCTGGGTGGCGCTTCTCCCGGGGTCGGGAATAACTCATGCTATGCAGCTGTGCCACCTGGGATTGTGGCGCAGGGTTGAAACAACAGTATTTTCGCTAAATATATTCTAGCTAATTATATAATCATAATATAAATATATATATTTTTTATGGAAACTGACACGGTTTGGCTACATTACCTACAACATCAGTGATGTCAGCCCATAGGTCCAAAGCGTTGGACTTACCGCGGATGCGTACCAATCGGTTCTGCAGATATATTGCACTTCCTGCCCATATATTTCCCCCCAAGTAGAGTCTCGGGTCCTTCAAGAAGAGCGTGAATCCTGTCAGACCGGCATGGCATTCGCCAACCCCCGCATAAGAGCGAATATTCATGGGTTTATTGTTTATTATTTATTGTATAATTTCATCCATAGGTAGGTAACCTACGCTTGGACATGTCGAAAATTCCGCCAGTTCTAAATTCAAATGCGAAGAAGAACTGACAAACAAACTTCGCTAGTCACAATGTTTTGTTAGTACCTTATTATAAGTATTTTAATATAGTAACTTACAAATAATAACCCATACTACCGCTCACAAGAGCATTAATACTTACAGCATAAACATGAATACTGAAGAATCTGACCACTCTGCCTATTTACATTACCTATATCTGGTGTATAGTGCCATCGTCAGTTTGATACTTAAATATATCAAGTCAATTCAACAACAATTAGTAAAAGTTTATTACAAAAAAAAAAAAAAGGTAGCGGTAGCGCCGCCGGTGGCTCGGCGCTACCGTGGCTGACAAAGCGGCGGGTAGCCGAGTGGTTTGGGCATCGGCTTCTCATGCGAGAGGTCCGAGGTTCGAATCCGGTCGGCGTGTACCAATGCAAATTACGTGCATATATACCTAAACACCTGCTGCTTCACCGTTCGGAACCGGTGTAAAACTGTAGGTCCGTTCCCTTGCCCCTTACTAGATGGTAGGCTCAAATTGTAGCCGACTGGGTTAGTACCACCGTACTGGATGTAAGATGGCCGCATAGCAGCCTCGGCTGTGTTCTCCTCTAGTCCAGTATAGCCAGCAATCCAGGGAAGTCTCCGGTATGACACCTACCTTCTCGGAGGTGATATTGGCTGGTCGGAGCATGCGCTTTGTCCCCTGCGACTCAGCCACCGGATAACACAAATAAAAAAATAAAATAAATGACCTATGATGTGAATCCCGCGGTAGTTTTGTGCGTTGCGTTAGTTCGTGCGAACAGGCACCTGGTTTTTCAGGATTTTCGTTTTCTTTTTTGGTGAAGCCTGTTGAAATTTGCTGGTTATTCTAGTTGATGCTTTTATTTCAGTGGAAACTTAGACATGATACTGTCCGGGGCTGAATGTTTTGTATTCATGGACTGTTTGAACTTTGCACTCTGGATTTTTTTTTTTTTTTTTTTTTTTTTTTTTGGCAATCACACTTAATTCGTGTATTTATGCCAAAGTCCCGTATTTAGAGTTATATAGAAGTTGCATGAGCAAAGCATTTATATTTAGTCATTAAAACCAATCATATTGAAAAGGTAGAAAAAAAACGCGCATACTACGAAACAAGCGAACAGTGAACAGCTTGCATGCATGAAAATAATAAAAGGAAGTAATTATACCTAAAAAGAAACACGATATTATACAACTATAAAAGAAAATACACATTATTTCTATATTTACAGTTTTATGTTGTTCTCTGCAATAAATTTAGCTATTAATTTCAGTATTTTGAGATTGTTAATAATCAGTAGACAATTAATGTTAGTGGGGAGGGGAACTTTAAATGATGGTAATGAAGAGTACAGTGGCGGAGTATTATTATTTAAGGGACATGTAAAAAAAATATGATTTAAATCACCCTCTTCCAAGCCGCACTCACACACGGATGAGTCTAAGATGTGGAGCCTGGCCAGGTGGACGGGAGAGCAACAGTGGCCGAGCCTAAGTCTGCATATAACAGAAGTGGCAACTTTAGATATGTTTAATTTATAAAACCACGGTCGCGCTGGAATACTTGCCTGGAACTGGGCATAATGTGAACCTTTATGTTTACTAGATGATTTCCAAACATTAGACCAGGATTGGGATAAATAAGATTGAGACAATGAAACCAAGTCATGAGAGTAATTGACATATGGAAATTTGTCCCCCCGGACCACAGCATCCTTAGCAAGGGCATCAGCACGCTCGTTGCCTACGATGCCGCAGTGCGATGGAATCCAGGCCAGGACGATCTCCTTTTTATTAAGGCAATTAAAGATTAAAGACTTTATATTAAAAATTATGGGATTATGCAATTTGGTGTAAAAAGGGTTTTGCACAAGGGCCTGCAGTGCACTAAGTGAATCTGTAAATATGATAACTTTTTCCAAGTTTTGAAATACATTCACAAATTTAACTGCTTCCAGTAAAGCTGTGCACTCTCCTGTATAGACTGAAGTCTCCGGGGGGCATTTAATTATTTGATAAGTATTGCTACTTTTATGATAAACTGCGGCCCCTACACTACCTTTCTCTGATAATTTTGAAGCGTCGGTAAAGATAAGATCCCAACCTTGCCAATCTTTAGAGATGATAGAGTTAAATAATTTATCGGCTTTTTTAGAATCTTTATCTATACCAAAAATTTTTATAACATCAGGTTGGTAGATGACTGCCTCGTATGGAGTCATGTATATGGGAAGATGAGGTGATCGATGCACTGGAGCTCGAAGATAATTAAACTTTCGGAAGCTACGAACCAATCTAGTTGCTGGTTTATTAGTCCAATATGGTTTTTCAAATGACAATACAGAAAGAAGTTGCAGTTTGGGAATAAGAGGATGACTTGAAAGTTGTCTGGCCTTAAAAAGAAATCTGTCAGCCAAAAACTGACGACGTAAAAACAGAGGAGGGTCAACACACTCGACCTGAAGAGCATTGACTGGACTGGATTTCATAGCTCCCGTTATGATGCGAAGGCACTTGGATTGGATCCGATCGAGCTTCTGCATAGCAGATTTGTTAGAAGGTTCCAATATAAAAGTGCCATAGTGAAGATGGCTTCGTATGAGAGCATTGTAAATTAATTTAAGTGAAAATGGATGGGCACCCCACCACACTCCAGCAAGAGTGCGTATTATATTAATATTTTTTTCACATTTTTTAACTATTTGCTCCACATGCGGAGCACCAGACATTTTGGAGTCTAAAATTACGCCTAAGAATTTAGCCTGATTAGAAGTGGGAATGCGAACATCTTTATAACATATGTCTATACGAGGTATGAGCCTTTTCCTAGAGAAGACTACTATGGAACTCTTGGGCGCTGATAAGTCTAGGCCGTGAGCATCAAGCCATGATGACAAAGATAAAATGGCACGGCTAACTGAGCCAGCAGCGTCTGGGATTAATTTATGAGAAGCATAAATAAGAAGATCATCGGCATACTGTAAAACACGGGCAAAAGGATTTATAGCTCTGTCAAGGTCGTGGGTGTACAAGTTGTATAGAAGGGGGCTCAGGACTGAACCCTGGGGCAGTCCCTTCCAAACAACCCTGGCATCAGTCACAACATTTTCCGACCGAAGAACTATGGTTCTTTCAGTGAGTATATTTAAAACAAAAGATACAAATTTCTCTGGAACTCTTAGATGAATCAATTTCTGCCTGAGAATTGGAAGGATGACATTGTCGTAAGCGGCTGAAATGTCCAAAAAGGCAGCGACAATTGATTCATTCCGGCTAAATGAAAGTCGGATATCCGTACTAATTATTCCGAGACTGTCCATGGTACTTTTGCCTTTTCTAAAGCCAAACTGACTTTTGGCCAAAAGGCCCCTACTTTCCAATAACCACTCGAGCCTATTTTTCACCAAGTGTTCTGTGATCTTTAAGAGCGTGGCCGAAAGGGCAATAGGTCGATAAGAGGAACCATCATTAGGGTCTTTCTGTGGCTTGAGAATGGGAATAATTAACTGCCTTTTCCAGTCAGCTGGAATTACACCGATTTCAACTATTTTGTTAATGATTTGGAGATAATAATTGAGTGTGGGCTCACTAGCATGCTTAAGAAACGAATATGGGATGCCATCTAAACCAGGGGAAGAATCCTTGACATGATTAGTAACTAACTTAAGTTCTCTGAGCAAGAAAGGAGCATCTATGGGAGAACTGTAAGGGGGAGACACGTAGACTAAAGGCAATTCTTCAAAACGAGGAGCCGATGGAGGAGCCAGTTTATTTAAAAAAGACTCTTTCCATAAGTCAGAAGTAGCTTTATAATTTGAATTGTCAATAAAAGCCGAACGATATCTCTTTACATTCTGCCAGACTAGGCTAGCTGAAGTATATGGGGAGATGGATGAACAAAAACGTTTCCAACCCAGACGTTTTTTTTCCAGAAGCGTACGCTTGGTTCTTGCTTGAGTTTTCTGAAGCTCTAAGTAGTTAAGCCATGACATGTCCTTTGCGTATTTAAGCTCGCTTTCATTTCGGGAGCGAATCGACTCAGTACAGTCAGAATCCCACCATGGAGGAGACGAGCGGTGAGTCTTGAACTGTTTTATAGGTAAAATCTCATCAGCAACCCGGATGAGAGTATCAACAAACTGTGAGTAACAAGAGGTGACATTATCTGCTGAAGGAATAGGCAGACACATGATATTATCTTCAACTGCAGAGCTAAAGCTATACCAATCAGCTCTTTCTAAGCGATACTTCAGTAAGGGGATAGTTTGAATGGGGCTAATATTACCAGACATGGGAAGGGACAAGATAATTGGAAAGTGATCACTACCATAAGTGCTAACAAGAGTACGCCAGGAGAGAAGTGATGACAGTTCCGGGGAACATAAGGACAAGTCAACTGCACTAGGATTCTGGAATGGGGAAACACGACGAGTCGGAGACCCATCATTAAGAACACAGATGTTAAGTTCGTCCAAAATATCGGCCAACCGATTTCCAGCCAAGCCGCTCTCGGACGAACCCCACATTGTGTGGTGACAATTAAGGTCACCGAGTAAAAGGAAAGGTTTAGAAATTGATTCGAACAGTAGCTTCAAGTCACTAAGGGATGATGATGAAGGATGAGGAATATAAATAGAAATAATAGTGAAACCCTTCACCCCCACAGCTACGGCATTAATACCGTCTCTGAGGGGAGGAAGAGTTACAATAGAGAAAGGAATTTTACTATTTACAAATAAGGCGCAACCGCCTTTGCCATCGCATCTGTCGTCCCGCAGGCTGGCATAGCCAGGAACTCTAAAATGAGAATCTGGCTTGAGCCAAGTCTCCGAGACTGCAGACACAATAGGTTTAAATTTATTTAAAAGAAAAATAAAATCAGATTTATTTTTAATTATACTTCGACAATTCCACTGAAGAATCGACTCGAAGTGAGCCATCGCTGGCCGAGAGAGAGAGAGGAGTTTGAGTATTGGAAGCAGCGTGGTACGGTAAAGCATTTGATGATTTCAAAAAAGCCAAAAAGTTAATAAAGAGGCCATGGATGTCCCCAAGGTCGACACCATTTTCAGGACTCAGAGAATTCTGAGATTGTAAGGCACACCCATTCTGGGACGGAGAAGAATTAAATTCATTAAGCATTTTTTGATGAGCCTTCCTGTCGTAACCCTGTGACAAAGGGGCACGAGCACGAGGTTGAGAAGTTATAGTTTTCCTGTGAGAAGAGGTCGGAATGGAAGGATTATTAATTTTGGAAATGAAGGGTTTACTGGCCTGAGAGAAGGTGGATGACGAAACTACATCTGCATAGGAACGCTTAGGAGCCGAGAAACGTCTGGCAGCCTGTGCGTAAGAAATAGCCTCTTGGGCCATTACCGACTTAATATTCTCTTGTCTAGAGCGCTCTGGACATTTTTTATTAATAGAGAAATGCCTGCCTTCACAGTACATACAGCAAGAGTTTTCTTCCGAAAGGTTACACTCGTCTCCAGAGTGCGACTGAGCACACTTGAAGCATCGAGGCTTAGAGCGGCACTGGGCCTTGGTGTGCCCATATCGGCAACACTGAAAACATTGAATGGTGGGATATTTGTATATCTCCACTGGAAGGGAGTTGTACATAAGAGTTACTCGAGAAGGAAGCGTTTGACCGTCAAACGTCAGGACAACGGATTGAGTCGGTTTCCAAACTGGGTTGCCATCTACAAAAGTTTTAAAATTGAGCCTTCTGGCCTTCAAAACTTTGCCGCCCTCGGGAACTCCCAGCTCCTCGAGAAGTTCTTCAGGGGAAGCATCAGTCGGGACTCCCCTGACCAAACCGAGTCTAGTAATATTAAATGATGGAACAAATGCCTTATACATAATATGATTGTCTACAATATTATTTAAAAATGTGTTGGCGAAATTTGCTGTAGCAAATTCTACTGAGACACGGTTACGTCCGACACGCGTAACGCCTCCGTCCACGATGCCACTGAAACCAGTTCGTTTGAGAAATTTGCCAAAATGAATTGGATGGAGCACAGTTCCTGCAGATGGGTCTGACTCAACACGTTGAACGTGAATAACAAAGGGAGCACGATCGTGGTCCCTATATACAAGTATGTTAGATGAAGAGGCAGTTGGATTTTTCTGTGATGGAGGAATGATAGAAGAACTCTCCGTCGACCTGACCGTATGACAAGAGGTCGTCTCAGAGTCAGAGCTGCTGGTACTGCTCTTCTCTTGGAGACGATCCTCCTTCCTTCTGCGTTTCCGCTCGGCTTGCTTCTTCCATTTCGACTTTTCCCCAGTGACTCTTTTCAGAGACTGAGAATCTTCAATTGTTATATATTCCGCCACCGGAATCTCCGATGCCGGGAGTGACACATTCATAATATTATTTTCTAAACTTCCTAAATATGGGTTAGGACCCAATTGAGAATCATACATAGGCATAGGCGGGTCAGGGGGATCAGGAGGTTTTTTCACCTCCATGATAAAAAAATTTAAAGATCTACACTTAGAAAAGAATAATACGATACAAACTGCACGCAAACTAACACCGACACTATTTTCGTAAGTATATAACCAGAAAAAAAGCCGGAGATTTTCAAAAACACATGCAACAACCTTCAACCACTTGACAGGACCACCCACTCTGGATTCTATCAAACAAATTGCGACTTTCGAGCAGAACAGACAATTTAAAGCTCGATAGGTCGCTTTTTTTTATTCGTCCCTTTCCGGGACTGGTAAAACTAATTAAAGTATACAGCCTTTTCTGTTGTATTTCTAATGTCTGTTGTTTTCTTCTCGTATTGCGAGAATCTCAAAAATATAATATTGGGTTTATAATAAATATATTATAAGGTATTTCAATAGTATAGGTAACGAATAACGATACGCTAAAGGGTGTAATATGTTAGTCAGATACTGATCACGTTCCCATACAATTTTTTTTACGATATAACAAACATACTTATTAAGGAGAAATACGCGCACTTCACGTATTAAATTTGAGGAGTGAGTAGTTTTCTTATATCGTAAAAAAAAAAATTGGTTGTCTGTAAAGTCGGTTTACGGACGATAGTTTTACGTGATAACGTCATGATCCTACATAACGCCATCTACATATCTAGGCGCATACTGCAACGTTGCAACACCTACCTGCTGAAATCTTCACCTACTGTTGACCGAATTCGCTTCGCTAGGTACATGATCGATTTAGCCGGGTGGTTAAGACGTCTGGTCGGTCACACAATATTGGTGGCAGGGACCGCGGGTTCGAGGCTCGCAAAAGACGGACAAATATATTTTGTACTTCCTACTCTCCATATATGCCTCTCTGTCGCTTGTTACGCGCTCTCGCTTGCACACACAGGTTCAGCTGGAACGTGACACTTTTTCGTGTGTGCAGCCGGTGTTCATCAATTTATAAGACGTGACGTTATCACGTCAAAAATTGGTATGGGAACGTGATCAGTATCTGATACACATACACCCCTAAGCGTATCGTTACCTACTAATGAAAGAACATAAAAAAAAAAATTTAGTTATTAGGTTTATAAAATTTTATGAACCTTTAGGTTTATTAATGTTTTTCCATTAAACACTCTATTGATAATAAAAACACTTTTTTATCATTTGCTCCAAAGGACATGGCATCCAGAGCCGTAATATTGACGTGATGATGTCACGTCTTATAAATTGATGAACACCGGCTGCACCTGCCGGTGCCTGACCTGTGTGTGCAAGCGAGAGCGCGATAGAGAGGCATATACTATAGTAGAAAATACAAAATATATTTCTCCGTCTTTTGCGAGCCTCGAACCCGCGGTCCCTGCCACCATCACTGACCAGACGTGTTATCCACGCGGGCTATCGACCGTGTAGTTATCGCTGCAAATTTTCTCAACAGTATGGGAATTTCATGGAGCGACATGAAATACTTCAGCCAGCGGTATACTTGATTTAGCAGTTAGGTAATTGTTGCAACGTTGAACATGTAGATGGCGTTATGTAGGTTTTTTAAATATAAATTAAACAAAAAGTATAGGCAAAAAAATGATTGATAAAACGATAAACGTGCTGGGGAATACTTCAGGCAGAGAGTCAGCTTGGCGATCCAGCGCGGAAATGCGGCGGCATTAATGGGCACGCTTCGCGGACAGTACACGGATGACGGGTTGGAGGAGATATTTTATATTCTTTAGGCATTTATGTATATATTTTAATTATTTTTTTAATATTAGTTATATTGTATGATTGTATGTCCTTATTTTGATTAATAAATATATCTGTGTATATAGGTACATAGAATTAAACAAAAATTAATAGTCGTTATTTTCTCATATTTTTTATTAGTTATTATCACATCTTTATCATGTACTTAAATTAATTTTACATGGTAAATATCCGCCGGAACTGATTTACTTTATGACATCATCACGTAAAATTATCGTCCGTAAACCAACTTTACAGACAAAAAATTTTTTTTTTATAAAAAAAAAAACTTAATTTCGATTGAAGCAAATAGATTATAGTATCAAAATCATGAATGTTGGATTCTAAATTGGAAATAACTCACCCAAACCGAAAACGCAAAACAACACGGCCGGCGCAATTTCTAAATTCTAAATTATTCTCGTAATCCGAAACACACAAAACATGGCGGCTGCAACGTTTCCCACGCTCAATCATTTGAGCGACGACGTCGAAGCGTTCGAACTTTGAATGCGAGAGTGGAGCCATGTCGAGCTTCGATTTCGTAAAAATATCGTCTGTGGAAAATTTTCACTCATTAATATTTTAGCAAAAACACACCCACGGGCAAACGGTCGCACCTCAAACGAAATTAATAAACAATCATTTTCGAATTTCTCTAAGGAGTCCGCCCGCAGCGGTCGCCCCCATCGTTCTCCCTGCCACCCGAAGCCCCCGCTGCTCCGCGGGCTGAGGGGGGAAAAGGGGGCTTCCTTAACACTGGCAACACCTGTGTCGTGCGAGCGAGAGAAGGCAATAGAAACAGCGAGAGAGAGAGAGAGCGCGAAATATTTCACAGTCGGTATTGGTAATTAATAAATAAGTGTTGCCCGGATTGGGCTGGCGTGAAGTAAGGGGGTTTTGTGATTCTTGGGATTATGAAAAAGCCCGTTGTTGGCTGCCCGCGCTCGTAATAGGCGATTAGAGCTGCGTATTTATGGACATAATTATGTTTGGAAAATATATGGAAATCTAATAATATAAAAAATCTCGCTAGGTAGCAAGCAAGCTACTACCGCCTGGTAATCAAGTTCAAGTTGGTTTGGTTCCGTGAAATCGATTAACGTTCCCCGTGTGCTTTCGTGTTCGAAAAATTATTATATTTTAGGGCCAAAATGTATGTTAAGTCTGAATCTGTCCGTGAGAGTTTATTTGGTGAAAATCGGACGAAATGACGCTATCGCAAGTTGTACTGAGCGCGAGAGCACACTTGGGGAGATCGTGGTGACGTCATCGGTGGGGGGAAGATCGAGTTCACGTTTTTGTATAGTCGCCGGATATGGGTCTTTAAGACGTGGTAGCGTTCGTGTTTGTAGGTTGTACAGTTTGGCAGCACGAAGCCGTCGAAAGTACATACTTTATGTCCCCAACTTTTTGGAATGCTGGAATCGTAAGACGTTCATTTAATTCACGTTAAAACAGATTTCATATCAGTTCGATATCAGCTACGGCTAATAGTTTAATCAAATGTACGTCGGTTTCAGCGAATTTTTCAGTTTTCTGGGGGTAGTTTCGCTTTCGGGATCTGGCAACCCAAACCGGCAAAAACATTTTTTTTATGCAAATTTTCTATGGGCCTTTTGTATGGGCGGTTTAGGGTGAAACCACCAAAAAACACGCCGGGGCGTGGAGACCAAAGCTACCTAACAATAGTTAAGCCCTGGCTGCTTCAAAACACAAATCTAAACAAATAAACGGACATTTTGAAAGCGGGTCCCCAGCTGTGTCCGCGAGCGCAAACACTCGCACACGGCGACAAACAGCGCAAACAAACGCAGCTCGGACACGCCTGACGCAACGTTAATAAATTCCTGCGTAATGCGGATTATGTCAGCCCTACCGGCGCTAGCCCCACTGTGCAGTTTTGGAGATTTTGGGGGTAATTGCGCGTGGAGTCAAAGGGCGACTTCGTGCATGATTTTGGTTTATAAAATAGTCACAGTCAGCGTGTAAGCGTCCACTGCTGGACATACGCCTCTTCAATTTTCCTCCAGTCCTCCCGGCCTTCAGCGATACGGAACCACTGCTTTCCGCCGACGTACTTGAAGTCGTCGTCCCACCTGGCGAGTGGTCTTCCCACACTCCGTTTTCCTGTCCACGGCCGCCAGTGTAGGACACGGTTACTCCAACGGTCATCGTCTCTTCGGCTAACGTGCCCAGCCCACTGCCACTTGAGCTTAGTCACCCGGTGTCCAATATCGACTAATTTATTACGTAGCGATATTCCCAGCATGGCTCACTCCATTGCTCGCTGGGAAACTTTCAACCTTTGGACAACAGCGACCGTCAGGCCTAACCTTTTTGAAAAAAGTCAAAAAGTCAGAACGACATTTTTTTTCCGTAGATTCATTTCCAATGTGCTCGATAGTCGTGTGAGGCACGAAATCTGTGAATTTTTTTATAGTAAGCGCGATACGTAGCGCCGAGCCACCCAGAAGGTGTCTAGCGACGCCCATGGACATTCGGTCGCATGCGGGGGCTGCGAATGCCATGCCGGCCTGACAGGTGCCACATTCACGCCTCTCTTGAAGCACCCGAGACTATACGTGGGGGGAAATATGTGGGCAGTTAGAGCGTTCCAGAGTTTACCGATTCTTTGGAGGAAGGAAGTTGTCAGCAGATCCACGAGAAGATAGAAATTAGGAAGGCTTGCTATGCGATCATCCAACAGACTGTTAGCAGAACGGGGTTTGCCGATTCTCAAGCTGTCAGACGAACGCCCCTCGCGCCTGGCACGTGACAGAGCATAGTACACACGGAGGAATAGAAATTAATTAGTGACCGACGCGGCGGCGGCGGCGGCGAGACGCCTACAAGAATAGTGATAAATCACTACGCACACCTGGAGTCCGACCTCTTCACGTACGCACCGACTGCAGAACAAGTCGGGTATACTGTCTCGTCATGAAATGATAATTAAGAGGAAAACACATATGGACATTTGAAAATTTTATTTTTAACAGGGCGAGACGGCGAGAGGGCGAGGGTGCGAGATGGAAAGAGGTCGAGAGGGGGGAGAGCGAGAGGGCGAGAGGGAGAGAGGGCGAGAGGGCGAAACGGCGATAGGGCGAGAGGGCGAAACGGCGAGTGGGCGAGAGAGAGAGAGAGGGCGAGAGGGCGAGAGGGAGAGAGGGCGAGAGGGTGAGAGGGCGAGAGGGCGAAACGGCGAGATAGAGAGGGCGAAAGGGCGAGAGGGAGAGAGAGAGGGATTTGCGTTTAAATCGGATTTGCTATTAAACTGAGTCTACCGCGAGCGAAGCTGCGGGCAAAAACTAGTAACTTTATAATATTAAAACTATAGGGTTCCAGGCTCCAGCTAAATATCCGGACGGTTTAAACCCTACAACTTAGTACATAAGTAAAGGGACCCAGTTTTAAGAGCATCGTGTACTACGAAGCGTTTTCAAATTTAGGATTTCCTTCATCTTATTGCTGTCGCTGTGGGCGGCGCCGCTGGTCACGCACACAAACATACCAGCCGCCCGAGCTCACTTGTCTCTGTGTGCGTGCGTCTACGTGGCGCACGCACACACACGCACTCGGCGGACACTATGACGATCGCAGCGCAGCAGGTTGCGAGGTTTTATGCTTTTTCGCATCATTCATTTTTTGGATTGAGTAGCGTCGCGTATTTTTAAAGAGGAATGCTAATTATTATTATCAAGTTCAAGGACAGATGCATGTGGCTGAAAATAAATTTGCCTATTTCATTCTTTGAACGAAGAAGGGATTACTGTGGAAAAAAAAAGAAAGAGACAAGTTTTGGAATGAAAAAATTGAACCGAAATTGGAAATAATTTTTATAATTTTTTTTAATTTTTTCCGTCTATATCTGGTATTCTTGTCGGGTGGTTTACCAGTTGAGACAGGTCATGGGTCAGGGCGAAGTCGTAGGCGGCTCTCCCCGCCAAGTCAGTTCTCCCGGAGCCTAGCCACACCTCGTGGTGGGCATTAAAATCTCCGAGCAGAGCCATATTCGCGAAGGGAAACCGGACTTGCACTTCGTCTGCCGCTTTACTCAAGTGCTCGAATAATCGATCTGTTAGTGGTGCACCGACACGGCCGCCGGGACCCCTATCGACAGAGTAGGCTGAACCAGCCCCCAACTGGGAGCCGTGAGTTTTGGTCTCTCGCCAAATCTGTCGAGTCGAATTTCTGCCGCTCCTCACTTCCGCCTCTGCAATGTCCTGGGGGCTCACTTGCTCACTCCGCAAAAGAGAAGGCCGACTTACTGGTGTCTCTCTTTGCGGGGAACTCTAACCTGGACGATGGGGGTGCCATCCATCCATCCATAACTAGGTGTAAGAACTCCATGCCGGAAGTACAGTTCCGACAACGAACTGTGCGGGCAAAGCTTCTCTCCCTAGACACCAGGAAGGCAGGTGGGCCGGACAGAATTCCTGCATTGGTGCTGAAACGGTGTGCTCCGGAGCTGTCTCCAGTGCTGACGCGCCTTTTCCGCCTCTCTTACTCCACTTGCCGTGTGCCGGCAGCCTGGAAATCTGCGTTTGTTCAAGCAGTTCCCAAAAAGGGCGACCGCTCAAACCCGTCGAACTACCGACCTATAGCGATTATCTCTCTACTCTGCAAGGTGATGGAGCGCATTATCAATGCACAGCTCATGGCGTACCTGGACACAAACAACCAAGGCTGTTTTTTTATAAAACGCAGATTAGGTCCTGCTTGGAGTACTGCTCGCACTTGTGGGATGGCTCAGCTAAATACCAGCTTAAAATTAAAACGGCTATACTTGGAAACTAAGCCGCCAGTCAGTTTCGCTCTCTCTGGCTACCGCAGACTACTACTACGTTACAATGTAATTACACAATACATATGCTCATTTAGCTCACTGACCTGAGGCCGACTAATCGCTTCTTATAGCTCACAGTCAGCACGCTCACAGTCGGCGAGTCACTATACGCTTATATTTGAATACGCCCTCAAAGTCATTTTCTTTATCTATTTGAGCTCTTGGTTACTTTAAACATAGATAAAATTGTATAGTCTATCACTTTCACAGTTAATATTAATAACGGATTATATTCCGGCCGGATTAGATTCTTAGATATTATAATATAATATAGTGTACTGATGTATTTCATATTTGTTTTTGTTTGTCAACTCTTGTATAATAATTTGTATGTCCATTAAATTTAATTTCATTTGATTTAGTTGTTAAAAATGTTCGGCCAAACTTAGCCCGAACATTTGTGACAACCCTAACGAAAAAACTTACACACCTAGCTGTAACTTCTATACCAAACGAGATTACCTTTCGGTGTTTTTGGCATACGTTAGTCTGGGGTTCTTTGTTATATAATAATTGTATGCTCGCATTGACTTGGTTTAAGAGAAAAAAAAATTAAAGCGAAAAAATAAAAATAAATTAATAAGAGCGACTTGTGCCAAACCCGGTCAAATGCCTTGGCAATATCAAGGCCAATTGCCAAGGATTCTTGACCATGATCTTCGAGCGATTCACCCCAAAGACGAGTGATATACGCTAGGAGATCACCAGCCGATCGTTTTGGCCGGAAGCCGTATTGCCGATCGCTGATGAGACCATTCGTCTCCAGGTACTTCATGAGCTGCGAATTGTGTAGTAGCTTTTTCTGAACGACCGTTTTCTGAAGGTTCAAATTTAATACTTTATATTGAAGAACGGAAGACCGCGTGTGGTGGCGTGCCTTGGGAGAGGCCTATGTCCAGCAGTGGACCGATACAGGCTGATGATGATGATGATATTTCAGAAAATAGACCTTTTCAAATTATTAAAAAAGTATCTTATTAAAATTCAGCAAAAAAGCTGAATTTTTCTTTTATATTACAAAAACTAAATTTTGATATGGCCCACCACCTAATTAAATATCTTTTGTTCTTTGACTAGTAGTAAGTAGACTTACATACTCGTAGATGCTTATATTACATCGATAAAATGCATCCCAGCCCTAAAGAAAATATATCGATAATGAAATGAACTTCACTATTACATCACGTAATATGTTTCTGTATTAGTGAGCTGTCCATGAGTAGTTCCCCCCTCACACCCCGAATTGTGTGAAAAGGACATTTGCAGCTCAGAAGCTAACTGCCTACAAAATATTTGTGAATCATCATTCAGGCGAAGTCTGTTTTCATGTCTTTATTCTTCCTCAATTTAAGTGATATATTTTTTTTTGCTATCAACAAAAGCCTACTGGATGCCTCTATGTTTTAATTTTAATTATTTTTTTAATAGTTTTCCATATAAAAAATATGAAAGTTAGGCTATATTTTGACACTTTTATAATCAAATATATTTTATTTAAAATGAAATAACGAAAAAAGGACAACATAGGGGCATAGATATTGATAATATCTTTTACACATAAAAATTTGAAAATGCTAGTGCAAGATTTAAGGGTTGAAAAGAGACTTCCCCTGGTGTATGGAGGAGAGCGGACTTCCCGATTCTCTTAAGTAGATTGGGAAGCACAGCCAGCCTCGACGGTGGAACGGTCGCCCATCCGAGTTCTTACCGCGCCCGGGTATGCTTAATTGCACGAGCGGACGTTGATCCATCGCACCACCAAGCCACAGAGGTTGGCAAAATTCAAAATGCTTACGGCCTTCTTACCTATATTTCTATCCATCCAATTCTTTACACTCAAATATAGGTATGACGTATGTTTCATACTATTTCTACACAACACAAACAAAACATGCTTTTAAGTTTAATCTGTTAATAATTATAGTTATTTTTTTAAGTTTCCGGATTAATCATTGACTTATATATTCACTGGGATTAATGCGGAAACTTAAAAAACATGAGTACAAACAAAACAACATGTCTACTTTGAGGAAATATTATATAGAGTTATCGCTCCGAAGAAATATACAGAATATACAGAGAAGCGGTGTCCCAGCGGCTGAGGTATTGGGTAAGGCAGCGGGGAGGCGAAGCGCAGTGTCGAGCGGAAGAGGGGAGCGCGCGCGGGGCGGGAAGCGTGCGGGAGACGGTCTGGCGGCCGGTGTGGGGGGCTCGCGCGGGGCGGGAGAGAGGCAAGGGGTAGGGAGAACGATCGCACTCGTGCGTCGGTGTGCATATTGTCTTTTCATTCTAACACTTCATCTCCAGATTCGCCATCGCACCTTCGCATCGACGAAGATTTGTAAATGTATTAGTTTAAAGTAGGCGAGGCGCGATCGCAGCAGGCAGGCGACGACTGCGCGCCTCTCGCGGTCGACTAAGAGACTTGAGGATCGTGAACCGCAACTCGGTGGAACATGCCGAGTGATTTATCTAGTACGCTAGTACATAATATACTTTACATGTCTACCAAACATTTCTGCATACCGTACTTCAGCCGGCCGGTGTTCTCCAACGAAAAGGGGTTTTGATTGAAAACGCCCGCGCGGCCTGTCCGCCCTCCTCAACCCTCCCCTAACACGAACTCTCCCAAACCCACCCCCCCCCCCCCCCCCCCCTCACACCCAACACACACACACCCAGCGCAGGGGAGGGAAATAAGGGCAGCTTAGTCACAGGCTCAGTGGCAAAGGCCGCGCGGTCTCTTGCGCGAGGGTACTGCGGTTTGATATCCAGATGCGCATGAAGAATTTATCTGCACAACGTGAGTTTTTCAGAAGTTATAGAATTAACTTTTTTAGGATTCCGTATCTGTACGATAGTCAAGCATCAGGTGTATGTATTCACCAAAGAGTTTGTATACGTAATGCAAACTCTTTGGTATTCACGTAATTTTTTCCATTATAAAAACTCATTGGTGTATGTCGAATGGGTTCGAACCTCGAACTTCTTATTCTTATTCTAAGATCAAGATTCCAAGCCATGACCAGCTCTAACGGCTAAACTAGTTCCAGAATTGTATTTTTTAAGATACGAAATATAAAAAAAGGGTGGTAATTTTCGGTGAAATTAATGTTCGGTGGAAGTATGTATATACTTATTATATTTTATATTAAAAGTAATGTGAAGAATTAAAAAACAGAAAAAATAAAACGGCCCAATCGCGAGTCGAAACCGCGCAGCGAGGTTTCCGCACCACAAACAAAAAACTTTGAAAAAATACGTTTCTTGTATGGTGATTGATTTTCTCAAAAATACAAAAAAGAAAAAGTAAAAAATACTTTTTCTTTTTTGTATTTGTTGTTATTAATACGGAAATCTAAAAATGCAAATGGAAAAAAACCACGTAGAGCTCAGAATTCGAACAGACGACTTCGAAACTTAATGGGCTTTCGCGACCTATAAACGACTGAACGAATTACCGCTTCTCTATCCGGCGGCAGCATCGGTTTGTGTTCGAAAAAAATAACGGTGCCGGTGACGGTGACGGTAACATTTTTTCTCATTTTACGCGGCAGCCGAGCGCGCAAAGCTTTTCTTCAAAAACTCTTGGTTCACGCGGGCTGGACTCGAACCACGGACGAACGCTGCGCTTAAAATTCTTCGGCTACACCTCCAGACTTTTCCAACAACACTCTCCAGGCGTCCGCGAATCAGATTTACCCTTGACGCGATCACTATAGCGGCGAGTGTGGATTGCTATCTCCGGGATGGATCGCAGACGGCTCCCGCCGCGCCCGGCCGGCACGATGCGGCAGGTCCGGTGGCATATTTCCAAAGTCTAGTATGCGAGTTGCTCTGATTGGTCGTCTCAACTTTGGCTGGAAATCTAAATGTCGGAAGTAATTCCGAGAATAAAGTTTTCTTATGTGGTTATAAAAAAAAATAACCATAACCTAATTTTAACACCCTAATATTGCTTAAAAAAAAAGTAAAACAAAAAAAATTTTGGCAAAAGGGACACTAACACATGGCCGAGATCGAAAAAATAAACCCTACACTATACCACTGAGCCACCAAAGTACATAAACGACCAAACGAATATCGGGTTCAGTAATTTATATTTCCCGCCAAAGTTGGGACGACCAATCAGAGCAACTCGCATACTAGACTTTGGAAATATGCGGTCCGGTGCCGTGCCGGCGCGGCGCGTGCGGGCGGCGCGCGCGCGGTAAAGACGGCCGGAAGCGATGCGAAACTAACCAGCCGCTCGGGCTGGTCACGTGCCGGCTATACAGCGTGATACAGCGTGTTCTTATTTTAATTATGTATGTTATAAACATGCTGTTTATTGTATAATTTCATCCACAGGTAGTTAACCTACGCTTGGACATGTCGCAAAATTCCGCCAGTTCTAAATTCAAATGCGAAGAAGAACTGACAAACAAACTTCGCAAGTCACAATGATAGATAGATAGATAGAAATACTTTATTGCTCCAAACATCTTACAGTAACAAGCGATAAGTAATTTACACGAGGAGCAAAGGCGGGCTTATATCCTTTACAGGGATTTCTCCCAGTCAACCTTTGGATGTTTGAGAGTCGTATATTGTGAGATATAAGTAGGTAGTAGCAAAAGACTTGAGCGTGGGAATGTAAAATAGAATGTAAGGAAAATAACTATGATAAACTATAATATACACTACATATACCTAAGTATAGTTAAAATTTTTTCTGGACACTGTCACGGTTGGCTACATCACCTACAATATCCGTGATGTCAGCCCATGACACCCGGTGAACTATGTGCCATGTCAGTGCTTCCCTTCATTTCATGTCGGCTACACTGAACTGGACGGAAAACAGGAACTATTTACATAGCCTAGCCGTTTCGACGCGACGACGTGTCATTCAGTGCGGTGGTTGGTACCAATATATGAATATTTTGAATCAATATGCCAAGCTGTTGTATGAAAGAAGCATTTTTCAAGAAACCGCCCAACGATCCTGCTGTATCGTATCGCGAGCGGTCGCCAGATGGCTTGCATCTGCGTCCGCTCCGCCCGCCCTCGTCACCTCACCCCCCGCCCCGCCCCGCTTCCCGCCCAGCGAGTAAACACTTCCCGCACACCAGATGCAAGCTTACACACCATATATTGTGTCTTATATATCTATATATAACGTCTACCTACGCTTGTGATTATATAAGTTTGTAGATATATACTTTGGGAGAACATAGTTTTATCTTTTGTATGTTCAATTGGGCGGATTTCAATCATGAACATTTATTTGAACACAGAATACATAATAGGTAATATCGAGAATAAATAAACTTACACTTGAATGTGTATTTTCTTAATAGGTACCTACGTATTAGGTACCACTGCATCTCTCCCCGTGCATGCCGTAAAAGACGACTAAGGCATAAGGACAATTTACCTTGGTGGTCCTTCCACCGAGTCGTGCAGCAGGTGGGTCTTCGTGCCTTACTTGCTGCTTGATAGTTACCTTGTCTTAATACTTTGCTATGTGTGGTGGTCGGTGTTGTGCTGTAATTTACAAGAGCACTTGCAGCACAACACCGATTACTCTGCTTACCCCGATTGTCGGGATACAGCGTGTGGTATGTATGTATGTATGTCTCTACGTATTCTATGTTTGTATGTACAACACGATTCAAATAAGAATAGGATTCTACGAACTGTCAAACTGACGGGACAAACGTCAGACTGCCTTCACTTCAGTAAAACTTCCGTATGGTGTGCAAAAAAGAAAATATCCGATTAGAAAAAAATAAGCAAACTCGGCCTAACAAAGTCAGCCTCGATAGCTCAGTGGTGCAGACAGTCAACTGTCGCTATTGAATGTTAAGCAACGCTGGGTGCGGTTAGTACTTGGATGGGTGACCGCTGACCGTTGGAGGATGACCGAGGTTCGGATTCCTCGTAAAACTGTAGGTCCCTTCCCTCCTAATCTTACCTGGTGGTAGGGTTTAACCCGCCCGGGTTGGTACCACCGCACTGAATGAAACGTCGGTCTAAACGGCTATGTAAATAGTTTGTGTTTTCCGACCAGTTCAGTGTAGCCGGCACGATCAAAGGGGGAGGCACTGACATGGCACCTAGTTCACCCGGTGTTATGGGCTGACATCACGGACGTTTTAGGTGATGTAGCCAACCGTGTCAGTTTCCATAAAAAAAAAAAAAAACTAGAAAGAGAATAATTAATAACTTTTAAATAAATATTTCTTTGAATCACACAGAGATACATACAAAACTTGTTATTCTACTCGAGCTCTTCAATACCACTCATTTCAGCATCGTTGTCTGATTATTCCGAGTCGCTACTTGCTGCTGCTGTTACTGTCATCCATCACCCAAGAGTAAATGAAAGTTACATATACATATCACACACGCTGAATCCCGACAATCGGGGTAAGCAGAGTAATCGGTGTTGTGCTGCAAGAACTCTGGTCAATTACAGCACAACACCGACTACCACGTTTCGCAAAGTATTCGAACAAGATTAAATCGATCAAGCAGCAAGTAAGGCACGAAGACCCACCTGCTGCATGAGTCGGTGGAAGTACCGTGCCAAGGTGAGAGGTGGCGAGCCTGTCGCCCTTCAGCACGGCATCTTGTCCTTATCCCTTAGTCGCCTTTTACGACATGCATGGGGAGAGATGCAGTGGGGATATTCTTTTTTAGTACCGGCCCCACACGGTAAATTACATTAGTAAATGAATAATATAATAGTAAATGAAAGTTATTAGAATAATTTCATATTATAGGCCATATGTTATAGACTAATGTACCTACTTGTACTAATGTTATAATGAGGTCAGCCTCGGTAGCTCAGTGGTGTGGTCGCAGACCGCAGAGGCGTGTTCTTTTTCGCCCACGAAGAACTTAATATCAAAATTGCTGATAATTTCTCGAGATCTCCGATGTAAAACAGAACCTCTTTTACTCATTGTCATCTACACACGGAAAGGTCCCAGAGCAAGAAAGTCAATAGCAGTCAACAACGCGATGACAAAGAAAATTAACAATTGAAACAAAGAAACGCAAACTTGTAAACCCGTGCGGGCGTGGAGACCGTACAAACAACAGTTTGTTCTGTCAGTTTGACAGTTCGTAAAATCCTATTCTTATTTGAATCGTGTTGTACATATACAGTGTGTTTGATGTGATGACTATAGGTCAACAAGCAAACCAGGTACTCCTGAGCCTATTTGTAGCAAAAAAGTTACATGACATTTTGCTCTACGGTGTACTTTTTTTTCCATACAAAACAAAATATTTTTTTTTAGTTTTATATGAAAAAAAAAGTTCACCGTAGAGCAAAATGTCATGTAACTTTTTTGCTACAAATAGGCTCAGGAGTACCTGGTTTGCTTGTTGACCTATAGTCATCAAACACCCGGTATTAATACATACATAGCGTCACGCCTGTTTCCCGGTGGGGTAGGCAGAGTGCCACGATCTGCCGCCTCTATGTAAGAAAGGTATGTCAGATTTTAGGGTTCCGTATCCGTCGTACGGGACCCTATTACTAAGCTTACGCCGTCTGTCTGTCTGTCTGTCCGTCTGTCCGAGGGCTGTATCTCTTGAACCTTTTAATAGGTAGCCCGTTGAAATTTTAACAGAATATGTGTTATTATGGCCGATATAACAACAAATATATAAAATATATAAAAAAAATAAAAAAATGTAAAAAATTCACGGTGGTCACCATACAAGAAACTAAAAAGTGTATGCGCGCCATTTACCGAAAAGAGTATGAACCATTTTAACTAATACATAGATGGCGTCAGTGGCGCTGACCATGACATGGCGATACAGAACCCTCGGTGCGCGAGTTCGAATCGAACTTGGCCCAGTACTTGGCCGGTTTTTTTTTTCTTCTATTGGCCAATAACTTCGATTAGACACTCTCCCTCGATTGCTCTTAACGTCAAAACAGCCAAAAGACTTATTTTGATTATAGTGTATATAATTTATGTTGTAATTACAACGTTCACTCATTATTACTTTTAAATTATCATCCATTTTTGTAGATGCCTTTTTACCCATTTTAGAAAAAAAAAAATATGTTTTTTTATTTTTAAATTGTTAATCGTTCTGTTGTTGTTTTAAGCTAATTTATATGTTTTATTTTAGTTTTTTCTCGTTTTTAATCGTTGCTTTGTTTATTTATAATTGTGTATAGTCTTCTAATGTTGGTGTTTTGTGTTTATCTAGTGATTTCCGAGTGGTGTAGGACTTTTCTCTAATTTATATATAATCATGTTGTGTGTCCATTTTTTGGAATACAAATAAGACGCTGCTTTTAATATTATGTGGTGTGAAATGTACTTGTGAAATTTTGTATTTTGTTTTGGATGCCACAATAAATAAATAAAAAAATAAAAAAAAAAACTCTAGTTGATGCTAAAAACAAATTTTATGTCCGCATTGTCCGTTCCACAGTTCTCATACATCGCAGCGATGTATAATAACTATGCGGAACACCTGCCTCTACTGCAATAGTTACTTTAATGTTCGTCGACATCAAACGCATATTAATCATGGTTTTGAAGCAAAAACCATTAAAAGTAGATCTGTTTATGCCTGCGGAATTACGACTGGGCATACTGATGAGTATTCTTAGGGTTCCGTGTTGCAAATATGACGGCATATTGGGATTTGTTTGAATGAGCTTTGCTGCCACAGATGCTGCGTTATTGGCTTCTCTCTTCTTTTCTTCTGTTCCCTGGTGCACTATCGTCTGATCGGCTCGCTGCTTGTGTCTGGTTCGTTGGTGCCCTCCGATGATTCACTTGTCTCTGAGTCCGTTTCTGCCTCTTGATTTTTGTAGGTCCCTTTTGCTTTTTTCATTACCTCGTGTCCTTCTTTACTCAGTTCTTTCCATTCCTCCTTTGACAGGGTGTAATAAGTGAGGTCATGATTGAGCGGGTCATTCCAGGTGAAGATAAGCCTCCCTACTTTCCTCGTTCCTCTGCTATATTCCATTGCTGCTGCTGTTAAGTGGGGCGCTTTTAAGAATATGGGCGTCCTATCATGTCTTTGGGAAACTAGCAAAACGTATTCACTTCACACCGCACCACTCCGATTCATTAAATCAATGATAGATATAGATAGAAATACTTTATTGCTCCAAAACATTTAACAGTAACAAACGATAAGTAATTTACATGAGGGGCAAAGGCAGACTTACAGGGATTTCTCCCAGTCAACCTTTGGATGTTTGAGAGTATTATGTTGTGAGATATAAGTAGGTAGTAGCAAAAGACTTGACTGTGGGAATGTAAAATATAATATATGGGAAATAGCTATGATAAACTATAATATACTTACGCTATCCTTACCTATAATAAAATCCAACGTCTGCTTTCTGTATGTCTGAGTGTCTGTCTGTCCGCTTATAACTCGAGAACCACTGAACCGATTTTAATAAAACAAAATTCTACGGATAGCTTGATTCTTCCCATCAACTATAGGCTACTTACTATCACGCTAAATGGCTTATGAGGTTAGCAGTGAAGTGAAATATGAGAGCGGGCGGAGCCGCGGGCACAGCTTGTATAATATAAGTACATACCAGTTTAAACGTAGAAATCGCAAATTATAAATTAAATTAAATACATAAAACTATAAATTAAATACATATGTATTAAAGATTATGTAATACATAATACCTAAATATATACATACATACATACTAGTCCATTCAGAATTAAAGGATTTTTTAGCTATTGACTTCACACTGACATCAATAATCATTTCCTAAATTTAATGTAGTAGCCGTTACAACACCCTGTATATTTCAACGGGATTGAAGATGCATGGGCATCGATGAGTATTTATATTGATTTTACCTACTCATTGCCATGTGGCATCTAAACTAATTACACAAGGCACCTACGGAACCCTTGGCAACTCGACTATGTCCACACTTGACCGGATTTTTAATTGGCAACTATCCAATAACGCTATCATCCATCACATTTGGAACAATCTGCCTCAAAGACTTAAAGGAAGTAAACATTTTCTCCGTGTGGACCCGGTACCGTGTGGGGTCGGTACTTAAAAAGAATATCTCCACTGCATCTCTCCCCATGCATGTCGTAAAAGGCGACTAAGGGATAAGGACAAGATGCCGTGCTAAAGGGCGACAGGCTCGCCACCTCTCACCTTGGCACGGTACTTCCACCGAGTCATGCAGCAGGTGGGTCTTCGTGCCTTACTTGCTGCTTGATCGATGTAATCTTGTTCGAATACTTTGCGAAACTTGGCCGGTGTTGTGCTGCAATTTACCAGAGTTCTTGCAGCACAACACCGATTACTCTGCTTAACCTACTTTCTCGGAGGTGATATTTGCTGGTCGGAGCATGCGCTTTGGCCCCTCCGACTCTGACTCAGCCACCCACACCGGACAACATAAAAAAAAAATGACGTGTGGCCCCAGTTGGTAAGCAAGTACCCAGTTTGCTTAAACCAACTCCTCTTCTTCTATCTCCTTTGTGGGTTTAACCCCACCTATTCATTTCTAGTACCTTATCTATCATGGTCTACATTTCATCGGAACTATGAAGCTATTCACGTTCTACGACAGAAACGCACTTATCAACATTCGAGAGAGAAAATGGTGCAGACCAACGTTTATCGATCCCACTACATTCCGCTTGCAAAGCGAAACGTAGCAAAACGTCTACCACCTAGTAAGGGGCAAGGGAAGGTTGTCCCGATTGTCGGGATACAGCGTATGGTACTCGTATGTATTGTATTTTCTGCTTACAGATGATGATGGAGGGAAAAGCTATCAAGGAGGAGCTACCAGACAAAGACTACCAGCCCAGCGCTGACGCCACCAGGCGATCGAAAAGTAAGTCAATTTTCCTCTTACCTCATATTTACGTTTCTTCACTACCTGAGCCCTGAGGAATCGAGAGGAAAGGTACCGTGGGGCTGATATTGACGAATTGCTTTATTAAAAGCCCTAAAAATAAATTAAATAAAAAAAAACGAAGCCGAAGACGCCCGACCAGGCTTCGAACCTGGAACTCCGGTTTGAGCCGCCGCCAGCGCGTTCCCAATTCCGCCGTCGGAATATAAAATCCGATGTATAGAGCCTTTGACAGAAATTTTTGATGCATATAAAATGTACCGTGTGGGTTCGGTACTTTGAAAGAATAGCCCCACTGCATCTCTCCCCGTGCATGTCGTAAAAGGCGACTAAGGGATAAGGACGAGATGCCATGCTAAAGGGCGACAGGCTCGTCACCTCTCACCTTGGCACGGTCCTCCCACCGAGTCATGCAGCAGGTGGGTCTTCGTGCCTTACTTGCTGCTTGATCGATTTAATCTTGTTCGAATACTTTGCGAAACGTGGTGGTCGGTGTTGTGCTGCAATTTACCAGAGTTCTTGCAGCACAACACTCTGCTTACCCCGATTGTCGGGATTCAGCGTGTGTGATATGTATGTATATGTATGTATGTATCATATCAAATCGTGTCAATTTGTAAGTTTCATACCACATTGTAGTACAATGTAACAAAAAATATTTAAAAGAATGAATAAATTTGATATTTTGAAAGAGAGTACGTGCTTAGTACTAACTCATTTTTAGGGTTCCGTATAAGTACGGGATATGTAATACGTAAAATAATAAAAAACAGCTTCCTTCCATAATAAGCCAAGGGTGGGTCCGTGTAGAATTAAGTACTAGTGTAAATCCTGAAAATAATGCATTCCATAATGGGCTATTACGAAATTTGCAGCGCGCGCCATTACTCGGGCTTTGTGGTGCTGAAACGTGGGAGAATTATATCCCCTTCCCTTCTACCCCTTACAGAATGCGCAACCTGAAAATGTGGCCTTAAATCTGTTGACTTTTTCTTTTCAATTTTTGCTCTATGCCTCGGATTCAATATAAAATTTTACACTTTGAATGTTTATTGTTTATTTCGTCCATAGGTGGGTAACCTACGCTTGGACATGTCGAAAATTCCGCCAGTTCTAAATTCAAATGCGAAGAAGAACTGACAAACTTCGCAAGTCACAATGTTTTGTTAGTACCATAGAGGTATTATTATTATAGTAACTTACAAATAATTAACCCATACTACCGCTCACAAGAACATATTTACAGCATAAACACGAATACTCAAGAATCTGACCACTCTGCCCATTTACATTACCTATATCTGGTGTATAGTGCCGTCGTCAATTTGATACTTAAATATATCAAGTCAATTCAACAACAATTAGTAAATATGTATAATGGGTGACCGCTGGAGCTGACCGTGGTTCGGATTAGACGTAAAACTGTAGGTCCCGTCCCATCTTACCTTACTTAGGGTTTAAACCGCCCGGCATTGAATGAAACGTCGGTCGAAACGGCTATTAAAGAGGTCGTGTTTCCGTCGAGTTCACTATAGCCGACACGACCGAAGGGAAGCACTGACATGGCACCTAGTTCACCCTGTGTAATGGGATGTAGTAGGTGATTTAGCCAACCGTGTCAGTTCCCATAAAAAAAACATATGGAACCTTAGCTAGGCTGTGGAATTTACTACTTTACTGTATAAGGCAATGCAAGTCGCTTCCGTTATTCAAAAACCGGCTAGTGCGAGCCGCACTCGCGTACCGAGGTTTCCGCACCACAAAAAAAAACATTGAAAGAGCTGTCTTAAAAAACCTTGCACCGACTTCAAAAACAACTAGAACTTCAAAGTGATAAATTATATTTAGATTTTGAGTTGAAGGCGATACAAAAGCATAAAAGGGGTCCATCTATCAATTTTAAGGTTTGCTTTTTTACCATCTTCAATTCGAGGATCCGAATATGAATCTAGTTGTTTTTGGAAGTCGGTTCAATGTTTTTTTAAACAGTTTTTTATTTCACTGTTTTTAGTTATATCACACAACATGTACTGCGTAGAACGTGGAATCTGAACCACGGCCAGCCTCAACGGCCGCATGGTCAGCGGCTTATGGGCGAGGGGTAAATAAAGGTTTCGCTTTGCAAGCGGAATGTAGTGGGATCGATAAACGTTGGTCTGCACCATTTTCTCTCTCGAATGTTGATAAGTGCGTTTCTGTCGTAGAACGTGAATAGCTTCATAGTTCCGATGAAATGTAGACCATGATATGATAAGGTACTAGAAATGAATAGGTGGGGTTAAACGCACAGAGGAGATAGAAGAAGAGGAGATGGTTTAAGCAAACTGGGTACGTGCTTACCAACTGGGGGCACACGTCATTTTTTTTATGTTATCCGGTATGGGTCGGAGGGGCCAAAGCGCATGCTCCGACCAGCAAATATCACCTCCGAGAAAGTAGGTGCCATACCGGAGACTTCCCTGGATTGCTGGCTATACTGGACTAGAGGAGAACACAGCCGAGGCTGCTATGCGGCCATCTAATATCCAGTACGGTTGTACCAATCCAGTCGGCTACAATTTGTGCCTACCACCTACTAAGGGGCAAGGGAAGGGACCTACAGTTTTACACCGGTTCCGAACGGTGAAGCAGCTGGTAGGTATGCACGTAAATTTTTTCGTCAGAAAAAACTCATTGGTACACGCCGACCGGATTCGAACCTCGGACCTCCCGCATGAGAAGCCGATGCCCAAACCACTCGGCCACCCGCCGCCGTCATGGAAGCGGTCTCGCCCCAGCGCACGTTGAGTTCAAATTGTCGTAATTGATAGTTGGAGTGAAGTTGTGCCTCCCTCCGGCGTCGCGGCGACACATGTTTTACAAGATAGCCGAGCTGTCAGCCTCCGTATAGCTCAGTGGTGCGGTCGTTCGACTGTTGTTAAGCGCACATGGACGCGGTCAGTACTTGGAAGGGTGACCGCTCCACAGTTGGAGGCAGACCGTGGTTCGGATTCCACGTAAAACTGTAGGTCCCTTCCCTTCTTACCTTCTAGGTAAGGTTTATCTCGCCCGGGTCGTTACTACCGTACTGAATGAAACGTAGTCGGTCGAAACGGATATGTAAATAGTTCGTGTTTTCCGTGCACTTCAGTGTAGCCGACATGAAATGAAGAGAAGCACTGACATTGGCACCTAGTTCATACGGTGTTATGGGTAGACATCACTCACGGATGTTTTAGGTGATGTAGACAACCGTGTCAGGTTCATTAAAAAAAATAACAGCATCGCCTCTCTGCCTACTTTCTCCGTGGTGAGGGGTTTGTGTGCGTATGGATATTGAAACGTGCCTGCGACCAGATCCCGCGGGCGCCCGGACAGGCACGCTCCGCAAACACTACCCTGTGCTGTACCCACCCCCAGGCTGCGGCACTTAGGGCTGGCAGGTAGCGGGCGCGGCAGATAAGCGAAAGCCCATGGCATTTTGTCCTACTTGTTGGAAAATTTTGGAAAAAATTGCTTGCGAACGGGTGACGAAGAACAAAAATCTCGCTGCGTAGTAGAGCCGGGTTGGTTTCGTTTCGTGAAATTGATGGACTTTTTTTTTAATTTAATTTATTTTTAGGGCTTTTAACAAAGCAATTAGTCAATATCAGCCCCATGGTACCTTTCCTCTCGATTCCTCAGGGCTCAGAGTCCCAATACATGTTAAATCCTTCACACTTGGGCTCGCCAAGAGTCTATGAATACAAAAAAAAAAAACAAAAAATTAAGTCTGTCCACTCCATCAACAAATCCTCCTTATCACCAATCACAACCTGGTGAATCTCTCTTTTTTATCAGAAATTTAAATTTATTTAATGGCATGTGGCCAGAAGGAAGTCTTAGTTCCCCGTGTGCTTTCGTGTTCGAAAAATTATATTATACATATTTTTGGGCCAAAATGTATGTTAAGCCTGAATTTGTCCGTGAGAATTTATTTATTTGGTAAAAATCGGACTACTTAGTACTTTTGACGCTATCCCAAGTTGTACTGAGCGCGAGAGCACACTTGGGGTGATGGTGGTGACGTCATAGGTGGGGGGAGGGGGAAGTCGAGTTCGCGTCGCGGTTTTGTCTAGTCGCCGGATGGGTCTATAAGACGAGACGGAAGTTAACTTTCTCCATACTAAATCGTCTTTCGGAATTTATGTTTTCTAGCCCCCTAAACCTTAACCGATTTCTAAAATTTTTTCTTGTGCAATCAGTGTTCGTGTAATTTTTTTGTTTAGATAAAATATATCTACAACGCCGGAGCTAATAAAATTGTTTCGACCGGTAAAAAAGGATTTTTTATTTTTTGATGTCATGAAGTTCATTAAGCTTTAGGAGTCATCCATCACATCAGTTTATATTAAAAAATTGATTGTCTGTAAAGTCGGTTTACGGACGATAGTTTTACGTGATAATGTCATACAACCCTTGTTTCATGAATATTCTAAATTTGAAATATTTTCCGACCGGCCAGATATTATGGTACGAGTAACCTCGTTTTAATTTCTGCGGCCCCTGGTACTTTTACAAGACGACGCTTGGGCCGATTGTGCCTCTCTATCGCTTGTTACGCGCTCTCGCTCGCACACACAGGCTCAGATGGAACGTGACGTGATATTCGTGCGTGCAGCCGGTGTTCATCAATTTATAAGACGTTATCACGTCAAAAAATTAAAAGATAGAAACGTAGATTCGACTGCCCTAATTACAACAAAAAAAAAGAACTGTAAAATCTGATAAGGTTTACGGGGGTAAAAACATAATATTGCCGAAAAACTATGTTGTATGGAGAAAGTAAATTTCCGTCTCGTCTTAAGGTAGCGTATTTAAGGTAGGGTAGCGTTCACGATTGCAGGTTTTATAGTTTGGAAGCACGAAGCCTTCGAAAGTAAATACTATATGTCGGCAACTTTCCGGAATGTCCCCTTGTTCTGTGCCTTGTTGTTAAGCGTAAGACGTTCATAGAATTCACGTCAAAATGAAAATTATTGAATTTTTTTATGTCTACACATCTGTACCGGAACCCCGAGGGCTTCCCGGCTGGATTGAATTGAGATTTGGTAACGACACAGAACAACCATCGGCGGCCGTCTATCTATCTTTTTTTTTTTTTTTTTGCATACGAAAATGCCCTTTCTGAATATCTAGCACTGTGGAGTACGTATGCCTCGCCCTCTGGTAGAGAGGTTTCTTCTTGAGCGAAAACTCTTGAACGACGCGACGTGTCGCGAGCACGCTTCACCCTATACACCTCTGCTATTGTATCCTGACGCTCTACACAGATGGCGGAAGCAAGACTCAAACCGTGCTACCCGAGCACTGATGATTGAAACACGAACCGTATGCCGATGTAAATAGGTGCGAGATTCATTCTACAACAACTTTCCAAAGTAGTAAAATAATTTTGTTTTAGCTATGTTTGTTAATTACATTTACAGAGACCAATACATAAAATATATTTTTATACATTTTTTTATCTTTAAGTACCTTTCAACAATTTCGTTTAAAGTTGACCTTTTGAGTCCCTTTTACGCCTTAAGACGAAACGGTAGTTAACTTTCTCCATACAAAATTGTCTTACGGCATTTATGTTTCTTAGCCCCCTAAACCTTATCCGATTTTTACAATTCTTTTTTTTTTTTTTAATTAGGACAGCCGAATCTAGGTTCCTGTCTTTTTATTTGTTTAATATCTAAAGTGAAAACTCAATAAATACTAATGAACTTCATGACATAAAAAAAAATTGGTTGTCTGTAAAGTCGGTTTACGGACGATAGTTTTACGTGATGACGTCATAAAGTGGTAAGACTACTGGGAACGGTTCTAAAGTACCAGGGCAGAAGAAACCGAAAGGAGGATAATTACTATGGTGTGTGGTTACCTTCAGCAAAACTTTTGTGATGTGGACTTTTTCAGCAATTTGCAGTTTGACACATATGGCGAATCATTCTGTACCACTTCAATCGATTTCGATTAATCGATTTTCATTATTCTTTTTTATGTAATATTACTAAAAAGAAGGAAATAAAAACAGTTTAAAAAATACGAAACCGACTTCCAAACAAAAAAAACCTAGAACTAAAAAGTGCTATATACCTAATATTTGGTTCTCTGTCGTTGTATTGAATCGAAATACATGAATCGATATTGTGATACATATTCAGACCCTTGTTTCATGAATATTCTAAATTTGAAATCTTTTCCGACCGGCCAGTGCGCTTAATATATTATGGTACGAGTAACCTCCTTTCAACCATTGTTTCATGAATATTCTAAATTTGAAATCTTTTCCGACCGGCCAGATGCGCTTAATATATTATGGTACGAGTAACCTTCTTTCAATCTCTGCCGCCCTGGTACTTTCAAGCCGACGCTTGGGGCGATTGTGCCTCTCTATCGCTTGTTACGCGCTCTCGTAACCTCCTTTCAATCTCTGCCGCCCTGGTACTAAGACGTGACGTCATCACGTCAAAAAATATGAGAAAATAACGACTATTAATTTTTGTTTATTTTATATTTAAAAAACCTAAAAAGCCAAAAAATCGACTACATATCAAATATTGCAGTGCAAGCTTAGTTTACCCGAGCGAAGCTGGGTTCGCATCTATCGTGCTTAGAAGTTTAATTCTTAAATCGCAAATGTGAGTACTTTAAAAACTAATAATATTAATTGTCAATATAAACTTTAAATTTGTAAATTTCTACATAACATAATTAAATCTTTCTACTTTATCAATAATCCTACATAACGTCATCTACATATCAAAGCGCATACTACAATGTTGCAACACCTACCTAACTGCGAATCAAGTAAACTACCGCTAAAGTATTTCATTTACTATTGACGCTAGATGTCGCTCCAAAAGACTCAACGCCATGAAATCTTCACCTACTGTTGGCCGAATTCGCTTCGGTAGTACATGATCGATTTAGCCGGGTGGTTAAGATGTCTGGTCGGCCACACAGTGGTGGCAGGGACCGCGGGTTCGAGGCTCGCGACGGACAAATATATTTTGTATTTCCTACTCTCCTTATATGCCTCTCTATCGCTTGTTACGCGCTCTCGCTTGCACACACAGGTTCAGATGGAACGTGACACTTTTTCGTGGGTGCAGCCGGTGTTCATCAATTTATAAGACGTGACGTCATCACGTCAAAACAAATAAACAATTCAAATGTTTTCGGTCGAAATACAAATTTTTAGTTCCGGTGTTGTAGGTAGATTTCATCTAAACAAAAAAAAATTACAGGAACGTAGATTGGAGTGTCAATAAGACATGAAAAAAAAAATTGTAAAAATTGGATAAGGTTGAGGGGGCTAGAAAACATAAATGACGAACAACGATTTTGTATGGAGAAAGTTAACTACCGTCTCGTCTTAAGCGACATTTTAAAGGGGTCGATATAGGCCGCACGGCGCGCGATTACAGCGTCACGTTAACAGCGGATCACGAGCAGCGTTCGTGATGGTATGTTTTCTCTAGCTTGCGGATCACATGCGACTCATCAGATTTTGCACTGTTCTTTCTAAAATCACGAGACCTGTTCGTCATCCGCTTTTCATGTATACTGTAGTTGAGTGTTTTAGCTACACACACATATACAATTAATCTATAAGAGGTGCGCGGGAGAGGCAGCAGGGGACTACTCTCTTTAGCGACTACTCAGTGCGCCGCGAGCTAGAACGATAAAATTCTAAGCCGCGAGCTACGACGACAGAGCATGCACGTGTACATTTTTTTATTTTTTTATAAAACCTACATTGTTCTTTCGCTTGTGGTAAATAAATAAGAATTAATTATTTTATTCATTATCCTAAAATACAAAGACTTACCTGTTATTAAAAAAATCTATACCAACATCTTCATTAGTTATTTTTCTATAAGCTAATCATTTTTTTTTATTTAAACCAACATGGGTTGCTGTGTCGAGGGACCAATTGTACATTCGACAGAGCCAAAATCCCCTCTCATCGCGAAACCACGCTCAGGAGGCGCCATGCCAACAGATTTAAGGCCTGGAAGACAGTTCCACACTTCCACCGCAGTAAAGGGGGGTTCGCTGGGTTAAGCATTGGTAGTGTTCTCTGGAGCTGTATGGAGTTCACCAAATTACCAATCTAGCAATCTACTGTGCCAGCGGTGGGTCACACTAAAGTAGAGCCCAGCAAGTCCGACATTCACGTCCTCGTCGTGCTCCCTGGGCAATGTTGCGACGATGCCTTTGGCATTACCACCGTCCCAGAGTCGCAACAGCTGAGGAATGTCGGACGCAGGCGATCATCCTGCGCCTAAACAGGATTTATTTTCAGCCTCACTATGTGGTAGACAAGTCCTCCACTATGTCGTCCGGGTTGGTACCACAGGTCGTAGGCGAAAAACTCCTGATGTGGCTCTGCTACACTTGGAGGCCAGCCTGCGACTAGCCGGTCGGTGGACTTGAGTGTGTCGGGGGTGTCCTGGGTTGTGGATGCTAGTGTCGCTCGCACTCCAGACTCCTTTTAACCGACTGACAGCCGCAGGGGTCAGGGAGAGCCGGTGGAAACAGGTGACCGCTGCCTGCCTGCGTGGTAGTACAGGGGCCCGGCACACGGCCCTCACCAACCCGTGTGCTGGCTGCCCTATCAACACGCGAAAATCCCTGTCAGAGAGCATTGTGGGGCTGGTGACCATGGGAGACCACATGTTTTCTGGGAGGGGGGGCCCGGGGGTCCTCTCGCTCTCTGCGACTGTCAGTTGGTTGAGTCTATCCGAGTTGCACAAGGCATCACCGCGCCCTGGGCACATTCCGATACACTCCACGAATCAATCACCCATCTAAATTATGAGCCGAACAAAAAATAGAAAACTGTATAAACCTTCAGCGGCCCGTTCTCCCTCAAAATTTAAGGTAGACCTCGCCAATATAAGAGGTCTACACACAAATTTCTCATCCGTCGCCTGCCATCTGCAGACGGCGAGGCCTCACCTCCTCTTTCTTACGGAGACCCAGATCGGGCGTCCTGCGGACGCATCCTACCTGGACGTTCCTGGTTACAATCTTCAGGAACGTTTCATGGCGAAGGGTGGTGTCTGCTTGTACGTTGGATCTGGTGTCTCCTATACCCGGCTCACCCGATTTGAAGACCCTGTTTTTCCTGTGTTATGGATCCGCGTGAATCTTCCCCACGTGGTGAGGATTTACGCGGGTGCATACAGATCCCCTAACCTCAGTGCGTCAAGAACAGAGGCATTTTATGAGCATCTCAGCAGTACGGCAGACAAACTGCTTTGCGAGTTCCCTACGGCGGAGTTAGTGATGCTGGGTGACTTCAATGCTAAACACCAAGACTGGTTGGGCTCCCCCATCACTGACCATGCCGGCAGGGAGGCTTACAACTTGGCCATTGCGCACGGGTTGACGCAGTTGGTATCCGGAACCACTCGGATACCTGATAACCCTGCCCATCGACCTAGTTTGTTGGACCTTGTGCTGACTACCGAGCCAAATGGTTACAAGGTGAGGGTCGAAGCTCCCCTCGGAAACTCCGACCATTGCCTTGTACGCTCAACTGTGCCAACTGTACACTTCGCGGAAGCACGTGAATGTAGTACGCGAACAGTTTGGCACTACCGGTCAGCACAATGGGATGACTTCCGATCCTTCCTGGGAGCCTACCCTTGGCACGACGTTTGCTTCTCTTCTCCAGACCCATCCCTGTGTGCCCAATCGGTCGTCGATGTGATCGCACAGGGTATGAATTTCTTCATACCTACCTCCACCGTTCCCATCGGCGGCCGCCATAAGCCTTGGTTTGATTGTCAATGCAGACTGGCTATTGACACTAAGAACAAGGCTTATAGGAAATGGCTGCAGAATAGGTCTGTCGAGAACAGACGAGAGCTCAACGTCGTTGCTAGGTCCTGCAAACGAACGCAAAACTTGGCCAAGTTCAGGCACGACCGTGGAATTGGCGCGAAACTTGCACGTAGCCCTTCGGGTAGCCGCGCCTTCTGGTCTCTCGCCAAATCCATCGGTCGGAATTTCTGCCGTCCAGCTACACCTCCGCTGGAACGTCCGGATGGCTCGCTCGCTATACTCGCGAAAGAAAAGGCGAATATCTTTGCACGCCTTTTCGCATCCAACTCAAACATGGACGACCTGGGCGCCAACCCCCCTTCATTACCCCATTGCGGGCGTATGATGGCAAATATTAGGTTCCACCCCAGAGTCGTCCATAAAACACTACGTGAGTTGGATATTTCGAAGAGTAGTGGGCCTGACGGCGTCCCGGCGATCGTCTTGAAAAATTGTGCTCTGGAATTGGCGCCAGTCCTCACCCGCCTATTCAAACGCTCCTATTCCTCCGGATCAATGCCTTCTTGCTGGAAGAGAGCTTCGGTCCAGCCGGTCCCCAAGAAGGGGGACCCAGCGAACCCATCGAACTATCGCCCTATTGCGATAACCTCACTTTTGAGTAAGGTTATGGAGCGTATTGTCAACTCAGCGCTCCTGACGTACCTAGAAGACTCTAAACTCCTCGACGACAAACAATACGGCTTTCGCAAGCAAAGGTCGACTGGAGATCTTCTAGCGTACGTCACGCATTTATGGGCTGAAAGGCTCGATGGTTTTGGGGAATCGCTGGCGGTCGCTCTGGACATATCCAAAGCATTCGATCGCGTCTGGCACCGGGGACTCTTAAGCAAGCTTCCGGCCTACGGTGTCCCTACAAAACTGTGCACCTGGATCTCCAGCTTTTTGAGTGGCCGGTCGATATTTGTCACCCTAGATGGTGCCTGCTCGGCCGACTACTCAATCAATGCTGGTGTTCCACAAGGATCCGTGCTGTCGCCTACGCTGTTTTTATTGTTCATCAACGACATGCTCTCGCTCGGCGAAATACACTGTTACGCGGACGACAGCACGGTGCACGAAGGGTTCATCAAGGACTGGAAGGGTAGAGAGGCCTCAGCAGCAAACGCGAGACGCGAAACTGTTGCTCGGGTTGACCAGGTTCTCGAAAAAGTATCCTCTTGGGGGAAGAAGAACTTGGTCAACTTCAACGTAGCCAAGACGCAAGCTTGTGCCTTCTCTACTAAGGCTGATCCGTTTCCTCTCCAAGCCACTTTTCAGGGCAGCCAAGTCCCCAACGATGGTAGTCTGGGTGTCCTGGGTATGGAGGTGTCCAGGGACGTTGGGTTTCGATCGTTCATAGAGTCCAAGGCGAAACTAGCGTCTCGAAAATTAGGAGTCCTTTACCGCTGTCGGCGATTTTTCACGCCGGTCCAACTGCTTACACTCTACAAAGCACAAGTAAGACCGGTGATGGAATATTGCAGTCATCTTTGGGAGGGTTCCCCTGAGTACCTTCTTTCAGCCTTGGATTCTATTCAGCGACGAGCCATTCGCCTCATTGGTGACTCCGTACTCACAAAGGACCTTCAACCTCTAAAGCACAGACGTATCGTTGGGTCATTGAGCCTGTTTTATCGGTACTACTATGGCCGCTGCTCTGACGAACTTGCTTCCCTTATCCCTCCTCCTCCTGTTCGCCTTCGCCAAACCCGCCATACTCTCGCGGAACACCCGTTTGTAGTCGACAGAAGAGTTCTTCGAACTGCACGATTCTCTAAATCGTTCTTGTGCCGCACTGCAAAGGTGTGGAACGGGCTCCCAGGAAATATCTTCCCCCACTCCTACAATCCACAGATCTTCAAATCGCGGGTTAATAGCCTTTCCCCAGCAACATTAGTCCACCTCCAAGCCGGACTGGCACCTCCTCGGGTGTGAAATTGGCTGCGCCTGAGGTTGCGACCTCGGACAGAGCCACCCAGTTCGGTAGCAATAAAAAAAAAAAAAAAAAAAAAAAAAAAATGGGCTCCCCATGTAGGTAAGAAACGTGTTTTTTTTCAAAGTTTTTTTTTGGTCGATTGTAAAAACTGTAATACATACAATCATAAAACATGGTGTGATTATTAGTGTAAATGCTAAAATAAAACAACAACTAAAAACCGGCAAATTAACCGGTGGTGGTGGGACAGAACCTTAGATGCGCGAGTCCAAATCACACTTGGCCGGTTTCTTCTTAAGATTCGCCCACTTTGAATTACTTATTATATTCGTTTTTTCTAACTTTATGTACCTACTACAGTTTCATTGCCACAAGCGAACCGACGACGTTGTTAAAAGAAATTCAGACTTACCTTGCAACATAGGTACATAGTTGCTTACAATTTCGTGCTTAACGTAACCGACAAAGTAAGTTAGATGAAGCGTATTCCCCTACACACCTACAGAATTATCCTGGCGCGGTGCTCGCTCATGAATTATAGTTAGAAAAACAGAAAAATGCAAGAGTAATATATAAGTATTTCTTACTAACTTTTGCCCGCGGCTTCGCTTGCATAGCCTATGCCCGTCCTGAAGGTCCATTTTACATATTGGTCAAAGAATTTTTAAAATCGGATGAGTATTTTTTTTATGGAAGCTGGCACGGTTGGCTACATCACCTACAACATCCGTGATGTCAACCCATAACACCGGGTGAACTAGGTGCCATGTTAGTGCTTCCCTTCGTCCATGTTATACCTTATTTCTTATTATACCTCCTGCATCAAAACTTACAAACTTACAAACTTTACCTCATTATAATATTAATGTAGATGTAGATAACGAGCCATTTCCATTTATATGTCACATGATGTACTTGAAAAATTTTTTTTTAAGTTTCTTATTTATCTCCCTAAATTGACACCCAAAATCGAAATCCTTTCATTTGCACTATACGTCGGTGATTGGTTCATCAAACTCTATATACAACGTGTCCCAAAACTCAACGTCAAGCGGGAACCAGGGAGTAGGCTAGTTTATGACTACCCAGGGAAAAATAAGACAAAAAAAATCCGAGGCATTTATATTTTTTTGGAACAAAATTTAACTGAATTTTTTTTTTGGTAAAACTACAGGCGTTCTGGTTTTATTTGGAATAGTTATCAATATCAGAGTTACTTAGGCTTCCAACATAAAAATAACAATTATATTTGCAAATTGTAGTCGTAGTACCTAAAAATGTTGTACGAAACGTTTTAAAAAAATGCTCATATCATAAAAAACAAATGACTCCGATTTTTTTCCCCCTGGGTAGTCATAAACTGGCCTACTCCCTGGTTCCCGCTTGACGTTGAGTTTTGGGACAAGTTGTATATGTGCCAAATTTCAACTTTTTTCGTCCAGTAGATTCGGAGAAAATAAGCTGTGACAGACGGACAGACAGACAGACACGAGAGTGATCCTATAAGGGTTCCGGTTTTTTCCTCTTTTAAGACACGAAACCTTAAAACATTGATATTACTAACGTCACTGCCTTAAAAATGATAGGTTCGTTGATGGAGTTACCGCCAAGATAGATTAGGTGAAGGCTAAGGCCCACTTGCACCAACACAAGTTCAATATATAAACCAGTTCAACTCGTTAAACTAGCACCCGTTGTATGTGTGAACCGCGTTTAAATCCATAACTCGCTACTTAACTTTAAACTCGTGTTGGTGCAAGACGCGCTAAGTCCGCTACGCGCTACCGCAACTAACTAACGTGGTCTAGTGATTGGAAGTATGTCGATAGTTTGATTGTATCGAGCGCCCTTTCGCTGATTAAAGTGGCAATGTGTCATACCAAAATGCAAAATGTTATATATCCTCTGAGTAAATCATCTTTTTTTTTTCTGGAAACTGACACGGTTGACTACATCACCTACAACATCCGTGATGTCAGCCCGTAACCGCTGTCATGTCAGTGCTTCCCTTCATTTCATGTCGGCTACACTGAACTGGACGGAAAGCACGAACTATTTACATAGCCTTTTCGACAGACGTCTCATTCAGTGCGGTGGCACCAACCCGGGCGGGATGAACCCTACCACCCAGTAAGGTAAAATAAGGGAATGGACCTTCAGTTTTACGCGGCATCCGAACGGTCGCGCGATCACCCATCCATCCAAGTACTGACCGCGCTAAGCGTTGCTTAACAACAGTCGACCGACCGCACCACTGAGCTACTTACCGAGGCTGAGTAAAATAACAGTCATATGGAATATACAGGGACGTATTTCGGATTTCTGCGCCCTGGGCAAATACGATTGGGCCGCCCCTATAGGGGGCGGCCCAATCGGCCAACCCGCGCGGCTGGTGGCGGTATACGCAAACAACTTGTCCCTCGCCTGACTCTAGCCCGTGTGCATGGCCCGCCACCGCCAATCGTGAATTTTTTTTAAAGAGAAATAATTAATTCCAAGTACAAGTAACATTTTGGGCCAAAATGTTACTTGTACTAAAATTTTTGGCTGACTGCCATATTATATGATTATTAATTTTGTAAGTTAAGTAGTTGAAATAATTAATATTTCTCGAGACGGGCCGCCCTTCGGGTCGGGCCACCCCGGGCGATCGCCCGAATGACCCTATGGAGAATACGTCGCTGGGAATATAGCACTCATAGTAATAAGGCCGCCTTTGGGCACTCTATTGCGCAGTCTTCGCAAATTCATAAAAACACACACCAGCTTATCGATTGCCCAAAAAGTTACGTACGCGGCCATGCCTATATTTCGCTGTCGCGCGCACGCGAGCGCCCCGTCCGCCGCATACGCGGCGTCGGCGGCGGCGGCCGGGCGCGCCGAGGTGCCATGCCGCACACTCCCGCCCACCGCCCCCACACCCCCACTCGGCCGCCCGCCGACGCACGGCGACCGACGCGACGACGCTTAGGGCGGATGCTGGGTTACCTACTCTGCGCTCTATACCGCTTTAGGCCGGGCGGTGCCGGTGGCGGCGTTGAAAAGTGAAATGAAATGAAATGAAACATACGTACCACACTCAGCCAGCCTCGATAGCTCAGTGGTGCAGACAGTATGGGTGACCGCTCGACCGTTGGAGGCTGACCGTGGTTCGGATTCCACGTAAAACTGTAGGTCCCTTCCCTTCTTACCTTACTAGATGGTAGGGTTCAACCCGCCCGCGTTGGTACCACCGCACTGAATGAAACGTCGTTCGAAACGGCTATGTAAATAGTTTGTGTTTTCCGTCCAGTTCAGTGTAGCCGGCACGACCGAAGGGAAGCACTGACATGGCACCTAGTTCACCCGGTGTTATGGGCTAACATCACGGATGTTGTAGGTGATGTAGCCAACCGTGTCAGTTTCCATAAAAAAAACACGCTGTATCCCGACATTCGGGATAAGCAGAGTAATCGGTGTTGTGCTGCTAGTACTGTTGTAAATTGCAGAAGAACACCGACCACCACGTTTAGCAATGTATTAAGACAACTATCAAGCATTGATCAAGAGTAAGTATATTATATTTTTATATTTGATAAATTTATTAATTTGATGCTTTGGTTAGACATAATGTCAAGCTTATCTCTTTTTCTGCCTAAATTTTAGTTTAAATTTTTAAGCTGCTTGTGTCTTTGAAAAATAATAAAAAATATATAAATGTAATACTTAATTTGTTTTATTTTGTTGAGCTCATTTTCAATGTACCTCGAAGGTCGTGTAATGCACGAGATCTGTGAATTGTTTTTGTATGTTTGTTACGCGATTACTCCGTCAATTGTGGACTGATTTTGAAAATTCTTTTTTTGTTTGGTAGGTCATACTTCAGAGGTGGTCCCATTTAAATTTTATCTAAATTGATTCAGCGGTTTTTGAAAAATCAACAAAATACTATTGTGTGTGGTTACCTTCAGCAAAACTTGTGATGTGGTCGTTTTCGGCAATTTTCAGTTTGATAATTACTATGGTGTGTGGTTACCAGCACACACAAAAAACACGTTTTTTGTATGGGGACCCCGCCCAGTCGGCCTGAGTCAGCCTGAGCTACCGAGGCTGACGACAATGAATCACCCGTGCATGTCGTAAAAGGCGACTAAGGAATAGAGATAAGATGCCGTGATAAAGGGCGATAGGCTAGCCACCTCTCACCTTGGCAACGGTCCTTCTACCAAGTCGTGCAGCAGGTGGATCTTCGTGCTTTACTTGCTGCTTGATAATTTATCTTTTTCTAATATATAGCTAAGCGTGGTGGTCGGTGTTGTGCTGCAATTCACAAGAGCTCTTGCAGCACAACACCTACTACTATGCTTACCCAGATTGTCGGCATACAGCGCCTAGTGTGGTTTGTACGGGCCTAGCGCAGAGTCTTTGAAGTCAGTTAGAAGATGTTTGTGGTTTTTAAAAAACGCTGCAGCAAAGTGTTGAGTGAGGTCTGATGTTCAATTTCTGTATGATGTGGTCAGGGATGTTGTTGGTGTGCTTTATACGAGTACTATTGCCAATCATGTTGAAGTGGTTTTTATTGAAACTATCTTTATAGACACTGTATTAATCGTAGACATAATATATAAAAAAACCGGCCAAGTGCGAGTCGAACTCGCGCACTGAGGGTTCCGTATCGCCATGTCATGGTCAGCGCCACTCACGCCATCTATGGCGTGTTATGAAATGCTTCATATTAGTTAAATGACATGAATAGTTAAAATGCTTCACACCCTATTCGGTAGATGGCGCGCGCGCGTACACTTTTTGGTTTCTTTTATGGGAACCCCCGTGAATTTTTTACTTTTTCTTATTTTTATTATTTCTTGTTATATTGGTCATAATAACACTTAATTCTTTGAAAATTTCAACGGGCTACCTATTACTGTTCAAGAGATACAGCCCTCGGACAGACAGACAGACAGACGGACGGACAGACAGACAGACAGACGGGCGCGGCGTAGGCTTATTAATGGGGTCCCGTACCGGATACGGAACCCTAAAAATATGAGTATCGACAACACAGTATCGATTGTTTAAGCTAGAAACTCATTGGGCCCACGTACGCCACACACGCGAATCTGGGCGCGTCGGTCTCCATACATTTTATATGGAAGAGTGCAGCACGCAGTTTCATTGCGCCCACGCCACCCTACGCTACGCGACACACTGCGTGCTGCACTCTTCCATATAAAATGTATGGAGACCGACGCGCCCACGTACGCGTGCGTAGCGTACGTGGGCCCAATGAGTTTCTAGCTTTATTGTTACGTTACGTCTTGGTCTTATTCCTAGCAAGGTAGTATTCGTGCGCGGCGGATTCCGATGTATTACTAGCACAGAGCATCAAATGCGCGCGCCCGCCCCTCATAGAGGCGCCCTGAGCGCGATTTCTCTACAACGCCGTTGAAGCCTGTGGGCGTGGCCTATGACTTACTTTTTTTTTTTTATTTATTTATATATTAGAGAATTCCACAGCCTATATTAATACAACAAATTTAAAAATGAACAATATAAAACTTAATAGCCAAGAATAGAATTCCTCCGGTTTACATGCATTTGATAAAAAACGATAAATAAAAACGATAGAAAATTACAAAATTAAGAGATTAAATAAATTTAAAATAAAATAAAATAAAATTGAAATTAATTACAAAATTAAAAGTCTAAGTATCAAGTCAAAAGTTAAAAGTTAAAATTCGATTATTAATAAATAAGAAAATAAGAAACAGTGAATGAAAATTTATAAAAAACTAAATTAAATTAAAACCATGATAATCTGTGAATTACAAATTTCAATAAAATCTCCTTACTCATAAACAAATAAATACAATTCGCCGTGCATGTGTGGTGACACATTACATATGTGTTTTGTGCGTGTGCCTAACTTGCTCCTCTTTGTGTGTAGTGTCGATACTAGCACACACACACACAAACGAAGCGCTAGCAGCACTGCGTGTAGTTTTTGGGTTTCAAATATTATCGCTTAGGGCGCCTCTAGTAGGGGGCGCGCGCTGTAGGTATTTGATGCTCTGTGATTACTAGTAACAAGCTGATTAGTATAATGTTAATGATAGAGGTAAGAGCGGAACGCACGCGCACTGTGTCGCGAGCTTGGATAAACAATCATTCTGATTGTGATTGTATTGTACATAATGGGTTAGCGTAGCGGTACACTCAACGAAATTCTACTTTCTGGACAGCCCCTCGTCTTACATTTTACCTGTAGAAAGGTGCGATTGGAGTTCTTCTGTATTGCCAATATTTAAAACAGCGTAAGTGCGCGAGCGCCTCATACATTACGTTACGTTTCCGCTCTGTGAACGTCGATAGGGCAATTTGATACGTATATGGGAGACAACGATTGGAGAGTGTGCCGAATGAGCACAAATAGCGGGCCTCAATTCGGTGCGTTGTATGCCATTTCCCGATAATTTTTACAAGAAATTTTTAATTCGTTGGGTACACTCGTACTTTTTATTATTTTATACCGTATTTTAGGGTTCCGTATCTATACGGAAGCCTATTATTGAGCCTGCAATGTCTGCAAGTCCGTTTGTTTGTCTGTTCGTCCGTCTGTCCGACCGTCCTAGGGCTTTTTCGGTAGCTCAGTGGTGCGGTCGGTCGACTGTTATTTACTAAGCACACCTCGGTACTTGAATGAGTGACCGCTCGACCGTTGGAGTCTGACCGTGGTTCGGATTCCATGTTAAACTGTAGGTCTCTTCCTTATTACCTTACTAGGTGGTAGCGTTTATCCCGGCCGGGCTAGTACCACTGAACTGAACGAAATGTCGGTCTAAACGGCTATGTAAATAGCTCGTGTTTTCCGTCCAGTTCAGTATAGCCGACATGAAATGAAGGGAAGCACTGACACGGCACCTAGTTCACCCGGTGTGGGCTGACATCACTGATGTTGTAGTTGTAGGTGATGTAGCCAACCGTGTCAGTTTCCATAAAAAAAGTCGGCAAGTGCGAGTTGGACTCGCGCACCGAGGGTTCCGTATCATCAGCATCACTCAATATATTTGTAGGTATTATGTACATATGTACAAAAACAATTGTTTTGAAAAATCCCGAACCGCCTAAATAAACACTACAGCAATGGTTTTTGAGTGTGCGGCATTCGTGAAGTTGAAATATACAAAAATATATTTCTTATATGACATAACGACATATCCTTTTCGGATTTTATCTTTACTAGTGAGACCTTGCTTCTTGCCAAATTTCGTTACTCCAGCTAGGTCAACGGTAAGTACCCTATAGGTTTTGATTTCATTTGAGTGAGGTTGCATTTATTAAAATTTCCCATAAATAGCCGTATCTTTTGATTATATTGATTTAGAAGCTTTCATTTTCTATAGCTCGAAGGGATCGCAGACGTTAGTATTTCATATTAATTTCAATTTGATATCTTGACTCGTTACTGAGAAAAAGGGTCTTGACACACAAAACAAGATTTTTTTTTTTAATATCATATAACTACAAGTTTAAAATTTTAGGATTTTTTCCTTTACGTGTGGTATGAGACCTTGCTTCTTACCAAATTTTATGATTCTAGGTTGACGGGAAATACCCTATAGGTTTTGATTTGATTGGAGTGAGTTTGCGAGTATGAAATCTGACATAGATGGCCGTATCTTTTAATTGCGTTGGTTTAGAAGCTTTAATATTCTACACCTTAAAGAGATCGTAGATCTTAGTATTTCATATTAATTTCAATTTGTTATCTTTATCCGTTCCTGAGAAAAAGGGTCTTGACATACAAAACAATCAAACTTTTTTTTTATGTGATATAAGTACGAATTTACAATTTTCGGATTTTTTCCTTTATTGTGCTGTGAGACCTTGCTTCGTACCGAATTCCGTGATTCTAGGTCAACGGGAAGTACCCTGTAGGTTTTGATTTGTTTTGAATGAATTTACGAGTATCAAAATCTGACATCAATACCCGTATCTTTTGATTGTGTTAATTTAGAAGCTTGAGTTTCCTACATCTCTAAGCGATCGTAGATGTTAATATTTTGTATTAATTTGAACTTGATATCTTGACTCATTCCTGAGAAAAAGGGTCTTGACATACAAAACAAGCAAACTTTTTTTTTATGTGACATAACTGCAAATTTGAAATTTTCGGATTTTTTCCTTTACTTGTGCTATGAGACCTTGCTTCGTACCTAATTTCATGATTCTAGGTCAACGGGAAGTACTCCATAGGTTTTGATTTCATTTGCCGGTAGCAAAATTTATGACATAAATGGCCGTATCTTGTGATTGCGTTGACTTAGAAACTTAATTTTTTACACCTCCGAGGAAACGTAGACCTTAATATTTGGTATTAATTTCAAATTGATACGTCTACCCGTTCCTGAGAAAAAGGGTCTTGAGGGACAGACAGCCAGCCAGACGGACAACAAAGTGATCCTATAAGGGTTCCATTTTTCCTCTTTTGAGGTACGGAACCCTAAAAATAAAATAAATAAAAATTATTTCACCACACACACTCACGCAAACACCCTCGCACCCTCACACACCCCCTCACACACAATAATACACGCTAAAACATTTACAGATCGCGCGCGATCTGAATTCAGTCGGTCGGGGCCTGAGGTGAGGGGCGGGCACGCCTCTCCTCACACGCCCGCAGTGTCTATCTACTATTGCACTCTAGCTACATTCAGAGGACTGTATCTTTCGTACCGTGTGGGGCCGGTACTTTAAAAGAATAGCCCACAGATAGAGAGGATTTCTGTGGAATAGCCCCACTGCATCTCTCCCCGTGTATGTCGTAAAAGGCGACTAAGGGATATGACTACCTTCTCATATTACTAGGTGGTAGGGTTTAACCCGCCCGGGTTGGTACCACCGCACTGAGCGAAACGTCGGTCGAAACGGCTATGTAAATAGTTCGTGTTTTCCGTCCAGTTCAGTGTAGCCGGCGCGAAATGAAGGGAAGCACTGACATGGCACCTAGTTCACCCGGTGTTATGGGCTGACATCACGGATGTTGTAGGTGATGTAGCGAACCGTGTCAAGTTTACATAAAAAAAAAAAAAATTATGTTAAAAGACCGAAAGGTCAACCGAAAAACAGCGCTGTAGGGCGCGTTCCTAGAGCAAAAATGTTAAGTTGGTAAATTATATATTAAGTAAAGAAAATTTTAATTTGAGACGGACGGACACGGGAGCGATCTTATAAGAGTTCCGTCCTAAAAAGAACCTATTTCACAAACCACGAGTCGCATGAAAACACGAATAACACAACAAAATGTAGATAGACTGTGAAAGAAAAGCTCACTTCCGAGTAGCAGTGTACCTAGCCGGATTCATAAATATTGCTCCGACCGAACGAAGAATTCAAAAATATGGAACTTGATATTGAATGACGAGGATGGATACCAATCCTTTTGAAGTTTTTTTTTTTATGGAAACTGACACGGTTGGCTACATCACCTACAACATACGTGATGTCAGCCCACAACACCGGGTGAACTTGGTGCCACGTCAGTGCTTCCCTTCATTTCGCGCCGGCTACACTGAACTGGACGGAAAACACAAACTATTTACATAGCCGTTTCAACCGACCTTTCATTCAGTGCGGTGGTACCAACCCGGCCAGGTTAAACCCTACCACCTAGTAATATAAGAAGGGAGTCCTATCCCTTAGTCGCCTTTTACGACTTACACGGGGAGAGATGCAGTGGGGCTATTCTTTTAAAGTACCGGCCCCACACGGTACAAATACGATAGAAACCGATATGATCGAAGATTAAGCGGTTTGGGCATCGGCTTCTCATGCGAGAGGTCCGACGTTCAAATACGGTCGGCGACCGGCGTGTACCAATTAGTTTTTTCTGACGAAAACATTTACGTGCATACCTACACCTGCTGCTTCACCGTTCGGAAGTGGTGTAAAACTGTAGGTCCCTTCCCTTGCCCCTTACTTGGTGGTAGGCTCAAATAGTAGCCGACTGGGTTGCTACCACCGTACTGGATGTAAGATGGCCGCATAGCAGCCTCGGTTGTGTTCTCCTCTAGTCCAGTATAGCCAGCAATCCAGGGAAGTCTCCGGTATGGCACTGCTACCTTCTCGGAGATGATATTGACTGGTCGGAGCATATGCTATATTAAGGACTGGAAGAGTAGAGATTCGCGGCACAGGGAGGCTCAACGTTCAGTTGTTGACAAGGTCGATAACGTTCTCGGAAAAGTAGCTATATGGGGCCAGGAGAACCTTGTCGCCTTCAACGTTAGCAAGACTCAGTGCTGCGCATTATCTGCTAAGGTCTTCCCTTTCCTTCCCAAGCTAGTTTCCAAGACAGCGTCGTACCTGTCTCGAAGCACCTGGACCTCCTGGGCTCCACTATTTCCAAAGACATGGGTTTCCGGCAACTAATCGAGTCTAAGGCCAAAACTGCATCCAGAAAATTGGGAATACTTTTCCGCAATCGGCGGTTCTCCTCACCGGCACAACTATTCCTGTTGTACAAAACACAGATTAGCCCGGTGATGGAGTACTGCAGTGACATCTGGGAGGGGAGTCCTCATTATCTGCTTGCGTCCTTGGACTCGATACAGCGCCGAGCCATCCGTCTTGTTGGTGACCCGAAACTTACAGATGGAGTCTGGAGTCACTGAGTCACAGACGATTTGTGGGTTCGCTTAGTCAGTTTTACTGATACTATCAGGGATGCTGCTCTGTGGAACTAGCATCCATTATTCCCTGCCACCCGTCCTATCTCCGCATGACTTGTCGCAGAGAGATTCAGCACCCTTTTGTTGTTGATATTGGGCTTTTGAGAACCCATCGGTTCGATTTAGAGAACCTATGGATTCTTTGTCGCACCGCTAGAGTGTGGAACTGTCTTCCGGCGAGTTTATTTCCTGAATCCTTTAACCTGGGTGTCTTCAAGCGCCGTATTAACGGGCTAGGCAGCCTAGCAACAGTCCGAAAATCTGCTAGCATGGCACCTAACTGAGCGTGGTTTCGCGAGGAGAGGTAATTTTGGCTCTGTCGACTGCACCATTGGTTTCACGGCACAGCCACACATGCTCATTAAAAAAAATGTGCTTTGGCTCCTCCGACTCAACCGTATTACATAAAAAACAGAGACTACTATCGATTCTCTTGGTTGCATAATTTGCCTTGTGCATTTGCATTGGTCACATATTAATTGTTTTGTTCATCGATTGTTTTGTTTGTTTAATTTTGTTTAGTGTGTTAGTAATAATTGTTATAATTTTTTATATGATAGGGTTATTGAATTCTTTAAAATAGTTTAAGATTGTGTACGTAAAATATATTTTTGTTTATTATGTTTTTGTAAATATGTGTTATTTTATTTTGTTTTAGCATATAATTTAGAGTGTTCGCAATAAAATCAGGGCTTAAAATCAGTGTCTTCCCGGTTAGAGGGTAACTTAGTTTTGTGCACACAATTTGCTCGTGTGACTTTGTGTGACGAGTGATTAATACCCTTCCTATTATTTTGAGTATTCTGTCGCCAGTCCAGCAGTGCCCTGGGAGCGGGCAGGTGGTATGCCTGTCGCGCCATTTACATTGTCTAGAGTACACAGAACAATGATCGTAAGAAAACAGAAGCGGCAAATGTACTGACTGGCGAAATTTGTGTCATCATCGGCCCGTTTCGAACTACTGCGGGACATAGCCCTCTCCCAAGTAGCGCCACCTTTCTTAGGGTTCCGTATCCGTCGTCCGGGACCCTATTACTGAGCCTACACGCCGTCTGTCTGTCTGTCCGTGTCTGTCCGAGGGCTGTATCTCTTGAAACGTAATAGGTAGCCCGTTGAAATTTTCACATAATATGTGTTATTTATTTATTATGGCCGATATAACAAATAATAAAAATAAGAAAAAGTAAAAAATTCACGGCGGTTCCCATAGAAGAAACTAAAAAGTGTATTATCTACCGAATAGATTATAACTAATCATGACATTTAACTAATATGAAGTATTTAATAACACGCCATCTAGATGGCGTGAGTGGCGCTAGCCATGGCATGGCGATACGGAACCCTCGGTACGCGTGTTCGACTCGCACTTGGCCGGTTTTTTCATCGTTTTTTTTTTGCGGAAACCTCGGTGCGCGATTCGGACTAGCCCGCTTTTTTGAAGTCGGTTAAAAAGGCCCTCGCCCATTCCCATCCTAACATCGGTCGCTGTTCGCTGTCCCCAGTTGTTGTGACCCACATTTGCGCCCCCGCTCGTGCCACCCCGCGGTTAGCGCCTTGCCGGTGGCGCGCACGGGGCGGGGGTGTCGGAGTCTTGTGTCGGCGGCGGCGCACGGACTGGTATTTGATCAATCTAGCCGGCCATAAGACGATTTTGTAAAACTAACCCGACATAGAAAAAATAGCTGCCTAGGAAAGTTGAGTAGTCAGCCGACACTCGGCTACCCTTACCTTGCCTCTCCGCCGTCGCCCGCCTGAATCCGATCAGCCCGAACTTGATGATCGCCGTGCGCGCAAATATTGTTTCTCGATGATTTTCACGCATATTGCTGAAAGTGAATCGCTATGGATTGTGTTGAAGCGGGTAATTGTCCATTTGTTTTCAATGTTATGCTTTGTAACTGTTATATTTTCTATTTTAGTTAAATATTTTTGCAGAGTGTGTATTTGAGTTAGATTTTAAAGCCAATTTATACAAACTCGAAGGTATTTGTTGTACTTCAGGGTTCGTCCCGGCAACATTTTATACTAGAAAATAAAGATGGCGGTTTATACTAAAGGATGTTGTAAGAAACCGCTGCGGATTCGTTCGGATTGTGAATCCGCAGCTAAAAACAAAAGGGTCAGGGAATCAAAATTAGCAAATGAAAATTCGCACATCCTACAACACCTTGATGAAGCGGAAAGGTCCTCAGATGAATCAAAACAGTCTTCAGATCAAGGCCACTCTGGTGAAGAGCTGTGACACCCTACATACATATACTACACACATACACAGGTATATTTCGAATAATTATATTGTTTGTAAGAATATTTTACCAATGCCTATTTTCTTTGTCTTATATGTCATATTATTTTCTTTACCAATTATTTTTATAATTATTTTAACACCAGCCCATAATTGAAAAACACATTCTGTAATAGTTTAACTGCATAAATAATATTGGCCACCTAGATCGATCAAATACCCCTTAGTGCGGCGGTGCGGATAACCGAAGCGGTGGTGCATTGGATAACAAAAACATAAAACCGACTTCCTAAAAAAAGTAAAACTAAAAAACTATTTAAAATAAAAATATAAAAACCGCCTTCAAAAATATATGAAATAAAAACCTAAAAAAAAAACGAACCCTAGAGTTGAAGGCGGTGCTAAAAAGGCTACACAAATCACAAAGGATATTATCATCCACTCATGTTTTCTTTCATGCATCATTTTTGCTTGCTTTACAAATCACAAAGGATATTATCATCCACTCATGTTTTCTTTCATGCATCATTTTTGCTTGCTTTAGCACCGCCTTCAACTCTAGGGTTCGTTTTTTTTTTAGGTTTTTATTTCATATATTTTTGAAGGCGGTTTTTATATTTTTATTTTAAATAGTTTTTTAGTTTTACTTTTTTTAGGAAGTCGGTTTTATGTTTTTTAAAACTTTTTTTTTATTTCACAGTTTTTTTTAGTAATTTTTTGCTATTAATGTACTCGGCGGAATCGCTCGGCCTTCGGCCTCGCGATTCCGCCTCGCTTTCCAATCCGATCTTGACCCAATTAAAATAGGACCACGTCAGCTTCGATAGCTCAGTGGTGCAGACAGTCAACTGTCGCTATTGAATTTTAAGCAACGCTGGGTGCGGTCAGTACTTAGATGACCGCTGACCGTTGGAGGCTGACCAAGGTTCGGATTCCTCGTAAAACTGTAAGTCCCTTCCCTCGTAATCTTACTTGGTGGTAGGGTTTAACCTTCCCGGGTTGGTACCACCGCACTGAATTAAACGTCGGTCGAAACGGCTATGTAAATAGTTTGTGTTTTCCGACCAGTTCAGTGTAGTCAGCACGATCAAAGGGGGAAGCACTGACATGGCACTGGTGTTATGGGCTGAAATCACGGACGTTGTAGGTGATGTTGCAGAACTTAGTAGAATGGACAGACATAAACGTGTTACGGAAGCCTACTTTTATTATAAAATAACCGTCGGAGGACCTTGGTTGAAAATTGTAAAATTTAGTAGAACGGATAGACATGCATATGTTACGGAACCCTACATTCATTTTGCAGAACTTAGTAGAATGGACAGACATAAACGTGTTACGGAACCCTACTTAACAGTTGCACTCCGGGAGTGCCGGCAGATCCCGTGCCACTCTAACTTAACCCTTAACGCAATGACTTAAGGTTTCATTTTAAAAATGACGCTGACGCGATGTCGCGAGTTATACATTTTTACCCACCTAAAAAAGTGCCAAGAGCCGCTAAAGAAGTTTTCACTTCAAAAACCTCAGGGTTATCCCCTTTCAAATAAAAAAAAAAGAATTTTCAAAATCGGCCCACAATTGACGGAGTAATCGCGTAACAAACATCCAAAAAAAGAAAACATACCGTCGAATTGAGAATCTTTTAGGTCTAAAGTAAATTTCTCGTGAAGACAAATGCAACGAGCCCAAACACGATGGGTTTATCATGTGTAGTTTAGGAGTTCCTATGGCCACCTTCTGTCTCCATCATCAAACCAGCTCGATGGTACTCGGTACAGTAGGTACTGGCCAGGTACCATAATAAATTAAGCGCCGGTCGGAAAAGATAAAAAAATTTCAAATTTAGAATATTCATGAAACAAGGGTCCGAATATGTATCACTAGTATATCGATTCATGTATTTCAACAGGACAGAGAAAATTTCAAAATATTAGGTATTTAATACTTTTTAGTTTTTTTTTTTTTGTTTTTTGGAAATCGGTTTAATATTTTTTAAAACAGTTTTTATTTCATTCTTTTTAGTAATATTACATAAAAAAGAATAATCGAAATCGAATAATCGAAATCGATTGAAGTGGTACAGAATTATTCGCCATATGTGTCAGACTGCAAATTGCTGAATAAGTCCACATCACAAATGTTTTGCTGAAGGTAACCACACACCATACTAATTTATCAAACTGAAAATTGCCGAAAACGACCACATCACAAGTTTTGCTGAAGGTAACCACACACCATAGTATTATGCTGATTTTTCGAAAACCACTGAACCAATTTCGATAAAATTGAAATGGGACCACCTCGGAAGTATGACCTAACTAACAAAAAAAGAATTTTCTAAATCGGCCCTCAATTGACGGAGAAATCGTGTTACAAACATACAAAAAAAAAAAAATAAAAAAAATAAAAAAAAAAATAAAAAAAAAAAAAAACATACAGACGAATTGAGAACCTCCTCCTTTTTTGGAAGTCGGTTAATAAAGCACACATGAGGGCAGTAGGTGGGTGGATCAACTTTTTCTTGTAACGTCAAAACCAGCTGCAAAGGCAAATAAAAAAAATATATACAATTTATTGTATTGTATATATTTATTGCACTCAAATAGAATATGGGCAAAAGGTAACACTTAATGCCTCTAGGCATTTTCTAACAGGATACCTTTGGGGTATGATAACTGCTAGGTGAGTGGCGGAAAGAGATATTATAAATATTAAGATATGACAGATGTACGGGAATACAAAAGATAGATAAACTTAAATATGAATAGTTTAAATACTATATCTATATACCAGATATATACATAAGATAGACTAAATATACTTAGTTTTTACATATTATATATATTTACTAACTCTGAACAAGAGAGACATCGTTTTGGAACAGAAAAATTAAGTTGACGTGACTCTGACGTGACTCTCGTGACGTGACTCACTAGTTTCTTCTATGGGAACCGCCGTGAATTTTTTACTTTTTCTTATTTTTCTTATTTGTTGTTACATCGGCCATAATAAATAACACATATTCTGTGAAAATTTCAACGGGCTACCTATTACGGTTCAAGAGATACAGCCCTCGGACAGACAGAGAGACAGACGGCGTAGGTTTAGTAATTATATAAGGTGCTTCGTTATTCATGTCAATAACTTCGGGAGGGTTACATACGCACTCAAACAAACACTTTACGTAAGAAAAAAACATATGTTTATTATAGGAGCATTTTTTCTCCTAATAAAAAAAAAATCAAATAAGTAGCTGTAAAAACCAATCATAGTGACCTTGTGACTTACTTACAACAAACAGCTGTTCTGCGTTTGAACATAGTACGGTCATTGACCCCGTACAATGCAAGTTACCTACTGTTAAACACTGGTTAATGTAGCAAACATGTTTTGTTAAATTTCTCGAAAAGTAATGCTAAAAACATAAATTTTTTTTTTCGTAACGTGTTTATTTGAGTGTGTATGTAACCCTCCCGAAACATTTGACATGAATAACGAAGCACCTTATAGTGTCCCGTACGACGGATATGGAACCCTAAAAAACAACGCGGTGTATGTAATGGGGCTGACATCATCATGATATAACATAATCAAATAATCTGTTTGTCCAACAGCCTCCAACGGCAAGGAGCGGCGCACGCCGGAGCCCGAGGAGGCTCGGCCTCCAAGCGCCGGCGGACCCGGCAACGGAGCACCCTCACCGCCTAACAACGGCAGCGCGGGTAACATATACCACCACTAAATTTTTAAGTTTGGTTCACCCTTCCCTTGCCCCTTACTAGGTGGTAGGCGAGGTGGTAGGCTCAAATTGTAGCCGACTGGGTTGCTAGTGCTACCACCGTTATGGATGTAAGATGGCCGCATAGCAACCTCGGCTGTGTTCTCCTCTAGTCAAGTATAGCCAGCAATCTAGGGAAGTATCCGGTATGGCACCTACCTTCTCGGAGGTGATATTGGCTGCTCGGAGCATGCGCTTTGGCCCCTCCGACTCAGCCACCCATACCGGATTACATAAACGTGTCAGTTTCCATAAAAAATAATAATAAAAAAACTGAAAAAAATATATCATCAATATTAGTCTACAAACTCCGCATCTCATACATAAAACAGAGTAACTTCCCTTACAGATTTATAATTGAAATGAAATGAAATGAAATGAAATATTTATTTACACAAACATCATTACACTGCAATAAACTAGTCTCCTGCACTAGAAAATTTCTGTCTCGCAGAAAGACTTTTATAATTTACAAAGTGACATATTCATTTTGAATTGAATTAGTACCTTATACGAGTATATTGATATTGATATCGCCTTGGCAGTTGTCCCTCCCTTGTTAAATTCGCGGTACATCTCCATGGGGCTATGTGCTCCATGTTTGATTCGCTGTACATCTCCATGGGACTATGTCATCCATGTTTGATTCGCTGTGCATCTCCATGGGACTATGTCCTCCATGTTTGATTCGCTGTTCATCTCCAAGGGACTATGTCCTCCATCTTTGATTCGCTGTACATCTCCAAGGGACTATGCCCTCCATGTTTAATTCGCTGTACATCTCCAAGGGACTATGTCCTCCATGTTTAATTCGCTGTACATCTCCAAGGGACTATGCCCTCCATGTTTAATTCGCTGTACATCTCCAAGGGACTATGCCCTCCATGTTTAATTCGCTGTACATCTCCAAGGGACTATGTCCTCCATGTTTGATTCGCTGTCACCTTATGGGTGACACGGCGTCACTATAATAAAGTAAAAAAATGTATATCGCCGCGATCGACCGTGTGGGGCCAGTACTTTAAAATAATAGCCCCACTGCATCTCTCCCCGTGTATGTGGTAGAAGGCGGCTAAGGGATATGACTCCCTTCTTATAATACTAGGTGGTAGGGTTTAACCCGCCCGGGTTGGTACCACCGCACTGAATGAAAGGTCGGTCGAAACGGCTATGTACCTAAATTGTGTTTTCCGTCCAGTTCAGTGTAGCCGGCACGACCGAAGGGAAGCACTGACGTGGCACCAAGTTCACCCGGTGCTATGGGCTGACATCACAAATGTTGTAGGTGGTGTAGCCAACCATATCAGTTTCCATAAAAAAAAATTACTCACTGGCACTGTCTACTCCGCAGACTCGTTAAGCCCCCCTCTGGGAGACGGCCCAGCGGCAGGGCCGCGAGCTACCCCCGCCCTGCACAAACTACGCCGCTTCCTTTCAACGCTGCTGCAGTTCGCTTCGGACGTCGGCTTGGACACGGGTGACCGCGTGCGGACGCTCATACACAATTTGGTTGTGAGTATAATTCTGTTACCTGGCCCCTTAGGCTCAAATTGTAGCCGAATGTGTACCGCGGCGCCGATGCGGTATGTAAGATGGCCGCACAACAGTCTCGGCTCTCCTCTTGTCCAGTACATCCAGCAGCCCACTCCTACAATTCACGGATCTTCAAATCGCGGGCGCATCAAAGCCTTTCCCCAGCGACATTAGTCCACCTCCAAGGCGGACTGGCACCTCCAAGGCGGACTGGTACCTCCTCGGCGGTGAAATTGGCTGCGCCTGAGGTTTCGACCACGGGCAGAGCCACCCAGTTCGGAAGCAATAATAAAAACAATCCAAAGGAAAGTCTCCGATATGGCACCTTCTTTGAGATTGTCTATTCGGAGATGTTTCCGCGAGGGCTCCCTCTTAGTCCTCTTACTCAGCCACCTATAGGTACTGCATTAGAAGTTATACTTCTTTAGCGTGATTAGAAGTTATACTTCTCTAGCGTGATTAGAAGTTATACTTCGATAGCGTGCTTAGAAGTTTTACTTCGATAGCGCGATTTGAAGTTATACTTCTCTAGAACGATGAGAATACTTCCCTAGCGTGAGTAGAAGTTATACTTCTCTAGAACGATGAGAATACTTCCCTAGCGTGATTAGAAGTTATACTTCTCTAGCGCGGTTAGAAGTTATACTTCTCCAGCGCGATTAGAAGTTATACTTCTCTAGCGCGATTAAAAAACTGGTCAAGTGCGAGTCGCACTCGAGCACCGAGGATTCCGTTCCACGAAAAAAAACAACCTTAAAAACACGTAGTCGCATAAGTTTACCGCTAGATGGCAATGTTTTTTATTGAATACCAAATTCTCCTCCAATATTCCAATAATAATATATCCAATAAAAAATTCTCTCGTCCGCAGAGCGGTGCGGTGTCAATAGAGGAATTCCAGAGCAGCGTGCAGGAGAGTACCAACTACCCACTCCGCGCCTCCGTGCCGGGCTTCCTGAGGGCTCTGCTGCCGCACGCGCAGAGGGATCTTCTCGCACTTGCGCGACACGCCAAGCAGGTGCGTTTGATCCTCCACATGTAATGCCGGCACTTCACTTGGCTGTATGCACACAAATATTTGGCAAACATTTCCGTTTCGTCTCCCTTTAATGGCTTGGTTCGAGCGAGATAAAACTAAAATGTTTGCAACAATCGCGAATACGCTAAGCCAAGTGAAGTGCCGGCATCAGACTTCATGGAGAGTGGTAGAGGATGCCTTTATCCTTTAAAAAAAGACCGCCGATCGTCACTTCTTTTGCGCAATGAAATATATTTTCATTTCGTCTAATTTCATTTACTCATTTCATTTTTCATTACGTCGAGTCGACGGGCCACATTTTGGTAATCTCGTGCTGCAGATCCAGATACTTTAACATCTTCTCTGCTTCCTTAGTGACGAGGTTACCATCGTGCGGCAGGGCGATATCGACGAGCGTTGCGCCTAAAAAAATATCTGTTAAGTGTGAGTTTTACTCGCGCACGAAGGTTTCCGTATCTATCCGCTATCAATAATATCCGCCTATCCGCTCAGGTGGCATGGTCTTCGAATTTTAATTTCGAAGATATGTAGGACTATCGGAGAGAAGCCTCAATGAGGTCGATAGCAATTTACGGTGGGAAAATGACAGCACCTCAATGAGGTCGTTGGCATTTTAGCGCTATAACCATGCAATGTATGAAAGCTTGTGGCGCCATCTGTTATTAAATAGTGTGACTAATCGATTTTAATGAAACGTTTCTTGTATGGGCCCCCCCCCCCTTAATTTTTGACTTTTTCTTATTTTTCTTATTTGTTGTTTCATCCGCCATAGTAACACATATTCTGTGAAAATTTCAACCGGCTACTTATTACGGTTCAAGAGATACAGCTCTCAGACAGACGGACGGACGGCGTAGGCTTAGTAATAGGCTTCCGTCTGGGATACGGAAACCTAAAAATTAAGATCCAATAAAGTAATTTATTATTTAATGATCCCGCAGACTCCGCTCCAGTACATCAGAACTCACGAGCAACTCATCATAGAAGCGTGCGCTGGCGAGGCCGCAGATATATTCGCTCCCGGACAGCCTTCCGAGTCCAGGAGGCGGACCAGCGATCCGTGAGTTCTTGTCTTTTCTTACTGGTTTTTTAGAACTTTGGAATATAAATAGAACTTTCTTCTCTTAACTTTTGACCATGTACAGAACTTAGGAACTTTGGAACATCTATATAACTTTAGCTACCTTTGTTTGAACGTCTATGTAGATCTGGAGAACTTTAGAACGTCTACAGAACCTTGGAATATATAGATACAACTTTGAAACTTCTACAGAACTTAGGAACATGTCTGAAACTTTGGAACCTATATACAATATATATTATGTAACTTGTAATGCCTTTAGTTGAGCGACTATATATGTAGATACTTGGAGAACTTTACATCTAAAAGAAACTTAGAAATATGTGTGGAACTGTGACACATCTACAGAATTTAGGAACATGTGGGCAAATTTGGAACATGTACAAAACTTAGAAACATGTGTGGAACTTTGGAAAATACTTAGAACTTCTACAACCGTTGATTGGACAGGTAAGGAGATACTTGGATAACTTTAGAACATCTACAGAACCTTGGAACATAGATACAACTTTGGAACATCTACATAACTTAGGTACATGTGTGTAACTTTGAAACATCTACAGAACTTAGGAACAAGTGTGTAACTTAGGAACATGTGTGTAACTTTAGAACATGTACAGAACTTAGGAACATGTGTGGAACTTTGGAACATCTACAAAACTTAGGAGCATGTGTGCAACCTTGAACATCACTTCAACTACCTCTGATTTTTACTTGGAGAACTTTAGAACATCTACAGAAACCTGGATGGACATAGATAAAACTTTGCTTTGAAGCTCCGCGCCTTGCGCTGTTTGGTTGCTTCCTCTATCTTAAATACTAGCAGCGGTCTTACCGCTGCGCTGCTCCCGACGGGTTGAATATTCCGCTGCTCCCGACGGGTTGAATATTCCGCTACTCCCGACGGGTTGAATATTCCCCTGCTCCCGACTGGTTGAATATTCCACTGCTCCCGACGGGTTCAGTATTACGCTGCTCCCGACGACGGGTTGAATATTCCGCTGCTACCGACGGACGGATTGAATATTCCGCTGCTCCCGGCGCGACTGGTTGAATAATCAGCTGCTCCCGACGCGACGGGTTGAATAATCCGCTGCTCCCGACGCGACGGGTTGAATTTTCCGCTGCTCCCGACGGGTTGAATATTCCCCTGCTCCCGACGGGTTGAATTGTCCGCTGCTCCCGACGGGTTGAATATTCCCCTGCTCCCGACGGGTTGAATATTCCGCTGCACCCGACGGGTTGAATATTCCCCTGCTCCCGACGGGTTGAATATTCCGCTGCTCCCGACGGGTTGAATAATCCGCTGCTCCCGACGGGTTGAATATTCCGCTACTCCCGACGCGACGGGTTGAATACGAAGGATGAATATATTTTTGTTATTATTTTCTTTATTGGCCGGAGACAGCTGACCCGAGTCACCCGTGTCAACGGTCACACATTTAAATTCCAACCGCGCCCAGTGGTGCTTATTATTACAAACGACAGTCCACTGATAGCACCATGAGCTGCCGAGGCCGATCATCACTCCAGTCAGTAAGTCAGTCAGCGTGTATGCGTCCACTGCTGGACATACGCCTCTCCAATTTTCCTCCAGTCCTCCCGGCCTTCAACGGTACGCAACCACTGCTTTCCGTCGACGTACTTGATGTCATCGTCCCACCAGGCGGGTGCGGTCTTCCCACACTTCGTTCTCCTGTCCACGGCCGCCAGTGAAGGACGCGGGTACTCCAACGGTCGTCGTCTCTTCGGATTTTTTTTTTGCCACCCCTAAGGTGTCTAAAGACGCCCATGGACTTTCGGTCGTACGTTACGAATGCCATGCCGGCCTGAAAGGTGCCTATTCACGCCTCCCGAGACTATACTTGGGGGGAAATATGTGGGCAAAATAAATTATTATTTATATTATTTAAAAAATATATAGATCATTACAAATTTCAATAAAACCCCAATAAAAAAACCGCATCAAAATCACTGTTCTATGTTAGCACGTTAATCTATTTGAGGCATACATGACTAACTTTAAAGAACACAAACCTAAAACACTTTGAATAATTTAGCCCTCAGTCAGAATCGGTGACAGAAAAAATGACCACTCAATAATTTACTATGAAAGCGGCTTCGAACGAGCTTCGATTTACTTGATTGGCTGCCATATTGGCGGATCATAACGATGTAAATTGGTTCTTATTATAATGAGAATAAAATTGAGTATAGCACTATTGCCCATGTTCCAAGATTTGTGTGATAGATTAAAGTAAAACGTGTATAGTACGCAGGGATGAGGGCCGGCGCGCCCTAAGTGTGTTCTATCAATAAGCCATGGGGAATGCTCGCAGGAGCAGCTGTTTAACGCGATCCCGCCGTCCCCTTTCCACCTCCGCACAACGCGCGCTGGGCAGGGATTGCATCACTATAAGCTTGACTTACCACGGATGCGTACCAATCGGTTCTGCAGATCTTTCCGCCAAAGAACTGGTAAACTCTGGAACGCTCTCCCTGCCCACATATTTTTTTTAATTTTTTTTTTTATTGAGTTATTACATACACCCCGGGTGTCAATCCCGAGCTCTTTGTAACTTAATTAACTAATGCTTAAACCTATAACAAATATACACATTTTACCTATTATTTTACTATTTTACAATATTTAATACGCTTACTATCTTACCTCCATTTTATTTACACTTATTAATAAATATTTAATCATATCTACACGAATTGCTTCTACTCACCTATGTTATTTTAATTATATATATATTATTTATACATTACAAATTTTTTTTTATATTTGACTTATTTGTTTAAAACAATTACATTTTGTATGACATATTCGCAGTATTTGGCAAATTTTTTGCTTGACCTTTTTCCGGACAGAAGGGCCGGCCAATTACCGCACACGACTTCCATCTCAAACTCCATCTCTATCTCCGACCTCTTGGCGGAGAATCTTGGACAGTTGTCGAGCAGGTGTTCAACTGTCTCCTCCGCGTCTCCGCAGAAGCCGCAGATTGGGGAGTCCTTTAATTTGAATCTGTGCAGGTAGTGAGCCAACCCTCCGTGTCCGGTCCAGGCCTGTGTGCGGTAATAGTTTGCTGGGGTTTTCAGGAGGGTTCGATATGCCGTGCGAACGTCTGGAAAAAACTGTTTGGTGACCGCACCCGTGGAGCTGTCGCTATATCTGTGTTGCCATTTCTCCAGAGTGCGTTCACGAATGCACCTTTTTGCGTACGATAGTGGGAAATTTGAGTAATCTGGGGCAGTCTTCTTCTTCAGAGCCGCTTCTTTAGCCAGATAATCGGCTCTCTCGTTTCCCGGCGTGCCCACGTGGGCACGGAGCCAGAAAAGTCGAACACTGCCCCCCTGCTCAGAGATTTTCGAGATGGTCGAACGTATTTCGGCTGCGAGTGGATGGAGGGTGCTGGAGTTGGCAATGAGATCGAGAGAGGACCGGGAGTCACTGAACAGACAGACCGACTCAGTTGTGCCACGCTTCAGTGCCCAGTCAGACGCCTTAAGAATTGCGAATAATTCCGACTGAAACACTGTGCAGAAGCTTTCGAGCCGGAACTTCCGATGGTGTATTTCCCGGTCTCCATCCCAGCAGGTGAGCGCTGCACCTACTTTTCCCTGGATCTTACTGCCATCCGTATATACTCGGATACTTCCCAATTCGAGCTCGCTCTCCACTTCTGGACTTAGTCTATCTACAGGTGTGTATTTTATTTCGAGACGGAGAGCCGGATGGGAAGCCTAGTGTAAGGTAATCGCCCCTCCACTTCACGATCAGCTACTTCGTAGAGGGGCATTCCACGTTTAACCTCGTATAATTCCTTTGCTTCCTGTGCTCTCAAATCCAGAGGCAACAGACGTGCCAATGTGACACACGATGTGAATGACGCAGTTCGGTAGGACTTGCATATCCTAATGGCAAAGATTCTTTGGACCGCATTTAGTTTCTTCTGTATATACAGTTTTTTAGTAACGTCGGCCCATGCGCAGGCGGCATAGAGCAGGATCGGTTCAATCACCGAGATGTAAATTGATCGAATTATTTCGGGATTGAGACCCCATGTTGCCCTTACTACTCTACATAAAGCTTTGGATACATTGACCGTCTTTCTGCATTGGTTTTCAACGTGTTCTCTAAATGTTAGTTTTTCGTCTATCGTTAGCCCCAGCAGTTTTATTTTTCTTGTCCGTTTTATTATTTCTCCGGCCATTTCGATCTTCGGGTCTCGAACATTGCGCCTCCGGGTGACGAGCATGGCTTTGGTCTTATGTGGAGCGAATTTAAGTTTGTGGTTAGTCCCCATTTATATACTTTGGATAGAGTGTGATTGGTGGCGGTTTCAACCTCTGTGAATACAGGCCCCGCCATGACTATGACGATATCGTCCGCAAATGCTTGGAAGTGTAGTTCGGCACCAACGATGTCACGAGAGATTCCCTCCAACAGGGCCAGCAATGAGTCCAAGATCACATTCCACATTAAAGGGCCGCATGTTGAACCTTGAATACAACCCTTGTTAGTGGATTTCTTGATCTCAGCTCCTGCATACCTCAACGTCACTTGCCTGTCGGAGAGGTAGCTTCCGACCAGTCGGTACAGGTCGACGGGACAGCTCTTCAGCAGCAGCTGATGCTGCATCGCCGGCCACCAGGCGTTATCAAACGCCCCCTCGATGTCTAGGCCACCATGACCGATCACCATGACCCTTTTCTTTTCGATTTGGTTCTTCATGTGCTCCATAACGTCTTAGTGGGCGTCATCTGTTCCACGCTGCGGCATGAACCCGTATTGTTTAGGATTAAGTTGTGACCCTCCTCCCATTGACCACAGCAATCGAGTCGCAAACATCTTTTCCAGGATTTTCCCTAGTATGGGGAGCAGCCCAATCGGTCTATACGATTTTGGGTTGGAGTAGTCGTCTTTCCCCGGTTTGCGGATGACGCAAATAGTTGCATCCTTCCACAACTTTGGGAAATAACCGAGCTTCAGGCATTTATTGAGTAAGGAGAGGAAGAGATTCTCGTCACATCCGATTGCAGCTACACAGATGTCGGCTGTGAATCCATCCCGGCCCGGGCCTTTCTAGGATTCATATTGGTTAACACAGCTTTGACCTCTTCGTTGGTGAACCAGGTTTCCACATTAGTCCTTTCCATCGTCGTCACCGAGTCCTCAACAAAAGTCCTGACCTCGCGATGGTTATCATTCTCCCCATTTTCGGTGTCGTCAGGGAAGAAAGTTTCAGCGAGCAAAATTGCAGAGCTCTTTGGTTCAAGAATGTTTCCTCCAGGATCGGTCAGTAGTAAGTCTTCCGCCTTCGTGGAGGTGCTTCTCAAGACTCTGTAGATTCCGTCCCACATACTCTCCCTGTCCTGAGTAGTGCAGAACTCCCTCCAGCTTAACGTTTGTGCCGATACCATTTCCAGTTTCCATTTTTCGAGCGCTTCTAGGTATTGTTCAACAACGGTTGATTTACGTGTTGGACAAGCATGCCTAACCCTGCGTCATCTCCGTATGACTTCCTTCCTCATATCAGTTAATTCATCAGTCCACCAAGGGCACCGGTAGGGACGATTTGGTTTTAGAAGAGGAATCGACACATCGCACGCTTCGGTAATGCAGGTAGAGTAGGCCACAATGCAGTTCTCGATGTCGTCCATAGTGTGCTCTTCTATTATTTCCTCTGTGTGGACGGTCAACTCTTTGTCCTTAAGGGAGCCCTTCATTGCTTCTTTGAACATTGCCCAATTTGCTTTCCTGGTGTTGTAGCGTCCACCACCATAGTGGATGGGTTTGGAAGTACAACGACGTGGTGTGTGAAGTTGACCCTGAAGGTTATGGCGTTGTGGTCCGAGAGCGTAACCAGTTCGGTCCTCACTTTCCATTCGGTGTAATTGCCCAGAAGGGATGCTGAACAGACCGTGATTTCAACGATGCTTGTGCATGCTCTACCGTTTCTATATACCTCAAATGTGGGCTGGGATCCTTCATTCATGATGTGCAGGTCCTGTCCGGATAGGAATTCGGCCAATTGTTGACCACGGGAGTCTTCAATTGCACTACCCCACCATAGACTCTTGGCGTTTACGTCTCCCCCCAAGATAATGTCTTCGAGCTCGAGTTTGCGCAGAATGTGGCCGACACGATTCAAATATTGGTCGAGATCCTGGTCTCCCTCGAAGTACGCGGAGATCACCCCTAACTGGCAACTGCCCGTATCTAGGACTACCACAGCAATGTTCTCGGTTTGAAGACCAGGGTAGGTTTTGATTCCGATTTTATCATTAGTAACGACTGCGGCGGCTTTTACCGGTTTGTCTCTGGGCTGTACCATCTGGACTACACAAGTGCCACTGTAGTTCTTCATTTCGCCTCGATTTCCGATGTAGGGTTCTTGGACCAGGACGACATCTGCCTGATTTTTCTGCGATTGTATGATGGCCTCTTCCGTAGCGAGTTGCGACCGTTGTAGGTTGGCTTGGACAAATCTGAATATATTTGTGCCCTTAGCAATATGATATCCTGGACCTTGCTATTATGCTCCCACTTGCTTTTCACAGGGCATTTCGGGTCGTACGCGCTGTGAACGACTTCAGTCCTTTTCTCTCCTTTGCAAGTGTAAGTGCTCAGGTCCCTGCCTGCGGGCCTCACAAACAGACATTTTGTGTGGGCCACCGCAGTGCGCGCAGGCTTGGCTCTCATTTTTGAAGATTTTTGAAGAGTGGCCAAATCCGTGGCATTTTCCACATTGGAGTAGGGGTGACTGATCGAACACTCTTACCTTACCTAGCCCACATATTTCCCCCCAAGTATAGTCTCGGGTCCTTCAAGAGAGGCGTTAATAGGCACCCTGTCAGGCCGGCATGGCATTCGCAACCCCCACGTGCGACCGAATGTCCATGGGTGTCGTTAGAGACCTTATGGGTGGCTCGGCGCGACATGTCGGGCTTTCTATAAAACAAAATTATAAAAAATTGGAAGTAAGTAGCACATATACTACTCTGTCAAGAAAGTACCGGGAAAAGGTCAATAATACACAAAATGTTAATTATTCTTCCAAATGTATGCTATCTCCTTCAAAGTAGGCACATTCCGAAATAATACACTTACGTCAACGAATAATCCAATTATCAAAACATTTTTTAAATGCATTTTCCGGAATCGACTTCAGTACTCACCGCGAATTCTCTTTTTTATGTCTTCTATAGAGTGAAAACGGCTGCCTCGAAGTAGTAATTTGAGTTTTGGAAGCACAAAAATGTCGGCCGGAGCCATGTCCGGCGAATACGGTGGTTGTTCGATGGTATTTGTTGAGTTTTTGGCCAAAAATTCGTTCACAATTATGGCCTTCTGCGATTGAGTTTTGAAGAAAATTCAAATCTCGAGCGGCGACGTGTTTCATGCCCAAGCGATCGTTTAAAATGGTACGAATCGATTCGTGAGACACAGAAAGTTGAGCGGCTATCTCTCTCACACTTGAATGAGGATTTTCAGTCACCATTTCCTTCACTTTAGCTATATTAACTTCAGTTGAAGACGTTGATGGCCGACCAGAGCGAGGCAAATCTTCCACCACATCTCGACCGTCTTTGAATGCACTGTACCACTCATGTACACGTATTTTTGATAAAATCGATTCACCGTAAGCTTTCTGTAACATTTTCAGCGACTCGGAATACGTAATTCCATTTTCAATGCAAAATTTGAGACAAATTCTTTGTTCGATTCATCGATTCATTATAAAAATCGCAAAACACACTTGAGATGAACTAACAAAATCGAGCACTGTAAATAAACTAAATGACAGATGGGGCTCAAACTCCGCGCCAATATAGACAACAGTTCTGCCAACTTAGCGACAAAAATAATTATTTGAATTTAATTTGGAATTAGAATTAAATTATCAATTCCCGATACTTTTTTGACAGAATTAAATAAAATAGGTCGAAACGGCTATTTAAATAGTTTGTGTTTTCCGTCCAGTTCAGTGTAGCCGACACGACCGAAGGGAAGCACTCACATGGCACCTAGTTCACCCGGTGTTATGGGCTGACATCACGGATGTTGTAGGTGATGTAGCCAACCGTGTCAGTTTCCATTAAAAAAAAAAGACTGCAGTCTTAATGATTTAAGAAAACGACATACATACCCCATTCTGTATTTCGACAATCGGGATCAGTCAGGATCAGGATTTTCGTGTGCGGTCGATCGACTGTTGTTAAGCAACGCTGAGTGCGGTCAGTACTTGGATGGGTGACCGCTCGACCGTTTGGAGGCTGACCGCGGTTCGGATTCCACATTAAGGTGATGTTAGACTGCGTCTGACTCGAATTTCAAGAAGAATGCCGGCAATATTACTTACCTGACAGATTCAGTTTTAATATATGTAAAACTTCATCTATCAGCGCAGATCGAAGGCTTTTTGAAAACACGATTTAATTAACTTCGCTCGATAGAAAAAAATCATGAACATGGCTCTGAATTTCGTTTTAAAAACGTATTTAAGGCAACGTGATCAAATCAGGGCTTTGGAAAAAATATATTTTATTCGTTTAATGAATATCTAGATTGAAGGCTTTTTATTTTTTTGTTTAGATTCGTAGTTTTGGAATAAAAAAATAAAAATCAAATTGTCGCTTACGCTAAATATTCCGAGCAGCGTGACTGCGCTTTATCCTACTCCAACCTACGAAAGCGGCGTCTCGCTATCTTGCCGGAGTTGCCGGTCGTCCGACACGCCCCAGTCACCCCCAGAAGCTCGAAGCGAGAGGACGCGCGCGCTCGTGACGATCCACTCGAAATAATTTACGCAAAATCGTACCTACTAAAGCACTACAGCTATGGGAAACAAAGCAAGACGGTACGTCAGCGAATTAGGGTATGATTTAGTATAGCGCGGCATTATTAGAAGATTTCTGGTAGCTGGTACTGGTGGGCGAGGGTCTAAGGAGCTATTAGCAAAAACTAATTTTCCACGGAGACTTCTACTTTCGGATATTTTTTTTTTATAAAGAAATGTTTTTATCTGTTCCTGCAACTTTGTCACACTCACTCGCTTGCTGTACACATACGCCTCCTTACTACTGCTTCATGTGACAAGGTACCACTTTTTGATCCATTTTCTCCGGGTGAGGGAGAGCAGTGAATATGTTGGGGGAGGGGGGGAGCACTGTCCCTGAAAGAAACACATCGGAAGTCGAGCCCCCTTTTCCAAAAAAAATCACAGATTTCGTGTCTTACACGACTATCGAGCACACTGAAAATGAATCTACGGAATTCGAAAAAATATTGTCGATGAGCGACACGAGAAAGTCGGGATAAGGAAAAGGTTAGTTGGGTTCTGATGATGGAGCCGGAAGGAAGCCATAGGAACTCCTAAACTACACATGATAAGCCCATCGTGTTTGGGCTCGTTGGATTTATCTTCGTAAGTACTCTTGTCATATATAATGTCCAGGATCCTGATGATGGAGCCGGAATGAAGCCATAGGAACTCCTAAACCACACATGATAAATCGACCGTGTTTGGGCTCGTTGGATTTGTCTTCACAAGTACTCTAGTTATATGATATTTCCAAGGTCCTGATGATGGAGCCGGAAGGAAGCCATAGGAACTCCTAAACTACACATGATAAATCCACCATATTTGGGCTCGTTGGATATATCATATCTTCACAACTCTCCGAGATATATATATTAGCGGCGGGTGGCCGAGTGGTTTGGGCATCGGCTTCTCATGCGAGAGGTCCCAGGTTCGAATCCAGTCGGCGTGTACCAATGAGTTTTTTCTGACGAAAAAATGTACGTGCATACCTACACCTGCTGCTTCACCGTTCGGAACCGGTCCCTTCCCTTGCCCCTTACTAGGTGGTAGGCTCAAATTGTAGCCGACTGGGTTGGTACCACCGTACTGGATGTAAGATGGCCGCATAGCAGCCTCGACTGTGTTCTCCTCTAGTCCAGTATAGCCAGCAATCCAGGGAAGTCTCCGGTATGGCACCTACCTTCTCGGAGGTGATATTGGCTGGTCGGAGCATGCGCTTTGGCCCCTCCGACTCAGCCACCCATACCGGATTACATAAAAAAAAAAATAAGGGGAGCGCACTTTTTCGTGGGGTCTATAGGAACGAACGAAAAGACATTTTCAATGTCAAAATCTCCTGAGCCGAGCGGCGGGGGCGCGGCGCGGGCGGGCGGCGCGGCGGCTCGGCCGGCGGTCCGGGCGCGGAGCAGCGGTCGGCGCGGTGGCTCGCGGCCGCGACGGAGCAGCGCGGCGCACAGTGGGTCAACCAACGTAGCAACTGAAAATTACTATAATTTTTTTTTCCATAACTGAATTATATTTCCTTCATTTGATCATGATTGATTACAGATGAATGAGTTATGAGAAGAAAATCTATTGAAATGATGTTTTTGGCAAGACTTGGCAGCTGATTTTTTGCTTACAATATTATTTGCACAATAGGCCCATATTAAAATGTAGACGGCACCTCGCGGAGATTGCATTCAAATATCCCGCTATACATTCATAATATTTTTTTTTTTTCAATATTTGGTCAAGTTCAAATTTGCATGATTATTGTTACTTAAACAAGCAACAAAAAACAAAACAAAATATTTTTAAAATAAATATATAAGGTCTTTCAAAATGAGTTAATAGTACGCTAAGGGGGGGTTCTGTATCATATAGGGAGTAAAACCTATATAAAAAAATTTGGACCTAAGCCCTAGGTTTATGTAAAAAAAAAATTTATGTATTTAAATAAAAAAATTGGTGGTTGATTTTTATAGCCTAATCGATTCAGTTTCATAACAGTAACAAAAAAGTCTTCATTACCATTATGATGTAACACGTGTAAGTAGGTAAAAAAAATCTAATTCTTTCTATTCTATCTTTTTTGTTCCTGGAATGAAAATGCAACCATTAAGAAATATTTTTTTTTACATTTTACAAAAAAAAAAATCCGCCCCCCCCCCCCCCCCCCCCCCCCCCTAGCGTAATATTAACTAATTTTGAAAGACCTTATATACCACAGGTTGCAGAATCACAAAAGAATGCCTTTCAATAATAACTACACTTCAACTGAGATGCTTTCAATGTCGCGTCAAAATCGCAACTAAATTATGCGTAACGAAAAACAGGTTACAAATGTTGATGTTTCCCGGCATCCCGGCAATAGAGGAATTTCAGAAGAAGTTAAAAAAAATCATAACTTCTAAACTATAAATTTTCGCGGAACTAAGGTTTTTTTTAAATGAGTCAGCATGATGTCCTCCATCTAAAAAAAAATTTCGGACCACTATAACTGGGCCACCCTGTATATAAAAGATTCTCTTAGTTTACCTATGTCATTGTTTTTCAGTACAACTGAGATATCATCTGCAAGCATTTTTTGGAAGTGTTTGTCTGTCTGTTTTCCCCAATTGCATTGGTGCGACGTCAGCTAACAGTTTCTTTACTTCATTTGATTTGATCACATGTTTATTACTTAACATTTTTTACTTTTAGTGCAGTATTTTACTTAGTTAGGTATATATTTGATTTATTTTAATGAGAATTAAATAAGTGCAAACCTATGTAAAGGTGTTGTTGCTAGTCGATATTAGCAGATATGTTCATAGAATAGATAGAAGAATAGAATAGAATAGAATAACGTTTATTTCCTCTTCACATCAGTAATACAGATCATTATACACATGGGCTTGGGCTTATAGTTAATTAATTCATATGTTATGTTTCTCTGTGCATTACCTTAGTGTAGTGTAGTAGGTACTTCATTGAATATAAAGGTATTGTTGCGGCTGACATTACGACATTTATTCAATGAAGAATAAATAGAGATGAAGGCTGATATAATGTCAATTTTCTGATCTACAAAAATTACTGGCACGTTCTAAAATTAATTTTTTTCAAAGCAATGTCATTTTCTCGCCTTTTATATAGATCGTCGTAACAGCCGGGACATTTAGATAGCTCTTACACGTTGGAAAGAAAGTACAGTTTCCTTTGTTTGCAACGCATGTCGTTTTCACGCGTTTTATGACAGTTCGCATTACCGCGCAAGCCGCTATAAGGAACTTCGTTCCAATATTCCAATTACATAACTGAGTACTTTCTTTATACATAGTCATTTAACAACTATTACTATGACGCCACTCTCGAAATCGAGAATAAATCCGATTTTTGTTATAAAAAATGTCAGTGCCTATCATAATAAAATATATGGAATAGTTTTTTTTATTTCAAAGTAAGTTTTTGGGTTACTCTTACTTTTCATCTTTTACGTCAATTTGCCTGTATGGAAAGTTGATATTTAATTGTGTATTGAACGGGCATTGCCTCCCCCCTACTATGGGCGAGAAAAGCGGTATCAACCTGAATGTTCTTCAATAAATATATTATGGTTTTATTCGTCCTATTTAGACAAACAATAATTGGTAGGTTTTACTGCATTTGACAAAGGCAAAATGCCGATAGGCACTGTGGACAATCCATTGTTTCATTCCATATTTTTTTCCGCCTAATTCTGACAATTGGTACACAGTGTAGGGCCAAATGCGTGCGTGCGATTAGGATAAAGTGGAGATGGCTTCTTTAAAATTATATTTTTTTACGTCACACCTTTGAAAACGGAAACACAAACACGATGGATTCCCAAAAGAATTATTTTATAATAATATATTTTTATTGTTTTACTATATTAGATGGCAATTTGAAAAGCTACAATAAATTCAACAACATACCAGAACCCCTAAACATGATTTTTATTTATAGATTTATTTTTGTGTTTTCTTTGTTTTTGACGTGAATTTGATGAAACGTCTTTATCCTGCAGCCGGTTTTTTACAAAAAAGTTGCGTCACGAAAATTATGTACTTTTGGCGACGTATATCTCGAAACTATAAGAGTTACAGGAAGGTGAGGCATATCCGACTTGCTAAGTTGACATACCCGAGAGTCGTACATCAAGCCCTTATATAAATATGGCCCTTAGAAAAAAGACTTAGAAAATCAATAAATGCTTATAACTCCTGAACTACTGGTCAGGTCGACTTGCAAATTGTTTCTTTACATAGAAAAAAATTGCTCTTTTTGAAATAGTAGTATTTTTTTTTAAATTGGTTGAGCCGTTTCAGAATAAAAAAGGAAAAGTGTTTGAGAGGGCATATTTCGGAAACTACTGATCCACGACTACTCATCCCCTGGAGAAAATGATAGGCCTCGACGAGATTAAAATTTTTTTTTTATATTTTTTTTGTTCCTTGTAACTTCGTAGGATAAGAGGAAGTGGTTCTAATTTGGCTTTCAAGAATTGACCCACACATACTAACAAACCAACATACAGGGAAAGTTAAATAAAAGCTTGTAAAATATTTTTAACCTACATTTATGTAATTGCTCTAATAAAATTATACTACTGATCCACGACTACTCATCCGCTGGAGGAAAGGATAGGCCTCGATAGGATTTTTTTTTTCGAAAACTACTGCTACCAAACTAATCGTGTGGTGGGACAAGCAAGGATAGGTATCGATGAGATCTTCATAAAATTAAAGAATCTGCGGCCGTGTCTCCTACACAGCCCACTCTCTTTTTTTTATTGAAAGCGCGACGCAATCCTTTTTAACAAATTCCTGTTTTCAAACAATTTCCCTTTTAAAAGCTGATATTTGGCAGAGCCATCCCACAGGTGCAAGCCGTACTCCAAGGATGACCTGATCTGCGATTTGTGCAAAAGGACTTTACGTGCACAAGAAATTTATGTGATTCTTTCTTGGTTGGTTCTTGTTTGCTTCTTACAGATTTTGAATGTAATATTTACTTGCTTTTATGACAAAGTGGTTCAAAAACTTTAAAGGGAGGAATACGAAAATATGAAAAACTGGTCTCGTTTAAATAGTTAGTGAGAAATTATTATTTAGGTTGACCGCAAAATTAAGTTTGTTTGTATTATATTTATGTATCATAAAATTAATCTTGAGATGAACTTAATTTACATTGTGTGTGTGGCTTTGAAGTGGGAGGTGATGGCCGGGGGTGAGGAATGTTAATTATTTTTATAACCAGTTTGGTGGTTTAAAAAAATTATAAGGGTTAATTTATAGAAGATTCGTCACTACGCTCCGCACCTTCTATAAATTAGCCGTAACTTAATAGGGACCATGTCGAGGCAGCCCGTGTCGTTTTTGCATACATGTATAATCAAAATCAATGTTTTTGTGGTTAAAAAAAAGTAAAGTTTCCATTTTGCATGAAAATTTAAAAATTAAATGTTGTATGGAAAATCTGTTCCTTTATTTTTTTAAAGTAAACTAAATAAACTACGCGTACAGCAAAACACTAAAATTCCTATTTTAACTTGGTCTACGCAATAAGCTTACTAGCAATTTGCTAGCAAACCTCCCCACTGCAAAGCCACGCCCCCCATCGTATTTGTGCGGAACCCTCGGTTTGCGGGTTCGACTCTACTTGGTCTGTGTTTTTTTTTATGTTAGTAACCTATTGACTTTATTTCTAGTAGACACTACTAAAGGTAAAATTTAGTTATTCCTGTCATTGTTGTCATTTTGAGAAAGAAAGACAGGAGTGAACGAATGATTTAAGAATCTTAATTTTAAGCACACAAATTTTAGGTGATGTTAGTTGCAAGTGATATGACACGTCTGAACTCGACAAAAATTGACAAATGCGCTTTAAATTTTTATAAAATAATTCACTCATCGTCCATAGGTTTTATTTCACAAATAAACGAAAAAAAATGCAATAAATGTTTTTAATGAAGAAATTAATAAAAACATTAACAAATTAATTTCCGGTGGTGGAAACTCCGTTTATTTTTTTATTAATTTTAGGTTTTAATGTTTTAAATGTAAAATTTATGTAAAAAGAAACGTGTGAATAAATGGATAATAAAAATTAATAATAACAAGTAAAAAGCCACCTCCATATTTTTGAGCCGTTGCGGCAATTTATCGATCGACGCGCGACATTCGCTTGTTTCGGAAAAACAAATGTTGGTAATAGTTGAAGTATCACCTGCTGCGCTACTAGCAGCGGCGCCACGTGGCCACGCGCGCGAAGCGCCCCACTGTGGGCGGAGTCTCTTCCCTTCCCCTCGCATTCTCTACCCCTGCTTCACCCCCTCGAATACCTACTGCGGCCGATATGACAAGGCCTTAAACTGTAGGTCCCTTCCCTTCTTACCTTACTAGGTGGTAGGGTTTATCCCGCCCGGATTGATACCACCGCACCATAGGTCATAAAGCAAACCAGGTACTCCTGGCCCGGTACCGGCGTTACTCACTCGCCGATGTGAGTATGAGAAACGATCTCACTCAGCCAATCAGAAGGCTCTCGATGAGGCATCCGGCCCGGCTATTGGTTAAAATATGCGTGTAGTCAGCGAGTGAGTTAACGCCGGTAGACCCGCTGGGCCTATTTGGAGCAAAAAAAAAAAGCCTCAGTTGCACTCCGGGAGTGCCGGCAGAAGTGAAAACTTTGTATTTCCGAAAATAATTCTTAGGTGGTTATAAAAAAAAACTAAACACCTTAAAAACATTTAAACACCATTGTAACATTGCTTAAAAAGCCGGACAAGTGCGAGTCTGACTCGCGCACCGAGGGTTCCGTCGGCGCCGCGCGCCGCCGTGCCGTCAGCGTTGATTTTTGTGCCGATTATTAGAATGAACGTAACGAAAAGCATCCCTTAAATTAATTTGAACTTTTTACATTCGCGGGTGCGCGCACAACAACCCACGAAAGTTTCATCATAATCGGATAGAAGACGAACGAACGAACGAACATTCATTTTTATAGTTAACGCCCAATGACGTAAACCGAGATGACAGTTCTTCGTTTGTGGTGTAAATCTTTATTAGACAAAGAAAAATTAAATAAAACAGAAATGTAACAACTTAAATTAAATAAAAATATTCCTGCATCCTCGGGACATCATTCATTGTCCCGAAGACAGCCGCCCCGCCGTCCCCGGACGCTTCAATAAGCAGCTGACCTAGCTGCTTCACGAGGTCTTTAGCGTCCGGACTGTAATCTGTGGTCTCCACAGCAAAGGCAACGAACTCGTAGTGCTGCTTCTTCGTTGTCAAATTGAAATTATTTTATTTTTTTGTGTTCCATGAATCCAATATTTCGTCACCAGCCAGTTGACGCAAAAACAACGACCAAGAAACCTGTGCTTTGGACTGCGTGATTTTAAACGCGCAACAATTTTAATAATTTAAAATTTAATTTAATTTTTTTTTATTATTCTCCCTGCTACCGCCTCCGCGGCGCCGCCGCCGGTGGTATTTCAGCTTGATACCTTGACCCGTTCCTGAGAAAAAGGGTCTTGACATACAAAACAAGCAAACTTTTTTTTTATGTGATGTAAGTACGAATTTACAAATTTCGGTAATTTTTTTCCTTTATTTATGCTGTGAGACCTTGCTTCGTACCGAATTTCGTGATTCTAGGTCAACGCGAAGTACCCTGTAGGTTTTGATTTGTTTTGAGTGAATTTACGAGTATCAAAATCTGACATCAATACCCGTATCTTTTGATTGTGTTAATTTAGAAGCTTGAGTTTCCTACATCTCTAAGCGATCGTAGATGTTAATATTTTGTATTAATTTGAACTTTATACCTTGACTCGTTCCTGAGAAAAAGGGTCTTGACATACAAAACAAGCAAACTTTTTTTTATGTGATATAACTGCAAATTTGCAATTTTCGGATTTTTTCCTTTACTTGTGCTATAAGACCTTGCTTCGTACCTAATTTCATGATTCTAGGTCAACGGGAAGTACTCCATAGGTTTTGATTTCATTTGCCGGTAGCAAAATTTATGACATAAATGGCCGTATCTTGTGATTGCGTTGACTTAGAAACTTAATTTTTTTACATCTCCGAGGAAACGTAGACCTTAATTTTTGGTATTAATTTCAAATTGATACGTCTACCCGTTCCTGAGAAAAAGGGTCTTGAGGGACAGACAGCCAGCCAGACGGACAAAAGTGATCCTATAAGGGTTCCGTTTTTCCTCTTTTGAGGTACGGAACCCTAAAAAGAAAACAAAAGAAAAAAAACAAAAAAAAAATTGAGGGATTCGAACCCAATGTAAAAAAATACAAATCCTACACTCTTACCATTGAGCCACGAAATCACATAAACGACCAAACGAATATCGGATTCCCTTGATTCGCTTTCGGCTTCAGGCTACAGATCTGACGCGAATCAGATCTGACGCGAGTTTAACATTTTTTACCCATCCAAAAAAAGTGCCAAGCGCCGCTAAAGAAGTTTTCACTTCAAAAGTTAGATGACATTTTGTTCTACGGTGAACTTTTTTTTTCCATACTTAACTTGCCGGGCACGACCGAAGGGAAGCACTGACGTGGCACCAAGTGCACCCGGTGTTATGGGCTGACATCACGGATGTTGTAGATGATGTAGCCAACCGCGTCAGTCTCCATAAAAAAAAAAAAAAAAACTAAATAAAATTTATTTAGTTTAGTTTGAAAAAAAAAGCTCGGCGCCGCCGGCCCGGCGAAAAACCGTGTCGTGAACAACCGCCCTTACTCCTCTTTCAAGGCGCCGCCGCCGCACACTGTGTCGCGCAGTATGGGAAGCTTGGTCAAAACTCCATGATGATGTTTTGTAACTTCTTTGTTCATGATTATTTAATATATACAATATAGTTAATTTTCATGTAGGTAAGGTGAGCAAAAAAAAACATAATTTTTTTTTGTACTTTTTATTTATTTTTAATACACCTAGTTATTTCTTGGAAGAGTATTAATCGTATTCACCTTTCAGCCATTCTTCATAATTTGGATCACTGAACAAACGGTCTTTTTTTCGTTGCACTCTCACATAATACGATTTAAAAGTATATTTAAATTTAATTAAGTTATTTTTCAAGCTTTGGCTATCTTCCTCCGAACATCGAGTTTTCTTCATCACATACTGGAACAAATGGTTGAACTTTGTGTCTATATTTTTTGCTGGATCCTTAAAACATATTTCGATCAATTGCCTCCGCGTACCTTCTGCAGGATCTGGAAAAAAAACAAAAACAGGTAGAGTGCGAGTCGGACTCACGCACCGAGAGTTTCGTACCACCACGTCAACTTGGTGATAATTTGGGTTTTAAAAAAAAATAAAATTAATTTAGAAAATGTAAAAAAAAATTTCTTCTTAATCGTTTCAGTTTCATGCGAGGAACAAAAAAGTCTTCCAGCACATAGATCTCTTTCTTTCAGAAATAGTGAAAAACCACAATTTTTGTTTTATTAGTATGGAATAGAAAGAATTTGGTTTTTTTTACCAACTTACACGTGTTACATCATAATGGTAATGAAGACTTTTTTGTTACTGTTATGACACTGAATCGGTTAGGCTATAAAAATTAACCACCTATTTTTTCATTCAAATACATAAAAAAATATTTTACATAAAAAAAAGCCCAAGGTCCAAAAACAATTATATAGGTTTTACTCCCTATATGATGCAGAACCCCCCCTTAGCGTACTATTAACATTGAAAGACCTAATAGTAATTATAATTTAAAAAAACTCGCACTGTTACATAAGTCACATTTTTAACTTTTTTTTTCAAATGCGCAAATTTGCGCAAACTTTTTTTAGTGATATGACACCTGTATTAGTGTACCAATTATGCCTTATTTATGTTTTACGTGGAAAAAGCTGGAAACACGTACTAAATGCTTAGATAATCCAGAAAATACAACATTTTTAAAGGTTACCTTTTAAAATATATTAATAAAACATTACATGCTTATATTTAAACAAAAATATATTTAAAATGATGTACGTACCTTCCAGATTATTCTCCATTTTGCAGAATTAAAAAAGATGGAATACAACAACGACACACCTCAAACGAAATCATGAACTTTTCTTTAAAACGTACGCATCGCCGAGAAGGCAATGTTCAACTGTCAAATACACAAATGCTAGTGCATCCTAACGCGTCCAATGACTGAAGGGGGGTGGAGCGGTTACTAGTCCCCACTCCTAATTAGGTTGCGACGTTGTAGAACCACTTTCGCGTTTTTTACTTATGACCAAGCTTCCCATACTGCGCGACACAGTGTGCGCCGCCGCTTTCGCTGGTTGGAGTTTGGATGCAATGCAACACAATCAATCAATCAAAAATTATGTTTTTATTTTTTTATTCCAAAACTACGGATCGAAACAAAAAAGTAAAAAGCAACGAATTTAGATATATTATATTCAACAAATAAAACCAATATCTTTTAGGTAGGTATAAGGGGAAAACTCTTTCTAATACCTAGGTACTTTTTTTTTAACATTGATAAAATTAACCTAATAAATAAATAAAAAACTAAATACTAACATTTAAGATTACTGTAAGTAAAAAACTTCGTCCAATTCCTCCGACTCCGCCACAGTACCCAATACGCTGGCTGCGTTGCCCCTTTTGAATGGCTTGGCCTATTTGCTGAAAAAAAAAACGTTTAAAAAGAAAGACTTGGCGCGTCGGTCACTAGACTTATCAATAAGGAGCTTTCCTAGGACGTTTCCGAAAGTCCTTGCGTCGGGTGAACACACGCCAAGTGTTTCCACAAAAAAGGCCAGGAATTCGAAGTGGCCGCGCAAGCCAACGTATTCTTTTATTTTCTGGTTTTGTGCACCTAGAGCGGCGGAGCCAGCCGAATTGGACGAGCCGGCAATATGGGTAGGTGCGAAGCAAGAACAACCATAATGTTCTTGGTGCGAAGGTGTCAGCACACGTCGCGTCCCATACTAAAGCCTTTCCCCGGCTCCATGGGACTAAGGTCATGCCGTCAGGCCTCTTTCCGTCGTCCCGACATAGGCCTGGTGGTAAAAAAAAAATATTTTTTCCAAAACCTTGATTTGGTCACGTTGCCTTAAATACGTTTTTATAACTAAATTCAGAGGCATGCTCATGATTTTTTTTTATTGAGCGAAGTTAATCAAATCGTGTTTTCAAAAAGCTATCGATCTGCGCTGATAGATGAAGTGTTATATAGAACTGAATCTGTCAGGTAAGTAATACTGGCGGTACACTAAACTTCTTGAAAAAAGGTATTCCGCGGAACCCTGGGATTCCGCGGAATACCTTCGTAGGGTCATAGGGGTTCCGTGGGTTCCAGCGGGAAAAAGCACAAAACGCTCTTCCTAATCAAAAACGTGTAATATGTTTTTAATTTCAAACTATAGTCTTTCTATTCAAATCAAACATGATAATCCGCCAACAATTTAGTATCAAAAATTAGGTAAGTATAGGTCACACTTTAGTTTTTATGCTCGCTCACAAAAGCTAATTAACTTTTTTTATTAACTTGGTGTTCCGCCAACAGAAGGACGATCTAATTAATATCTATATTAAAGGGTTATTATATTAATATCTAATTTAAAGGGTTCCGTAGCTGAAAGTAATTTGGGAACGGCTGGTATAATAATTAAATACAAATGACTTAAACTGTTGTATTTTATTTATTTCATATTTGAACCGTGTGCAAATGATGTGAAGGTAAAGTGGAATCATATTTCACATTTTCATCACAAGTCCACTATTTCATAAGTGTAATCGTTATTGAGCTTGTTGTTAGGATGATTAAGGCACGTTGGTGGCGGTGAGGCATGTTGTTCTGCATTGATATATCCACTCTCGGTTAGGTGGTCTGTGTATCCACTGTTTTCAAAGCGATAATCGTAATATGGCTTGTTGGTAGAATATAAAGGCCTCATTGGTAGGAAAGATGCATCCTCATTTAGTCGATCGTGGTTACGATAATAATACCAAGGTGGTAGCAAATATTGTGGTGTTATAATATTATTTGCATAGCTTTCTATAGCGTCGTCTGTTTGTCGTCCCCGTGTAGAATGTACAGGCCCTGTTGATGGCTCAAATGTTCGTGGTTTGATCACGTATACGCTGTTTTCAAATGGATTGAATGGCTCAGCGCTAGGATACGAGGGCTCCCGTGGCGCCAAATAAAATGCAGATATTTCATAATCATGACTGAAATCTTCGTCATCTAGATCGGGGATAGAATATAAAGGCCTCTTTGGTAGGAAAGATGCATCGTCATTTAGTCGATCGTGGTTACGATAATAATACCAAGGTGGTAGCAAATATTGTGGTGTTATAATATTATTTGCATAGCTTTCTATAGCGTCGTCTATTTGTCGTCCCCGTGTAGAATGTACAGGCCCTGTTGATGGCTCAAATGTTCGTGGTTTGATCACGTATACGCTGTTTTGAAATGGATTGAATGGCTCAGCGCTAGGATACGAGGGCTCCCGTGGCGCCAAATAAAATGCAGATATTTCATAATCTTGACTGAAATCTTCGTCATCTAGATCGGGGATAGAATATAAAGACCTCTTTGGTAGGAAAGATGCATCGTCATTTAGTCGATCGTGGTTACGATAATAATACCAAGGTGGTAGCAAATATTGTGGTGTTTTAATAATATTTGAATAGCTTTCAATAGCGTCGTCTGTTTGTCGTCCCCATGTAGAATGTACAGGCCATGTTGATGGCTCAAATGGTCGTGGTGGTTTGATCACGTATACGCTGTTTTCAAAAGGATTGAATGGCTCACCGCTAGGATACGAGGGCTCCCGTGGCGCCAAATAAAATGCAGATATTTCATCATCTTGACTGAAATCTTCGTCATCTAGATCGGGGATAGAATATAAAGACCCCATTGGTAGGAAAGATGCATCGTCACTCAGTCGATCGGGGTTACGATAATCATACCAAGGTGGCAGCAAATATTGTGGTGTTGTAACAATATTTGGATAGTTTTCAAAAACGTCGTCTCTTTGTGGTCCCCATGTAGAATGTACAGGCCCTGTTGATGGCTCAAATGGTCGTGGTTGGATCACGTATACGCTGTTTTCAAAAGGATTGTATGGCTCACCGCTAGGATACGAGGGCTCCCGTGGCGTCAAATAAAATGCAGATATTTCATCATCTTGACTGAAATCTTCGTCATCTAAATCGAGGATAGAATGTGGCCTCGTTGGTAGGAAAGATGCATCGTCATTTAGTCGATCGTGGTTACGATAATAATACCAAGGTGGTAGCAAATATTGTGGTGTTATAATAATATTTGAATAGCTTTCAATAGCGTCGTCTGTTTGTCGTCCCCATGTAGAATGTACAGGCCATGTTGATGGCTCAAATTGATTGAATGGCTCACCGCTAGGATACGAGGGCTCCCGTGGCGTCAAATAAAATGTAGATTTTTCATAATATGGACTGATTGGTAGGAAAGATGCATCGTAATTTTGTCGATCGTGGTTACGATAATTATACCAAGGTGGTAGCAATGGATAGCTTTCAGAAGGGTAGTCTCTTTGTGGTACCTCTGTAGAATGTACAGGCCATGTTGATGGCTCAAATGGTCGTGGTGGTTTGATTGAATATAGAGGCCAATACGGTAGTTTATTCAGTATGTCTTGGCATATTTCGCAAGCATTGGTATTTTGCCACTCATCTGTAATTTTAACAGCGTCTTCATCTATTGACTCAATGCTACCACGTCCAGGGTTCGGTGGCGGCAAATCTGATGGTGTTCTGGGTCCGTTTATATTGTTACTTTCTGGTTTCGGCTCGGGAGAAGTTATATTGAAGGGCCAAAGTGGATAAACAAGTTGTGGTTTCATGGTATTTTCGCTAGGTAGTTGTGGTTCCACAAGCACTGGTTTACCTTGATCAATTTCATTTTGGCATACCTTTGAAGATTCATTCGGTGGTTCATTCTTTGACGGAAGAAGAACTGTGTCTATGATATTACTGATTTCTGGAGTATCAATAGTAATTGTATTTGTATCTTCATATTTGATTTCTTCCTCCGGATGAAAGTGGACTTCTGTCTCCGTTTTGTTTTCTTGATTTACTGTGGATTCATTAATATTTTTATTACTTGAATAGTTAGTAGAAGGGTTCTGAGTCTCCATTCTGTCTCCATTCTCTATATTACTGATCTCTGAAGTATTAAAAGTAATTGTATTTTTATCTTCATATATTTTTATCTCGTTTACAGTAACGTTTTGCTCTCCTTCCAACAATTTATTTACTTGTGTATCTTCATATTTGGTTTCTTCCTTCTGATCTAAGGGGAATTCTGTCTCCGTTTTGTTTTCTTGATTTACTGTTGATTCATTAATATTTTTATTACTTGAATAGTTAGTAGAAGGGTTCTGAGTCTCCATTCTGTCTCCATTCTCTATATTACTGATCTCTGAAGTATTAAAAGTAATTGTATTTTTATCTTCATATATTTTTATCTCGTTTACAGTAACGTTTTGCTCTCCTTCCAACAATTTATTTACTTGTGTATCTTCATATTTGGTTTCTTCCTTCTGATCTAAGGGGAATTCTGTCTCCGTTTTGTTTTCTTGATTTACTGTTGATTCATTAATATTTTTATTACTTGAATAGTTAGTAGAAGGGTTCTGAGTCTCCATTCTGTCTCCATTCTCTATATTACTGATCTCTGAAGTATTAAAAGTAATTGTATTTTTATCTTCATATATTTTTATCTCGTTTACAGTAACGTTTTGCTCTCCTTCCAACAATTTATTTACTTGTGTATCTTCATATTTGGTTTCTTCCTTCTGATCTAAGGGGAATTCTGTCTCCGTTTTGTTTTCTTGATTTACTGTTGATTCATTAATATTTTTATTACTTGAATAGTTAGTAGAAGGGTTCTGAGTCTCCATTCTGTCTCCATTCTCTATATTACTGATCTCTGAAGTATTAAAAGTAATTGTATTTTTATCTTCATATATTTTTATCTCGTTTACAGTAACGTTTTGCTCTCCTTCCAACAATTTATTTACTTGTGTATCTTCATATTTGGTTTCTTCCTTCTGATCTAAGGGGAATTCTGTCTCCGTTTTGTTTTCTTGATTTACTGTTGATTCATTAATATTTTTATTACTTGAATAGTTAGTAGAAGGGTTCTGAGTCTCCATTCTGTCTCCATTCTCTATATTACTGATCTCTGAAGTATTAAAAGTAATTGTATTTTTATCTTCATATATTTTTATCTCGTTTACAGTAACGTTTTGCTCTCCTTCCAATAATTTATTTACTTGTGTATCTTCATATTTGGTTTCTTCCTTCTGATCTAAGGGGAATTCTGTCTCCGTTTTGTTTTCTTGATTTACTGTTGATTCATTAATATTTTTATTACTTGAATAGTTAGTAGAAGGGTTCTGAGTCTCCATTCTGTCTCCATTCTCTATATTACTGATCTCTGAAGTATTAAAAGTAATTGTATTTTTATCTTCATATATTTTTATCTCGTTTACAGTAACGTTTTGCTCTCCTTCCAACAATTTATTTACTTGTGTATCTTCATATTTGGTTTCTTCCTTCTGATCTAAGGGGAATTCTGTCTCCGTTTTGTTTTCTTGATTTACTGTTGATTCATTAATATTTTTATTACTTGAATAGTTAGTAGAAGGGTTCTGAGTCTCCATTCTGTCTCCATTCTCTATATTACTGATCTCTGAAGTATTAAAAGTAATTGTATTTTCATCTTCATATTTTTTTGTCTCGGTTACAGTAACGTCTTGCTCTCCTTCCAACGTTTTATTTACTTTTTCATGGTAATTTTGTTGTATTAATATTGAGTTGTCTGAAGTATTTTGATATTCATTGTCCCATTTCCCGTTCATAACAGTTGATCGTGTTGCTTCTGATGTCGTATTATAATTATGGTGTTCATTTTCAATGTACCTGTATTTGTTGGTTTGTTCCTGCTGATTGCTTTGGTGAGTGTGAGTGAATGTGGTTTCTTGATTTATGGTTGATGTTGTATGATGATGGTTACTTGAATAGTTAGAAGAAGCGTTCTGAGTCTCCATTCTGCTTACTCCTGTCTCCATTCTGAGTCCATTCTCCATATTACTGCTCTCTGAGGTATTAACAGTAATCCTATTGTTAAGTTTATACGGATTTGTCTCGGTTACATTATTTCCTTTATTTGTATTTATTACTATAACAGTAACGTCTTGCTTTCCTTCCAACGTTTTATTTACTTTTTCATGGTAATTTTGTTGTATTAATATTGAGTTGTCTGAAGTATTTTGATATTCATTGTCCCATTTCCCGTTCACAAAAGTTGATCGTGTTGCTTCTGATGTCGTATTATAATTATGGTGTTCATTTTGAATGGAGCTGGATTTGTTGATTTGTTCCTGCTGATTGCTTTGGTGAGTGTGAGTGGATGTGTTTTCTTGATTTATGGTTGATGTTGTAATATTTTTATCACTTGAATAGTTAGAAGAAGGGTTCTGAGTCTCCATTCTGCTTACTCCTGTCTCCATTCTGTCTCCATTCTCTATATTACTGATCTCTGAAGTATTAACAATAATTGTATTTTTATCTTCATATTGAATTGTCTCGGTTACATTATTTTCTTTATTTCCTTTATTATTATCTCCATTTTCTATTATTATAACAGTATAGTTTTTCTCTCCATCAGAAATTGTTTTAATTTCACCTAATTTATTTACTTTTCCATGATTTTTTTTATGTTTTAATTTTGATTTGTCTGAAGTATTTTTATTTCCTTTTGACTCGGGGCTATGTATTTGTTGTGACGCTGAATCTATATATGGTCTTTTGATTATTGTTGTATCATAATAATTATGTGTGGTTTCAGCATTTTGATATTCATTGTCCCGTTTCTCGTTCTTAAAAGTTGATCGTGTTTCTTCTGATTTCGTATTATAATTATTGTATTCATTTTGAATGGAGCTGTGTTTGTTGGTTTGTTCCTGCAAATTGCTTTGCTGAGTGTGAGTGATTCTGTTTTCTTGATTTAGGGTTGATTTCGTAATATTTTCATTATGTTGATAGTTAGGAGAAGGGTTATCGTATGCAGCAGCAGGTCTATCGGACCATTTATAGGACTCGTAGTCATTGTGTTGATTTTGAATGGAGATTTGTTGCTCGTTGGTTTCTTCCTGCCGATTGATTTGCTGAGTCTCTATTCTGTTTTCTTGATTTATGGTTGATTTCTCAATTTTTTGATCACTTGGATAGCTGCCAGGAGAAGGGTTATCGTATGCAGCAGCAGGTCTATCGGACCATTTATAGGACTCCTCGCCATTCTGTTGATGTTGAATGGAGATTTGTTGCTCGTTGGTTTCTTTCTGCCGATTAATTTGCTGAGTCTCTATTCTGTTTTCTTGATTTACGGTTGATTTCTTAATATTTTGATCACTTGGATAGCTGTTAGGAGAAGGGTTATCGTATGCAGCAGCAGGTCTATCGGACCATTTATAGGACTCCTCGCCATTCGGTTGATGTTGAATGGAGATTTGTTGCTCGTTTGTTTCTTCCTGCCGATCGAAGTTCTCAGTCTCCATTATGTTTTCTTGATTTAAGATATATTTCTTAATATTTTGTTGACTTGTATATCCAGGAGAAGGCTTACGATAGTATGCAACAGTAGGTCCAGCGAACAATCCATCGGACACGTCGCCATAATATTGATTTTGAATGGTGATTTGTTCCTTGTTTTCGACGATTTCCTCTTGCCGATTGAAGTTCTGATTGTCGGTGTTGTTGTCTTGATTGAAGGTTGATTTCCTAACATTTTCAGTTGTGTTTTCAGGAGAAGGGTTGGCATATGCAGAAGCAGCGACGATTACTGCCAAGTAGTATATCTGAAACATACCGTTTTGAAAGTAAAAAAAAATCTTTATTGCCTTGACACGGTTGGCTGCCACAGCAACAACCACTGAATTGGGAATATTCAGTGCCTACAACATCCGTTTCTCAAAATCGTTTCTTTGTCGCACCGCTAGGGTGTGGAACTGTCTCCCGGCGAGTGTGTTTCCCGAATCCTTTAACCTGGGTGTCTTCAAACGTCGTATCAACGGGCTAGACAGCCTAGCAACAGTCCGCAAATCTGCTGGCATGGCGCCTCACTGAGCGTGGTTTCGCGAGGAGAGGGGTTTTTGCATTGAGCTATCTATGGGTTTTTGGCTCTGTCGACTGTACCTTTGGTCTCTCGACACAGCCACTCATGTTGGTTTACATAAAAAAAAAAAAAAAAAAAATCCGTGGCGCCAGCCCGTCACACCTTGGTAAACTAGGTGCCACGACGGTGCTTCCCTTGTGCCGGGCCGGTCGCACTGTATTGGACCGTAAACACGACCTATTCACATTCGCATTCTGGTTATTTATTGATAATAATTTTTCGTATTACAGGTCAATAATGTACATGTCATAATCATAATTACCTACACATAAAATTAATTATATTTATTTCATGTATTTATTTTCACGTTTTCTTATACTAGTGTACATATTTATATTAATTCTATACAATTTTAAAAATACATACAAAATTAATACAAACAGACAAAAAAAAAATAGAAAACGGTAAAGTTCCGCCAACGGCGGGAGACAAGCCCCAAGCACGCCGGCGGGTGCAGGTGGTGGCTACGGAGCTCTCCGGGACGACGCGAGGCAAGCTGCGAGCGATAGGTGGTGGTACTAGACACGTAGGCCACCACCACCCCCATCTCGGAGAGCTCCGTATCCGTCAGACTGCGGGGCGACGTCACGCAGCTCTTCTATTCTTGTCAGGCCTCTCGTATTATTAAACAATAATAAACGATACAATTTTTATTATATGAAGAGCCAAGGGGATAAAGGAGCTCAGTCATGTTTTTTTGCGAAATTAAGTTAATGATGCAGTCGTAGATATTTTTGTGATCTAAATTATGGTATTTTCTAAACGGGGATATAAGAGCCCAGTCCACGTCTACAAGCTAGAAACAGTGTCTTAGTGACAGGAAAGAAAGGGCTCAGTCCAAGGGGCCGAGTCCAAATAATTACGTAGGGAAAAAGTTATTTTACTGGCAATACTACTATTGAAATGTCATGCAGAGGAGTGTTAAAAAACCGGCCAAGTGCGAGTCGGGCTCGCGCACCGAGGTTTCCGCACAACAAGAAATAAATAAAAAAAAAACACGTTTCATGGGAACCCCCCTTAATTTTTTTCTTTTTCTATTTTTTATTATTTGTTGTTATATCCGCCATTATAACACATATTCTGTGAAAATTTGAACGGGCTACCTATTACGGTTCAAGATATACAGCCTTCGGACAGACGGACGGACGGACGGACGGACAGACAGACAGACAGACAGACAGACAGAGGAGGCTTAGTAATAGGCTTCCGTACGGGATACGGAAACCTAATAATGTCATGCCTGTCATCAGATGAAGCAGGCGTTCTAACAAAGGAATCTTCATCAACTACCGTACTAATTTACGGGAAGAAGGAGCTAAGTCCCGGACTAAGCCCATTTTTCCCCATAACGAATGGGAGTTAGGGAGATTTTTTTTTTCTAAGTAAACTAGAAAATTTTAATAATGTTTCTAAAATGTGTCTAGTTAACTAATAAATAACCTATTAGTTGTGTTAGTGTTGACTTTAAATATCAATTATCCTTTTTTTACAATGGTTTTAAATCTTGAAATCACTCTCCTGATAATTTTAATAAATGTGACTGAGCCCCTTTATCCCCTTGGCTCTTCATATCATACATAGCCTTTTTTTCGGAACCAACCCGGGCAAATTAAACACTACCAAATTTAAAACTATTAAAAACTAAAAAGGAAAAGAATTTAACAGGTTTACGTGGAATCCGAGCCACGGTCAGCCTCAAAGTTCGAACGGTCGCGCATCCAAGTTCTGACCCTGCCCAGGTGTGCTTAGAATCATGAACGAAGGCCGATCGATCGCACCGCCAAGTTAACAATGCTAACGCATGTCATATTAACTAAAATTATATTCAATATGCCCGCGGCTCCGCCCGCTCTCATATTTCACTTCACTGCTAACCTCATAAGCTATTTAGCGTGATAGTAAGTAGCCTATAGTTGATGGGAAGAGTCAAGCTATCCGTAGAATTTTGTTTTATTAAAATCGGTTCAGTGGTTCTCGAGTTATAAGCGGACAGACAGACAGACAGAAAGCAGACGTTGGATTTTATTATAGGTAAGGACGCTCTCATATTTCACTTCACTGCTAAGCTCATAAGCTATTTAGCGTGATAGTAAGTAGCCTATAGTTGATGGGAAGAGTCAAGCTATCCGTAGAATTTTGTTTTATTAAAATCGGTTCAGTGGTTCTCGAGTTATAAGCGGACAGACAGACAGACAGAAAGCAGACGTTGGATTTTATTATAGGTAAGGAAAGGAAGGAAGGAATAAGGAATAAGGAATAAGGAAAGGAAGGAAGGAAGGAAGGAAGGATTTCATTCTAGAGACAAAAACCTTTATCGTGATGCTGCTTCTTCGTCGACTTGTTCAATGTCTATTTTGTTACTCGTTGATCGATTTTTAATTTAATTAAGTTTAATTATTGTGATCCTCATTATATTTATTTCGCCATAAAGAACACACCTTGGCCTCCTTGTGGGCGGGCGGTTTTTTTTTTCTACTTTATGAAATAGGGCTTTAGCCGACTGTCGACTATGCCAGCCCCATCGTAACTGCTAAAGAATCTCAAGCCTCTGAGGCCTAGAGATGCTTGGAAAAATGTAGTGATTACTCTGCATTTTTCCGTAAGGGGCTCACCTAATGCCCTGTGGATAGAAAAAAATTAATTTAATCTATCCGTCTTTAAATCTTTGATGAGAGCATTTCTTAAATTAGTGTTCCGTTCACACTCCAACAAAATAGTTTAAGGATAAGGTTCACTCATTATTACTTTTAAATTATCATCCATTTTTGTATAGATGCCTTTTTTACCCATTTTAGAAAAAAAATAAAAATATGAATTTTTTTAATTTTTAAATTGTTAATCGATCTGTTGTTGTTTTAAGCTAATTTATATGTTTTATTTTAGTTTTTCTCGTTTTTAATCGTTTCTTTGTTTATTTATAATTGTGTATAGTCTTCTAATGTTGGTGTTCTGTGTATAGCTAGTGATTTCCAAGTGGTGTGGGACCTTTCTCTAATTTATATATAATCATGTCGTGTGTCCATTTTTTTGGAATACAAATAAGACGCTGCTTTTAATATTATGTGATGTGAAATGTACTTGTGAAATTTTGTATTTTGTTTTGGATACCATAATAAATAAATAAATAAAATAAAAAAAAATAAAAAACATGGAATTGATCCTCGACTTTAGCGAAAAAGTTACAATTTGGTGAATCAACCCTCCTCATCATTTGAGCGCTTTTGTTTAAAGGAGTGTGGGCGGGCGGTTTGTTGTGGGCGTTCGTACGTGCGGTCCATCTATCTATGGAACGCACTAACAATGACGCATTGGTCGGCCGGTCGAAACGGCTATGTAAAATAGTTTGTGTTTTCCGACCAGTTCAGTGTAGCCGGCACGATCAAAGGGGGAAGCGCTGACATGGCACCTAGTTCACCCGGTTTTATGGGCTGACATCACGGACGTTGTAGGTGATGTAGCCAACCGTGTCAGTTACCATAAAAATAAAAAAAAATTGGATCGCGACTGACTGGCTGAAACTGAAAGGAATAGCCTCGGTAGCCCAGTGGTGCGGTCGGTCGACTGACGGTCGGATAATAAGCACACCTGGGCGCAGTCAGTACTTGGATGGGTGACCGCTCGACCATTGAAGGCTGACCGCGGTTCGGATTCCACCTAAAAACTGTAGGTCCCTTCCCTTCTGGCCTTACTAGGTGGTAGGATTTAACCCGCCCGTGTTGATACCACCGTACTGAATGAAACGGCTATTTCAATAGTTTGCGTTTTCCGTCCAGTTCAGTGTGGTTGGCACGACCAAGGGGAAGCACTGGCATGGCCCCTAGTTCGGGGCAAAGACTGTACGGTCTTTGGCTCGGAGCCGTCACTCGGTGACGACAGACTGAGAAGAGCAGAAATTACTAAAAGCTTGACAGGACCTTCCCTTGCCCCTTAGCCTCAAGTTGTAGCCGACTGGGATGATACCACCGTACTTTTTTTTGTTTTTTTTTAAGTAAACCAGCATGGGTGGCTGTGCCGAGAGACCATGGTGCAGTCGACAGAGCCAAAATCACCTCTCCTCGCGAAACCACGCTCAGTTAGGTGCCATGCCAGCAGATTTGCGGACTGTTGCTAGGCTGTCTAGCCCGTTAATACGACGCTTGAAGACACCCAGGTTAAAGGATTCAGGAAATACACTCGCCGGAAGACAGTTCCACACTCTAGCGGTGCGACAAAGAAACGATTTAGAGAACCGATGGGTTCTCAAAAGCCCAATGTCAACAACAAAAGGGTGCTGAGTCTCTCTGGGGCGAGTCGTGCGGAGATAGGACGGGTGGCAGGGTACTGGATGTAAGATGCCCGCATAGCAACTCAGACACTCAAACCGGATTACATTAAAAAAAAATTCAATCGTAGTGTACCTACGACCATACGAATGATGAATAAAGAATATCTTCATCTTTTTTACGTTTCCGTACCCCTTAAGGAAGTCTATCATTCTGTCTGTCTGTCTGTCTGTCCTACTGCTGTATCTTTGCAACCGTAATAGCTAGCCGGTTGAAATTTTCACAGATTATTGTGTGTTGTGTGTGTTGTTATACAGTGTGTTGTAACTTGTAACGGCCAGTACATTAATTTCGCCAGCGCAATCCTCATGTTTTTACGAGACAAAAAAGTTAACAAAGTTTTTCTCTGAAGTGTCTAGTTTTGGAGATATAAATTTTTTAAACTTATGTTTTCGTCTAGTGTAATTTGACGCGCGCGGGGGGAGGGTGCTGGCGCGGGAACGGTCGGGATCGAAAAACTCACGCCGCGCCGCCCCGCGCCGCCGCGCATCTCCTCGCTCCGCGCACTCGATCTCGGTCGCGCGCCTTTCATTCCCACGTTCGTGAGGAACATTAGATCCTTTTACACTAAATAAATCAATTGTGGGCCCGTACCGTATGGGGCCGGTACTTAAAAAGAATAGCCCCACTGCATCTCTCCCCGTGCATGTCGTAAAACGCGACTAAGGGATAAGGACAAGATGCCGTGCTAAAGGACGACGGGCTCGCCACCTCTCACCTTGGCATGGTACTTCCACCGAGTCATGCAGCAGGTGGGTCTTCATGCCTTACTTGCTGCTTGATCGATTGAATCTTGTTCGAATACTTTGCGAAACGTGGCGGTCGGTGTTGTGCTGTAATTTACCAGAGTTCTTGCAGCACAACACCGATTACTCTGCTTACCCCGATTGTCGGGATTCAGCGTGTGTGATATGTATGTATGTATGTAAATCAATTAGTTTGTATGAAAACTGTAACTTTTTATTTAACTTTTTTGTTACTATTGATCCCAATAATCAATCCCTAAATTTAACGTAGTGGCCGTTACAACGCCCTGGGGGCTTATTCCGAATGCTAACGCCTAATCGATCTCGCTTAGGCGAGAGCGAATATCGCTTAGCTCCTCTTTTGTATGACAATTCGTATTTCGTACGCACGCAAACTAATACGCAACGACATGAGAGTGTCGAGATATCGTCCGTGACGAGAGACGTCTGGCGGGAGGGTCTTGGCTGCCGCCGAGTCGGTATCGACTCTCGCTCTCTCGGCGATCGACGATACGTCATAGTGGCGTTCTTTTCATACGAAAGAGGAGCTAAGCGATATTCGCTCTCGCCTAAGCGAGATCGATTAGGCGTTAGCATTCGGAATAAGGCCCCTGTATGTATACAGGATGTTAGGCACATGGACCGTTTTTTTTTTTTTATATATGTAAGTGGGGTCATTTGCAAGGTTTGCACCCATGACACCTTTTGTCAGGTGTCACGTGGTATCGAGATACGAATTTGTTTTACTTATTTTTGAAAATTACCAAAATCCTAGCTTTAAACCCTTGCAGCTGTTTTGTTAGCGGTTGTATTTTTTTGGATTTTACGATGTACCCTTGTTCTAGAAAAAATATAATTTAATGAAGTTAATACCGCGAAAAGGACTTATGACCTCCCAAAGTCCCGAGGACCAGTAAAAATATACCCGGCAAAAGGTATCATGGGTGAAATCTTTGCAAATGATTCCACTTACCTACAAAAAAATTTTGTCGGTCGATGTGGCGAACACACTGTATATAACAATAAAATAATAAAAAATAAAAAATAAAAAGTAAAAAAATTAAGGGGGGTCCCATGCAAACATCTTTCTTTTCAGAACAGCGCCATCTACCGAATTATCCAAACATTTTAACAGCAAAAGTATGAACTTTCACCAATAGATGGCGCGATACTGGGATAGATATACGCTAATGCCACTATGAAGTAAAATAACAATAAAAACCAACCATATACCTATTATTCGATACTATTCGACACTAAATTCCGTTCATACTACACTTTATTTGATACTACTTAGCCCTAAGACTATTTAGCATGATGTCGGGTCCTTCAAGAGGGGCGTGATTGGGCACCTGTCAGGCCGGCATGGCATTCGAAACCCCCCGCATACGACCGAATGTTCATGTGCGTCGACAGACAACTTGCGGGTGATTCGGCGCTTTCAATAAAATAAAATAAAAAAAAAAATGTACGTGGCGATACGTAGTATAAACGGAATTTAGTGTCGAATAGTAATAACAGATGGCGTTAGCAGTTCTGTTGCGTTGCGTTGCTTTATTGGTTAGGCAGAAGCGACGCGGGCAAAATTAGTAAAATATATATGAAAACACTCACTGTGGCCTTCATTGTTTAACAATATTATATGTTTATTTTGAGACACAACAACCTCATTGTAAGTTTAAAACAATAAAGTGATTTAAAAATTTATTTACGAGGTAAACTGCTAGTAATAATTCAATTAAACTAAATTATTTGTATTATATATGGGTATTATTTACGGTTAATTGATATTATAGCTACGTATTTTATAAATGGCATCTAATTCATTTGCTACACTCAAATGCATAAACGCCACGCATGTTATTGCATCGAATTTCTACTTCTTATAAAAGGGAACGTGTCTGTCTGTATGTATGCTTGAGGTAAACTCCGGAACCACTTAACAGCTTTTGATGCGGTTTGCACTAATGGAAAGAGGCTCTCTCTTGAGGCTCACTCTAATAGGCTATATACATACCATCCATCACGCAACATAGCCTTAGAGCTTAGCAGTATAAAAAAATCTAGTATGGACGAGAAGCGATCGTTAATTATTATATTTGCATTTAAATCAGATTTTTTTATGTAATCCGATATGGGTAGCTGAGTCAAAGGGGACAAAGCACATGTTCCGACCAGCCAATATTCAAGTGCCATACCGGATACTTCCCTGGATTGCTGGCTATACTGGACTAGAGGAGAATACAACCGAGGTACCAAGTACCAACCAACACCGTCTCGGCTACAATTTTAGCCTACCACCCAGTAAGGGGCGAGGGAAGGGGCGAGGAAAGTGACCTACAGTTTTACACCGGTTCCGAACGGTGAAGCAGCAGGTGTAGATATGCACGTAAATTTTTTCGTCAGAAAAAACTCATTGGTACCTTCCAACCGGATTCGAACCTCGGACCTCTCGCATGAGAAGCCGATGACCAAACCACTGGGCCACCCTACGCTTATTTTGATTTGCTATTCAACCGAGTCTACCGCGAGCGAAGCCGTGGGCAAAATATAATACACGCGCCACGATCCTGAATTCCTGACACACCTCTACTGCGTCTTCCCTTCCACTCTCGTAATGTTCTTCGTGCATGCTCGTCGGTTACGGATACTACGCACTTGACCCTTTTTGAGCACATGCCCGATCTGGTCCAAGTACGTGCGTCTAGGGCGACCCTTCCCGACTCTTCGACTCACATTTGCTCCATAAATATATTTCTTTAGTCTCCTATCATCTATTCTTCCGACATGACTGAACCATCGAAGCATTGCTTTCTCAATCCTTGGCACTATACCTTCTTTTAGACCACAACGCTCTCGCACTAGAATATTTCTCAATCTATCTTTCATTGTAAATCCACACATAAGTACTCCTCAACGCGCGCATTACCACAGCATGTATCCTGCTTTCATACTTCGTGTGCCATGCCCAACTTGCACTCCCGTACGTCAGTGCAGAGGCCAGCACTCCACCATGGACAGCCAAACGTTCCAGCCTAGTGGACATACTTTGGCTGCTCATAATAGCGTGCAACGCCCCAGTCACTTGATTACCATAGCTTTCACTCTCTTTTCCTCAGCCTTTTCGGACAGGAAAACGGAGTGTGGGAATACCACCCGCCAGGTGGCTCGTCGACTTCAAGTACGCCCCGCCGGCGTAAAGAATTTGTAATTCCGTACCCGCTGAAGGCCGGAGGACTGGAGGAAAATTTAAGAGGCATATGTCCAACAGTGGACGAATACACGCTGACTGAGTGACTGGCTCGTTCTCTTTTCCACATCTCCTTCACATTTTCTATGCCGCTTTAACATCTTCCCCAGATATACGAATTCGTTCACTGTTGCTCCTTCGGACATTATTTCATATCTCTCCAGTACCATTACTTTCGTCTTTTTTGCATTCACTTTCATTCCCTTCCTTTTAAATGCTTCAACAATAATAGTTACCTTGTCCTGCAACGCGTCCACTGACGACGCAAGTATCACTTGATTGTCGGCGTATAAGAGGCATTTCACAATTACTAACTCATCCATTCTTTATCTGATAAAGTTTATCATATCAACAATCATATTCTTTCAGACCAGCTAAGCTGCTGTTAATGGATCGATTGAACAGCCAAAGTAATTAATACTATGTATGTAGAAAGTTGACAAATGGGTGTGATAATTTTTTGCTGACGCTTGATTAACCGAAAATTCTGAACTACCTACTTTTACTCTTCTCAAATCAAACAATCTTTAATAAAACCACATTTTTTTACAATATTTTACTTTATTGAATAAATTAATCATAGATTGACCTTTGATGATACACATGACCTTAATACTTTCAATAAATCACGTAACTAAAAGTAACTTTTTCTACCGAAACCTATTGAAATCTAGCCAAAATTTCATATTAAATAGAATATTAAGCGATTGTATGATTGGTAGTATTGATATATTTATTCTCCAACTTTGTTAATCTTTCAAATCAGTCTCTATTTATGCTTATATATATTTATTTGGGTATTTCATTCTTGATTCCTGATGTCCATATGTTTCATATAGTTTGCTCCAAGCAGGCATGTGCCCTTTAGATCAGAGTTTCAGGTGGTCGGGATCTTCGATTATTTCAATAGGTAGACTTTGAGCTTTGGGATTCACAAAGGTTTCAGATTTGTTCCGAGCGTTCTGCCCTTCGGGACTTAGCACCTGGCTTACTGCCCTTCGCGTCTCAGCATCTTCGACTACCTCGATGGGTGGACATAGAGCCCAAAGTGTCTCAAAGAGTAGAGGTGTGTTGTTCCAAGCGTTCTGTTCTTCAGGTCGAACCTTCGGACCGTCGGGATCGTCGATTATCTCGGTGGGTGGACTTTGAGCATTGCGATTCACAAAGAGATGAGGTTTGTTCCAAGCGTTCGGCCATTCGGGTCTTAGCTCCATGCTCTCAGAATCTTCGACTACCTCGATGGGTAGACATTGAGCCAAGAGTTTCAAAGGGAAAGCCCTGTGATTCACAATAGGGTGCGGTTTGTTCCAAGCGTTCTGCTCTTCAATTCGGAGCGTCAGGCCGTCGGGATTTTCAATTACCTCGATTGGTGGACTTGGAAACCTGCGATTCACAAAGGTTTGAGGTTTGTTCCAAGCATTCTGCCCTTCAGATCGGAGCGTCAGACCGCCGGGATTTTCGATTACCTCGATTGGTGGACTTGGAAACCTGCGATTCACAAAGGTTTGAGGTTTGTTCCAAGCGTTCTGCCCATCAGGTTGGAGCGTCAGGCCGTCGGGATTGTCGATTACCTCGATTGATGGACTTGGAAACCTGCGATTCACAAAGGTTTGAGGTTTGTTCCAAGCATTCTGCCCTTCAGGTTGGAGCGTCAGGCCGTCGGGATTTTTGATTACCTCCGTTGGTGGACTTAGAAACCTGCGATTCACAAACGTTTGAGGTTTGTTCCAAGCTTTCTCCCCTTCAGGTTGGAGCGTCAGGCCGTCGGGATTGTCGATTACCTCGATTGGTGGACTTGGAAACCTGCGATTTACAAAGGTTTGAAGTTTGTTCCAAGCGTTCTTCCCTTCAGATCGGAGCGTCAGGCCGTCGGGATTTTCGTTTACCTCGATTGGTGGACTTGGAGCTCTGGGATTAACAAAGGTTTGAGGTTTGTTCCAAGCGGTCTGCGCTTCAGGTCGGAGCGTCAGACCGTCGGAATTTTCGGTTAGTAGGTAGGATAAGACCAAGGTTCCAAGGAAGTAGATCCACGTCTGAAAAATATGAAAACAATTACTGTGTTTTTTATTAAACCGACATTGAATAAACATGTAGCCCCACTGCATCTCTCCCCGTGTGTACCGTGTGGGGCCGGTACTTTAAAAGAATAGCCCCAATGCATCTCTCCCCGTGTATGTCGTAAAAGGCGACTAAGGGTCGCCCGACCCTACCCTACCCTACGGGTAGACTACCATCTTATATTACTAGGTGGTAGGGTTTAACCCGCCCGGGTTTGTACTACCGTACTGAATGAAAGGTCGGTCGAAACGGCTATGTAAATAGTTCGTGTTTTCCGTCCAGTTCAGTGTAGCCGGCACGACCGATGGGAAGCACTGACGTGGCACCAAGTTCACCCAGTGTTATGGGCTGACATCACGGATGTTGTAGGTGACGTAGCCAAACGTGACAGTTTCCATAAAGATAAAAATAAATTGTATACTTGAGGAAATGTTGATAGACAGGAAATACTTAATTTCCTCAAAAACATTTTACAGAAAAAACCGGCTAAATTCGAGTCAGGCTCGCACAGTGAGGGTTCCGTACCACCACGTAATTGCGTAGTTTTTATTTTGTTGTTACTTTGAGTATGCAATATAATTGCACCAAGTTTAACGCGTGTATTAGTTACCGTTTTTTCAAGACAGTGAAATATTTATTCCTTAGTCCTAGTATCTCCACGCCATCTATCGGTAAACATTTTTATACCTTTCGGCTCATACTTTTGTAGTTAAAGTGTTAGTTAAATGATTATTCGGTAGATGGCGCTGGATATTGAACTGGTAAATGAACTGATTTATATTTTGGGGTTCAATATTGGGGGAAATTTTTTTATTTTTTATTTTATTAATTTTTTTATTTTCAAGTTCATCTTGTGACATTTCAATGAATGTATAGGTTAGATTTTTTATAATTTTAGAATGTATAGTTTTTTTAATAATATGTATAATTAAAAAAATATTATCCCTTAAACCTTATCTCCGAAACTAAACTTATATATCTCTAAAATTTCGAAAAAGGGTGAGAATGTTCTGTATGTATGTGGCTAATATCAATTCGGGGTGTGAGGATTTGTGAATAATTTTGTATGAGATCGTGCCTTTATTCGAGGAAAAGTAAACACAGGCGCGGTCTGTCTGATACAAAATTAGTCACAAATGTTGACACTAATTTCTCAGTACCAGTACTTTTTTTTAGTTTTAATAATATTAAAGAAATCTAAAGTTATATTAAGAGGCGTACCATTTTCAAAGCCTGCAGTAACTCAATAATGAGAAACCATGAAGAATTCATTTTTTATTTGATAAACTTCACAATTGATAAATTAAAACCATTCCTAATATGTTATTAAAAAAATACACCTATTTCCTTCTTATAGGCGGCGTGGTCTTGCTTGACGTCAGACTCTTGGTCCAAGGTCCGCGATTCGAATCCGATTGATACGGGTTTTCTGATTGAATTTACGTGCATACTTACACCTTTTTGCACCTTACATAGGGTTGCCATTCGTCCCGGTACACCGGGAATTGTCACCGGTTTAGAATCTCAGTCCCGGTCGTCCCGCCTGACCACCAAATGTCCCGGTCAGGAACCAAAAGCTTTTTATCCATACTAAAAAATATTCAAAGGGTTTACTGTTTCTTCTTATTTCCTAACACTCCTTACAGAGCGTTTCAGGCATCAAAGTCCGCAGATTTCAGCCGCAGATGTCAATTATGTGTATACATAGACAACGAACGTTCAGTGGAGACTTTTGGCTAACTATCTGTGAGCTTACACAGCTGCGTGGATCGTTCTGAATCGGACAATTTTCTGGGGCCTATAATTTATTGGCTATGGACATTTAAAACCATTGCCTACCTAATAGAATTTATGTCTATTCTATCCTTAAATGCAAAAGATACCTATCATCTAAAATTTAATTTAATGTTCATAGAACAGCTGCGGCATTTCCCGCTCAAAGACAACCGACTTTTCTTAGGTTTTGATATAGTGTCCCGGTCAGTACCTGCACCTTTATGGCAACCCTAACCTTATATACCCACTTATTCACCGCTCAGACAGAATCGGTGTACCTAAGTACCGGTGTTCCCTTGCCCCTTTTACTAGGTGGTAGGCTCAAAAATTGTAGCCGACTGGGTTGGTACCACCGTACTGGATGTAAGATAGCCGCGTAGCAGCCTCGGTTGTGTTCTCCACTAGTCCTGCATAGCCAGCAATCTAGGGAAGTCTCCGGTATGGCACCTACCTTCTCGGAGGTGATATTGGCTGGTCGGAGCATGTGCTTTGGCCCCTCCGACTCAGCAATCCAACCGGACTACATAAAAAAAGTAGATCCCTTCCCTTGCCCCTTACTTGGTATTAGTTACGTTACGACACTGGCTAACATGCACTTTACCTGCATGCACTGACGTAATACAAATTTGTGTCTGTCTATCTTTCGGCACAATACCAGAATTCTCTCGGAGAAAGAGAGACGCACATAGCTGTATTTGCGACGTGGCAGTGACACAGAAAATGCTTCTTATACAGAGTGTTTCAGGATAGGCTTGAGAAACTTTAGGAATAGAAAGTACTCATAATTAGAAGAAACAATTCCTTATCACTCAAATCGAAACTTGGTATAATTTTTTTCACACAAAAATTTAAAATTGTAATGAAAACTCGATGGACAATGAGATTTAGCAACGGTGCCGTCTAGATCTAGGGACTGCAATGGCCTAGTCCAGTCCCCTGTTTTCTTTAGCTGTCATTCAAATTTAAATGTTTGAAAATTTACCTCTACGCAGTACACTTCTACTAGTTAAGCATGTAAGTTAGTAGTTTATTTATTTTTATTTAATAAAAGTGGACGTTAACCGTCCACCAAAGCTCGATGAAACTAATTTCAGCAAAAAGTACTATAAATGACAGAATCTGATAAAAAGTTTCAAAGCTTTTCGTCTTCAAATCAAACTTCAATTTCGAACCCTGAAGTTATGAAACCCTATCCTGAAACACCAAAAGTAACAAAACTGCATTCATAATTCGAAACAGTCGATTTTTGAGTTCCGTCACTCTCACTACGTATAGTATTGGGGGCAGCGATATGCTAAAGTAATCCCTATATGCCTTCTGATGATATCTTGAACTGCTGATGCACCAGTTGATGACAAAGGACGGAATTTCCAGTCCGGCTTGGAGGTGGACTAATGTTGCTGGGGAAAGGCTATTAACCCGCGATTTGAAGATCCGTGGGTTGTAGGAGTGGGGAAAGATATTCCCTGGGAGCCCGTTCCAAACCTTTGCAGTGCGGCACAAGAACGATTTAGAGAATCGTGCAGTTCGAAGAACTCTTCTGTCGACTACAAAGGGGTGTTCCGCGAGAGTATGGCGGGTTTGGCGTTTGGGTATCCATACGGGAACCTATTACTGCAATTACTGAAGTAAATAAACCTTTCCTCCCAAACTGCTGTTGCGCTGTGTCCCCCCTGTCACCGCACCGCGCCGCCTCCCCCGCCAACCGCACCGCGGCGCCACCTGCGCGACACAACATGGCGCTCGCGTTCCTCATTTCGAATTTCGAACGCCTCATTAGGGCAAGTTTCGTGATTTGTCGCGCGCACGAGCGACATCTTGCGCTAGGTGGCGTGGCGGGGAGCTGTTAACTGTCGTTTGTTTTAACCGTTTTGGGATTTGAAAATGGAATACAGCTTACGAGACGCGGAGCTTAGTAGAGTTATTATTGCGTCGTCCCTGTCGAACGAACTCGCACGCCTCTGTGCGACAGGGACGACGCTCTACAACCGGAATCTCTTTCTGAAGCTCGATGCTCGATACTGCCGGGTACCGTACCTACCTCGACCGCTCGACCGTTCTAGGCTGACGCGGTTCGGATTCCACGTAAAACTGTAGGAACCTTCCCTTCTTACCTTACTAGGTGGTAGGGTTTAATCCAACCGTTTGGTACCAACGCACTGAATGAAAGGTCGGTCGAAACGGCTATGTAAATAATTGTTCCTGTTTTCCGTCCAGTTCAGTGTAGAGACGGCACGATCGAAGGGAAGCACTGACATGGCACCTAGTTCACCAAGGAGATAAGGGGCTGACATCACGGATGTAGTAGGTGATGTAGACAACCGTGTCTTTCCATTAAAAAAAAACTCAAAAGCCCAGAAACTCATAGGAAGGTGTCTAACGACGCTCACGGACATTACGGATATACGGGTGTCGTGAATGCCATGCCGGCCTAACAGGTGCCTAATTACATCCCTCTTGAAGGACCCGAGTCTGTACTTGAGGGGAATTTCGACGGGCAGGGAGAGCGCTCCAGAGTTTGCCGGTTCTGTAGAGGAGGGATCTGCAGAACCGATTGGTACGCGTCCGCTGTCCGACTTGGTGTTGTGTTAGTCACGTGTTTTTTAGGGTTCCGTATCCGTCGTACGGGGCCCTATATTGCTAAGCCTACGCCGTGCCGTCTGTCTGTATGTCTGTCTGTCTGTCGGTCTGTCTGTCGGTCTGTCCGTCCGTCTGTCTGTCTGTCCGAGGGCTGTATCTCTTGAACCGTAATGTAGACCGTTGAAATTTTCACAGAATATGTGTTATTTATTATGGCCGATATAACAACAAATAATAAAGAGATACAGCCCTAGGACAGACGGACAGACAGACAAGACAGACGGCGGCGTAGGCTTAGTAATAGGGTCACGTACGACGGATACGGAACCCTAAAAAATTTAAATAGAAAATCTTTATTTCAACTTAGTAAATTTACACGAAAAAAACAACTACTTATACATTTAATTATTTATTTTCAAATGTTTAGAGAAAACATACAGTGGCACATATATTCCTAAAAATAAATAAACTTTACGTGGGGCACACTAAAAGTTTCCGGAATTAATAAGAATAAAATACTATTAAAGGTCAAAAATGAATTTATTGTTTCTCAAAATATTCTCCCTTTGCGTAAATGCACTTTTTTATACGATTAAACCAATTTTGAAAACTTTTGTGCCACTCCCCCGTGGTGACCTCAGAAACGTGTTTTTCATATTCTTTTGTGCTAATTTGAAGCACCTTTGTTGAATCTGGTAAGCATGGCATTGCACCAAGTGACGCGGTGCGTTTTTTGAGCCTCGGTCAAATTGTGTGGGATCCACCGCGAGCACAGCTTTCTCACACCCAAATGTTTGTGTAGGATTGATTGTATTTGACTCATGCCTATGTCTAAGGATGCCCGAATCTCATGGTAGGTCACATGCCTGTCTGTTTCAATCATACGGCGCACAGCATCGATGTTTTTGTTGTTCACAGCGGTGAACGGGCGACCATCGCGAGATTCGTCACTGAGATTGACACGACCGCGCTTGAATTCTGAAAACCAGCAATAAATAGTCGTCTTGCATGGTGCTTCATCGCCAAAAGCAGATTGAAGCCGAGCGAGGCTCTGATGAGCTGTCAAATTACACTTAAAATCGTAGAAAATCATACTACGAAAATTTTCCCGGGTTAAATTTATGTTATTGTAGACACGCAATTTTTAAAATGGCGCCACAATGGAAAAACAATTGACAGTCAGATGAAACAAACTGCATTTTACAGCCAAAGAGTTCCATTTTCAAATGTTGTAATTACTTTTTAAATATTGTTTATGTAAGTGGCCAATTCCGGAAACTTTTAGTGTGCCCTATGTATCGTACACAAGCTGTGCCCGCGGCTCCGCCCGCTCTCATATTTCACTTCACTGCAAACCTCATAAGCCATTTAGCGTGATATTAAGTAGCCTATAGTTGATGGGAAGAATCAAGCTACCCGTAGAATTATTTTTTATTAAAATCGGTTCAGTGGTTCTCGAGTTATAAGCGGACAGACAGACACTCAGACAGAAAGCAGACGTTGGATTTTATTATAGGTAAGGAAGGATAAGGAAGGATTATTTTCTAAATAATGTACGATAAAGTATTTAACCTAAATGCCTAGACCGGTAAAGTTTCCACATTTACAAATACTTATACATAACTTATTAACTAAAACTACATTTTGAAATAAATTTAGAATAAATATAAACAAATTAGAAATAAAGAAAGTGAATGAACATAATAATTTTAATTTTTTTTTTATGGAAACTGACACCGTTGGCTACGTCACCTACAAAATCCGTGATGTCAGCCCATAACACCGGGTGAACTAGGTGCCATGTCAGTGCTTCCCCCTTTGATCGTGCCGGCTACACTGAGTCGGAAAACACAAACTATTTACATAGCCGTTTTAACCGACGTTTCATTCAGTGCGGTGGTATCAACCCGGGCGGGTTAAACCCTACCACCAAGTAAGATTAGGAGGGAAGGGACCTACAGTTTTACGTGGAATCCGAACCTCGGTCAGCCTCCAACGGTCAGCGGTCACCCATCCAAGTACTGACCGCACCCAGCGTTGCTTAACATTCAATAGCGACAGTTGACTGTCTGCACCACTGAGCTATCGAGGCTGACAATATTATGTTATTTATAATTATACATAATTATACATAACAATATTACATAATTATGTTACAACTAACTTTGGTGAAAATGGCCTAGGCGCAGCTAAATGTGCCTATATGCCTAGCTATGGACACATTGGTGCTGTTTTTAAGCCTAGCCAATAAGCGCTTAATAGACAGTAATAGACTTAATAGACTTAGCTCCTAATAGACAGTATGTATATGTAGAGCTGTGAGGTAAAAGGTGAAGCGGTGTCGTGTCCTCTGGCTCCACGTGTAGCTGCAGCTGATGTATGGGCTAGTGCCCGGTTGTTCCGCCAAACGATCTGTATTTATGCGAGGCGTATTTGATATTTCAGCAATGTGTTATGTGGCGTATGGAATTCTTAATCAGCCGTTATTTGCCACCTGTTGGTGTGCTAGTGAATCTTTCTGTTTCTTCGTCGCGAAGCGATGTAGGTTATTATCGATCTTTATTATTCAGTTGTGGGATAGGTGTCGCTATCACCACAGTATTCCCCCCTCAGTCGTGACGTAGTCCGTGACGATTGAGAGCCGATCAGTCAGTATGCTCCGATGACGCTGCTTGGTCGGCGTGGTCAGTTGGTGTCGCGTACTGCTGACGTAGTCCTCTGTGGAGGCGCGCGGCGGCGGGGCGTTGACCGAGTGTTGTCTTGCTTGCTACGATTACCTACTGGTTGAGACCCGCTTGTGGGAAGCCAGTAGGTAATGTTGCGATGTCAGCTTCATGAAGGTTGCGATGTTCTTTGTAGGGGTCACCAATGTAGAGCTGTGAGGTAAAAGGTGAAGCGGTGTCGTGTCCTCTGGCTCCACGTGTAGCTGCAGCTGATGTTGTATGGGCTAGTGCCCGGTTGTTCTGCCAAGCGATCTGTATTTATGCGAGGCGTATTTGATATTTCAGCAATGTGTTATGTGGCGTATGGAATTCTTAATCAGCCGTTATTTGCCACCTGTTGGTGTGCTAGTGAATCTTTCTGTTTCTTCGTCGCGAAGCGATGTAGGTTATTATCGATCTTTATTATTCAGTTGTGGGATAGGTGTCGCTATCACCACATATATATAACATGCAAAATATTACAATTAGTGTACATACGACGCAATCCCGCCGTCCCCTTTCCACCTCCGCACCACACGCGCTGGGCAGGGATTGCATCCCTATACCATAGTAAAAGAAGACGTAAAGGGATTGCATCCCTATACCATAGTAAAAGAAGAAGTGTGGTTTAACTATGCCTATACGCTGGACTTACCGCGGATGCGTACTAATCGATTCTGCAGATCTTTCCTCTACAGAACCGGTAAACTCTGGAACGCTCTCCCTGCTCATGTATTTCCCCCCAAGTACAGTCTCGGGTACTTCAAGAGGTGCGTGAATGGGCACCTGTCAGGCCGGCATGGCATTCGCAACCCCCGCATACGACCTAATGTCCATGGGCGTCGTTAGACACCTTATGGGTGGCTCGGCGCCATGTAGCGCGCTTTCAATAAAAATAAAAAAATACGAGTAGCATAATACTAACGTATATGAATGAAAAAGAAAATGTAAAGCAATGAATGAGATAAAATAAATTAAATTAAATGAAGGAACCAAAAAAATTTCAACTTGTAGGAAGGTATACAAGTGTATATGACCGCTTTGAGTTTCAAATTTTCGCCGTGGAGACTTTGGGACCATGGTCGTCTGAAACCAAAGTTTTCACGGAGAAGCTGGGAAAGCTTCTCGCGGAGAGGACTGGCGACCGTCGTTCCAAAGTCTTCCTTAAACGGCGGATTAGTATTGAGATTCAGAGGGGTAACGCGGCGAGCGTACTGGGTACACTTGGCGTCGGCAGAGACGGGGCTTCAGCGGACTTTTCAGAAATTTATTTTTTGTAGGATTTCTAAAACTAAAACTAATCTAAATTACTTTAGATTCGTTTTAGTTTTAGTGTATTACTTAGTATTTAAAAGCGGCGTACCGCGTGGGGCCGGTACTTTAAAAGAATAGCCCCACTGCATCTCTCCCCGTGTATGTCGTAAAAGGCGACTAAGGGATATGACTCCCTTCTTATATTACTAGGTGGTAGGGTTTAACCCGCCCGGGTTGGTACCACCGCACTGAATGAAAGGTCGGTCGAAACGGCTATGTAAATAGTTTGTGTTTTCCGTCCAGTTCAGTGTAGCCGGCACGACCGAAGGGAAGGCTGACGTGGCACCAAGTTCACCCGGTGTTATGGGCTGACATTACGGATGTTGTAGGTGATGTAGCCAACCGTGTCAGTTTCCATAAAAAAAAAAAAAAAGCGGCAGGTGGCCGAGTGGTTTGGGCATCGCCTTCTCATGCGAGAGGTCCGAGGTTCGAATCCGGTCGGCGTGTACCAATGAGTTTTTTCTGACGCAAAAATGTACGTGCATACCTACACCTGCTGCTTCACCGCTCGGAACCGGTGTAAAACTGTAGGTCCCTTCCCTTGCCCCTTATACTAGGTGGTAGGCTCAAATTGTAGCCGACTGGGTTAATGCCACCGTACTGGATGTAAGATGGCCGCATAGCAGCCTCGGTTGTGTTCTCCTCTAGTCCAGTATAGCCAGCAATCCAGGGAAGTCTCCGGTATGGCACCTATCTTCTCGCAGGTGATATTGGCTGGTCGGAGCATGCGCTTTCGCCTCTTCGACTCAGCCACCCATACCCGATTACATAAAAAAAAATATTTGTGTATAATTGTATTTTGTAGGTATTTGTGTATTGTGTATATTCTTGCAATGTATACTGTATATTGTTTTTAACCCCCGACGAAAAAAGAGGGGTGTTACTGTAAGCGTGTGTATGTGTGTATCCGGGTGTATGTGTGTATAGGTGGTCTGTCTGTGGCATCGTAGCTCCCAAACGGATGGACCGATTTGGATGCGGTTTTTTATTGCATTAAAGCTGGTTTAATCGGGATGGTTGTTAGCTATGTTTGTAATCAAGTAATCAAGTAATTAAGTAATCAAACAATTAATTATCTTAATAAAAAGAGGGCGAATTTGCACTTTTTTTTTAAAGCTTGAAATAAAAGTTAAATTAGAAATTTAAAAAAAAAATCCCCGACCCTTAAAAAGTAAACAATAATTTCCGTTTACCTACTTAAAGGAGTCGGTGGACCGCTTAGTAAATAAATTATAAAAACTCAAGCTGCGCGAGTAGTTACTTACTTTCATCGATAAAAAAATTGATTGTTTACCTGAACGCAGCATGGCCTACGGGCTCGCCTTTAGAGAAGATTTATCGTCTTCCTGAACGCAGCTCAGCCTTCGGCCTCGCCCTTAATTACTTACTTTCTTTTTCTTTTACGGTCCTCCGACTCCTTTACGTAAGTAAACGTAAATTATTTTTTTACTTTTTAAGGGCCGGGGTTTTACATGTTAACAACAATTCTGTGAAATACAACAACTGACAAGGTGATACATCAACACTGGGTCAGCCGAGCAGGTTTATAATATACTGCACTAGCTGTGCCCGCGGCTCCGTCCGCTCTCATATTTGACTTCTCTGCTAACCTCATAAGCCATTTAGCGTGATAGTAAGTAGCCTATAGTTGATGGGAAGAATCAAGCTATCTGTAGATTTTGTTTTTATTAAAATCGTTTCAGTGGTTCTCGAGTTATAAGCGGACAGACATACATACATACATACATACAGTAAGCAGACGTTGGATTTTATTAAAGGTAAGGATGTATAGTTAATACTAGCTTGTGCCCGCGACTTCGTTCGCGTGGATAACTGGACATGACTAATTATTCTATCAGAACCACATGAAAATAAATATTTTGTAATACTAAATCCTAAAAAGAAAAGAAAACAGTAAAACTTGTTCTGCATTGGAAATATTTATTTAGATATTATAGATTTTGCCCGCGGTTTCACTCGCATGAAATTCGCATTTCAACAGAAGAAATAAGTAACTAAGGGCGGAGCCGAAAACCGAGCTGTATTAAGGAACACTACTAACCTACTCGAAGGAAGTAAGTAATTAAGGGCGAGGCCGAAGGCTGAGCTGCGTTCAGGAAGACGATACATCTTCTCTAAAGGTGAGCCCGAAGGCCATGCTGCGTTCAGGTAAACGATCAATTTTTTTATCGATGAAAGTAAGTAACTAAGGGCGAGGCCGAAGGCCGAGCTGCGTTTATGTAAACGATAAACCTTCGGCCCTCGGCCTCGGCCTTAGTTACTAACTTTCATCGAGAAAAAATACCGTTTACCTGAACGGAGCTCGGCCTTCGGTCTCGTCCGTAGTTACTTAGTTTATTCGAGAAGATTTATCGTTTACCTTAGTTACCTACTTACTTTCACCGAGAAGAATTTAATTAACCAGAACTCCTTCAAGAGAGGCGTGAATCGTGACTATACTCGGGGGGAAATATGTGAGCAGGGAGAGCGAGTGTTTATCAGTTCTGTGGAGGAAAGTACTTATGTTGTTTTACCTACTCGTTGCCATTAGGTATATCGGAGCAGCAGGGTCGCTCAGAGTACAGAAGAGAAGAGAGTGTGTGAAGTATCTGCGGTGAAAGTACGTAGGCAACTAAGGTAAAGGATAAACATTTTCGAATAAACTAAGTAACTACGGACGAGACCGAAGGCCGAGCTACGTTTGGGTAAACGGTATTTTTTCTCGATGAAAGTTAATTAAGACTAAAGGCGAGGCCGAAGGCCGAGCTGCGTTCAGGTAAACAATAAACCTTTTCGAATAAAGTAAGTTAACTATGGGCGAGACCGAAGGCTGAGCTGCGTTCCCGTAAATGTTATACTCTATCGAAGAAAATAAGGCCGAAGGCCCAGCTGCGTTTAGGCAAATGATATTCTTCTCGAAAAAAGTAGGTAACTAATGGCGAGGCCGAAAGGCGAGGCCGAAAGGCGAGGCCGAAAGGCGAGGCCGAAAGGCGAGGCCGAAAGGCGAGGCCGAAAGGCGATGCCGCTAGGCGTTCTACTAGCCACAAAATAATATCGCTTACAGTCTATCGAAAACACAGCTTAAGAGCAAAATTAACTATTTTACTGACTATGAAGACTTATTAATTAAGTGTATCAGGTGTAAAGAGCCTTTATAAACTTTGATTCATAATTTGTATCAACTTAATTATGTTAGTACATTAAACATAGATACTATAATATTATATTATATCGAAGAAAGTCATTAGGGGAGAGGCCTGAGGGCGGGAGACGCTTTATCGTTTACATAAACGCAGCTCGGCCTTCGGCCTCGCCCGTAAATTACTTACTTTCATCGATAAAAAAAATTTATCGTTTACCTGAACTGAACGCAGCTTGGCCTTGAGAAGATTTATCGTCTTCCTGAACGCAGCTCGACCTTCGGCCTCGCCCTTAATTACTTACTTTCTTCGAGAAGGTTAGTAGTGTTCCTGAATACAGCTCGGTTTTCGGCTCTGCCCTTAGTTACTTATTTCTTCTGTTGAAATGCGAATATCATGCGAGTGAAACCGCGGGCAAAAGCTATAATACGCAAATAAATATTTTCAATGCAGAACCAGTTTTACTGTTTTCTTTATAGGATTTAGTATCACGAAAGATTTCTTTTCATGTCCAGTTATCCAGGCGGGCGAGGTCGTGGGCAACAGCTATATAGTGTTTATAATAATTTAATTTTGTTCTAAAAACTGTTCTAACATGTTCAGTTTCTCATTTTAAGACAGCCTGGTTGGTTTTTTTCCGAATATATTTAATGTACATTTTTGCATTTACGATTTTATTATATCTAATTACTTTCCAACTTTTGTATAGATCTGTGTATTTAGAATATATATTTTCATGTCATTTTTAAAAGACGGTTATACATATAGGGTGTCCCAAAACTCAACGTCAAGCGGGAACCAGGCCAAGAAATAAAGGCCAAGAAAAAAAATCTGAGTGATTAATTTTTTTAGAAAAAAATTTAACTGAATATTTTTTTTGGTAAAACTACAGGCATTCTGGTTTTATTTGGGATACTGATCAATAGCTGAGTTATTTAGGCTATCAATAAAAAAAATTAACAATTATATTTGCAAATTTGTAGTCGTAGTACCTAAAAATGTTTTCCAGAAATTTTCAACGTTTTTCAAAAAATGCTCATATCATACAAATGACTCCGATTTTTTTTCTTATTTTTCCCTAGGTAGTCATAAATTGGCCTACTCCCTGGTTCCCGATTGACGTTGAGTTTTGGGACACGTTGTATATATATATATATATATATATTATAAATTCAAGCTCGCACATTTTAGAAGCTTTTTTTTTTTTTTTTTATTGATAGCGCGACATGTGGCATCGTTTCACCTACAAGTAGGTGTCTAACGATGCCCATGGACATTCTGTGATGCACGGGGATTGCGAATGCCATGCCGGCCTGACAGGAGCCTTTTCACGCCCCTTTTGAAGAACCCCAGGTTGTACTTGGGAGGAAATAGATGGGCAGGGAGTGCGTTCCACATTTCCCGGTTCTGTGAATAAAAGATCCTCTGTGATCCGTGGTAGGTCGATTGAGTAGGCCCTACTCAATCGACCTACTGGGCGATAGGGGATGCACCCATGGGGTGCATCCCCTGCCCAGTACGCGCCAGCACCTATCAGATTGCCCGTTCTCGCACTCTTCGTAAATGCATAGTAGCAGATGCCAGACTTGGCATCCAGGTAGGTCCTCGGATGTTGCATCCCGTCTGCCACCAGTACACAGTTAGAGTCCACGAATTCGGGACGGGTACCGAAGTATAAGGTTGTATTTGCGTACATTGGTGGTAAATGTGTGTGTATTTAGAATATATATTTTCATGTGATTTTTAAAAGACAGTTATACATATATATATATATATATATATATATATTATAAATTCAAGCTCACACATTTTAGAAGCTTTCATTTATTTAGCCTCTACGAGGCCCTAATACTCGCCTATTGAGTAAATTTTATGCACAGTTTGAAAGGCGCCAGCACCTATCAGATTGCCCGTTCTCGCACTCTTCGTAAATGCATAGTAGCAGATGCCAGACTTGGCATCCAGGTAGGTCCTCGGATGTTGCATCCCGTCTGCCACCAGTACACAGTTAGCGTCCACGAATTCGGGACGGGTACCGAAGTATAAGGTTGTATTTGCGTACATTGGTGGCAAATGTGTGTGTATTTAGAATAATATATTTTCATGTGATTTTTAAAAGACAGTTATACATATATATATATATATATATATATATATATTATAAATTCAAGCTCGCACATCTTAGAAGCTTTCATTTATTTAGCCTCTACGAGGCCCTAATACTCGCCTATTGGGTTAAATTTATGCATAGTTTGAAAAGCGCCAGCACCTATCAGATTGCCCGTTCTCGCACTCTTCGTAAATGCATAGTAGCAGATGCCAGACTTGGCATCCAGGTAGGTCCTCGGATGTTGCATCCCGTCTGCCACCAGTACACAGTTAGCGTCCACGAATTCGGGACGGTTACCGAAGTATAAGGTTGTATTTGCGTACATTGGTGGTAAATGTGGCGTGACGGGTACGCCGGCGTTGCTTGTTAGAACGTGGGCGAATATTACTGCTGAAAATATAGCTATCTGCATCTGGAAAACAACAATATATTAAATAATTAAAAAAACGGTCAAGTGCGAGTCGGACTCGCGCACGGAGAGGTTTTCGTACCGCCATACATTTTATATATTTTTTTTATGGAAACTGACACGGTTGGCTACATCACCTATAAAACATCCGTGATGCCACGCCACAACACCTTGGTGAACTAGGCGCCGTGTCAGTGCTTCCCTTCGGTCGTGCCGGCTACACTGAACTGGACGGAAAACATGAACTATTTACATACCTAGCCGTTTCGACCGACCTTTCATTCAGTGCGGTGTGTGTGTTAAAAATAAAAAAAAAACCGCATGCAAATCGGTCCACTTTTTAAGATATTTAATTGTTTTATGACTTAATTACTTGATTACTTGTTACTGTGTTTGTACATAGCTAAGAAGCATCCAGATTAAACAAGCTTCCTAATAAAAAAAATGTGTTAAGTGTGAGTTTTACTCGCGCACGGAGGTTTCCGTATCTATCCGCTATTATCCGCTTATCTTTTGTCTTTTAACAATGCACTGTATAAAAGCCTGTGGCGCCATCTATTATTCAATAGTGTGACTAATGGACTTTTCGGACGTTTGTTGTATGGGAGCCCCCCTTAACTTTTAACATTTTCTTTTTTTTTTATTATTTGTTGTTATATCCGCCATAGTAACACAAATTCTGTGAAAATTTTAACGGGCTACCTATTACGGTTCAAGAGATACAGCCCTCGGACAGACAGACGGACGGACGGACGGCGGAGGCTTAGTAATAGGCTTCCGTACGGGATACGGAAACCTAAAAACGCATTCAAATCGGTCGATCCGTTTGGGAGCTACGATGCCACAGATAAACACCCATACACACATACCTTAAACTTATAATAATAACACCCCTATTTTGGCGTCGGGGATTAAAAAATAAAATAATAAAATGTACCTTTACTGTATCCAACGTGCGTATGATAATATGCGAGCTTCCAGCCTCCACTCCTCTAAAAACTCTCTTTCTTTCTGAGCGCTGCGAACGATAAAAAACTGCTCTTCTGTCAATACGAGAAAAAAAAAGGTTCGGTTGACTAAACTCGGGCGCATACGCGAACAGACTGATTCAGTTTCCGCTGCAAGTGGACAAACAATGCAGTGCCTAGGTAGTTTTCAAAACACTGACATTGTACTACAATTGTTATACTAGAGTGTTAGCGGCGCGCGGAGGCTTGTCGGCGCGCTGCCGTGTTATGACTACACCACGCAAAAGCCGCGTTTTATTCCTAAACTACACCATAATTTGGTTTTTATATTTGTTCTTCAAATCCTACCTAAAAAAATACTATAAAAAATCAGTAGAAGTAGGTGCCTATTTGAAAAGGATGCATATCTTTTATTTTTTTATGGAAACTGACACGGTTGGCTACATCACCTACAACATCCGTGATGTCAGCCCATAACACCGGGTGAACTTGGTGCCACGTCAGTGCTTCCCTTCGGTCGTGCCGGCTACACTGAACTGGACGGAAAACACAAACTATTTACATAGCCGTTTCGACCGACATTTCATTCAGTGCGGTGGTACCAACCCGGGCGGGTTGAACCCTACCACCTAGTAAGGTAAGTTTCCGTGATGTCAGCCCATAACACCGGGTGAACTTGGTGCCACGTCAGTGCTTCCCTTCGGTCGTGCCGGCTACACTGAACTGGACGGAAAACACAAACTATTTACATAGCCGTTTCGACCGACATTTCATTCAGTGCGGTGGTACCAACCCGGGCGGGTTGAACCCTACCACCTAGTAAGGTAAGAAGGGAAGGGCCCTACAGTTTTACGTGGAATCCGAACCACGGTCAGCCTCCAACGATCGAGCGGTCATCGTTTTTGGATTTGTTCTTCAAATCCTACCTAAAAAAATACTCTATTTTCAGTAGCAGTACCTATTTGAAAAGGATGAAAATCTCTTTTATCAAGACAAAATCAAATGCGGACAGTGTACTTTACGTAGTTTGGCAATTAAGTCCCGGGAATTTGGTTATAACTCGGGAACTGGCAACACTTCGTCGTTCATAATCATATAGCTGGAAAGAAGGAACCTTCCTGTCATTCCATTCGTAATTTGAAATTAATGACGCGCTTCGTTTGTTTTGTGTGTGTGTTTTTCTAAAGTAACTTTTTTGGTGGCGTCTCGTCGTGAAAATGAGTGAACTCACCAAGAACACCTGGATCTTGCACCACAACGCGCCGGCCCATTCCTCGTTCATTGTGCAAGATTTTTTTGCGAAAAAATTCCAATTGCATTCCAACGTTGCCGCACCTACCCTATAGCCCCGATATAGCCCCCTGCGACTTTTTCTTATTCCCCAAGATGAAGTTGTACCTCAAGGGATCTCACCATGGTCGCGCACAGGTCAAGGAAGCTGTAACCGCGGTGCTGAACGAGTTAACTTCGGAAGATTACCAAGGGTGCTTCCAATCGTAGGAGCGACGTTGGAATCGTTGTGTAGGGAGACTATTGTGAAGGTCGATAATAAAATTATGTTCCTAACTTAATTTGTTTGTCATTATTTTAAATCAAACAGTTTTACTCACGGTTCCAGTCCGAGCTATGTGGCTCGACGTTTCGGGCCAAGCGTATGGCCCATTTTCATGAGCACCTGCGACGGTTGGCAGAGAACTGTTAAATCTCCGTCCGTCGTTGACGAAGATTGTAGCGGTGGCCAGTGCGGTTAGTTTCCGTAGATTCCTTAATTTGTTTGTGTTTTATTGAAAAATTTCCGAAACTTAATTGCCACACCTCGTATTATGACCAAAAACTGTTTTCGGGTTAGTTTCCGGCAAAGCGGCGGGTGGCCGAGTGTTTTGGGCATCGGCTTTTCATGCGAGAGGTCTGCGGTTCGAATCCGGTCGGCGTGTAACAATGAGTTTTTTCTAACGAAAAAATGTATGTACATACCTACACCTGCTGCTTCACCGCTCGGAACCGGTGTAAAACTGTAGGTCCCTTCCCTTGCCCCTTACTACGTGGTAGGCTCAAATTGTAGCCCACTGGGTTGATACCACCGTACTGGATGTAAGATGGCCGCATAGCAGCCTCGATTGTGTTCTCCTCTAGTCCAGTATAGCCAGCAATCCAGGGAAGTCTCCGGTATGGCACCTACCTTCTCGGAGGTGATATTGGCTGGTCGGAGCATGCGCTTTGGCCCCTCCGAATCAGCCACCCATACCGGATTTCATAAAAAAAAAAAAGATGTCAATTGTCAGCGCGTTCTCGGCACGTACTCTCGTTCGTAGGACTGGAACCCTAACCCAGACTATTTCATTATTTCCTCGAATATTTTGTTCTCCGAAATTTTATTAATAAATAAAATAAAGATAAAAAAATATTATAATAAGCAAATGTTGTGTCATAAACATGTATGTCACAGTGACACATAGAGTACATCTGTCAAGCTGACAGCTGCCATGCAGCTCCCGCACCGCCGCCATTTTTATCACTTCGTTCGTGGGACAAATTTGGTACCCTAAACCCAGCCTCTTTCATTAGTTCCTCGAATATTCTCCGAAATTTTGTTAATAAATAAATTAAAGATAAAAAAATATTATGTCAGTCTCTCTATGTGTCACTGTGACATGTATGTCACAGTGACACATAGAGTACATCTGTCAAGCTGACAGCTGCCATACAGCTCCCGCACCGCCGCCATTTTTATTCAGCGACATGCTGTCGCGTCGCGCGCCCCACGCGCTTTACGCGAGGGTAGGTATTAAAATATTTAATTTCGGTTCCTGCGGCGGAGGCTACTGTTGCGATCGGTTTACGTTAGAGGGGATGGGGTTCGGTAGGTAGGACTAATATATATGTATATTATCTGCTATTGCCCGCAGCTTCGCTCGCGGTATTGTCAGGTTAGGACGAAGGGTTCTGACAGGGCTGCCAGATGGCCCAGATAGAGAAGGTGGATATTTATCAAAGGCTGATCCTTTGATTTTTCGGGTAATTTTTTTTCGAAAAATACCTTAGATTTTTTGGAAGACACTTTTATTAAAATCACTAATATAGAGGCATTAAGGAAATAGGGATAGGTACATAAATTTAAAGACAGATAAATAGTATGTATTTTTTTTTAAATAGATATGTATTTTAAATCACCTGCAAGTGTTTTCAAAAATAAATAAAAATGGTATTTTGGTATGGTATACCTTGTGGGGCCGGTACTTTAAAAGAATAGCCCCACTGCATCTCTCCCCGTGTATGTCTCAAAAGGCGACTAAGGGATATTACTCCCTTCTTATATTACTAGGTGGTAGGGTTCAACCCGCCCGGGTTGGTACCACCGCACTGAATGAAACGTCGGTCGAAACGGCTATGTAAATAGTTTGTGTTTTCCGTCCAGTTCAGTGTAGCCGGCACGACCGAAGGGAAGCACTGGCGTGGCACTTAGCTCACCCGGTGTTATGGGCTGACATCACGGATGTTGTAGGTGATGTAGCCAACCGTGTCAGTTTCCATAAAAAAAAAAAGATTATTTTACGTGTTTGTTAAACAAAGTATCATTGAGATTTTTTACCTCTTCTCTTGTTTTATTCTCTTTTCTTCTCTATCTCTACCACTGCACCATCAGAGCACATAGATGATCAAATGAATATTCGATTCAGTTATTTACGATGACGTCATTTATAGTAACTTTTACTACAAGGAGACATTCCATACAATCTTTGGTTTATCACCTCGTAATGTCACCGCACACTTAATGATCCTGCTGCTCCCAAATATTTGAGTGAACGGTTTGAATTTATTTCTTCTCACGGTCTGGCTTTAAGATCTGCTGACAACTTACTCTTGGCAATACCGGCTCACTCAAGCTCTTTCTACACGGACTCTCTCACAGTACAAACAGCTCGCCTCTGGAATAATCTGCCCGTGCATTTACGCTCCTCTACATCTATGAATGTATTTAAGATTAATTTAAACAAACTTCTCCTCTCGTTACCGAAGTAAATGCAATGTATAATAATAATATAATAGATACATATCTTTACTCCCCTTCTCTTACTCTCTTGTCATTCAGTTGGTTGTGTCGCACAACGGTACCACCGATCGATGTACATAATATGTAAGTTTATTATATACATATATATGTTTATTAAAGTATTTATGTAGTATTCGTATGTAGTTTATAATACATATTTCTTTACAGTCTTAACACATTGCCACAAACTATTCTTGTTCGCCTGCATGTACTTCTCCCACATCCCAAAGGTTAGTTAGAATAGAATGCCTCGCGGCATTAAGCTCGCCTGTTGTACCTAATTTTTATAAATTGGTGTTCAATAAAGAATATGTACATACATACATACATAATGTAGGCAATCGTTCCTGTGTCGTACGGTGAAAATATGGAACGGTCTTCCGGTGAGTTAGTTCCTTACCACCTGGGGATCTTCAAAAGGCGTGTCAATAAATTAGACGACAACCTTTTTGTCAGCCTCATAGCCGGCATGGTGCCTCTCTGAGCGTGGTTTCGCGAGGAATGGCGTTATTGGCTGCGTCTGATCTTCCGTTGAAGTATTGGGCACAGACCCCGAACTGGCTGTCTATAAAAAATCTGTCAAGTACGAGTTTTACTCGCGCACGGAGGTTTCCGTATCTATCCGCTATCAATAATATCCGCCTATCCGCTCAGGTGGCATGGTCTTCGAATTTTAATTTCGAAGATATGTAGGACGATCGGAGAGAAGCCTCAATGAGGTCGATGCTCAATGAAGTCGTTGGCAATTGAGCGGCTATCTTTTGTCCTTCAACAATGCAATGTGTAAAAGCCTGTGGCGCCATCTATTATTCAGTAGCGTGACTAATCGATTTTTCGTACATTTGTTGTATGGGACCTTAATTTTTAATATTTTCTTATTTTTTATTATTTTTTGTTATAGCCGCCATAGTAACACATATTCTGTGAAAATTTCAACGGGCTACCTATTACGGTTCAAGAGATACAGCCCTCGGACAGACAGACGGACGGACGGACGGACAGATAGACAGCGGTGGCTTAGTAATAGGCTTCCGTAGGGGATACGGAAACCTAAAAAAAGATATGGGAAATGACCTGTATTTTACATAGGATCCGAAGCATGTGCGTTGCTAAAATTCTGAATGAGAAAGGCGCGGTACCGCGAAAGTACCGTGTGGGGCCGGTACTTAAAAAGAATAGCCTCACTGCATCTCTCCCCGTGCATGTCGTAAAAGGCGACTAAGGGATAAGGACAAGATGCCGTGGGCGACAGGCTCGCCACCTCTCACCTTGGCATGGTACTTCCACCGAGTCATGCAGCAGGTGGGTCTTCGTGCCTTACTTGCTGCTTGATCGATTGAATCTTGTTCGAATAATTTGCGAAACGTGGTGGTCGGTGTTGTGCTGTAATTTACCAGAGTTCTTGCAGCACAACACCGATTACTCTGCTTACCCCGATTGTCGGGATTCAGCGTGTGTTATATGTATGTATATGTAAAGGCGCGGTGCTTGCAGTCGAACGAAACCTTCAAAGAAGCCAAAGTCCCTTACGACTTTGCCACAAGCCTACATAAATACGCCTTACTAAATACTATATAGAAGCGGCAAAGCGCGATGAAACTTGTCACCAATTGGTAAACAAATTGTGCACGCCTTCACATGCAAATGTGTCATAGTGAATACATTCAAACGATTGCATTACAGGGCATATCAATACTATGAATGCGCTAACGCTCCTTACCCAAAGAGGTATTATGTACTAGCGTACTAGAGAACTCACTCGGCAAACTAACATGTTCCAACGAGTTGCGGTTCACGGTCCTCAAGTCTCTTAGTCGGGCGCGAGAGGCCGCAGCGCGCAGTCGTCGCCTGCCTGCTGCGATCGCGCCTCGCCTACTTAAACTAATACATTTACACATCTTCGTCCGTGCGCTCACGCAAACTTTAATGATATGTAGCTGGTCGAAGGTGCGATGGCGAATCTGGAGATGAAGTGTAGAATGAAAAGACAATATGCTAACCGACGCACGAGCGTGATCGTTCTAAATACCCCTTGCATCCCGCCCCGCGCGAGCCCCCCACACCGGCCGCCAGCCGCCAGAACGTCTCCCACACGCTTCCCGCTTCGCGCGCGCTCCTCTCTTCCGCTCGACTCTGCGCTCCGCCTCCCCGCTACCTTACCCATACCTCAGCCGCTGGTACAATGCTTCTCTGTATATTTCTTCGGAGCGATAACTCTAGTATAATACCTCTTTGTCCTTACCTGCGTATTTGCGGACAAAAGACCACAAGGTGAGCCATACAACCACGAGCATCAGGCATTGTTAAATCAGCTTATTAAGCTCCTTTGCCTGATGACATGCTTTTTCGGCAGTGATGTATGAGAAGGGACCATCTAGTACATAGATATTGTTCTAAAACCTAATTACCCTCCTCCACACGCCACGCGTGCCGACGCCGCACCACGTGGCGCCACGTGTTGGCCCCGCTCTCTAATGCCCGCCGCTGGCGGCAGATGGCGCGACAGGTGCCGCTAAACTGAGCAGTGATTTGCATTTTTTTTTTTTTACAAAACTACCCGCACACTTGAAGCGCGGGGAAATTCACATTCGTCTTCGTGAGCATACTAAACTTTTATTCGGTCACGTGGACGTCGTGGTGGCTTTCATTTTTAACCTCCGACGCAAAAAGAGGGATGTTATGAGATTAACGCGTGTGTGTGTATGCGTGTAAGGATGTGTCTGTCTGTGGCATCGTAGCTCCCAAACGGATGGACCGATTTGGATGCGGTTTTTTTTATTACAAAATCTGGTTAATTCGCGAGGGTTTTTAGCTATGGTTGTAATCAAGTAATGAAGTAATTAAGTAATCAAAAAATTCATTATCTTAATAAGTGGGCAGATAGATTTGCATATGGTTTTTTTAATGCTTGAAATAAAAGTTAAATACAAATTAAATAATATTTTCCATTTACTTACTTCGGGGGACCGCTAAGTAAGTAAATGGAGTCGGGGGACCGCTAAGTAAATAAAATATAAAAACTCAGAGCTGGAATGTATGTAATGTAATGTAATGTAATGGGAATGTACAAAATATATATTATAAAAATTTTACAAATACAAAATTTGAGTTAGATAAGTTTTCATTATCAATTAAGTTTTTTCACTAGCCAATTATCGTAAGATTTGATCACCACATAATTCAAGTACCTACTAATATAGAAGAAATCAATAATATTTGTGCTGTTCAGCTACTGACATGGATGTCAACTCCGTCGCTCTCCAGGTCATACGGCTCGGTGTCTGCGGTGTAGAGATAGTAAGATCCAGGTGTTAACTGTCTCGAACCAAATCCCATGTAGGTTGTCGCTCCATCTTCGCAGGTGTCGGCGCGGTAGGACTCCCAGTCCCTACAGCGCCGGGCTGTGGAGTCAAAACAATTTTTTTTTTTTTATTGATAGCGCGACATGTGGCATCGTTTCACCTACAAGTAGGTGTCTAACGATGCCCATGGACATTCTGTGATGCACGGGGATTGCGAATGCCATGCCGGCCTGACAGGAGCCTTTTCACGCCCCTTTTGAAGAACCCCAGGTTGTACTTGGGAGGCAATAGATGGGCAGGTAGTGCGTTCCACATTTTCCCGGTTCTGTGAATAAAAGATCTACAGAACCGGTTGGTGCACATCCGTGGTAGGTCGATTGAGTAGGGGTGCATGCCCTGCCCAGTACGCGTAGTGCGGAGGTGGAATGGGGATGGCGGAATCGCGTTAAACAGCTCCTCCGAACACTCTCCATGAAATAGACGATAGAACACACTTAGGGAGCCGACGTCCCTACGGAGTTGCAGTGGTTCTAAGTCGCGGGACACCGCAGGGTCACCCACCAGTCGCACGGCACGACGCTACGCTGGATTGAGTCTAGCGGCGCAAGCTGGTATTTAGCTGAGCCGTCCCACAAGTGCGAGCAGTACTCCAAGCAGGACCTCACCTGTGTTTTATACAGCGTCAGTTTTTGGCCCGACGTGAAGTACCGCCGCACCTTGTTTAGTACGCCCAGCTTTTTTGAGGCCAGCTTGGCCTTGCCCTCAATGTGCTGGGTTATATTATTAGTTTAATCGTCCATATGCTCTGATGGTGCAGTGGTATAGTGTAGGTAGGGCATAGTGCTTAAGTTTTTTGATCAAATAAGTTATGAATATTTTTTATACATACCACACACGCATGCGGTTTTTTAAATAAAGCTTGAAATAAAACTTTAATTACAAATTTAAAAACCGTCGACCCTTAAAAAGTCAAAAATCATTTCCGTTTTCTTAAATGAGTCGGGGGACCGCTAAGTAAATAAAATATAAAAACCTCAGAGCTGCGCGGGTATTTACTTAGCGGTCCCCCAACTTTAAGTAAGTAAACGGAAATTATTTTTTACATTTTAAGGGTCGGGGCTTTTTAACCGACTTCCAAAAAAGGAGGAGGTTCTCAATTCGTCTGTATGTTTTTTTTTTTTTATTTTTTTTTTTATTTTTTTTTTTTTTTTTTGTATGTTTGTTACGCGATTTCTCCGTCAATTGAGGGCCGATTTGGAAAATTCTTTTTTTGTTAGTTAGGTCATACTTCCGAGGTGGTCCCATTTCAATTTTATCGAAATTGGTTGAGTGGTTTTCGAAAAATCAGCATAATACTATAGTGTGTGGTTACCTTCAGCAAAACTTGTGATGTGGTCGTATTCGGCAATTTTCAGTTTGATAAATTAGTATGGTGTGTGGTTACCTTCAGCAAAACTTTTGTGATGTGGACTTATTCAGCAATTTGCAGTCTGACACATATGGCGAATAATTCTGTACCACTTCAATCGATTTCGATTATTCGATTTCGATTATTCTTATTTATGTAATATTACTAAAAAGAATGAAATAAAAACTGTTTTAAAAAATATTAAACCGATTTCAAAAAAACAAAAAAACAAAAAGAACTAAAAAGTATTAAATACCTAATATTTTGAAATTTTCTCTGTCCTGTTGAAATACATGAATCGATATTTACTAGTGATACATATTCGGACCCTTGTTTCATGAATATTCTAAATTTGAAATTTTTTATCTTTTCCGACCGGCCAGGTGCGCATAATTTATTATGGTACCTGACCGGTACCTACTGTACCGAGTACCATCGAGCTGGTCTGATGATGGAGACAGAAGGTGGCCATAGGAACTCCTAAACTACACATGATAAACCCATCGTGTTTGGGCTCGTTGCATTTGTCTTCACGAGAAATTTACTTTAGACCTAAGAGATTCTCAATTCGACAGTATGTTTTCTTTTTTTTGATGTTTGTTACGCGATTACTCCGTCAATTGTGGGCCGATTTTGAAAATTCTTTTTTTTTTTTTTTGAAAGGGGATAACCCTGAGGTTTTTGAAGTGAAAACTTCTTTAGCGGCGCTTGGCACTTTTTTAGGTGGGTAAAAAATGTATAACTCGCGACATCGCGTCAGCGTCATTTTTAAAATGAAACCTTAAGTCATTGCATTAAGGGTTAAGTTAGAGTGGCACGGGATCTGCCGGCACTCCCGGAGTGCAACTGTTAAGTAGGGTTCGGTAACACGTTTATGTCTGTCCATTCTACTAAGTTCTGCAAAATGAATGTAGGGTTCCGTAACAAATGCATGTCTGTTCTACTAAATTTAACATTTATTTCAAAATGAATGTAGGGTTCCGTAACAAATGCATGTCTATCCGTTCTACTAAATTTTACAATTTTCAACCAAGGTCCTCCGACGGTTATTTTATAATAAAAGTAGGGTTCCGTAACACGTTTATGTCTGTCCATTCTACTAAGTTCTGCAAGATGAATGTAGGGTTCCGTGACAAATGCATGTCTGTCCGTTCTACAAAATTTAACATTTATTTCAAAATGAATGTAGGGTTCCGTAACAAATGTATGTCTGTCCGTTCTACTAAATTTTACAATTTTCAACCAAGGCCCTCCGACGGTTATTTTATAATAAAAGTAGGGTTCCGTAACAAATGTATGTCTGTCCGTTCTACTAAATTTCACAATTTTCAACCAAGGTCCTCCGACGGTTATTTTATAATAAAAGTAGGGTTCCGTAACATGTTTATGTCTGTCCATTCTACTAAGTTCTGCAACATCACCTACAACGTCCGTGATGTCAGCCCATAACACCGGGTAAACTAAGTGCCATGTCAGTACTTCCCCCTTTGATCGTACTGACTACACTGAACTGGTCGGAAAACACAAACTATTTACATAGCCGTTTCGACCGACGTTTAATTCAGTGCGGTGGTACCAACCCGGTCAGGTTAAACCCTACCACCAAGTAAGATTAGGAGGGAAGGGACCTACAGTTTTACGAGGAATCCGAACCTCGGTCAGCCTCCAACGGTCAGCGGTCACCCATCCAAGTACTGACCGCACCCAGCGTTGCTTAACATTCAATAGCGACAGTTGACTGTCTGCACCACTGAGCTATCGAAGCTGACGTGGTCCTATTTTAATTGGGTCAAGATCGGATTGGAAAGCGAGGCGGAATCGCGAGGCCGAAGGCCGAGCGATTCCGCCGAGTACATTAATAGCAAAAATTACTAAAAAAAACTGTGAAATAAAAAAAAAGTTTTAAAAAACATAAAACCGACTTCCTAAAAAAAGGAAAACTAAAAAACTATTCAAAATAAAAATATAAAAACCGCCTTCAAAAATATATGAAATAAAAACCTAAAAAAAAAAAACGAACCCTAGAGTTGAAGGCGGTGCTAAAGCAAGCAAAAATGATGCATGAAAGAAAACATGAGTGGATGATAATATCCTTTGTGATTTGTGTAGTCTTTTTAGCACCGCCTTCAACTCTAGGGTTCGTTTTTTTTTTTTTAGGTTTTTATTTGATATATTTTTGAAGGCGGTTTTTATATTTTTATTTTGAATAGTTTTTTAGTTTTCCTTTTTTTAGGAAGTCGGTTTTATGTTTTTTAAAACTTTTTTTTTATTTCACAGTTTTTTTTAGTAATTTTTGCTATTAATTTAAATTTGTATTTTAATTTTTACCAGGGAAGGCCTGCGGGTGTTGCAGAGACCTAGCGTAGAGTTTCCAGGCTCGCGTGTGACAACAGGGCGGCATAATGCAGCCTGGCTGGACGGAACCGCCGTTTGGGAAGTAGTCTTGATCTCCTGTGGACAGAGAGCAAGCGAGCTTCGCTCGTGTGAAATTCGTTTTTTTTGTTTTTTTTTTTATGGAAACTGACACGATTGGCGACATCACCTACAACATCCGTGATGTCAGCCCATAGCACCGGGTGAACTAGGTGCCGTGTCAGTGCTTCTCTTCGGTCGTGTCGGCTACACTGAACTGGACGGAAAACACAAACTATTTACATAGCCGTTTCGACCGACGTTTCATTCAGTAAGGTGGTACCAACCCGGGCGGGTTGAACCCTACCACCTAGTAAGGTAAGAAGGGAAGCGACCTACAGTTTAACGTGGAAGCCGAACCACGGTCAGCCTCCAACGGTCGAGCGATCACCCATCCAATTACTGACCGCGCTCAGCGTTGCTTAACAATCAATAGCGACAGTAGACTGTCTGCACCACTGAGCTATCGAGGCTGACATTCGTATTTAAAAAGAAGAAAGTAAGTAAGCCCCGCTACCGTACCTTTATTTCGGCGCGCGGAACAATTCGGTTTGTATGAGAGCCACATCTTAGCAACCTGAACTGAATTTTATTTAGCCTATCCTGAGTCTCGTATTCATCGAATTCGGATGATCGGTTTAAGAGTTATGGAGGAGCATACATACATACAGAAAATATTTCTAAAAATCGTTAATTTAGTTTTAGAGTAATAGAGTCTACAAATGCAATATCTCGTAAAACAGAGTAACTTACTCAATAAGCATCCCTCACAGATTTATTATTAATATTGATTGATTCTTTCTACTGGACGAACAGCTTTGCAGTTTTTTACACTCCTGTGTTGATTTTTGAGGTCTGTCGGCTACCAGTTATTCGATGAGGCCAACAGTGGCGGGGCAAGATCTAAATTTGATGTGGGCAAGATATATTTTGCGAGGCCCTCTCTGGTGCCATGGATTTTATGAATTTTCACTGTTGAAATGGATTTCCGTTATACTGATCAAATCAAACATTGTTGTCAGCATACCTTTCGTCGATAAAAGTAAACATAATCAAATTTCAATAATACAGCCTTCACTGCCTCTGTCCTGCGTTCCCATCTTGTGTCTGATAAAGGCTTTATAGTAAGGTTTAGTTTTACTTTGATTAAGTCTAAACATGTTTACTCGGGGTCTCCTTTAATAGAGCTAGCTGAATATTTGTCATGATTCAAAGCTGCATGAACTTTCGAGGCGCGAGGCCCTTCGGGCCGCGAGGCCGTGGGCGGTCGCCCACGTCGCCCACGCCTTGCGCCGCCTCTGGACGCCAACATATCATATATAATTTGTTTATATGGTAACTGAGAGCTGCGCTTCGTGCGCACGACGTGCGCACGAAGCGCAGCTCTGACTGACACAGTTGGCTACATCACCTACAACATCCGTGATGTCAGCCCATAACACCGGGTGAACTAGGTGCCATGTCAGTGCTTCCCTTCATTTCACTGAATCAGTAATTCATACTATACGCTCATTTGACCCACATACAGGCTTCTTTAACCCATTCAACATAAGTATAAACTCGGGAGTGGAGTCGGTAGGTACTTAAAAAGAATACCTCCTCTGCATCTCTCCCCGTGCATGTCGTAAAAGGCGACTGAGGGATGAGGGCGAGATACCGTTCTAAAGGGCGACAGGGTAGCCACCTCTCACCTTGGCACGCTCCGTCCACCGAGTCATGCAGCAGATGGGCTTTCGTGCCTTACTCGCTGCTTGATACTTATCTTGTCCGAATACTTTGCTAAACGTGGCGGTCGGTGTTGTGCTGTGATTTAACAAAGTTCTTGCAGCACAACACCGATTACGCCGATCAGTCAGCCTCGATAGCTCAGAGGTACGGTCGGGCGACTGTTGTTAAGCAACGCTGAGCGCGGTCAGTTCTTGGATGGGTGACCGCTGCTCGACCGTTGGAGGCTGACCGTGGTTCGGATTCCACGTTAAACTGTAGGTCCCTTCCCTTCTTACCTTACTAGGTGGTAGGGTTTATCCCGGGCGGGTTGGTACCACCACACTGAGCGAAACATCTATCGAAACGGCCATGTAAATAGTTCGTGTTTTCTGTCCAGTTCAGTGTAGCCGACATGAAATGAAGGAAAGCACTAACATGACACCTAGTTCACCCAGTGTTATAGGCTGACATCACGTATGTTGTAGGTGATGTAGCCAACCGTGTCAGTTTCCATAAAAAAAATATAAACTCCATGAACTCACCTAAAAGGTCCTTAAATCCCAAAAACCCTCCGTCAGTATGAATCACGTCCACGTACTCAGCATCATCCTTATTCAGTCTCGCTTCCTCGGACACGTTGCTGAAGCAAGGTCCTGCGGGATCCAGTGCTGTGATGCGACCTATCCTCGAGCCCAAGATACGCCGAAACTCCTTGCCTGATATTCCGGCTACGTGGGCCCCGAGACTGTGGCCGACAATCATTATTCTTTCGGGGTTTGTGAAGCTATCTGCAAAGAGGAGGCAGTTTTTTTATGGATACTGATACGGTTGGCTACATCACCTACAACATCCGTGATGTCAGCCGGGTGAACTAGGTGCCGTGTCAGTGCTTCCCTTCATTTCATGTCGGCTAGACTGAATTGGACGGAAAACGTGAACTATTTACATAGCCGTTTCGACCGACGTTACGCTCAGTGCCGTGGTACCAAACCGGCCGGGATAAACCCTACCACCTAGGAAGGTAAGAAGGGAAGGGACCTACAGTTTTACGTCGAATCCGACCACGGTCAGCCTCCAACGGTCGAGCGGTCACTCATCCAAGTACTGACCGCGCTCAGCGTTGCTTAACAACAGTCGACCGACCGCACCACTGAGCTATCGAGGCTGACAAAGTTCCTTCTTCTTGTTCTTCTTTTTAAAAACATTTTTTATTGTTTCCGAACTGGGTGTCTGCGCTCCAAGTCGATGTCTCAGGCGCGGCCAATCTCACCCCCGAGGAGGTGCCGTCCGGCTTGAAGTCGTACTAACGTCTCTGGGGAAACCGCGATTTGAAGATCCTTGGACTGTAGGAATAGGGAAAGAAATTTCCCGGAAGCCCGTTCAACACCTTTGCTTGCAGTGCGGCGACACAAGAACGATTTAGAGTATGATGCAGTTCGAAGAACTCTTCTGTGGAATGCAAAGGGGCGTTCCGCGAGAGTATAGCGGGTTTGGCGAAGGCGAATATGAGGAGGAGGGATAAGGGAAGAAAGTTCGTCAGAGTAGCGGCCATATATAACTTTGAATGAAGGTCCTTTGTGAATACAGCGTCGCAAATGAGGCGAATGGCTCGTCGCTGAATAGGATGCAAGGCTGAAAGAAGGTACTCAGGGGAACCCACCCAAATATGACTGCAATATTCCATCACCGGTCTTACTTGCAAGCGCTAAGTAAATAACCTTTGAGTTTTTTTTTATCTGACACGGTTGGCTACATCACCTACAACTACAACATCCGTGATGTCACCCCATAGCACCGGGTGAACTGCGTGCCATGTCAGTGCTTCCCTTCATTTCATGTCGGCTACACTGAACTGGACGGAAAACACGAACTATTTACATAGCCGTTTCGACCGACGTTTCGCTCAGTGCGGTGGTATCAACCCGGCCGGGATAAACCCTACCACCTAGTATAGTAAGAAGGGAAGGGAGTTTTTATATGTTATTTACTTATCAGTCCCCCGACGCCTTTGAAGTAACTAAACGGAAATTATTTTTGACTTTTTAAGGTGTCGTGGGTTTTGAAAGTTTTTAATTTAAATTTTAATTCAAGCTTTTTAAGATAGATGTTGTTTTACAAACATAGCTAAGATTTTTTTAATCAAAAAAACCACATCCAAATCGGTCAATCCGTTTGGGAGCTACAATGCCACAGACAGACGTAGACGTCAAACTTATAACATTGCTGGGGGTTTAAACAAAGAGAAACAAACTACTTACCACTGACAAGTCCAACCAAAACCTGCCCCAGTTTTTCGCCAATAAACCTCACATAGGTCGTGGATTTAAAGTAATCCGAATTGATAAGCTGTCCTCCATCAAGCGCCATCACATTATAGCCAGTTCTGCCCAGAAACCCTTGCGAGATCTCCCGGACCATTTCACCTTCAGAGCTCTCCATAAACCCATGGACGATTATAACCAGCTGATCATTTGGGTTGTAGTCTTTGGACCTTGGAATTGTAAGGTTTGCTGACGTGATGTTGAGTTTGTGAGCTCCTGACGGTGTGATCAGATCTATGAAGAGTGATCTTTCGGTGTCAGATATGTTTTTAGTTAGAAATTGTTCATAGGTCAAGCCTAGAAGTTCCTTGACGTATCCGCCTGAAAGATAAGTTAGTTGTTAGTTGTTAGATCGCCCTGTAATATTCTTATGGGAAGTGTGACATGTGGTATCGTTCCACCTATGTAATCGCATGCCAGCCTCGGTAGCTCAGTGGTACGGTCGGGCGACTGTTGTTAAGCAACGCTGAGCGCGGTCAGTACTTGGATGGGTGACCGCTCGACCGTTTCAGGCTGACCGTGGTTCGGAATCCACGTTAAACTGTAGGTTCCTTCCCTTCTTACATTACTAGGTGGTAGGGTTTATTCCGGCCGCGTTGATACCACCGCACTGAGCCGGTCGAAACGGCTATGTAAATATTTCGTGTTTTCCGTCTAGTTCAGTGTAGCGGACATGAAATGAAGGGAAGCACTGGCATGGCACCTAGTTCACCCGGTGTTATGGGCTGACATAAAACCGGCCATCCTCCCAAAAAAAAATTTGGCTAACGATGCCCATACGGATGTTCTGTGATGCACGGGGATTGCGAATGTCTTGTTGACCGGACGGGAATCCTTAAACCGCCATTTTGAAAGACTCCAGGTTGTACGAGGGAGGGAATTATCCCTAAATCTGCTGGTACGGTCGCACTAAAGTGAAGTAAATTTGACTGTTTCTATGAAGTTGGTACTGCACCTTGGTCCCTCCCTGTCATTGAAACCCAGGGTTTGGTGAACAGACGACCTAAAAACGTTAGCCGGGAGTGGATGAATGAGAATAGCGAAAGACCACGTCTGGCGGCGTGCCTATGCGAGAAGGCTATGTCCAGCAGTGGTCCGAAAGGGGCTGTTGATGATAGGCCCCTCGGCACAGCCATCTATGTTGGTGTTCAGGCAGCAGTACTCACACCTGTCCGAGGCTGCAGCCACGATGCTGTGCAGTAGCGGAGCCGCCTTTTCCGCTAGGTCGCTGTACCAAGGCCTCTCGCTTGGACCATCGTCGCTGGCTGGAGCCGCACACACTATGAGGACCAGGTTCAAGCATTTTAATGCCACTGCGATGGAAGAACCACATTTAAGGACCAGGTTCAAGCATTCTAGTGCCACTGCGATGGAAGAACCACATTTAAGGACCAGTTTCATGCATTCTAGTGTCACTGCGATGGTAGAACCACATTTAAGGACCAGGTTCAAGCATTATAGTGCCACTGCGATGGAAAAACCACATTTAAGGACCAGTTTCAAGCATTCTAGTGCCACTGCGATGGAAGAACCACATTTAAGGACCAGGTTCAAGCATTCTAGTGCCACTGCGATGGAAGAAGGATATTTAAGGACCAGATTCAAGCATTCTAGTGCCACTGCCATGGAAGAACCACATTTAAGGACCACGTTCAAGCATTCTAGTGCCACTGCGATTGAAGAACGACATTTAAGGACCAGGTTCAAGCATTCTAGTGCCACTGCGATGGAAGAATCACATTTAAGGACCAGGTTCAAGCATTCTAATGTCACTGCAGATGTTTGAAGATACTTGAAGTATCAAGTTGTCACTGTCAGTATTGTTTTAATATAAATCACAATTCTAATATTGTATTGTGTGTTATTACTCTCCTGTCCTAATGCCTGTACTACCATTACCTTTATTCTTATTCATGTAGTCTCATTCATTACCCAAAGGTTGGCTGGAAGAAATCACTTAATGCCTATTCATGCCCCTCTTGAAGGACCCGAGACTGTACTTGGGGGGAAATATATGGGCAGGGAGAACGTTCGTTTATGAATATCTTATAGCTCGAGAACCACTTCATCGATTTACATACGGTTTTCACTGTTACATTCCGTGACTTCTCAAGATGGTTTGAGGCTATACATCATAACGCTACATCATCGGCGGCCTGAGCTGTGAGCATAAAGTCACGCGAAGCGAAACCGCGGGCAAAGCGATAAATAAAAAAGTTAAATTATAAATTTAAAAAAAAACCAGAACCTTAAAAAGCCAAAAATAATTACCGTTTACTTACTTAAAGGATTCGGGGGACCGCTAAGTAAATACCCGCGCATACTGAGTTTTTATATTTTATTTACTTAGCGGTCTCCCGACTCCTATAAGTAAGTAAAGGGAAATTATGTTTGACTTTCTAAGGGTCAGGGGTTTTTAAATTTGTAATAAACTTTACTTGTACCGTGTGGGGTCGGTACTTAAAAAGAATAGCCCCACTGCATCTCTCCCCGTCGCATGTCGTAAAAGTCGACTAAGGGATAAGAAAATTCGTCAGCCTCGGTAGCTCAGTGGCGCGGTTGGTTTGTCAACTGTTATTAAGCAACGCTGAGCGCGGTCAGTGATTGGATGGGTGACCGCTCGACCGTTGGAGTCTGACCGTGGTTCGGATTCCACGTTAAACTGTAGGTCCCTTCCCTTCTTACCTTACTAGGTGGTAGGGTTTATCCCGGCCGGGTTGATACCACCGCACTGAACGAAACGTCGGTCGAAACGGCTATGTAAATAGTTCGTGTTTTCCGTCCAGTTTAGTGTAGCCGACATGAAATGAAGGGAAGCACTGACATGGCACCTAGTTCACCCTGTGCTATGGGCTGACATCACGGATGTTGTAGGTGATGTAGCCAACCGTGTCAGGATCCATAAAAAAAAAAAAAAAACTTCAGTTTTTTTTTAAACCGCATGCAAATCGGTCTACTTTTTAAGATAATAAATTTTTTGATTAGGCACTTAATTACTTGATTACTTGATTACAAACATAGGTAGCTAAGAACCATCCCGATTAAACCAGCTTTCTAATAAAAAAAACCGCTTCCAAATCGGTACATCCGTTTGGCAGCTACGATGCCACAGTCAGACACACACGTCACACACGTTAAACTTATAATACCCCTCTTTTTGCGTCTGGGTTAAAAAAAATACTCACATCCAAGCATGTCCATGCACTAGCCTCGCTCGGCATGACTGATGGATGACCACAGTCCATGGCGTGTGGCATGTAACGAATCCTACAAGGTCACGTCCACATGCCACCGCAACGTGTGGTCTTATCAAGATTCTCAGCTGACATACATGTTAATAACATGCATTGCATTGTGATCTAATGATTGCGGTCATGAAATTAAATGAAATTTGTTTATTTATCTTATACTAGCCTTTGCCCTCGGCTTCGCTAGCGTAAAATTTGTATTTGAAAAGATGCAAGCAATTAAGGCTTACTTACTTTTTAACCGACTTCAAAAAAAAGGAGGAGGTTCTCAATTCGACTGTTTATTTTTTTTATGTTTGTTACCTCAGAACTTTCGACTGGGTGAACCGATTTTGATGATTTTTTTTTATTTGAAAGCTGGTGCTTCCCGTGTGGTCCCATTTCAATTTGGTCAAGATCGGATTGGAAAGCGAGGCGGAATCGCGAGGCCGAAGGCGGAGCGATTCCGCCGAGTACATTAATAGCATAAAATTACTAAAAAAAAACTGTGAAATAAAAAACAATTAAAAAACTATAAAAACCGCCTTCAAAAATGTATGAAATAAAAAAAAACAAAGTAACTTACTCCGTGACCATCCCTTACAGATTTATTATTAGTATTGATGATGATGATTAGTAGAGTCGTATACCTTGTGGGTCCGGTACTTAAAAAATAATAGCCCCACTGCATATCTCCCCGTGCATGTCGTAAAAGGCGACTAAGGGAAAAGGAAAAGATGCCGTGCCAAAGGACGACAGGATAGCCACCTCTCACCTCGGCGCGGTCCTTCCACAGAGTTCTCGTGCCTTACTTGCCGCTTGATAGTTATCTTGTCCGAATACTTTGCTGAACGTGATGGTCGGTGTTGTGCTGTAATTTACAAGACTCCTTGCAGCACAACATAGACTACTCTGCTTTCCTCGATTATCGGGATACAGCGTGTGGTTTGTATGTAATATCTGGAAGAGCCATGGAACAGCGCTTGGACTGAAATCGCGACGACGACGACGAGACGGATTAGAATGTCGTAAGTAAAATTACTAACTAATCTGTAGTAACGATGAAAGTAATCTTTTTGACATTGAAAATGTCATGAAAATGTCTTTTGGTTCGTTCCAGTATAGGCCCTGATTTCACGAAAAAGTGCGATCCCCTTATATCTCGGAGAGTTGGGAAGATATGATATTCAAAAAGCGAAGCGAAGACTAATGTAACGAGCCCAAACACGGTCGATTTATCATGTGTGGTTTAGGAGTTCCTATGGCTTCATTCCGGCTCCATCATCAGCACCCTGGACCTCATATATGACAAGAGTACTTGCGAAGACAAATCCAACGAGCTCAAACACTTATCATGTGTAGTTTAGGAGTTCCTGTGGCTTCCTTCCGGCTCCATCATCAGAACCCAACTAACCTTTTCCTTACCCCGACTTTCTCGTGTCGCTCAGCGACAATATTTTTTCGAATTCCGTAGATTCATTTTCAATGTGCTCGATAGTCGTGTAATGCACGAAATCTGTGAATTTTTTTTTTATGAAAACTGACACGGTTTGCTACATCACCTACAACAACATCCGTGATGTCAGCCCATAACACCGACCGGGTGAGCTAGGTGCCATGTCAGTGCTTCCCTTCATTTCATGTCGGCTACGCTGAACTGGACGGAAAACACGAACTATTTGAATAGCTGTTTCGACCGAGACGTTTCGTTCAGTGCGGTGGTACCAATCCGGGCGGGATGAATCCTACCACCTAGTAAGGTAAGAAGGGAGGGGACCTGCAGTTTTACGTGGAATCCGAGCCACGGTCAGCCTTCAACTGTCGGGCGGTCATGCATTCAAGTACTAAACGCGCTCAGGTGTGCGCGACCGACCGCACTACTGAGCTACCGAGGTTAAAATAATACCACATACCTACTTCAGTAATTAATATCGCATAATTATTTTAAATCAATCAGCTTTACTCACGGTTTCACTCCGAGCTATGTGGCTCGACGTTTCGGGCCAAGCGTATGGCCCATCTTCATGGAGCACTCTGCCTTGTGCGACGGTTGGCAGAGAACTTCTCTGCCAACCGTCGCACAAGGCAGAGTGCTCCATGAAGATGGGCCATACGCTTGGCCCGAAACGTCGAGCCACATAGCTCGGAGTGAAACCGTGAGTAAAGCTGATTGATTTAAAATAATGTCTAACAACCCATCGATGTATATGTACCTTAACAACCACGGTAATTTAAAAACCCATATAATATCGCATAAATCGATAAACCATTTTTATTATACTCGCCGAAGCATACACAGTACACAAATTTTTACAATGCATAATTTCATGCAAATGTATTTTTTTTTATGTAATCCGGTACTGTTGACTGAGTCGGAGGGGCCAAAGCACATGCTCCGACCAGCCAATATCACCTCCAAGAAGATAGGCGCTTACCGGAGACTTCCCTGGATTGCTGGCTATACTGGACTAGTGGAGAACAGAACCGAGGCTGCTATGCGGCCATCTTACATCCAGTACAGTGGTACCAACCCAGTCGGCTACAATTTGAGCCTACCACCTAGTAAGGGGCAAGGGAAGGGACCTACATTTTTACACCGGTTCCGAACGGTGAAGCAGCAGGTGTAGGTATGCACGTAAATTTTTTCGTCAGAAAAAAACACATCGGTACACGCCGCCGGCCGACCGGATTCGAACCTCGGACCTCTCGAATGAGAAACTGATGCCCATACCACTCGGCCACCCGCCGCTTAAATTAAAATAAAAAAAGTTAAATTACGAGTAAAAACATTTAAAACATCACAATTCACTCCAGCCCCGGAAAGTCCTCGGTGACCCGGTCAGCCAGACAGCGTGTATGCGTCCACTGCTGGACATGCGCCTCTCCAATTAGGCCTTCAGCGGTACGTAACCACTGCTGCCGACGTAATTGATGTCGTCGTTCCACGTAGCGGGTGTCTTCCCACACTCCGTTCTCCTGTCCACGGCCGCCGCCAGTTTAGGACACGGTTACTCCAACGGTCGTTGTCTCTTCGGCTAACGCTACCAGCCCACTACCACTTAACTTAACCACCGGTTGTCCAATATCGACTACTTTGGTGCGTCGGCGGATTGCCTCATTACGCACCATATCAGGTAGCGATATTACGAGCATGGCTCGCTCCATTGCTCGCTGGGCAACTTTCAACCTTTGTACAACAGCGACCGTCAGAGTCCACGTTTCACACCCGTACGTCATCATAACCGGGAGGACGCAATAGTTATATATGCCGGTCTTTTAATTTTGCAGAAGGTCTGACCTGAGGGCGAATTTTCAGGGATGTTCGGGTATAGATCTTAAAATCAAAACTGTCATGTCGTTATAGGCAATGCGACTCGATCTTGGCGAGATAGAATGGCGACTCTGTCGTAATTTAGAACTCGTTTACTGTTCTACCTCTGTTCTGTGGCGGAAGATAGCTCACGGTGGACAGGTGAATTACCGCGATGTTGAAAACGCGGATGAAAAATTGACATTTTCAATTATAAAATCGAAAAACAATTGCTTTATCTCACTGATAGGAAAAATACGCCAATGAAGAGTCAGGGATGACTTTGAATTAATTTTGCATTCAGTAATTTTATTGTTGGACAGAAAACGTTTTACAGATTAAATTCATATTGGTTGAATGTGCGGTTACTCCAACGGTCGTCGCGTCGTGTCGTCTCTTCGGCTGACGTAACGTGACGTGACTGACCAACGTGACTGACGAACGTGACTGAGTGTGTCCTGGCGGCCGGTGGGACGACGACATCAAGTACGTCGGCGGAAAGCAGTGGTTCCGCCAGAGTTCATGCCAAAGGAAAAAGGTTCGAATCCTGGTCGGGACGTATTTTTTTTCTTTATTTTCGGTTTTGTATAGATTTGCTTTCACGAGTCATGCATGACTCATGAGCACACTTTAATTTTTTTTTTTTTTATGGAAACTGACACAGTTGGCTACATCACCTACAACATCCGTGATGTCAGCCCATAACACTGGGTGAACTAGGTGCCATGTCAGTGCTTCCCTTCATTTCATATCGGCTACAATGAACTGGACGGAAAACACGAACTATTTACATAGCCGTTTCGACCGACGTTTCGTTCAATGCGGTGGTACCAATCCGGCCGGGATAAACCCTACCACCTAGTAAGGTAAGAAGGGAAGGGACCTACAGTTTAACGTGGAATCCGAACCACGGTCAGCCTCCAACGGTCGAACGGTCACCCATCCAAGTACCGACCGCGCTCAGCGTTGCTTAACAACAGCCGACTGACCGCACCACTGAGCTACCGAGGCTGACGAATTTCCTTATCCCTTAGTCGACTTTTACGACATGCGACGGGGGGAGATGCAGTGGGGCTATTCTTTTTAAGTACCGGCCCCACACGGTACAAAAGTCGTCATTGGTCGGTTTGACTGGATGTGACGCCGACGTTTCACGCGATCGGTAGGTCATTCAGCGTCAGTCGACGCTCGTGGCCTATTGGGCTCACACGCGTCCTTCGACTACTATACACTTGCGTGCAATGTTAGTCCACCCACTGTCCATCTGTGCTCATGCATGTCATGTCATGCATGACTCGTGAAAGCAACTGTATCTATAATGAAAAAAAAAACTAACTCCGCGCGTTGTGCGGAGTTAGGAAGATAATATAAAACAAGATAATTATAATATAGTTTAAAATTTGGAGAGAATACGTCATCGACCCGATGGCGAAATCGGTAACGCGCTGGCGGCTCGTGCCAGAGATCCATTTTTTAATCCTTGTCAGCCTATCCTGTGTCTCGTATAGGTAAATGTGCTTGTACGAAGTTTCATCGAATTCAGATGATCGGTTTAAGAGTTATGGTGGAACATACACACATACAGAAAAGATTTCTAAAAATCGTCAATTTAGCTTTAGTTATCTATCAATCATACATAGAGTCTACAAACTCAGTACCTATCTCATAAAACAAAGTAACTTACTCCTTGACCATCCCTTACAGATTTATTATTAGTATTGATTGATGATTGATTTTGACGAACCTATAAATACACACCACACGCCGTATACCGACAATCGAGGTGAGCAGAGTAATCGGTGTTGTGCTGCAAGCACTCTCATAAATTACAGCACAACACCGACCACCACGCTTAGCAAAGTATTCGGACAAGATAACTATCAAGCAGCAAGTAAGGCACGAAGGCCCACCTGCTGCATAACTCGGTGGAAGGACCGCGCCAAGGTGAGAGGTGGCTAGCCTGTCGCCCTTATGGACCGCATCTTGTCCTTATCCCTTAGTATCCCTATGCACGGGGAGAAATGCGAACCTAAATAAAGAGAATAAGAGCCTACCTAAAGAGAACAAGTCAAATTGAATGTGTTTGTGTAAACACCGTGTCCCAAAACTCAACGTCAAGCGGGAGCCAGGGAGTAGGCCAGTTTATGACTACCCAGGGAAAAATAAGACAAAAAAATCGGAGTCATTTGTTTTTTATGATATGAGCATTTTTTGAAAAACGTTGAAAATTGACATCTCTTACAACATTTTAGGTACTACGACTACAAATTTGCAAATATAATTGTAATTTTTTTTTATTGGTAGCCTAAATGACTCTATACATCAGTATAAAACCAGAATGCCTGTAGTTTTATCAAAAAATATTCAGTAAAAAAATTTTCTAAAAAAATAAATGACTCAGAGATTTTTTTTCCTATTTTTCCCTGGCTAGTTATAAACTGGCCTACTCCCTGGTTCCCACTTGACGTTGAGTTTTGGGACACCCTGTATGTACTGGTGCTCTACGGGCGGCGGCGGTTCGATCAGGTAATTAGCGGTGTACCAGGTCCCGCCTGCTGCCGTGCGGTGTCCTGAAATAAATAATTATGCTCACAGGACATTAGCGGCTCGCGCCACCGTGCCAGTGCCCCTAGCGCCCGCCAATAGTGGCAGTAAACACACTACACGTGCGCGCTATCGAGGCGCTGCTGTTGGGAACTTACGTTACTTCGTACCATGATTGTTGCTGATGCACATTTTTTCATCAGCTAATGCTGATGCTGATGCTGATATTTTATCATTGACGTCAGCTGATGCTGATGCTAATGCTGATATTTTATCATTGACGTCAGCTGATGCTGATGCTAATGCTGATATTTTATCATTGACGTCAGCTGATGCTGATGCTAATGCTGATATTTTATCATTGACGTCAGCTGATGCTGATGCTAATGCTGATATTTTATCATTGACGTCAGCTGATGCTGATGCTAATGCTGATATTTTATCATTGACGTCAGCTGATGCTGATGCTAATGCTGATATTTTATCATTGACGTCAGCTGATGCTGATGCTAATGCTGATATTTTATCATTGACGTCAGCTGATGCTGATGCTAATGCTGATATTTTATCATTGACGTCAGCTGATGCTGATGCTAATGCTGATATTTTATCATTGACGTCAGCTGATGCTGATGCTAATGCTGATATTTTATCATTGACGTCAGCTGATGCTGATGCTGATGCTGATATTTTATCATTGACGTCAGCTGATGCTGATGCTGATGCTGATATTTTATCATTGACGTCAGCTGATGCTGATGCTAATGCTGATATTTTATCATTGACGTCAGCTGATGCTGATGCTAATGCTGATATTTTATCATTGACGTCAGCTGATGCTGATGCTAATGCTGATATTTTATCATTGACGTCAGCTGATGCTGATGCTAATGCTGATATTTTATCATTGACGTCAGCTGATGCTGATGCTGATGCTGATATTTTATCATTGACGTCAGCTGATGCTGATGCTGATATTTTATCATTGACATCAGCTGATGCTGATGCTGATGCTGATTTTAATTATTTTCTTAAAAAAAAGGTAAAAATACAGAACTATGTGAATATTATGAATTTATTCCAAAGTTTTGGTTGGTATTAAAATAAAAGATGGTGTTTAAAAAAACAATCAATCTGATACCAGTAAGTACCAGTTTAGTAATTATCTTAGCAATTAAATTATTAGTATTGGATGAAACTTTGGAACTGTATTTGCTGCTTTTCCGGCTTCGAGTCTGTTCCGAGAAGGTTTGTCACGACTCGAACATCAGCATTAATAATCAGCATCGATCAATGCGGATGCTGATGCGATGCTGATGTTGAAAATGATGCTGAAGTTCCGCGGATGCTGATGCTGATGTTCGCAACAACCCTGCTTCGTATCGTACCGAATACGTTCCGTAGTAGTAGCTACGGAACGCATTCCCTGTACCCTTATCACGAGCCTACACCGCGTGTTCGTGTTCCCGCCCCGTGTTCTCCGCATCATTTTGTATGGAGAAACGAAGTTCGCAAATATATCACTAGAGGCGCTGCTCCGTTTCTCCATACAAAATTATGCGGAAAACACGGCGTAGCGTAGTACGCGGTGTAGGTTCAATCTCATGATTAGGGTACCGATTACTGATATCATTGATTGTACGTTACCCACCTAATACCTATTACATAGACACCTATTACCTCGACCTGAACGTTAGTAAGTGCCAAGTCATCACGTTCACTAGGAACAGGAAGCCGATGGTTTATACATACATACTCAATGGATTACCCATACAGCGCGCCGATGTCGTCAGGGACTTGGGTGTTATGCTCTACTCCAAGCTTGTCTTTGACAAACACTTCGAGCATATAGTTTCGAAGGCGTACAAGATGTTGGGTTTCCTCATACGGACATGCAAACCGTTCTCCAACCCTGCGACACTGAAACTTCTCTACTTTGCGTATGTCCGCAGCGTGTTGGAGTTCGCCTCTCCTATATGGTCGCCCCAATATGTGACACATATTCGGCATATTGAGGGAATCCAACATAAATTTATCAGACATCTGGTCTATAGATCAAGAAGCGTCTTCGTAGATTATGGGGAAGCGGCAAGCCATTACAACTTGCAGTCACTGGAGCAAAGGAGATCGGTAGCAGACATTGTCTTTTTATATAATATAATTCACAATTATATTGACTGTTCCGATCTCCTCGCACGCATAACTCTGCGAGCAGCCCCTGCGCACACAAGACGACCTCGATTGTTTCAGCCGCGCGCATGCAAAACAAACTACGCTAAAAACTCAGTGCTCAACCGAAGCATGGCCGCGTACGATCGCACCTATAGCGGCGTAGACATTTTTCATTTGAGTAAGCGCTCCTTCCTTGTCAACGCACGGCAGCAGGTAGGTGACGCCGCCACGCCGCCGCCGCCGGTGAAATGACGCAAAACCACTAGACGTGAAAACGTAAGTTATCTGTCGTTTCGAATTTTGTTTGTTTTACCTTTATTGTGTCGCGAATAACCAGTTACACACACACCACAAAAAAAAAAAAAATCTCATACACACACACAAACACACCCTGCCATCCCACACACACACACACCCAACACCCTCTCATTCACACATGCACGTCCTCAAGGATTACATTAAATAGAACAAAATTTATTTATGTTTGTGTTTAGTTGTATTTTTTTTCTGTTATTTTGTTTAAGTACCTTGTTTTTTTTTTCTCCTTCTTTTCTTAGCACGACGTTAATGTACATATTGTATTTTGTAAATCATGAAACTTTCTAATTGGCCTTATAATTTTTTTCTTTATATGTATGTAATAGATCTTAAGTTAGCTGTTAAGTTTCCTAATAAATAAATAAATAAATAAATGTCTATGTAATAGGTATTAGGTAGGTACGCACAATCAATGATCAGTACCTTAATCACGAGATTTAACCTACACCGCCTACTACGCTACCGTATCTACATGCAATATTTATTACATACATACATAGCGTCACGCCTGTTTCCCGGTGGGGTAGGCAGAGACAACGGATCTCCACGTGCCACGATCCTGACACACCTCTGCCGCCTCTTCCACTCCCATAATGTTCTTCATGCATGCTCGTCGGTTACGGGTACTAAGCACTTGCCCCTTTTTGAGCACATGCCCGATCTGGTCCAGGTACGTGCGTCTAGGGCGACCCTTCCCGACTCTTCCACTCACATTTGCTTCATAAATTTCTTTCGTTAGTCTCCTATTCCATTCTTCCAACATGACCGAACCACCGAAGCATCCCTTTCTCAATCCTTGTCACTACATAATATATTTTATTACAGGTAAGGATATTATCTTCTTTCAACCCACAGCGCTCTCGCACTACACTATTTCTCAATCTATCTTTCATTGTAACTCCGCACATACTCCTCAACGCGCGCATTTCCACAGCATTAATTCTGCTTTCATGCTTCGTCTGCCATGTAGACCGATAGCGCTGGCCTATTTTGAGGACATAAGTTAAAAAAATTCTAAACTTGCTTATTTCTTGCCTGTGGATACAGTCGTACATAACAAGCATAATATTGCGTTTTGTGTCACATCTGTCACTTGCATTTTCAGCAATTCGAAGATTTGTGGTTGTTTTTTTTAATTCCATTCAAAACTGGCAAAATTATTCTAAACTTTAAAATAATTTTATGGTATCATATCTAGGATAGCCTGCGGAGTGTGCAAACCCAGTTTGTGTCATCTTCGTCCAGTGCAAACTGACCTATGGTCAGCATGTAAAAACAGTGCCTAAAAAAAAATTAGAATTGACAAAATTGTTATTTCCTATCTCAGATCACTTACATATGCCCATTAAATGAATTTGTGCCAAATTAGGGCACGCAATTTTAAGTTTTTCAATTATGTTATTTTTCCAAGCTACAAAAACTTCAAAAAAATATTAGAATGATTAGAGTTTACATATTCAATTTCATCAATGCATGAAAAATGTACATTGAAAAGTTGTGTCATTTTCATGCCCGAAATAAATCAATAAAACACATAAACAGTTGTTGCGGTCAAAGCGGACGGACGCGGGCAGGTGGCGGCGGGCGGGGGGCATACGCACGCACACACGTTCGTTCGGTACCTACGATTTCTTCTATGCGAAGCGGCGGCCGGTGGCTGGCTGGCGTGCCCCTGCCTCGCTCGCTCGCCTCGCCCGCCGCGCCGCCCGCGCCCGCGCTCGCACTTCGTGCAAAGAAGTTTGGTATCTACCTATAGAGATAATAATGCAGTGCGAATTTTGTACAAAGGCCGCGTCTGCAATCTCAATACCTACGAATGTCAATGGTCAATGTGGTCAATATTATTTTAGATTGACGCTTCGATTCGCTTCAAATTTGCATAAGTTCAAACTGACCCTACCTTTCATGACCCTAACACAATCGGGCTGAACTAATATCCCGTTTTCTGTGAGAACTAGAAACTTCGTCATGAACTTTTGTTTTGGTCATAACTCGAGAACCACTGGTGCTAGACCCATCGTATTGGTACTCAAACTTCAAGTCTCGGTGAGATCTATCCATCTCTCACGTGAACTTTTGTTTTGGTCATAACTCGAGAACCACTGGTGCTAGACCCATCGTATTGGTACTCAAACTTCAAGTCTCCGTGAGATCTATCCATCTCTCACGTGAACTTTTGTTTTGGTCATAACTCGAGAACCACTGGTGCTAGACCCATCGTGTTGGTACTCAAACTTCAAGTCTCGGTGAGATCTCTCCATATGTCACGTGAACTTTTGTTTTGGTCATAACTCGAGAACCACTGGTGCTAGACCCATCGTGTTGGTACTCAAACTTCAGGTCTCGGTGAGATCTATCCATCTGTCACGTAAACTTTTGTTTTGGTCATAACTCGAGAACCACTGGTGCTAGACCCATCGTGTTGCTACTCAAACTTCATGTCTCGCTGAGATCTATCCATCTGTCACAGGAACCTTTGTTTTGGTCATAACTCGAGAACCACTGGTGCTAGACCCATCGTGTTGGTACTCAAACTTCAGGTCTCGGTGAGATCTATCCATCTGTCACGTGAACTTTTGTTTTGGTCATAACTCGAGAACCACTGGTGCTAGACCCATCGTGTTGGTACTCAAACTTCAGGTCTCGGTGAGATCTATCCATCTGCCACGTGAACTTTTGTTTTGGTCATAACTCGAGAACCACTGGTGCTAGACCCATCGTGTTGGTACTCAAAACTTCAGGTCTCGGTGAGATCTATCCATCTGTCACGTGAACTTTTGTTTTGGTCATAACTCGAGAAGCACTTGTGCTAGACCCATCGTGTTGGTACTCAAACTTCAGGTCTCGGTGAGATCTATCCATCTGTCACTTCTGTGTCTGTGATTGTGTTGTTTTGGTTCTCGAGTTATGACCAAAACAAAAGTTCCCGTGATAGATGGATAGCTCTCAGCGAGACATGACGTTTGAGTACCAACACCATGGGTCTAGCACCAGTGGTTCTCGAGTTATGACCAAAACAAAGGTTCACGTGACAGATAGATAGATTTTAGAAATTATTCGCAATTATCGGATGCATGCAAGCAAATCCGAAAGCAACAGCTAACAATATATAAATTTTTGAAATGTGCTAATTAAGCCCTTTCATTTGATACCCCACACTAAAACATTTTTTTAGGTCATCACTTTTTGTCCTCTAGAGGGCGCCATATCCAATTTTATGGGACGTCACATAGCCAACCAGCCAACCATAGTCAACCAGCAGACGGTCAAGACGCATCCAACGATACCTTCGATTTGTCAAATTATGATAAGTAGGTAGTTTCGAAGTTATGTATGAGGGAACAGATGAACATACATACATACATACATACATACATACATACATACATACACACATACCGGTCAAACACATAACCTTCCTTCTCGCTTCGCCGTAGTCGGGTAAAAATAAGAATCTGTTCGCTAATATTGCGCGCATACTACACTACGTATAATATAATAAATACACGATCAATTAACTTAAATCAAATAGGAACTTCAGTTAAGTAAATATCCGCTAAGATCGACTCGCAACAACACATTTTTTTACATAGGTTTGAACCTAAAATTAATCAAATAGATACCTAACGAAGTAAATCTACATAATATTATGAAATGGAATTAAATAAGAAACTGCTCGAGACAATGCATACACACACCGCGTGGCAGCGCGGCAGTCTGGTGCGCTATTAGATAGAACCACTCGCCCTCCCGCAGCGCCGCGCCCCGCACTACCGCCAGCCTACCTTTATTTTGCGCGCGCAACTTTTCGATTTGTATGAGAGCCACATCTTAGCGTAACCGGAACTGAATTTTATGTAGCCTATCCTGTGTCCCGTATAGTTAAATGTGCTTGTACAAAGTTTCATCGAATTCGGATAATCGGCTTAAGAGTTATGGCGGAACATACATACAGAAAAAAAATTTAATTTTCTGTATGTATGTATGTATGTACATACATACATACATACAGAAAAGATTTCTCAAAATCGTCAATTTAGCTTTAGTATCATACATAGAGGCTACAAACTCAATATTTCCTAAAACAAAGTAACTTACTCCATGACCATCCCTTACAGATTTATTATTAGTAATAATAATAATAATTGATAATTGATATGATAACGCACGCACGTCGCAACTCGCACCGCGCCACGCAACGCAACGCGCGCCCCGCGTATGGCTGGCTGACCGACCCGCCGCCCGCGCCCGCGCTATTCCCCGCGCTCGCACTTCATGCGAAGTTAGTATTTTTTTCAAATAATAAAATTCCGTGGGTAAAAACGACACAAATTATGAATAGTGTTTTGTTACACCATAATAATCAAAAAGACGTAAACTCTAATAACCCGTATTTTCTTTTGTGGCTTTTAGAGGTTGTTGTAATAAAAATATTAAATATCTATAAATGTCGTGAATGAATTCGACACAAAATATTTTGAACAACAGATATCAGTACTCTAAAACGCGTAACACCTATTTAAGCTTTTCTAATATTCTTTTAGAGCTATTTGGGCGATGTATTAGGTACTGGTTAAATATAAGGATTTCCGTGGACAGAGATGACACAAAATGTTTTTGCACATCGGTTACTACTTCAATATTATCATGAAAGTAAAATTTTCTTTTCTAATTTTCTTTTCGTCTAATACTGATCTAAAAGACAAATACCTAAATTTCTACGTATGCAAATTCCTAGGATGACACAAACTAATATATTAGGTTGGGCAAATGGTTCGGAAACTATATGCGAAAAATAAACAACTTTAATATTTTTGAAACCAAAAATCCTAGCGCTACAGGTCTAATGCCCAACTTATATTAACAGCAATATTTATTTATCTTATTATATATAATGTAAGGATGTATATTGGTTGTATGTATCTATGTTACAATTTTTCCGTGTTAGTTATGCATTTATATCCACCCAGATCCACCTGCTGCGTGACTCGGTGGAAGGACCATGCCACGATGAGAGGTAGCTAACCTGTCGCCATTTAGCACGGCAGTTTGTCCTTATCCCTTAGTCGCCTTTTACGACATGCACGGGGAGAGGTGCAGTCGGGCTTATTTTTTTAAGTACCGGCCCCACACGTTACTACTCGTAGATAGATAAAAAATACTTAATGCCTCAAAAGCATTTTTCAGAAATGCTATACTGCAACGCAACTGCTAACGCGATCTATGACTAACTATTCGACACTAAATTCGGTTCATAATATAATTTCTTTGATACTGCCAGCCCTAAGGCTATTTAGCGTGATTGTATAAAGTATATAGTGAGACTTAAGAACTACTCTTTACATTGGTGGAAACCGTATCAAAATCTGTTCAGTGGTTCCGGAGATTACCTTAAACATACATACAGACGCGTAACCTTTTATAAGAAGTAGAGATAGATATTATGTTCGGTGACGGTGACGGTAGGTCTTTTCCGCGAGCTGCGCTTAGGGTAGGGTGGCCATTGTTCCCGGTACACCGGGACTTGTCACCGGTTTAGAATCTCAGTCCCGGTCGTCCCGCCTGACCACCAAATGTCCCGGTCGGGAACCAGAAGCCAGTTAATTTTACCCATACTAATATTATTAAAAAAAATCATCTTTAAAGGGTTTAGTGTTTCTTCTTATTTCCTAACACTCCTTACATAGCGTTTCAGGCATCATAAGTCATCAGATTTCAGTCGCAGATGTCAATTTATGTGTATAAATAGACAACGAACGTTCATTGGAGACTTTTGGCTAACTATCTGTGAGCTTACATTTATGCCTAATCTATCCTTAAATGTAAAAAAAATACCGATCATCCAAAAATTTAATTTAATATTCATAGAACAGGTGGTGCATTTCCCCGCTCAAAGACAACCAACTTTTCTTAGATTTTGATATAGTGTCCCGGTCAGTACCTGCACCTTTTTTTTTTTATGGAAACTGACACGGTTGGCTACATCACCTACAACATCCGTGGTGTCAGCCCATAACACCGGGTGAACTAGGTGCCATGCCAGTGCTTCCCTTCGGTCGTGCCGCCTAAACTGAACTGGACGGAAAACACAAACTATTTACAAAGCCGTTTCGACCGACGTTTCATTCAGTGCGGTGGTACCAACCGGGCGGGTTAAACCCTACCACCTGGTAAGGTAAGAAGGGAAGGGACCTACAGTTTTACGTGGAATCCGAACCACGGTCAGCCTCCAACGGTCGAGCGGGCAACCATCCAAAAACTGACCGGCCCAGCGTTGCTTAACCATCAATAGCGACAGTCGACTGTCTGCACCACTGAGCTATCGAGCCTGACAACCCTTTATGGCAGCCCTAACTAGGGCCACGTAATTTGTGAACAGGGCTGTGTATATGAGCGCTTGTATTGTCTATTTTACCATTATGTTATAGTTTTATGACCCCCGGCGACACCCTCAGGTCCGCCGCCGCGCCGCCCGCCCTCCGCCATAAAGAAAAGGGCGCCATTTGTGCAGGGTGCTTCGTGCCAACTTGCATCGTTGGTGCCAGCATTTGACATTCGGGCGTATGCGGCGGGTGGCCGAGTGGTTTGGGCATCGGCTTCTCATGCGAGAGGTCCGCAGTTCGAATCCGGTCGGCGTGTACCAATGAGTTTTTTTCTGGCGAAAAAATTTACGTGCATACCTAAACCTGCTTCACCGTTCGGAACCGGTGTAAAACTGTAGGTCCCTTCCCTTGCCCCTTACTAGGTGGTAGGCTCAAATTGTAGCCAATTGGGTTGGTACCGCCGTACTGGATGTAAGATGGACGCATAGCAGCCTCGGCTGTGTTCTCCTCTAGTCCAGTATAGCCAGCAATCCAGGGAAGTCTCCGGTATGGCACCTACATTCTCGATGGTGATATTGGCTAGTCAGAACATATGCTTTGGCCCCTCTGACTCAGCCACCCATACCGGATTACATAAAAAAAAATTCGGGTTTTGCGAATGCCATACGATCGGGAGAGCGTTACAGAGTTTACCGGCTCTGTAGAGCAGCGGTTCCTTAATTACTTTCGGCTACGGAACCCTCTAAATGATCGTCCTTCTGTTGGCGGAACACCAAGTCAATTAAAAAAGTTAATTAGCTATTGTGAACATAAAAACTAAATTTATGTGACCTATACCTAATTTTTTTATACTAAATTGTTGGCGGATTATCATGTTTGATTTGAATAGAATGACTATAGCATAGATTAAGTGAGTCGTATAGTTCCAGAACCCGCCAAATTCATTTCTCTAAAAAAAGTTGGTATAAACTGTTTTGAATAAAGTATTAAAGTTCCTAACACCGTCCAATCCAGAGTGAATCGCAAAGAAAAATTAACATTCGTTCCAGTTCCCTTGTAGTTTGTATGGGCAGCTATTTATCGAGGTTTAGTTTTTTCGTCTTACTGTAAAATCATCCTACACGGAGTTGGCGGGTTCTGGAACTATACGACTCAAGTAATAGTTACTTACTGTAGTTTGAAATTAAACACATATTAACTACACGTGTATGTCAGCCTCGATAGCTCAGTGGTGCAGACAGTCGACTGTTGCTATTGATTGTTAAAAGCAACGCTGGGCGCGGTCAGTACTTGGATGGGTGACCGCTTGACCGTTGGAGGATGACCGTGGTTCGGATTCCACGTAAAACTGTAGGTCCCTTCCTTTCTTACCTTACTCGGCGGTAGAGTTCAACCCACCCTGGTTGGTACCACCGCACTGAATGCTACGTCGTCGGTCGAAACGGCTATGTAAATAGTTTGTGTTTTCCGTCCACTTCAGTGTAGCCGGCACGATCGAAGGGAAGCACTGACATGGCACCTAGTTCACCCGGTGTTATGGGCTGACATCACGGATGTTGTAGGTGATGTAGCCAACCGTGTCAGTTTTTCATAAAAAAAAAAGACCCGTAATGGAATATTGCAGTCATCTTTGGGAAGGTTACCCTGAGTACCTTCTTTCAGCCTTCGATTCTATTCAGTGACGAGACATTCGCCTCATTGGCGCCTGAGGCTTCTACCTCGCGAAGAGCCACCCAGTTCGGAAGCAATAAAAAAAAAATAATAAAAACTAAATTTATGTGACCTATACCTAATTTTTGATACTAAATTGTTGGCGGATTATCATGTTTGATTTGAATAGAAAGACTATAATTGAAATTAAAAACATATTACACGTTTTTTATACCTAGGGAGAGCGTTTTGTGCTTTTTCCGGCTGTAACCCACGGAACCCTTCCGCGGAACCCCAGGGTTCCGCGGAATACCTTTTAGGAACCGCTGCTGTAGAGGAAAGATCTGCAGAACCGATTGGTGTGCGTAAGTGCAGCCCATACCCACCCAGCTACCCAGAGCGCGTGGTGCGGTCCGGAGGCGGACGTCGTCGCGGCGCGGTAAGATCGCGTCAACAGCTCCTTCAAGCACTCCCCATGAAATACGCGAAATAATACAATCAGTTGGTTTCGCAGCTGTCATATAGGTTTGATACCATCACTGCTTTTGCTACCTTTAAATTTGATAATCAAACACTTGGTTATAATAAATATACAGGGTGTATCAGGATAGGTTTGAGAAACTTCAGGAATAGAAAGTACTCATTATTAGAAGAAAAAAAATCCTTATCACTCAAATCGAAATTCCGTTGTTTTTTTGGTCATACAAAAGTTGGAAATTGTAATAAAAACTCGATGGACAGTGAGACTGGAGAGTGCAGTGAACTAATTCAGTCCTCTTTTTCTTTTGAGGTCATTGAACTTCCAGTGTTTGGAATTTACCTACACGCTGTTCAATTGTACTAGTTATGTATGCAACCTACCCATTTTTATTCATGAGTTAGAATTTATTTTTTATTTAATAAAGGCGGACGTAAACCATCCACCAAATCTTGAAGAATAGATTTTCACCAAAAAGTACTGTAAAATGATCGAATCTGGGAAAAAGTTTCAGAGCTTTTCGTCTTCAAATATGGGCCCCTTTCGAACCCTGAAGTTTCGAAAACCTATCCTGATACACCCTGTATAGGTACTGATCAAAGACATTTGGTACTGATGCTGCTTTTCCGAATTTCCTTCCTTCATTTTTCTTGCATTTTTTTACTTTCACAAACTCTGTTTGAAAAAATCTGACGTGAGACTATGACGTGAGTGTTTTCAAATTTGGAAAACGGCGGCGGAGCGGGGCAGCCACGCCCGCCGCCGCCGGCGCCGCCGCGCCGTGAACGAGAACTTCAAATCCAACCAATCCCGCATTCGAACGTGACATTCGAAATTCAAACCGAACGCCGTCGCCGCCGCCGCCGCGCCGTCGGGCGGGCCTCGTCGCCGTCGAGCTGTCAGACTGCGAGCAGCTATGATGTCATACAGCTTGACGTTTGGCGGGATTCACACGTCTTATCGAATAATTTTTGAAATAACATCACAATGAAAGTGTTTTCCTTTCGAATCAAACATTTTGCACCCACGCTATGTACAGTGCTCGTTTTAGTAATAGTTAGTTATAAGTTCGAAACGTTGACGAGATAGAATAGTAAAATTGCATGATACCTAATTCTGACTGTCTTACGTTCCCACGCCCGATAGTAAACTGAACCGGAGTCGTAAGTTAATATAAAATCGAAGATGTAAGAAATTCTATAGAAAATTTTTATCTACAAATTTCGGTACTTATATTTCGGTAAGTACTTATATATTTTAGGAGGATACATTAAAATCAGGTACCTACTTAATTCTGACGTTTCATTTTATTTTTGACACATGTATGTAAGTTGTGACACAAATGCGAAACTAAAATTTAACCATAACAAAAGATCTTCGGTCTATGCGTTAGAAAGTCGAATTGAAAGACGACGGGAGTTTGTTTAACGCGCCAACCCCGTCGCGGTCGCGTCGAGTGCGCGCGGTTATCCAATTTTGACGCGCGGACGAGTGTTTTAACCCTTTAAAGATTAAACTAGACTCTGCCTGTGACACCGACCCTCCGCCGTCGGATTACTCAAATTGCGGGTGAGCCGAGTGGACCGTTGATGTCGAGTTATTAATCCAAATTGACGGTTTAATGGCGGGCTGGAGGTGTGAATTTGGAGAGCGTTTGGTGGTCAAGATGGCGCAAGCAGCGATATTGGCCAGATAGATTGGCGCGTTGAACGCTTTGTTTGTAGATAGGCACTTTTAGAATCTAAAATGCAAATGGCATATAAATGGCATCATGTGTACGTACAATATTGTCATGTTCTAGGAGATATATATTTTTTTATTTATTCGTCCCTTTTCGGGGCAGGCAAAAGTAATTAAAGTATACAGCTTTTCTTTTATATTTCTAATGTCTGTTGTTTTCTTCTCGTATTGCGAGAATCTCAAAAATATATACTTTTTGACGTGATGATGACACGTCTTATAAATTGATGAACACCGGCTGCACGCACGAAGAAGTGTAACGTTCCATCTAAACCTGTGTGTGCAAGCGAGAGCGCGATAGAGACCTGTGTGTGCAAGCGAGAGCGCGATAGAGAGGCATATAAAATAGTAGAAAATACAAAATATATTTCTCCGTCTTTTGCGAGCCTCGAACCCGCGGTCCCTGCCACCATCACTGACCGGACGTGTTATCCACGCAGGCTATCGACCGTGTACTTATCGCTGCAAATTTTCTCAAGAGTATGTGAATTTCATATGTGAATTTCATGGAGCGACATCTAGCGTCCACATCTAGCGTCAATATTAAATGAAATACTTCAGCCAGCGGTATACTTGATTTAGCAGTTAGGTAATTGTTGCAACGTTGAACATGTAGATGGCGTTATGTAGGTTTTTTTAATAGTAGAAAATACAAAATATATTTCTCCGTCTTTTGCGAGCCTTGAACCCGCGGTCCCTGCCACCATCACTGACCAGACGTGTTATCCACGCAGGCTATCGACCGTGTACTTATCGCTGCAAATTTTCTCAACAGTATGTGAATTTCATATGTGAATTTCATGGAGCGACATCTAGCGTCCACATCTAGCGTCAATATTAAATGAAATACTTCAGCCAGCGGTATACTTGATTTAGCAGTTAGGTAATTGTTGCAACGTTGAACATGTAGATGGCGTTATGTAGGTTTTTTTAAATATAAATTAAACAAAAATTAATAGTCGTTATTTTCTCATATTTTTTATTAGTTATTATCACATCTTTATCATGTACTTAAATTAATTTTACATGGTAAATATCCGCCGGAACTGATTTACTTTATGACATCATCACGTAAAACTATCGTCCGTAAACCAACTTTACAGACAACCAATTTTTAATTACGACAACGACGACGCGGCAAACAAACTTGTTCATCTGCCATCCTTTTTTACTACTTCTCGAGATAAATAAAGAACTGTTATACTTTTTGTTTCTTTTATATTTTAGAGTTGACTGTAAGCCCCGTTTCATGCATACATGTCTACGTAGTTTATAGGCACAGATTAAATAATAGTTACTGTATGTACGGGAGCGTTCAACCGGACCGTGGACGAGCCGTGCCATGTACGAAATCCAATTATTTTTCCTTAATTAAATATTTTTTGTTCTTACCAATATTTGGGTTTTATATTTTTATATATTATGTTTTATATACACATCTTTTAATATATTTAGACTTTCATCGCCATTAGCTATGTAAAATATAATTGATAATTCATTAAAATATTTACAACTTTGAGGTGTGTGTGAAGAATGATGATGGATGACGGATGATATTGGCGGCGCTGTCATTGTGGGTTTGAATGTTTTTAATGTAATGATGCGCGCTGAGGTTCCAGATGTATGATGATTCCCAGGTTCTTAGTTCTTTTTACTTTCATAAAAAGCAAATCCAGAAATTTATCCACGAGGAAAGAAGAATTAATAAAATTATTTATTTCAAAATCGTAATATTGCGCATTTTGTCAATTAAGACTATTAATCAATAGGTAATTCCAAAACCACAAAGAATAGCAATTTTGCGGAAAATATTAACGTAGATGAGTAAATTAATATTTCAACTACAAAATAATTTAACCGTCAAACGCAGCGCTAGCCTCACGTGCAGACTCTTTGATGAAATTAATTTAAATCGGCAATTCGCTGGCAATTAAACTTTCGTTATTCTAGATATGTTATGTACCGCATTCGAATTTTTAAGTTAAGTTCTACTCCTTTTGTTGCTCAGTATGTTAATTAGGATTTTATCATTATTTTCAATTACATTTCTTGTTGGTCACATTATGCGTGGTTTAATTAAATAATGTAACCGAATTTAATGTTTTATTATTTTTTTTATATTTTATTAGGCAACTTAACAGCTATTTACATATAAATCTAAAACTACAATTAAAATCTAAAGCAAAAACTCCTACCAATAAATATTAAAAATAAAATAAAACTTTTACGGGAAACTCCCGAAGTCACTGTCGTCGGAAAGCTGCCCATGACACTGGCCGAGCATATTTTACATACATTTATTCAACTTAAGATAAAAAAGTTCCACTTTTTACTGAATGTATTCGTGGACAGGAAAACGGAATGTGGGAAGACAATCTGCCAGGTGGGACATCAAGTACGTCGGCGGAAAGCAGTGGTTCCGTATCGCTGGAGGCCGGGAGGACTGGAGGAAAATTGGAGAGGCATATGTCCAGCAGTGGACGCTTACACGCTGACTGACTGACTGCCTGACTGACTCGTATATATGTAATTATAACTTACAAGTAATTACATAAAAAATTAAATATCTTCTCGTAAATTTATAAATTATGTAAAATGCTGATTGTTAATAGTTTTAATTGTTTTGTCTCTTTTGTGTTTTTTTTTTTAGTGACACAGGATAGGGTAAATAAAATTCAGTTCTAGTTACGCTAAAATGTGGCTCCCATACAAACCGAATTGTTCCGCGCGCCAAAATAATGGTACGGCAGCGGGTTTACTTCCTTTCTTCTTTTTAAATACGAATTTCACGCAAGCGAAGCCGCGGGCAAAAGCTAGTAGTTATATATAGTTGTGCGATATAATTTATAGATATAACGAGACTAGAGAAATACGAAGGCATTCAAAAACGAACACAGTTCCAAGACATTTCTTTGATGACGCTCGAGCTGCCAACAAAACTGAAGCCCCTTTGTGCTCTAGTCGTAGGCACGACCGTTCTCTTCCGCGCCTGACACGGAACTGACTCGCTTTTCGCCTTTTGACCCAACAGAGGGTAGTTGCGAATCGCCCGCGGCCTCTGGATGATGGTCAAAGGACCTGTCTTCGCTTTTGAAGAGCTTTATCTTACCTGGCAGCCTGAGAAATGAGTAAACAATGATGATATTGTATGTTTGTGAGATGTTTTGCCAAGTGTCCATTGCTCATTTGACTGGAAAACACTTTGTAGTCTACCTTTGGAAATTTACGTGCATACCTACCACCTGCTGCTTCGCCGTTCGGAACCGGTCTAAAACTGTAGGTCCCTTCGTTTGCCCCTTACCAGGTAGTAGGCTCAAATTGTAGCCGACTGGGGTGATACCACCGTACTGGATGTAAGATGGCCGCTTAGCAGGCTCGGTTGTGTTCTCCCCGTGTGTAGTCCAGTATACCCAGCAATCCAGGGAAGTCTCCGGTATGGCACCTACCTTCTCGGAGGTGATATTGGTCTGAGCATGCGCTTTGGCCCCTCCGACTCAGCAACTGTTTTGAGTGGAAATGGTTTTTTTTTCAATTTTTCCCTTAGGCGAGTCGCCGTTCTATATGTAACACACATATCACACGCCGCATCCCGAAAATCGGGGTAAGCAGAGCAATCGGTGTTGCACTGCAAGTAATCTGGTAAATTACAGCACAACACCGACCACCACGTTTAGCAAAGTATTCGAAAAAGACAACTATCAGGCAGCAAGTAAGGAACGAAGGCCCACCTGCTGCATGACTCGGTGGAAAGACCGCGCACAAGGTGAGAGGTGGCTAGCCTGTCGCCCTTGTGCACATCTTGTCCTTTGTCCCTTAGTCGCCTTTTACGACAAGCACGGGAAGAGATTCAGTGGGGCTATTCTTATTAAGTACCGGCCCCACACAGTACTATATATAACTATCAGCAAAATACTGTTTCTAAACCAAACATGCGACGACAACACTGTTTTTTTTTATGTAATCCGGTATGGGTGGCTGAGTCGGAGGGGTCAAAGCGCATGCTCCGACCAGCCAGTGATCCCCTCCGAGAAGGTAGGTGCCATACCGGAGACTTCCCTGGATTGTTGGCTATACTGAACTAGAGGAGAACACAACCGAGGCTGCTATGCGACCATCTTACATCCAGTACGGTGGTAACAACCAATTCGGCGACAATTCTAGCCTACCTTTGTGAGTTCACTGTTAAATATATGAATTTTTATATATTAATATTATTTATAAAATTACACGGTTATTGATATTTCGACTTTTGTTGTCGCCATCAGTGAAAATATAAGACATTATGTATGGTCACGGTATGGTGTTGATATTTATGTTAAATATTTTAGATATTATTATATTTAACTTTAGAACGAAAAAAAACCAAAAAAAAAAACCAAAGACAAAACAAAAAAAATCTAACAAGTGCACCATCCATTTACCAACTTCGATGTACACGCATCAGCTTTAAGCTGCTAGTGTATCTTGCCCACTTGCACCAACACAAATTTAATATATAAACCAGTTTAACTCGCTAAACCAGTTTAAGCTAGCACCCTTTGACTGTGGGAACCGCGTTTAAATCCATAACTCGCTACTTAACTTTAAACTCGTGTTGGTGCAAGTGGGCCATCGGTTTGACCAAGGTAGGTATGCGCCTATATCTAAGCATTAAATGCGTATTTGTGGCAACGCTGCGCGCGGTCAGTACTTGGATGGGTGGCCGCTCGATCGTTGGAGGCTGAACGTGGTTCGGATTCCACGCAAAACTGTAGGTCCCTTCCCTTCCTACCTTACTCGGTGGTAGGGTTCAACCCTCCCGGATTGGCACTGAATGTAACGTCGTCGGTCGAAACGGCTATGTAAATAGTTTGTATTTTCCAGTTCAGTGTAGCCGGCACGATCGAAGGGAAGCACTGACATGGCACCTAGTTCAACCGGTGTTATAGACTGACATCACGGATGTTGTAGGTGATGTAGCCAACAGTGACAGTTTCCATAAAAAAAAAAAACAGAAAAAAAATCGCTGGCATAGAAGGCCGAGTTTTACAGGCCATGATCCGGAGCCATCAACGAATACTTCCGCCGAATAGAGAAATCCCAAAATCAGCATTACTGAGGGCACAAACCACAAAATCATTAATCATAGAGCATGGTTCGGTGCCAGCGACCGGCGCGGCTCTATATTGTCTACGTCCGAACCGCGAGCCAATAGTTGTAATCGGTGACCTCTGGTTAGAGCGAGAGGCGAAATATAGCCAGGCAATTTACGCGTTAGGGCGGCCAAGTGAAAACTATCCGCAGCTTCTGATGTCTAGTCCGTAGTTTCAAACAAAGCTATGTAGTGAAGTACGTTGGAGGCTGACCGTGGTGCGGATCCCGCATAAAACTGTAGGTCCCTTCCCTTCTTAACTTACTAGGTGATAGGGTTCAACCCGCCCGGTTTGGTACCACCACCGCACTGAATGAAACGTCGGTCGAAACGGCTATGTAAATAGTTTGTGTTTTCCGTCCGGTTCAGTGTAGCCGGCACGACCGAAGGCAAGCACTGACATGGCACCTAGTTCACCTGGTGTTATGGGCTGACATTACGGATGTAGGTGATGTAGCCAACCGTGTCAGTTGCCATAAAAAAAAAGAAACGTAAAAAAATCAAAACGTACCTAATCCCAAAAAGCGTGGTAAAACTAGGTGCAGCAAATAATGTACATCGGGATTTAGAAAGAGACAATCTGGTTGTAGAGCGTCGTCTCTGTCGCACAGAGACGTGCGAGTTCGTTGCAACAGGAACCACGACAGCGTGGTCCCTCGAGCTAGAAAAATACAATACCGTTGTTGAGACAACCGTATCGTATTTTTCTAAAGCTCGATGTTCATTATTTAATGCCGGATAGGAACTGTATGTTTATTTATAGTATTCTGCAAATTCGTCCAAGTTTTATTCAGTTGATTTTATAAAACGAGCATACAAAATAATAATAAAAAAAAACAGATCGCAGGAGATGCGACGTACCTACTGGAGAACATGAAAGCAACCTATTCGAAAATTTAGAGAGATACGTTATCGACCCGGTGGCGGAATTGGCAACGCGCTGGCGGCTCAAGCCGGAGTTCCAGGTTCGAATCCTGGTCGGGACGTATTTTTTCTCTTCATTTTCGGCTTTGCATTTATCTAAAGAAAAATATAAAAAGCGAGTGCATGCTTAGTACTAACATATAAAAAAAATTAAAAAATATAAAAGAGATGCTGTTCTACATCAATAAACTGTATATTCCCGCTATCACACCCGTTACGTTAGACAAGGTACACAGTATCCCGGTTCCCGGTGATGTGAGGATGCGGATATGAATTACATCACTAGTACGTAACGCCCGGGGCGGGCGCGCGGCGCGCGCGGTGAGCCCGATAAAGACAGAATTTGATTAAGTGTCGTCCGCAAGCCCACAACAAACAAAGGCAGGCATTTTCATAAGCACACCAGAGTGACATTGAAAAGGGACGGCAAGGGATGAAGGAGTCATGGACAAGACCTTGCACATCGCGTGACGGTTTTCACAGAGGAGACTGTGAAGGTTTATTTACTTGACAGTCGTTAGTAGAACTCCAAGCAGAACTGTACTCGTATGTGCGTTCCCTTGCCCTTACCCAAGAACATTTAGAAGAGGTTGAATGTTGTCGGACTGTCCAATGCTTATATGAGAAACAGCGTCGCCGAGCTCCGCGGGTAGCGGAGGGGACGGCGCGCTTTGATTGGGTGGTATCGGGTCGTATCGCGCTCTGATTGGTTGGCAACGAAAGTTATTTGTACGTTTTTACAAATATCGTGTTACGCTGGCGCGGGGAAGGTCCGACGTCCATACATCTAACGTTCTGGCCCTTACCTTACTAGGTAGGTGGTACAGATTAACCAAAATATAGAGATGCGCAGGAGCCGAGTCCGCTTCACGGTTATATGGGCAGATTTCACCATATTATAAAAGATTCATATATGCGTGTGCTTAACAACACTCGACCGACCGCACCACTGAGCTACCGAGGCTGACAGCGTTCTAAACGGAACCGGAAGCATAATCTAATTTCTAGCTACCCCATGCAAATTTAGCTTTACCAGGTTATATCGAAACGTGATTTCTGAATTGTCCGATCCTGCCTCAACATAGTCCACGGAAAGCCCCACACGCGGTACGGAGTGCTCTAGTGTTTTTGACGTGTGATAGTCGGGATAAATTGGCTGTCTATCCGCATCCGCACATCCGACATCCGCATATCCGCACATCCACAGCACCAGTCGTCGATTGCGCGCCGATTAGCCGCGCTAAGGCCGCGCTCGCTACTTTGAAGAGATATTTTAATATCCGGTTGCTTGAAAGGGGACAAATATGTTTGTAAAGTAATTTAATATTGTTTTAATAAAATAAAAAGCTTCAGAAACCTTTATTTTATTGGTCATTTTAAAGGACCTTGTGTTTCTAAATTATTTCAAATTTAGAAGCCCCCCCCCCCCCCTTCCCTCCCTCCGACGCATCAAAACCCCTTAAAAACAAAAAATAATTTTCGCTTAGCTAATTGAAGGAGTCGGGGGACCGAGTTAAATTTTTTTACTTCGCGGTCCCCCAACCCTCTTAATTAACTAAGCGGAAAAACCTTTTGGATGAATCAACTTTTTCTTGTAATGTAAAAACCAGCTGCAAAGTCCACTAAAAAAAATAATTGCAATTTATTACCTAGTTGAAAATCAAATACTTAGGTTTATAGGCAATTGAAAAAAAAATAGAGGACTATTTAAAATAAAAAAATTACCAAATTTTTAGGGGGGACCCAGGGGACAATTTTGTCCCCAGTTTTGTATGGAAAAAAGGGGTTGTCCTCAGGGTAACCAATATTAAAAAAAAATACTCAAAATTCTCTGTGCAGCTTCTTTCATATTGATCAATTACTTATCTCAGAGTTGCTGTAACTATTAAAAATTTTTGAGACAGATATCAAAAACAAGAAAAAGTTGATCCACCCATTTAATGGTTGTTGATGTGTCGGGGTGTGTTTTTTTTTCAAAATATTTTATTTCATTATTACATAGGTACGCATTTTTACAGTTTCTTATATGTAATGTATGTTTTAACCAGCCTAAGTAGGTGCCATCATGGCTGCTCTTCACGAGGGTGAACAGTGAACGGAAATGCAGCAATTGACGCGAGACCAATGACACAATGACATTATGAGATTATGTCGGTGCCGAAAACGGAGTTCAATAATGGTTAACCTTAATTAATTGTCGACATTGCGTATGTACTTACTCGAATTTGTTTATGTATGTATTGGCGTATATTAAACGATCAAATCAAGCGAATTTACTTTTTTAATTTTGATTATTTTTTATTTTTTATTTATTCGTCCCTTTTCTGGACAGGCAATTTTAATTAAAGTACCTATAAAGCCTTTTCTGTTGTACTTCTAATGTCTGTTGTTTTATTCTTGTATCGCGAGAATCTCAAAAATATAAAGGTACTTTTTATTTACGATTTATTCTTCGACTCTGTTTTATTCATTGATTTACACCTGATTCACTTAATTAATAAGTCTTTGTAGTCAGAACTCTCAGCAAAATTGTTAATCTTGCTCTCAAGCTGTGTTTTAGATAGACTATGGGCGGTGTTATTATGTGGCTAGTCACTAAATTCTTGTAAAAATATGTTTAAAAAATACCCTGCGAAGTTTCTTGTCGGTTCTTCTTCGTGGGTGTAATCGAACCGGATAGAACAAATTGTGACAAGTTCGAGAGCAGTCTAACTGCCCTATGAATGATCAATAAACAATACAATACAATACATTGACTTATGATTTTATTACATTAGCTATTATTTTGAAAAACCGGCCACTTGCGAATCGAACTCGCGCACCGACCAGGGAGTAGGCCTGTTTATGACTACCCAGGGAAAAATAAGAAAAAAAATCGGAGTCATTTGTTTTTTATGATATGAGCATTTTTTGAAAAACGTTGAAAATTTCTCGTACAACATTTTTAGGTACCTACGGCCGGGTTTAATGTCTTTGCTACTACGACTACAAATTTCCAAATATAATTGTTAAAAAAAATTATTGGTAGCCTAAATAACTCTGCTATTGATCTATATCCCAGAATTCCCAAATAAAACCAGAGTGCCTGTAGTTTTACCAAAAAAATATTCAGTTCAATTTTTTTCTAAAAAAATAAATGACTCAGTTTTTTTCTTATTGTTTTTCCCTGGGTAGTCATAAACTAGCCTTCTCCCTGGTTTCCGCTTGACGTTGTGTTTTGGATGCAAAAAAAAATAATATTTGAACCGGCTACCTATTACGGTTTCAAAAGATACAGGCCTACTCGAAATAAATACATTTGTTAACGTTTAGATGGAATAACCTAATTTTAACTAAGTAGGTACCTACCTAGGAAATTCAATAGAGTTTAGTATTTTAAATTCCCTACATTAATTGCGCGGCTTAGTAGGTGTTCGTATCAACTACCCCTGTGCGAAATTTCAGCTCGAGCAGACAAACACCGTTTCTTCAAGCTTTTCATCCATGACGTTGCCACTATTTACGCCTGGAACTAAAAATTATGTCGGCTGTAATAAAAACGAACATTCATTACAAAACTGGCCAAGGTCGAGTCGAACTCGCGCACCGAGGGTTCCGTATCGCCAAGTCATGGTCAGCGCCACTCACGCCATCTATGTATTAGTTGAAATGCTTCATACTCTTTTCGGTAGATAGATCGGCGCGCATACACTTTTCAGTTTCTTATATCCGGGACTCCGTGAATTTTTTACTTTTTCTTATTTTTATTATTTGTTGTTATATCGGCCATAATAAATAACACTATTCTGTGAAAATTTCAACGGGCTACCTATTACGGTTCAAGAGATACAGCCCTCGACCTCGGACAGACAGACGGACAGACAGAGACATACGGCGTACGTAGGCTTATTAATAGGGTCCCGTACGACGGATACGGAACTCTAAAAAGATAACATGAATTGCATTCGAAATTCAAAAGTGGCAAATCTGCACCGCCCCAGCTCAGCACCACTTCGCGTCACCCGACAAGGTATACGAACCGGTCCGTAAGCATCCGCGCTAAGTTCAGCGTGTAGGAATGCAATCACTGCCCAGAGCGCGTGGTGCGGAGGTGGAGAGGGGACGGCAGGATCGCGTTAAACAGCTCCTCCGAGTACTCCCCATGGAATAAGCGATAGGACACACTTAGAGAGCTGACATCCCTACGGAGTTGCAGTCGTTCTAGATCGCAGGACACTTCGGGGTAAACCACTAGTCGCACGGCTCGACGCCGGATCGAGTCCAGAGGCGCAAGCTGATATTTGGCAGAGCCATCCCAAGCGAAATCATGGGCGTCCTTAGACACCTTATGGGTGGCTCGGCGCCACATGTTGCGCTTTCGCTTTCGACACTGACTTCAGCTTGATGCTATATTTATCAGCTCCTCCGAGCACTCACCATGCAATAGAGATAGATCTATATTTAATGTAACTCGTACCCGCAAGCAGCGGTTGGCCGAGTGGTTTCAGCATCGGCTTCTCATGCGAGAGGTCCGAGGTTCGAATCCGGTCGGCGTGTACCAATGAGTTTTTTTCTGAAGAAAAAAATTACGTGCTGCTTCACCGTTCGGAACCGGTGTAAAACTGTAGGTCCCTTCCCTTGCTCCTTAATAGGTGGTAGGCTCAAATTGTAGCCGACTGGGTTGGTACCAGATCTGAGGTACCACCGTACTGGATGTAAGATGGCCGCATAGCAGCCTCGGTTGTGTTCTCCTCTAGTCCACTATAGCCTGCAATCCAGGGAAGTCTCCGGTATGGCACCTACCTTCTCGGGGGTGATATTTGCTGGTCGGAGCATGTGCTTTGGCCCCGGCGACTCAGTCACCCATACCGGATTTAATATAAAAAAAAATCCAGTCTGCCTGCAATTCAATCGAGAATTCAATGCCCTTTGCGTCCGCCTTTGAACCACCTTCAATTTGTGTATTCCCATTAACTACGAGTTTCACGCGATAAATTATGCGAATTCTTAAGACAATGAACAATAGACCAGTCTTACACACAGCCCGCGAGGCCGCGAGGCAGCGAATTCCAAATAACTTCTTTTGAATAACTTTCGCAGACTTTCCTCGCAAGCTCGGGGAGAACTATGGAATGAAATAATAAACGGCAAATAAATAAATAAATATAATAAACGGCAATGCAGGCAGGACTACGGCCACAATGGTGGAGTTGGTGGACTCCGCCCCGCGGCCAATAAAATATCGGCCAAGTTTGAAGCGGGCAAACGTAATCGACGGCACAGTGGAAAGTTTTCCCGCATTGTTTGTTTAAAGAGGATAATGAGCCCGTTATACACCTTTTGTCAGGTGTCACGTGTTATCGAGATACGATTTTTTTTCTTTATTTTTGAAAATTACCAAAATCCCAGCTTTAAACCCTCGTAACTTTTTCGTTTATGATTGTATCAGCACGAAATAAAATTAATTGAATTTTGCGATGTATCCTTGTTCTAGAAAACATATTATTTGATGAAGTTAATACCATGAAAAGGTCTTATGACCTCCCAATGTCCCGAGAACGAGTAAAGAAGATTAAGAAATTAAGATTCTGTTATATTACTCCTTCTCGGGACTTTGGGAGGTCATAATCATAAGTCCTTTTCATGGTATTAACTTTTTTTTTTTATGTAAACTGACACGGTTGGCTACATCACCTACAACATCCGTGATGTCAGCCCATAACACCGGGTGAACTTGGTGCCACGTCAGTGCTTCCCTTCGGTCGTGCCGGCTACACTGAACTGGACGGAAAACACAAACTATTTACATAGCCGTTTCGACCGACCTTTCATTCAGTGCGGTGGTACCAACCCGGGCGGGTTAAACCCTACCACCTAGTAATATAAGAAGGGAGTCATATCCCTAGTACCGTGTGGGGCCGGTACTTAAAAAGAATATCCCCACTGCATCTCTCCCCATGCATGTCGTAAAACGCGACTAAGGGATAAGGACAAGATGCCGTGCTAAAGGGCGACAAGCTCGCCACCTCTCACCTTGGCACGGTACTTCCACCGAGTCATGCAGCAGGTGGGTCTTCGTGCCTTACTTGCTGCTTGATCGATTGAATCTTGTTCGAATACTTTGCGAAACGTGGTGGTCGGTGTTGTGCTGTAATTGACCAGAGTACTTGCAGCACAACACCGATTACTCTGCTTATCCCGATTATCGGGATTCAGCGTGTGTGATATGTATGTAATGTCATATCCCTTAGTCGCCTTTTACGACACACACGGGGAGAGATGCAGTGGGGATATTCTTTTAAAGTACCGGCCCCACACAGTACAAACTTCATCAAATAATATTTTTTCTAGTCTTTCTTTCTGTGTGATAGTGTTATCTTGTCCTCGGTGTCGGTGTTGTGCTGTAATTATTTGCAAGAGTACCTACTTGCAGCACAACACCGACTACTCTGCTTACTCTTGTTGTTGGGATACTTCATCATCATCATCAGCCTGTATCGGTCCACTGCTGGACATAGCCCTCTCCCAAGGCACGCCACCACACGCGGTCGGGATACTTACTTACTTCGAACTGCACGATTCTCTAAATCGTTCCGCACTGCAAAAGTGTGGAACGGGCTTCCGGGGAATATCTTTCCCCACTCTACAATCCACGGATCTTCAAATCGCGGGTCAATATCCTTTCCCCAGCGACATTAGTCCTCCTCCAAGCCGGACTGGCACCTCCTCGGGGCAGTCCTGGATTTCCCATTAGGCCGCATATGCCGCGACCTAGGGGCGGCAAACTTCAGGGGGCGACAGATTTCCGAAGGCGCTAAAGAATATTACAAGTAACACTTGCGCTTTGCTATAGTGTAAGCCTTCAAGTTCGTGCGCGATTATGGACGCAATACTTGCACGCAAGTCACTTGTGGATAGAGTTTTCGATCTATTAAATGCTCAATATCATATGGGTAAGGCCCGGACTTCATGCATCCGTTTCTCCCCGGCACAGAGCACGGAACGCCCCCCGCCCGCGCCCCCTACTAGAGGCGCCCTGAGCGCGATTTCCCTACAAAGGCGTTGAAGCCTTTAGGCGTGGCCTATGACTTTCATATGTGTGTTGTGCGTGTGCATTTGTTTTGTGCGTGTGCCTAACTTGCTCCTCTTTGTGTGTAGTGTCGATACTAACACACACACACACACATGCGAAGCGCTAGTAGCACTGCGTCCAGTTATTGGGTTTCAAATATTATCGCTTAGGGCGCCTCTAGGAGGGGGCGCGGGCGGGGGGCGTTTCGTGCTCTGTGCTCCCCGGAGTTGATTAAAATAGGCCATACCCACCGGTGCGAGCGACAGAGTGAGAAACGGATGCATGAAGTTCTCACTCTGTCGCTCGCACCGGTGGGTATGGCCTATTTTAGTCAACTCCGGGGAGAAACGGATGCATGAAGTCCAGGCCTAAAGGTTTTAATTCCCCATTGCGACTTAATAATACTCCTATCCTATCTTATTTATATTTTCCGCGGGGGGCGAAAGTCAAGTGGCCTATACTTAAGAACAGTAGAAGTCCGGCACTGCCTCGGGGGTTAAATTGGCTGCGCCTTAGGCTTCGACCTCGGGCACAACCACCCAGTTCATGTATGTATGTAGTATGTACGTTATTTTCACCATGAAACTGTATCTATTCGCAGGTTTTACGAGAGTGCCCCCCAGACGAACGGCGCGCACGGAGCGGAGGCCGCGGACTACGCCCCGCCGGCCAAGAGGCCCCTGCTCGTCAACCCTTCGCCCTTCCTCTACCCGCTGCCCAACTCGCACCTGTTCGACTATCCGCACACCTATCAGGGCTTCCACGGTGCGCAGGCAGAGATGCTGACCTCGTTCGAGAGGTGAGTGGCGGGCGGAGTAAACGCGATATAGGTAGTATTTTGTTTTTTTGGAGACCCCAACGAGTAGCACATAAAATAATGTTACAAAACCGTATCCCAAAATTAAATACCTATAACAGAATTGAAGCTTACAGAGAATGCTGTCAGCCGCGTGTTAACTCAGTGATGCGGTCGGTCGGCTGTTGTTAAGCAACCGTGAGCGCGATCAGTACTTGGATGAATGGGTGACCGTTGGAGGCTGACCGTTATTCGGATTTCACGTTAAACCCCGGCCGCTGTTGCACTACCGCACTGAACGAAACGTCGCACTATGGAAAATGGAGGTCGTTCTCTGATTAAAAATCTGTAACTTATTTGTTTCTTGACATATTGAAATGGAACTTTCCAAAGATGTCGTGTGATAAATAAGCATTAACATCATTATAAATTTTACTATGATATTTGAAAGATACTTGCCATATTCCAAATCCAAATCCAAACGTTTATTGTCACAATATAGCACGATACATAATACGTAATAAAAATATTTTAATATTGAGCACTAAAGATTATTCTATCTGTGTATTATATGTATCACTTTCTATCTATGCTCGAGCAAGACACTAGACTCTCGCCTGTGACGCCTTGCTCCGCCCCCATTGGTGTGACAAAAGTGCAAAGAAAAGAGAAAAAAAAATATATTATGAAAATTCTGTGCGATTTCATTTTTAAACATATAAGTACTAATAATAAGTATACATATATAATATAAGTTATTTATTAATTATAGGATATATAAACATCGAATGCTTATGAAATTACTAAAAATAAATACGTTTGCATTGTAAATAAAAAAGACCGAAAAAATGAAACAAAACAAAAATTAAAATGTACAAATTCATAAAAACACATAAATATTATATAGTCAGTATGTGACATTATTTATACCAATACATTACACAGCATACTTTCACATTCAGTCGTAGTGAAAGATAGTAGCCATAATTTTATTTTAGATTTGAACAATTTAGTATGTTGTATTTGTTTGAGTTCTTTTGGGATTTTATTATAAAGGTTAGGCCCTAGAAAGTAAATAGTGTGTCGAAAGAATGTGGTTTTATGTTTTTCTCTTACAAGTTTTTCCATAAGGTTAGCCCTAGTGCTGAATCCGTGTGAAGTACGCTGGTGTAGGATTTTGTGGGAATGAAAATAGGTGCAGAGGTTTGACATAAAAATTTGGCGAACGTTCAGTAGTTCACACTCATTGTACAGGTCCGTAGTTGGGTATCTATATGGTTTGGAGTACATAACCTTCAAAATGGAACGTTGAGCTCTCTCTATTTGAAGAATGAAGGTCTTAGCTGCTCCTCCCCAAGCCAGGATTCCATAGTTTAGAAGGGATCCGCAGATGCCATGGTAAACCTGTTTGAGGAGAGCAGAGTCAGCTATTTCACGAATTTGACTAAAGAAATAAATTAGTTTTCTGACTCTACTAGTAAGACCTTCAATCTGTGCCTTCCAATTGAGGCGGTTGTCAATAATTAGGCCAAGATATTTAATCCTATCCACACGCTCCAGAGGCAAACAGTCACATAAATTCTGGCCTTTGCAGGCAACGCTGTGAGCTGTTAGCTTCAAATCTATGGATGGTTGATTTCGAAAAGTAATTGAGAACGTTACATATTTTGTTTTGGTACAGTTCACTGATAGGCCATTATTTTGTAGCCATGTTAATGTTGCGTTTAGTCCAGTTTGGGCTTTTTCTGTGACACCCTTCCAAGATTTATCTTTAAATAGAATAACAGTATCATCAGCAAACGTAACTATATTGCCATGTTCTAAACTAGTCCGACATAGCCCATCGATGTAAATTAGGAAAAGGACTGGGCGAGAACACTGCCCTGGGGAACACCGTAAGGGATGGGTAAGAAACCAGATATATCCGTGTCTTCTTTATGTTTAATTGCTTGTTGACGGTTTGTGAGGTAAGACCGGAACCAACTTAGAGGTAAATCACGAATACCCACACTTTCAAGCTTTTTTAGTAAAATGGGAATGGCCACTGTGTCGAATGCTTTGGCCAAATCTAGGAAAATGCCAATGCATTTTTCCTGTTTATCCAAAGCACTCGAAACATAGCTTGTTACACGTAGTATGGCGTCTTCGGTGCTTAGGTTTTCTCTGAAGCCGTATTGATTTTCCGAAATTAGGTCATGTTTTTCTAAAAAGTGAACAAGTCTTTTTTTTATTATTTTTTCAAGTAGTTTTGAAAGTGTGTTCAGTAGTGAAATTGGTCTGAAATTAGATATATTATCCAGCGGCGACTCCTCTCAGTTGGCGAGGTTGGCGCCGCCAAACCAAATAAAATGAATGACACCATTAATACAGAAGTATCAGGCTAAAATAAATGTGAAAAAATTTCGGAGTTATATTATTTATGTCATATAATCCACGATTAATAAGATAAAACTTCAATCCTGTACCCGTTACATAATTTGAAATTTCGCGCGCGTCAAACGCGGGCGACGACGAATGACGACACATCAAGGCATTCATTGGCCGGTTGGCTACATTTTGAAGCGCCATCGTATTCCATACAAGGCGGAAGCGACCGATGTCCCCCCCGTCCCGCGCGGACCCGCTGATCAGCCTTTCGAGTTGGCGCAGCGGGGAGTGCATTTAGTGACGCGGTAGCGAGTAGAGCGAGCTAGCGAGCGAGCTAGGTAGGTGTGTGTGTTGCGTGTGCGGGTGTGCGCGCGCTGCGTCCACACGACGAGTATTCTTGTGCTGTGCGAAGTGCGATGCGATGCGACTAGCGAGCTAGGCTAGGTGTGTTGTGTGCGCGCGTGTGTATATATATGCGCATTGGCTCGCGAGTTGATAGCTGCATATATTCCGTTATGTAGGTATGGACTTTGTATGGATGAATCCTGTGCAGTGTTGTTAAATTTAAAGTGATTTATTGGTAATTATAATGGCAAACTCCTACCGAGCTATCTACGGAGCACTCAAGGACAAGAGAGACTCAGTAATTTGGCACTCTTACATATCTGTGGAAAAGGAGTTGCTAACAAAATTGAGGAAGAAAGAAGATTTTCACGATCGAGTCATCGAAAATTTCTTGTCTGTGGAACGAAGAGTGGACTTCATGTACAAATAAAATGTAACAATTCAAGCTTGTATGCCTGTCTCGTCGTCGTCGTGCCAGAGGAGACGTCGCTGTTGTCGGCTGCAACTCGACTGCTTTGACACAACCAGTAGGTACCTATCTACAGACAAATTAATCGTAAGTGAACAAAATAAATCATTTAAACTAAATATTATAAACTATCTATATCGTTATCGTATTTCAGTTTTTGAACTCATTGTGGTAGAAATAAATTAACGCGTAGGTACCTAAGTTATGAAATTATGAAAAAAAAATCCTTAGCCAGAGCCAACCCAATATTCAGGACCAGGAGTCGCCGCTGATATTATCCATTGGACCGTTTTTATAGATCGGAACAACTAAGGCTGTTTTAAAAATTTCAGGGAACTCACCTGCACTCATACTTAAGTTAAACAAAAAAGTAAGTGGCTCCGTTATAAATTCAGAAATATGTTTTAATAATTTTGATGAAATTCCATCGGATCCACAGGAATTACTAGATTTTATTGTTGCCAGCAATTGTTTAATTTCAAGTGCGTTTGTGGGGACTAAGAAGAGAGACTTAGTAGGAGATATGTTTTTCGAGATTCGGACTTCGTTCACTAGTGTTGTAAGGTGTGTGCCGGAATTATGAAAGATATCAGAAGCCAAATTTTGCCCTATGTTCGTGAAAAATTTATTTATTTCGTTTAAAGGATTGGGGTTATTTAGACTAAGTTTATTTAGAACATGAGTAAGAGCGTCAGAGTTGTTTTTTTTTACAGAATCTGTATATTCTCGTAGGGTTTCCCAGCATTTTTTTGGATTTCTAATGTTTTCATAAATTTTATTTTTAAAATAAATAATTTTGGCTTGTTTAACAGATTTTGCACAGACATTTCTGTATATTATGTGTTTAACAAAAAAAAAGTTAAAAATTACTACCTAAATATTACCCATTCGACATGGGGTAAATAAATTTATTAGAAATGAAACTAAAAACTATTATATTATCATTATATTTATTATATTTTTATTTTTGCCTACTGCTGGGCACAGGCGTTCTTGCATTTTCGTGACTGTGCATACAATTCTCTTATAAATTATTATTAAATTATTGACACAATTAAAATGAAGCTAAATAAGTACCTATAATATAATAAAACATTTGAAAGTGAAAAAAATTATATTACTGTTACATATGTACTAACTGTAACTAGGAAAAGAAATCATTATAATGATGAAATAGTCATATCTTCTAGATCAGTTGTCAACTGATTATTTTTTAGCGGGTCCACACTTCTTTATCAAGTTCCTTTCCTTTACGCCTTCTTTTGATCCGGATCCATGTTTCTTAAATTGCCCACAATATGAGCTTCATTGGCCTCTCCCATAGATCGCAATTTTTGAACGTAAGCAAAGAAAATATGATCGAAGCCGTAGTCATTCATCAATGATGTATTTTTCCGTCTCTTACTCGAATTAGATAAGTATGGCACACAAGGTCTGCCTCGGTTTTCAGTTGAAGTATATGGGGTAGTATCATCTCCATCATCTGATGAAGTCGGCAGTTGAACTGTAAATTCTTGGTCCAGCCGGTCACAGTATCTGCGAAGAAATTGTGCCATATTTCGTGAAGCTTCTTTCCAACGTTGATTAAAATTACCAAGTAGCTTTTTCTTGAAATCAGTAGTTATAAGATTGATGTTCTCTTCCGAAACTCCGTATTTTTCACGTAAAAATGTTATTATAGCACACACTGATCTTCCTCCTTCAACATAGCCGAGAATCATTTCGCGTCTTGAACACTTGAACGAGGTCATCTTGCAGGAATTATTTACAAAAAAGTAAGTTGATATTTATTGCTAAAGAAAATAAGGTATGATGAAAAAAATCGTTGTCCTGAACTTTATACAGAATGTTCGGCACATCGACCGACAAATTTTTTGTGTAGGTATGTGGGGTCATTTGTAACGTTTTGACCCATGATGCCTTTGTCAGATGTCACGTGGTATCGAGATACGATTTTTTTTTCTTTAGTTTTGAAAATTCCAAAATCCCAGCTCTAAACCCTTGTAACTTTTTTGTTTATGACTGTATCAGCACTAAATAAAATTGATCGAATTTTAAGATGTATCCTTGTTCTAGAAAAATTATAATTTGATGAAGTTAATACCATGAAACTTATGAAGTCCCGAGAACGGGTAAAAATATGACAAAATCTTAATTTCTTAATTCATAAAAAAAAACTGACATCAATTGATAGCTTCATTTTCTCTTAAAACATTTGCTAGTTTACGCCCTTTCCAACGGTATACTACATGTCATACAAATATTTCACTATATGGTCAAAATTCACAGCACGGTCATATCACCAAAACCGCTAACGTTTTTTAAGACACCGACTGCCGTCACTCTTTTATCAATAACTTCGAGATATGCAAATACTAGCAGCTGGTTTTTTCATACATTATTTTTAGATAAATAACTTACATAACATAATACACATAAACATAAAACACAGGTCGACACAGGTAATATGGAAAACTCTAATCAAACTTCAATAATAGTGAGAATTTCTTTTGATAGGCAAAAATTGCTCTAAAATTATTGCGGTCTAAGAAAATAAGCAGATTTTTGTAAATTTATAATGTACATTAGATACTAATTTCATAATGGTATCACAATGAATAACCTTTCCTTAAAACAAATCTGCCACACCACTTCGAACGTAGTAAAGTTTGACCATATAAAATTATAGTAATCCGTAAGTGTGTATTTGACATTTTATATCTAATTATGTATTCCATAATTTGGACAAATGTTATTAAAATAATAAAATATAACTACACGACAGTTAAATGTACTAAAAAAATCAAGTCAATTAGGGTAATTGTAAAAATCATTTTTAATCAGGGCTTGTTCTGCCATTTTCCATAGTGCGTCGGTCGAAACGGCTATGTAAATAGTTTGTGTTTTCCGTCCAGTTCAGTGCATCCGTAATGATATGAAGGGAAGCACTGACATAGCACCTAGTCCACCGAGGTGTTATGGGCTGACGTCGCAGATGTTGTAGGTGAAGTAGCCAATCGGGTCAGTTTCCTTAAAAAAAATTTTTAAAAAATAAAAAAAAAACCTAAAAAAAAGTATTGCCCTCAGGTCCCGCGACGGCATTGCGGTCCGCGACGTCGGCGCCCTCAACGCGAGTTTCGCCGACCCGAGAATGCCGGTGACGTCGGCGGCGGCCGCCGGAGTCGGCGCCCTGGCGGCCAAGAGCGATGACGAGTGGAAGAACATTAACACAATGCTCAACTGTATACTCAGCATGGTAGAGAAGACAAAGAGGGCGTTGGCCATTTTGCAGCAGAGAGGTTTGTATTTGAAGGCTTTGATATATGTAGTTATTTTTATTTGTAGTTTTTTTTTTTTTGGATGGATGAGAAGAGCATAAGACCGTGGAGATTGTCCAGCAGGGGACGAATCCCAAGGGAATCATTGGGAATCCGATCAAAGTCTTGGTAATCTCAGGTAATCTTAGGTGGGAGTCCAAGGAATCTGGAAATCTTAGGCAGTATCGAGTAATCCCAAGGAATCTAGGAGTCCCAGGGAATCTAGGAATCCCAAAGAAATCATTGGCAATCCGATCAAAATCTTGGTAATCTCAGGTAATCTTAGGTAATCCACTAGGAATATTTGGTAATTCCTAGGATTCTTTGGTAGTCCTTAGAAATCTTACGAAATCCTGGAATCTTTGGTAATCCTAGAAATCTTTGGTAATCCCTTAGAAATCTTTGGTCGTTCTCAAAGAATTTTGGAAATCCCTAGGAATCTTTGAAACCCTTCGGAATCTGGAAATTACAACGTAATCCTGGTAATGTTTCCTGCAGGTAATCTGGTGTACACATTTTGCTCTAGTGACTAACCCCTCGGGAAGCACTGACATGGCACCAAGTTCACCCGGTGTTATGGGCTGACATCACGGATGTTGTAGGTGATGCAGCCAACCGTGTCAGTTTCCATAAGAAAAAACAACAATACACAACAACATTAAACAACAATAAACAATGTGCTCTAGGCAGCAGCGCGGAGCCGGCGGAGAACAGCGACATCAAGCGCATGTGCAGCGAGATCATGTCGGCGACCGTGCGCCAGACCGAGGAGAGGGTCGCCGAGGTGCGCAGGCGCGCCGAGGACGCCGTCAACCAGGTGCGTACTCTACTGTGACATCAAGCGCATGTGCAGCGAGATCATGTCGGCGACCGTGCGCCAGACCGAGGAGAGGGTCGCCGAGGTGCGCAGGCGCGCCGAGGACGCCGTCAACCAGGTGAGTACTCTACTGTGACATCGAGCGCATGTGCAGCGAGATCATGTCGGCGACCGTGCGCCAGACCGAGGAAAGGGTCGCCGAGGTGCGCAGGCGCGCCGAGGACGCCGTCAACCAGGTGCGTACTCTACTGTGACATCGAGCGCATGTGCAGCGAGATCATGTCGGCGACCGTGCGCCAGACCGAGGAGAGGGTCGCCGAGGTGCGCAGGCGCGCCGAGAACGCCGTCAACCAGGTGCGTACTCTACTGTGACATCGAGCGCATGTGCAGCGAGATCATGTCGGCGACCGTGCGCCAGACCGAGGAGAGGGTCGCCGAGGTGCGCGGCGCGCCGAGGACGCCGTCAACCAGGTGCGTACTCTACTGTGACATCGAGCGCATGTGCAGCGAGATCATGTCGGCGACCGTGCGCCAGACCGAGGAGAGGGTCGCCGAGGTGCGCAGGCGCGCCGAGGACGCCGTCAACCAGGTGCGTACTCTACTGTGACATCGAGCGCATGTGCAGCGAGATCATGTCGGCGACCGTGCGCCAGACCGAGGAGAGGGTCGCCGAGGTGCGCAGGCGCGCCGAGGACGCCGTCAACCAGGTGCGTACTCTACTGTGACATCGAGCGCATGTGCAGCGAGATCATGTCGGCGACCGTGCGCCAGACCGAGGAGAGGGTCGCCGAGGTGCGCAGGCGCGCCGAGGACGCCGTCAACCAGGTGCGTACTCTACTGTGACATCGAGCGCATGTGCAGCGAGATCATGTCGGCGACCGTGCGCCAGACCGAGGAGAGGGTCGCCGAGGTGCGCAGGCGCGCCGAGGACGCCGTCAACCAGGTGCGTACTCTACCTCTACTCTACCTCTACGTTATAAAATATTAGAATAGAAAAAATTATTTATTGTTCCAAGAGACATTCAACAGTAACAACAAGCAAATAAGAACATTTACATAATGTGCACAGGCGGACTTATCAATCAATTCAATACTAATAATAAATCTGTAAGGGAGGAGGGATGGAGTAAGTTACTTTGCTTTATGAGATATTGCGTTTGTAGACTCTGTGTATGATACTAAAACTACATTGACAATTTTTAGAAATATTTTCTGTATGTATGTATGTTCCTCCACAACTCTCAAACCGATCATCCGAATTCGATGAAACGTATTCCGTTCGAAAAAGAAAAGCTCCGGTTACGCTGAGATGTGGCGATGCGAAAAGAAATCATTTATTCAATGATCAATATTTTTAATACATCTGGAGATTTTGGAGTGTGGGTTTACAAACAAAATCGACAAGATAAAACGACACATTAGAAAAATGCTACTTTGAATTTGTGAAATTAAGTCTAAATTGGCTCTATGGCAAAAGTATAGAATCTCGCGCTGGCTAACTGTTGGGGCCGTGGGTACCGTGTTGGGCCGGTACTTGAAAAGAATAGCCCCACTGCATCTCCCCCCCGTCGCACGTCGTAAAAGTCGACTAAGGGATAAGGAAATTCGTCAGCCTCGGTAGCTCAGTGGTGCGGTCAGTTGACCGCGGTTCGGATTCCACGTTAAACTGTAGGTCCCTTCCCTTCTTACCTTACCTCTTACCTAGGTGGTAGGGTTTATCCCGGCCGGATTGGTACCACCGCATTGAACGAAACGTCGGTCGAAACGGCTATGTAAATAGTTCGTGTTTTCCGTCCAGTTCAGTTTAGCCGACATGAAATGAAGGGAAGCACTGACACGGCACCTAGTTCACCCGGTGTTTATGGGCTGACATCACGGATGTTGTAGGTGATGTAGCCAACCGTGTCTGTATTTATAAAAAAAAAAAACTGCCAGTGCATTATGTATGCCCACCCTCCCCTCGCCGCCGCCGTGGTAAAGCGCTATAAAGGGCGCCGTGGTAAAGGGATGCTGTCTTCCTCAGGTGAAGCGGCAGGCTCTCGCGGAGCTGCAGCGCGCGGCGGGCGCGGCGGAGGCTCGCGCCGCCGAGCTGGTGTCTGCGGAGCGGGGCCGCATGGAGCGGCTGCTGGCGGAGGCGCGAGGCAAGTCTCCGCCGGCGGCGGCCGGCGCGTCCGGGGCGCGCGAGCTGAGCCCGGCGCCGCCGCAGTCGGCGCCCGCGCTGCCGGCAGCAGCCGCTCAGCAGAACGTGAGCGGCTTTACCTGCAATTCTGACTTTAAATAGGACTGAAAGTGCAGGGTGCGGCGCGAAAACTTGCTGATTTGTATTTCGCGCCAAGCGGCGAGGTGGGGTCGGGAAAGGGCGGGAACCGACTCGTTCGAAATACGAAATCATGAAGTTTTGTTATGCATAGTGCGCGTTTGCCGTCGAGGCGTACTTTTTTACTGGCCGTTCCAGCGCCTCATCTCTTTGAGAGGCGACCTTGTTTGGCCGGCCCGCTCCCCCGATTTGTCTCCTTGTGACTTTTTTTATGGGGTTATCTGATATCAATTGTTTACAATGACCGTCCAAGGAGCCTACCTCAACTGAAAAAAAAAACAATGTACGCCAAGCCATCACCAACATACCGATCGATATGCTTAGAACAAGAACATTGCTTAGAAGAGTTGAACGAAACTTCAGAAATCGGGTAACTCAGTGCATCGACAATGAGGGCCGTCATTTGACCGATATCATCTTCAAAACTATTTAAAAAACAATTAGATGATGTATGTTACAATAAAAATAAATTACAGTGATATTTCTACTACTTTTTTTTTATTGACTTTTCAAATCAGCAAGTTTCCGCGCCGTGTAGTGCGAGAGCGCTGTGGGCTGAATAAAGATATAGTGGCAAGGATTGAGAAAGGAATGCTTCGCGGTGGTTCGAAAGTGAATGGGGCGTTGCACGCTTTTATGAGCAGCCAAAGTATGTCCACTAGGCTGGAATGTTTGGCTGTCCATGGTGGAGTGCTGGCCTCAGCAGGTCTATTCTTGTAAATTCTGACAGCGGACTCAGCGCTGTTGTGGCGCTGAGAGCTACTTTTGGAAGTTGCTCTCAGCGCCACAACAGCGCTGATTCCGCTGTCAGAATTTACAAGAATAGACCCGCTGCACTGATGTAAGGGAGTGCAAGTTGGGCATGGCACACAAAGTATGAAAGCAGGATAAATGCTGTGGTAATGCGTTGAGGAGTATGTGTGGAGTTACAATGAAAGATAGATTGAGAAATAGTGTAGTGCGAGAGCGTTGTGGTCTAAAGAAGATAATATATTGGAGAAAGGGGTGCTTCGCGGTGGTTCGGTCATGTTGGAAGAATGGATGATAGGAGACTAACGAAAGAAATTTATGAAGCAAATGTGAGTGGAAGTGTCGGGAAGGGTCGCCCTAGACGCACGTACCTGGACCAGATCGGGCATGTGCTCAAAAAAGGTCAAGTTCGTAGTATAATGCGCGGGGCGGATGTCGGCGTGTCGCCGCCGCAGCGGTTCGTCAGTGTTCTCCCTCGCACCCGCACCGTACTTGTATAGTTTATTCGCGTGGCGGGTCGCCCGCTGCGGCGACGACACGCCGAGATCCGTCCCGGGCACTATAGTACGTTCCCTTAGCGTCATTTTGGGCCCGAAAGGTTTTTTTGATGAAACCAGCAGGAGGTTTTAGTATGTTGTTAAGCATGTTATTCTGACTAAAAAAACATCGGGAGACAATCTCTAACGTGGATGAGTCACCAGTTATGACGTCATCAAGATGGCCGCCACCGCGTTCAAAGTTTTGCGTATACAACAAAAAGTATGTAACATATAAGCATGTGTGGGGTGTCATAAAAACCACAATTAAATGCACCACAATATTGTTCTTACATTTGACCTTGTACATACCATAGTTTGTGAGAAATTTAAGTTTAAGTAAAAAATTCACAAAACAAATTTTTGTTTTTTTAATATATCAACTTAACTAGTAACTTTACAGTAAAACATTCTATGTAGATATAAATGCTACATTAATAAGCTATAAAACGCCATTAAGATTTTGAGAATCGGTTCATAAACAAGCAAAATACATTAGTTTTATCCCATAACGGAAGTCACCACCAAAAGTCGGATAACTGTTTCAATACAATTTACAAGGCAAATTACGAATATAGGAAACTTATTATGGGTAACTTGTCAAAAACTATTTTGATAAAACTATATTTTTAAAAAGATAAATATGATATTTAAAACAAAAAAAAATGTTTTATAACTTTTTAAAAATTTACTTTGGGTCTACGTCTAACTTCTATTGTGGAGGCCTGCCCTGCATTATTTAAATATAAATTTTATTGAAATAAAAGGAAGGCATTATGAAAATAAATATTGATTTTTTTACATATATTGTCTGGAGCATGCACCTTCGCATGCGCAAAGCAGAGTGCAGTTAAGTCCATTTTTCACGCACCGGCACCTTGTGCACCGTTCCTTGAATTTGCAAGACAATAGCTCCATGCAGCTGAGGCTAGCATCAGGAAGGGTTTTCCACAAAGGGGTGTACGGCGTACACGACCATGACGGACCAGCGTACACTTTACGCTGGTCCGTCATTTATCTTTTGCCAACCCCAGTTGCAAGGATTTAGCCAGTTGTGGGTCGCTATTCAGGCAATTGGTCCAAATATGGGTCTGGTATACAGCCCTTTTTATATGCTGTAGAAGTGCATCTTGTGTTGGAGGAATATTATCGATCGCTCTGTTTTTTTTTCGTAAACAACATCCTCCTCACAGTATTTACATTATTTGTGTCACTAGTAGGATGATACACGTGAACTACAAAAGTTTCAATGAGCACAATTTCGCTGCTGTTTTGGCATGGTTCCATCCCACAAGAGTATACTTGAAAAGCGGCATCTACTTCTCTAAATGCATTCCACGTCTTCCAGGCATTTTTCTTACTTATTCCACAAAATGCAGATACAGTGTGGCATCCTGTTAAGGAGTGGAAAAAGGGCATTAACTCAGGCATCCCACTTGGCAGCTGCGCAACAAATGTGTGAACTGGTATCAGCGTGCTATAATAATCTCGCATCAGCTTCCTCGTGAGATGAAGAAGACATTTCCGTATATGATGACGCCGCACGAAACGGTCATATCGTATTTTAGTGAAGACAGTGGATTCAGACGTGCTAGTAATAGCACTTTTTGCGTTCAGCAAAATACGGAATTTGCAGGAGTTATGGATCGAGTTTGTAACAGGAAAACATTTGAAATACCTACCAGTTCACACATTTGTTGCGCAGCTGCCAAGTGGGATGCCTGAGTTAATGCCCTTTTTCCACTCCTTAACAGATGCGACACTGTGTCTGCATTTCGTGGAATAGGTAGGAAAAATGCCTGGAAGACGTGGAATGCATTTAGAGAAGTAGATGCCGCTTTTCAAGCATATTCTTGTGGGATAGATCATGGATGGAACCATACCAAAACAGCAGCGAAATTGCGCTCATTGAAACTTTTGCAGTTCACATGTATCATTCTGCTGTAGTGACACAAATAATGTAAATACTGCGACGAGGATGTTGTTTACGAAAAAAAAAGAGCGATCGAGAATATTCCTCCAACATAAGACGCACTTCTACAGCATATAAAAAGGGCTGTATACCAGACCCACATTTGGATCAATTGCCTGAATAGCGACCCACAACTGCTAGATCCTTGCAACTGGCGTTGGCAAAAGATAAATGACGGACCAGCGTACGTACACCCCCTTGTGGAAAACCTTCCTGACTTGATGCTAGCCTCAGCTGCAAGGAGCTATTGTCTTGCAAATGCAAAGAACGGTGCACAAGGTGCCGGTGCGTGAAAAATGGACTTAACTGCACTCTGCTTTGTGCATGCGAAGGTGCATGCTCCAGACAATATATGTAAAAAAATAAATATTTATTTTCATAATGCGTACCTTTTATTTCAATAAAATTTATATTTAATAATGCAGGGCAGGCCTCCACAATAAAAGTTAGATGTAGACCCAAAGTAATTTTTTTTAAAAGTAATAAAAAAAAATTTTTTTATCTTAAAAATCATATTTATCTTTTTGACAATATAGTTTTATCAAAATAGTTTTTGACAAGTTACCCATAATAAGTTACCTATATTCGTAATTTGCTTTGTAAATTGTATTGAAACAGTCATCCTACTTTTGGTGGTGACTTCCATTATGGGATAAAACTAATGTATTTTGCTTGTTTATGAACCGATTCTCAAAATCTTAATGGCGTTTTATAGCTTATTAATGTAGCATTTATACCTACATAGAATGTTTTACTGTAGAGTTACTAGTTAAGTTGATATATTAAAAAAACCAAATTTTTTTTTGTGAAATTTTTACTAAAACTTAAATTTCTCACAAACTATGGTATGTACAAGGTCAAATGTAAGAACAATATCGTAGTGCATTTAATTGTGGTTTTTATGACACCCCACACATGCTTATATGTTACATACTTTTTGTTGTATACGCAAAACTTTGATCGCGGTGGCGGCCATCTTGATGACGTCATAACTGGTGACTCATCCACGTTAGAGATTGTCTCCCGATGGTTTTTTAGTCAGAATAAGATGCTTAACAACATACTAAAACCTCCTGCTGGTTTCATCAAAAAAACCTTTTTTCCGCTAAGGGAAGGTACTACTATACCCGTAACCGACGAGCATGCATGAAGAACATTATGGGAGGCGGCAGAGGTGTGTCAGGATCGTGGCACGTGGAAATCCGTTGTCTCTGCCTACCCCACCGGGAAACAGGAGTGACGCTATGTATGTATGTAAATAGGACAGATTTACATTTATACATGGACACACATACTCTTTGACTGGGCACGCCCGTTGGAGTAACCGTGTCCTACTACACTGGCGGTCGTGGACAGGAAAACGGAGTGTGGGAAGACCATCCGCCAGGTGGGACGCTATCAAGTACGTCGGCGGAAAGCAGTGGTTCCGTACCGCTGAAGGCCGGGAGGACTGGAGGAAAATTGGAGAGGCGTATGTCCAGCAGTGGACGCTTACACGCCGACTGACTGCCTGACATACATTTGAGCCGTGTAGGGATGAAGAACGGAGGCCACGTACAAGCAAACGTAGCGTGGGACGCCCCCGCCCGGCTAGGTGGACAGACGACCTAACAAATATATAGCCGAGAGTGAATGTAAGAGCGGTGGCGTGTCTTGGGAGAGGCCTATGTCCAGCAGTGGACCGATACCACAGAATAGAAAAGACCGATACGTTGATGATGGTTATGATAATGGTGTGGGGCCGGTACCTTCTTGAATGGAATAGCCCCACTGGGGAGAGATACAGTGCATGTCGTAAAAGGTGACTAATGAATGAATAAGGTAGAAACGCCGTTCGAAAGGGCGACAGGCTAGCCACCTCTCACCTCGGCGCGGTCCTTCCACCGAGTCATGCAGCAGGTGGATCTTCGTTCCTTACCTGGCACGAAGATCCACTTGCAGCATGTGGCGGTCGGTGTTGTGCTGTAATTTACAAGAGCGCTTGCAGCACAAAACCGATTACTCCGCGCTTACGCCGATTATCAGGATACAGCGTGCGTTATGTATGTATGATCGATTACACGCGCGATGTCTCAGCCCGTTCCTGCCGAATGTGCGTGCCGTCACAGATTACTTAATAGTTACTTCGTAACAGATAAATCACTCCATAGAAAAAGTTCCATACTTTTCCATACATAGGCTTTAATAGCCTACTGCTTCACGTCGCCAATCACTGCGTGCGAAAATGTACCTAAACGATCGAGTGTAAGTACATTATTGCTTTGCAGCTGCGCGGAGTTGCGTGGACGAGCGTGTAGGTATGTTTCGCGCGGCTAACGGTGCAGTGTCGTGTACAGTGTACAGAGGACCTTATTAATTGAACAATGTATTCCTGCGTGTGCCGGCAGTCGTGCTGGAACTGCGGCCGCAAGGCGCAGGAGACCTGCAGCGGTTGCAACGCGGCGCGCTACTGCGGCGCGTTCTGCCAACACAAGGACTGGGAGAACCATCACCAGGTGAGCTCATGTGTGCGTCCAACTATTGAACTCAACTCAAGATCCGATGACGTTCCAATTCGGCTGACGTGCGCTAATGTGCTCGACCGTTAGTTCGGAATTCGAACTACGGATCTGTTAACTGTCGTTTGTTTTAACACGGCGGAGGCGGCATGTAGAGAGCGTTTCAACTAAAAGTTCCCTTCGCCGTTATGTTGGCTCCACTGTCTATCTGTCAAAACAGCGTTGAGGGTTGCTATGTGTACAGATTTACCCGTAATTATTATTTATTATACGGTAAATACTAAATACCGATTACATTATTAGGTAATATAATCTTCACAATCTGGCAACACGAATTTAAGCACTGACAGTGGCACTGACAGTGGAGCCAACATAACGGCGAAGGGAACTTTTAGTTGAAATGCTCCCTACCAATGAGTTTTTTCAGATTCTTTTTTATGGAATCTGACACGATTGGCTACATCACCTACAACATCCGTGATGTCAGCCCATAACACCGGGTGAACTAGGTGCCATGTCAGTGCTTCCCTTCATTTCATGTCGGCTACGCTACACTGAACTGGACGGAAAACACGAACTACTTACATAGCCGTTTCGACCGACGTTTCGCTCAGTGCGGTGGTACCAACCCGGCCGGGATAAACCCTACCACCTAGTAAGGTAAGAAGGGAAGGGACCTACAGTTTAACGTGGACCCCGAACCGCGGTCAGCCTCCAACGGTCGAGCGGGCACCCATCCAAGTACTGACCGCGCTCAGCGTTGCTTAACAACAGTCGACCGACCGTACCACTGAGCAACCGAGGCTGACTAAAAATTTACGTACATACCTGTACCAGCTGCTTCACCGTTCGGAACCGGTGTAAAACTGTATGTCCCTTCCCTAGCCCCTTACTTAGGTGGTAGGTTCAATTTGTAGCCGACTGGGTTGGTGCCAGTTACTACCGCACTGGATGTAAGATGGCCGCATAGCAGCCTCGGTTGTGTTCTCCTCTAGTCCAGTATAGCCAGCAATCCAAAGGGAAGTCTCCGATATGGCACCTACTTGAGGTGATATTAGCTGGTCGGAGCATGCGCTTTGGCCCCTCTGACTCAGCCACCCATAGCGGATTACATAATTATTATTTTTTAACTATGAACTTGTCACAAATTGCAGGTTTGCTGCGGGCGCGACTTGAAACCAACGACAGTGCTGACCACGTCACCGCCGGTCGTACAGCCCAGCAAGCCACTACCGCGAGCCACCACTCCCATCAACTCCGCACCAGACCGACACACCATCACCGCCGACAGAATCCCGTTAAACAACGACAGACACCCGTTAACCGCTGACAGACACCCGTTAACCGCCGACCGACACCCGTTGACCAGCGATCGACATCCGGATAGGTTGACGCAATCAGAGAATCGCTTGTCGCTGACGACCTTGAACAACGCAGAAAGAATGCTAGCCAGCAACACTGAACGGCCTCTAAATACGGCAGCATCGACTAACGACAGACTCGCCCTGGCAACACTGTCGACGGCTCAAGGTCTCATAGGTGGAATTGGGGGCAAAAAATGACGTCTCACAAAAAATACTGAAAGCATCGCGAAGTCGAGAAAAGTACGTAGGTAAATCCTTAATCGCAAGAATCCTTCTATTTGTATACAGCCTTTGAAAAATTGAAAAGGAAACTGTTGTTTGTCATACATTATGGTTTAAACATGAAATCTTTGGGCAAAGACCGGGGACTGCAGGCAATCCCGGGAGCATATTTCCAAAGTCTAGTAGGCGTGTTGCTCTGATTGGTCGTTCTCAGTTTGACGGGAAATTAAAATTTTGGTAGTATTTTCGAAAATAAAGTTTTTTTAGGTGGTTACAAAAAAATTACCATAACCTAATTTTAACACCATAATATTGCTTAACAAAAAAAAAGTAAAACAAAACAAATTTAGGCAAAACAGACACGAATCCATGGTCGAGATCGAAAAAATAAAACCCTACACTATACCACTATACCACATTGCTTAACAAAAAAAAGTAAGAAATATAAATTTCGTAAGTGTTTTCGAAAATATTTTCGAAAATAAAGTTTTTTTAGGTGGTTATAAAAAATAACTACAACCTAATTTTAACACCATAACATTGCTGAACAAAAAAAAAGTAAAACAAAACAAATTTAGGCACAAGAGACACGAATCCATGGTCGAGATCGAAAAAATAAAACCCTACACTATACCACTGCGCCACCAAATTACATAAACGACCAAACGAATATCGGATTCAGTATGTTCGCTGAGAGTGCCGGAGACGGAGCCAGACGAAATTAAAATTTCCCCCCAAACTGGCATCGACCAATCAGAGCAACTCGCATACTAGACTTTGGATATATCCATCCCGGGACGTTATTCCCAAAATGGACCTGCGACTCAGGAAGCACCTGCTAAAGTTTCACAGGGGTCGACTCCGAATGGCGGTGGGACTCCAGGACACTGCCCACTCAACAGGCACTTGTTCATTATAGGTGTCACCGACAGCCCCCTATTCAGAGGTTGCATGGCGGAGGACGAAACAGCCGCCCACGTGCTCCTGCAGTGCCCGGTGTTGGCGGAAGAACGTCTGCAGTTTCTTGGGAACGTGGCAACTGCCCATGAAGTGTGGAAGCGATAAAAAAGAGTGCTCCACTTCATGAAAGAGCTCGGGTGGCTGGAGTAGCACTACCCGGGCGCCAACGTACAACGGACCGTCTTGAGGTCTCAGTGCAGAGAATGGCCCCACCCGCCTTCCCAAGAGGCTGGGCAGCAAACAAACCAACAAACAGTTAATAGTGCGGCCGCCCCACAGCCCTTACGCATGTATGACAAATAGAATTGTTTTCAATTAATTGTGAGTAATGCAATACGGAACACAACGGCGTCATATCACGTAGGCTTTAAATAATAGATATTAAACCGTTAGCTCCCTTCGGGTACGGCCGTCCCCCAAAACATTTTAGTCTGTCAGCTCTAGAGGCGGCGCAAGGCGTGGGCGACAGCCCACGGCCTTGCGGCCCGAGGGGCCTCGCGCCTTGAAAGTTCATGCAGCTTTGATTCATGAAAAATATTCAGCTAGATCCATTAAAACAGACGCCGAGTAAACATGTTTAGACTTAATCAAAGGCAACTAAACAGCTTTACTATAAAGCCTTTATCCGACACAAAATGGGAAAGCAGGACAGGGGCAGTGAATATTGCAATAATACAGTGGCTGTATTATCGCGATTTGATGATGTTGTTGAATGTATTAAGTACCTATTGGCAAAATTGAGAGGGCCTCGCAAAATTTATCTTGCCCACATCAAATTAAGTTCATGCCCCGCCACTGGTCAGCTCCCATAGAGGACGGCTGTCCCCAAGCATTGTGTGCGACTCTACGGTCGCAAGTTTTTCTCTATTGCTATTTCAGTCAACGTTTCTCTATAGAAAAGACACATGGACGGCTGATGGATGATATTATCTTTCCACAGAGTGGAAATATGTCTATGGAACGAAACGACAATGCACACAAATATGCTTAGAAAAAAGGTCAGACTCAAGGTTCCTTGTTTTTCTTTTTGACGTGATGACGTCACGTCTTATAAATTGATGAACACCGGCTACACACACGAAGAAGTGTCACGTTCCATCTGAGCCTGTGTGTGCAAGCGAGAGCGCGTAACAAGCGATAGAGAGGCACAATCGGTATAGTCAAAGTTACCATGGAAACGTCTTAAGAAGTAAAACTGTCAAGATCAGACAACAGAAGTTTATTGATGGCCAGTCACAAGATGATTAATCTTTCTACTGGATATAGAATTACTGATCTTTGCTTTCCACGTCATCACGTAAAACTATCGTCCGTAAACCGACTTTACAGACAACCATTTTTTTTTTTGTGGATAAGATGCAATGGCCTAGTACATACATTGCTCGGCTTATTAGTGGCAGTGTTCGTCACCTAAAATTCGGTACATCACAATGTAAAGACAATTGCAAATTTTAGGTTAGAAAAAATTTCGGGCATGGTTTGTTTTTCCTGGAGTTCAAAAAATCCATCTGTGCTTCTAAATAAGTAAATCTTCGCTTGTGTAACATCGTTTTGTGGCTAATTTCATCAAACGTGGCAAAAGACTTTGTTGATCAGAGTTCATTATTGACTCAAGGGGGTATCAAGTTTCAAAGTGTAAGACTCAAAGAGTTGAGGTTATTTTGTATCCATATAAGCAATCACAGGATCCTTACACCCTAAATGTTCCTTTTTATATGTAAAAACATTATAATTAATATTATTAAAAATATTATTCTGTTTTGTTTAAATGTATTCCAGTTCAGTTTTTTTTTAGATTTTATTTGAATTTTGTTGATTAATACTAACTTTCGTATAAAATTAACATTGTGCAATATTCAAGTATTCCGTACGTATAAGATGTGGGTAATTTATTAAATTAAAATATACATACAATTAAGCATAGTTATAAATTAAACTACTTTACGAATTAAGAATTTTTGTCAAAATTCTTTTCTGTTAATAAAATCACTTTAGACAAAATATCCTTTAGTTTTCTTAATGCCCTAGATTTTTGTTCCTTTAAATTATTATACAGCGGTACTTTGTTCGCCGAGAGGACTGGAGGAAAATTGGAGAGGCGTATGTCCAGCAGTGGACGCTTACACGCTGACTGACTGACTGACTGGTACTTTGTTCTTGTCATCTGAAACTAAATTGTTCCAGATTGTTCTAGATTGTTCCAGATAGTTACAGATTGTTCTAGAATGTTCCAGATTGTTGTAGATTGTTTTAGATTGTTCTATATTGTTCTAGATTGTCCCAGATTGTTCTAGATTGTTCCAGATTGTTCTAGAATGTTTAAGATTGTTCTAGATTTTTCCAAATTGTTGTAGATTGTTTCAAATTGTTCTAGATTGTTGCAGATTGTTCTATATTGTTCTAGATTGTCCGAGTTTGTTCTAGATTGTTCCAGATTGTTCCAGATTGTTCCAATTTGTTCCAATTTGTTCCAGATTGTTCTAGAATGTTTCAGATTGTTCTAGGTTTTTCGAAATTGTTGGTAGATTGTTTCAAATTGTTCTAGATTGTTTCAGATTGTTCCAGATTGTTCCAGATTGTGCCAGATTGTCCCAGACTCCACGGTTAAAAAATAAAACAACCACGTTCTAAAATTATACATATTTACTTCACCGTCTCTTTTCCAATAATATCCTTAAAGATATCCTTAGCCTTCTCCTTCTTGTTCAACGAGTTCTTCCACTTCTCCTGCGAGACCCTGAAGAGTTCCACGTTGAGCTTAGAGCCGACGAGCTGCCCGTACATGGTGCTGTTGAGGATCTGACCCTTGTCTGAGAGCTCTGTCATTATTTTGACCTTCTGCTCGGGCGAGCAAGCGTTGAATATAGCTTCGAAAGCGCGCGAACCGTACTGCGACATGGCGAGACGCTGGTATGTGCCCTGGAAGACAAAATAAGCGTTGTGCATACAATTCGCGAAAAAAAATATTAGATTGTTCCAGATGGTTTTAGATTGTTCCAGATTGTTCTAGATTGTTCCAGATTGTTCCACGAAAGTTTCACCAATTGCCACACTTCATAAGTCAGTTTTGCAATTTATAAAAATTCAGTGCGAGGCAGAATTTGTGAATTATTTTCTATGAGACTGCTGCGTCAAACCGACCAATGAAAAGTGTGCTCACGACTCGTGAAAGCAACTGTACCGTGTGGAGCCGGTACTTTAAAAGAATAGCCCCACTGCATCTCTCCCGTGTATGTCGTAAAAGGCGACTAAGGGATATCCCTTCTTATACTAGGTGGTAGGGTTTAACCCGCCCTGGTAGGTACCACCGCACTGAATGGAAGGTCAGTCGAAACGGCTATGTAAATAGTTTGTGTTTTCCGTCCAGTTCAGTGTAGCCGGCACGACCGAAGGGAAGCACTGACGTGGCACCAAGTTCACCCGGTGTTATGGGCTGACATCACGGATGTTGTAGGTGATGTAGCCAACCGTGTCAGTTTCCATATAAAAAAAACCCCTACCTTGAGTTTCCACAGCATCTTGTCCCTGGACTTGACACCAACGAACTGCGCCTGGAAGAACGCGTCCGCCACGTGGCAACCCTTCGCGTCGCACAGCACCACCGCCAGCTGCTCGGCCGTCATCTCCAGTAGACCGTTCACCACCTGCGAACCGTGCGTCACTTTTTATGGGTGTAAAAACTGAACGTGAGTGGAAGAGTCGGGAAGGGTCGCCCTAGACGCACGTACCTGGACCAGATCGGGCATGTGCTCAAAAAGGGGCAGGTGCTTAGTACCCGTAACCGACGAGCATGCATGAAGAACATTATGGGAGTGGAAGAGGCGGCAGAGGTGTGTCAGGATCGTGGCACGTGGAGATCCGTTGTCTCTGCCTACCCCACCGGGAAACAGGCGTGACGCTATGTATGTATGTATGTAAAAACTGTACTTTTTTTTTATGTAACCCAACATGGGTGGCTGTGCCGAGAGACCAATGGTGCATTCGACGAAGCCAAAAACACCTCTCCTCGCGAAACCACGCTCAGTTAGGTGCCATGTCAGCAGGTTTGCGGACTGTTGCTAGGCTGTCTAGCCCGTTAATACGACGCTTGAAGACACCCAGGTTAAGGGATTCGGGAAACACACCGCCGGAAGACAGTTCCACACCCTGGCGGTGCGACAAAGAAACTATTTAGAGAACCGATGGGTTCTCAAAAGCCCAAAGTCAACAACAAAAGGGTGCTGAGTCTCTCTGCGGCGAATCATGCACGACATATGGCGCGCGCCAGACTAAAATCTGTCATAGATTGTGGGTCCAATCGCAAACGCCGACATTATTTTTTTTTTTTTGGAAACTGACAGTTGGCTACATCACCTACAACATCCGTGATGTCAGCCCATAACACCGGGTGAACTAGGTGCCATGTCAGTGCATCCATTCGATCGTGCCGGCTACACTGAACTGGACGGAAAACACAAACTATTTACATAGCCATTTCGACCGACGTTTCATTCAGTGCGGGAGTACCAACCCGGACGGTTTGAACCCTACCACCGACTAAAAGGTAGGAAGGGAAGGGACCTACAGTTTTACGTGGAATCCGAACCGCGGTCAGCCTCCAACGGTCGAGCGCATCCAAGTACTGACCGCGCCCAGCGTTGCTTTAACAATCAATAGCGACAGTCGACTGTCTGCACCACTGAGCTATCGAGGTTTTTTTTTTTTTTTTATACTAAGCGCGACATGTGGTGCCGAGTCACCCATAAGGTGTCTAGCGACGCCCATGGACATTCGGACGCAGGCGGGGGCTGCGAATGCCATGCCGGCCTGACAGGTGCCCATTCACGCCTCTCTTGAAGGACCCGAGACTATACTTGGGGGGAAATATGTGGGCAGGTAGAGCGTTCCAGAGTTTGCCGGTTCTGTGGAGAAAGGATCTGCAGAACCGATTTGTACGCATCCGCGGTAAGTCCAGCGTATAGGGATGCAACTTCTGGGCTGGCAGACTTCTCGCTCTTGGCGATGGTCCGTGTACCGCGATGTCAAATGCAAAAAAAGAATGGTAAGTCACTCTACCTTGGTGCTGTGAGTGAGAGCTATGGACTAGAGCAGCTGTACAGCGAAGATTGCGGCATTGAAAGAAGGAATAGCAAAAGCAACGCAAATACAGTAGGCGCTCGGTAATCAGGCACCCAAATTTTTTCGCCCATGCCGGATCGCTGGAACTGCCGGATTATTGGATTTGTATGGGATATAAAGCATTTATGTATGTACATATGTGGCACACTGTGCAATTCAACAAAAAAAAAAGACGCGTAGTCATTGGCGTATCCTAGGGTTATTTTCCAGGGTGGGCCTGGCCCCTGAAAATCGAATAAAAGTAGGTAATTTGAACTGAGCCGTATTTCGACCATTGATTTCGGAAAGTTTCTCTGCCTAAGTAAATAAAATTAAACAAAAACATTTTTTAAAAGTGTTTATTTTAATTACCTGGATGGAAATGGAATTTTATGTTGATTCCTCAGCTGTAGATTAAGTGTTTTTGAGTGAAATTATTTAAGTGCCCACCCTAGAATTTTGGGTTGGCAACCCAAAATCCTGGGGTGGGCACCAGACACTTCTGGGGGTGGGCGGTGCCCACCCCCAGAACATACCCTGGAGATTCAGGGCAGTTTCAGGCAGCCTTCCTTCTTGGATTATTTATTTATTTATTTTTTTTTTTTATGTAATCCGGTATGGATGGCTGAGTCGGAGGGGCCAAAGCGCATGCTCCGACCAGCCTATTTCACCTCCGAGAAGGTAGGTGCCATACCGGAGACTTCCCTGGATTGCTGGCTATACTGGACTAGAGGAGAACACAGCCGAGGTTGCTATGCGGCCATCTTACATCCAGTACGGTGGTACCAACCCATTCGGCTACAATTTGAGCCTACCACCTAGTAAGAGGCAAGGGAAGGGACCTACAGTTTTACACCGGTTCCGAACGGTGAAGCAGCAGGTGTAGGTGTGCACGTAAATTTTTTCGTCAGAAAAAACTCATTGGTACACGCCGACCGGATTCGAACCTCGGACCTCCCGCATGAGAAGCCGATGCCCAAACCACTTGGCCATCCGCCGCTTTATTTATTTATTCATTAAGACCAACCAACAGTGAAATTGATTACATTACAGTAATACTTATGATTAAACACATACACCGGTGAAGGTTGATACAGATAAGAAAAAAAAACATAAAACAGATGGATGACTACAAACCATGTAGATTACTTGAGAATGTGATGTAATAGATTAAAAACTAAATAATAAACTAGTGATTAAAGTAAAAATTTAACTATGAATGAATATGAGTGAAAACAAAAATAACTGAAATCACAATCACCAAAGAAGAAGGATCTTATATCTTATCTATGTACCTTGGTGGGCCTCTGGAACTGGAGCAGAGTCTGCAGGACGACGGAGCCGTGAACGTTGATGAAGTAATCTGTCTCGAGGGCGGCGAGGTCCACTCTCTCGTACGGCAGCAGGCGGAGGCACAGCACGGGCAGATACCTCTGTCTCTCCGGCTCCGCGCAGTGCAGCGCCGACTCTAAACTCTGCGAGAGAAGAGGATTTTTTGAATTAAGTGTCTAACGGCGCCCAGCCCATGGACATTCGGTCGTATGCTTGGGTTGCGAATGCCATGCCGGCGTAATAGGTGCCCATTCACGCCCCTCTTGAAGGAACCGAGACTATACTTGGGGGGGGGGGATAAAGGAGCAGGGAGAGTGTTCCAGAGTGTACCGGTTCTGAAGAGAAAAGGTCTGCAGAATCGATTGGTACGCATCCGCGGTAAGTCCAGCGTGTAGGGATGCAATCCCTGCCCAGTGCGCGTGGTGCGGAGGTGGAAAGGGGACGCTGGGATAGCGTTAAACAGCTCCACCGAGCACTCCCCATGGAATAAGCGATAGAACACACTTAGGGAGCCAACATCCCTACTGTGTTGCAGTAGTTCTAGATCGCAGGACACTTCGGGGTCACCCACTAGTCGCACGGCTCGACGCTGGATTGAGTCCAGAGGCGCAAGCTGGAATTTGGCAGAGCCATCCCACAGGTGCGAGCAGTACTCCAAGCAGGACCTGATCTGATTTTTTTATGGAAACTGACACGGTTGGCCTCATCACCAACAGCATCCGTGGTGTCAGCCCATAACACCGGGTGAACTTGGTGCCACGTCAGTGCTTCCCTTCGGTCGTGCCGGCTACATTGAACTGGACAGAAACAGAATCTATTTACATAGCCGTTTCGACCGACCTTTCATTCAGTACGGTGGTACCAACCCAGGCCCTACCACCTAGTAAGATAAAAAGGGAAGGGACCGGCAGTTTTTACGTGGAATCCGAACCACGGTCAGCCGCCAACGGTCCAGCGGTCACCCATCCAAGTACTGACCGCGCCCAGCGTTGCTTAACCATCAATAGCGACAATCGACTGTCTGCACCACTGAGCTATCGAGGCTGACAGCTGACAACAAAATGAATGATCAATAAAAAATACAATACAATGAAAAAACAAAATAGCACACCGCGAGGAACTGTGTCTGCCTGGTCTTGAGCCGGAGGCAGGCCTTGACGATGGAGACCAGAACGCCCGTGTTGCCGCTCGACAGCACCGAGGGGAACTCCGATGCGAGCTCGTCAAACATCATTTCTGCCTGAAACCACAGGACACAGACTTATTCTTTTATTTTTTTACGTAATCCGGTATGGGTGGCCGAGTCGGAGGGGCCAAAGCGCATGCTCCGACCAGCCAATATCACCTCCGAGAAGGTAGGTACCATACCGAAGACTTCCCTGGATTGCTGGCTATACTGGACTAGAGGAGAACACAACCGAGGCTGCCATGCGGCCATCTTACATCCAGTACGGTGGTAACAATCCAGTCGGCTACAAATTTAGCCTACCACCTAGTAAGGGGCAAGGGAAGGGACCTACACCGGTTCCGAACGGTGAAGCAGCAGGTGTAGACATGCACGTAATTTTTTTTCGTCAGAAAAAACTCATTCGTACACGCTGACCGCATTCGAACCTCGGACCTCTCGCATGTGAAGCCGATGCCCAAACCACTTGGCCGCAGGCGCGCCTAAATTTTGCATATTTTGCAAATCGCGCAGCAAAAATGGTAAAGTAGCCAGGGGGGGTAAGCATATTTAAAATTTTGGGATACGTACAGTTTAAAAATCTGTCAAGTGCGAGGTTTACTCACGCGCGGAGGTTTCCGTATCTATCCGCTATCAATAATATACGCCTATCCGCTCAGGTGGCATGGTCTTCGAATTTTTATTTCGAAGATATGTAGGACGATCGGAGAGAAGCCTCAATGAGGTCGATAGCAATTTACGGTGGGAAAATGACAGCACCTCAATGAGGTCGTTGGCAATTTAGCGGCTATAACAATGCAATGTATAAAAGCTTGTGGCCCAACCTATTATTCAATAGTGTGACTAATCGATTTTATTTTACGTTTCTTGTATGGGGGCCCCCCTTAATTTTTAACTTTTTCTTATTTTTCTTATTTGTTGTTTCATCCGCCATAGTAACACATATTCTGTGAAAGTTTCAACCGGCTACCTATTACGGTTCAAGAGATACAGCCCTCGGACGGACAGACGGACGGACGGACGGACAGACAGACGACGGAGGCTTAGTAATAGGCTTCCGTACGGGATACGGAAACCTAAAAATGGTTTTTGTATTAATAGCAAATCTAAAATATAGACAGAAAATGTTTCTTTTTTCACCTCCTCTTTGACGTCGCAGTTGTCGAACAGTCTCTGCACGGTGAAGTTGAGCTTGGGCATGGCAGCTAGCCGCGCCAGGCGCCCGATAAAGCAGCGAGCGTATATCTGAGTGTACATTTTCTTCTTCGCGACAAAGAGTGCGGCCTCCAGCAACCTGGAACGAGATTAGAATAACAATTCAATGGCTTCACCGAACAAATTCGGTCCTTCAGAAGGGGTGTGAATGGGCACCTATCGGGCCGGCGTGGCATTCGCAACCCCCGCATACGACCGAATGTACATGGGCGTCGTTAGATAACTTATGGGTGGCTCGGGGTCATGTCCCGCTTTCAATAAAATAAAAATATCCGGACCCACTGCAAATAGATGGTTTCAATAGCATGGAGCCAAAACCACCTTCAAGAAGGTGCCATAACGAAGATTTTCCTTTGGATTGTAGGCTATGTTGAACTAGAGGAGAACACAGTCAAGGTTGCTATACGATCATCTTATGCCCAGTACGGTGGTACCAACTCTTGTCGGCTACAATTTGAGCCCACCACCCAGTTAGGGGCGAGGGAAGGAATCGACAGACTGGCACCGGCTCCAAAAGAAGAACCATTATGTAGGTGTAACTGTGCATGTAAATTTTTCCATCAGAAAGGAAGGAAGGTGTGGAACTAAGCTTGCGATGGCTTCACCGAACATAGCCGGGCCCATCGACAGTAGAGGAGGGTGTTAATCGAGGTCGGGACTAGCGAGTGGCCACTCTGAATTTCCGGCGCTTGCGTTTCGGCCCGCATCAAGCCCTCGTCAGCTAGTCTCATTGGTGCACGTTGGCCGTATTCGAACCTCGAACCTGTGGGATCAAGAGTCCCATCACCTACCTACAACAGGTCGCGATGTCAACCAAATATTTCATAAAAAATTAAAGGATTGATTTTCAAATACAACATTTTTCTTGAATTTACTTTTAAAAATGAATGGCAGATAGGTGGCAGATAAATAAAAGGGTTGAATTGATCGAACTGTTTGCAAAATCGAAGAACACAGGAAGATTAGTATTAAAATGTTCTGAAAAAAGTAAATATTTGCATTGTATGAAGAAAAAAACCGGCAGTCTTGATGTCCAGTTTTTCATTATACTGTGCAGACCGGACGCAAACCTCAAAAACCGGTCTGTCCGGTCCAAAACCCGATATCTGACATCCCTGACGTCAAGCCCCATTAATGTCACACCTTGGTGAACTCGAGCCATGTCTTTTCAGCACACATTTATCCGGCTTTAGATCGATCAAAAGTCTCACCAAACCGCCGGCTCCGATTCAAAAACGGGCGGCAAACTCATCGGCTTCATCGCCGCACTATCATCTTCGCCGTCAACGTTCACCTTCTTATCGTCTTTGCTATCATCGCCGGAACTCTCGGGGGCGAAGCTCTCGTTCAACAGCTTCTTCAAAATATTCCTCGTCAGCGTTTTGTCCACATTTTTTATCGCAAAGAGTAACACTTGCAGCAGCCCGGACGTTATATTTTTATATGGAAAATCTTTAAACTGCGGCCACAGAGACAGTCTCTCCGCATACTCCTTGACGATGCTTTTAAATTCATCCGGTACGGTGCGATAGTTAATCTTTGTTTGATGGGGTGGTATGCTTTTATGCAGTTTCTCCTGCTCCGCTGTATCTTTGAAGATGTTCTTCTTTAGCTTTTCTCCGGGCAAGAGAGTTATACCGCTCGCGCAGCGAATTGCGCTTCTCAAGATGTGATTGGCGTAATTGTCGAAGACGAAATCTTCCATATTGTTGAGTGCGTATTTGAACATTTTAAGTGTGAATTCGTAGCATTTTTTCACATGCTCCTCTGTGTATATTGTAGCTTTCTTTGTCACTTCTCGTTTAACGGTTTTGCTGTCTTCTTGTTTTACTTTTTTCATCGGAGTCTCACCGTCGTCGGTGTCATCTTCGTTTTTGATATTTTCATCGTCGATTTCGCCCTGTAACAATTTTGATAAAATTAATTTTCACCTCTACGGTCTCATTGGATGAAATTTTTTAACTAGGTATCTTATTTATCAGATTCAGATATTTAGTTCAAAATTTTGGCAAAATTTACCTTCGCCAAACTATTTAATAGGATGAGGAGCCAGCCTCGGTAGCTCAGTGGTGCGGTCGGTCGACAGTCGGTAGAATCAGAAGCACACGTGGGCGCGGTCAGCGGATTGATGAGTGACCGCTCGCCCGTTGGAGGCTGACCGCAGTTCGGATTCCACGTAAAACTGTAGGTCCCTTGCCTTCTTACCTTACCAGGCAGTCCTGGATTTGCCATTAGGCCATATAGGCCGCGGCCTAGGGGTGGCAAACTTCAGGGGACGGCAGATTTCCGGAGGCCCTAAATAATATTACAAGTAACACTTGCGCTTTGGTATAGTGTAAGCCGTCAAGCTCGTGCGCGATTATGGACGCAATACTCAAGCAAGTCACTCGTGGATAGAGTTTTCGATCTATTAAATGCTAAATATCATTTGGGTAAAGGTTTTAAGTCCCCATTGCGACTTAGTAATACTCCTATCCTATGTTATTTATGTTTTACCCGGGCGGCGAAAGTCAATTGGCCTATACTTACTTACTTATTTATACCCTATTTAAATAGTTCATGTTTTCTGTCCAGTTCAATGTCACCCGGCACGACCGAAGGGAAACACCGACACGGCGCCCAGTTCACCAATGTGTTATCGCCTGACATCGCGGTTGTAGTAGGTGATGTAGCCAACGTCGGTGTAGCCAACCATGTCAATTTCCAAAAAATATATATATTTACTAAGCAAAAGTCATTTTGAATTTTTTTTTTTATATCTAACGATGACCTACAACATCCGTGATATCAACCATATGTCAACCCGTAACACATTGGTGAACTAGGTGCCATGTCAGTGCTTCCCTTCATTTCATTTTGTCATTGAATTTCAATATAGTCGTATAGCGTGACCCCCTAACTTTTCAACAATATAGTGGAAAATTTTGAAATTTTTTTTCCTCTCACATAGTTTTCCATTCTACTGTTTTTAAAAATATACGACTGACTGTACTTAGTTGGCGCGATGTGGGTCACACCGCGAGTCGTGTGGGAATAGTTAACAATTAACCGTATCAGTCTGCAAGGTACTGTGTCGGGTCGGTACTTAATAAGAATAGTCCCACTGCATCTCTCCCCGTGCATGTCGTAAAAGGCGACTAAGGGATAAGCGGCCTGCAGACACCCCGGTCGACTTGTGGCTTCCATGGAAAATATAGCTGGAGACTGCGGGGTTTTGCACGAAGGTCCCCAACCAAGCGGGATTAGTTTGCAGGCCCAGAGCCAACCCGAAACCAAAACAACAACAACAACAACAACAACAACCTATGTTATTTATGTTTTGCCCGGGCGGCGAAAGTCAATTGGCCTATACTTAGGAACATAAGCCTATTTAAATAGTTCATGTTTTCTGTCCAGTTCAGTGCAGCCCGGCACGCCGAAGGGAAGCACCGACAAGGCGCCCAGTTCACCGAGATGTTATCGGCGTACGTGATGTGGCCAGTGAAGTCTCCAGTATGGCCCCTACCTTCTCGGAGGTGATATTGGCTGGTCGGAGCATGCGCTTTGGCCCCTCCAACTAAGCCACCCATACCGGATTACATAAAAAAAAAAGCCAACCGCGTCAGTCTGCAAGTGCGCGGTGGCTCGCTCGCACGACACGGCCAGCAGCTTCTCGACGACGTGGCTGGAGAAGTTGTCGGCGCAGAGCCGCCTCAGCTCCGGTGCGAGCGCCTCCATGTAACTCTCGAGGTGCTCCGCCGAAGAGTAAGGCAGCAGCAGCTCCACCACGCGGCAGCCGAGCTGGTTGCCAGCGATGCTGAGCTCCTCGCCGCGCGTACGCTCCAGCACGTTGTCCACCAGAGTTTCTGCAATTTATTTGTGTTTGTACCGTGTGGGGCCGGTACTTAAAGTACCGTGTGGGGCTGTTACTTAAAGTACCGTGTGGGGCCGTTACTTAAAGTACCGTGTGGGGCCGTTACTTAAAGTACCGTGTGGGGCCGTTACTTAAAAAGAATAGCCCCACTGCATCTCTCCCCGTTGCATGTCGTAAAAGGCGACTAAGGGATATATGTTTAATGTTAATCATAGGTATATATACATTTTCTGAAGTTGTACGAGTACTTCTTTAGCCCCGCATTACCAAAATCGAAAAAAAACCGTCACGCGTCATGAGTCATCATCATCGCATACAAAATGATTGGCATGTAGGTATTGCGCGGTGTTGCCCCATAGGTTGCGGAAGACAGATGCGGGAGAGGAGGGAGAGAGGAAGACAGATGGGGAGAGATGGGAAATGGGGGGAGAGGGGAGATGGGGGGAGAGACGGAGAGTGTGAGAGAGGTATAAAGGGATAAAGGGAGAGAGAGGGAGAGAGGGCGATGAGTGGTAAGGGGGGAGAGGGGAGATACGGAGGGGAGAGGTAAGAGGGGTAGAGGGGGGAGGGGAGAGAGGGGAGAGGGGAGGCGCCTCAGCTCCGGCGCGAGCGCCTGCATGTAGAGCTCGAGGTGCTCCGGCGACGAGTAAGGCAGCAGGAGCTCGACCACGCGGCAGCCGAGCTGGTTGCCCGCGATGCTGAGCTCCTCGCCCCGAGTACGCTCCAGCACGTTGTTCACCAGAGTTTCTGCGATGTTTCATGTTAATCATACATTTTTGAAGTTATACTCTTCTTGTGGTGGCGTGCCTTGGGAGAGGTCTATGTCCAGCAGTGGACCGATACAAGCTGATGATGATGACTTCTTTAGCCGCGTTACCAAAATCGAAAAAAAAACCGTCACGCGTCATCGGTCATCATCACGGCATACAATATTATTTGTGTGTAGGTATTGTGCGGTGTTGCCCCATAGGTTGCGGAACACAGAAGCGGGAGAGGAGGGAGAGAGGAAGACAGATGGGGAGAGAGGGGAAATGGGGGGAGAGGGGAGATGGGGGGAGTGACGGAGAGTGTGAGAGAGGTATAAAGGGATAAAGGGAGAGAAAGGGAGAGAGAGGGAGTGAGGGAGAGATGGAGATGAGTGGTAAGGGGGGAGAGGGGAGACTGAGGGGTAGAGGGGGAGGGGAGGGAGAGGGGGAGGGGAGAGGAGAGAGAGAGATTAGGAGTTTTTTTTTACACGCCAAAGAAGTATAACTTCTAAGGCGCATACACGTACCCATTTTTTTGTTTTATGTAATCCGGTATAGGTGGACGAGTCAGTGGGGCCAGAGCACATGCTACCACCAGCCTATATCACATCCGAGAAGGTAGGCGCCATACCGGAGACATCCCTATGGATTGCTGGCTATACTGGACTAGAGGAGAACACAGCCGAGGCTGCTATTCGGCCAACTTAAGTGCAGTACAGTGGTACCAACCCAGTTGGCTACTATTTGAGCCTAGTATTTGAAGCTAGTAAGGGGCAATGGATGGGTTACTCCGCTTAGCTTAGCTTGACTTTTTAGGAACATGTAGGTGCATTTTTTAAGTTTCCGTACACCGTACGTACCGTACGTACGTATCTTACGATGTCCTACTGCTCTATCTTTGGAACCGCTAGCTAGCAGGTTCAAATTTTCACAGAATATGTGTTATTATGGCGGATATAAGAACAAATAAATAGAAAAAGTACAAAATTAAGGGGGGAAGTAATTTTTTCAGTTTTTTTTTTGTGGTGCTGAAACCTTCGTGCGCGAGTCCGACTCGCACTTGGCCGGTAATGTTTTTTTTTCAGTTCACCCCGATAAAAAGTAACATACAATATTGCCAATATTCTACAATTTCTGCTAAAATTCCGTACTCACGCTTCTCCTCCTCCGTTTCAACGCCCTGCTTCATAACCTCCAAAATGCCCACGAAGTACTGGTAGGTGTCCTCGGGCATCTTGGTGCCGCGTCCGAGCTGCCCCTTGCGCGCGTACTTCTTCGCGTTCGACAGGAAGGTCTTCCGCTTCTTGGGCCATTTTCTTTTGGCCCCTTCAACGCCATCAGGAGCACTCATTTTGAGAAAGAAATAACTTTTTGTTTTTGTAGAAACTGAAAAACATTACTCATGTGTCCGCTACAGCGAAACGTAGCTGAAAACAGTTGCCACGCCTCTAACGTATCGCATCGGTGTTGTCATAGCAAACATCGGCTATCGGCTATCGGCTACCAACCAACCAACCAACCAAAGTATAGGTAGGTAGCGAGCGAGCGAACGAACAGCGTATGCCAGGCAGGCTGACAGACAACTGATATCCGACAACTATTATGCCTTCCCTCTCTTCTTTAAGTAAGTCCCCAAATGCAAGAAAGAGCACGTGCGATTCCTTTTAGTTTCACCAAATAAATCTTTTCATGGAAAAATTACCTTTATGATAGAACCAATAAGGTCGTATTTGGGTTGGAAATCTACGAAGATCTTAGATATTTACGAAATATCTAACGGCGCGGGTGACAACTGACAACTAGAACAGTTGTCAGTTATTTAGATATCAGAACAACCAGTTGTGCCAATCCAGTCAGTTTCAGTTAGTTTTAGTGCCGGCCGATCGAGCCAGTAGCCACTAGCCAGCCACCACAGATTACCGATACACTCGGTGCGGTACGGACGGTGACGGACGGTGCTGCGGTGCGTTACGGTTTCGGTGGCGGCCGGTGCGGCGCGCGGCGCCGCTGCCCGAGCGGTGCCGCTGCGCGGAGAGATATCCATAGTATCGGTGCGTACGTGCTGCGCTGTGATGTGACTGTGATTTGTGAATAGTGATGTATGCCACACGGTGCGTTCCGGCGTCGCGCCGCGCAGGCACGCCGGACACGCAGAACGTTGAGTTGAGTTACGTAGTTCAGGACAGAAACTTTGTTTATACTTTACTGTGTATTTAAGTGTGTAGGTACAACTCTTCTTTCTTGGTGTGTAGGTTTTTCGTTAATAAACAATGACATAGTGCGTGAACATAGTGTATAAAAAAAAATTTATTAGTGTTAAAATAAATTATGTAAAGACGGAACTTTACTTTTAAAATGTTAAAAAGAAAGGCATCATAATGGCCAACAAAAATGTAATGCTATGTAATGTAATGTAAGCTATGTAAATAGTTCGTGTTTTCCGTCCAGTTTAGTGTAGCCGACATGAAATGAAGGGAAGCACTGACATGGCACCTAGTTCACCCTGTGTTATGGGCTGACATCACGGATGTTGTAGGTGATGTAGCCAACCGTGTCAGGTTCCATAAAAAAAAAAACTTTTTTTTTTTTTTTTTTTTTTATTTTTTTTTTTAACTAGGAATCAGAGTTTTTGATCCCGATATTTGGCAACGGATATCAATATCGGTATTGAAGACAGATATCGGCTAGATCACGGTTGCCAAAAATTGTTGATAACCCACATGACTAAAAAACATGAATGATTTTTTTTTGTTGTTTTATCCCAGTAGGTATTCTAGTGGCAGTGACAGTGACAGACAGTGACAGCACGTGGTCGGTCGGTCGGTGTCGGTGCTGGTGGGAAGAGAGCAGTGAACTGAAATGTCAATTTGACATTTCATGTAAACAGGCGACTAGGTGACCGTACTTAAATTACATGCTAGTTTTGTTTATTACGGTTATTAAGCATTGAACAAAATACAATAAACAATAAACAATAAAAGTTATTCATTAATTTACTGCAAAACACAACACTGTATAATCATTCAATTCAATCATCGAAGTTTTTATTTTACCATTTAGATTATATCCTCAAATAAGCTATTTAAATCATCGAATAGGTTTATCCGTCGAACATTGTGTCCGATTTTTATTCAGTTCATAAAGTGTAGGTATTTACTTACATAAGATTTTTACATGGTTTTCTATATCAGGAAAAATATGTTTGTACCTACTTGCATACACAAAACATACACTACAACCTTCGATCATATTTTTCTGTCTACCATAGGTAGGTACCCACTTACCTACATCATATATCTCCACAAAATATATTAAAATGAAAACTGTTGAAACTGCTATACATACATTGTATACATATTGGTTTTAAACCATCGTCTACTAAATTGTATGGATATTAATTTTTCATTACAATTTTCCAATTAGTGGGAATTTCAAATTCCAGTAAAGAGAGTGATAGATATGCTATGAAACTTGATCCCTGCTGCGACCACATTGCAAAGCTACGCTACGACGCGGTCAAGGAGGCACAAGCGAGAATTGAGCCAGTCAGTGCACCAGAAGAGTGCATCCCATGAAACGATCAAACACTCGTCCAACAGGTCGTGCTCTTCACTCACACTGAGTTAGATAGGCTGTACCTACAATATTATAAGTGGAAAATGCAATGCATGCAGTCATGGTGCGTTCGTGTTGGTGAAATGAATGGAATCTGTCTGTCAGTAGTGGACTCGCCTGCGCTTGGGTAGGTCGGCAGGCGGGAATATGCATATATTTATGTAAATATGTGTGTTTAAAAGTTTATACAAAACTTAGTTTTTCTCAACAAAAACTTAGCTGTAAAGTTTTAAAATATTAGTTACAAATTACGTTTAAATTTACAGAAAGTTTAAAGCGTGTGAAAGTGAGAGCGGTGAACAAAGCCGTAATTGAGCTAAGGTAAAGGAAGTAATTTTAATTTTACCCGACTATTTAATATATTGAAGGAAAGCATAGGTTCATTATCTTTTGATACGTTTATTTATTAGGTAATTAATTACCTAAGTATATTTCAGATTATAGTATTATTTAGTTAATCATAATTAATTAGCGGTAGGTAATTAAATTAGTTACCTACCTCTTTTAAATGCTATGGAATACAGTTTTATTATATATTTCCACGATTGCTATGTGTATTTTAATAAAATTGTTATGTTAGATACCACAGTGGATAGGAAATGGAGTGTGTGTTTTTCAGTAGGTACCTACTAAATGCATTGACTCAACATAATATTATTATAATTTATAGTAGGTAAGCGATATTCAGTTTCCAATTTCCAAATTGTTTTGGTCATTTTAGGTGTTATAGATAGATAGATAGAAAATACTTTATTGCTCCAAAACATTTAACAGTAACAAACGCTAAGTAATATACATGAGGGGCAAAGGCGAACTTATCCCTTACAGAAATTTCGCCCAGTCAACCTTAGGATGTTTGAGAGTCGTATTTTGTGAGATATAAGTAGGTAGTAGCAAAATACTTGAGTGTGGGAATGTAAAATATAATATATGGAAAATAACTATGATAAACTAATATACACTACATATAAGTACATACTTTAATTAAAAGTAGAAATCGCAAATTATAAATTAAATTAAATACATAAAACTATAAATTAAATACATATGAATTACAGTTGATATAATACATAATACCTAAATAATACATACATAGTTACTTGTCCATTCAGAATTAAAGGATTTTTTAGTATTGACTTTGGGTGTTCTTTGAGGTGTTCTTACGGGGGAGATCAGTAATTTTGGATGCCGCCGTGAGGCTAAGCGGTAAGGGGGAGGGGGCGGAAGAGTGGGAGGCTTTTGTTTATCTCCGTTAAAAAAAAATCACCAGTAGGTATTCTCTTAATATTCTAAACTACAGGATAGATCTAAGTACCTACCAGTAATTGGCTAACAATCGACAGCGGAAGGCGCTTGGCTAGCTCGTCTGAACTAGGTACCTCCTACCTAATTGATTTTAATTGATTTGAAGCATAAATGAGTGCGCCGAGGAGCGCGCATAGGGGAGACTGTGGGTAGAGAGAGCGTTCAACTCACTTATTAATTACAAATTACAATTCAGTTAGTTGAACTCAAGTGGTTTTTTTTTTTTTATAATGGAAACTGACACGAATGGCTACTTCACCTACTCACATACTTCACTACACACTCCGCGATGTCATACATAACACCTCGTTAAACTAGGTGCCATGCGAGGTGCCATGTCAGTGCTTCCCTTCGGTCGTGCCGGGCTACGCTGAACTGGACGGAAAACACGAACTATTTACCTACTATTTAACTATTTACAACCGACCTTTAGGTTTTAGGTTAGACAGTAATAGGTGTACCATCCAGTTGATACTATCTAGATGAGAATCTAATTGGTTTCTAATTAGAGTTCGTTTGCTGTAAGTTTACACTTTTACCTGGTTAATTGTGTGTAATTAAAGTTTGTAATTAAATAAATTAATGTTTCCACAAGTTATGCCTGACGTTAACTCTATACTCAGTGTGTAGGTAAGGAAGGTATAGCTGTAATTTCTCTTCTCGGACCGCTTGGTTTGGTTCTGCTTGACTAATCTCCACGCATTATTTGTCTAGATAGATCATGGAGCAGATGGGTCATCGTATGAACTAACTAATCTGTGTCATCGTGCCTTACTTAAATATTCTGTGGCCTTACTTACCGCTTGATAGTTATCTTGTCCTAATACATTGCTAAAAATGGTGGTCGGTGTTGTGGTGTAATTTACAAGAGTACCTATTTGCAGCACAACACCACCCGCCAGGTGGGACGACGACATCAAGTGCGTCGGCGGAAAGCAGTGGCTCCGTACCGCTGAAGGCCGGGAGGACTGGAGGAAAAGTGGAGAGGCTATGTCCAGCAGTGGACGCCTTCACGCTGACTGACTGACTGACTGAAAATATGTGTTATTTAATATCTTCGCCTGATCATATAACTATAGTATAACATCATAGAGTAATAATTGCTTTCACTAACTTGCGCAAATTCATCGAAAACCAAAATGCGATGAATTATTCAAATGAGCAGACTACACGGTGACGACATCCAGTGAATATTTGGTAACGGTTAACGTAACCTACCGGTCCCAAATCTTGCCGGCCCGACGACGACGCGAGACAGTGACCGCGCGGCCGTATCGTGTCGTGTCGGGCCGAATCACAGACCAACGAGCCTCGCTCGAGACCGCGCGCGACATAGCTAGGCTTGCCATACATTTTCAGGCTCAATGCCGCATGCCGAACGCCACACCAAACCTCAAAAACACGAGGCATATTATTTATATTAATAGTTTTTTTAGGTTTCCGTATCCCGTACGGAAACCTATTACTAAGCCTACGCTGTCTGTCTGTCCGTCCGTCTGTCTGAGAGCTGCCTGTAACACTTGAACCGTAACTAATACCTACATAGCCCGTTGAAATTTTCACAGAATATGTGTTATTATGGCGGATATAACAACAAATAATAAAAAATGGAAAAAGTAAAAAATTAAGGGGGTTCCCATACAAGAAACGTGTTTTTTTTTAATGATTTTTTTTGTGGTGCGGAAACCTGAGTGCCCGAATCCGACTCGCACTTGGCCGCTTTTTTTATGGGAAACCCGACACAGCGCACGCCGGACGCTCAGTTTTACTAATTGCTTTACTTATAGACATATTAGCTATACGAGGAATATTTATGTACCTATATCATACTAACCATCACCCTATCTCATCAGCGGGTCGCGCAGTAGTGAAACTACTCCGAGCGGGAGCCGAGGGCGAAAGCTTGTAGGGAATGAAATTGACATTGTAGGTAGGTAGTCATCCGCCTCCATCCAGAAATAAAAAGCTAGAGGGTTGTGAGTAAAATGATTAACTAATGGATTTTGTTCAGTCAGACACATCCAATAACACCATTCCTCGCTAAACCACGCTCAGTCAGAGAGGCGGCCGGCGCCAAGCCAGCTATAAGGTGGACAAAAAGGTCATTGTCTAATTATTTATCAACTCGCCGTTTGAAGATTCCCAGGTTATAGTAGGTAGCCAGGGACAGGGAACGCACTCATCGGAAGACCGTTCCATATTTTCGCCGTGCGATACAGAACGATTTCGAAGAGCAAAAAATATATTTTTTTTTTATTTGATTTATTTATTCAGGAAACACAAACAGTTACGTAGGTACATGTAGTGGTTAACTATAAAGAGTGCTTAATTTAAGTTAATTAGGTATGTAGGTACCTAACCAGCGACGTATTTCACAGGTAGTATCAGTAAGTATAAGCATCTAGGCGATATCTTCAAATATATACACGAATGTGTATAAAGTTGACAATATTTGTGAAGCAATACCTACCTATGTATGTATGTAATGTATGTAATACCTATTTATGTATGTAAGATGATATGTATGTGTGAGAGAAGAGAGCGAGAGATAGAGAAGAGATCATAAGGTGAATGATCTGTCTGCAAAGCCTCTGCTCAGATTAATTTCGATTGATATGTGAAACATAGGTATTAAAAAAGCCTTCGTCGAAACCGGTTAGTCCCGTCTTGGCCGACCACGGCCGCCCCGTCAGGTCCTTTTAAAGGAATGAAAGTAAAAAAAATTCGCAAATATGAAACCTGCTGGGTAGAGTAAAATAGTTTTCTTGGTTTTAATCGAGGTGGAAAAAGCTCTGTTAATGTAGATAATACCTTTTTTTTTTTATTGAAACTGACACGGTTGGCTACATCACCTACAACATCCGTGATGTCAGCCCATAACACCGGGTGAACTTGGTGCCACGTCAGTGCTTCCCTTCGGTCGTGCCGGCTACACTGAACTGGACGGAAAACACAAACTATTTACATAGCCGTTTCGACCGACCTTTCATTCAGTGCGGTGGTACCAACCCGGGTGGGTTAAACCCTACCACCTAGTAATATAAGAAGGGAGTCATATCCCTTAGTCGCATTTTACGACATGCACTTCTTCTAATAATTAACCTATAGCCATGTATTAGCCCGGCGACAAATGTCATAAAATATTACTCAAAAATTTGTACCCGAACGCTTATGTATGTTTTCCCAATCCGATTTTTCTAATTCTTTTTTGTTGTTGTAGATCAGATCAAGCTTTGTGCCTTTTATAAATTTTTTTTATATCAAGTTGAACTTCGTTTATTAATTATTTTTTTGTTTTCTTTCGAAAAACCTATTTTTAACTCTGGCCTCGTATATTTAATCTAAACAAAACAAAAATGACAGGTACGTAGATTAAACTGTCCTGATTGCAAGAAATACATACATGCATACATATCACACACGCTGAATCCCGACAATCGGGGTAAGCAGAGCAATCGGTGTTGTGCTGCAAGAACTCTGCTAAATTACAGCACAACACCGACCACCACGTTTCGCAAAGTATTCGAACAAGACATCGATCGATCAAGCAGCAAGTAAGGCACGAAGAACCACCTGCTGCATGACTTGGTGGAAGTACCGTGCCAAGGTGAGAGGTGGCGAGCCTGTCGCCCTTTAGCACGGTATCTTGTCCTTATCCCTTAGTCGCCTTTTACGACATGCACGGGGAGAGATGCAGTAGGGCTATTCTTTTTAAGTACCGGCCCCACACAGTACCAGCAAGAAATAATAATTATAAAAATCGGTCATGGTTTTACTCAATAACCCTCTAGCTATTTTATTTCTGGATGGAGGCAGATGACTACCTACCTACAACGTCAATTTCATTCACAGCAAGCTTTCGCCCTCGGCTCCCGCTCAGAGTATTTTCGCTACTGCGCGACCCGCTGATGAGATAGGGTGAAGGTTAGTATGATATACATAAACATTCCTCGTATAGGTATATGTCGATAAGTAAATCAATTAGTAAAACTGAGCGTCCGGCGTGCGCTGTGTCGGATTTCCCGTAAAAAACCCCGGCATGTCCTTTAAAATAAAATAAAAATTATGGCAATATCACATAAACAGGTTATTTTATTTAATTTCAAAGTTCGAGCGCTCTTAATGAAAAGCCCTATACATACAGAAAAGATTTCTAAAAATCCTCAAACTAGTTTTAGTATCATACATATAGAGTCCACAAACGCATTATCTAATAAACCAAAGTACTTAACTTACTATGTACATGACCATCACTTACAGATTTATTATTAGTATTGATTGATGATTATTATTAGTATTGATACAGATTAATTATTAATATTGATATAGAACGGCGCAATTAATAATATTTAGATGCTGTTTTCACCAATGCAATCTGAATGACTCTCCGCCTGATTATAGTATAATAGCCTATTATTAACGACAGCGGAGCCCGGTCACAGATCGTACAATTAAACAATACGAAATGAATAATGAATGTTATGTGTTATTTATTATAATATAACGTGGTGAAAATTAATAAGTGATTTTCAGAAAACTCAAGATAGTTACTATGTATTGTATTGTATTGTTGTACTGTTTATTGATCATGCATAATAATGACAGTTAGACTGCGCTCGAACTTGTCACAATTTGTTCTATCCGGTTCGATTACACCCACGAAGAAGAACCGACAAGAAACTTCGCAGGGTATTTTTTTTTCATACATATTTTTACAAGTATTTAGTGACTATATAGCCACATAATAACACCGCCGCCCATAGTCTATCGAAAACACAGCCCGAGAGCAAGATTAACAATTTTGCGGAGAGTTCTGACTACAAAGTCTTATGTATTATTTATATTTTGACATATGTATGTATTTATATTTTGCATTTTAGTAAGACAAAATATAGACGAATATGGTTTATTGTCAGGTATGGTATGGTGTGTGTGTATGGGGATCTACAGAACCCTAGCAAAACTCACAATTAACCGATTTTTAAACCGCATTTCTTTTGTTGAAAATATTGTCTTTTCGGTGCTATGCAAATAATATAATACCTACTCCGTACCGGTGCCATCCTAGTCTATGTCAGTGTTTACGTTTAGTTGGGGCGTGGACGGTGGAGCTTCGGAAAAACCACTGACTAAAATAATGACATACTTAGGCAGAAAATGTGCAATTTTCAATAATATATTTCGTGCTACCATAATTTAGAGCTTGAGTACACTTTTAAAAACTCGCTTCCACTAGTCTTTCAGAAATGAGTGTAATTAGTGCTAACAAAGTGCTAATTTTGTAGTAGTTATCACGAGTTTGTCGGTCTGTCTAAATCAGGGATGGGCAAACTACGGCCCGCGGGCCATCTCCGGCCCGCGAAGGGTTGTAATCCGGCCCACGACCATCGACCCAGAAGTAGATAATAATAACTAATAACATAACATAAATCATGGAAACATTCGGTAAACATTAAATAGTGTACTTGGTTACATTAATTAATAAATCTTTGTTCCCATTTTCAAATTAATCAGCTTTACTCACGGTTTAACTCCGATTTCGGAAAATAATTTTTTTTTTCAATAACGAATTATGTATATTATAGCAAAAATTGAAAAACCTGGCCCCCATAGATTCTGTTCGTAAATATTGGCCCGCGTAGAAAAAAGTTTGCCCATCCCTGGTCTAAATGATTCATGTTATGGAGAGCAGTTTGCTTTGCAGTCCACAATACCGCGCTCTTCACCACGGCGGCGTTAATGAGAATTAGTATGGATCAAGGTTTTATAACCCTGAATCTAAAAGGTAGGGATAAGGACAAGATGCCGCGGTGATGTCGACTGCAATGGTTAGCCACCTCTCACCTTGGCACGGCCCTTCCTGCGAGTCATGCAGTCGCTTCGTGCCTTACGCGCTGTTTCATAGCTATCTTCTTCTAATAATTAATGACAGTGATTTACATGTTTAAACATATAATATAATTTATGTACATAATATGTTTGCTCGTAACTCTATTATAGCTAGACTAGTGTGGCCGGGCCGCGGGCACAGCTAGTGCTCTATAAATATGTTTTCATACTTAATTTTGTTTTTGTTTACGTTACCATAATTGCACCCCTTATTTTTTAAACACCTTGTATTGAATTTAAAATAGTATGGAAATATAAAATAATATGGGAAACAAAATAATCCACTCACGACGTTTTTATTGATGCATGACGGATGCGGTAGGTATGTAAGAATTCTTTTTTAATATTTATTTTAATGATGGATATGATATAATTTTTTTTAATGTTTTATCTTAATTTCTATAGTTTTATTTTATTTTAATGTTGTCTAGATAAGCGTATAATAAATTGTCTACCTAACACTGTCCAAAGCTGCCTCTGCGCGAGACAGATCTTTCTAGTGCAGAGACTATGTTTGAAATTTGTGTCAAATGAAATAAATAAATGAAAATAAATAAATGAAATAATATTGACTTGATACAAATGCACGTAAGTAGATAGGTAGGTATCAAAATCGAACCAAAGTCCAAAGTCTCTCTACACACAGTAACATTTATAAAGTCAACGTTTACACATGAACACTTAATTACTATGCTTTGTTTGTAGTCAGAATTCTCAGTAAAATGGTTAATCTTGCTTTCACTCAACGTCGCCGCGTCGCGTCGGTCACGCCTGGATGAGACGAAAATCCGAAAGTTCCGATATAGGAACTCATCTTGACCCCCCAAACCCATGGATGAAACAATTCATCTTATTCTCTTATTCATTAATGAATTTCTTGAATGTCTTATTCATCCATGCCCAAGCCTCTCCCGCCCGCCCTGGTTATGTGCCTGTCAAGTGCCTGTGTTGTTCTGTGTCTATTACGCCTTGTCCCTGTCAGAATTAGGTGCCACCATCGCGCACCGGCCACGTACCTAATGAATGTCACAGATGGATGAGATACTAGATACTACGTAGTAATATCACAGGTAAGGTAATGTGCCCTTTGGTCGTATCTACGTAGCTAGATAACGCATTGGAATCACGTTTAGTTCAGGAATGCATCGCACGCAGCATACATATGTATAACATAACTCAGTGTTCACGAGTGGAGTGAGTCACGTAATGCATATGATGTGAATAAATTAGGTACATTTTATAACTGACGTGCGGTTGATTGTTGGCTGTTTCCGCCGACCGAGGATTTTATTGACCCAGTTAACTTTGTACCCATTTTTGGATTTCCTGCTAAACCAAACCATTGACTTATATATCCCTAACGTAAGAACATGCACGTACGAAATCAATAAAATGTGTCAATAAACATCAAATCACTAAAGTGGTCAAATCATAGTAAGAACGCCTAAAATGGCCAAAATCAATTTGGAAACAGAATATCACATCACATACCTACTATAATTAATTTATATTATATTTAGATTATTTTAATTTGGCAAATTAGTTACTTTGACTAGTTTGAATGAATAAGTTTATAAGCATTATTTTTGACCACCACTTTAGCGAGGATATCATTAAGTTCGTATTACTATCGTATGGACATGTCCTTACGTTAGTAATATTTAAGCCAATGGACCAAATAGAACAAAAGCCTGTGAAATAGTTTTAAAAGTACGGGCACGTACGGGGCTGTGTCAACGCGAATAATAACAAATTTTCTGTGAAAATTTCAACCGGCTACCTATTACAGTTAAACAGATACCTACAACACTCAGACGGACAGACAGACAGACAGACGACGTAGGCTTAGTAATAGGCGTTCGTATGGATACAGAAGTTGTGCAGAACTATGTCTATCTTGGACAAACCATCCAACTAGGGAAGCACAACTTTGACAAGGAGGCCAACAGAAGGATTCAGCTAGGCTGGGCGGCATTTGGGAAACTCCGCCACATCTTTTCATCCTCCATCCCACAGTCATTGAAGACGAAGGTCTTCAATCAGTGCGTTCTGCCGGTAATGACGTACGGAGCGGAAACGTGGACCCTGACGATGGGCCTGGTCCACAAATTTAAAGTCGCTCAGCGAGCTATGGAAAGAGCAATGCTCGGCATTTCTTTGACCGATAAAATCCGTAACGACGTGATACGTCAAAGAACTAAGGTAGTCGACATTGCTAAGAAAATAAGCAAGCTGAAGTGGCAGTGGGCTGGGCACATCTGTCGTAGACCCGACAACCGATGGGGTAGACGGGTGCTCGAATGGAGGCCACGTACAAGCAAACGTAGCGTGGGACGCCCCCCGGCTAGGTGGACAGATGACCTAAAAAAGGTAGCCGGGAGTGGATGGATGAGAAGAGCGGAAGACCGCGTGTGGTGGCGTGCCTTGGGAGAGGCCTATGTCCAGCAGTGGACCGATACAGGCTGATGATGATGATGATGATGATGGATACAGAAAACCCTCAAAAAGAAATGATAAACTTTTTATGGCAGGCACCACAGAACACCACACACACACCCACACAAGAAAGACAAACTTTGTTATCTTAACTGAGCAAGCACTTGTTCAATTGAGGTCAGCTGGGTAAAGCTGTTAGGCACAGTTGATAGGAATGTTAGTTATGGTTAGGCTTGCCATAATTTTTCAGGCTCAATCCCGGATGCCGCCACACCAAACCTCAAAAACAAGAATATAGTTTTTTTTAATGGCAAAAGCAACATGACTCACGCCGGACGCTCAGTTTAATTTGCTTTACTGATCGGCATTATATACGACGAATATTTATGTATAGTATACTACCCATCACTCTATCTCATCAACGGGTCGCACAGTAGCGAAAATATACAGAGCAGAGTCAAGGGCGAAAGCTTGTTGTGAATGAAATTGACATTGTAGGTAGGTAGCCATCCGCCTCCATCCAGAAATAAAAAGCTAGAGGGTTGTTGAGTAAAATGATTAACTAATGGATTTTGATAGGTACGTACATAATTACATAAATCTGTAGCGTAATATTAAACTTTAAAAAATGCCGGACAAATCGGACGCAATTCCGGAACGACGACCGTCCAAATGCTGGAATTCCGGACGTATGGCAAACCTAGCTATATTTACCTATTTGTCGGTGTCATTCCTGGGTTTTGTCGCAGCGTGAGAACCTTAATTTTAGAGTAGAGCATTGTGTGATTGTGTTTCCCGAATCCTTAAACACTTTAGGGGTTTTCAAAGGAAGTAGGTAGGTAACAGTTCGGAAATATTACCGGATGGCGCATGATTTCTCGAGGACCGGTGAATTTGGCTCTGTCGACGTGTCGGCTGATTCTTTTCTGCCTCACCACAGTCACCCATACCGGTTTCCATAAAAAAAGCTCGCGTACGTACTGGTACAGTTGCTTTCATGAGTCATGCATGACCACACTTTTCATTGGTCGGTTTGACGGGATGTGACGTCGACGGTGCCGATGCTTCAGCTTCACGCGATTTTTTCGTTAGTCGACGCTCGTCGCCTATTGGGCTCACAAGCGTCGTTCGACTACTATGCACTTACTTGCGTGCGTGCAAGCAATGTTAGTCCACTGTCCATCTGTGCTCATGACTCGTGAAAGCAGCTCTACCTACCAGTTTTCTCTTATTGGTGAACAGGACCAGCTCCATTTTTGTCGGATTTATGGCTAGTTCATTATCTGTGCACCATCTCTCTGTTATTTTCAGTGCGCACTGCATGAGTTCACATATGATCTTCTCATTGCTGCCGTTGATGATTGTGACTATGTCGTCTGCGTAGTCCACCGTGTGATTTGTAGTCTGCTTATCAGACTGTCCACGACCATGTCCCACAGTGTGCCCACAGTAGTGGAGAAAGCACACCACCTTGTGGGGCACCCCTTGGCTACTACCGCTCTATTTGTGTTGTTGATTGTTGTACTGCCCGGTGAGCTTAGCATGTTGTTGATCCATTGCGTTAGCGGAATGCGGTACGCCAAACGTTACCAGACTGTTGTTTATACATTTGAAGGATGTCCGATCGAAAGCTCCTTCAATGTCAATGAATTCACCAATGAAATATTTGAATGGTGGAATGATTATTGCTTTATGCGGTAATGTTGTGTGTCCTCTTATGATGAAATAAATATCAGAATCTGAATCTAAGATAAACTCTGTAGGCAGGCACTGAATGAAATCAACGCAAGATTGTTTACTGGCAGACACTCCGAACTCCTAAGCCAGCAATCTCTTTATTGCTGTATGCAAGAGCCAGAACTCTTGCGACCGAAGGCCGCAAGAGTTCCGCGGTATTTATACTAGGGTTGTAACGAATATCCGTATTCGCATTCGAAATTCCGAATATTCGGTTCATTTTTAATATTCGTATCCGTATTCGTATTCGGTTGTAAGATACCGAGTATTTATCGAATATTTTACTTCGCGTGTTTTACTTGCCTTGTTTTAATTTGCCACTGGTAAAGTTCGATTTGAAATTAAATTATAAATCTTTTGTAACGCACTAATTTCGTTTCATTTTTTTTTAATGTAGTGTCAAGTAATCAAGAACAGAGAAAAACATTAAAACAAGTCCGTATTCATATAATTTTAGGACTCAATGTAGGTAGATCTACATTTATAATAGAAAATTTAAGTGGTTGTTCATTTGGATATAAATTTCATATAAAATTTTTCAATATTCGTATTCATATTCGTATTCGCGAATATCATTTTGGAATATTCGTATTCGCGAATGTGGAAAAATAGGCATTCGTTACAACACTAATTTATACGTACACCTACTCCACCAGACCGCACTTCGCGAACTAAATAATATTTAGATTAGTTGGAAAAGGTGTGCGCGCGATTCTATCTTGGTTGGATGAAATAAAAGTAATATATAAGTCAATGGAAATAAATAAACATACTTACCAATTACTCTTGGGTAGTAAAATCGAAATCGAGAGAAAATCGAAATAAAAAAAGCGGTCAAGTGCGAGGCGAACTCGCGTTCAGAGGGTTCCGTACCATTCCGTTTTACGTGAGAACTTTAAGACTTAGGATTTTCATTTAGGTTTCCTGTAAATTATTATTATAAGAGATACGATATATTCTACTTTTTTTTTAATTTTAGACTTTTTTTTTCAAATTGTTTCGGATATATACGGGGGGCGGGGGAAAGGGGGATGCGCGATTCTCTAATTTGTCTCTGCCTGTTGGTACCAGTATAGTATTAATCCAATCCATATCTACCACCACCACGTGAACTTGAAAATCTCGAACACGCGCGGACCAAACGAAACGATCGAAGTGTTTTGGCATCCTGCCCCAAAACAACAATGTCTTTCAGTTGAATAAACAAATCTTTTGATCTCCGAAAGACGCAGTTTTGGTTGGGCGGCGGCTGTTTCTTAGATAGAAATAGCCGCTACGGAACTTGAAGGTTTTGAAGATGGGTTATTGCCATGATGTATGGAAACGATTTAGATATTCCCACTCTCTCGTTAACGATTATTGATAATAGCTTTTGCCCGCAGCTTCGCTCGCGTAAAAGAAACCGCAGCTTCGCTGGCGTGAAATTCGTATTTAAAAAGAAGAAAGTAAGTAAGCCCGCTACCGTACCTTTATTTCGGCGCGCGAAACAATTCAATTTGTATGACAGCCACATCTTTGCGTACCTAACCGGAACAAAATTGTATTTATCCTTTAATTTAGCCTATCCTGTGTCCCGTATAGTTATATGTGCTTGTACTAAGTTTAATCAAATTCTGATGATCACTTTAAGAGTTATGGAGGATCATACACATACTTACAGAAAATATGTCTAAAAATCGTCAAATTAGTTTTAGTAAGTATCATACATAAAGTCATTGATTTTATAGTCCCGACAGGGTTATAAAATCAATGATAGAAATAGCGTTTGTAGACTCTATAGTCTACAAACGCAGTGATTTTATAACAAATCCATGACAAACGCTATATTTCATAAAATAAAGGAACTTACTCCATGACCATCCCTTACAGATTTATTATTAGTATTGATGTGAGTTTATAGGAGAATCGCAATGGAGTATTTTCAAAACGGTTGCCAGATTGTATGTACCTACTTCCCGAATAGTTAGGCCTCAACGTAATTGATAAAACTACATACCTAAATACACCGAACCCGAATATATCTTATTTATTGGATTTACATTTTAATAGATGTTGTAAGTTGTAGTAGCATGCGTGGGTGGTGTCAAGAAGAACTTTAGAGGTAGGGACTTCGGACCTTCCCCGCGCCAGCGTAACACGATATTTGTAAAAACGTACAAATAACATTCGCCGGTCGCCCGCTGGCCACATAGCGTCAACCTTCCCCCACCCGCTGGCATATATCCAAAGTCTAGTATGCGAGTTGCTCTGATTGGTCAGACTCAACTTTGGCGGGAAATATAAATTTCGGAAGCGAACCTACTGAATCCGATATTCGTTTGGTCGTTTATGTACTTTGGTGGTTCAGTGGAAGGGTTTATTTTTTTCGTCTCGGCCATGGGTTCGTGTCCCTTTTGCCTATTTTTTTTTTTGTTTTACCTTTTTTTTAAGCAATGTTAGGGTGTTAAAATCATGTTATGGTAATTTTTTTTATAACCACCTAAGAAAACTTTATTTTCGGAAATAGGTACTTCCGAAATTTATATTTCCCGCCAAAGTTGAGACGACCAATCAGAGCAACTCGCATACTAGACTTTGGAAATATGCCACCCGATGCCACCCAATCAGAGCGCGCTCCGTCCCCTCCGCTCCCGCGGAGCTCGGCGACGCTGGTTCTCATATAAGCATTGGACAGTCCGCCGTCCAACCTCTTCTAACGTTCTTGCGTGGTGTGTTTGCAGCACAGGAGCCCCGGTGCGATGCGCGAGAGTGTACTAGGACTGAGCGGTTCCGACGAGCTGAGCATGCTGTCCCACCGGCGCAAGCGCACCCGCACCGTCAGGGTCGAGATGATGGACGGCGACATCATTGACATCGACGTAGACGTAAGTTATTCTACTTTTAAGGGGTTCCGTACCATACTATTACAAATGAACTTATCGTGGTCTGTCCGTCTTCCTTTCACAGGGCCTTTGCTTTTATTATGGTTCCTTATCCGGTACGGGATCCTATTACTAAGCCTACGCCGTCTGTCTGTCTGTCCGTCCGTCCGTCTGTCTGTCCGAGGGCTGTATCTCTTGAACCGTAATAGGTAGCCCGTTGAAATTTTCACAGAATATGTGTTATTATGGCCGATATAACAAGAAATAATAAAAATGAGAAAAAGTAAAAAATTCAGAGGGGTCCCCATAGAACAAACTAAAAAGCCCATGCGCGCCATCTACCAACGCAACGGTATGAAGCATTATAACTAATCATGAATTTTAACTAATATGAAGCATTTCATAATACACGCCATAGATGGCGTGCGTGAGTGGCGCTGACCATGACATGGTGATACGGAACCCTCGGTGCGCGAGTTCGACTCGCACTTGGCCGGTTTTTTTGTCATGTCCCGTTCAGTAATGCAATCTCTAGGGAAGAACTGAATAAGAAACCTTATAGAGTTTTTTTTTTTCAAATATAACTTACATAGGTACTAAATTTTTAAATACCTACGTTAAATATATATATAACACACTATGTCTAAGTAAAAAAGAGTTGTTGTTAACTAGTTGATGAGATAATAAATACATACGCCAAAATGTTTTATTTCAAACGTCGTCGTAAAAACTTTAAACAGTTGAGTTACATATACGTTACAAAGATTTACTGTGACTTGAGTGACTTCGACCACGGATGATAGAGTAGAAAAGGATTTGGTCTAATGGAACTGGGTACATCGCCAACAACTGGGGACATACTGTGGGCGCGGCATTGCATCAGTCGGGTCCACGGATTGGTTGTAAAACAGCCGACTGGCCAGGCCAGGACGCATACAAGCTGACTAGCTTGTATGCGTCCTGGCCTGGACATACACGAACTCTCCAATTGCGACTCAGCGCATGTAGAGTTTGAAGGTCCGTTAGCGATTCCACCCACGAAGAAAAGCCGGCAAAAAACCTTTTTTTTTTATAAATATGTGATTTCTTGTAGCTTTCTTTACAAGAGTTTATTTTACGTGTTTCTTAAACAAAGTGTCATTGAGAGTTTTTTATTTACTTCTTCTGTTGTTTTATTCTCTTTTCTTCTCTATCTCTATCTTTATTCCTATCTCTATCCCTACTTTTTATAGAAGGGAATATACATACATACATACATATCACACACGCTGAATCCCGACAATCGGGGTAAGCAGAGTAATCGATGTTGTGCTGCAAGAACTCTGGTAAATTACAGCACAACACCGACCACCACGTTTCGCAAAGTATTCGAACAAGATTAAATCGTTCAAGCAGTAAGTAAGGCTCGAAGACCCACCTGCTGCATGACTCGGTGGAAGTACCGTGCCAAGGTTAGAGGTGGCGAGCCTGTCGCCCTTTAGCACGGCATCTTGTCCTTATCCCTTAGTCGCCTTTCACGACATGCACGGGGAGAGATGCAGTGGGGCTATTATTTTTAAGTACCGGCCCCACACGGGGGAACCACTGAACCTATTTTGATGCGTTTTGCACCAATGTAAAGAGAAGTCCTTGAGGCTCACTATATGCTATATATCTACCATCACGCTATGATTTTTTTTTATTTTATGGAAACTGACACGATTGGCTACATCACCTACAACGTCCGTGATGTCAGCCCATAACACCGGGTGAACTAGGTGCCATGTCAGTACATCCCTCTTTGATCGTGCCGGCTACACTGAACTGGTCGGAAAACACAAACAATTTACATAGCCGTTTCAACCGACGTTTCATTCAGTGCGGTGGTACCAACCCGGGCGGGTTAAACCCTACCACCAAGTAAGATTAGGAGGGAAGGGACCTACAGTTTTACGAGGAATCCGAACCTCGGTCAGCCTCCAACGGTCAGCGGTCACCCATCCAAGTACTGACCGCACCCAGCGTTGCTTAACATTCAATATTATATATTTAATATATTATATGACCTTAGGGCTGATCAGTATCGAATGTCGAATGGTAATGGTAGTAATAGATGGCGTTTGCAGTTCTGTTGATTTGTGTTTGAATCGGATTTGCTATTAAACCGAGTTTACCGCGTGCGAAGCCGCGGTCAAAAGCTCGTACAGTCTAATAATATTGTAAACAAAACTTTTCGTGAACTACGCAGTCGCGCCTCCCCCTGCTACTCTCCGCACTGGCAACATAGGTTTTACTAGAAATTAGAGCAAGCAACCACTCCTCCATGCTATCTTCTTCGTGGGCTTGGCTCTATGTAGCAACATTATTTTAATGTTGCCATTATTCACTGTACAAAACAGCCATTAAAATGTAAATTCTGAGACCCTCTTTTCTTTAGTAGTGCTACTAATAAGGTGTGTTTTTTTTAAGTCATAGAACTTTAAAATTAAATAACATACCACACGCTGCATCCCGACAATCGTGGTAAACGGAGTAATCGGTGTTGTGCTGCAAGAAATCTGGTAAATTACAGCACAACACCAACTACCACGTTTAGCAAAATATTAGGACAAGATAACTATCAAGCAGCAAGTAAGGCACGAAGGAAGACCCACCTGCTGCATGCATGACTCGTTGGAAAGATCGCGCCAAGGTGGCCAGCCTGTCGCCCTTTAGCACGGCATCTTGTCCTTATGCCTTAGTCGCCTTTTACGACATGCACGGAGAGAGATGCTGTGGGGCTATTCTTTTTTCCTTTTTCCCTTGCCAACAATTCAAAGGGAAATATATACCTACCTTCTCTCTCGGCGGCTGGTCGGAGCATGTGCTTTGGCCCCTCTGACTAGCCACAATATTGTATTGTATTGTTTATTGATCATTCATACATATGGCAGTTAGACTGCACTCGAACTTGTCACAATTTGTTCTTTCCGGTTCGATTACACCCACGAAGAAGAACCAACAAGAAACTTCGCAGGGTATTTTTTTTATACATATTTTTACAAGGTATCTATTGACTAGCCAGCCAAAACCCAGCTTGAGAGCAAGATACCGGATTACATTTAAAACAAATGGTCTGTGGTTTGCGGTTTGTGTCGACAGGGCAAAGCGCGCGGCGCTGAACTGCTGGACAAAGTGTGCGACGCCGTGGACCTCGTGGAGAAGGACTACTTCGGACTGCTGCACGAGCAGCGAGGCGACCCCAGGGTCTGGGTGGACCTCAACAAGCGCCTCTCCAAGACTTTTAAGAGTTAGTATTTTCCATATGCGTACGTATCAATCAATACTATACCGTGTACCGTGTGGGGCCGGTACTTTAAAAGAATAACCCCACTGCATCTCTCCCCGTGTATGTCATAAAAGGCGACGACTAAGGGATATGACTCCCTTCTTATATCACTAGGTGGTAGGGTTTAACCCGCCCGGGTTGGTACCACCGTACTCAATGATAGTTCGGTCGAAACGGCTATGTAAATAGTTTGTGTTTTCCGTCCAGTTCAGTGTAGCCGGCACCACCGAAGGGAAGCACTGACGTGGCACCAAGTTCACCCGGTGTGATGGGCTGACATCACGGATGTTGATGTAGGTGATGTAGCGGGTAGCCAACCGTGTCAGTTTCCATAAAAAAAATATGCTAACGTATAAATCAATACTACTTACCAAGACAAGGCATGGAGACAAATTAAAGTCAGTGTGACACATCGGCTCACCTTAGCTGAGATTAGGGTTGTCATTCGTCCCGGTACACCGGGACTTGTCACCGGTTTAGATCTCAGTCCCGGTCGTCCCGCCTGACCACCCAATGTCCAACGGCAACGGCCCAAAATTTAGAATGTTCAAAGATAGTTCAGTGAAAAACCATTTATTCTGTAAGCGTTTGAATTTAGTTAGATGATTCTTAGTCTTATTTATTGACTCTAAGCTCAATGAAGCATTTTTCGTATTAGATGCATTTGTAAAATATGGCGAGGGAAATAGCAAAGGCATTTTTGAGATTTTACCACTTTTCAACCATCGATATTGTCAACCACATATTTTTAAGGGAATTTACGATTAATGACAACACGCAATCGAATGAGCAGTTCTCCAATTTAGGTATGTTTGTTGTGCAGATGCGCCGTGGGAAGTGCGGTTTGCTGTCAAGTTTCATCCGCCAGAGCCTTCGGAGCTGCAGGAGGATCTGACGCGGTACCAGCTCAAGCTGGCCATCAGGAGGGATCTGCTCGAAGGTAACACATACACCTACATACTTTTGCCCGCGACTTCGTCCGCGTGGATTTTAAAAAAAGAACAGAATTCGAAATTGAAGTTTTTATGTGACGTTGATAGGCTTTTGTTTTTCTTGTCTTTTATATTCTCTCTCTCCCGTCAAGATGTTCCCCGCAACACCGCAGAACTCGAGAAATTGTGGTTCGGATTCCATGTTAAACTGTAGGTCCCTTCCTTTCTTACCTTACTAAGTGGTAGGGTTTATCCCGGCCGGGTTGGTACCACCACACTGAGCGAAACGTCGTCGGTCGAAACGGCTATGTAAAATAGTTCGTGTTTTCCGTCCAGTTGAGTGTTATAGCCGACATCCGACATGAAATAAATGAAGGGAAGCACTGACACGAGGGCGGGTTTAATGTCTTTGACTGACACGTTCCACAGGTATTCGCGGATGAGAAGACTATTCTATTCTATTCAATATCAACCTTGACAGAGACAAACCAGTGTAGTGTCAACGCGTGGGAGCCACCGCGCCGGTGGTGTATTGACAATGGACAATGTAGACAATGCACACTTAATAATATGCACAACAAAGTAAGGGGGCCAGCTTTCATGTACACGAAAACGGCACAACCATTGCTTTTGACTAATTCCCACGTTGCGATAAGAGCCTTTGGTTTCACTAGGGGAATAATTTTTTTTTATGGAAACTGGCACGGTTGGCTACATCACCTAGAACATCCGTGATGTCAGCCCCTAACACCGGGTGAACTAGGTGCCACGTCAGTGCTTCCCTTTATTTCATGTCGGCTGTACTGAACTGGACGGAAAACACGAACCATTTACATAGCCGTTTCAACCGTTTCCCCGTGCATGTCGTAAAAGGCGACTAAGGGATATGACTCCCTTATATTACTAGGTGGTAGGGTTTACCCGCCCGGGTTGGTACCACCGCACTGAATGAAAGGTCGGTTGAAACGGCTATGTAAATAGTTTGTGTTTTCCGTCCAGTTCAGTGTAGCCGGCACGACCGAAGGGAAGCACTGACGTGGCACCAAGTTCACCCGGTGTTATGGGCTGACATCACGGATGTTGTAGGTGATGTAGCCAACCGTGTCAGTTTCAATAAAAAAAAAATAAAAAACCGACGTTTCATTCAGTGCGATGGTATAGCGCGGTTTTCTCAACCGTTCACTTCGAAAGAATGCGGCGCGCCCCCTCCGCTCTCCGCCTCCAACGTACTGACGGGCAATTGCGGTGGGGGCGGAGAGCGGAGGGTGCGCGCCGCATTCTTTCGAAGTGAACGGTTGAGAAAACCGCGCTATAGCAAACCGGTCGGGATAAACTCTACAACCTAGTAAGGTAAGAAGGGAAGGGATCTACAGTTAACGTGGAATCCGAACCACGGTCATTTCAGTTCTTCATTGGGAAACATTATTTCCACGCCGACGACGACGATTTCGATCAGAATGTGGCGTACCTACGCGCACTTAACTGTGCCGTGTTGTAGACACGTCCGCCCAACTAAGGCGTTATAAGAGTTTAATGGAGACCCATTCTTATTCAGGTTAAGGTTCTATAGTGACTTTACAATAGCGTTAGTAAGTGCTATAAGGGTGGTACAAGAGCTCTACTACAGTAGTGACGCGTTATATTAATCCAATATACCACTTCAATCAATTGTTCTTCAAGAAAGGAGACAAAGCCTTGTTGAAGAACTATAGGCCCATCTCGCTCCTGAGCCACGTATATAAGCTGTTCTCGAGAGTCCTCACCAATCGTCTCGCCCGAAGGTTCGACGAAGGTCTTCAATCAGTGCGTTCTGCCGGTAATGACGTACGGAGCGGAAACGTGGACTTTAAATTTGTGGGCCTGGTCCACAAATTTAAAGTCTCAGAAAGAGCAATGCTCGGCATTTCTTTGACCGATAAAATCCGTAACGACGTGATACGTCAAAGAATTAAGGTAGTCGACATTGCTAAGAAAATAAGCAAGCTGAAGTGGCAGTGGGCTGGGCACATCTGTCGTAGACCCGACAACCGATGGGGTAGACGGGTGCTCGAATGGAGGCCACGTACAAGCAAACGTAGCGTGGGACGCCCCCCGGCTAGGTGGACAGATGACCTAAAAAAGGTAGCCGGGAGTGGATGGATGAGAAGAGCGGAAGACCGCGTGTGGTGGCGTGCCTTGGGAGAGGCCTATGTCCAGCAGTAGACCGATACAGGCTGATGATGATACCACTTCAAGATCTAAACAACGAAACTTGCGCAGGCAAAAGTGTGGTGAAGCTTACGAGTGTGATGGGCGCATTAGCTAGTAGCCGTTGCCGATGAGTATATGAAGTTTGGCGTGTAGATGACCCGGCCCAACGGTACCCTCTCTCTACCCGCTACCTACCGACAGTGTAGGACACGGTGACTCCAACGGTCGTCGTCTCCTCGGCTGACGTGCCCGTTCTGGGCCACTGGAGTTAAGCCACCGGGCCGCTGTTCAATATCGATCACGTAGCGATATTCCCCGCATGGCTCACCCTATTGCTCGCTGGGCCTTCAACCTTCGAATTTATAACTCATCCATTGCTCGCTGGGCCTTCAATCAACCTTTGAATTTATAACTTATCCATTGCTCGCTGGGCCTTCAACCTTTGACTTTATAACTTATCCATTGCTCGCTGGGCCTTCAACTTTTGACTTTATAACTTATCCATTGCTCGCTGGGCTTTCATCCTTTGAATTTATAACTTATCCATTGCTCGCTGGGCCTTCATCCTTCTAATTTATAACTTATCCATTGCTCGCTGGGCCTTCAACCTTTGAATTTATAACTTATCCATAGCTCGCTGGCCGTTCAACCTTTGAATTTATAACTTATCCATTGCTCGCTGGGCCTTCAACCTTTGAAGTTATAACTTATCCAATGCTCTCTGGGCCTTCAACCTTTGAATTTATAACTTATGCATTGCTCGCTGGGCCTTCAACCTTTGCATTTATAACTCATCCATTGCTCGCTGGGCCTTCAACCTTTGAATTTATAACTTATCCATTGCTCGCTGGGCCTTCAACCTTTGAATTTATAACTTATCCATTGCTCGCTGGGCCTTCAACCTTTGAATTTATAACTCATCCATTGCTCGCTGGGCCTTCAACCTTTGAATTTTTAACTTATCCATTGCTCGCTGGGCCTTCAACCTTTGAATTTATAACTTATCCATTGCTCGCTGGGCCTTCAACCTTTGAATTTATAACTCATCCATTGCTCGCTGGGCCTTCAACCTTTGAATTTATAACTCATTCATTGCTCGCTGGGCCTTCAACCTTTGAATTTATAACTTATCCATTGCTCGCTGGGCCTTAACCTTTCAATTTATAACTCATCCATTGTTCGCTGGGCCTTCAACTTTTGAATTGATAACTTGCAGGCCGGCTGCGTTGTTCGTCGGTGACGCACGCGCTGCTCGCGTCTTACCTCCTGCAGTCGGAGCTGGGCGACTACGACGACGCGTCGGTGAAGCCGGGCAACCTCGCCGGGTATGCGCTCGCGCCGTCCGCCGCGCTCACGCCGGACCTAGAGGAGAAGATACTCGAGCTGTACAAGAAGCACAAGTATGTGTCTTCTACTAGAGTATTCACTCTTTTTTTTTATATGTAATCCGGTATGGGTGGCTGAGTCGGAGGGGCCAAAGCGCATGCTCCGACCAGCCAATATCACCTTCGAGAAGGTAGGTGCCATACCGGAGACTTCTCTGGATAGCTGGCTATACAGGACTAGAGGAGAACACAGTCGAGGCTGCTATGCGGCCATCTTACATCCAGTATGGTGGTACCAACCCAGTAGGCTACAATTTGAGCCTACCACCTAGTAAGGGGCTAGGGAAGGGACCTACAGTTTTACACCGGTTCCGAACGGTGAAGCAGCAGGTGTAGGTATTCGGGTAAATTTTTTCGTCAGAAAAAACTCATTGGTACACGCCGACCGGATTCGAACCTCGGACCTCTCGCATGAGAAGCCGATGCCCAAACCACTCGGCCACCCGCCGCTTCTCTCATTTACTCGGGCAACGGGCATGGCTCCACCGAGTTGTGACCAACGATTTTTTACTAGAGCTCTTACTCGGGCAACGGGCATTGCTCCGCCGAGTTGAGGCACAATTTTAGAATTGGGGCACATCGCAACTAGTCGATAGCGAGCGGCCGAACTCGTCGCGCAGTCGCGCCAGTCATTATGCCCGGTTGTATTTCAATGCACATGTTGGGTTGGCCTTGGCTGGCGTTGTCGCTTACCGGCCGCTAGCCCTTCTCCCGCTCGCTTCCCGCCCCGCGCGAGCCCCTCTCACCGCCCGCTGCTAGCCCCACTCTCGGTCGCTTCCCGCCCCCGCGCGAGCTCCCCTCTACTGCTCGACTTTGCGCTCCGCCTCCCCGCTACCTTACCTCATACCTCAGCTGATGGGACGCCGTTTCTCTGTATCTTTCTTCGTAGCGATAGCTCTAGTAAAACATAATACCTCGTTGGTTGGGTGGCACGAAATTATGTATTTATTTTATTTTTCGAACTAGTAAATAAATAAATAAATTTGATACTTAATGTTACTGGGAGACAGTCGTGACGTTACGTTATTGTTACGTAGAGGGCAGACGCCGGCGGAAGCTGAGCTGAACTACCTGGAGAACGCGAAGAAGCTCGCGATGTACGGCGTGGACCTGCACCCCGCGCGCGACTCGCAGGGCGTCGAGATCACCCTCGGTGTCTGCTCCTCCGGACTGCTATCTATCTATCTATCTATGTCTATCTATCTATCTATGTCTCCGTTGTCTCTGCCCACCGCACTGGGAGACAGTCGTGACGTTACGTTATTGTTACGCAGAGGTCAGACGCCGGCGGAAGCTGAGCTGAACTACCTGGAGAACGCGAAGAAGCTCGCGATGTACGGCGTGGACCTGCACCCCGCGCGCGACTCGTAGGGCGTCGAGATCACCCTCGGTGTCTGCTCCTCCGGACTGCTATCTATCTATGTCTATCTATCTATCTATCTATGTCTCCGTTGTCTCTGCCCACCGCACTGGGAGACAGTCGTGACGTTACGTTATTGTTACGCAGAGGTCAGACGCCGGCGGAAGCTGAGCTGAACTACCTGGAGAACGCGAAGAAGCTCGCGATGTACGGCGTGGACCTGCACCCCGCGCGCGACTCGCAAGAGGTCGACATATGCATCGGCGTGTGCGCATCTGGCGTCTCCGTCTACAGGGAGACGTAAGTGTTTCATATCGTTTTCAGGCCGGCATGGCATTCGCAACCCCCCAATACGACCGAGTGTCCATGAGCGTCGTTAGACACCTTAAGGGTGGCTCGGCGACACATTTTTTTTTATGGAAACTGCCACGGTTGGTTACATCACCTACAACATCCGTGATGTCAGACCATCCATACCATAACACCGGGTGAACTAGGTGCCATGTCAGTGCTTCCCTTCATTTCATGTCGGCTACACTGAACTGAAAGGAAAAAACGAACTACCTATTTACATAGCCGTTTCGACCGACATTTCATTCAGTGCGGTGGTAACAACCCGGCCGAGATAAACCCTACCACCTAGTAAGGTAAGAAGGGAAGGGACCTACCTACAGTTTTACGTTTCCGAACCACGGTCAACCTCCAACAACGGTCGATCGGCCATCCAATGACTGACCGCGCCCGCGGTTGCTTAACAACAGTCGACCGAGCGCACCACTGAGCTACCGAGGCTGACAAATATCACAAGGATCACTCTCCTGTCTGTCTGTTCCGTACGGGTCCCTATTACTAGGGTTCAGTTTTTAGGGCTCCGTATCCGGTACGGGACCCTATTACTAAGCCTGCGCCGTCTGTCTGTCTGTCCGTCTGTCCGAGGGCTGTATCTCTTGAACCGTAATAGGTAGCCCGTTGAAATTTTCACAGAATAACTATGTGTTATTTATTAGTTATTATGGCCGATATTACAACAAATAATAAAAATAACCGTAAGCACCGTGTGGGGCCGGTACTTAAGAGTACCGTGTGGGGCCGGTACTTAAGAGTACCGTGTGGTGCCGGTACTTAAGAGTACCGTGTGGTGCCGGTACTTAAAAAGAATATCCCCACTGCATCTCTCCCCACGCATGTCGTAAAAGGCGACTAAGGAATAAGGACAAGATGCCGTGCTAAAGGGCAACAGGATCGCCACCTCTCACCTTGGCACGGTACTTTCACCGAGTCATGCAGCAGGTGGGTCTTCGTGCCTTACTTGCTGCTTGATCGATTGAATCTTGTTCGAATCCTTTGCGAAACGTGGTGGTCGGTGTTGTGCTGTAATTGACCAGAGTACTTGCAGCACAACACCGATTACTCTGCTTACCCCGATTATCGGGATTCAGCGTGTGTGATATGTATGTATGTAATAAAAATAAGAAAAGTTAAAAAGTTCACAGGGGTTTCCATAGAAGAAACCAAAAAGTGTACGCGCGCGCGCCCTCTACCGAATAGAGTATGAAGCATTTTATCTCAAATCATGACATTTAACTAATATGAAGCATTTCATACATAACACACCAGCGGAGCGTCCATAAAAAAAAAACACCATCTAGATGGCGTGAGTGGCGCCATCGCCATGACATGGCGATACGGAACCCTCGGTGCGCGAGTTCGACTCGCACTCGACCGGTTTTTTTCCTCTTGTAACCCTAAAAATATGCAACATTGCAGGCTGCTGATGAACCGCTTTCCGTGGGCGAAGGTGTTGAAGTTGAGCTACAAGAAGCGCTCGTTCACGCTGCGCCTGCGCGCTGGAGACTGCGACGAGTACGAGATCCAGCTCGGCTTCCGTCTCGCGCGCACGCGAGCCGCCAGCAAGCTGTGGCGAGCCGCTGTCGAGAGCCACATCTTCTTCCGGTTCGCTACTCTTTATATTTATTGACTGCGACGAGTACGAGATCCAGCTCGGCTTCCGTCTCGCGCGCACGCGAGCCGCCAGCAAGCTGTGGCGAGCCGCTGTCGAGAGCCACATCTTCTTCCGGTTTGCTACTCTTTATATTTATTGACTGCGACGAGTACGAGATCCAGGTCGGCTTCCGTCTCGCGCGCACGCAAGCCGCCAGCAAGCTGTGGCGAGCCGCTGTCGAGAGCCACATCTTCTTCCGGTTCGCTACTCTTTATATTTATTGACTGCGACGAGTACGAGATCCAGCTCGGGATCCGTCTCGCGCGCACGCGAGCCGCCAGCAAGCTGTGGCGAGCCGCTGTCGAGAGCCACATCTTCTTCCGGTTTGCTACTCTTTATATTTATTGAAAGCGCCACATATGGCGCCGAGCCACCCATAAAGTGTCTTTGTTTTTTTTTATGTAATCCGGTATGGGTGGCTGAGTCGGAGGGGCCAAAGTGCATGCTCCGGCCAGCCAATATCACCTTCCAGAAGGTAGGTGCCATACCGGAGACTTCCCTGGATTGCTGGCTTTACTGAACTAGAGGAGAAGACAGCCGAGGCTGCTATGCGGCCATCTTACATCCAGTACGGTGGTACCAAGCCAGTCGGCTACAATTTGAGCCTACCACCTAGTAAGGGGCAAGGTAAAGGACCTACAGTTTTACACCGGTTCCGAACGATGAAGCAGCAGGTGTAGGTATGCATGTAATTTTTTTCGTCAGAAAAAACTCATTGGTACACGCCGACCGGATTCAAACCTCGGACCTCTCGCATGAGTAGCCTATGCACAAACGTCTCGGCCACCCGCCGCTTAAACGATGCTCTAACGACGCCCATGGACATTCGGTCGTATGCGGGGGTTGCGAATGCCATGCCGGCCTGACAGGTGCCCATTCACGCTCCTCTTGAAGGACCCGAGACTGTACTTGTTATACTTGTCAATGTTTATACTTCTGTGTTTATGAGACATGGGTGTAAAAACGTACAGCCTAATCCACTGGATGGACCATTTCCCCACGGCCGCTGATTCGACACCATCTATTCACCCTCGCCGTTCCGCTACGAGGGCCTCTCGCCTTTGGTCCAACTTACTATACGGACTCTTCGCGCGACGCGAATACGAATCACGCAGGGCCCTCATCCCCAATTTTTTTAACAGCCACTAACCGATTCGGCGTCTTTCTGAGAAAAGGTTAAGTAACAACAATTTCAATGTTACTAGCAATTTAGGACTTGAAATATCCGTTTATTCTTCAAATTTTACTGTTATTGAACAATTCCGGAAATATTCATTATCTTTTCGTGTAGTGTTGGCCGATGTCGGCTTGCGCGCCTCGACATAAGGTAGATATCCTGAGCTTAATAGGTTCGTGGTGAATAGAACGGGGAGTCCGTTTCGTTGTGACGTTCGGAAGGCGGCTTGGCTGGCGATGAAACGGTGGTGCCGAGTTGTCCTAGACCGGCTAATTCCCGCTCAGTGAGGTGTTGTGTCAGCAGATCGGCAGACTATTGAATGCTGTCCAGCCTGTTCATACGACGCGGAATACATATACAGGGTGTTTCAGGATAGGCTTGAGAAACTTCAGGAATAGAAAGAAAGAAAGAAAGAAGAAAGAAATTATTTTTATTTTCTCTTAATCCTTAAAAATAATAACAAACGGTTTATCAAAAACCTAAAAGAGAAAAATGGACAGGCGCAGCCTATGCCGCTACACACCCGCTCGTCTCCGAGCTGGGAGTGTGCGGCGCTGAATTTAAGCCTGCCCCACACAGTCAATAAAATTTTGAGCATGATGCAACATAGCCTAAATGAAAAACACTTAGCCTAAAGACGTAAAGTTTTAAACAATAATTATATTAGTTTACAATAAGATTAAATTAAAATAAATAAGGTGCACGGTAATTACACATTTCTATAAAAAATGAGAAAACAAATAACAAAAAACATATAACTATGCTTATAACTCAGAACATGTATCACAATAATTTTATTTAGGGATCCCGCCATCCTGGCGTTGCAGGGTCAAGAGGTATTTTTTAAGATTTAACTTAAAGGACCCAGAGCTGGCAACATTTCGGATGGGAGGAGGGAGATCATTCCAACACCGAGATGCTGCATATTTGAAGGATCCTTCGAATGCAGCACCCCGATGCCTAGGAATGGCTAGCAGCCTCCCTACGGATCGAGTACCGTAACAATGCGTGTCACTCAGCCATGCTAATTTTTCATACAGTGTTTTTGGACGTTTTTTGTTTATTACAGCATAGACCAGACATGCGAAGTGGAGAGACCTCCGGTTTTTCATATTCAGCGTGCCCAATTTATTAAGAATAGGGGTGATGCGAGCACGCCTCTTTGGTCTTTCGCAAAATCTAACGCAAGCATTTTGGACACGCTGGATGCGCTTAGATGTACGCTCGAGAAGGCAGGGACCGTACACGACGTCACAGTAGTTGAAGTTGGATAAAACTAGGGCTTCGACCAACTGACGTCTTACACTTGTACTGATTAAGTCTCTAAACCTGTATAATGTTTTCAATTTACCGAATGCCTTACGGACGCTTTGTTCTATATGGGTTTCAAATTGCAAGCCACTGTCAACTATGAGACCGAGGTCGCGTGCGGAGGATACCACGGGGATACGAGTATTGTTCAAAAGGAAGCAAGGGTCACGGCTCAGTAATTTGTCAATTGCTACTTTGCTTCCCAGGGCAACTATAACAGTTTTACTCGGGTTTAGTGCCAAACCGTTATTGTGAGACCAGCTCCAAACCGCATCCAGATCCTCGTTTACCTTCGCCACCGCTTCCGCTGTGTCAGAAGGAGCAAACGATAGAGTAAGTTGTGAATCATCTGCAAATAACTCGCACCTCACATGTTTTAGACATTTAGGGAAGTCCGCCGTAAACGTGGTGTAAAGGATAGGAGACAAGGATGAGCCCTGTGGACAGCCCCGGAGTATAGACGCGGGCTGAGATTCCACAAAACCACCGCTAGCATCCGAACATCGGACGATTTGGTATCTATCCGAAAGAAAGCTCTGAATAAGTCGATACGCATCCTCTGAGACACCATAGTGTCGTAGTTTGGCCAGCAGTAATTCGTGATCCAGACAGTCAAAGGCCCTGGAGTAGTCGAGCAACACTAGGACAGTCACGAGGCCCATATCTGAAGCTGTCAATGCGTCGTTCACGACACTCAGCAGTGGCGTGCTGGTACCGCGGCCACGGCGGAACCCGGACTGGCATTCAGGAATGATTCCATTGTCAATGAGGTATCCTGTCAACTGAGAAGTCATTACCCTCTCCAAAACCTTCGACAACGCCGGTAGAATACTGATGGGGCGTAGATCTTTGTATTCACTCACAGCTGCCTTCTTGGGTATAGGTATTACAAATGAAGTTTTCCACAGCTTTGGAAACTCGCCAGTCTCTAGACATTGGTTAACTATATAGGTAATGGCGTCGAGGGAGTGAGGAATAGTCATTTTGATCATATTAATCGAAATATGGTCTATGCCTTCTGCCTTGGATGATATAGCCTTAATATATTTAAGTGCATCAGATTGGTCAATAAATTTAAATGAGAACCGGGGAGGGACATAGTCGGCATTGGCAAAGAAGTCTCCATTGTTAAAATAACTTAGTAGGGAGGTAGAAGGGCCCGCTGTGACCGGCAAGTCCAGAAAACGTTTATTAAGTTCTTGTGGAATAAGTAGATTTCCAGGAATTTGAATTGGGGCTGCACCCACCACACCAGAAGTTTTAAGACTTTTCCATAGTTTTTTCGAGTTCCCCTTGTGTAAGTTTATATTGGATTCAAAGTATGCTGATTTTTCATATCTGATGGCCGTAGTTACGCTATTACGCATGTCTTTGTAGAATCTGTCATGTTCCGGTTTGCCGGTGCGACGAGCGCGAACTCCAGCACGATCTCTGGTTTTAATCATTTGCTGAATGTTATAAGTAAACCAAGGAAGTGATGGTGACTTGGATAAGCGACTAGTGACAGGGGCATGCTTGTCGAACAGTAAGGTTGTCAGGGAGTTAAAATTGTTCACTGAACAGTTGACATCCGCTCCTGGGATTCTGTACCAGGACAATTCCTCGCAGTCATTTGAAAATAATTGTGAGTCAAGATTTCGATAGGACCTACTGATGATTTTGCGAGGCGCTGCCCTCGAAATTAGGATTTTGAAGTTGCCCAAGATCATGCCATGGTCACTTAGGTGAGCATTGAGTAGAATTCTTGTACACAAGCATAGCTGATCTGCATTGGTGTATAGCACGTCAATTAAAGTTCTGGAGCTGTCAGTTATTCTTGTGGGATCTGTAATTAACTGGGTGAGGTTAAACTGAGCAAAAGATTTTACCATTGTAGTTGTTGATCTATTACTGATATCTAGGTGATTGACATTGAGATCTCCTAAAAGGAAGAAGTAGTCAACGGACGGTACAAGAGCAGCGAGAACATCACACAGTTTGTCGATTTCAGAGTTAGGGTTGGTCGACGGCGGACGGTACACACTACCTACTATACAGGTTATCTTAGAAAATTTTATTTTTAACCATAGTTGTTCCAAATCGTCGCGCGGAGGATCAATAACAGAGTATTGTAGGTATGAGCGCACATAAGCGGAGACTCCTCCCCCCCTGGCCCCCCCGCGTCGCGCCCGGTGGATCAGTGTGTAACCTGCGACCTGAAACTCGGCATTGTTTTCTTCTCCTTGAATGAGAAAGGTTTCGTTTAGTAAAAGACAATCCATTTTCTCTGTCATAATAGTGGCGTATAGTTGATCGAACCCAGTTCGCAAGGAACGAACGTTTAGACAAGCAAGATTTAATGTATGTTCTCTAATTCTGGGCGCGCCTGTCGTTATAAAAATAATCCATACTTACATTATATATATCACCTGCAAGGTGCCTACGTAGGGTTAGTAATTTATGCTTGCGAATTGGGTAATGTAAAGAAAGGTTCTTAGCCTGTTCGAATGCATCTGACACGAAGTAACAGGTGGTTATAACTATATATGTTATCCCATCACGATGGAGCAGTGAGTGGTAGGTAGTTTCATAATGCGTGAAGGGTAGTCTAATCGGTTGACATGCGATGCATGAAGGCGTTTTCAGGTGACGTTTCAGAAATATTCGTGGGAAGAAGCGAGAGAGACCTAGGTACGTTGTACAAACGGTTGTAAACTGTATAGCTTCAGATATTATGCAGTTAATGTTTGCTTGTCTGCATTTACATTCGTTTAAACACTTGTATGTAACACTAGATTCGAGTTGCTTCGTTGGATTTTTACCTAATGAGCGATAATTATAGTAATAAGAATATGCAGTTGTATTTGTAGCAAGGCATAGCATAAGCAGGCTAGTGTACCTTTGTGTGCTTGTTTGTGTGTGATTAGATGAGATGTGTTTGCGTGGAGAACGGTTGTGAGTCTGAAGTGAATGCGAGAGGACCGGGCGGAAATTGCACAGTTTTATTTTGTGAGCTCTTACTGTTGAGTATTGTGTACAGGTTGTGTGTAGTGAGCGAGGTGGTGCGGCTGTGAATTTGGATATAATGATAATAAGTGAGTGTTGTGTGAGAGTACATGTGCATAATTTGTGTGAAACTGTTTTATTGCTAACCATGTTTGATGATGTATGTGTGCTGTGTGAGAGTATTTGATCTACAGAGTATAAAAAATATGACGTGGTGTTTATATTGGCACGGAAGATGCTTTTACTGTAATGTTTTAAAAACTCGTGTGCAAGGATAAGAGCTGAAGGAATGTGAGACATTATGTTAATTTGGGACCTATTTAGATTAAGTGTTATGATGACGTTTGATGACTTTAGGAAAATGTATGGCATGCAGATAAATGTAAGTAAGTATACAGTTGTGAGCCGCAGTAACCATTTAGACATAGATTTATTACTTAAGGTATAAGAGATAAAATTTATCATATAGACATTTAATATTTTAAAGCATTGTTTAACAATGTTGAGTACTAAGTACTGCGACATAGAACAATAGTTATAAAGCAGAAGGGTAATTCCATTTTTAACATATGCGAGCATATCATTTATATTTTGGAATTTATTCCAATTGTTTTCCGTCCACTTGTGAAGCAGTGAGGTCACCGAACATGCGAAATAATTCTTTTTCACTGGCGACGAGTTCGACGCGGTCCCCATCCCGGCGCCTTACGAGGATTTTCCCCCCGCGAAACCAGCAATATCGGCATCCCCGTTTAGCTGCGATCTCTCGGGTTTTCTTGAACAGAACTCTGTTGACCATTGTTAGTCTTTCTCCAACGAATATCTTCTGCGAAGGTCCTGCCACCGATAGGTCTTCAGACTTGAGACCGCGGCGGACTCGTGCAGCCTTCAGCACCTCATCGCGCGGCGCCTGACGCGTAAAACGTATAACAACGGGACGTGGGCGCCGGCGCTCCCCCTCATCGCCGCCGCCGGGAGCCGTGCGTGGACCCACGCGCGTCACGCTGTCGACGTCCGTCTCTTGGAGTGGAACGCCAATCTTCGAGGCAAACACCGACACCATGTGGCCGAGGTTTTCACCTGGCGCCTCGGGGACTCCGTGAAGTTCAATTTCCTTTCGCAGGGCAGCTTGCTCGCGCACGTCACGCTGCCGCTCCAAGTCGTCGACCCTTCGTCGCAGAGTATCGAGCTCGGCCTCGCGCTGACGGTCCCGCTCTTCGAGCTCGGCGATCCGAGACTGTAACGTCTCCAGGTTGCGCGTAGTCGCGTCCACCTTCCCTTTACAACAGTCAAGCGAATTGCCGAATTTCTCCATATTGGATTTCATTGTATTGAAGGTGGTTTGGAAGTTGCGGAGATTAGCCGTTAGCACCGCCAGCTCCTCGGATGTGATGAGTTCTGCCGCAGTGTCCGCACCTCCCGATACGGACGCAGGTGAGTTGTGCCGCGAGCGCGCAGGAGAGTTATCGGAATTGTTCCTCGGTCGGCGCGCGATGCACGCAGGACACTCCCAGCGGCCCTTCGCCGCGCGAGTGCGACCCAGTTGTTGGGGGAACGCACATGCAGCGTGGTATACCAAGCAGCAGGTGGTACAAGTGACTGCCTCGGGTCCCTTTGCTTCCAGATTACATACTCCACACTTGCCTGTCATTATCTACTACGTACTGCGTACGTGTTAAGCAAATGTCAATATGGCGCGGGTAGGTGAGACGGCGGCGATTCGCTAGGAAACCAATTTAGGGCCGCTAACCCGGTTTTTTCCAACTAACTTGACTTACAGTGATCCGGGGCAGTTCCGTTATTACTCTCGTCACTCGATATCACTTAACAGTCCATGAAAATAATTTAAATTGTATAAATAATGTAATTCACTTGCTTACGCTGGCAGTGTTGCCATGAGTTGCCAACGTTGTAGAAAACGTTGGCAACGTTGTAGAAAACGTACTCATTATTAGAAGAAAAAAATCCTTATCACTCAAATCGAAATTCGGTATTTAGTTTTTCATACAAAATTGAAAATTTGAATAAAAACTCGATGAGTATGGCGGGATTTGGCAACAGTGCTGTCTAGTCTAGGGATTGCAATGATCTAGTCTAGTCTAGTCCCCTTTTTCTTTTGATGTCATTCAAATTGAAATGTTTGGAATTTACCTACATGCAGTTCAATTCTACTAGTTAAGCATTATTATAAGTCAGTCATGTTAACCGTCCACCAAAGCTCGATGAAACTATTTTCACCAAAAAGTACCTACTATAAATCATTAGTGTCCGTCCATGAACCATCCAGTTCAGGGTAGCTAGCAAAGCTAAAAGCGCTTGTTCCGGCGCAAAAATAGCATGGTGATGCTGGATATCATAAAAAAATATCACCGTTTCGACAATTGAAGGGTTGAAATTCTATAGGGTCTAAGTGCCCAAAAATAGCAAAGCGATATTTTTACGGAAATACAATCAATGTGCCAAGGCTAATAACATACAAAAGAGTCTAAGTGCCTAGCTCCGCCCTACTACTACACAGACGCTGTTAAAGTAAGGACCGGTCTATGTGCCACTATGCGTGTATTTTTCAGTTTTTTTGTTATATCTCGGCTTTAACTTTTAGGCACATAGACCCTATAGAATTTCAACCCTTCAATTTTAATACAACATCCGACTCTTTTGCCAATGCCTAGAGGCATTATGTGTTACCTTTTACCCATATTCTATGTGAGTGCAATGAATATAACAATACATTACAACTGTTGATTTTGTCGTCTACAGACGGACGGCGCCGGTAGCGGTGGCTCGCGTGGCCGGCTTCCCCCGGCTCGGATCGCGGCGCACTTCGTGTCGCAGCACGCTGCACCAACTGCGCTGTGCGCCGGCGCAGCGCGGCGCACAGCCGCACCTACATCGCACTCTACTCGTCAGATAGCTGTCCTGTAGTGTGCGAGGGAGACGGAGCTGTATACACAACTCTGCCGCAGCACGCTGCACCAGCTGCGCTGTGCGCCGGCGCAGCGCGGCGCACAGCCGCACCTACATCGCACTCTACTCGTCAGATATCTGTCCTGTAGTGTGCGAGGGAGACGGAGCTGTGTACACAACTCTGTCGCAGCACGCCGCACCAGCTGCGCTGTGCGCCGGCGCAGCGCGGTGACCCGCCGCACCTACATCGCACTCTACTCGTCAGATAGCTGTCCTGTAGTGTGCGAGGGAGACGGAGCTGTGTACACAACTCTGTCGTAGCACGCCGCACCAGCTGCGCTGTGCGCCGGCGCAGCGCGGCTCCCCGCCGCACCTACATCGCACTCTACTCGTCAGATAGCTGTCCTGTAGTGTGCGAGGGAGACGGAGCTGTATACACAACTCTGTCGCAGCACGCCGCGCCAGCTGCGCTGTGCGCCGGCGCAGCGCTCCGTCACACCCTTAATTATCATCTTTGTATTTGCAGTTGATGCATTTACGACGTATGTGCACACTAAATTTTAAAAAAACTCTTTAGGTTACTCTGATTAGAAACAAAATAGTATAAATATTTTTTGAGAATTTAGAATAGAATAGAAACTCTTTATTGCACACAATGTAAAGAAGAACGACAAGAAATAACAAATACAGTAAAGGCGGACTTATCACTGCAAGTGATTCCTTCCAGTCAACCTTTTAAAATAAAAGTAAGTTTTAAATAAAAACTTACTTCATACAAAATTCGTCAACGAGGGTGAATAGGTGGGGTGGAATCGGCGGTGGGGAAATGGCCCAGCCAGTGGATTTGGCTGCACGTTTGATCCGTAAAGACGGCCTAACTCGAACCGCCAGTTCAACGTCAACCAACATTGACGTAGACCGAGAACGGAGTGTGGGAAGACCACCCGCCAAGTGGGGCGACGACATCAAGTACGTCGGAGGAAAGCATTGGCTCCGCTGAAGGGAGGACTGGAGGAAAATTGGAGAGGCGTATGCCCAGCAGTGGACGCTTACTCGCTGACTGATTGATTGACATCTATTTTCACAAAAAAACATTTCAATATGTTGATAATAAATTAAATCTGTTTAGACAGTAATGGCATAAAAATCTGTATTATTGAGAAAACAACCTAAATATTTTTTAGAAAAATTAGTGCCATGTTAGAAAATGTACTTATGTCTAACTTTTATGAATAAATAAAACTATTTTATATTTTATTTTGCTTTTATTTTAAAATTCTACTGACATCACAACCTATCACATATATAGAATCTATAACCTTACCTTTAATAAAATCCATCGTCTGCTTTCTGTCTGTCTGTATATGTATGTCTGTCTGTCCGCTTATAACTCGAGAACCACTGAACCGATTTTAATGAAAAAAAAATCTACGGATAGCTTGATTCTTCCCATCAACTATAGGCTACTTACTATCACGCTAAATGGCTTATGGGGTTAGCAGTGAAGTGAAATATGAGAGCGGGCGGAGCCGCGGGCACAGCTTGTACCTTTAATAAAATCCATCGTCTGCTTTCTGTCTGTCTGTATATGTATGTCTGTCTGTCCGCTTATAACTCGAGAACCACTGAACCGATTTTAATAAAAAAAAATCTACGGATAGCTTGATTCTACCCATCAACTATAGGCTACTTACTATCACGCTAAATGGCTTATGAGGTTAGCAGAGAAGTCAAATATGACATCGGGCGGAGCCGCGGGCACAGCTAGTATTAAATAACGAAAGAATTAAAACCTACCTAACAAATCTTAAAAATAACTATCAAAAGGGGCGTTTTTAAAAGTTCCTAGAACACTTGCGGCATTACCCCGCTAGATAAAACTACCAAAGTAGAATGCTACATATCTACCTACTTATCCGAATAGCCTAGACGTCGCATTCGCAAATCCATTCACGACACTACCTCCCGCGCCTGTCACTTTCTTAACGACACCTTTTGAACCCTCAAAAATCAGTCCCTTCTCCCCCAAACCATACGGCACCTCCTCACCGGTCCTCAAATAGAATATTCCTCGAGTATTACTATCAGATGGGAAACCCATATAGCTAATTTCGGTATCACCGCATTCGTTCTTCTCAAATGTCTCCCAGTCTTTGCACTTCTTGGCCGGGAATGTGTTGTCTTGCGCGACTGACTCCGTGTACAAGAGCCACGCCCGACTGTGGCTGCAGGTCTGGAAGAAACAGTTTGGCTGCATGGAGCCACCGTTGGCGTAGTAGTCCGCGTGACCTGGAAGAAAAAACTTCATATTGTTAGAGTGTTTTCATTTTACGAAGGCACGAGGGTTATGTGGCAGGAAGTGGTGTGAGACCGCGCGGAGCTCAGTAGGGAACGACTCGGTTCGACGGAGCGTCGCGGAGATATGTAGAACGTGTGTACCGACGGGCATCGAGTTCGTTCTCTACTGAACTCCGCGCGGTCTCACACCACTTCCTACCTCGTACCCCTCGTGCCTTCGTAAAATGAAAACACTCTATCCTCGTCGTCGCGGTTCTAAAAGACTGACCTGCCTGCTCCAATTGGCAGCGTGTTATACATACATATCATCACACACGCTGAATTCCGACAATCGGGATAAGCAGAGTAATCCGTGTTGCGCTGCAAGTACTCTGGTAAATTACAGCACAACACCGACCGCCACGTTTCGAAAAGTATTCGAACAAGATTCAATCGATCAAGCAGCAAGTAGGCATGCAGACCCACCTGCTGCCTGACTCGGTGGAAGTACCGTGGCAAGGTGAGAGGTGGCGAGCCTGTCGCCCTTTAGCACGGCATCTTGCCCTTATCCCTTAGTCGCCTTTTACGACATACATCCCCACACACACGGTGCATGTTATCTGAACTATGTTGTTGTTGTTGATTTGGTTTGGGGTTGGAGGCTTGCAAACTAATCCCGATTGGTTGGGGACCTTCGTGCTAAACCAGGCCTTCGTCTCTCGCTCAAGGTCGCGCGTTAAATGCCTACCGCTTGGCGTACCGGTTAATGTACAAGTTAACAGTGGGATGTCGCTATCCAGCCAGAGCGAGCGTGCGTGCGCCACCGCGCATCTACTACGTTTCGTTTAGAATTTAGAAATGTCGAAATCACGTCATTATTGTGCAGCATTTTGATTTATTTCTAATTAATTTATTTATTCATATTAGTAGGAGGTCATAGATTTAAAATAATATTATCATATTGCCAATAACATTAGTTAGATGACGCCGAACAGCATGGTATGTAGGTATGGCCTAATTCGTATAAGGATAGAAATAGAACCTTCATTCGTTCTCTGTCTCAATGTGGGTTTTTATACAATAAAAACACCAATAAAAGAATAGGTACATTGAAGATGATAATTAAATTTATTGATCAAACAAAACTATCACTGAAAGGTTGCACGCTTCCATGTGAGAAACTAATTGTAACGCTAACGCATGCATGAATTTGTTTGCATGAATTTGCCGTAGCTAAATATCATATCGTTGGTAGGTATCATCTTTATTTTATTCCTCACAAAAAGACAGCCCAAAGACACAGCCCTTACATGCTCTGAACGGCGCGCTTTCGAGATAGAGTTACGCGACAGAAAGAGAAGCGAAATGTAGGTGGCTATCGTGGTTAGGCATGCAGCTCTGTGCGAGTCAATTTGTACTTTATCGCGTCGTCGCAGAGTAGCTATTTCTTTGTGAGTGTTTGTACAGAGAAGCTTCTGTACGGAGTACTCTTTTCTATTCTGTGGCTAAACCCCGCAATCTCCAGCTACCCCAGCCAGCCTATGTCTTCCATGAAAGCCACAAGTCGACCGGGGTGTCTGCAGACCGCTCACGTTTACCTATGTATATACTACTTAACTTACCTGACTTCATAATTAGATAACGCTTGACAAGGTACGATTAGTGCCTCAATTTTATCAAACAATTGGCAACTTGTCAGTTCAAGTATCGTATGCGCGCCATCTACCGAAAAGAGCGTTTTAACTAATACATAGATAGCGTGAGCGGCGCTGACCATGACACGGCGATGCGGAGCCCGCGGTGCGCGAGTTCGACTCGCACTTGGGCGGTTTTTTTAAGTACCGTGTGGGGCCGGTACTTAAAAATAATAGCCCCACTGCATCTCTCCTCGTGCATGTCGTAAAAGGCGACTAAGCGATAAGGATAAGATGCGACAGGCTAGCCACCTCTCACCTTGGCGCGGTCCTTCCACCGAGTCATGCAGCATGTGGGTCTTCGTGCCTTACTTGCTGCTTGATAGTTATCTTGTCCTAATACTTTGCTAAACGTGGTGGCCGGTGTTGTGTTGTAATTTACAAGAGTAATTTCGGCACAACACCAATTACTCTGCTTACCCCGATTGTCGGGATACAGCGTGTGGTATGTATATGTATGTATGTAACCTTCTACACAAAAAAACTATTTGGAATTTTGGAATATGTAGTATAGGTATGTATGTTAGAATCTGCGGTATGACTCACCGACAGCATCTTTCAGCCCGTACACCCCAGCATCAGTATGTATGACATCCACATAGTCTGCGTCGCTCTTCTTCAGTCTGAGATGAGGTTCCACATGGCTGAAGCAGGGACCGGCTGGATCCAGCGAGGAGATTCTGCCGATCTTGGAGCCCGTTAGCTTGTGGAATGTCTTGCCAGTGAACCCGGCTATGTGGGAGCCCAGGCTGTGACCCACGATTAGAAAGTCTTTGGGGTTTACGCCACCTTTTGGATGAAAAGAAAATGTCAGAACAAGCGCTCACAATGTTCGGTTGTCCATGGTGGAGTGCTGGCCCCTACACTTATGTACGGGAGTGAAAGTTATGGGCATGGCAGACGAAGCATGAAAGCAGGATTAATGTTGCGGAAACGCGCGCGTTGAGGAGTATGTGTGGAGTTACAATAAAGTTAGATTGAGAAATAGTTAAGTGCGAGAGCGCTGTGGCACAGATGACTTAATAGTTGCTGTGGTCTGAAAGAAGATATAGTTACTTAGTGACAAAGATTGAGAAAGAAATGCTTCGATAGTTCGATCATGGTCGGAAGAACGGATGATTGGAGACTAACGAAAGAAATTTACGGAGCGAATGTAAGTGGAAGAGTCGGGAAGGGTCGCCTGTTTCCCGGTGGGGTAGGCAGAGACAATGTCCACGTCCCACGATTCTGATACACCTCTGCCGCCTGTTGCTCTCTCACAATCTTCTTCATGCATGCTCGTCGGTTACGGGTACTGCGCACTTGACCCTTTTTGAGCACATTCCCGATCTGGTCTAGGCACGTGCGTCTAGGGCGACCCTTCCCGGCTCTTCCACTTACATTCGCTCCGTAAATGCCTTTCGTTAATCTACTAGCATCAATTTTTAATCTATCTAAACTATTTTTGAAATACCATGACAGGGTGAATAACCCCCTCCCCTTCCCCCCTTTGACCGAGCGTGGTATTTTGACAAACCCCTCCCTCCCCCCGAAAATCGGTCACGTGGTCTGGGTACGTGCTCCTAGCCTAGGTGCAAATTAAAACTTATGCAAGCGGTGCCACGTGGTCACAGTCATACACACACAAGTGTGAATTAACCTGATGATGAGATGCTGCAGTCAAATAGTATGCAATTAATAGAAAATTGTCACCACAGATTTGTGACGATGTGACATGAAGTCAGTTTTTGTGACGCGCAGGCGCCGACCAAGAACGTTAGAAGAGGTAGGGACGACGGACCTTCCCCACATGAATCCTTCCCCGCGCCAGCGTAACACGATATTAGTAAAAACGTACCAATAACGGTTTAACCTAAGTAATAAAGGTTTAACCTATTAGTTTTCCCTTGTCTGTCCCCCTCTGAACAAAATCCTGGCTATGCCCTTGAGTAAAACCGTTAAAATTTGTTAAAAAATAATGTTTAACAACCAAGGTAAATTAAAATAACTCGTGGAGAAAAGTAATAGCTGTTTGCACACGCTTTAATTTAGTTTCGAATTTTATGACCGATTTTAGTGTTCAAACCGCTCGCTATAGCGTCGGCATAATATTTGTCCATACAACTCATCCATCCAATTCATCCTTCCTAATAAATAAAGCGAAGTTTCTACGGGCGACCGGCAGCCGCGCGACCTAAGTCATTATATGAATATCCATACTTATAACTCGAGAATCACTTTATCGATTTACATACGGTTTTCACTGTTACCTTCTGCCATTCCTCAAGATAGTTTTAGGCTATAAATCATTACTTTCGATCATTACGCTACATCATCGGCGGCCTGAGTTGTGAGCAAAAAGTCACGCGAAGCGAGGCGCGGGCAAAGCTAGTATGAAATGTTATGTGAAAATTTCAACCGGGCAGGTACCTATACGGTTCGAAAGATACAGCGCTTTAGAGGTACGTAGGGTAGGTAGGACCGACGGACGGACAAACAGACGGTACTATACATATGTTATGTATGTATGTATGTAATTATTAAATTTTCTTTTTCGAGACCTAGATCCAAAGGTTGATTGACTGTAAGAAATCTCTGTACCTAAGGGATAAGTCCACCTTATGTATTTTTTTTATGTACCTACTTATTACTGTTGAATGTTTTTTGGAGCAATAACACATTTTATATCTTTCTATCTATCGTTTACAGTATCTATATCGTTTACGTGAACGCAGTTCGAACTTCGGCCTCGCCCTTATTGACTTAATGTTGTCGAGAAAATATTATGGAAAATATATCGATTACCTAGGTATTTTATATATATTTCCGGGACTTTAATGCATTATTCCGGGACACGGGAGGTTTTTGTAAGAGTGGAGTCTGAATCCGAGAGACGGCCCGGACTACATACATCCGTTTCTCTCCGGAGTTGACTAAAATAGGCCACACCCACCGGTGCGAGCGACAGAGTGAGAAACGGATGCATGAAGTTCTCACTCTGTCGCTCGCACCGGTGGGTTTGGCCTATTTCAACTCCGGAGAGAAACGGATGCATGTAGTCCGGGCCATTATACCGGAATTCTGGAAACGTTGGAAACCATAGGTATGGTCGTCCTATAGTCAGCTGCAGTACCGGCGTTACTCACTCGCCGATGTGAGTATGAGAAACGATCTCACTCAACCAATCAGAAGGCGTTCGGTGAGGCTTCCGGCCCGGCTATTGGTTGAAATATGCGAGTAGGTAGTTAGCTAGTGCGAGTTAACGCCGGTAGACCCCCAGCAACGGGAGCACAAATGCGTCGATAAGCCTAAATCGATCGATAAACATCTATTTGCTTCGTTCGACGAAGTAGAATAGAAGAAGACGAATAGATGTTTATCGATCGATATAGGCTTATCGACGCATTTGTGCTCCCGCTGCAGAACTGGCATTGCCATGTCACCATGTGATGTGAAATGAATTGACCGCATAACCTTATTATCAAAATTATAATCATATTTTTTTTATTATCTCACTATAATATTATTTATATTTTTCTGTGTTTTGCGTAATTGTGACGTCATCTCGTGTTTGGCATCGCGGTAACCAGTAGGCTAGTAACCTTGATTATTCTATTTATAACAAACTTTTTTATTCAGAAATTATTAACATAATATCACAATATATATTTTTATAGAGAACTGGCACGGTGGGTGTGCCATCATCCATGCCGGATTACATAAAAGCATTGAATAAACTCACCTTCTTTTTAACCGACTTAAAAAAAAAGGAGGTGGTCAATTCGACCCGTATGTAGGTAGATATGTAATATTATTGGTAATGTATGTATACACATATGATAATCTATAAGGGTTACCAAACAAATATACAAAATTTTATAGGTATACAAGCTGTGCCCGCGGCTCCGCCCGCTCTCATATTTCACTTCACTGCTAACCTCATAATAAGCCATATAGCGTGATAGTAAGTAGCCTATAGTTGATGGGAAGAATCAAGCTATCCGTAGAATTTTGTTTTATTAAAATCGGTTCAGTGGTTCTCGAGTTATAAGCGGGCAGACAGACACTCAGACACTCAGACAGAAAGCAGACGTTGGATTTTATTATAGGTAAAGGAAGGACAAGCTGTGCCCGCGGCTCCGCCCGCTCTCATATTTCACTTCACTGCTAACCTCATAATAAGCCATATAGCGTGATAGTAAGTAGCCTATAGTTGATGGAATCAATCAATCAATAGTTGAAGAATCAAGCTATCCGTAGAATTTTGTTTTATTAAAATCGGTTTAGTGGTTCTCGAGTTATAAGCGGACAGACAGACAGACAGACAGAAAGCAGACGTTGGATTTTATTAAAGGTAAATAAATAAATAAATAAAAGGAAAGGAAGGAAGGATGTTTGTATGTATGTATATATATTATGTATTTCTTCAATATATGCAAAGTCGAAAATGAAGAGAAAAAAAAATACCTACGACACAACCAGAATTCGAACCTGGAGCTCCGGCTTGAGCCGCCAGCGCGTTACCAACTCCGCCACCGGGTCGATGTAATTTTTCTCGGGACGGTCGGGACGTATTTTTTTCTTCTCTTCATTTTCGGCTATGTATATCTAGTAAGAATACATGCTTAGTACTAACGTGGACTTGCCTACCGCGGATGCGAACCAATCGGTTCTGCAGATCTCCTCCACAGAACTGGTAAACTCTGGAACGCTCTCCCTGCTCACATATTTCCCCCCAAGTATAGTCTCGGGTCCTTTAAGAGAGGCGTGAATGGGCGCCTGTCAAGCCGGCATGGCATTCGCAACCCCCGCGTACGACCGAATGTCCATGGCGTCGTCGTTAGACACTTTATTTCGCGCTTTCTATATAAAAAAAAGTATAAAAATAAAAAACTCACTTTTAGTCATAGCCGCCAAAACTCCGCCAAGTTCCTCCCCCATGAACCTCACATATGTAGTCGACAGCAGGTAAAGCCATTTGATCAATGGGCTCCCATCCAAGGCTATCACGTTATAACCTCCTTTTTCCAAGAACGACTCACTTATATTCTGAAAACTCGCCTTGGACGGGTCGTCGGTAAAGCCATGTATGAAAATGACAACTTTATCCTTTGGGTCGAAGGCTCTGGGAAGATTTTGGGCTGCCGTGGTGATGTTGTAAATGGAATGGAAGGTTTTCGTCTTGAATTGAAGCGTGAGGAGGTTCAGATCTGGTTCCTTTTCTCCCTCAACTTGCTCGTAGGCAATACCGAGGATCTTCTTAACGTTAGAACCTGCAAAGAGAGCATTTTATATTTTACATATTTTTGTCAGCCTCCGTAACCCAGTGCAGCGGTGGTCGGTCGACTGTTGTTAAGCAACCCTGAGCGCGGTCAGTTCTTGGATGGGTGACTGCTCGACCGTTTGAGGCTGACCGTGATTCGGATTCCACGTAAAACTGTAGGTCCCTTTCCTTCACACCTTATTACTAGGTGGTAGGGTTCATCCCGCCCGGTTTAGTACCACCACCGCACTGAATGAAACGTCGGTCGAAACGGCTATGTAAATAGTTCGTGTTTGCCTTCCAGTTCAGTGTAGCCGACATGAAATTAAGGGAAGCACTGACGTGGCACCTAGTTCACCAAGATGTATGGGCTGACATCACGGATGTTGTAGGTGATGTAGCCAACCGTGTCAGTTTCCATAAAAAATAAAAAGAAGAGAATATGTGTTTTTAAATTACCGGGGGTTGGTGTTTGGCTTACATGGTTGGAGTTCGCGGTCCCTATGACCAACGTTTCGGACTGGGCGAGTGCCTGGGGATGGACCATCCATCAGGGGATCAGCCATAGTGACCGCGAATTCCAACCATGGTAGGCCAAACACCAACCATATGAATATCTATGGTAGACTAAAAAGTAATTATAAGGCGATCGTTTCCGAGCTATGTCGCTCGACGTTTCGGGTCAACGGGTGGCACATCTTCATTAGAACTCTGCCGGCGCGACGAAGCTTGACTGAACTTGACTGTCAGTTCGTCCGAAGTTCTGAGCTCTCATGAAGACGAGCCATACGTTTGGCCCGAAACGTCGAGCCGCATAGCTCGGGAAGAGGGTTGCCATTCGTCTGGGTTTTTCCGGACAGGGTTCTGCAGGTCTATTCTTGTAAATTCTGACAGCGGACTCAGCGCTGTTGTGGCGCTGAGAGCCACTTTGGAAAATGGCTCTCAGCGCCACAACAGCGCTGAGTCCGCTGTCAGAATTTACAAGAATAGACCTGCATGTTTTCTAGTGTGTCCGGGGAAGGCAAATCGTTTTTTTAAATCGCGTGCTCCCGGCGGCGTTTTCGCTCATCAAAGCACAGTGGAGCGATGAGAGGAACAAGTTGACAATAAAAACTGTTTCAAGCATTATTATTACTAAATATAATTTTCAAAAGTACAACTGTGTACAGTTTTATAACTACTTACTTGTACGACGAGATCTTTTGAGCAAAATTGGCAGCATTGATAAATATACCAACGCTATACCTAGTGCCTAGGACATAATTCTGTTGCTAGCTAAAACTTAATAAATTTTTAAAAATATTAAATCTTCGCATTTTCCTTTGCGTCCGGCATCTCCGGATTTAAGGGAGGGCAACCGGGGCAACTGCCCGGGGCCTCCAGAAGAGAGGGGCCCCCGCATAAATTGTACTTTTAAGTACTGTGTTATATGTAATATGTTTGCTGAAAAGATTTGATTTGTCACGCAATAAATGATTGAATCACTTGCAAGAAAAATATGATTTAACCTATTATAATAATTAGGGGCCTCCTTTGTTGCCCCAGGGCCTCCACACCTCTTAATCCGGCATTGGCGTCCGGTGTTTTGACTTTGCCCAAATAGTCAGGGTGTTTTAGTTTGCTGGTCCTCCTTTCAAGCATTTGGATATGGCAACCCTACTCGGAAATGACAATGAAAAATACTTCGTGCATTTCGTCCAATTCGGTGTACCGACACAGCTAAAGAATTGCACTAAATTGCACTGCAACTTACATTGACTAGAACCGACATAAGCGATCGTCTCGTCTATTGGCTGCTTAACTGCGGCGATTTCGCTCTGAATCTCCCTGCCGATTCCCTTCAGCGTGTTCCCTGTTGTTGTGGCAACACTTAGCGCGAGGAAGATCGCGGCGAAAAACTTTCCCGCCATTTTAGCTGTCACTGCAATTTGAAGAGACTATAATAGTTTTTAATTTTTATTATTATTATTTTTAGGCCTTTTAACAATGATTTGTTAATATCAGCCCCATAGTATTAATCTTCTCTATCACTTAGGGCCCAGAGTCCCTAACTAGGATAGAGAACGCTCAACGAAATCCAACACAATTACTAAATCCAAGAGGGATTTGCCAACAGTTTATGTATGCCTACTAAAAACAAATTGAGTCTGTCTACCCTAAGTGACGTCGTAATTCCCTCCGTATCTCCTCGTTTTGACCACACTCCATCAGCAAATGGTACGTACGTGTCATCCTCCTTGTTACAGCCATCACAATTTGGAGAATCTCTCTTTTTCATCAGGAATTAGGAGACTAGTTTAGAGACACCATATTATCTTTGATATTATGTGTAAAAAAGTAAAATATAGAAGCCAGTAATAGAATGAAATGAGATCATTTTTTTTATTTAAAATTTCGTCTCATTGTGCGTTTGTTTGTGCACGCATCACGTATAAACTACTGAACTACTTCAGACTTGACTGACTAATTTGAAAACTGAGTTTACACAAAAAATATTGAGGTTAACTCGGTGTAACATATAGTCTATATAGAATCACGCAATTATTCTTATGAGATAGGCAGTGGGGTCGCAAGTGAATGCAGCCCGAGAAAATTTTTAACTTCGGTAATTGCATTTGTGTGAATTATTCGAAAAATACTCAACCCACATAAAGTTTCCAGCAATATGATGTGATGTTTTGCAAATTATTAATATTTTCGTAACATCAAGCCATCTCTTACAGCGGATGAGTAGTGGGTCGAAAGTCATCGAAATTTATTACATTTATGGAATTGAATAGAATAGAAACTCTTCATTGCACACAAATTGAAGGAAGAACAGTACACGACAAGAAACAAGAAATACAGGAGTGCGCAAAGGCGGACTTATCGCTACAAGTGGTTTCTTCCAGTCAACCTTTAGTGGTTGTGGAATACACATAAAATTATTAAAATAAAAAAATCAACCCTTTTAATGTGCTAAAATCCAATAGGTTTTACAAAAATTTAATTATTGTATTGAAAATCAATTTGAAAAAGTTATTAATAATAATAAGTTCAAAATAATATAATATATAAAAATATCGCTTCACTAACCCTTATCCAGAACTGTGTCCTCTCTCCACGAACTTCCGTCAATAACTACAAACAAAATGCTTCCAGCAGAAGTAGTAAAGTTGTCACACTCAAGACCAGCTATTAAGTAGTCTACGTCACAGACTTGCGTGCACATTTGTGTCCATAGCATAAAGAATAATACACCGACACGGAAATGTCATATGAACCTACCTTTTTTTTTATTTTGTTAATAACAGCCCCATCTTCTCTATGTCAGCCCCAATGACGTATCATGTCAGCCCAGAGTTCCTAAAGGATAGAGAACGCTCAACGAAATTCAAAATTACTAAATTCCTCTCACTTGGGCTCACCAACAATTTGTGTTTAACGAGTACTAAAAAACCAATTGAGTCTGTTCACCCTAAGTGACGTCTGCAATTCCCTTCGCAATTCCTCGTTCTGACCACACTGCATCAGCAAAAAATGATACAATGTCATCCGCCTTGTTACACCGATCACAATTTGGAGAATCCTCGGGAGAATCTCTCCTTTTCATCAGAAATTTAGATTTATTCAATGGAATCTGGCCAGAACGAAGTCTTGCAGCTAGCACTATTTCAGCAGGTCTATTCTTGTAAATTCTGACAGCGGAATCAGCGCTGTTGTGGTGCTGAGAGCCACTTACTAAAGTGGCTCTCAGGGCCACAACAGCGCTGATTCCGCTGTCAGAATTTACAAGAATACACCTGCAGGCCTTCGTAAATTGCACGCCTGGATCCTGAGAGCCTGTGGAGGTTCTGATTGTAAGGTTTTCTAGCATATCCCATGATGCCTGTGATAAGCTGGTAAGGGCATATCTTAGCCACTGGATATGTTGTATGCTATTAAATAAAGCGAAGTTTCTACAGGCGACCACCGGCGACCGACCGTTTAAAGACCGGGGACTGTTCCCCGGCAGCTAATAATTCGTGTCGATGTTTAGAAAGAGACAAATCGGTTGTAGAGCGCCGTCCCTGTCGCACGATCTAGCACATCTCTGTCGCAGGAGCGCAGCGACAAAATGTAAAACTATCCAATGATATTATAAAGTTAAAAGGAGGTAGATAGGTTATCTGAGCTCCCAAGCGGCACATTAAATACAAGACCACAGTCCTGTCTGAAGTTAGTCGCCCACCAACTACGCACGCGTTCGGACCGCTAACCACGAGCCGCTAACACATCGAAAATGCCGTCGTGTGTAATTAATTAATAATTGGAATAAGACTATTCGAGTTCGAGTCGGCGCATCACTTTATAGTTCTTTCTCTCAACTTTTCAAGGACGTGCCATGTGTGACCACTGAATGTCATATAGATAACATATCTTTCCTAAAATATCATTGAAACTACCTATTATATTAACTCCGGTGCGGTGTTTATGGGATACCATCATCCATCAATCACACACAAGTTCACACAACGCAACAAACCGCACCCCTCCCGCTGAGATTGGTACTCACCGCATTTCCTATTCCACTCCCTTATCTCAGCTTCTCTGTTTTGTTTTAACTGACATCTTTCACCCTGACTTATCAGTATGGAAACCGACCTGGGTATTTTGTTGGCATTGTATGGACTATCTGAAGTGTGATCTGAAGTACTCACTCACACTAACAATATTTTTAGGAACACACAACATAATTTAGAAACCGGCCAAGTGCGAGTTGAACTCGCGCACCGAGGGTTCCTTATTGCCATGTCATGGTTAGCGCCACTCACGTCATCTATGGAGGGTATGGCGTGTTATGAATTGCTTCATATTAGTTAAAATTCATAATTAGTTAAAATGCTTCATACTATTTTCGGTAGACGGCGCGCGCGCATACACTTTTTGGTTTCTTCATGGGAACCCCGTGAATTTTTTACTTTTTCTTATTTTTATTATTTGTTGTTATATCCGCCATAATAACACATATTCTGTGAAAATTTCAACCGGCTACCTATTACGGCACCGAGTATTACGGTTCCAAATATACAGCAGTAGGACAGACAGACAGACAGACTGACAGACGGCGCGGCGTAGGCTTAGTAAGTAATAGGCTTCCGTGCGGGATACGGAAACCTAAAAATGAATACATACATAGTTCGATTAGGTTAAAAAAGACATTACTTAGCAATTTGTAATCTCGTTTTTCAAAGTTACTTTACAAGTTAAGGTAGGTACCTATTTAGTTGTACTGACAAAAGTGCCTTGTCCTAATTACTATAACCACTTAATATTATAACAAGCATAGTCAGTGAGAGACTAGCATACCTAGGTATCTACCTACACATACTAATAAGAAAATCGGCCAAGCCGGAGTTTTACACACTCACGGAGGGTTCCGTAGTTCCGCTATACCAGTGTTTTTCAATCTGTGGGTCGCGACACCTGGGGGCGGGGAGGGGGGGGGGGGGGGGGGGGTCGCGAGGCCGTACTCGGGGGGTCACTATAACACAATTTACACAATTTCAGTGAGAAGGGTGGGCCGCTGTTTATTTTTCAAAAATTTGTCAAATCGTGGTGCTATTCTTGAAAAGCTGGCATCCAAGTCAAAGCCGCGCGCAGGCTTACCAACTTACCTCGCGAGCCGCAAGAGCTTTCAAAGCTGCCGCGGCTTAATTGCAGAGTGTAGGTCTTAATAATGAATATAGTTACCAAAACTTACCCCCCATCTAAAATAAATAAATATCTAAAATAAATGCTTCTCTAGTTATTTACGGGCTATATATGTGCGCGTGTCATCAAGTTCTTTCATTGTGTCATATTTCAAGTTTTAACTTTATAATACGTTACTACTTAGTTTTATTAAACATACAAAGATAAATACCTACATAAACCTTTTTAAAATTAATAAAATTTTATATATTTGTTTAGGAAGCCCTATATATTATCATATTATGTGATTATATTGCAGTTCCAATAATATTACATACAATATACGTGTCGAATCTTTTTTTTAAGTCGTTTAAACTTTAAACACTAAATTATTACTTAATTATCGTAGTAAGTAGAATAGAAGTGAGACAATGCTGGCTTAGTTATGTAGACAGCTTGTTGAACATCCTATCAGAGTGCTCGTGTAATAATGTTCTGTGGCCGCCATCTATGAGTTGACTCGATTTATGTGTATTTATATCAAACCAGTGGCGGTTCCCCAGGTGAAGCAAGTGAAGCACCGCCTCACTTAATATCTTGAAAGTAAAGAAAAAAAAAACATTTCAAAATATCAAGAAAGAAAACTTAAAAAAGTCAAGTATATCCGATCCGAACTGATCACAATATTAGCGCGGCGGCGCGGAGGAGGCGGAGGCGGGTGGTGCGACGCGCGCGACGAAATACGTTAAAGATGTGTTAGTGCATCAACACCACCAACACAGCACGCACACACACACAGACGTGACGTGTGACGTGTCACGTACGGCATGGCATATGGTGACTCACCCCGGTCCGGTGCGGCGACGAATCGCTTATGTTTGGTATCGCTTCACCAAGCGTAAAGACAACAGGTTGACCTTGGAGGCTTTGGATGTAGGGAGCAGCTGAGGCTCTGATAAATGGCGCCGGACGAGACATCTATATCCAATTAAAATAATGCAGAGCGAGATGGGGCGATTCACGTTTTCTATAAGTCGGTTTGTTTTACCTCCGTGATTAAGATGGCGAAATTCGCACTAGTTACGGTAAGTTTCATAGCTCAATGGTTTACGCTTCGCTTTTCAATCTAGTGACGTTGGTTCGAATCTCACTTTTGCGAATTCTTTTTTTTTTTTTTTAGGGTTCCGTATCCGGTACGGGACCCTATTACTGCTATTACTAAGCCTACGCCGTCTGTCTGTCTGTCTGTCTGTCCGTCCGTCCGTCTGTCTTTTTTTTTATGTAATCCGGTATGGGTGGCTGAGCCGGAGGGGCCAAAGCGCATGCTCCGACCAGTCAATATCACCTCCGAGAAGGTAGGTGCCATACCGGAGACTTCCCTGGATTGCTGGCTATACTAGACTAGAGGAGAACACAGCCGAGGCTGCTATGCGGCAGCAGCAGGTGTAGGTATGCACACACGTAAATTTTTTCGTCAGAAAAAAACTCATTGTTACACGCCGACCGGATTCGAACCTCGCACCTCTCGCATTTGAAGCCAATGCCCAAACCACTCGGCCACCCGCCGCTTGTCTGTCCGTCCGTCTGTCCGAGGCCTGTATCTCTTGAACCGTAATTTGGTAGCCCGTTGAAATGTTCACAGAAAATGTGTTATTATGGCCGATATAACAAAAAATAATGAAAATAAGAAAAAGTAAAAAACTCACGGGGGTTCCCATAGATGGCGCGCGCGCATACACTTTTTGGTTTAAAAAAGTGTATGCGCGCGCGCCATCTACCAAATAGATGATGAATCATTTTCTAATCGTGACTAACTAATATGAAGTATTTCATAACACGCCATCTAGATGGCGTGGCGTGTTATGAAATTCATCTAGTGGCGCTAGCCGTGACATGGCGATACGGTACCCTCGGTGCGCGATTCCATAGTAGTTTTTGGTTAAGTATTGTTAGGGCCAAAAAAAATTTGGTTTAGGTTTTTCAATTTATCATAAAGTAATAGCAATGTAGGTGGATTTTTTAGTCGCCTCACTAAGATTTATAGGTCAAAGCCGCCACTGTATCAAACCAGTTTTTTTTCATGGTTTTCTTCGTTTGACTCATTCGATTTGCTTCCAGGTCACGCAAGGTCTGCAGGGGCAGCAGAGAAGATATTCAGTATACCTAGGTATTGTTATAATCTGAATAACAGTCGGCTCTAGAAGTTTTAGACTCTGGCTAGATACACACAAAGAACTTTGTCGCTTTTACTTTCTGTTTTTACCTTATATTATTTTTTCAAATAGCTTTTGCCCGCAGCTTCGCTGGCGTGAAATTCGTATTTTATATCGGTCTTTAGTTAGACATCTTATGGGTGTAGGGTTACCAGATGCAAAATTGAAAAAGGAGGACATTTACTCTGGAAAGGTTCGAATTAGAGAAATGTTGCAATAAAATAAAACAAATTTTAACTATGCATTATATTTATCAGAACTACCTATTATTGAATATAACTGGTCATTTTTATAAGTTAGGTATAAAATTTAGAACATGTTACATTTTTTAAATCGCACTTAGTTAGGATTGTAGGATTCTACAGTTAGTATATTCCGCTCCTTTGGAAAACACTCGTTCAAAGTTTCCATTGTGGGATGAAATACAAAAATAAAATTTCCGACTGGCGAAAGGAAAACAAAACAGAGCGGGTGAATGGAGCGCGGGCGCGAACCTTGAATAATATGGTTTAATTCAAATAAGGAGGACAACTGAGGCCGGAAGGAGGACGTTTCTATTTGACCCGAAAGGGAGGACATGTCCTCGTTTGGGATACCATCTGGTAACCCTACATGGGTGGCTCGGCGCCACATGTCACGCCTTCTATAAAAAAATTCTTCTTGGTAAGGGAGTGAGGCAAGGGGACGCACGTGATCTCACCCAAGTTCTTTACAAAAGCACTTGAAGACGTGTAACATGGGAATAAATGGCAATGGGGAGTTTCTCAGTCATCTCCGTTTCGCGAATGACTTTGTCCTCCTCGCCCATACCCGGGTTCAGCTTCAAGAGATGCTCAGCGATCTTTACGAGGTCTCGCTGAAGGTCGATCTGAGGATGAAACGGGATAAAACCAAAGTCAGGACGATGGAGGATATTCGGCTAGCTATGTAGGTCACCAAGGCCTACTCAAGGAGGTAGAGAGACACATTCAACTGGGTTGGGCTGCCTTTGGAAAGCTGAAGTTCGTCCTAAAGTCTGATCTACCGCAACGCAAAAAATATATATTTTTTTTATGGAAACTGACACGGTTGGCTACATCACCTACAACGTCCGTGATGTCAGCCCATAACACCGGGTGAACTAGGTGCCATGTCAGTGCTTCCCCCTTTGATCGTGCCGGCTATACTGAACCGTATAGCCGTTTCGACCGACGTTTCATTCAGTGCGGTGGTACCAACCCGGGCTGGTTAAACCCTACCACCAAGTAAGATTAGGAGGGAAGGGACCTACAGTTTTACGAGGAATCCGAACTTCGGTCAGCCTCCAACTTTCAGCGGTCACCCATCCAAGAACTGACCGCACCCAGCGTTGCTTAACATTCAATAGCGACAGTTGACTGTCTGCACCACCACGCACCACGGAGCTATCGAGGCTGACTTCTTAAATAATATTTAAGAAATATATTCTAGTCTCAAAAGTTATTTAGTCTAATTTAGACAGTGTAAACGGCATAATATTAGAACTTCGATTAAAAGAAAAACTGTTGTTTTTTTTTGTACTTTATTCGACGAAAACTCTCAATGATGCAATAGAATACAGTGAGTATAAGTTAGGTTTTGCTACGTAGAGTTTGCACTGTCTTAAAATGTTTGCAAGGGAAGGACCTCGGTGTTGGTACCACCAGGTGTAGGTATGTTTTCGTCAGAAAAAAACTCATTCCGACCGGATTCGAACCTTTCGAGGTTCGCGAGAGGTTCGCCTCTCGCATGAGAAGCTGGTGCCCAAACCACTCGATCACCCCCGCCGCTTTTGGCTGCGCTGCGTCCTCCGCAGCCGCCGACCCCGGCCTGTGGTTGGTTCCGAGAATTATCTCGGAGGCAACCACAATATTTGTGTTACTTAGTAAGTATAGGTATGTTGCCTGCGTTGAATTTACTTACTGGATGGGGAATTTTAAATTACCTACTCGGTGTTTAAATTTATTTATTATTATTACCGTAGTTATGTATGACTTGCGTTGCCTGTTTATTCATACATAATAGTACATTATGCATACGTACAGTTCTCAGGATATGTAAATCTATGACAAATTACAGCCAAAGAAATAATAAATCTGTAATGTATAGTCATGGAGTCAGTTACTTTGTTTTATATGAGATATTGCGTTTGTAGACTCTATGTATGATACTAAAACTAAATTGACGATTTTTTTAAATCTTTTCTGTATGTATGTAGGTATGTTCCACCATAACTCTTAAACCGATCATCCTAATTCGATTAAACTTAGTATAAACACATCTAAGTAACTTAAGTACTTTTGAACTTGTATGTATGTACGAGGGCTGCTATTTATGAATCCGGAACTGGCCACTTACATGAACAATATTTAAAATGAGGAAGTCTCCTTTATACGAAAATGCTATAAATATCACTCTTATTTAATAGGATTAAGGTTCACGATGCTACCACTGAAAGAATTATTGTGATATCTTTAAAAATGACCAAGTTATTATATTACAATTTTTAGTTTTGCTACTTCGAAAATCCCATCGCGCCAAAATTACATTCAGCCGGGTGCCATGTGACATCACATCACATCACACAGTCGCACTAGTCTCCTCGTGCCGTTCGCACGCCGCGCCGGGTCCGTCCGTACGCGTACGAAATATCTTTATTGTGACTAGTAAAAACCAAATAATGGAGAAAGATTTTGATCGTGGTGACTCCAGTAACCTGCCAAGCGTAGATGTAGGCATGATTATGGTTTTTTTTCACCATAATCCATCATACTGTAGTGCCGAAATCAGAGGAGTCAAACTCTCGAACTTACCTGCCTACTACTACCTAACCAATATATGTATAGTAGATAAACTTTTTGCATATTTTCTACATGAAATGTAACCTTTAGGTATCCAAGAATGTTCATATTCCTATTTCGTAATCTTTAGGCAGCGATGCGCGGCGGTGGCAGCGGATATGAGATGCCGCGCCGCCGGCGCGGCGGGGCGGCATGCTTGCGTCGTGCAGTTATGTATGACGTCACGCGCTATGCGCGTTCGATGTCGCACTTTTATAGTTACCTATCAACTTTCAGGTCCTATAACTTCGCCGTTTCAAAAGATATTGAAAAAATTCTTTCACTGTAATTCTCAGCCTGGCTTAGACTATCCATTGGCATTAAATTTAAAAATTAGGAGACTTGCTCAATGGAACTCTTTGGCTGTAGAATACAGTTTGTTGTTATTACATTGTGGCGTCATTTTAAAAATTGCGTGTCTATCATCATCACCATGGATTTAACTCAGCAAAATTTTCGTGCGATGATTTATTACGTTTTTCGGCGTGGGTTAACTCAAAAACAATGCATGGAACAACTCACTTTGCCTTTTGGGGATAAAGCAGCATCGAAAACCACTGTGTATTAGGGGGTTTAGTGAGTTTAATCGTGGGCGTCGTATGCTCAGCTCACGGGCGAATTTAAAGAAGGTCGTCCTAAATCTGTTGTTGTACCACAAAATGTCGATGCTGTGCGCGAACTAATAATGAAATATCGTCATGTTACATATCGCGGCGAGATAGAGACGTCCCTGGGCATAAGTATGACGAGCACACATAAGATTTTACACGAACATTTGGCTGTAAAAAAAAAAGTTCGCGTTGGATCCCGCACAACTTGAGAATTGAACAAAAACAGGCTAGTGTCGATTGGTGTAAAAAAATGTTTAAAATGTTTCAACGTATGCAAAAGTGCATCGATCATCATGTCGAATATTTTGAAAAGCAATAAAACCATATTTGAAAGATGTTTGTTTCTTTTTGTTATTCCGGATACTTACATAAATAGCAAGCCTCGTATGTCACGAATGTATTTAGTTGTATGTTATTACTATTATCTATGTTTTATTGTTTATTTTTATACTCTTAAAAAAATCTTTCATTTAATTTTCCGCACTACCCTACTCACAATCCCAGGTATGACTGGCAGATAATGCCCTTAGACTTTAAGCCCGCCTTTTGTCACGTTTTGTGCAATAAAGTAACATTTTCATTTCATTTCATCTAACTATACGGGACACATGATAGGCTAAATAAAATTCAGTTCCGGTTACGCTAAGATCTGGCTCTCATACAAACCGAATTGTTCCGCGCGCCGAAATAAAGGTACGGTAGCGAGCTTACTTCTTTCTTCTTTTTAAATACGAATTTCACACGAGCGAAGCCGCGGGCTTTTACTCGCAGCTTCGCTAGTACATAATATTATAGTTCTTGGTGGGAGGACTGACGGGGTCAGTGCGGCGATCAGGTCCACAGGTTGGGACTATATCGCCTATCCCGGAGAATTACCTACTGCCGTCGTCTACTCTCTGCTCCTAGCCTATCATGTGTCCCGTATAATCAAATGTAATTGTACTAAGTTTCATCGAATTCGGATGATCGGTTTAAGAGTTATGGCGGGACATACATACATGCATACAGAAAATATTTCTAAAAATCGTAAAATTAGTTTTAGTATCATACATAAACAGAGAGTCCACAGACCCAGTATCTCATTCATGAAACTAAGTAACTTACTCCACGCCACGACCATCCCTTACATATTTATTATTAGTATTGGTGATTGATGATGTGATGATGTGTGTAAATTGTAATAAATTGTAGAGTATATCTATTTCCTACAATGCACTATCATCGAATTAGCAAATTGTCGCATTTCAAGTAGTTAGGTAGGTATGTAAACATACGTCTATGTAAATTACCTATGTTGTTTCGCGACCACTTAAGCGACCATACTGATGGTCAAGGTAAATTGCTTGTGGGAATTTATAAATTGGTTTATTTACTTAGTAATCTTGGTCGATTTACATAAACACGCGTGTTATTCTTTACTAGCTTTTGTCCGCGGCTTCGCTCGCGTGAAATTCGTATTTATAAAGAAGAAAGTAAGTAAGAAAGAAGGCCGAGCTGCGTTCCTGCGTTACCGTTATTTCGGCGCGCGGAACAATTCGGTTTGTATGAGTCACATCTTAGCGTAACCGGAACTGAATTTTATTTTAGCCTATCCATCCTGTGTCACGTATAGTTAAATGTGCTTGTTTGTAGAAGTTTCAACGAATTCGGATGATCGGTTTAAGATTTATGGAGGAACATACATACATACAGGAAACATCGTCAGCCTCGGTAGCTCAGTGGTGCGGTCGGTCGACTGTTGTTAAACCCTGAGCGCGGTCAGTACTGATGGGTGACCACTCGACCGTTGGAGACTGGCCGTGGTTCGGATTCCACGTAAAACTACTACTAATACCTTCTTTTTTTTTTCCGCCCGGGTTAGTACCACCGCACTGAATTAAACGTCGGTCGAAACGGCTATGTAAATAGTGTTTTCCGTCCAGTTCAGTGTAGCCGACATGAAAATGAAGGGAAGCACTGATATGGCACCTAGTCCACCCGGTGTTATGAGCTGACATCACGGATGTTGTAGGTGATGTAGCCAACCACAGAACTAGCCAAGCCAACCGTGCCAGTTTCCACAAAAAAAAATCTAAAACACAGCTTGAGAGCAAGATTAACCATATTACAGAGAGTTGTGACTACGAAGACCTTATTAATTAATTCTATCAAAATAACTAGACTTCGCCTTTTGTGCCATCGTGTGTACATCTACTTGCTTGTATGCAATCTACAATATGAACGAAGAAATTTAATATGAGGTGGAAAATAATAAAGACATTTTAAAACAAAGCATTTTTATTTTTATTTCTAATTAACTTCCTCAGTAAATACAAAATAATGTAAAGTGACAACACTTTAAAAAATAAACATCTTAAATAAATACATTTATATGATTTTGTATACATCTGACCGTTTGAATTGCGATATTATAATTAATTATCAATGCATCTATCTATGTACATGGTTACTTTGGAACCCACAGATTATCAGAGGTTTTGCACATCTTCTTCACGCAAATCTAAAATTATGTGCTATCTTAACGCCTAAAGCGAGACAACACTCCGGTGCAGAGCGAGACAGATAGACCGGCGCGGTCGCGTCGTTCTTATAACATGGGGCATTTTAATTAAAGTCCCATGTTAATGCCCCCCTTGATGCGAAGCGTTGGACGTTCATCTAATTCACGTCAATATATATATTCAATTACAGATTTAGCTTCTGCATCTCGTAGTGAGTCACCTGTGTTAATCTGCGGTGCCTACAAAATAACCCTGTCAATTTGTGGACCAATTGCCTCTCGGCTAGGTGGACAGACGATTTAAAAGGTAGCCGGAAGTGGATGGATGAGAACAGTGGAAGAGCGCCTGCGGTGGCGTCTCTTGGGAGAGGCTATGTCCAGCAATCGACCGATACGGGGGCTGATAATGATGATTGAATACTAATGAACATTCTACGTCTGGACCGCTTTATCGCAATTCAAAATCAAAGTCAAGATGTTATCAAACCAAAAACAAAACAAAAAAACCGTTACACAGACCGATTGTTGCATTGTTACGATAAAACTGATTTTCAATCAGCGCTACAGATTGAGTAAAAAAATCAACTTAACTCTAGGACGAAACACTGAAATTATATTTAAAAAAAAATACGATAAAGTGAGATACACACATCGCCACCTGCATACTGGCAATACTTTTCCAACCTGTTTTTTTTACTTTCAAAAAATATAAAAATTACATTCAAAAACTGCTTAGCTGCATTGGAGCTGTCCCTTTATCCACAAAATCTCGACAGTATTGCCAGTATGCAAGAAGGCCCTAAATTTCAAACATTAAATTGTACAATAATACCACCTCCCTCTAACAAAAATCCACATTTTGGTATCAAGTTTATATAATACAGTTGTTCGGAACGGTAATTTGATCGCGCACACATGTAGGCCCCCTAATAGGTACATAATCGGTGGCCGCGCGGGGAACTGTTAGCTGTCAGTTTGACTGACAGGCAGTGACAGTTCACTTACCGCGCTTTTTGACACTTGACAGCGGTCACGAGATTTAACTTTTTTTTATTGAAGCGACATGTAGCGCCGGGTCACCCATAAGGTTTCTAACGACAGCCATGGACTTTCGATCGTATGCGGGGGTTGCGAATGCCATGCCGGCCTGACAGGTGCCAATTCACGCGGACATATTAAGAGATAGTTTGCGGTTTTATTTGAGGAATTGAATTGATTGTACTTTACAACTTTACTGCTCTTTTGGCCAATTATAAAAAGTGACTTCAGCAATGCAAAGTAATATACTTCTTAGAAATGAATACGTGCTGGTATGCAGGAAAAATGTTGATGTTTATTTAGTATGCAGTAAATGTGTGGTTTTTTATTCGAATAATGTATTTTTTTATGTAAAACGACGAGAAGTGGAAGTTAAGACCACAAGTCTTTCCACCTCCGCACCACGCGTACTGGGCAGGGATTGCAGCCCTAAACATTGAACTTACAGAGTATCGCACCAATGGGTTCTGCAGGTCTTTCTCTATAAAACCGGTAAACTCTAGAAAGCTCTCCCTGCCCATATATTTCCCCCCAAGTACAGACTCGAGTTCGTCAAGAGGCCATGACAAGGTACCTGTCAGAGTGACATGGCATTCGCACAACCCCCACGTGCGACCAAAAGATTGCAGGCGTCGTTAGACATCTTATATGGGTGGCTCGGCGCTACATGTCGCTCTTTCTATAAAACAAGTTTGCTTTTATTTTTAGTACAAAAATGTTAAGGCCAATTTTTTTATAACTTTATTCTTTCTTTTTTTTATTTGTAGGTATATTTACCATAAACTTAAAATATTCAAATGTACCATACTTATATGTGAAGTTTTCTCAGAGGGGGCAGAATAATTATCATTAATAACAGTATGCGATATTAAAACTAGGCTTATTTTGAAATAAATTGTAAAAAACATTAGAAAAACTCTCCGTCCTGTCATGTGATTTATGTGTACACTTAAAATTAACTTTACTCGTGCCATACGAAAGCTAGCGAATCCAAAACACATTGGAATGTCCTGGTTTATTTCTTTTAAAACAATTGCTATTCTATTTTTTTTTTCGTTAAAAATACTTGCATCATTGTTTCCAAATGAAGTGGCACCGGAACCCACTTATCGAACTGTCAAACTAACCTCAAAAGGTATGTGTTTGGCGACACCGACATAGTTCTATCTCGCTCTTTAAGGGAGTGAAGAGCCAGATAGCACTATGTCATCACGTTTAATTGACGTTAGTTTGACAGTTAATAAGTGAGTGTGACAAACTTGATTCGACAACAATATTATCATTAGGCATACTGACTGTGCATTCGCGTAGAAAATCGGGGGTGGGGGGGAAGGATGTATTTTTGGTGAATTTTTTATAAAGAAATGCCGATAGTGCGATCAAACATTGACATTAATTAAATATTTAAATGCGACGATTAAACACTGACTGGCCAATCTTTAAGGCCCCACAAATATTAAAAACGTTTATTTTCCCATTGCATTTTATTGGAAATTACAAAATTATAGATGCCTCTCTTGGATGAAATATTCCGCAGCATTATAATCTAATTTTCATTATGAAAATACAAAATTATAATAAAAAAAATTATACTGTTCAAGCAATTTTTGTTTCATCTTTTTTGAAAGAAATAAATAATATTTTTTTCATAGTTATTAATTTGAATTAAATTTTATTAAAAATAAAAATATTATCCTCTTTCACCAAACTTTCAAATATATAGTACAAAAAAAAATTATTTTGAAATATTCTAGCTCCCACGTGGGTTAGACACCACATGTCTCCGCGTGGTTCTAGGCGTGCCTTAGGCAAACAAAAGCAACTTGAGACAACACCGACACGACAAAGCGCAACTACCATATTTTAACCTGGCAACACCAATTCACCGAATCTCTCCTAATTTCTAAAAAAGCACTTTTTCCATTACACAATAAAATTAGCTCCTACTCGTTACGAATGCTAGACGCTGCCTTCCGTTACACTGGTAAAAATGACGCTCTCTTCTCCAGCGACATGCAACGAGGTATTATGTTTTACTAGAGCTCTTACTCGGGCAACAGGCATTGCTCGGCGGAGTTGAGGCACAATTTACGAATTGGAGCACATTGAAACTAGTCGATCGCGAGCGGCCGAACTCGTCGCACGAACCCCTGTCTACGCGCGACATCTCGCGCCAGTCATTATACCCGGTTGTATTTCAATGCACATGTTGGGTTGGCCTTGGCTGGCGTTGTCGCTTTACCGGCCGCTGGCCCCTCTCCCTTACCGCCCTGCGCGAGCCCCTCTCACCACCCGCTAGCCCCACTCCCGGTCGCTTCCTGCCCCGCGCGAGCTCCCCTCTACCGCTCGGCTCTACGCTCCGCCTCACCGCTACCTTACCTCATACCTCAGCTGATGGAACTCCGTTTCTCTGTATCTTTCTTCGTAGCGATAGCTCTAGTAAAACATAATACCTCGTTGGCGACATGTGGACCAAGCGTATTATGATTGGAGTAGGTGAGTGAGTTTGCAGGTGGCATATGTGGAGCTGGCGAACAAAACGACATAACTCTGCAAGGCAGACCATTTTTTTTTCGGTCGACGTGCCTTTCAATTTTTTTATCGAATGGCGAAACAGTTCCAATCAAAACTGCTTAAAACTGGCGATAAAATCACCGATTTCGTTCAAAACTATATAAAATTGCAATAAATATCATTTAATTATTCAACTCGCGACTGTTTTCTTTTCTAAACGCAGTAATTGACATACTGACCATACATAGCTATGTCAGAAGGATTTCTATCAATCATAAACATGTAACTGACAATTCACTGGCGAACAAAACGACATAATTAAAAATTTTCAAACAAAACGACATAATTGAAATTTGGTTTTGCCTATATCTTTCAATAGTCTTAAACAAAAAGGTTTGTGACAGCATTCGATCGGCTATAAATTAGGAAATTGACAATATGATAATTTTTAAAATACTAAATTTTGCCTAGAAGTAGGTGTTTTAGTTTTTTGACTCTACTGTAAAAATTTTGTTAAGCGCAATTAAGGCGTTTTGTTAGCCAGCTCATCAGATTATATTGATCAGCCACCCAGAATGTCCCCTCTGCATCTTTCCCGGTGCATGTCGTAAAAGGCGAGTTACTTATACGGACTAGATGCCGTGCTAAAGGGCGATAGGATAGCCACCACTCACGGGACGACGACATCAAGTGCGTCGGCGGAAAGCAGTGGTTCCGTACCGCTGATGCCCGGAAGGACTGGAGGAAAATTGGAGAGGCGTATTTCCAGCAGTGGACGCTTACACGCTGACTGACTGAGAGTGGTTTTTCGAAGGGAGGTGTAATTGGCCGTGTCAGGCACCACTTAAATGAGGGGGGATACATACGCAAGGCCCACGTCACAAGTTTATATTACGTTGAATATGATAAAGGCGACAGTGGATCTCGTGGTAGCACCGTTGCGGCCAACAGAACTTCAAGATGACAACACGCATATAATTTTGTAGTAAATAATGTTAGGTATATTTATGTTATATTTTAAATTCTATGCTTAGTCCCATTTATATTTTTAAAATTTTAAATAATTTTCAAACTCGAAAATAAGCAAATACACTTTTTTTATTTAACTTGAAAATAGGGAAATAAGGTATATTTTTAAAACGGTGGTAATATAGTTTTTAATTAAATTTTATTAACTATATATTTTAGAAGATTTAACGCGTTAATAATGAACACCTTTTATATTATCCGTTCGCTACACAAATATGGCATCTTATGGAAAGTGGGCCACTTTTAAATTTGCAATAAGTTTTAATCAGTCGACAAGTTAAAATTAATTAATTTTATTTCTGTGAAATAAATGCAAACTACTACATAATTTGATACGCATCAAAACGGTCAAGTGCGAAGTACCCGTAACCGACGAGCGTGCATGAAGGGCATTATGAGAGTGGAAGAGGCGGCAGAGAGCTGCAGAGATCTGCTCTTCCTAAACCAGACCGAAGGCTGGCTCGGAAGCTTATCAACCCGGCCCGGGCTAAGCTGAGAATTGTTTTTTTTTTTATTTAATCCGGTATGGGTGGCGGAGTTGGAGGGGCCAAAGCGCATGCTCCGACCAGCCAATATCACCTCCGAGAAGGTAGGTGCCATACATAACGGAGACTTCCCTGGATTGCTGGCTATACTGGACTAGAGGAGAACACAACCGAAGCTGCTATGCGGCCATCTTACATCCAGTACGGTGGTACCAACCCAGTCGGCTACAATTTGAGCCTACCACCTAGTAAAGGGTAAAGGGAAGGGACCTACAGTTTTACACCGGTTCCTAACGGTGAAGCAGCAGGTGTAGGTATGCACGTAAATTTTTTCGTCAGAAAAAACTCATTGTTACACGCCGACGGGATTCGAACCGCGGACCTCTCGCATGAGAAGCCGATGCCCAAACCACTCGGCCACCTGAGAATAGCCGTTGATCTGATAAGCGGCAACTGCTCACTAAATAAACATCTACACACCATGGGTATTACAGATAGTCCACTGTGCAGAGGATGCCTGGCGACGGATGAAACGGCCGAGCATGTTTTGTTCGAGTGCATTGTGTTTGACAACCAACGAAGGGGCATACTCCGCTCTCCATCTTCCGTTGCAGCGGTCTGCAGACACCCCGGTCGACTTGTGGCTTCCATGGAAGACATAGGCTGGCTGGGGTAGCTGGAGACTGCGAGGTTTTGCACGAAGGTCCCCGACCAAGCGGGACTAGTTTGCAGGCCCAGAGCCAACCCCAAACCAAACCAAATGAACTACATCAACGAGGCGGCAGAGTTGTGTGTCAGGATCGTGGCGCGCGGAGATCCGTTTTTTTTTATTATTTTTTTTTTATGTAAACTGACACGGTTGCCTACATCACCTACAACGTCCGTGATGTCAGCCCATAACACCGAGTGAACTAGGTGCCATGTCAGTGCTTCCCCCTTTGATCGTGCCGGCTACACTGAACTGGTCGGAAAACACAAACTATTTACATAGCCGTTTAGACGGACGTTTCATTCAGTGCGGTGGTACCAACCCGGGCGGGTTAAACCCTACCACCAAGTAAGATTAGGAGGGAAGGGACCTACAGTTTACCTATCCGTTGTCTCTGCCTACCCCACTGTGAAACAGGCGTGACGCTATGTACGTGACGAGATGAGAGTATGTTTCACTTGTTGACTGTGAAGTTATTATTGCAATTTCAAAAGTGAACACACAAAAAAACGGGACTGCTGGCCTTTCGAGAACTATTTTTATTATTATTTTTAACTGCCATTAAAGATAGATTTTGAGGATTCCACCACAAAATCTCGACATTAATTGCGAGCTGCTTTCGAAATCCAAGCGTAAACCTAAACTAATAACTTTTTTTTGAAAATTAACAGTTGTACGCAACTTGAAGTTACATTTCACAACATGTGAATTTTCAAAAAGCAAGTCTCCACACTAATTCTAAGTGCTACTTAGTTATGCCGGTATATAAATCTGTAATTGCAACTTACACTTAAAAAACACTTGTGAATGTGGGCGTACATAAAAGTGAAATAATAACTTAAAATGTAAAAAATTATATTATAATCTTTAATAGAGAAATAATTTATATTCGCAATGGACTTACGGATTAAAATTTAAAAAGAAATCAGTATATAACATTTTTATATACTAAAATAAATTGCTAGCTACGATACTATATTTTAACCTTAATTGCACATAAATTGTGATTGTAGACACTTAAAATTAAGCTGCTTTCAAAAAAATTAATTTTCAAATTAAAATCAATACAAATATGTACACGTTTGATTGGAAACATCGAAACTGTTAAATGCTTTTTTGTATTTTCAGAAATCATCGTTGACATAGGTACAAATAGTATTTCGTTTCTACTGACTCGAAATATCGATGTTTTCAATCAAAAACGTTCCAACTTTTGCTTACATTCAAAAAGATTCATAATATACATATGTCAAGCGAGTAATGAAAAAAAAATGCAATATAGTAGATAGTGTTGTACGACACGCGTTTTGCGTGTTCGCGTGCGTGTAACACGCTAGTTGCGTGCGTGTAACACGCGTGTTGCGTGCGTGTATTTAGGGCTGCGTGCTCTGTTGCTGGATCTCGATCTTCTCGACGGTCATGTCGGGGTTCATCGCCGTCGCCTCCTGTTGAGTGAACAAGATTGATTTACTATCATATATGTGTTCTTTCTACGTTTTGTTTATAGACGTCCGGAAATACCAGCCTTCTGGCTATAAAATCCAGACGTCTATCCCTGCACTCTTGCGAGTACAGTGATCATGTATGCCAGATCGAGTCCACATAGCTGTGCAGTTCTTCCGAAAAAATCCCATGGGAAACACAGGCTGAAGCCTTTCCCCAGCCGATCCGAGCCACCACTCGTCCACCCGAAGGAACCCCCGACCGAAGCCGGGAGCCGGGGGTGAAGCCATCATTGCCACTGGGGTCCGCACCCTATCCAACAACAGCCTGTGTCCAGGGCCTCAGCGTTTTGTACTAGCCGACAGCTTTTGTTTTCTCCAGCTATGTATATGCGTGGAAGTGCATATGACCACCACCTAATGTGTACCGGGGATCCACCGGTCTTGAAGAACTTACAGCGTTCTTCGACTCATTGTTGGATGAACAATACTATGCTTTCAATACTATCTATTCAAGAAGTGTCTGGCTCGCGCGCGCAGAAGATATTGGACTAGAGGAGAACACAACTGATGCTGCTATGCGGCCATCTTACATGCAGTACTGTGGTAGCGACCCAGTCGACTACAATTTTTTTTTCTGTCTTCTGTTGCTTGGCGACCTTGGCGACAAGAGCCATTCTGTTTTTTTTTTCTTGCTTCCGAGGTCGAAGCCTCAGGCGCAGCCAATTTCACCGCCGAGGAGGTGCCAGTAAAGCTTGGAGGTGGACTAATGTTGCTGGGGAAAGGCTATTAACCCGCGATTTGACGATCCGTGGATTGTAGGAGTGGGGAAAGATATTTCCCGGGAGCCCGTTCCACACCTTTGCAGTGCGGCACAAGAACGATTTAGAGAATCGTGCAGTTCGAAGAACTCTTCTGTGGACTACAAAGGGGTGTTCCGCGAGAGTATGGCGGGTTTGAAGAAGGCAAACAGGAGGAGGAGGGATAAGGGTAACAAGTTCGTCAGAGCAGCGGCCATAGTAGTAGATTCGTTGTTTTTTTGTTTTTGTTAGCCGTAGGAATGCTAGTACTGCACTCTAATAAAACCGACAAAGAAACGGACAGACAGACAGATGGACGGACAGTGTGGGTACCTGTATGGCCTCGGCGAGCGCCCGGTCGTGGTCGATGGGGTCGCCGTCTGACTGGATCGTGATCTTCTGCTCGACGCGAGTCTCCACCACGCCGTCCCGCTCCGTCTTGTACTGCGCGAGAAAGTTCAGAGCAATCGGTGTTGCGCTGCAAGGACTCCGGTGAATCGCAGCGCAACACCGACCAGGACGTTCGGCAAAGTAGGACAAGATAAAACTATCAAGCAGCAAGTTTGTCTGCCTCGGTAGATCGGTGCTGCGATGCACGTACAGTTGTTTCGACGAAGTTAAGCACACCCGGTACTTGGATGTGTAATTATCCTACTGCTGCGTTTAGGTTGGCCGTGGTTCTGATTCCACGTGAAACTGTAGGTCCCTTACCTTACTAGGTGGTAATTTCGAGCTATGGAAATAGTTCGTGCTTTCCGTCCAGTTCAGTGTAGCCGGCCCGACTAGAGGGAAGTACTGCCATGACCCCTAGCTCACCAAGGATGTTTGTGATGGAGCCAGCCATGGTTTATGGATTCATAAAAAAAGTATGTCCTGATTGAAGTACGCCATCCTTCAGTTACTAGCCAAGCCCCAATGGTTTCCATTGTGATTATATTAAATTATTTATAAATGGCGGCGAAACAAATATACCGAGCTAAGCCCCTATTCAATAGCTTCCAGATCCTGATAATATTAATTATTTATAAATGGCGGTGAAACAAATATACCGAGCTAAGCCCCTATTCAATAGTTTCCAGATCCTGATTGTATTAATTATTTATAAATGGCGGTGAAACAAATATACCGAGCTAAGCCCCTATTCAATAGTTTCCAGATCCTGATTGTATTAATTATTTATAAATGGCGGTGAAACAAATATACCGAGCTAAGCCCCTATTCAATAGTTTCCAGTTCCTGATTATATTATTTATAAATGGCGGTGAAACAAATATACCGAGTTAAGCCCCTATTCAATAGTTTCCAGATCCTGATTGTATTAATTATTTATAAATGGCGGTGAAACAAATATACCGAGCTAAGCCCCTATTCAATAGTTTCCAGTTCCTGATTATATTATTTATAAATGGCTGTGAAACAAATATACCGAGTTAAACCCCTATTCAATAGTTTCCAGATCCTGATTGTATTAATTATTTATAAATGGCGGTGAAACAAATATACCGATCTAAGCCCCTATTCAATAGTTTCCAGTTCCTGATTATATTATTTATAAATGGCGGTGAAACAAATATACCGAGCTAAGCCCCTATTCAATAGTTTCCAAATCCTGATTGTATTAATTATTTATAAATGGCGGTGAAACAAATATACCGAGCTAAGCCCCTATTCAATAGTTTCCACATTCTGATTATATTAAATTATTTCTAAATGGCGGTGAAACAAATATACCGAGCTAAGCCCCTATTCAATAGTTTCCAGATCCTGATTGTATTAATTATTTATAAATGGCAGTGAAACAAATATACCGAGCTAAGCCCCTATTCAATAGTTTCCAGATACTGATTATATTATTTATAAATGGCGGTGAAACAAATATACCGAGCTAAGCCCCTATTCAATAGTTTCCAAATCCTGATTGTATTAATTATTTATAAATGGCGGTGAAACAAATATACCGAGCTAAGCCCCTATTCAATAGTTTCCACATTCTGATTATATTAAATTATTTCTAAATGGCGGTGAAACAAATATACCGAGCTAAGCCCCTATTCAATAGTTTCCAGATCCTGATTGTATTAATTATTTATAAATGGCAGTGAAACAAATATACCGAGCTAAGCCCCTATTCAATAGTTTCCAGATACTGATTGTATTAATTATTTATAAATGGCAGTGAAACAAATATACCGAGCTAAGCCCCTATTCAATAGTTTCCAGATACTGATTGTATTAATTATTTATAAATGGCGGTGAAACAAATATACCGAGCTAAGCCCCTATTCAATAGTTTCCACATTCTGATTATATTAAATTATTTCTAAATGGCGGTGAAACAAATATACCGAGCTAAGCCCCTATTCAATAGTTTCCAGATCCTGATTGTATTAATTATTTATAAATGGCAGTGAAACAAATATACCGAGCTAAGCCCCTATTCAATAGTTTCCAGATACTGATTGTATTAATTATTTATAAATGGCAGTGAAACAAATATACCGAGCTAAGCCCCTATTCAATAGTTTCCAGATCCTGATTGTATTAATTATTTATAAATGGCAGTGAAACAAATATACCGAGCTAAGCCCCTATTCAATAGTTTCCAGATACTGATTATATTAAATTATTTATAAATGGCGGCGAAACAATTAAACCATGTCACCGCCACTTAACCAACAACACAAAAAGCATAAACATACGGTGATAGTCTCCACTGTCCTCGTCTTGCTGCTGATGGTCTGCGAGGAGACGATCTCGCCCTCCGGCCCCACCTCTTCGCCCTCCGCCGTGGTGTCCGCGCCAGTACCCGCCGCCCCCACGCCTGCGCCCGCCGCGCGCGCCTCCGCGCCCTGCGCACACACACAAGCGGGTGGTTTGGGCATCGGCTTCTCATTCCAGAGGTCCGAGGTTCAAATCCGGTCGGCGTGTACCAATGAGTTTTTTCTGACGAAAAAATTTAAGTGCAATAACTACACCTGCTGCTTCACCGTTCGGAACCGGTGTAAAACTGTAAGTCCCTCCCCTTGCCCCTTTCCAGGTGGTAGGCTCAAATTGTAGCCGACTGGGTTGGTAGCACCGTACTGGATGTAAGATGGCCGCATAGCAGCCTCGGCTGTGTTCTCCTCTAGTCCAGTATAGCCGGCAATCCAGGGTAGTCTCCGGTATGGCACCTACCATCTCGGAGGTGATATTGGCTGGTCGGAGCATGTGCTTTGGCCCCTCCGACTCAGCCACCCATACCGGATTACATAAAAAAAAAAAGGATTTGCATCCGGCTCGAAGGACCAAACGGTAACTGACACGCACGCATACAGATAAGTAAGTGCATACAAGATCTGGCTCGAAGTAGCAAATATTGATTGGCTGCCTTTGAACCTTGCATGCATACAAGCGAGCCAATATCACATTTGGGTCAAAGGAGCAAATGTAACTCGACATGTTCACACTTTGTATGTACACGGCCCCAACTCCTCAGCAAGACCAACTAGTAACTGACGCACTGACATTCCAAACATTGCACGCATACACACACACGCGCTAGTTAATATGGTATCCGGCTCGAAAGACCAAATAGTAACAGTTGCGTTTCTACACCAGAGCTGCGCTTCGTGCGCACGAAGCGCAGCTCTGTTCTACACCCTGCACGCACACACACATGCAAGATAATACGACATACGACTCGAACCGGTAGACTACTAACTGACGGGGGCCTCCAAACCTTGCACTCCCAAGCACACAGACGCACACACACACACATGAATATAGCATCCGGCTCGAAGGACCAATTATTGATTGATGTGTTCAAGCACCTTACACGCACATACACAAGCAAGATGACATACGACTCGAACGGGTAAACTACTAATTGACGAGCCTCCAACCTTGCACACACACACAGACGCCCACGCACAAACACACACATGAATACAGCATCCGGCTCGAAGGACCAATTATTGATTGATGTGTGCAACCACGTTACACACACACACACACAAGCAAGATGACAAACGACTCGAACGGGCAAACTATGGGCCTCCAACCTTGCATGCACACACACACACACACACACACACAGACGCCCACGCACACACACACACATGAATATAGCATCCGGCTCGAAGGACCGATTATTGATTGATGTGTTCAAGCACCTTACACGCACACACGGTGTAAGAGAGCAAGATTGGGCAATCGCTGGTCCCGCGCTCGATCGATCAATCTCCACATTTGTTTAGTGAATGTGTTGGTCATCTGTTTTTTTTTTTGTGACATAATTATAGTTGTCACTGGAATGGCTGACTCACCTGCGCGGCAGCGGCGGCTGCGCCGATCATGCTGCCAAACGGCGCATTACTGATCACGGTGCTCGTGGTTGTTGTCTTGTACGATCCCGGCTCCTGTGGACACAGTGCGCACTTCTCAATCATTTCCCTTATCTTATAAGTTGTCTTTCGCTCTAACACACGTGAGTTAAAGCGAGAGGCGTCGGGGAAAATTTAATGTTTGAAGTGACTGGTGACACTTTGAGAGGTGATTTAAAAGAAATTTTTTCATCTCTCTTTCTAAAACCACAAACAGAATTTCAAAATGTTTATACATTTTAGTAACTTCTGCTAAAAAGCCAAAAAAGGATGAAGTTTTACAGATATTTCGAAAAGAAAACATTTTGTTAAAATAAGTTGTCCTTTTCTAAGAAAAAATTATGTCTTCCATAACTTCTATGAATTGTTAATATACAAAAATAATTGCAAATAAATATCAATAATTGAAAATTGTTCCAAAAAGCACACACACATGCGAAAATAATTCTAAATTTACTTACCTACTCAAATATTGCTCACTAGAATGCATTGAATAGTTCAACAAGCTAATTGCAGCAGTAGGGGCTAAAGCTAGAATTAATTTCAGCCATCAGATAATTATCTGATGGCTGAAATTAATTCTTCGTAAATAGTACATTTAGGGGCTGATTATAATCAGCCCCTAAATGTACTATTTACGGAAGTGTACTAGCATGTATACTTCTAAATCTATCTAATATTTTCACGGGATAGTTTATCTACAAGAATACATGGTGTTTCATAAATAGGTGATCCCAAATGGCCGTGATTTGCCAATGACTCAAAATTTAAAACTTTTAAAACAATAACTGTTCGATTTTCAATACAAAATCACCACAAAAGGGCCTCATATAAATAAAACACCGTGTATACAGAAGAAAAAGTACTCACTGTTGTATAATAGTGGCCTTCTCCAGAGCCTTCCTCAAAATCGATTGGAGTACCGGAATCCCCGCTACTAACCGAACTCTGAGAGCCGCGCCTTGTTAGCTGCTGCTCCGTTCAAGGCCATAAGAGTCCATCAAAGGCCATTAGAGTCCATCATAGGCCATTAGAGTCCAAGGTCATGAGATTCCATCCAAGGCAATTAAAATCCGGTCCAAGGCCACAATGCAAAAGTTCGTTTAAGGCAACGAGAGTCCATCCATGGTGAAGGCAAGTCCATTCAAGGCCGCAAAAGCCAATTCCAAATGCGATCCAGGCGGAAAACGAGTCCAATGGCGGTTAAGATGTTTGCCATTGCGGTGTTGTCATTTTGTAAGCCACACGGAGTTATTGTGACGCACGAAATGAGCATTCGATGGTAATGGTGTGACGGAGAGGGAGAAAAAACAAACAAAAAGAAAATTAGAAACACAAATCATTCCGCAAGGAAACAAATTATTGTTACAATAAGGGGGCTATTGTTGAAAGCGATAAAGTTTCATCAAGCCGAATGAACAAATTGCACTTTTAGTACTAAACTAAAAAAATACTCTCGAGGAATTTAATATCGATGTTTTATTACGTTAATACAAAATTCCAGTTTTGGTGGGTGACAATATCTTATTGTAACAATAATAAAATAATAAACGCAAGCAATAAAATAAATTCTGATTCATGCAAATACTAACTTTGAACAAACATATTCAAAGTTAAATGATTTAATGAGAATTGTATAGAAAAAATTGTTTTAAGTGTTTTGCAATCATGTAGTGGTGCCTTAAATAATGATGGCAGAATTTGCAAAGTTTTTTGCAATTAATAAGTCCGATTATTCAACATACAACAGACTGTGGTTTCAGTGCTGAGAATGGCCCATCCTCCCTAAAACACAAGGCCGGCCAGCAAACAAAAACAATCAAATATTGTTTTTGACAGTCAACGCCATGCAATGCAATTATTTTAAAAGTTGCTTTGTTGGGAATTTTCATTATTTCCTGAATTAAGTTGGTTAAACACAAAGGAAAGAGTAAAAAAAATTGGCATGAAAAAGTAAAAGAAACAAAAATGGGTATGAAAAAGAACTGAATCAAGAAAAAAATTTAAGATAGTGCACGATCGTTCAGATAATTTCCCACAATGTTGGTACCTTGTTTGATCGCTGATCTGACATTCGCGGATTATTTTATGCAATGATTTATCAAGCTGGTAACACGGCTGGTACAAATTATTTCAATTTCATAAACTGGCAACATCTGATGATAGTCCCTTTCTCTCTCTCACTGAGACAGTGTTGCCATCTTCTAAGATCAACATAACTTTGTACCAGAATGTTAGTGGGTTACGACAGAGCACGATTATGGGTTTAACAACAGTCTCATTAATTAAAAATTTCAAGTATTTTATGTCTTAGGATTTAGATTCTGACTAAGGCAAACATGTTTCTTAATGTCTTCTAACCACAAAGTTCCTCTTTAAAACTATGTATATTAACCAAATACGAGGAATCAAGAATAACTGGAGGTTCTCAAGGTCAATAATGGCCTTCTTGAAAGACTAGCCCTCGCATTCGACATATTTCACCCGACCAACACCCTCGGTCAGAATCAGGCATAGCCTATGTACCGGGTGGGGCCGGTACTTTGAAAGAATAGCCCCACTGCATCTCTCCCCGTGTATGTCGTAAAAGGCGACTAAGGGATATGACTCCCTTATATTACTAGGTGGTAGGGTTTATCCCGCCCGGTTTGGTACCAAACAAACAAACAAAACAAAATCATTTATTGTGTAAATTAAATTAAAAGATACATTCATGTGTTTTACAGTACGAGGAAAGAAAGTACAAAAAAATCTTTTACACGATGTGTGCTCAGAGCTAGGCACTAGGCTCGCACCTGTATCGCTAAGCTCCGTTTGTTTTTAGGTGTGGGGGTGTAGATTTTGTGTTATATGATTGTAGGTACGAAAGTATACATTTACATATTGTAATATTGATAGTAAATAAAGTGTAGGGTTAATATTTATTTACGAGTAAATACATTTTACGTATTATAATTTTAAATATAGTTTTTAATAAAAAAGTTAAGTTAGTTAAGTTAAAAAGTACCACCGCACTGAATGAAACATCGCTCGAAACAACTATGTAAATAGTTTGCGTTTTCCGTCCAGTAGTGTAGCCGACATGACCGAAGGGCATGGCACCTAGTTCACCCGGTGTTATGGGCTGACATCACGGATGTTGTAGGTGATGTAGCCAACTGTGTCAGTTTCCATAAAAAAAAAAAACAAAAAAAACACCAGACCTCAACAACCTGTTGTTAAGCCCAACAATTTGCTCCTCCGATACCCAACAGCTTTAACTCTGCCCAATGGTAGACAACCTCCTCGTGAACCGCGGACCCCATCCGTTCCGCCCTATCCCCGTTGCTCACCTGATCTCCCGTGGTGACGGTCGTCTTCACCTGCTGCGTGACCACACGCTGCTCCTGTCTCGTCGCCGAAGACGTGAGTGTGTGCGCCACCGTCTTCTCCTCGAGCTGCTGCGTCTTCGCGTTCGTTCCCAGGTCCTCGTGTGTCGTTGCCGTGCGCGTTGTTACCGCCCTCGCTGTCACGTACGGACTCTTGCCGGATTCTACCGGTTCGAGGCTCTCCGCCTGCGTTGATACGTCGTGATGCGCAGCGTTCGCAGTACGTTATTGATGCGTCGTGACGTTCGCAGTTAGTTCGATAGTGGCGTGCGGAGTTCGAAATTCGTTGACACGTTACGGAGTATGGCGTCGTCCAGAGATTTGTGGGTTTTGTGCAGTTAGGGATTCGTCGTACACAGATTGGTTTACATGTTGTGACATTCGGAGTTGGTGATCCATCGATTGGGATAAGCAGTGTTTCGTGAAAAGTGGATGCGAGTTCCAGTTTGTCCCGCATATGTTATTTATAAATATTGCGCCATCCAATTCGGTCATTCAATTTGCAGCACAAGGGATTGAAATTTGTTCATAACAATTATTTTTATTGCGTAGTGGCAAAATTTTATTGTGGCAATAAAGACGCAAGTTTGTGCAGTAAACATAATTTCGTCCGTGATGCGTTTCTCAGTATTTTCGTGGCATTATTTCAAGATTTACACATTTAGTATTCAGTGCACATTATGTTGTAATTGTTTTTATTTCCGTACACATTTAACATTCATCAGCGATATATGTACACAGCACACGCATTTTTTCGTAAGCATCGTCGATTCGTAGAGTTATCACGGCACAAGAAGCGTTACAAATCCATTTGCGTCGAGCGGTCAAGTGTTGTTAAGCCGGAGTGATGCGGTGCGTTCGTTGCGTCGGCATAACGACGTATTCAAGTTATGTCGGTTGGTTAAGGGGAAAAAAAGACAAATTAATTAGAAAAAAACACTAAGAAATGAGCGTGCAAACATTTAATTCTGTCCAATAACGTTATAATTTGGACATTATTTTTAAAACAAAACAGCTTTACTCACGGTTCTTTACGAGCTATGTGGCTCGACGAAATGTCGAGCCACATAGCTCGTAAAGAACCGGGAGTAAAGCTGTTTTGTTTTAAAAATAATGTCTAACAACCACGATAATTTAAAAACTCATTATAATTCGGAGTTATTTCAAAAAATTTATGTTAACAGAATAACATATTATTGGACAAAATAATGCTACAACAACGAAATCAATCACAATCATTGTAGTTTTTGTAAAACAATGATTATAATTGAACAACTGAATAATCTAGCTATTGAGTATGGATCTATTTCAACATGCCGATGGCATCTAAAAAAAATCTAAATTCGCATGGTCTATGTAGCTTCAACATCGACACACTAACGTTCAAATCAAAAACATACAAAAAAAAACCAAAAGTTAAGAAGCCACACTCACTCTAACGGAAATCAAAATGATGAAAAAATTTCGAGCCGTTCCGGCCTTTTCATCTATCGTCAAAAGTGATGTAGTAAACGGGACGAACCTTGTTTGTCTGCGTAGAGAACGTCACCTCCCCGGTTCCCAAGTTCTCGACCTCCTGCTCGACATTGTGAGTCACGCCTTCCTCGTTCTTTGTAAGCAGTTGTTTGGTGGTGGTCTTTACGACGACGGGAGCGGCCGGCGGCGTTGGAGTTTTGACCGCCTTGCTTCGTTGCGATACGGGAATTTTGGACGATAGAGGCGTGGAAGACGACACTATGCCCTGATGTTTAATATGCTCGCTCGTCGTGTACTCGGTGAAGGATTTCGGCTCATCACCCTTAGTCGGACTCTCATCCTTTCCAAACGTTGAGAACTTTGTCGTGTTAACGGTCTGAATGTCAATGTTTGCGGGCAGATCCTGAGTCTCTTTCTCTATGCTATAGTTGCAGCTCTTGTCGTTAAAGTGCGACGGGTCTATCTGCGAGTAGTGAAGGATGAGCTGCCCCGTTACGGGGTCGCGGACGGCCGTGCTGGGGTCTATGTCGCCCGTGTCTGGATCAATGTCGCCGTACTCTGTCTTTATTCTGCCGGTGACGGGGTCAATCTTACCGGATAGTGTCATGGTCTGCGTAACTGTCGTCCTAGCGCCCTTCAACCTCGGATCATCGGGGTCAACTTCTATAGTTTCGCCTGTTATGGGATCGACCATTTGATAAACGTAAACAGTTTTGGTCGTGACGATCCTTCCGGTGGTTTCGTCGATGGTGCACTCCTTCGGGTCGAGTTCTTTAACTTTACCCTTGTCGTCCTTCTGCGTGATGATAAAGATCTTGATGATGATGAGACGGCCCGTCTTCGGATCGATACGGCCGAGCTTCGTGCAGATTTCGCCGGTCGAAGGGTCTACTTGGGACGCGGAATACAATGGTTGGTTGCTTTCGTCGGTTTCACCGGTCGCGGTGTATATTTGTCCACTGACCGGGTCGACTTTAATGAGCGACTTATCGATGTCGGTTGTTCGGATGATGTTGCCAGTTTTCGGATCTATTCGGCCGTATATCGTGATGATGTAGCCAGTCTTCGGGTCGATCTGTCCGGTCGTGTACAGAGTATCTCCGGACACCGGGTCCTTCGGTCCGACGGTCCATATCTGGTTCGTTTTCGGATCAACCTTGACATTCTTGGGTTCGTTCATGACGATCTGCTTCCCGGATACTGGGTCGATCTTGTTTTGAATGATCCTTAGGGAGATGAGACGGCCAATGTCCTTATCTGGCTTGCCCGATTTTGGGTTGACTTGGCCGCTCCTCAGCAGAAGTTGGCCGGTGATGGGGTCCACTTTGACCTCCTTGCTCTCCAGTCTTCCTGTCTTAGGGTCGTTGTATGTAACGGTTCCCTTGACGAGATCGATCTGTCCGTATTTTGTGTCGATCTTGTTGTTCTCTGGGTTCAATTGACCGGTTGTGCTCTCGATGATGGAATGTTTTGGTTCGATGAGTCCTTTCTTGGAATCAACTTTGCCGACGAACGTTGTGACTTCAACAACAGGGTCGATGTGGGTTCCAACCACCAGAACTTGGCCTAGGTTAGGATCTGGTTTGCCAGTCTTCGGATCTATGGAGCCAATGATTGTGATTTGTCCCGTGTTTTCGTCCACTCGGATGGGCTTGGTGTCCTGCACTCCATACGTATCTGTCACATATATAACTCCATTGGACGGATCGATAACTCCATATTTCGTCGAGATGTGCCCAGTTTCGGCGTCGACTTTGCCCTTGGTGTGTTCGACAGTACCGTCAGCAATGTTGACTTTACCCGTTTTGAAGTCAACCGGCCCGGTAATGGTCGTTATTTCTACGACCGGGTCGTCCTGTTTTGCCACACTTAAGATCATGCCCAAGTTGGGATCGAGCTTGCCCGTCTTCGGGTCGATGGCACCTGTGTTGATGAACACCTGGCCAGTCTCGTTCATGATTGATCCGTCTTTAGTCTGCTTCTGTCCGGTGGCTGGATCTGTTATGACGATGTTGCCCTTGGTCGAGTCTATGACACCATATTTTGTCTCTATCAAACCGTTGGGTTCGAGAATACCAGTTAGGTGTTCGACTTCTGCACTGTGCAAATCGGGTTTCTTGGTCTTAGGGTCGAGTTTGGTGAAGATGACCATGATCTTGACGATCTTCCGCTTCGGTGGCTGCGGGGGTGGGACTCCAGGGCTCATTAGAGCGGAAGACCTCTGGGTCTGGAGTGGCGGCGATACGGCCGTCGGTGACGCTCTCTGAACGTAAGACTCAACTGGTGTGGCCACGGGTGTCTTTACTGGTGATGGTATTACTGGCGGAGGTACTGGAGAAGAGCTTAATCTAGAAGTCAGACCGATGATTGGCGAGCCCACTCTGGACAGCACGTCTTGCTTGTCTACAACTGATACTTGCTGAGCGTAGCTGGGATCAATTTTGCCTGTCTTCGGGTCGACAATTCCTGCTGTGACGAAGTAGGTGCCGTTCTTGTGATCAATCTGAGCCTGCTTCAGTTCCTGCTTGCCGGTGATCGGATCCTTGTACAGTATTTGTCCAGACTTGGGATCGATGATGCCGAAGTCCGTGTGGATCTTGCCATCCTCAGCGCTGACGTATGCACGAGATGCGTCAATTTTCGCAGTCGCGGGATCGATAGTCTTGGTTTTAGGATCGAGCTTGCCGGTGATGGTGACTAGTTGAACTTCGCCGATGATGGCGGGCACCTTGACGGCACTGACAGGTTTGTCAACGATGCTGTACTGCTGCGCCAGTGCTGAATCGAGCTTGCCAGTTTTGGGATCAATCACTTGTCCTGTAATCAGCAGATACCCAGTAGCGGGATCGCGTTGAGCGTGCTTCACTAGTTGTGAGCCAGTCTTCGGATCGGTGACAGTTATTTCTCCGGTAACGGGATCCACGACTCCGATTGCTGTGCGAACTTTTCCATCTGGCCCAATGGTACCAGTTACAGTATTAACTTGAGGATTTGTCGCGTCCAACTTCTTGGTCTTAGGATCATATTTAGTCGTAATGATCACTAGATGAATCTCTCTCTGAACTGGTTTATCCTCTTTGTCTACGACGCATAATTGCTGAGCCAAAGCATTGTCAACTTTGCCAGTTTTGGGGTCGACGACACCAGTTGTCAGAATTACGTTGCCAGTCTTAGGATCGACGACGGCTTGCTTGGTTCCTGTCTTGCCAGTCATCGGATCAGTGTATTGAATTTTTCCAGTCTTCGGATCGAGAATGCCGAAATTTGAATGCACCTTTCCATCCGGGCTGAGAATGGCACGTGAGGTTGTAACATGGCCATTTGGGCTCTCCAAATGCTTGTTTTTTGGATCATATTTGCTCGTGATAACCACTAATTGAACTTCTTTACCAGGCACCGCTACAAATACGTCTGCTTCCTTATCGACCACACTGATCTGTTGCCCCAATGTCGGATCAACTTGTCCTGTTTTAGGGTCTACTACTCCTGAGGTTAGCACCAAGTTGCCAGTCTTAGGATCGACTTGGGCCTTCTTAACTTCTTGTTTGCCGGTTATCGGATCAGTTGTGGTTATCTCTCCAGTGTGAAGATCGACAACACCGAAAGCGGTTCTAGCTTTGCCATCAGGGCCTACAGTACCACTTACGGTACTAACTTGAGGATTACTGGCATCCAACTTCTTGCTCTTAGGGTCGTACTTGGTTGTGACAATCACCAAGTTAATTTCTCTCTCCCTTGGCTTATCATCTTTGTCAACTACGCATAGTTGCTGGGCCAATGAGCTGTCAGGTTTGCCAGTTTTAGGATCAATGACTCCAGCAGTCAAAATGTAATTGCCAGTTTTAGGATCAGCAATGGCTTGCTTTATCTCCTGTTTGCCGGTCTTGGGATCGGTGTATTGGATTTTGCCAGTGTTTGGATCGAAAATACCAAAGTTTGAGTGCACTTTTCCATCTGGGCTGAGGATGCCACGTGACACTTGAACGTGACCATTGGGCGTCTCCAACTGTTTGTGTTTGGGGTCGTATTTGCTGGTGATTACCACGAACTTGACTTTCTTTCCAGGTACAGCGCTAAATTTATCTTCCTCTTTATCCACAATGCTGATCTGCTGTCCCAAAGTCGGATCAACTTGTCCTGTCTTAGAATCGACCACTCCCGATGTCAGCACCAAGTTGCCAGTCTTGGGATCAACTTGCGCCTTCTTAACTTCTTGCTTGCCCGTTACTGGATCCGTGGTAGTGATTTCACCAGTGTGAAGATCGACCACACTGAAAGCTGTCCTAGCTTTGCCATCAGGACCAACAACTCCACTGACTGTATTGACTTGAGCGTTGCTGGCGTCTAATTTTTTGGTCTTGGGATCATACTTAGTTGTGATAATGACCAAGTTGATTTCTCTCTGTCCTGGCTTTACATCTTTGTCTACTATGCACAGCTGCTGTGCCAATGCGTTGTCGATCTTGCCAGTTTTGGGATCGACAACACCAGATGAAACGATGAAGTTGCCAGTCTTGGGATCGGCGACTGTCTGTTTGATTTCTTGCTTGCCGGTCTTGGGATCAACATACTGAAGTTTGCCAGTTTTGGGGTCGAGAACACCAAAGTTGGAATGCACTTTTCCATCTGCGTTACTGATAATTCCTCTAGAGGTTTGAACATTTCCATTAACACTGTCCAGTTGCTTGTTTTTAGGGTCATATTTGCTCGTTATGACAACAAATTGAACCTCCTTTCCAGGTACAACACCAAACTTGTCTTCTTCCGTCTCTACAATGCTGATCTGTTGTCCCAAAGTGGGATCGACTTGTCCTGTTTTGGGATCGACAACTCCTGATGTCAGCACCAAGTTGCCAGTCTTGGGATCGACTTGAGCCTTCTTAACTTCAAATTTACCGGTTACTGGATCGGTGATAGTGATTTCGCCAGTGCTGGGATCGACCAGGCCAAAAGTGGATCGGATCTTATCATCGGAACCTGCAGTACCAGGTACAGAGGATACGTGGGCGTTGACGGGATCTAACTTCTTTGACTTTGGATCATATTTAGTTGTAACAATAACCAAATTCACTTGTCTCTCCGGTGATCCCTTAGGAGCATCTCGATCTACAACAGTCAGCTGCTGCGCCAGCGATGAATCTGGCTTTCCAGTTTTCGGATCGACCACACCTGACGTTAACAGGAAGCTGCCATTTCTCGGATCTACCTGCGCCTGCTTCGAATCAGGTTTTCCAGTTTTGGGATCGGTAAATAGAATTTTGCCCGTCTTCGGATCGAGGACGCCGAAGTTTGTGTGGACTTTTCCATCGGAGTTTGCGATAATTGCGCGAGACGTCTCGACGTGTCCATTGGGATGATCAAGCTTCTTCGTTTTGTTGTCGTACTTGCTCGTGATTGCAACCAGCTGGACTTCCTTGCCAGGAATAGAGCCGAACGTATCAATTGGCTTGTCCACGATGCTATACTGTTGCGCGAGATTTGTATCCAGCTTCCCTGTTCTCGGGTCGATGACTCCAGAGAGTAGCAGAATGTTGCCAGTTTTGGGATCAACCCTGGCCTGCTTGATTTCCTGCTTGCCGGTCTTGGGATCTGTGTACAGAATGTCTCCCGTTCGTGGATCGATGACGCCGTAGTCTGTGTATATTTTTCCGTCAGTACCGCTGAGGATTCCCTTGACTGTGTCCACGTGAGCGTGAGTAGGATCCAGTTTTTTGTTCTTCAGATCGTACTTGCCAGTTACGACGACTAGCCGCACTTCCCTATTTGCTTTACTGGCATCTTTATCGACAATACTGAACTGCTGTCCGAGAGATGAGTCTACCTTGCCAGATTTTGGATCGATTACTCCGGTTGTGACAAGTAGGTTGCCAGTTTTCAGGTCGACGTACGCTTGCTTGGGCTCTTGCTTGCCCGTTTTGGGATCCACGTAGTCGATCTTACCAGCTCTAGGGTCAATTAGGCCGTAATTTGAATGGACTTTTCCGTCTGGGCCGACAATGGCTTTGGATACGTCGACGTGACCGTGAGAAGCATCAAGTTTCTTGTGCTTTCCGTCGTATTTGCTCGTGATGACTACAAGTTGTGCTTCTCTGCCCGGTTTGGCTCCGACCTTGTCGGTGGATTGCTCCACAATCGTATACTGTTGTGCGAGGGTCGGATCGATCTTTCCCGTCTTCGGGTCGACGACCGCAGTCGAGAACAGGATATTTCCTGTCTTAGAGTCGACGTGACCATTCTTCACGTCCTGCCTCCCGGTCGAAGGGTCCTTGTACTGCACCTGCCCAGATTTGGGATCGATAAGCTCAGTTTCAGTTTGTATCTTCTGATTTGTTGGATTGATGTAGCCTTTAACGACATGGATCGTCCCATTCGCGTCGTCTAGCTTTTTCGTCTTGAGGTTGTACTTGGCAGTGATGATGACGACTTGTACTTCTTTTCCGATGGGGGCCGGTGGCGCTGTGATCACTGCTGCGGCTGCTGGAACGGCAGATGTCATTGGATCCATATGGTGAGCTCTTTCAGCGTTGAGCAGAGCTGCAGAATCAGCTGCAGCGGCTTTTGCTTGCTCTTTCAAAGCGGCCGACTGGACGTAATCGATTCCTGGGGTTACCAACCTACTATCCGTGGGATCGACTGGAGATGTCTTGCGTTTTTCGGCGCTTTCAGCGACCTTTTGATCTTCGCCCGGGGCATAGTTGAAGGCTAAGCCTGTTGCGCGTCGCGTGTTTGGACTCTGGCTGTCGTCGGCGTTGCGTTGCCTTTCATCAACCTGTGGGTCCTTTTCATAGCTGAAGGCTCCTTGGATGAATGGTTTCCGAGAGGGACTCTTCTCAGGATCTGTCTCCGTGTAATCGTAGGGCTTCGTGTATCCCGGTTTGTCTGGACTCTTCTCGGATTTGACAGGACTTTTTTCTTGAGAGCTGTCGAGGTTAGCACTGTCAATTGAACTTTCGAGTACGGCGACTTGGACCTTTGGATCTTTCGTTCTCTTCGGTGATTTATCCTTGGGTGACTTCTGTTTGGGCGATTTTTCCTCCTTCTCTTTGGGCGACTTATCCTTCTTTCCGAATAGACCAAGACTGAGTCCTCCGGTCTAGATTTTCCCATCCGGTTCGTGCAATTTGGAATGAAAGAGAAAACAATAAAAACATAAAAATAACGCTCAACAAAAGGTGATTGCAAAGAAAATTTAAAAGCATGCTGGTTCAATGACTGTACAGTACCACATTTTTTTTATTAGAAACATCACTATAAAATCTTTATCACCGCAACAAACCTTCATGACAGTACTTCAATCTATACGTGGTGTTTCATAAATGGTGGTACTATTTTTATTTCATCAAAAACTGACTCCTATTCATAAATTATTTTTTTCTTTTTTTTTTCAATGTCAAAATTTCAAATTATTTCTAAACTTTTTAAAACTTAAAAAAAAAGTCTCAAAATAATGAGCCTTAGCACAATAGTTGTTCTGTTTCAGGTGTATAATCACCCCCTTTCGGGTAGTACCACCTACCCGAAAGGGGGTGTCGCCGCAAATAGTTCATTAATGTAGAATATGCTATATAATCTACCATTTGCATTAATGTTTTTTAAGCTTAATAGCATTATATATCTATTTTAAACTTTATTGATTAACAGTGTGTTGTAGATAACTTACATAAGTCGACGTCTCGCCCGCCGCATCGAAGTCTTCATCAGGAAATACGGAAATTCCTGGAACCAACGTCTGATTCCCGATGCACCAAAAGGCAATGTATTTGCAATAGCAGTTTGACATTTGGTGCATCGGGAACCAGATGTCGCTCAAGGCATCTCCGTATTTGCTGATGAAGCCTGCGACGCAGCGGGCGAAACGTCGACCTATGTAATTCATCGACCACTCACTGTTAATTTGTAAAGTTTAAAATAGATACAATGACGACATTACACAACTTTCGTATTTCTGAAGTTCAACCAACGCTTCCCTACAACAAAACGTAACAAATGACATTGATCACAATAGATCTTCACTGATCACTGTTCCGAACATTAATCACAATAGATCTTGATCACAATAGATCTTCACTGATCACTGTTCCGAACATTGATCATAATAGATCTTCACTGATCACTGTTCCGAACATTGATCACAATAGATCTTCAGTGATCACTGTTCCGAACATTGATCACAATAGATCTTAATAGGTCGCCGTGACAACAGGGGCCCCAACTCTCACACTTTAAACAAATTACATTCAACCTCCAAACGCGACATCCTTTTATGTCAATGATGACTTAGGAGAGTGCAAAAAACTCTTCAGATGTTTCTAACGAAAAATGTAGTACTGCACATGAATCGTATTTAACGATCATTTCAGAACAGAGGCAATTTACATACTAATCCTGCCGGCAAAGAAATCACTCTGACACATGACGGAAACGTAAAGAGCTCTACGGAGTGGGTGCCAGACGTGGCACTCGTGAATGGACACGAAACTGAACAGGAACACGAGTCGCGATAGATCGTGTCGTCATATCGCTAGGCCAACCGGGCCAGACCGGCCGTCACGAAATCACGAAATACGTCATAAATGGATGTTGTTATTCTACATCCCAGTAGGTATCACCCATCAGCCATCAGCATTAGGCAGTACAGCTTCAAAAATTAAATAATCTTCTTTTCTTCTTCAACAGCCCTTTTTTATAAATGCATAACCTGCTTCATGAAAAATCGCCGTATTTGTTATGCGTTCGCGTTGCTAGGCTGGTCGTGACAGGTCGTGATTTCGTGACGGAGATCGTGATTCGTGTTGCAACACGACACGAATCGCTTCGTGTCCAACCGTGACAATACATCAACACGAATGCCAAGTCTGGTGGGTACTTTACAAGAGTTTTATACAACCGACATTAGATTATATAAGATGCTTCGTTATTCATGTCAATAACTTCGGGAGGGTTGCATGCGCACTCAAACAAACACATTACGTAAGAAAAAAACATATGTTTATAGGAGCATTTTTTCCCCTAACAAAAAAATAAAATCAAATAAGTAGCTGTAAAAACCAATCATAGTGACCTTATGAGTTACTCACAACAAACAGCTGTTCTGCGTTTGAACATAGTGCGGTCATTGACCCCGTGCAATGCGAGTTACCTACTGCTACACACAGGTTAATGTTTCGGTAGCAAACATGTTTTGTTAAATTTCTCGAAAAGTAATGCTAAAAACATATAATTTTTTTTGCGTAACGTGTTTGGTTGAGTGTGTGTGTAACCCTCACGAAACATTTGACATGAATAACGAAGCACATTTTTTATGAAGGGATGGATGTGGTGTGGAGGATAGCGTTGGATACATTTTCTATGGGCACTCACCTTGGACTTCTTGGGTGTGGTGTCTATGTTGTTTGCTGCGTCCGGAGGCTGGTCTCCGCTCACGTCTGTTCCTGAAATTATAGAATAGAATAGAAATAATATGTATTAATTATTCTGTTAGTAATCAATGATCTTTTTTTTTTGTAATTTTTATGGTTTCGTACAGTACGGGATGACTGTTCTTTATTCTTTATTCTTTATTCATCATTCATAGACAGTACACTGCACTCGGATTCGTCATATTTTAAAATTTAACTTTTAGCATTTTTCATTTTGAATTTTGACTGTGGTTCGGATTCGTACGTAAAACTGTAGGTCCCCTTCCCTTCTCACCATACTAGGTGGTTAGGGTTCAACCCGCCCGAGTTGATACCACCGCACTGAATGACAAGTCGTTCGAAGCGGCTATGTAAATACTTTGTGTTTTCCATCCAGTTCAGTGTAGCCGGCGCGACCGAAGGGAAGCACTGACACGGCGCCTAGTTCACCCGGGGTTATGGGCTGACATCGCGGATTTTGCAACGACATTCTACTTTCTGGACGGGCCCTCGTCATACATTTTACCGGTAGAAAGGTGCGATTGGAGTTCTTCTATATATTGCCAATATTTAAAACAGCGTAAGTGCGCGAGCGCCTCATACATCACGTTACGATTCCGGCTTTCCGCTCTGTGAACGTCGATAGGTAAGACGGTTAAATGGCAATTTGATACGTATAAAGGAGAGACAACGATTGGAGAGTGTGCTGAATGCTCACCAATAACGCGCCTCAATTCGGTGCGTTGTAAGGCACTTCCCGATAATTTAATTCGTTGGGATTTTGTAGGTGATGTAGCCAACCGTGTCGTTTCCATAAAAAAAACGCACCATTCTCATTGGGTCTCCTCTGCTGCGCTGTCTCCTTCTCCTTCTTCAAATCCTTCAGCTTCTCCTGAGGTGGTGCGGTCGGCATCACGCGCACCGCGCCCGCCGGCGGCTTCTGTCCGAACCAACATCACATCTATATTAGAGGACTTAGGGATCATATTCGCTTGATAACGTCTGAAACAATTTCGTATGGAGAACATATTATGCATTCAGCACAAGCGAAAATAACGGCTATGTTAGTGGAATTAAGGTTCAGATTGGGTTCAATACGACCGAATGTAATGGGGCGTCGGTAGAAAACACTATATGTCGCGATTTAAATAAAAAAAAAATACATTCGCAAACATTATTATATATTTATTTTCACATTTTCTTATTTATGTAAATATTTATATATTTATATAATTAATTCTATACAATTTTTTTTTATTATAATATTATTATATATTTATTATCACATTCACATATTTACATTAATTTTAAATATACAGATTATAAAAATACACCACATATACTCAAAATTAATATAAAAATATTATTATATTATTATATTATTATTAATAAGCTAACAGCTATAAATAAAATAAAGTTATATTTTCTTAAATTTTGTTTTTTTAAGTAATTTGGTATTAGTGTCTCTGTCAAGAGGGGCCACATCACATCACATGTTCCGACCAGCCAATATCATCTCCGAGCAGGTAGGTGCCATACCGGAGACTTCCCTGGATTGCTGGCTGTACTGGACTAGAGAACACAACCGAGGCTGCCATGCGGCCATCTTACATCCGGTACGACGGTAGCAACCCAGTCGGCGACAATTTGAGCCTACCACCTAGTAAGTGGCAAGAGAAGGGACCTACAGTTTTACACCGGTTCTGAACGGTGAAGCAATAATGCAATCTTTATAGGCGAAAATAGTGCGTACCTCCCATAGATTTTGGAAGGTACAGATTCACAACGTAGAAACAAAAAAATGAAAGCAAAAAATTTCGTAGTACCACTAGATGGTGTTACAATTTTTTTTAATTCTATCGCAGTGCTTCGATGCATCGATGGAGCCATTATTTTCAATGATTTTTCAATTTTTCAATCTTGAAAAATAGTGATTTTCAAGTTAAAACATAAAATAAAATAATGTTTAAATGATAGAATGGTAATTTCATTAAGAATTAATTGTTTAATTAGCAGAGAAAAGATTTTAATAAATTTGAATTTCAAATAATTCATTCATTCAATTTTTTTTTTTTTTTATGGAAACTGACACGGTTGGCTACATCACCTACAACATCCGTGATTTCAGCCCATAACACCGGGTGAACTAGGTGCTATGTCAGTGCTTCCATTCATTTCGCGCCGGCTACACTGAACTGGACGGAAAACACGAACTATTTACATAGCCGTTTCGACCGACGTTTCGCTCAGTGCGGTGGTACCAACCCGGCCGGGATAAACCCTACCACCCAGTAAGGTAAGAAGGGAAGGGACCTACAGTTTAACGTGGAATCCGAACCACGGTCAGCCTCCAACGGTCGGGCGGTCACCCATCCAATAACTGACCGCACCACTGAGCTGCCGAGGCTGACGATCCCTTAGTCGACTTTTACGACATGCGACGGGGAGAGATGCAGTGGGGCTATTCTTTTTAAGTACCGACCCCACACGGTACAAATCTGCTAACGCTATCTTTTGATTATATTGTAAACAATAATTTTATTGTTGCTTCCATTTCTTTGTTCTACCTTGTGAATCTGTACCTTACAAAATCTATGCTACCTGCGTACCATACCTACAGTACCGTATCTACAGTTCCCTGCAGCAGATGATGCGCGCTTAGCTTTAGAAAGAGACAATACGGTTGTAGAGCTTCGTCCCTGTCGCACAGAGACGTGCCAGTTCGTGTGCGACAGACACGACGCTCTACAACCGTATTGTCTCTTTCTAAAGCTCGACACGCGTTAATTGCTGCAGGTAACTGTACATAAAATAACCTAATTATTTCATCATTTCCACATGCTTCCAAACGTCAGTCAGTCGGTCAGTCAGTCAGTCAGCGTGTAAGCGTCCACTGCTGCACATACGCCTCTCCAATTTTCCTCCAGCCTAGCAACAGTCCGCAAATGTGCTGGCATGGCACCTAACTTTTTATTTTATACTAAGCGCGACATGTGGCGCCTAGCCACCCATAAGGTGTCTAGCGACGCCCATGGACATTCGGACACGTGCGGGGGCTGCGAATGCCATGCCGGCCTGACAGGTGCCCATTCACACCTCTCTTGAAGGACCCGAGACTATACTTGGGGGGAAATATGTGGGCAGGTTCCAGAGTTTACTGGTTCTGTGGAGCAAGGATCTGCAGAACCGATTGGTACGCATCCGCGGTAAGCGTATAGGGATGCAATCCCTGCCCAGTGTGCGTTGTACGGAGGTGGAAAGGGGACGGCTAACTGAGCGTGGTTTCGCGAGGAAATGTGATTTTAGCTCTGTCAACTGCACCATTGTTCTCTCGGCACAGCCACCCATGCTCGTTTACATAAAAAAAAGTAGGACACAGTTACTCCGACGGTCGTCGTCTATTCGGCCGACGTGCCCAGCCCACTGCCACATGAGCTTAGCCATCCGGCGTCCAATATCGACTACTTTGGTGTTTTTCCAAATGATATTAGCATAAAAACACATCACGTCTATTAATACTTTCTCACTCACTCAGCCAATGATAAAAGTTACTTCATTTTAACCCGTTGACACACAGACTCGAGAGGTGACTCACTGACATTCTTTTACTGGTCAGTCAGTCTGCACACTGTCACTAGCCGGTGTCAAAGGTCGAATTAATCACAAGATTACATCATCGCGCGTCTATAAATTTACGATAAGTTCACCCATTCAAGATGAACAAGTGTGGAAAATATCTTAAACCAGCGGTTCCCAAATAGTGGTTCGCGTACCCCAAGGGGCGATTAGGGTCAAGAGAAGGGGCACGCGTGGGCGCACTTAATGGCCACGTTTACCTCTGCAAAGTAAAAAGAACTTATTAGTGAAAATTCCACATTCCATAAGGGATATGACTCCCTTCTTATATTACTAGGTGGTAGGGTTTAACCCGCCCGGGTTAGTACCACCGCACTGAATGAAAGGTCGGTCGAAACGGCTATGTAAATAGTTTGTGTTTTCCGTCCAGTTCAGTGTAGCCGGCACGACCGAAGGGAAGCACTGACGTGGCACCAAGATCATCCGGTGTTATGGGCTGACATCACGGATGTTGTAGGTGATGTAGCCAACCGTGTCAGATTCAATAAAAAAAATAAAATAAAAATAATCTCCACTGATGGATGGTTGATTGGGACCTATTTCATATTATATTGTGATTACTAAGTAGATATTAGAATCAAACAAATCACTACAAATGGATAAACAACCTTATTACCTATGTAAAAATAGCAACCGTCTCTCTTCTTCCATTCACACTTTCAAAATTCTTTTAAAGAAGCACTTTTTGTCATTGTAATTTCTCTGATCTAAAACAATGTCTCTCATGTTGAGAGTTAGTAAATATTTATAATATTTAAATTTAAAAACTAAGTATATTTAGTCTATCTTATGTATAAATCTGGTATATAGGTATAGTATTTAAGCTATTCATATTTAACTTTATCTATCTTTAGTATTCCCGTACATCTGTCATATCATAATACTCGTACTTATAATAACTCTTTCCACCACTCACGTAGCAGTTATCATACCCCAAAGGTATTCTGTTAGAAAATGCCTAGAGGCATTAAGTGTTACCTTTTGCCCATATTCTATTTGAGTGCAATAAATATATACAATACAATACAATATATACAATACAATACAACCATATGAAAATTGTTTTATTCAAACATTTTACGCAGGGGTACTTGGGTTTTACTCGGCGCAGGGGTGCCGATTAAAATATAATTGAGAACCACTGTCTTAAACGATGAATGAGATTTTATTGTAATCGTAAAGGATAGTCGAGCCCCATCAAAACCGTACATAGACATAAATACTTTAATGCTGCAAAACAAAATTTTACAGAAACAACAACAGAAGCATCCTACAGAATATGGATAGGTAGAGAGAGGGAGGTCGAAAGCTGGACTGGTGGTTTCCCCGCATGCTAGTCAACGCAGACTTCAAATTTAGAGTGGCCACTCACTAGTCCCGGCCTCGATTAATACCCTCCTCTACTGCCGATGGGCCCGGATATGTTCGGTGAAGCCATTGCAAGCTTAGTTCCACACCTTCAAGTTGGCAGAACGCGTCGCACCGCGGAAAGAGATTTTTTTTTTTTTTTATGGAACCTGACACGGTTGGCTACATCACCTACAACATCCGTGATGTCAGCCCATAACACAGGATGAACTAGGTGCCATGTCAGTGCTTCCCTTCATTTCATGTCGGCTACACTAAACTGGACGGAAAACACGAACTATTTACATAGCCGTTTCGACCGACGTTTCGTTCAGTGCGGTGGTACCAACCCGGCCGGGATAAACCCTACCACCTAGTAAGGTAAGAAGGGAAGGGACCTACAGTTTAACGTGGAATCCGAACCACGGTCAGCCTCCAACGGTCGAGCGGTCACCCATCCAATCACTGACCGCGCTCAGCGTTGCTTAATAACAGTTGACTAACCAACCGCGCCACTGAGCTACCGAGGCTGACGAATTTTCTTATCCCTTAGTCGACTTTTACGACATGCGACGGGGAGAGATGCAGTGGGGCTATTCTTTTTAAGTACCGACCCCACACGGTACAAAATATATACGCCATCAAACCGGTGTGTGCGAAATTGGTAACGCGTTGGCGGCTCACACCAGAGTTGCAGGTTCGAATCCTGGTTGGGACATATTTTCTCTCTTTCTTTTCCGATTTGCATCTAACTAACGAAGAAATAAATCAATACATTTGACTATTTTGGTGCGAAAGCACTTTCATATAGAGCGGTGCCAACTGTCATAGAGACAGTGCTAATTAGGGTCAACTAATAGCTACATTTTAAGCGCAATATACGTATATAACGTTCCACTTGAGCTTAGCCACCCGGAACATCGACTACTTTGGTGCGTCGGCGGATTGCCTCGTTATGCACCATATCACGTAGCGATATTGGGTATAAAATATATATACGCACAAATAAATATGTTTGTAAGCTCTGCAAACTACTCTACAGTGTAAACTATCACTTTAAAACTTACATGCATAGATATAACCAAAGATACCTAAATTTTATGCAGTTGTAGCAAAAAATATATTTCATTACATAAAAATTTAAGAGGATATACAACTTAATATTAGCAAAAAATCTAATAAAGTGCTAAAAAATGCACATATTTAATTTATAATATATAAACCGAAAAATTGGTAATAAATATTTTTTTAAATTCTAAATAAGTGCAAAAACATTCACTAAGTACATAATATGGTGTACTTTACAAATACTCATTGAACTCTTTTCAGTAGTAAATAAGTAAGGGGCCAGGGAGGTTGTTTTTTGGAAGGGAAGGAGGTTATATTGGTTATATGGTTATATTACCTTTATTACAATAAACCACGCAGTAAGTTATTTTTTGGATGAAGGTGATATACACCTTTACTACAAAAAAACCCTAGTAAGGGGCAAGGAAGGTTATTTTTTGGATGAAGGAGATTATATTGGTACACATCTTTACTACAAAAAATCACTTAGTAGGGGGCAAGAGAGGTTGTTTTTTGGAAGGGAAGCAGGTTATATTGGTATACATTTAAAAAAAAAAAACATCTAGTAAGGGGCAAGGAAGGTTATTTTTTGGATGAAGCACGTTACATTGGGCCTCATCTTTACTACAAAAAAAATAAAAGTGTTCAAAATTCAATGAGTATTCATCAGTGCCATGTATACGGGGGTCAAGCTGGCAAGGTATCGGAGCACCTTCTCCTTGAGTTTGTCGGCGAAGTACTCTCCCTCCATCGAGCTGGCCGAGGAGACGCTGGCCGTGCCGCCCGACGTGCGCCGCAGCTGCGTCCGCCAACCCAACCACATACACTACTCCGAAGAAACGGTGCACTGCTGGCTGTCTGTGCCGTCTTGGTACGAGTGCGGATTTTATTGCCTCCCTGAGACTGATGCTACCCGTGTGGATGGCTCTTCCCCCCACCCTCAAGACAGTAACACTGTGCGGATGGCCCCTCCCCCATCGAGACATTTAACTGTGCAGATTACACCCATCATTCCCCCCAAGAATTTATACTGTGCGGATGGCCCCTCCCCCTTCAAAATATTGAACTGTTCTGATAACCCCATTCTTCCCCCAAGAATTTATGCTGTGAGGATGACCCCTCCCACTTCAAGATATTGAAATGTGTAGATCACCCCCATCATTCCCCCCAAGAATTTATACTGTGCGGATGGCCCCTCCCCCTTCAAAATATTGAACTGTTCAGATAACCCCATTCTTCCCCCAAGAATTTATACTGTGAGGATGACCCCTCCCACTTCAAGATATTGAAATGTGTAGATCACCCCCATCATTCCTCCCAAGAATTTATACTGTGCGGATGGCCCCTCCCCCTTCAAAATATTGAACTGTTCAGATAACGCCATTCTTCCCCAAGAATTTATACTGTGAGGATGACCCCTCCCACTTCAAGATATTGAAATGTGTAGATCACCCCATTTTTCCCCTCAAGAATTTATACTGTACGGATGACCCCTGCCCCTTCAAGACATTGAACTTTGCAGATAACCCCGCCCTTAATACAGTGCGGATGATTCCATATCCCCAAAGTCTGCGCCTCCATCTTTTTTTTTATGGATAGCGCGACATGTGGCCTCGTTTCACCTACAAGTAGGTGTCTAACGAAGCCCATGGACATTCTGTGACGCACGGGGATTGTGATCTCCGATAAGATACTGTCCCGGTTAACCCCACAGATCCGCACCAGACCGAACAGATTTGTCTGAGTCCCGCCCTCCGCCTACATGTTCGTGATCAAGAACACAATACTGGTGGATAATACAGTGATCATCAGTTCATCAACCAATTTCCGAGTCAGTGAAAAATCTGTACATTAAAAACTGCAGCTACACAAATATTATGTGAGTTGTTACTTTTGTTACAGCGATTGATTGCGAAATTACATCTATGTGAAGTAGGGTTGACAAAAACGTTGACTTATTATTTAAGCAATAATTTGTTAACGAGCACTCACAACTGAGTAGTTACCTAAGAACTGTTCGATATATATTTGCCAACCCTGACTTGAAGTGGAGACAACTATCTCTCTCACTTTTCAATTATTTTCAATTGGAACAAGAAAGAGAGACAGAAATGGTTTTGCCAACCCTGACGTGAAGTGAAGTTACATGGGTGAATCAACTTTTTCTTGTAACGTAAAAACCAGCTGCAAAGACGAATACAAAAAAAAAAGTTTATTACAATTTATTACTTAGTTGAAAATCAATAAGTATAAAATACTTAGGTTGATAGGCAAATGAAATAAAAGAAGACTATTTAAAATAAAACATTAACCAAATTTTTAGGGGTTACCCAGGGGACAATTTTGTCCCCAGTTTTGTATGGAAAAAAGGGGTTGTCCCCAGGGTAACCAATATTTTTTTTTAAATTACTCAGAATTCTTTGTGCATCTTCTTTCTTATTAATCATTTACTTATCTTAGAGGTGCTGTAACTATTAAAATAAGGTGAATTTATCAAGATAATATCCTATTTTCAGACAGATAACAAAAACAAGAAAAAGTTGATTCACCCACCTGCCTATTGTTGTTTATTGTTTATTAAGCATTCATTAGACAGCATGACTGTACTCTAATTTGTTACATTATTACAAGCGTTTTCGTCACTGTCAGTTGGAACAAAATAAATCTAGTACGGACTATCCACGGGCAGCTGTATCGGGGGCGTACCTTGTCCTTGATAGTGTTGGGGCGGGGCGCAGGCTGCGGGGGCATCGTGTGTCGCTTGGTCGCCTCTGGCGGCATCGGCTCCTCCTTGATAGGCTGCGCGAGCGCTGCGGGGAGTAGGAGAACTGTTCAAGTAAACGGCCGCGCATGTTTTGACAACCAACGAAGGGAGATAATCGACTGTCCGTCTTCCGGAGCGGAGGTTTTTTGTTTTTTTATGGAATCTGACACGGTTGGCTACATCACCTAGAACATCCGTGATGTCAGCCCATAACACCCGGTGAACTAGGCGCCATGTCAGCAGTGCTTCCCTTCGATCATGCATACACTGAGCTGGACGGAAAACACAAAACTATTTACATAACCGTTTCGACCGACGTTTCATTCAGTGCGGTGGTACCAACCCGGGCGCGATAGACCCTACCACCGAGTAAGGTAAGAAGGGAAGGGGCCTACAGTTTTACGTGGAATCCCAACCACGGTCAGCCTCCAACGGTCGAGCGGTCACCCATCCAAGTACTGACCGCACCCAGCGTTGCTTAACATTCAATAGCGACAGTTGACTGTCTGCACCACTGAGCTATCGAGGCTGACTACGCTCTCCGTCTTCTGTTGCGGAGGTCTGCATACACTGGCTGGCTGGGGTAGCTGGAGATCCGAGGGGTTTTCACGAAGGTCCCCGACCAAGAGGGACTAGTTTGCAGGCTTAGAGCCAACCACAAAAATAAACAAGAACTATTCGAAGTAATTTTTTTTTTTTAAGCAATCAGGTATGGATGAAAGGGAGGGCCCAGAAGCGTATGCTCTGATCAGGCAATAACACCTTCGAGAAGATGCAGGATTCGAGATTGCCTCCAGAGTATGCCTACTAGCTATACTGGACTAGAGCCGAGTCTGCTATGCGGGCATTTTTCATTGAAATAGAAAAATTGAGTTTGTGTGGAGCTTTCTGAGCTATGTTTAGTAGCTCTGCCCCTGTACCGGCGTAACAAACTCGCCGATGTGAGTATGAGAAACGATCTCACTCAACCAATCAGAAGGCGTTCGGTGAGGCTTCCGGCCCCGCTATTGATAATTGATTGGAAATATGCGAGCATTTGTGTGAGTTAGCGAGTGAGTTTACGCCGGTAGACCCCCTAGGGGATTTGCACCAGTTGATTTTCTTCGATCGACTAGGTCGCACGGCGGAAGTCGAAACCATGTAAATGGAAAATCGACTGACCGCAAGGTGATTAAATTCGCCCGCACCAGAGTTGCGTCCGCATCTTGCGTCTGTTCGTGTCGCGCGATTTTAGTCACCAAATGTAAATCCCGCATTACTAAGGACTTGATCCGGCTCGAAGGACCATATTTGTCCGGCTCGAAGGACCACATAAGGCGCCCTTTAGACCGTGAGGTCACTGACAATTTTTTCATCCAGCATGGAGGGCTGACTCAGAGGGGCCCGAGCACATGCTCCAACCAGCCAATATAACCTACGAGAATGTGTCATCATCATCATCATCATCATCATCATCAGCCTGTATCGGTCCACTGCTGGACATAGGCCTCTCCCAAGGCCAATGTGTCATACCAGAAGAGATTGTTAGTGTTTCACATAGTTTTTAGGTAATTTTCTACGCTTTCTAGGCCAGAAGAGTTTACCTAACTTCATTAGTTTCCGAAATATCTAGGTTTATGTCGAGGTCGGCGCTCAAGGTCGCGCGCGCTGTATCCGCGCGGACCCACGCGGAAGCCAGAGGCAGTAGACATGTTTATACCGTAGAAGCGAACAGCTTAAAAGTGTGTTATGTATGAGTCAAAGAAAATACTAGACAACAGAAGTTTCTATTTTTTTTTATGTTATCCGGTATGGGTGGCTAATTCAGAGGGGCGAAAGCGCATGCTCCGACCAGCCAATATCACCTCCGAGACGGTAGGTGCCATATCGGAGACTTCCCTTTGGATTGCTGGATATACTGGACTAGAGGAGAGTAGACAGCAGAGGCTGCTATGCGGCCATCTTACATCCAGTACGGTGGTACCAACCCAGGCAGCTACAATTTGAGCCCACCCCCTAGTTTTGATTACCACCTAGATTGATTTGATAAGATTGAAAGATTGGTCACCGTCCATGCTGCGCGAGGAGAGCTTGCGCGCGGAGAGCGTACGCGAGAAGTGCGGCGGAGCGCGCTGCACGGGCGCCGCGCGGCTCTCGTAGTGCGTGCGGCCCGAGTAGCGGAACCGATTGCCGAGCCGCGGGAACAGCGTGCTACTCTTCGCCGGCTCCGGGCTCATCAGTCTGCCGACAGTACAACGTCCTTGTTACTAAAAAAACTAAACATCCGGCTGGAAGGACCATTACATTTCCGACATAATGACCCTATTTATACTGTTTGAACAGCCATTTATCTACACTAATATAATATAATATATTAAGACATTACATATTTATTTAAAAATAACACATGTTTTTTATTTTATTAAATATTTCGGCGAATAAAGCCGTCTTCAGTAATAATTATCTAATATTATGAATAAATATTATTTATTTACAATAGTTTGTCATGGTAACAATTTCATTGGTTTTTGGCACTGTTATCATGACATGACAAACACAGATCTATTCATAAAGAAAAAAAAAAACTGAAATGTAACACCTTAGTGTTGAGCGTTGAGACCAGGGAAGTGGCAGGCTCCCAGCTTCCAAATATATGCTGCTTCCCAGGTGCGAAGATCCATTTGTCTTAGTGGAGGCGTAAATTAGATAAATACTGAAGACGGCTTTATTCACCGAAATATTTAATAAAATAAAAAACATGTGTTATTTTTAAATAAATATTTAGAAACACTGCAAAGTGATATATGTATATGTATATAAGGTCTTTCAAAATTAGTTCATAGTACGCTAAGGGGGGTTCTACATCATATAGGGAGTAAAACCTATATAAATTTTTTTGGATCTTGGGCTTTTTTTTTATGTAAAATATATTTTTATGTATTTAAATAAAAAAATAGGTGGTTGATTTTTATAGCCTAATCCATTCAGTTTCATAACAGTAACAAAAAAGTCTTCATTACCATTATGACGTAACACGTGTAAGTTGGTAAAAAAAATCAAATTCTTTCTATTCCATACTAATAAAACTAAAATTGTGGTTTTTCACAATTTCTGAAAGAAAGAGACTTTTTTGTTCCTGGCATGAAACTGAAACTATTAAGAAAAAATTTTTTTTGTAAAAAATAAATTCTTTGTTCTTCAAAAGTGATCTATTTCCGATACAGAACCCCCCCTTAGCGTACTATGAACTAATTTTGAAAGACCTTATATATATTTTCTTTTAATATAAAAATATTATCATTTTAATATGACATTATAAAGAGGTAAAGTTTTCAAGTTTTGGATGTAGTTAGATAAAACTCATCGGTACACGCCGATAGGATTCGAACCTCGGACCTCTCGCATGAGAAGCCGATGCCCAAACCACTCGGCCACCCGCTGCTTCCCTACTACTGTTAATCCGTAAACAATTAAAATGAGCATAACCTGAAGAAGGTGTGATGCTCGACGCAAGTCTTCCACAGCTTCTTGGCGGCGCGGTGGTTGGCTAGCTTGAAGCCGACGGTGCTCTCGTACTTGTCGAACTCGCCCGGACGCAGCTTCACGTAGAAGTTGTGCCGCTTGTAGCTGATCTTCAGGATCTTCGGCCACGCGAACCGGTTGATGCGCAGTCTGCGGACGACACGACCGATTGAGTGAGTACACCCTCGTTGGAATACTTACTACACGATGCATAAAAAAAGTGCAAATGCCGAATGTAACAGCGAGGTGTGAATCACATTTGGCAACAGCTGCCAACGCTGTGGACGGTGATTTAGACGATGAAAATAAGAAACTTATCATCTACGTATGTGTAATGCAACGAGTGCATTGTAATGTATTGTTTAATGATCATGCATATGGCAGTTAGACTGCACTCGAACTTGTCACAATTTGTTCTATCCGGTTCGATTACACACACGAAGGAGAACCGGTAAGAATCTTCGGAGTGATATAGTTAGTAATTTTTGACACTTGTAACATGCTATAATGTATGTAACCTATACCTTATTCAAAAACCTAAAAATTATTTTGAAAAAAATTATTGATATGAAAGTGATTTTGATGTCCTTTCTATTGTGTGTGTTTCGTTATCTGTGTTTTGTTGTATTGTTGTCCATGTATGTAAAGATGTTGAATTTATGTTTTTCAAAATAAACATATTTGATTTGATTTGTGAAAATAAAAATAAAGTATTTTATATCTATGCATCTATCAACATTTTTATTAAACTTCAAGACATGCAAGACACACTTCCGGGGAGTGTTCGGAGGAGCTGTTTAACGCGATTCCGCCGTCCCCATTCCACCTCCGCACTACGCGTACTGGACAGGGGATGCACCCCTATTCAATCGACCACCACGGTTCATCAACCGGTTCTGTAGGTCTTTTATTCACAGAACCGGGAAAATGTGGAACGCACTCCCTGCCCATCTATTTCCTCCAAGTACAGCCTGGGGTTTTTCAAAAGGGGCGTGAAAAGGCTCCTGTCAGGCCGGCATGGCATTCGCAATCCCCGTGCATCACATAATGTCTATGGGCATCGTTAGACACCTATCTACTTGTAGGTGAAACGATGCCAAATGTCCCACTTCCGATAAAAAAACATGCAAGGTACTGACTTCTCTCGGTGCACGAGCAGTCCGGAGGAGCAGACACCGAGGGTGATCTCGACGCCCTGCGAGTCGCGCGCGGGGTGCAGGTCCACGCCGTACATCGCGAGCTTCTTCGCGTTCTCCAGGTAGTTCAGCTCAGCTTCCGCCGGCGTCTGACCTCTGCGTAACAATAACGTAACGTCACGACTGTCTCCCAGTGCGGTGGGCAGAGACAACGGAGACATAGATAGATAGATAGACATAGATAGATAGATAGCAGTCCGGAGGAGCAGACACCGAGGGTGATCTCGACGCCCTGCAAGTCGCGCGCGGGGTGCAGGTCCACGCCGTGCATCGCGAGCTTCTTCGCGTTCTCCAGGTAGTTCAGCTCAGCTTCCGCCGGCGTCTGACCTCTGCGTAACAATAACGTAACGTCACGACTGTCTCCCAGTGCGGTGGGCAGAGACAACGGAGACATAGATAGATAGATAGACATAGATAGATAGATAGCAGTCCGGAGGAGCAGACACCGAGGGTGATCTCGACGCCCTGCGAGTCGCGCGCGGGGTGCAGGTCCACGCCGTGCATCGCGAGCTTCTTCGCGTTCTCCAGGTAGTTCAGCTCAGCTTCCGCCGGCGTCTGCCCTCTACGTAACATCACGTAAAGGGTTGAAGTTATTTTTACACAAAGTGCGACGTGTGTGGGTTTGCCAGTATGGTAAATATACCTGTGCGTCTTGTGCAGCTCGACGACCTTCTCCTCGAGCTCCGGCGTGCAGGCGGCCGGCGGCGCGAGCCGCAGCTGCCGGCAGTGTCCGGCGCTCTTCTCCGACTCCTCGTAGTCGCCCAGCTCGGACTGCAGCAGGTACGACGCGAGCAGCGCGTGCGTCACCGTCGAGCACGGCAGTCGCCCGTCCAGCAGGTCCTGCCATATTTTGTTTTATGAAATCTGACACGCTTGTCTACATCACCTACAACATCCGTGATGTGAGCCCATAACACCTTGGTGAACTAGGTGCAGTGCTTCCCTTCATTTCGCTTCGGCTACACTGAACTGGACGGAAAACGCGAACTATTTACACAGCCGTTTCAGCCGACCTTTCATTCAGTGCGGTGGCACCAACGCGGGCGGGTTAAAACCTACCACCTATAAGGTAAAAAGGGAAAGGACCTCCAGTTTTAAGCAGAATCTGAAACGCGGTCAGCCTCCCAACGGCCGAGCGGTCGCCCATCCATCCACTGACCGCGGCCAGGTGCGCTCATGATCCGACCGACGGGACAGATTGATTTACCATCATAATTATTCTCTCTTATGTTTTGTTTATAGCCGTCCGGAAATACCAGCCTTCCGCCTATAAAATCCATACGTCTATCCCTGCACTCTTGCGAGTACAGTGATCATGTATGCCAGATCGAGGCCCCATAGCTGTACCGTTCTTCCGAAAAAACCCATGGGAAACACAGGCTGAAGCCTTTCCCCAGCCGATCCGAGCCACCACCCGTCCACCCGAAGGAACCCCCGACCGAAGCCGAGAGCCGGGGATGAAACCATCACTGCCACTGGAGTCCAACAACAGCCTATGCCCAGGGCCACAGCGTTTTGTACTAGCCGACAGCTTTTGTTTTCCCCAGCTATGTATATGCGTGGAAGTGCACATGACCACCACCTAATGTGTACCGGGGATCCACCGGTCTTGAAGAGCTTACAGCGTCTTTGACTCGTGAGAGACTCCGACCGACGGGACAGTCGACCGGCCGCACCACTGATCGCGCCGAGGAGGTACGAGCGGGCTGAACAGACAAGAGCATGGTGTTACCTTCCTCACGGCGAGCACCAGCTGATATCTCGTCAGCTCCTCCTGCAGTTGCGCCGGCTCCGGCGGGTAGAACTTCACAGCGAACGCGACCTGCCACGGCTCATCTGCAACCGAGCACCTCGTTTCACTAAGGCCGTTGTGTACACGTTGGCCCAAACAGATTTTTGTTTTTTATGGAAACTGACACGATTGTCTACATCACCTACAACAGCTCATAACACCGGGTGAACTAGGTACCACGTCAGTGCTTCCCTTCGGTCGTGCCGGCTACACTGAACTGGACGGAAAACACAAACTATTTACATAGCCGTTTCGACCGACCTTTCATTCAGTGCGGTGGTAACAACCCGGGCGGGTTAAACCCTACCACCAAGTAAGATTAGGAGGGAAGGGACCTACAGTATTACGAGGAATCCGAACCTCGGTCAGCCTCCAACGATCAGCGGTCACCTCTGGTCTGCACCACTGAGCTATCGAGGCTGATAAAGATTTTCTTTTTTATGGAAACATACAACATCTACAACATCCGTGATGTGACATTCACTTTAAATCATTGTGACAATCACTGTGAACATTTCCCGACCCCCTCCCCCGCCCGCCCCTTCCCCTTTTCTGTCCACGTGGTATGTGAACGGTCCCTAATCCCGAGGCGGTGGTAAGCAAATCCAGTCGAACTGGGGAGCCCCGGTGTACTCACTGCGCACGAAGAACTTGGACAGCCGCTTCTCGAGGTCAACCCACACGCGGCCCTCGCCGCCGCGCTCCACGTGCAGCAGCGCGAAGTAGTCCTTTTCCACGAGGTTCAGGTTGTCGCACACGCGGTCCAGCAGCTCGTGGCCGCGAATTTTGCGCTGGTGAAATGTGTTGATGATCAGATCATCGCGATGGGGAATGGGGTAACTGTGAAGTCTTGATGGCCTTAATCTAAGACTTGCTTTAGTCCAATAATTCCATTAGTCCAAGACTTACATTAGTCCAATACTTCCATTAGTCCAAGAAGTGCCTTAGTCCAAGACGTGCCTTAGTCTAAGACTTGCCTTAGTCCAATACTTGCATTAATCCAAGACTTGCCTTAATTAGTTCAAGAAGGTTGTTGATCAGATCGCGATGGGAATGGGGTAGCTGTAAGGTCTTGATGGCCTTAACCTAAAACTTGCCTTAGTCCAATACTTCCATTAGTCCAAGACTTGCCTTAGTCTAAGACTTGCCTTAGTCTAAGACTTGTCTTAGTCCAATACTTGCATTAATCCAAGACTTGCCTTAATTAGTTCAAGGTTGTTGAACAGATCGCGATGGGGATGGGTAACTGTAAGGTCTTGATGGCCTTAATCTAAGACTTGCTTTAGTCCAATACTTCCATTAGTCCAAGACTTGCCTTAGTCCAAGACGTGCCTTAGTCTAAGACTTGCCTCAGTCCAAGACTTGCCTTAATTAGAACAAGAAGGTTGTTGATCATATCGCGATGGCGATGGGTAACTGTAAGGTCTTGATGGCCTTAATCTAAGACTTGCCTAAGTCTAATACTTCCATTGGTCCAAGACTTGCCTTAGTCCAATACTTGCATTAATCCAAGACTTGCCATAATTAGTTCAAGAAGATTGTTGATTAGATCGCGATGGGGATGGGTAACAACTGTAAGGCCTTGGTGGCTTTAATCTTTTAAGACTTGCCTAAGTCCAATACTTCCATTGGTCCAAGACTTGCCTTAGTCCAAGACGTGCCTTAGTCCAAGACTTGCCTTAGTCCAAGACTTGCCTTAATTAGTCCAAGAAGTTAGGTGGATGTAATGTATAGATACTCACGTCGACATCGAGCTCCATGAAGGAGCCATCGAGCAGCTCGACCTTGACCTTGGCCGTCTTGGCCGGGGCGCGGCGCCGCGGCGACTCCTGCTTCGCCTTGGGCGCCTCCGCCACGCCCTCCGGCATCTTGGCGCCCTCTCACTATCTGCGGACAACGAGATGCGTAGGTTAGAAAACCGCTCTTGTGCGATTGCAGTGGTTAAAATGGTATTGTTGTTTATTGTATAATTTCATCCATAGGTAGGCATTTTGGCGCCCTCTCACTATCTGCGGACAACGAGATGCGTAGGTTAGAAAACCGCTCTTGTGCGATTGCAGTGGTTAAAATGGTATTGTTGTTTATTGTATAATTTCATCCATAGGTAGGCATTTTGGCGCCCTCTCACTATCTGCGGACAACGAGATGCGTAGGTTAGAAAACCGCTCTTGTGCGATTGCAGTGGTTAAAATGGTATTGTTGTTTATTGTATAATTTCATCCATAGGTAGGCATTTTGGCGCCCTCTCACTATCTGCGGACAACGAGATGCGTAGGTTAGAAAACCGCTCTTGTGCGATTGCAGTGGTTAAAATGATATTGTTGTTTATTGTATAATTTCATCCATAGGTAGGCATTTTGGCGCCCTCTCACTATCTGCGGACAACGAGATGCGTAAGTTAGAAAACCGCTCTTGTGCGATTGCAGTGGTTAAAATGGTATTGTTGTTTATTGTATAATTTCATCCATAGGTAGGTAACCTACCCTTGGACTCTAAATTCAATGCGAAGAAGAACACACACACATACACACACCCTCACACACACAAACACACACATACACACACACCACACGCCGTATCCCGACAATCGGGGTAAGCAGAATAAGCGGTGTTGTACTGCACGTACTCTGGTAAATTACAGCACAACACAGACCACCACGTTTAGCAAAGTATGTAGTAGCCGGTTGAATTCAACCGAATTTCAACCGGCTACCTATTATACCGCTCAAAAGATGTAGAACTCGGGCGAACAGACAGACAGACGGCGCGGCGTAGGCTTAGTAATAGGCTTCCGTGTTGATACCGAACGGAAGCCTAAAAATTACGCGCCCCGAAAATGTCACACATTTGCCTCACTGGATTCTTCTTCTTCTTTTTTTAAATAGTGGCAACCAAACGAATAGGAAATTCGTTTATTACTGCCAGTATCCAGTGACGGAGTTGCACGGTATAAATTTGTGATTACTTTTTATAATATATAAAACAAAATAATTTTGAAAGGAACGAAGCATTTGAAGTTACTAGTTTGCATGCACAAATTCTGGAAGACACATACTTAGTTGTAAATAAGAAGATGAAAATAAATAACTAAAACATTATACATATATTTATATACAATTAATTACAGTCTTACGTCATTACATTTTATAAATTTTAATATATATTTTATAACATGGGAATTGTTAGTATACAGTATCGTTTGTATGTTAGTAGGAAGTGGGACTTTAAACAAATGTAAAGTGGCATATAACGGAGGGGAATTAACCGCAAGGGTAATTGGACAACCAAAGAGGATATGGTCCAGGGTTCCTTCGTCCAGTCCGCACTCGCAGATTGATGAGTCAAGTATATGAAGTCGGGCTAGATGCACTGGAGTGCAGCAGTGTCCAATTCTCATTCGGCACAGAACTGAGGTTTCCTTTTTATTAGCCGTAATTTTAAAAAACCAAGGCTTTGCGGGTATGACCCGCTGAATGGTGGCATAGTAAGACCCTCTCGCTCGACTGGACACGGACCATTCATCGGACCAGGAATCATGAAGGTATGTTTTTGGGAGTGCCAACAAATCATGGGGAAAATTAATGAACGGAGCCCTATCTCCACACACCACCGCCTCCTTGGCTAGAGCGTCTACACGCTCATTGCCTCGAATGCCGGTATGTGAAGGTATCCAGGCAAAAACAAGTTGTTTTTGACCTAAGGTGAGTAATGTATCTCACTGGATTCATCGTGCTGGATTTCACATGTCGTCTGTCATCATGACAAATAAATAACACAGATTATAAAAAATACCTCCGAACTGTGAATACAATTTGTCGCCATGACAGATGCTTCTTGTCTTTTATAATTAGTGATATTTGTCATAATGACATAGGCGACATGTGAAATCTAGCGGGGCTTGGTTGCCACTATTTAAAAAAAGAAGAAGAAGAAATGTGTGACATACCTACAAGAAACCTACCCCACTTAGTAAGGTAAGAAGGGAAGGGACCTAAAGGTTTACGTGGAATCCGAACCACGGTCAGCCCATCCAATATAAAATATTTCTCTTCTATCTTGTCTTAATTCTAATTTTCTGAGTGTGATTTGTTTAATGTGCCGTAAAGTACCGTGTGGGGCCGGTACTTAAAAAGAATAGCCCCACTGCATATCTCCCCGTGCATGTCGTAAAAGGCGACTAAGGGATAAGGACAAGATGTCGCGCTAAAGGGCGAAAGGCTAGCCACCTCTCACCTTGGCGCGGTCATTCCACCTTGTCATGCAGCAGGTGGGTCTTCGTGCCTCACTTGTTGCTTGATAGTTATCTTGTCCGTATACTGTGCTAAACGTGGTGGTCGGTGTTGTGCTTTAATTTACCAGAGTACTTATGGGAGTGAAAGTTGGGTATGGCAGGCGAAGCACGAGAGCAGGATAAATGATGTCGAAATGCGCGCGTTGAGAGGAGTATGCGTGGAATAGGAGGAGTATGTGTGTCTGTAGCATGGATGATAGGAGACTAATGAAAGAAATCTATGGAGCGAATGTTAGTGGCAGCGGCGACTCCTCTCAGTTGGCGAGGTTGGCGCCGCCAAACCAAATAAAATGAATGACACCATTAATACAGAAGTATCAGGCTAAAATAAATGTGAAAAAATTTCGGAGTTATATTATTTATGTCATATAATCCACGATTAATAAGATAAAACGTCAATCCCGTACCCGTTACATAATTTGAAATTTCTCGCGCGTCAAACGCGGGCGACGACGAATGACGACACATCAAGGCATTCATTGGCCGGTTGGCTACATTTTGAAGCGCCATCGTATTCCATACAAGGCGGAAGCGACCGATGTCCCCCCCCGTCCCGCGCGGACCCGCTGATCAGCCTTTCGAGTTGGCGCAGCGGGGAGTGCATTTAGTGACGCGGCGCGGTAGCGAGTAGAGCGAGCTAGCGAGCGAGCTAGGTGTGTGTGTTGCGTGTGCGGGTGTGTGCGCGCTGCGTCCACACGACGAGTATTCTTGTGCTGTGCGACGTGCGATGCGATGCGACTAGCGAGCTAGGCTAGGTGTGTTGTGTGCGCGTGTGTGTGCGCATTGGCTCGCGAGTTGATAGCTGCATATATTCCGTTATGTAGGTATGTTTATTGGTAATTATAATGGCAAACTCCTACCGAGCTATCTACGGAGCACTCAAGGACAAGAGAGACTCAGTAATTTGCGAGGTAATTTGGCACTCTTACATATCTGTGGAAAAGGAGTTGCTAACAAAATTGAGGAAGAAAGAAGATTTTCACGATCGAGTCATCGAAAATTTCTTGTCTGTGGAACGAAGAGTGGACTTCATGTGCAAATAAAATGTAACAATTCAAGCTTGTATGCCTGTCTCGTCGTCGTCGTGCCAGAGGAGACGTCGCTGTTGTCGGCTGCAACTCGACAGCTTTGACACAACCAGTAGGTACCTATCTACAGACAAATAAATCGTAAGTGAGCAAAATAAATCATTTAAACTAAATATTATAAACTATCTATATCGTAATCGTCTTTCAGTTTTTGAACTCATTGTGGTAGAAATAAATTAACGCGTAGGTACCTAAGTTATGAAATTATGAAAAAAAAAATCCTTAGTCAGAGCCAACCCAATATTCAGGACCAGGAGTCGCCGCTGGTTAGTGGAAGAGTTGGGAAGGGTCGCCCTAGACGCACGTACCTGGACCAGATCGGGCATGTGCTCGAAAAGAGTCAGGTGCGTAGTACCCGTAACCGACGAGCATGTATGAAGAACACTATGAGAGTGGAAGAGGCGGCAAAAGTGTGTCAGGATCGTGGCGCGTGGGGGTTGGGTTGTTTGCGTGGGTTGGGTCCGTTGTCTTTGCCTGCCCCACTGGGAGGCAGGCAGGCGTGACGTTATGTATGTGTATGTATGTATGAACTTATAGCACAACACCGATTACTCTGCTTACCCTGATTGTCGGGATACAAAAGCGTGAGTTATGTATGTATGTATGTATGATTTGTTCAAATGTAATGTTGCAAACGAGGTTGCAAAGCGAAAAATAAACATACGTTATTATTATTTCTTATGTTATCCCCACCGCTATCCTGATTTACAGCCAGCGTATATTCACAGCAGTGCTAAAGGGCGACAGGATAGGCATCTCTCACCTTGGCACGGTCCTTTCACCGAGTGAGTCGTGCAGCAGGTGGGTTTTCGTGCCTTACATGCTGCTTGATAGTTATCTTGTCCTAATACTTTGGTAAACGTGGCGGTCGGTGTTTTGTTGTAATTTAAGAGTATGTACTTGCAGCACAACACCGATTACTCTGCATACCCCGATTGTCGGAATACAGGGTGTGGTATGTATGTATGTGTTGGCACATTTACTTCATTGGTGAAACCTAACCCTCGACACGACCGAAGGGAAGCACTGACGTGGCACCAAGTTCACCCGGGGTGTTATAGGCTGACATCACGGATATTGTAGGTGATGTAGCCAACCGTGTCAGTTTCCATAAAAAAAAAACTTAAACATTACCTTGAAATATAAATACGTATGTCATGTTTTGGTAACGAACTAACTACCTCACAGACAATCGAAACCATTTTTTCTTACAATGAAAACACAATTTTCTGACGGCGACTTCGTGTCTGTGGGAAACTTGAGTAAGATTATAGATGCAAGTGGGAACAGTAGCGTATGTACGTCCGCGCAGTCTCATACATAGGATCACGACGACGTCTACCATGTCACAACAATGAGCGCCAGATAGCGTGCGAAGCGAAAAAATGTAGTTCATTAGTGAGGGGTGCATTCCGGGAGGTTAACCTCCGATTCTAGCGTCAAGTCTAAATTAGGCACGACGACCCAAGGGAAGCACTATTCTTGTTCACCTGCATATACTTTTCCCACGTCCCAAAGGTTAGTTAGAATAGAATACCTCACGGCATTAAGCTTATCTATTGTGCCTAATTTGTATAAATTGGTGTTCATTAAAGAATATATACATATACATACACTGACATGGCACCTAATTCACTAAAGTGTTATGAGCTGACATGAGCTGACATCACGGATGTCGTAGGTGAGGTAGACAACCGTGTCAGTTTCCATAAAAAAAATTAAGTACAAAGTCTAAAAAACTACTAAAACATCTAGTATAATGATTAGGGAAGATTTTGTTCCTTCCCTTACACCTTACTAGGTGGTAGACTCAAATTGTAGCCGACTCTGGGCTATGGCCGCATAGCAGCCTCGGCTGTGTTCTCCTCTACCTAGTACAGTATAGCCAGGAATAAAATGAGAAGTCTTTGGTATGGCGCCTACATTCTCGGAGGTGATATTGCCCGGCCGGAGCATGTGCTTTGGTCCGTCTGACTCTGACAACCATACCGGATTACATAAAAAAAGGTGCTATTTGCGACTTGTATATCTTTAACCAGACTTACCTGTTTAATATTTCAGATAAAAAACTACAAGATTCCACGTAAAGCTGTAGGTCCCTTATTTTCTTAACTTACTGGTACCGCCGCACTGAATGAAACGTCGGTGGGTTAATGTTATCCGTCCAGTTCAGTGTAGCCGGCACGAACAAAAGGAAGCACTGACAAGGCACCAAGAACACGATGGTTTTATGGGCTGCCACCACGGGTGTTGCGCGAACCATGTCAGTTTCCTTAAAAAATACTGGCAAAAGGACACACCATGACCTGTAAGTGTACACACACACATAAAATATGATAATATCGAAGTATGACACAAAAGTGACGCCATTCATATATGCAATTCTCGCACAATGAAATCTCGCCCATATCAATCGCGTGTTCTCATCTTCGCCGCTTGTCACGATTCTATTTTAGTTTGACTTAGCCGTGACCTCATAAGAATCAGCGTGCGATTCGAACAATTCAAATTATAGATGGGGCATTCGCAGTGGGGCATCAATTAATTCGTCGAGCTGGTGAAGTTAAGTCGTATGCATACATATACAGCATGTTGTATGACCATAGGTCATAAATTATAAAGCAAACCAGTGAATCCTTGACTAATTTGAAGTCTAAAAGACAGACAGACGGCGTCAGAAGGCTTAGTAATAGGCTTCCGTACGGGATACGGAAACCTAATAAAATAACATACAATGACATTTCTATCCTTATAGTATAAATTCTCCGGTTGCAGTCTATATTAAAAGCCAACGCGGCGGCGTCACGCGGCAATTATATATAACCAACGAGCCGCGATGATAGGATCGTCGGAAAAATAAGCAGGTTTATTTCGGGATGTGCATGCAAGCGCCTTGACTGCCGAGTCTGTCATATTTAGGTCACAGATTTTAATAATATATCAGGTCAGACAGGATCCTTTGTGGGCAGCAGTGGGCAGTTTGTTTACGTTGCACCAGTTGTTTGTGGTTAATATTTTATGGAAGATTTAATTCAATTCAAATTTGAAAATATTTTGTTTCAGATTAGGCAGGTGATGGAGTACTGCAGCCACATCTGGGAGGGTAGTCCCCATTATCTGCTTGCGCCCTTGGACTCGATACAGTGCCGAGTCATCCGACTCGTTGGTGACCCGAAACTTACAGATGGTCTGGAGTCTCTGAGCCACAGACGATTCGTAGGTTCGCTTACTATCACGGACGCTGCTCTGCGGAACTAGCATCCCTTATTCCCGCCACCCGTTAACATTCTATACAAATCAATACTAATAATAAATCTGTAAGGGATGGTCATGAAGTAAGTTACTTTGTTTTATGAGATACTGAGTTTGTAGACTCTATGTATTATACTAAAACTAAATTGACGATTTTGAGAAATCTTTTCTGTATGTGTGTATGTATGTATGGTCCTCCATAAGTCTTAAACCGATCATCCGAATTCGATGAAACTTAGTACAAGCACATTTTACTATACGGGACACAGGATGGGCTAAATAAAGTTCAGTTCCGGTTACGCTAAGATGCGGCTCTCCTCTCGTACAAACCAAATTGTTCCACGCACCAAAATAAAGGTACGGTAGCGGGATTACTTACTTTCTTCTTTTTAAATACGAATTTCCGCGCGCCGAAATAAAGGTACCTACAATTAGATAAGATACAATTTTTATAAGAATTTCACGCGAGCGAAGCCGCGAGCAAAAGCAAGTTCTACAATAAATTAATTTTCACGGCCACCGATTCCTCGGAGCTCGCGCGCGGACTGTAAGCTCTGTACTCTATACCAGTGTTTTTCCATCTGTGGGTCGCGACCCCTCGGGGGGTCGCGAAGCCTTACTCGGGGGGCCGCCGGCAAAAGAAAAAAGGCAAGGTTTTACACTACAATAAAACACAATGAACACAATTTCAGTGAGAAGGATGGGCCTGTTTATTTTTCAAAAAATTGTTAAATCGGTGTGCTGTTCTTGGCCGCAAGAGCTTTCTAAGCTGCCGCGGCTTATTGCAGAGTGTAGGTCTAAATAATGAATATAGGTACCAAAATAGAGAAAATCATAAACGTAGTGTTTTAAATTACTAACTTTTTTCTGTCTATGACTCAAGGGGGTCCCGAGAATTTTCAATCTGTAAAGGGTTCGTGTATTCAAAAAGATTGAAAAATACTGCTCTATACTATCTATACGTACTAACAAAATGTTATTATATTACACTGAAATCGCACTTACTCATGCATGCAGTCAGCTGTGAGCTCATTAAACCCGCGATAAGAACGCCACCAGCCAGTTTACGAGAACAACAATTACAACATTGAACTATAATAGCTAGAAGCATTCACGCGTGCTAAACATACTATTGACGTAACAGAAGCAGTGACTCATGCCATAGTACTCATGCTATGATCAGGGTTGCCAACTTTTACATATGGGTATTAATTGGTTATAAAACGCAGTCTAAGTGTAAAACAAGTGTAGGTCACTTCGCTTGCCCCTTACTAGGGGTGGGCCCAAATTGTAGCCGACTGGGTTGGTAACACCCACAGAAATCAAAAATATTTTATTTCTGTGGTAAACCGTACTCGATGGCCGCATAGCAGCCTCGGCTGTGTTCTCCCCACGAGCCGTTCCGTGTACAAAGTCTCCGAGGATATAATCTGTGGCTTTTACTCATTTCCTCCGTCACATTTTCGGAAATACAAACGTAACAAAAACGACATGCACCGCCTCAACATTAGGTTAGGGTTAATATCACAGATTGCGTCGCTAGCGACGCATCTTCTTTATATTAACCCTGGTTATGTTTTTTTATAAACCACCAAAACATTACTGTACAAAATCTCCGAGTATATAATCTGAGGCTTCCAAAAAGTTATACGATCACGATCAGCTGTCTGTTTATTTATATTCTGTGTCACTTTGTTTTTGACGGAGGGAATGAGCGGAGACTTTGTACACGGAACGGCTCGTTGTTCTCCCCTAGTCCAGCAGTTCCAATGGGAAGTCTCCGGTATGGCACTATGATGGCACCTACTTTCTCGGAGGTGATATAGGCTGGTCGGAGCATGTGCTGTGACCCCTCTGACTCAGCCACCCATACCGGATTACATAAAACAAAATATTATCGAACACAAAATATATTGTTGATATGTTTGATGTTTACGATATAAAACAATTTCGTAAACAATAGGTACTTAGAAACAATTCTATAACTATGTAAGTTTATTATGACTTCACATTATTCGAAGTGTCATGTACACATTCATTGACTGCCTCAACTACATAGATAAGAGTGAGTCAGACGGGAGCAGTCGTGCGCGCGAAAACATCCGATTGGCCTACTTGTTTGCCGAAGATAAGTCACATTACTGTACCTATCGATATATCTAAACGCCGGTACTTAAGGCCCTGTCAACCCGTAATCACCCGTACTCCTCTTTCAAGGCGCCGCTTTCACTGGTTGGAGTAGGATGCAACTAAATCAATCAATTTTAGCGCAAGCGAAAATTAGGTTTTTATTTTTTTATTCCAAAACTACGGATCGAAACAAAAAAGTAAAAAGCTACGGATTTAGATATTATTCAACAAGTATGTTTTTTTTTTTTATGGAAACTGACACGGTTGGCTTACTCACCTACAACATCCATGATGTCAGCCCATAACACCGGGCGAACTTGGTGCCACGTCAGTGCCTCCCCTCGGTCGTGCCGGCTACACTGAACTGGACGGAAAACACAAACTATTTACATAGCCGTTTCGACCGACCTTTCATTCAGTGCGGTGGTACCAATCCGGGCGGGTTAAACCCTACCACCTAGTAATATAAGAAGGCAGTCATATCCCTTAGTCGCCTTTTACGACATACACGTAAAATATATTTTTTCCAAAGCCTTGATTTGGTCACGTTGCCTTAAATAAGTTTTTATAACTAAATTCAGAGGCATGTTCATGATGTTTTTCTGCCGAGCGAATTTAATCAAATCTTGTTTTCAATAAAAAGCTATCATCGATCTGCGCTGGGCGCTGATAGATGAAGTTTTACATATATTAAAACTGAATCTGTCAGGTGAGTAATATTGGCGGTGCACTTCTTGAAATTCGAGTCAGACGCAGTCTCGCATCACCTTAATGAGAATAGCCCCATTGCATCTCTCCCCGTGCATTTTTTTTTTTTTTTTTTTATGTAATCCGGTATGGGTGGCTGAGTCGGAGGGGCCAAAGCACATGCTCTAACCAGCCAATATCACCTCCGAGAAGGTAGGTGCCATACCGGAGACTTCCCTGGATTGCTGGCTATACTGGACTAGAGGAGAACACAACCGAGGTTGCTTGCGGCCATCTTACATCCAGTACGGTGGTACCAACCCAGTCGGCTACAATTTGAGCCTACCACCTAGTAAGGGGCAAGGGAAGGGACCTACAGTTTTACACCGGTTCCGAACGGTGAAGCAGCGGGTGTAGGTATGCACGTAAATTTTTTCGTCAGAAAAAACTCATTGGTACACGCCGACCGGATTCGAACCTCGGACCTCCCGCATGAGAAGCCGATGCCCAAACCACTCGGCCACCCGCCGCTTGTCGTGCATGTCGTGAAAGGCGACTAAGGGATAAGGACAAGATTCCATGCATAAGGGCGACAGGCTATCAATCTTGGCGCGGTCTTTTCCACCGAGTCATCAGCAGGTGGGCACATTGCTGCATGATAGTTATTTATTTATTTTGTCCGAATACCTACTTTGCTAAACTCGGTGGTCGGTGTTGTGCTGTAATTTACCAGAGTACTTGCAGCACAACACCGATTACTCTGATTATCCCGATTTTCGGGATACGGCGTGTGTTATGTATGCAAGTATGTATGTACTTTAGGTATAATTGGGTAGAGATTTATGAAAAGGAACCATGTGACATTAGCATACTTCGCTATAAATGAGCTTCAAAGTTCACGTTGAATACATTTTTATTCTTTTGAGCAGAAGTTATAATTTATATATAGTTAATTGATGACTATTAATGTTCATCTATTTAAACTCAAAAAGCAAAATATTGTATTATGTAGGCACTGTCATTTTGAAAAGTGCAGATGGTTCCATTCTATTTTTTTATCAAATTCTATAGAGAAGAATGAAATATTGATAAGCATTATAAACCCAAGTACATGGTTCCATTTGATTATTCACAAATGTATAAAATAAGGAACAATTTTATTTTAATTGTGGAACCAAGTACCTACTTGGTTCTTTTCTTCAAATCTTGGACCATATATTTTACTGTAAACGGAACAAAATATTTAAAAATAAAACAGAGCCAAGTACTTGGTTCTATTTGCTGGACCTTTTTCTTGCTTTTTCATACATATAGACATTTGTGCATAAAAGAACCTTTGCTCTCGCTGGGTTTGTAGTGGAAAAACAACATGGTTCTTTAATGCAAAACATTTTTAGCACTTTATTTAACCCCTCTTGTATTTAACTCATTTTGAGAAAAAATGTCACATGGTTCCTTTTCGCTTAACTCTACCCAATTTATGTACTAGCGTGTGGGGCCGGTACTTTAAAAGAATAGCTGCATCTCTCGCCGTGTATGTCGTAAAAAGCGACTAACGGATATGACTCCCTTCTTATATTACTAGGTGGTAGGGTTCAATCCGCCCGGGTTGGTACAAACGCACTGAATGAAAGGTCGGTCAAAACGGCTATGTAAATAGTTTGTGTTTTCCGTCCATTTCAGTGTAGCCGGCACGACCGAAGGGAAGCACTGAAGTTCACCCGGTGTTATGGGCTGACATCACGGATGTTGTAGGTGATGTAGCCAACCCTGTTAGATTCCATAAAAGAAAGATTGTTTGGATTTTCTCGCTTATTATTAGAATGAGAAGTATTTTTACAACTTTTTTCCGAAAGTCGATGTCAACTTTCGGCTAAGTTGAGTGCGTCAATTTAGTTATGTTTTTGCTCGTGTTTTTGTCGGTGTACTTATAGAAATATAGGCAAAGCTACAAAATGTTCGACCGAGTATCCATTCCGCGCTCTGGCAGATGTTAATTTGACAAGACTCGCCTCGTCGGCTGTCAAATTAACAGCTCACCAGAAACAGACGGACTAAGCGACGGAGTGCGGAGGGGAAATAGAAGGATATAAAATGTTACTCTGCATGTATCATTTGGACAGGGCTAAGTCGTCGAGGAAAAATATTTAAAAACGAGGTGATTTACTTTATTATTTACAGATAGGAAGTAGTTTATGTAATGTGTGTATCAAGTATCTATTATTAGTATATAGTACATATATAAGTATGCTTCTATGTATTCTTATTTAGTATGAAAAATACATCCTATGTTTAAGTAATATATTCTAGTATTTTACCTACATTTGTATAGGTATTATATGCCCGGCGTCTTGTTCACTTAATTTTATTGTTTTGTTAGTATTAAGTTTGTGTCATTCTTCTTCTCTGTGTTGCTACCCTTATAATAAGTTTTCATAAAAGTCAGGTTGACTGGGAGAGATTGCCTTAGGTAATAAGTCCGCCTTTTGTAAAATCGTTGTATTGGAAAGCAATAAAGCATATTCTATTCTATTCTATTCTATTCTATTCTAAAAACATTTTAGGTACCTACCGAACCTAGTGATCACTAGATGCGCCGTTCTCATACATCACTCCCGAATAGGCTGGATGGAAAATTGAAACTTGAAAGTCCTTTTTTATGTAAACCAGCATGGGTGGCTGTGCCGAGAGACCAATGGACGGTGCAGTCGACAGAGCCAAAATCACCTCTCTTCGCGAAACCACGCTCTGTTGTGTGGCACCTAGCCACGCCAGCAGATTTGCGGACTGTTGCTAGGCTGTCTAGCCCGTTAATACGACGTTTGAAGACACCCAGGTTAAAGGATTCAGGAAATACACTCGCCGGAAGACAGTTCCACACTCTAGCGGTGCGACAAAGAAACGATTTAGAGAACCGATGGGTTCTCAAAAGCCCAATGTCAACAACAAAAGGGTGCTGAGTCTCTCTGCGACGAGTCATGTGGAGATAGGACGGGTGGCAGGGAATAATGGATGCTAGTTCCACAGAGCAGCGCAGCGTCCGTGATAGTTCTGACAAAAAGCCTAATTTCCACAGAAAAATCGTGACGTTTTGTTGCAAACGTAATTAACTTTCAAATAGGTTTATGCTTTGGCGCGGGAGCAGGCAGGACTAACTGGTTGAACTCCATTTCAACTCAATTTTCAAACTTCATTTCATTTCAACTCAAACGCCTCCCAAAGATGGTAAAAATCTGTAATATGTAATTACTGAATTTGCCTAATATTACCAACGTTGTTGGTAAAGATGATAATGTTTCTGTTTAAGTTTATTGAGCTGTGTAATTTACTCTAATTAGTAATTTACATTTACCGTTTGCATAACTTTCTAATAATAAAGAAAACAATTAAAGAATCTGCTGTACTTCATTGAAAAATCGAAAAATCCTGACAGTTGCAAAATCCGGCCGCAATCCCGACGAGACCCTAAAAATCCTGACATATCAGGACAAATCTTGACGTATGGTAACCCTACTCCCGAAAAAAACATGTTATCGACCAAAGGATCTTAAAAGCTGATTTCACAGGGTGTATCAGGATAGGTTTTCGAAACTTCAGGGTTCGAAAGGGGCCCATATTTGAAGACGAAAAGCTCTGAAACTTTTTCCCAGATTCGGTCATTTTACAGTACTTTTTGGTGAAAATCTATTCTTCAAGATTTGGTGGATGTTAACGTCCGCCTTTATTAAATAAAAAATAAATTCTAACTCACGAATAAAAATGGATAGTTTGCATACATAACTAGTACAATTGAACTGCGTGTAGGTAAATTCCAAACACTGAAAGTTCAATGACCTCAAAATAAAAAGAGGACTGAATTAGTTCACTGCACTCTCCAGTCTCACTGTCCATCGAGTTTTTATTACAATTTCCAACTTTTGTATGACAAAAAAAACAACGGAATTTCGATATGAGTGATAAGGATTTTTTTCTTCTAATAATGAGTACTTTCTATTCCTGAAGTTTCTCAAACCTATTCTGATACACCCGTATATATATGGCTCACCTCAACGTCTTACGTCCGTTATACGGGACACAGGATAGGCTAAATAAAATTCAGTTCCGGTTACGCTAAGATGTGGCTCTCATACAAACCAAATATATAGGGCGGTTTTTGGGCCAATATGTCTGTAGAGTGCCGAGACCTAGCCACAGGCGAGGTCACAGGCTAGCTAGACGGTCCCAGCCCAGCGCGATACCACATTAAATAATGGTGGCGGTGGCGGCGGCGTGACCTTGCCGAGTAGTTCTCTCGGTCACATAAAACTCACTATCGTGATTCTAGTGACATCATTCAATCTGCAAATCGCGCATTGTTACGTCATTCTTTATTCGCTTGCCGGCCGGGCGACCTCCGCTACGGAGGCGGCGGCGCTAAACAGAGTAAAATTTAATAGGCGAGATACTAGAGGAAAAGGACATGTGGCCATACACACCATATTTTATTGTTGTAACGAATATCCGTATTCGCATTCGAAATTCCGAATATTTATCGAATATTTTACTTCGCGTGTTTTACTAATGAAAGAGTGAGGCGCAACAATATTGGTAACGCGCCTAACTTGTTTTGTTGTGCCTTTCTGCGTTTTGTAACGCACTAATTTCGTTTAATTTTTTTTTTCTCAAAATGCAGTGTCAAGTAATCAAAAACAGAGAAAAACATTAAAACAAGTCCGTATTCATATAATTTTATTATTCAATGTAGGTAGATCTACATTTGTAATAGAAAATTTAAGTGTTTTTTTCATTTGGATATAATTTTTTTTATAACATTTTTCAATATTCGTATTCGTATTCGCGAATATCATTTTGGAATATTCGTATTCGCATTCGTAATCGCGAATGTGGAAAAATAGGCATTCGTTACAACACTATTTTATACTAGCTTTGACTCTTTAATTAATATGCTTAATCAATAATCTCTTTAATTAATATGCTTAATCAATAATCTCTTTAATTAATATGCTTAATCAATAATCTCTTTAATTAATATGCTTAATCAATAAACTCTTTAATTAATATGCTTAATCAATAATCTCTTTAATTAATATGCTTAATCAATAAACTCTTTAATTAATATGCTTAATCAATAATCTCTTTAATTAATATGCTTAATCAATAAACTCTTTAATTAATATGCTTAATCAATAATCTCTTTAATTAATATGCTTAATCAATAAACTCTTTAATTAATATGCTTAATCAATAATCTCTTTAATTAATATGCTTAATCAATAATCTCTTTAATTAATATGCTTAATCAATAATAATTAAGCAGTTGATTGATTTACCCAAATGTACTGTGTGAGGCCGGTACTTAAAAAGAATAGCCCCACTGCGTCTCTCCCCGTGCGTGTCGTAAAGGCGACTAAGGGATAAGGACGAGATGCCGTGCTAAAGGGCGACAGGATTGCCACCTCTCACCTTGGCACGGTCCTTCCACCGAGTCGTGCAGCTGGTGGGTGTTTGTGCCTTACTTGCTGCTTGATAGTTATCTTGTCCGAATACCTACTTTGCTAAACGTGGTGGTCGATGTTGTGTTGCAATTTTCCAGAGTTCTTGCAGCACAACACCGATTACTCTGCTTACCCTGATTGTCGGGATACAGCGTCTGTGTGGTATGTATGCATGCATGATTTAACCAAAAAATATGATAAAATATATTGCAAATATCATTTTACAGTTTAAATTATATTAACATTTATATCACAATCAAGAGCCCGGTACATTGATAGTTCGCTTAGTTAGAATAACAATTTGAAAAAATACAGATATTAGGTGTAGTGCCCAGCCCCATCATAATAAAAGTATGCGTGTGACTCTAATAGCTAATTTTAAGCCACACCCAATAAAATAAAAATGATTCTTATCAAAATTGTACAAAGAACCGTTGTCGGATTTATCGGCACGGGTACCCATCACAAACGTTACCTCAACGGTCGTCGGCGCAGACTAGAATGATCGGTTCAGTATGTCTTGACACGACATGTCTTGGGTTTCTGTTTTGTCTTGAATTTTATCTTTGTCGTAGTAAATGTTTTGAAATGAAGACATTCGCCACGCACGACTTGCTAATTCTCCGCGACTTTGGCTACTTAGGTAAACAGTAGTTGCGGTGGTAGTTCGGTCATGTTGGAAGAATGGATGATAGGGGACAAAGTACAAACTCCTATAGGTGTCAGCCTCGGTAGCGCAGTGGTGCAGACAGTCGACCGCGGTTAGTACTTGGATGGGTGACCGCTTGACCGTTGGAGGCTGACCGTGGTGGTTCGGATTCCACGTACAACTGTAGTTCCCTTCCCTTCATACCTTACTAGGTGATAGGGTTCAACCCGCCCGGGTTGGTACCACAGCACTGAATGAAACGTCGGTCGAAACGGCTATGTAAATAGTTCGTGTTTTTCGTCCAGTTCAGTGGAGCCGGTACGACCGAAGGGAAGCACTGACATGGCACCTAGTTCACCAGGTGTTATGAGCTGACATCACGAATGTTGTAGTTTGTAGCCAACCGTGTCAGTTTCCATAAAAAAAAACGAGAGATATTCAAGGAGAGAATGTGAGTTGGAAGAGTCGGGAAGGGTCGCCCTAGCTAGACACGCACGTACCTGGACCAGATCGGGCATGTGCTCAAAAAGGGTCAAGTGCGTAGTACCCGTAACCGACGAGCATGCATAAAGAACATTATGAGAGTGGAAGAGGCGGCAGAGGTGTGTCATGTGGCGTGTGAGATCCGTTGTCTCTGCCTAACCCACCGGGAAACAGGCGTGACGCTATGCATGTATGCATATCTCCTTCTATACTGTCATTCATAGTGTTTTGGCTGTGGTATCCTTCCTAATAAATAAAACGGAAAATGTATAAATACTATATGGCCGCTACACTCGCTTCCCTTATCCCTCCTCCTCCCGTTCGCCTCCGCCCGTATTTGATACTTCGAAAGAAGCACCATGGAATCAACGCTAAACATGTAGCGAAAGCTGCGAGTGGTGATTGTGAGCCACTTAGAGCTCCGTAACCAATGTGGAGAATTGTTAGACATGCGAATAATGTAGATCGGTATGTCGGTGCAACACACACTTATATGTGGATGTGGGTTGGATTTCTCACGAGTCAAAGATGCTATAAGTTCTTCGAGACCGGTGGATCCCCGGTACACATTAGGTGGTGGTCATATGCACTTCCACGCATATACATAGCTGGTGAAAACAAAAGCTGCGGCTAGAACATAACGCTGAGGCCCTCCTGGGCACAGGCTGTTTTTCAGTCTGTGTTTTTCCCATGGGATTATTTAGAAACGGTACAGCTATGGGGCCTCGATCTGGCATACATGATCGCTGTACTCGCAAGAGTGCAGGTGTAGACGTCTGGATTTTGTAGCCGCAAGGCTGGTATCTCTGGAAGTCTATAAACAAAACGTAAATCAATTAAATGATAGTAAAGAAGTTGTCGTTCGCCTCCGCCAAACCCGGCACAGTTGTCTTCACCCGAGACGACCGACCGAACTAAACAGCACAGAGCAACCCATGCCATGCAAAATAATATATGTATAAATACAATAATGAAAATAATAAAACAAATACGTCCTTATTTATTTTTACCAAGATTTCCGTCTGCCGCATTTTCATATGCTTTTGAATCGAGGTCAAATCGCACGATTGCCAAGAAGTCAATTTTGTCTCTGCTTTTATGCGAGTATATCAGAGGGCGGACGGCGGCGGCGGCGGCGCGAGATATGAGAGTGCCTCCATGTGGAAAACGAGGTTCCTTACTCCGCCGCCGCGTGTGGGTGCCAGCCAGTGGGAAGAAGAATATTATGTAAATGTGGATCGCGCAACCGGAAACGTGAAAATAACAACTGGGTACTGTCAAACTTTTTAACATTGAATCAAGTTGAAATGAAGCGTTCGCCTGGAGAGATGCGAAATTAATTAACGCTTCTGAAATGTATAAGAAATTAGCAATAAATTATTATGATAAATGATATTAATTAATACATATTATGTATTAATTAATATCATTGTGGCTCTTCGCACATTTTGAAGGTCACAAGTCGCCGCCATGGTTGATTTTTCAGGGTTCCGTATCCGTCGTACGGGATCCTTTTACTAAGCCTACGCCGTCTGTCTGTCGGTCTGTCCGTCTGTCTGTCCGAGGACTGTATCTCTTGAACCGTGATAGGTAGCCCGTTTAAATTTTCACAAAATATGTGTTATTATGGCAGATATAACAACAAATAATAAACATGAGAAAAAGTAAAAAAATCACGTGGTCCCCATACAAGAAACTAAAAAGTGCATGCGCGCCATCTACCGAAAACAGTATGAAGCAGCGCTGACCATGACATGGAGATACGGAACCCTCGATGCGCGAGTTCGACTCGCACTTGGCCGGTTTTTTTAGAAATAGTGATGACTCGTAATATGTAAGCAGTGGCAAACATTTTTTGTAAATGTTGACTCAGTGGACGTAAAAAAAAAGTATCCAGCGAAGTATCTTGCCAGTTCTTCTTCGCTGTGATAAATGATAATCGAACTGGCAAAATGCTACAATGTTAAAATATGACGAATCCGAGTGCAGTGTACTTACTGTCTATGGATAATAATGAATAAAGAAGAATCATCATCAATACTAATAATACATCTGTGAGGGATGTTCATGGAGTAAGTTACTTTGTTTTATGAGATACTGCGTTTGTAGACTCTGTATATGAGACTAACACTAAATTGATGATTTTTAGAAATATTTTCCGTATGTACGTATGTATGTATACTCCTCTATAACTCTTAAACCGATCATCCGAATTCGATGAAACTTAGTACAAGCACATTTAACTATGCGGGACACAGGATAGGCTAAATAAAATTCACTTCCTGTTACAGTAAAGAATAAAAGAGTAAAGATGGATGGCCGCGGCGCTGGATAGAGTCCAACGACGTCAACAAGTAAAAATGTCATTCTTCCATATCGCTCGCTCATATTTTACTTAATAACCCCGACAAAGTCTGGAATAGGGACCGATATATCGCCGCCGTGTATATGCCGCGATCGGTTTGATGATGACGTCATACACACATATGAGATCTGGGATCTGGTGCGCAGATAATGTAAACAATCTCGATATTATCATCGAAATAGTGAAGAGGCGTCCCATAGAATTAACGCATTCAAAAGCTGCCAGCTATTTTTATACAGCCAGCAGTCATTATAAGATTGGCGTGGGCGCTGACAGAAGTAAATACTACTAGAAGACGCAAGAATAATAATTTTGTAAATCCCACCAAAAACATAAATGTGAAAAAACTTTTTTGAAATAGTTTTTATTTCACAGTTTTTTAACCGACTTTTTTAGTAATTTTTTGCTATTAATGTATTTCACGGAATCGCTCGGCCTTCGGCCTCGCGATTCCGCCTCGCTTTCCAAACCGATCTTGACCAAATTAAAATGGGACCACACGGGAAGCACCAGCTTTAAAATAAAAAATAGGATTTTCAAAATCTGTTCACCCAGTCGAAAGTTCTAAGGTAACAAACATAAAATTACGGGTTTTCTTGCATGCAAAATGCCTTAATAGACGTACAATACAGCCTTCACATGCATAGGAGCCATGCAAGACTGGCTTTACAAATATTAATTTTACAATTTATCCATAAAAAAAAAATTTATAAAACAATATACTATAACACATAAATGCCCAAAGGCGATTTTGTATGGAGAAAGTTAACTTCCGTGTCGTCTTAACAACTAGCTTAATAAATAGTAAATAAAACGTACGCATTTCGACTGACCTGCTAGGTTTTTTTTTTTTTTATGGAAACTGACACGGTTGGCTACATCACCTACAACATCCGTGATGTCAGCCCATAACACCGGGTGAACTTGGTGCCACGTCAGCCTTCCCTTCGGTCGTGCCGGCTACACTGAACTGGACGGAAAACACGGGTTCAACCCGCCCGGGTTAGTACCACCGCACTGAATGAAACGTCGGTCGAAACGGCTATTGAAATAGTTTGTGTTTTCCGTCCAGTTCAGTGTAGCCGGCACGATCGAAGGGAAGCACTGATATGGCACCTAGTTCACCCGGTGTTATGGGCTGACATCACGGATGTTGTAGGTGATGTAGCCAACGGTGTCAGTTTCCATAAAAAAAAAATATATTTGTCTTGAATTTTTTTTATCGAAACTGACACGTTAGGCCATCCATATCACTTACTACATCCGCGATGTCAGCCCATAACACCTTGATGAACTAGGGCCAAGTCTGTGCTTCGCTTCCGTCGTGCCGGCTACACTGAACTGGACGGAAAACACGAACTATTTACATAGCCGTTTCGACCGACGACGTTTCGCTCAGTGCGGGTGGTACCTACCCTTCCGGGATAAACCCTACCACCTACATAGTAAGGTAAGAAGGGAAGGGGACCTACAGCTTAACGTGGAATCCGAACCGCGGTCAGCCTCCAACGGTCGAAAGCGGTCACCCATCCGAGTTCTGACCGCGCTCAGCGTTGCTTAACAATCAATAGCTAACCGCTGAGCTACCGAGGCTGACAGATAAGAAATAAGAAATATTTATTATTTCCCCTATAACATTCCATTATTTTATTACATACTGACACACATTTAAACATCACGAAATAACAAGGAAATATTAATAAATTTAACACATATTTAAAAAATTAGAGAAGAGAGGGGGAAAAAAGGACTGGACACAGCCTATGCTGAATCTGTGAAGATTTCACTAGACTCAGCGCTGTATTTAAGTCCAGCCCATGAAGAATTTCAAAGATTAACCATTAGATGATGCAACATGACGACTGATGCAAGACCAAAATGTTCCATCGCCCGGCCACTCCGCGCGCGCAATCCGCCGAATCCACGGTCGGCAATCGAACGATATAGCGAATCTCTCTCCAGAACGCAGGCGGCGCACTCTGGTTCGAAAACGACAAATAGCGGACTTTCAATTTTTTTCCAAATTTTTCTCGAATCTTGATGTTTTTTTTTCAGGATCGTATTTATCGACTAATTATAATACACTTTTATTCTTGCACGTTTTTCGCTAATGTCGATATTTCCGGAGAAAAAAAATACAATATTTTTTTTTGTATGGGACTAAATATGTTTTCATAAATTTATCAAAACGATTGCACTTGTTAGAGCTAATGTATATATATCCTTAAGCTATGAGTGAATCCGAACGTGATTGTGAAAAGACCCCGTCCCACTTCGTCCCCCCATCCATACTCAAGGTTAGATTTTAACTTTTGTGTTACACTAATTGAAGAGAGGTAAGTATTTCTTAGCTAATAAATTATTGGTTATATATATATCAATATATAATGACAGTTTACACTAACTTTTGTCCGCGGCTTTGCTCGCGTTAGTGTCGGACTTTAATGTTTCGCATAAAAAATAATTATATTAGTATGGGAGCCCTACTTTAACGGATGCAGAGCCGAATAATTGGTAGCTTAACCATCGCGTTGAGATGTCCTACAAATGTGTGTGCTTCAGAGATCTTACAAGCATGTAGTACGTAAGTAAGTGTAGAGAGCTAAGGTTTCAGAGCAAACTGGCCATATTGCGACATCGTCGCTAACGGTTGCAGCGCGGAACGGCAACATGGCACCATGTTGCCGTTCCGCGCTGCAACCGTTACCATTACACATTCCTATGCAACTGCGTGGCTATCGAGTTCGCTTAAGATAAAATATAATATGTCAAAAACTAATATTCTGGAAGAATAACTAGACATAAAGAGGTCGAGATTTGATACAACGCTTGCCATGTTTACACAAAATCGACAATACTATACAAGACAAGACACCATAAGAGAGCGAACGCACACACAAGCAAAGAGCACGCGCGAAAATCGCGATGGTGGACGTAAAAGCGTACGTTCGTAAGTGAGAGCACAGAAAGCACTACGGATAGATCCTTAGCGTGGAATTGTCTGCGATAGACTGAATTGTCCAGCACTTCATAGTATTGCACTGTGTATGCGTCAGTTCATGCTATGTTGCCGTTTTGGGCTGCATCCGTCAGCCAATGGCTGACAGCTATACGGTCGCATCGTTGCCAATTCGCTCTAAAACCTGTTTAACTCTTAATCGTATTGTTCGTTAATTAGTGTCGCGCGAGCGAGAGAGACTGGTCGCGGTCAAGTCTTCGCTAGCTAACACGCTCTGAAACCTGTTTTCAGTTCACTTGTATTATTGTTATTCGCGAAATCTCGTGGTAACGTTGTTGTCTCTTTGCTTCGAAACTTGTTTATTGTTCGATCGTATTACTGCACTTTGCTAAACATGGTAGTCGATGTTGTGTTGTAAATTTACCTACGAACAGAGAATGAACGAAGAACAAGGAATGTCAGTCAAACATAAATTCGAGAAAATCTAATTTTAAAGTTTAAGATTGAGTGATGCAACCATTTTAAGACTAAGAGCAATAGTCTGTTCTGAAAATTGGTTTTAAATGTATCTGTGGTTCATTTAAAAGTATTAAAAAAAATTTTTTAAACAAATTTGTATAAAAAATGGCACAGAAAGGAAAAGTGGCATTTTAAAAATTTACAAAAACGAGGGATGTCAGTGACATTCCTTGTTTATGTTATGTTAATTGTAAGATCAGTAAATTTAGGCTTTGACAAGGGTACAAGACCTGAAAAATTAAAATAATTAATGAATAATGTAGTTGGAATATCAGCAAGATTTTTTTTTATTGAAACTGACACACAACATCCGTGATGTCAGCCCATAACACCGGGTGAACTAAGTGCCATGGCAGTGCTGCCCTTTGTTTATGACGATACACTGAACTGGACGGAAAACACGAACTAGTTACATAGTTGTTTCGACCAACGTTTCATTCAGTGCGGTGGTACCAACCCGGGCGAGTTAAACCCTACCACCTAGTCCTAGAAAGGTAAGAAGGGAAATTATACATCTTTAAAAGAAATAACACCAATTAACTGCAAAACTCAAAACTAACCTTAAAATGACATAAAATGTTCGCCAACTGGTGTCAACTGACTGATGTTTGACAGCACAAACAGCGCGACCTAGGTCGCAATGTGCTGACATCTCTTGTTCTTGTGAATTACGCGCGGACATTCCCGATTATTCCCGCGTACGCCTAAATTTCAACTGGATTTTTAGCTATGACAGGGCTTGTTTTTGCCGAACCTAAATATTACATCAAATAGCCCACCCATTTCTCTACAAGATGGCGTTATTAGTTCAGTTTCGGAAAAAATATGACATTCCTGGTTTTTCCCCCGTGCTCTTCAGTAAGTACTACACCGATGCTTACCTAGATTTGCAGGATACATCGTATTTGGTGTGTATGTCACTGTATAACAACAGTAGATTCATTAATTTCCATATGTTAGTACTCAATGAGTAAATGTTTATTAACAACACTCGATAGGTACGCAATTGTATAGCAATATCTAATGTTTGTCGCCATGTTGCCGTTCCGCACTGCACCCGTTAGCCACGATGTCGTATTGTCGGATAGCGCTCTTGCGTGGAGTACGTTGCCAGTTCGCTCTGAAACCTTAGCTCGCTACACTTATGTATTTAACACAAGCTTGCACTATTACTGAAACAGTTTAAAAAAATTGCAACATGTTCCACCGATCAAATATATTTGACAGGTGACGGTGGGTCATTATAACGAGTTTTATTAAATTACTTCACTACTAATAATAAAAATCTAAGTAATGCAGGTTACGTTGTTCCTCCATAACTTTTAGAATGGTTAATAAACTTGAATACAATGTTGTACACATATGTAGGACACAACACGATGGTTAGGCTACCAATTACCTTCCTCCGCTTCCGTTAAAATAGGGCTCCCATACAAATTTAATGTTTTTTTATGCGAAACATTGAAGTCCGACACTAACGCGAGCAAAGCCGCGGACAAAAGTTAGTGTAAACTGTAATTATATATGTATATATATATAACCAATAATTTATTAGCTAAGAAATACTTACCTCTTTTCAATTAGTGTAACACAAAAGTTAAAACCTAACCTTGAGTATGGATGGGGGGACGAAGTGGGACGGGGTCTTTTCACAATCACGTTCGGATTCACTCATAGCTTAAGGATATATATACCTTAGCTCTAACAAGTGCAATCGTTTTGATACATTTATGAAAACATATTTTGTCCCATACAAAAAAAAATATTGTATTTTTTTTCTCCGGAAATATCGACTTTAGCGAAAAACGTGCAAGAATAAAAGTGTATTATAATTAGTCCATAAATACGATTCCGCAAAAACAACATCAAGATTCGAGAAAAAAAATGAAAGTCCACTATTTGTCGTTTTCGAACCAGAGTGCGGCGGCGGCGCGGGCCGCTGCAACAGCTGCTGTGGCCGCCGCCTGTCGTGTTAAAAGTTAAAAGCTATTATGATTCACTGAGCACTTCCGATCCATTCGGCTTGGCGGTAATCGCCCGTGCTAGTGTGCGGCTTGCTCATACAATAATAAAACAGATCTTTTTATGGTTCCGTAACTTACCGGACCATATTATTGTATTATATTGTTTTTTTTTTATGTAATCCGGTATGTTTGGCTGAGTCGGAGGGGCCAAAGCACATGCTCCGACCAGCCAATATCACCTCCGAGAAGGTAGGTGCCATACCGGAGACTTCCCTGGATTGCTGGCTATACTGGACTAGAGGAGAACATAACCGAGGCTGCTATGCGGCCATCTTATATTCAGTACGGTGGTACCAACCTAGTCGGCTACAATTTGAACCTACCACCTAGTAAGGGGCAAGGGAAGGGACCTACAGTTTTACACCGGTCGGTTCCGAACAGTGAAGCAGCAGGTGTAGGTATGCACGTAAATTTTTTCGTCAGAAGAAACTCATCGTCAAACGCCGACCGGATTCGAACCTCAGACCTCTCGCATGAGAAGCCGATGCCCAAGCTGCTCGGCCACCCGCCACTTAAAAATATTTAAATAAGTATCTAAAGTAAAACAACAAAAAATAAAAACTGGCCAATCACGCGGTTGTACGGAACCCTCAGTGCGCGAGTCCGACTCGCACTTGGCCGTTTCTTCTACGTGGTGGTATCCGAACCTTGGAGCAACTCGTATTCGCGAAGAAGGGACTAAAACAGGCGCGTGCGCACTGCACTCACATTCGAGTCTCGACAGAGCGAGCAGCTGGCGGGCACTCGTGCTTTCAGAGTCCGATTACGCGGCGGATTACTCAAGCGATTTCAGCAAATGAAAGCTTACTCTTGTGAACTCTGCAGAGGCGGCGCAAGGCGTGGGCGACGTGGGCAGCGAGGGGCCTCGCGCCTCGAAAGTTCATGCAGCTTTGATTCATGAAAAATATTCAACTAAATCTATTAAAAGAGACCCCGAGTAAACAAGTTTGTCGGCCTCGATAGCTCAGTGGTGCAGACAGTCGCTATTGAATGTTAAGCAACGCTGGGTGCGGTCAGTACTTGGATGGGTGACCGCTGACCGTTGGAGGCTGACCGAGGTTCGGATTCCTCGTAAAACTGTAGGTCCCTTCCCTCCTAATCGTACTTGGTGGTAGGGTTTAACCCGCCCGGGTTGGTACCACCGCACTGAATGAAACGTCGGTCTAAACGGCTATGTAAATAGTTTGTATTTTCCGACCAGTTCAGTGTAGCCGGCACGATCAAAGGGGGAAGCACTGACATGGCACCTAGTTCACCCGGTGTTATGGGCTGACATCACGGACGTTGTAGGTGATGTAGCCAACCGTGTCAGTTGCCATAAAAAAAAAAAAACACAAGTTGAGACTTAATCAAAGGCAAACTAAAGCTTACTATAAAGCCTTTATCAGACACAAGATGGGAAAGCAGGACAGAGGCAGTGAAGGCTGTATTATTGCAATTTGATTTGTTTAATTTTACCGACGAAAGGTCTGCTGACGAAAATGTTTGATTTGATCGGTGTACCGGAAATCCATTTCAACAGTGAAAATCCATAAAATTCATCCTCTAGTGCCACCAGAGAGGGCCTCGCTAAATATATAATCTTGCCCACATCAAATTTTGGTCTTGCCCCGCCACTGGAACTCTGCGCGCGCGCTGACTCATGCCGCGGCGTCATGTCGGTGGTGCAGTGCGTTCGGATCTCTCATCCATCAACACTCGAGCGTAGGGTTACCATACGTCCGGATTTGTCCGGACATGAGCAAAAACAACAGAAAAAAACTTTAAACAAAAATACGTTGTGTACCGTGTGGGGTCGGTTGTACCGTGTGGGGTCGGTACTTAAAAAGAATAGCCCCACTGCATCTCTCCCCGTCGCATGTCGTAAAAGTCGACAAAGGGATAAGAAAATTCGTCAGCCTCGGTAGCTCAGTGGCGCGGTTGGTTAGTCAACTGTTTTTAAGCAACGCTGAGCGCGGTCAGTGATTGGATGGGTGACCGCTCGGCCGTTGGAGGCTGACCGTGGGTCCGATTCCACGTTAAACTGTAGGTCCCTTCCCTTCTTACCTTACTAGGTGGTAGGGTTTATCCCGGCCGGGTTGGTACCACCGCACTGAACGAAACGTCTGTCGAAACGGCTATGTAAATAGTTCGTGTTTTCCGTCCGGTTTAGTGTAGCCGACATGAAATGAAGGGAAGCACTGACATGGCACCTAGTTCACCCTGTGTTATGGGCTGACATCACGGATGTTGTAGGTGATGTAGCCAACCGTGTCAGGTTCCATAAAAAAAAAAACTTTTCTTGTATGTGTAATCACCTGTATATTTTGAACCACCTACGAGCATACGAGGAAGCGAGACAGCAGACGAGGGAGCGAGAAGGACGTGCCGTCGACGACGACGCCATCTACCAAGTGCGAATTGAGTAGCGGATTATTAGCGGTCAAGAAAGGAATCTATTTTGTATTTCCTCCCGCTATATTGATAATTTGTAAAAGGTGTGTGATGAATGATTGATGCTTATATCTAAAGCGGACTATCTGTGACTTTTATTTGGAAAGTGAAGTACCGTGTGGGGCTGGTACTTAAGAAGAATAGCCCCACTGCATCTCTCCCCATGCATGTCGTAAAATGCGACTAAGGGATAAGGACAAGATGCCGTGCATAAGGCCGACAGGCTAACCGCCTCTCGCCTTGGCACGGTACTTCCACCGAGTCATGCAGCAGGTGGGCCTTCGTGCCTTACTTGCTTCCTGATAGTTATTTTGTCCGAATACTTTGCTAAACGTGGTGGTCGGCGTTGTGCTGTAATTTGTGAGAGTACTTGCAGCACAACACCGATTACTCTGCTTACCCCGATTGTCGGGATACGGCGTGTGGTATGTATGCATGAAGTGTCATTAACATATGAGGATCCGCATTTATAATTGTTTTATTATTATTTGTTGTTATATCGGCCATAATAAGACATATTCTGTGAAAATTTCAACCGGCTACTTATTATTACGATTACATACATACCGTGGGCGGTACGGAACACTTCCCTTCCCGGAACGCTCCTTGTATGGAGGACCCCAATTAATGTTTTTACTTTTACAATTTTTTATCATTTGTTGTTATATCCGCCATAATAACTATCTAACAGCTAACTATGAGGGGCGTGAATGGGCACCTGTCAGGCCGGCATGGCATTCGCAACCCCCGCATACGACCGAATGTCCATGGGCGTCGTTAGACACCTTATGGGTGGCTCGGCGCCATATGTAGCGCTGTCAATAAAAAAAAAATAACTAACCGGCTAACTATTGCTGTTCCCAAAGATACAGCAGTAGGACAGACAGGACATACAAACAGACAGTTAGGCTTAGTAATAGGCTTCCGTGCGGTGTACGGACACCTAAAAGGCTGCCTTCCGCAACGCATAATAAATACATCATCATCATCATATATTCATCATCATATCATCATCATATCATACTAATAATAAATCTGTAAGGGATGGTCATGGAGTAAGTTACTTTGTTTTATGAGATACTGCGTTTGTAGACTCTATGTATGATACTAAAACTAAATTGACGATTTTTAGAAATATTTTCTGTATGTATATATGTTCCTCCATAACTCTTAAACCGATCATCCGAATTTGATGAAACTTAGTACAAACTCATTTAACTATACGGGACACAGGATAGGCTATGCTCCGGTTACGCTAAGCTGTGGCTCTCATACAAACCGAATTGTTCCGCGCGCCGAAATAAAGGTACGGGGTAGCGGGCTTACTTTCTTCTTTTTAAATACGAATTTCACGCGAGCGAAGCCGCGGGAAAAAGCTAGTAGAAAAATGATAGCATCGGTGGCCACCCCTCCTGGTGAATATAGGTCAAAGTCCGGCGGAGGCGCTCCCCTTTGTGTCGGGCATAGTCAGGACCGCTCGCTCCCGATGTCACTGCACACGCGACAAAACAAAACGGCCTCGCCTGAAAACTGAACCCGCTTCACGAGAGGCGGTCGGCCCGCATAGCCGGAGGTGGTGTGGGGGCTTTGTTTATTTATTTACTTACTAGCTTTTGCCCGCGGCTTCGCTCGCGTGAAATTAGTACATACATACATATACATATCACACACGCTGACTGAATCCCGATAATCGGGGTAAGCAGAGTAATCGGTGTTGTGCTGCAAGTACTCTGGTCAATTACAGCACAACACCGACCACCACGTTTCGCAAAGTATTCGAACAAGATTAAATCGATCAAGCAGCAAGTAAGGCATGAAGACCCACCTGCTGCATGACTCGGTGGAAGTACCGTGCCAAGGTGAGAGGTGGCGAGCCTGTCGCCCTTTAGCACGGCATCTTATCCTTATCCCTTAGTCGCCTTTTACGACATGCATGGGGAGAGATGCAGTGGGGATATTCTTTTTAAGTACCGGCCCCACACTGTACATAAGGTAAGCCGGCTACCGTACCTTTATATCGGCGCGTGTAACATTTCGGTTTGTATGAGAGCCACACCTTAGCATAACAGGAACTGAATTTTATTTCCTATCCTGTGTCACGTTCACGTATAGTTAAATGAGCTTGCACTAAGTTTCATTAAATTCAGATGATCGGTTTATGAGTTATGGAGGAACATACATTCGGAACATACATACAGAAAAGATTTCTAAAAATAGTCAATTTAGTTTTAGTATCATACATAGAGTCTACAAACGTAGTATCTCATAAAACAAAGTAACTTACTCCATGACCATCCCTTACAGATTTATTATTATAATTGATTTATTTATTTATTAGAAAATATACAGCCTAATGATGACAAACAGATAAAACATAAGTTGTACATACATTGAAGTCTGGCCACTTTTTGTTTCCCTGGTTAGACTATAGTTTAGTGGGATCAAACGAGTGTGTGTGTAGTGAGTGTCAATGCAGTGTAGTGTAGTGTAGTGTAGTGTAGCGTAGTGTAGTGCAGCGCAGCGCAGCGTAGCGTAGCGCAGTGCAGTGCAGTGCAGTGTAGCGTAGCGTAGTGCAGTGCAGTGCAGCGCAGCGTAGCGTAGCGTAGCGTAGCGTAGCGTAGTGTAGTGTAGTGTAGTGCAGTGCAGTGCAGTGTAGCGTAGTGTAGTGTAGCGTAGCGTAGTGTAGTGTAGTGTAATGCAGTGCAGTGTAGTGTAGTGTAGTGTGATGTGGTGGGATGCAGTAGTCACGTACGGTACGTACGTGACGTACCAGGCAGTTTCTTTACAGCTGTTGATACAACACGCTTGCTTGCTCAGCGCATTGGCAAACAGTTCCGTTTTGACGTGATGACGTCACGTCTTATAAATTGATGAGCACCGGCTGCACGCACGAAAGCGTGTCACGTTGATATTCAAAGTTACCATGGAAACGTCTTAAGAAGTAAAACTGTCAAGATCAGACAACAGAAGTTTTGATGGCCAGTCACAAGATGATTAATCTTTCTACTGGAAATATAAATTACTGATCTTTGATCTATATACTACGATTATTCCACGTCATCACGTAAAACTATCGTACGTAAACCGACTTTACAACCAATTTTTTCTCCCTTTAATTGCTTAGTTAGTTAGATAGATAGAAAAAACTTTATTGTCTCGAGTCCTTCAAGAGGGGCCACGGTAGCTCAGTGGTGCGGTCGGTCGACTGGTTGTTAAGCAACGCTGAGCGCGGTCAGTACTTGGATGGGTGACCGATCGACCGTTGGAGGCTGAACGTGGTTGGGATTCCAAGTAAAACTGAAGGTCCCTTCCCTTCTTATCTTACTAGGTGGTAGGGTTTATCTCGGCCGGGTTGCTACCACCGCACTGAATGAAACGTCAGTCGAAACGGCTATGTAAATAGTTCGTGTTTTCCGTCCAGTTCAGTGCAGCCGAAATGAAATGAAGGGAAGCACTGACACGGCACCTAGTTCACCCGGTGTTATGGGCTGACATCACGGATGTTGTAGATGATGTAGCCAACCGTGTCAGTTTTCATTAAAAAAAATGTGCAATGCAAAAATGTGGAATCGGAACCACGGTCAGCCTCAACGCGCCGTTCGTTTGTTACAGATTTTCCGATTCATTTATTGGGATAGGTACTCTTGAACTTGACGTCAGTGAGAGTATATTGTAAGTGGCGGGTGGCCGAGTGGTTTGGGCATCGCCTTCTCATGTGAGAGGTCCGAGGTTCGAATCCAGTCGGAATGTACAATGAGTTTTTTCTGACAAAAAAATTTACGTGCATACCTACACCTGCTGCTTCACCGTTCGGAACCGGTGTAAAACTGTAGGTCCCTTCCCTTGCCCCTTACTAGGTGGTAGGCTCAAATTGTAGCCGACTGGGTTGGTACCACCGTACTGGATGTAAGATGGCCGCATAGCAGCCTCGGTCGTGGTCTCCTCTAGTCCAGTATAGCCAACAATCCAGCGAAGTCTCCGGTATGGCACCTACCTTCTCGGAGGTGATATTGGCTGGTCGGAGCATGCGCTTTGGCCCCTCCGACTCAGCCACCCATACATGATTACATAAACATAAAAAGAAAAAAAAATTGTAACGCGTCGAGCGGAGGCCCCGCGCGGGCGCGCGCGGGCCCAGCGCTAGTTCACATCGGACCGTCTCGCCACTCGTGCGCAACGGTTACTCCGTCGCGTCTTTGTCGCCGCTACGAGTTAGCTAAGTATGGAAATAGCCCATCATTTTTTTTGATAATGTTTGTCTGAGGCTAAGCGAGCAGAAGCAAAAATTAAAAAAAAAAATAACACCAAAATGTATAAAAGCTGACTACGAAAAACGAAGGAACTAACCCCATTTCAAATGACTTCCATCTATAAATTTTCAGGTGTGCTTTTGTGCCGCCTTCAACTCAAGGGTCCGAATATGAATCAAAATATTAGTTAAGAATTTTCAGTTCTAGTTGTTTTTTGAAGTCGGTGCAATGTTTTTTAAAGCAGTATTTATTTCATTCTTTTTAGTAATATTATCTATTTTCCTCGAAGAGCAGGACAAGGATAAGAGGCCGCTTCGGACGGAATATTTGTGTCCAGACTTAAGGAGTTTCTGGTTGGTAAAGCGTACCTACTACTCTCTAGGTGAGTACTTGACGGATGTCGTCGCGAACCCTGCCGACACTGATTGATGCCAAAATATAACAATGAATAATAATTAAACTAAATTGTATTCACTTGACTTGTAATATGAAACATTATCAATATGTACTAATAATCTGTAAGGGATGGTCATGGAGAAAGTTACTTTGTTTTATGTATGAGATATTGCGTTTGTAGACTCTATGTATGATACTAAAACTAAATTGACGATTTTTAGAAATCTGATCATGTATGTATATAAGGTGGTTCGTCGGTCATGTCATTAACTTCGGGAGGGTTATATACACACTCAAATAAACACTTTACGTAAGAAAAAAAAACATATGTTTATAGGAGCATTTTTTCTCCTAACAACAAAAATAAAATCAAATAAATAGCTGTAAAAAACAATCATAGTGACCTTGTGACTTACTTACAACAAACAGCTGTTCTGCGTTTGAACATAGTACGGTCATTGACCCCGTGGTACAATGCAAGTTACCTACTGTTACACACAGGTTAATGTTTAGGTAGCAAACATGTTTTGTTAAAATCGAAAAGTAATCTCATCTCACTTCTCACTAATATCATAAATGTGAAAGTATGTTTGTTTGTTTGTTTGTTTGTTTGTTTGTTCCTCTTTCACGCCTGAACGGCTGGACGGATTTGGACGAAACTTCGTATATGGGTAGTGAATATCCCGGAGTAACATAATTTTTAAAAAAAGTGGTCAAGTTCGAGCCGAGCTCGCGTACAGAGGGTTCCGTACCAGAGCGATTTCTGTGAGAACTAGAAGGATTGGGATTTTCGTTTACGTTTTCCTGTAAATTAAGTGTATATCCCATGGTAAAAAAATATTTTTTAAAGTGGTCAAGTTCGAGTCGAACTCGCGTACAGAGGGTTCCGTACCATCGCGTTTTCTGTGAGAACTATAAGGATTGGGATTTTCGTTTACGTTTTCCTGTAAATTAAGTGTATATCCCATGGTAACAATTTTTTTTTAAAAGTGGTCAAGTTCGAGTCGAACTCGCGTAAAGAGGGTTCCGTACCATCGCATTTTCTGTGAGAACTAGAAGGATTGGGATTTTCGTTTACGTTTTCCTGTAAATTAAGTGTATATCCCATGGTAACAATTTTTTTTTAAAGTGGTCAAGTTCGAGCCGAGCTCGCGTACAGAGGGTTCCGTACCATAGCGTTTTCTGTGAGAACTAGAAGGATTGGGATTTTCGTTTACGTTTTCCTGTAAATTAAGTGTATATCCCATGGTAACAATTTTTTTTTTTAAAGTGGTCAAGTTCGAGTCGAACTCGCGTACAGAGGGTTCCGTACCATCGCGTTTTCTGTGAGAACAAGAAGGATTGGGATTTTCGTTTACGTTTTCCTGTAAATTAAGTGTATATCCCATGGTAACAATTTTTTTTTAAAAGTGGGCAAGTTCGAATCGAACTCGCGTAAAGAGGGTTCCGTACCATCGCATTTTCTGTGAGAACTAGAAGGATTGGGATTTTCGTTTACGTTTTCCTGTAAATTAAGTGTATATCCCATGGTAACAATTTTTTTTTTAAAGTGGTCAAGTTCGAGTCGAACTCGCGTAAAGAGGGTTCCGTACCATCGCGTTTTCTGTGAGAACTAGAAGGATTGAGATTTTCGTTTACGTTTTCCTGTAAATTAAGTGTATATTACAGTAAAGGGGGCGTGGGAGGGGAGGGGGGAGGGGGGAAGGGGGATGGGAAGGGGGAGGGAGAGGGAGAGGGAGAGGGAGAGGGAGAGGGAGAGGGTGAGGGACCGTGTGGGGCCGGTACTTTAATAGAATAGCCCCACTGCATCTCTCCCCGTGTATGTCGTAAAAGGCGACTAAGGGATACGAATCCCTTCTTATATCACTAGGTGGTAGGGTTTAACCCGCCCGGGTTGGTACCACCGCACTGAATGAAAGGTCGGCCGAAACGGCTATGTAAATAGTTTGTGTTTTCCGTCCAGTTCAGTGTAGCCGGCACGACCGAAGGGAAGCACTAACGTGGCACCAAGTTCACCCGGTGTTATGGGCTGACATCACGGATGTTGTAGGTGATGTAGCCAACCGTGTCAGTTTCCATAAAAATAAAAAAGGGAGAGGGAGAGGGAGAGGGAAAGGGAGAGGGAGAGGGAGAGGGAGAGGGAGAAGAAATTCGTATTTCAAAAGAAGAAAGTAAGTAACTGAGGCGTGGCCGAAGGCCGAGCTGTATCCTGGAAGACGCTAAACTTTCTCGATGACAGTAGGTAAATATGGGCGATAGTTACTTACTTTCTTCAAGACGGTTTATAGTCTTCCTGAACGCAACTCGGCCTTCGGCCTCGCCCTCAATTACTTAATTTCTTCGAAAAGGTTTATAGTCTTCCTGAACGCGGCTCGGCCTTCGGCCTCGCCGTTAGTTACTTACTTTCATCGAAAAGGTTTATGGTCTTCCTGAACGCAGCTCGGCCTTCGGCCTCGCCCTCTGTTACTTACTTTCTCCGAAAAGGTCATCGTCTTCCTGAACGCAGCTTGGCCTTCGGCCTCGCCCTCAGTTACGTACTTTCATCAAGAAGGTTTATAGTCTTCCTGAACGCAGCTCGGCCTTCGGCCTCGCCCTCAATTACTTAATTTCTTCGAAAAGGTTTATAGTCTTCCTAAACGCAGCTCGGCCTTCAGCCTCACCCTTAGTTACTTACTTTCATCGAGAAGGTTTATGGTCTTCCTGAACGCAGCTCGGCCTTCGGCCTCGCCCTCTGTTACTTACTTTCTTCGAAAAGGTCATCGTCTTCCTGAACGCAGCTCGGCCTTCGGCCTCGCCCTCAGTTACTTACTTTCTTCAAGAAGGTTTATAGTCTTCCTGTACGCAGCTCGGCCTTCGGCCTCGCCCTCAAATACTGAATTTCTTTGAGTAGGTTTATCGTCTTCCTGAACGCAGCTCGGCCTTCGGCCTCGCCCTTAGTTACTTACTTTAGTTGAGAAGGTTTATCGTTTACCTTAACGCAGATCGGCCTTAGTTACTTACTTTCTTCCTTTGAAATACGAATTTCACGCGAGCGAAGCCGCGGGCAAAAGCTAGTACTTACTATAAACATATAAGTTTGTTTTGCGTAACGTGTTTAGGTATAATTTAAGTGTGTATGTAACCCTCCCGAAGTTAATGACATGACTAACGAAACTATGTTCCTCCATATCCCTTAAACCAATCTTCCAATTCGATTAAACTTAGTACAAGCACATTTAACCATACATTACACAGGATAGGTTAAAAATAAAATTCAGTTCCGCTTGGGCTAAGATGTGGCTCTCATACAAACCGAATTGTTCCGCTCGCTGAAATAAAATTACGGTAGCGGGCTTACTTACTTTTTTCTTTTTAAATACGTATTTCACGCGAGCGAAGCCGCGGGTAAAAGCTAGTTATAATTGAAAATGCTTAACACACACGACAGTTTAAATAACACAGAACAGGAAATAGACAAGAAAAATTGGACCTGACACAGCCTTGGTCCCTCCCCACCGAGCCCTGGAGCTGATCAGAGGGACGCTGATTTTAAGTCAGGCCCAGGTACGCAATACTAGTGTATTGCGTACCTGGGCCTGACTTAAAATACTAACTAACTAACCTATAACTAAATAACCTATAACACTTATAAATTTATAAATAAATGGTTTGATTTGATTTGATACGATGTCGGCAGCATAAGGCCAGGTGTAAATTTTTATACAGCTACTTGCTTGAGTGATGTAAGACACGAGTAAAGTTTACAGGCACGCGATCATCATAAAGTTGTCGCGCCCGGCGGTGGTGGTGGGAGCCCTCTATTAATTTCGGCCTAGTTGGCGCTGCTGCGGTCACGCGCGCCGAATTTGACGATGAAGGCCAACCCAGATAACGAGCGCAAACTGTTTCAGTCACGATAACTCGTCTCATGAACACTTCCACGGACGTAATAAACTAGAAGTAGGAAGGAAATATATAAGGAAATATAGGAAATTCTCTTGCCCCATAGAAAAAAAATAAGTCTATAAAATAAATAGTAATCACATTGCCATTTTCATTCAAATCATTTCATTCATTCACAAAAACCACCACATTTAACAAAGTATTAGGACAAGGCAACTATCAAGCAGCAAGTAAGGCGCGAAGACCCACCTGCTCGGCGGAAGAATCGTTCCAAGGTGAGAGGTGGCTAGCCCTTATGCACGGCATCTTGTCCTTATCCCTTAGTCGCCTTTCACGACATGCACGGGGAGAGATGCAGTGGGGCTATTCTTTTTAAGTACCGACCCCACCCAGTGGGTGGGTGGCACCCACACATGTATATGTTGAACAATGTCGTTTCTGAGCGAGTTTCTGAGTATCCATTTCTATTTTCCATGGTCTTGCACGCTAAGAGCGCGTTAGGACGCGCGGACGCGACGCGACGGTCCAACGCCCCAGTTGGTTAATTTCACTTGCAATTATTCAATTGAGAAATGATTTAAATCGACTTATACATACATTGTGTTCGCTCTACCCACCCATATTCTGTCAGTGTAAATTGTGAGAACGACTGTGGACCTTAAGACGAGACGGAAGTTAACTTTCTCCATACAAAATCCAGTTCAGTGTAGCCGGCACGACCGAAGGGAAGCACTGACGTGGCACCAAGTTCATCAGGTGTTATGGGCTGACATCACGGATGTTGTAGGTGATGTAGCCAACCGAGTCAGTTTCCATAAAAAAAAAAATCCTCTTTCGGTGTTTATATTTTTTACCCCCCTAAACCTTATCCGATTTTTACAATTCTTTTTTTGTTGTAATAAGGACAGTCGAAGAATCTACGTTCCTGTCTTTATTATTTTTTGAATATCTGAAGTGATGATGACTCAATAAAGCTTATGAACTTCATGACATAAAAAAAAAATTCAATTTCTTTCGGTCGAAATACAAATTTTTTGCTCCGGTGTTGTAGGTATATTTCATCTGAACAAAAACAGGAACGTAGATTGTCCTTATGACAAGAAAAAAAAATAAAAAAAATCGGATAAGGTTTAGGGGGCTAGAAAACGTAACTTACATTAAATTTTTTTTCGGTTAGTTTGTATGGTTAGTTTAGGTTAGGTTAGGTTTAATAACCCTCCATTTTGCTTCGAGCAGTCGGGTAAAAAACAAACCGGAGCGTGACACAAAGAAGTTATGCTAGACTCATGGCTACTAAAGTTCTTAGTTCATTTCCAAAATGATTTTTTTTATTGTGATGGCAACCAAAGGTAAATTCTCTTGTGTAATGAAATTTTAGTTTAGAAATTTAAGAAAATAAAAAAATGTGGCATCTCTCTGTGTTTCGGCTATTTATGTTCGCGATTTATTAAAAAACTACAAATCAGAATTGCATTACTTGGGTACTGAGCAGTGGTTCTAATTGTGACAGTAAGTCAATCCGTATAAATGTGACTTTGTCCTTTTCAAAATGCATGCGCGCGAAGCCGCAGGCAAAAGCTATATAAATTTTTTACTCAGTATAGAAAGAAACTTTAGTTTTTCATACTGTTTCTTTGGATATAAAACTAATTTATACCTGTATCGGATTTTACTTGGATTTATTTGAGCTACATATTTCTGGCTCAGTATTTTTTGAGTATATGAAATATTTGTGAATTAAACTGAATGAATGAAAGATCTCTCTATGATTTTTATGTATTTGAAGTTTTTTTATAATATTAGCATACAATATTTGTTTATAATATACCTCAAAAATCGTTCACAATGCAGGTACTACAATAATACTCGTAAATAATAAAAAACAAAATTTAATTTAATTAATTAAAAAAAAATCAAAAGAAGCCCTCTCCACAGTCACTTATCGCAGGCCTGACTTGCGCGATTCAGCCGCGCGTATCGCTCGCGTACTACTCGATCGCTATACGATAGCGAGCGATTATCAACTGCCAACCGGCCCCGTCGACCATTGTCACTATTGTGTTGGGGTAATTAAACTTAAACGTACTTCCGATTCAACTAGCTATAGTTTGTTCGTAGGGCGAATGCGGAAGCCGAATGTCAGAGGCAAAACTCATACCATATAGAGATAATTATTTGTCCCCGTCAATATGAATAAGATACGAACGAGTTGAGTTATTGTATTTCTCCAAGCCCAAAAACTCATAAGCACAGATATATTGGGTGCGCTGTAGAAAGAGGCGAGTTTAGTAGAAGATTGCTGGTAGCTGGGAATGGTAGGTGAGGGTCTAAGGAATTATTAGCAAAAAGAATTTTTTGCCGGAGACTTATACTCTTGGAGAAATTTTGCCGACTGGGTTGGTAGTAGCACCCATTTCAAGGAAAAGTGCGACATCGCCCTGGTGCCGTGAATTTTACAGCTACCTGGATGATTGGGGTGTCAAAAGATGCGTCTCGGCAAGGGCTACAATATGGCGTAATTTTTTTTTTTGAAAAATCAAAAACTTTTTTCAAAGAATAAAAAAATGCGCTCGCGCACTTACGCTGTTTTAAATATTGGCAATATATAGAAGAACTCCAATCGCACCTTTCTACCGGTAAAATGTATAACGAGGGCCTGTCCAGAAAGTAGAATGTCGTTGGTTTCATCGCTCTGGGTAAACGTACTCCGTGTGGGGAGGTCGTCGTAATCTTTTTGTTAGTCTTTTTTTTATGTAAACTTACACGGTTGGCTACATCACCTACAACATCCGTGATGTCAGCCCATAACACCGGGTGAACTTGGTGCCAGGTCAGTGCCTCCCTTAGGTCGTGCCGGCTACACTGAACTGGACAGAAAACACAAACTATTTACATAGCCGTTTCGACCGACCTTTCATTCAGTGCGGTGGTACCAACCCGGGCGGGTTAAACCCTACCACCTAGTTATATAAGAAGGGAGTCATATCCCTTAGTCGCCTTTTACGACATAGACGGGGAGAGATGCAGTGGGGCTATTCTTTTAAAGTACCGGCCCCACACGGTACCGCGTCTTCGTTCAATAGAACACGTGGAATCGGTTCGTGTTTCGCACGATGTTTGGATAGCGATGTGACACCGCCGCCCCGCCGAAATATCGTGCAACCTACCCACAGCTACAATCTTCGAAAAAGAGCAGTTTGACGTCTGGTTACAACGGGCACCAGACGTCGTTTGATCCAGGAACTCCTGCAGTTCCTGAAGAAGCCCGTGACGTAGCGGGCGCAAAGTCGACAATGTTTTTTTTTATGTAATCCGGTATGGTTGGCTGAGTCAGAGGGGCCAAAGCACATGCTCTGATTAGCCAATATCACCTCCGAGAAGGTAGGTGCCATACCGGAGACTTCCCTGAATTGCTGGCTATACTGGACTAGAGGAGAACACAACCGAGGCTGCTATCTTACATCCAGTACGGTAGTACCAACCCAGTCGGCTACAATTTGAGCCTACCACCTAGTAAGGGGCAAGGGAAGGGATCTACAGTTTTACACCGCACCGTTTACGAACGGTGAAGCAGCGGGTGTAGGTATGCACGTAAATTTTTTCCTTAGAAAAAAAATTAATTGGTACACGCCGACGGATTTGAACCTCGGACCTCCCGCATGAGAAGCCGATGCCCAAACCACTCGGCCGCTTAGAAGTATTCATCACTAGCTTTTGCCCGCGGCTTCGCTCGCGTGAAATTCGTATTTCAAAGGAAGAAAGTAAGTAACTAAGGCCGATCTGCGTTAAGGTAAACGATAAACCTTCTCAACTAAAGTAAGTAACTAAGGGCGAGGCCGAAGGCCGAGCTGCGTTCAGGAAGACGATAAACCTACTCAAAGAAATTCAGTAATTGAGGGCGAGGCCGAAGGCCGAGCTGCGTACAGGAAAACTATAAACCTTCTTGAAGAAAGTAAGTAACTGAGGGCGAGGCCGAAGGCCGAGCTGCGTTCAGGAATACGATGACCTTTTCGAAGAAAGTAAGTAACAGAGGGCGAGGCCGAAGGCCGAGCTGCGTTCAGGAAGACCATAAACCTTCTCGATGAAAGTAAGTAACTAAGGGTGAGGCCGAAGGCTGAGCTGCGTTCAGGAAGACTATAAACCTTTTCGAAGAAATTAAGTAATTGAGGGCGAGGCCGAAGGCCGAGCTGCGTTCAGGAAGACGATGACCTTTTCGGAGAAAGTAAGTAACAGAGGGCGAGGCCGAAGGCCGAGCTGCGTTCAGGAAGACCCTAAACCTTCTCGATGAAAGTAAGTAACTAACGGCGAGGCCGAAGGCCGAGCTGCGTTCAGGAAGACTATAAACCTTTTCGAAGAAATTAAGTAATTGAGGGCGAGGCCGAAGGCCGAGCTGCGTTCAGGAAGACTATAAACCGTCTTGAAGAAAGTAAGTAACTATAGCCCATAGTTACCTACTGTCATCGAGAAGGTTTAGCGTCTTCCAGGATACAGCTCGGCCTTCGGCCACGCCCTTAGTTACTTACTTTCTTCGAGAAGGACTTCCTGAACGCAGCTCGACCTTCGGCATCGCCTCAGTTACTTACTTTCTTCTTTTGAAATACGAATTTCTTCTCCCTCTCCCTCTCCCTCTCCCCCTCCCTCTCCCTCTCCCTCTCCCTCTCCCTCCCCCTTCCCCTTCTCATCCCCCTTCCCATCCCCCTTCCCCCATCCCCCCTCCCATCCCCCTTCCCCCCTCCCCCCTCCCCTCCCCCGCCCCCTTTACTGTAATATACACTTTATTTACAGGAAAACATAAACGAAAATCCCAATCCTTCTAGTTCTCACAGAAAACGCGATGGTACGGAACCCTCTTTACGCGAGTTCGACTCGAACTTGACCACTTTAAAAAAAAATGGTTACCATGGGATATACACTTAACTTACAGGAAAACGTAAACGAAAATCCCAATCCTTCTAGTTCTCACAGAAAGCGCGATGGTACGGAACCCTCTTTACGCGAGTTCGACTCGAACTTGACCACTTTTAAAAAAAAATTGTTACCATGGGATATACACTTAATTTACAGGAAAACGTAAACGAAAATCCCAATCCTTCTAGTTCTCACAGAAAACGCGATGGTACGGAACCCTCTGTACGCGAGCTCGGCTCGAACTTGACCACTTTTTTTAAAAATTATGTTACTCCGGGATATACACTACCCATATACGAAGTTTCGTCCAAATCCGTCCAGCCGTTCAGGCGTGAAAGAGGAACAAACAAACAAACAAACAAACAAACAAACATACTTTCACATTTATGATATTATTATAGTGAGAAGTGAGATGAGATAGCTATGTAAGTATTCAGTACTGTTAATCCGTAAATATTTAAAATAAGTAATTAAGAAATTTAATACAACAATCAAGAATACAGTGTTTGTTGAAATTAGAGGCATGGAATGGTCACCGGTCGGTTGTCTAGTGAGCGAGTAAATAGTTTCACGCCCCGCGCCGCGCCGACGCGCTGGCTTCGTTTCCGACGCGCGTCTTCCGCTAAACGGCATCTATGCAACGACATTCTACTTTATTGATACTTTTAATTCGTTGCATCTATGTATGTACATAGCACGGCTGGCTACATGGGACACGGCGAGGGGCGTAGGCTTAGTAATAGGCCTCCGTGGGGATAGGAATCCTAAAAACTGGCCAAGTGCGAGTCGGACTCGCGCACCGAGGTTTCCGCACCACAAAAAAAACATTAAAAAAAATACACGTTTCTTGTACGGGAACCCCCCTAAATTTTTTACTTTTTCTATTTTTTATTATTTGTTGTTATATCCGCCATCATCATCATCATCATCATCATCAGCCTGTATCGGTCTGCTGGACATAGGCCTCTCCCAAGGCATAATAACAAATATTTTGTGAAAATTTCAACCGGCTAGCTATTACGGTTCCAAAGATACAGCATTAGGACGGACAGACAGACAGACAGCGTAGGCTTAGAAATAGGGTCCCGTACGATGGATACGGAATCCTAAAAATAAACGTTTTGTTTTGGCGCATAGCATAGATAGACCCTTCCTCTCTATCTATTAATATCTAATCTTCTTCTTCTTCTATATCTTTTCCTTTCCTTTCTTCCCTTCTGTCTTTCTCTACATAATATAAAATCCAACGTTTGCAGTCTGTGTGTATGTATGCATGTTCGCTTATAACTCCAGAACGGCTTCACCTAATTAATTGCGGTTTTTACCAATGTATTGCGACATATCTTCGCAAGAAAAGTTGGTCGAAACGGCTATGTAAATAGTTTGTGTTTTACGTCCAGTTCAGTGCAGCCGGCACGACCGAAGGGAAGCACTGACGTGGCACCAAGTTCATCCGGTGTTATGGGCTGATATCACGGATGTTGTAGGTGATGTTTCCATAAAAAAAAAAAAAAAATTACAGCCCATTCACGCCATTATTCATATGAGCTGATCAGTGAGGCTGAAAGCTAACTAGGTCGGGGAAAATTCGATGATTTCCGTTCGAAATCAGATTTGCCATTAACTGAGCAGACTTTATCGCGAACGGGGCCTAGTTGCCCATAAAACCTACTTTTTTTTTAATTTTTTTTTATGGAAACTGACACGGTTGGCTACATCACCTACAACGTCCGTGATGTCAGCCCATAACACCGGGTGAACTAGGTGCCATGTCAGCGCTTCCCCCTTTGATCGTGCCGGCTACACTGAACTGGTCGGAAAACACAAACTATTTACATAGCCGTTTCAACCGACGTTTCATTCAGTGCGGTGGTACCAACCCGGGCGGGTTAAACCCTACCACCAAGTAAGATTAGGAGGGAAGGGAGCTACAGTTTTACGAGGAATCCGAACCTCGGTCAGCCTCCAACGGTCAGCGGTCACCCATCCAAGTACTGACCGCACCCAGCGAAGCCATCGTCATATCACCTACTACATGATATGACGATGGCTTCCAGCAATGTACATTAAAAGTTCCTGAACCGCCGGCGCCGTCGAGTCTATATAGTGTGAAAGCCCGCGGGTGAAACTGCAGTAAAATTCCTGAATAATCATGGGTAATGTAATGGCATACCGGACCGGGGTGACTGCGGCGGGGCGTCTGAGGAAAACTACCCGCAAGTAGGGTTACCATGCGTCAGGATTTGTCCTAACAAGTCAGGATTTTTAGGCTCTGTCAGGATTGCGGCCGGATTTTGCAACTGTCAGGATTTTTCGATTTTTAATGAATTACAGCTGATTTTTTAATTATTTTATACCTTTATTTTCACATTTTTATCTTACAATATTTATATAAATTTTTTAAACATAATAAAAATATACAAAATTATTATAAACAGTAAAAAACAAAAACGGCATACCGCCGGCGGGCGGCGGGAGAAAAACCTCCAAGCACGCCGGCGGGTGCAGGCCGTGGCTACGGAGCTCTCCGAGACGACGCGAGGCAAGCTACGAGCTATAGTTGGTGGTACTAGACACGTAGGCCACCACCACCCATCTCGGAGAGCTCCGTATCCGCCGGACTGCACGGCGACATCGTCGCGCAGCTCTTTGAAGTCTTAATCTTCGCGCGCGCGTCGCCTCGTGGTCGCACGCACCACCGGTAGCGGGGGCACTAGACGGGACGTGAAGTCCCGATGACCCCAAGCTGGCCGATGGTGGTTTTTTAATTATTATTAGTTTATACTAACAGGAAATTACTAATTAGAGTAAATTACACAGCACAATAAACTTAAACAGAAACATAATCATCTTTACTTTGGTAATATTAGGCAAATTAAATAAGCATTACATATAGATTTTTACCATCTTTGGGTGTGGCGTTTGAGTTGAATGATTTTTTTTTTATGTTATCCGGTAAGGGTGGCTGAGTTGGAGGGGCTAAAGCGCATGCTCCGACCAGCCAATATCACCTCCGAGAAGGTAGGTACCATACCGGAGACTTCCCTGGATTGCTGGCTATACTGGACTAGAGGAGAACACAACCGAGGCTGCTATGCGGCCATCTTACATACAGTACGGTGATACCAACCCAGTCGGCTACAATTTGAGCCTAGCACCTAGTAAGGGGCAAGGGAAGGGGCCTACAGTTTTACACCGGTTCCGAACGGTGAAGCAGCAGGTGTAGGTATGTACGTAAATTTTTTCGTCAGAAAAAACTCATTGGTACACGCCGACGGGATTCGAACCGCGGACCTCTCGCATGAGAAGCCGATCCCAAACCACTCGGCCACCCGCCGCTTGAAAATGAAGTTTGAAAATTGAGTTGAAATGGAGTTCGACCAGTGAGTCCTGCCCCCGCGCCAAAGCATAAACAAATATTTGAAAGTTAATTACGTTTGCATCAAAATGTCAGGACTGGCTTTTTGTCAGGACTTTTCAATTTTCCATCTGGTAACCCTACCCGCAAGCATAGCGTTCAAAATATAGAAGACGCGTCGTCTGTCTAGTCGCTTAGATTAAGTAATTGTGGTGACATAAGAGCAGGCTCTACCCACCTCGGCTTCCCATCTGCTTAATAAAATCCGGCCAAGTGCGAGCCGAACTCGCGCACCGAGGGTTCCGTATCGCCATGTCATGGTCAGCGCCACTCACGCCATCTATGGCGTGCTTTAGAAAATGCTTCACATTAGTTAAAATTCATGATAAGTTAAAATGCGTCATACTCTTTTTGGTCGATATACGCTTTTTAGTTTCTTATGTGTCCCGTGATTTTTTTACTTTTTCTTATTTTGTTATTCCTTTATTTCACATTCTTAAAATTTTACATTAATTTTGCATATATTATACAAAAAAGTAATAAAAATACACAAAATTCATATAAAAATTAATATTAAAATTCTTATTTTTATTATTAGTTGTTATATCGGCCATAATAAGTAACACATATTCTGTGAAAATTTTAACGGGCTACCTATCACGATTCAAGAGATAAAGCCCTCGGACAGACGGACATACAGACAGAGAGACAGAAAGATGGCGCAGACAAGGTAAGTGAATTTTTTTCTTATTATTGTAAATAAAAATTCTGTTAACTGAACATTCAAATTGTTTATATATGTATAAACACAATTTTTATTAATGACTTGACTGAAACTTATGCTCTTGTATTGTACTATCTTTTATTTTATTTTTTACTTAGACATAGTATGTTACATTTAACATAAGTAAATTAAAATTTACTATGTAAGTTATATTTAAAAAAATCTCTATAAGGTTTCTGACCCGGTTCTTCCTTAGGTATAGATTGCATTGCTGAACGCGTCACGAAAAATGATGACGAACCATACTGAATATGCATATGTCTCAATGAAATATTGTTAATGTTGTATGTTATTTATGGCGAAATAAATATCTGAATCTGATTGGAATCGCTGTAATACCTCAAGTGCGAATGAAGTGCACGCAGCCCGAACGTTGGTAGGCAGAGTAAAAGTTATGCAAATTCAGCAATGGCGTGTCTTGTCATTTATTCCCATGTGTGGACTATAACCTAGCTATTAGGTTGACGACGACGTGAGTGCTTCAGTTTGTAGCATTTCTGTATGACCTATTATTTCGATGGCGTAACTGTGCTGTCGAATAGCTTTCGTTGTTACACGGACGAACGGCTTAAATTGCATTTATGAGTCCTATACGTTATATATTATTTCCCCAATATTTATTTCACTCTACCGTACCGTACCGTGTGGGGCCGGTACTTAAAAAGAATAGCCCCACTGCATCTCTCCCCATGCATGCAGTGGCGGATCTTTCATAGAAGCCGAAAAGCCGGGCTTGCCCTAAGATTGTCGATTGGTAAAAGTTATCTAATTCGAAAAACACAAACATTGTTTTTAAATAAATTCCTACGCCGCCGCGCGGCGCGCCGAAACATGCGGGTCGACTCGAGCCACCAGCCAGATGTGTGTATCGTCGGCCGGCAGGCAATCGGCAAACAAAAGATGCTACCTACGCCTGCAAATTGCAATGAATGTCGCAGTCCTTTTCACGCTCAAGCACGGAATACGGCGCGCGATCGTAACGCCAAGCCACATGTGCAACTTAAGCCTAGAATTCTCGTGCATCTCCTCTTCATACAAAACTAATACATTGAAACAAAAGTTTGTGTCAATGTGGGGTAGGGACCTGTACACGTATACGACACCTACATGACTCACACTAGTAAATAAATGCCAAGCTTCGTGACGTAAGAAGGAAGGACGAAGGTAACCGACCAATTACAGCGCGCGATTTCAGTGTTACAATTATGTAGGCAAAATTCACTAATTATGGGAAAAAAATTATTGTAAAATGCAAATAAAATGTGGTGAATTCCCCATTATTTACAAGGGTAAGTTTGGGTAACGTACTCCAACACAAGTTTTTATTTCAATGCAAATGCTTTCGCTGAGATGCTTTGATTGTTGTATAGAATTTTCAAAATAATTAGGTAAATAGTGTTCTGTTGGAGTTCTTGGATTGGAACAATGAATCTTAAAGAGGAAGTGGAAAGGCCAGTGAGTGAGTGCGATGATAGAAAGTGTTTTCAATACTTGCTTCAACCTGGTAAGTTAGCTTCTATAAGTTTTGCTGAGAAAAAGAGTCTCGTGCATTCAGATAGTCCAACACCTAACTAGGTGATTCATCAGGCAACTAAGAATCGTAATAGGCATTTTCATCGATCTGTCTACAAGACTGCATGGGTCGCTGGTTGTTCTCACATGATTATGCTTTTTTGCTGGTATTGCGTGCTGTTCTCGAATGAAAAGGGTGTTTGGAACACAACAGGCTACTCAGACCTAAACAACTTCGCTAACGCTCTAAAGCGGCATCAATCCACTAAAGTGCATTTAAATGCTGTTATCGCATTCCATGGATTTGGGAAGACTCGGATAGAAACTTCGCTTTCGCGACAGGCTGCTGACGAAATAGAGAGACACAACAGAAAGGTTGATCATAATGCAAGAACTCTGGTAAATTACAGCACAACACCGACCACCACGTTTCGCAAAGTATTCGAACAAGATTCAATCGATCAAGCTGCAAGTAAGGCACGAAGACCCACCTCCTGCATGAATCGGTGGAAGTACCGTGCCAAGGTGAGAGGTGGCGATCTTGTCGCCCTTTAGTACGGCATCTTGTCCTTATCCCTTAGTCGCCTTTTACGACATGTATGGGGAGAGATGCAGTGGGGATATTCTTTTTAAGTACCGGCCCCACACGGTATATATTATTTATTTATTAGGCGATGAAAGAAATGTTATTTACATAGATTTGCTACCTACCATGCCATTCGGACTAAAGTTGTGCTTGCCCTTGCTGAAAACCCACCATCCGCCACTGCATGCATGTCGTAAAAGGCGACTAAGGGATAAGACTGGGATAGGACAAGATGCCGTGCTAAAGGGTGACAGGATCGCCACCTCTCACCTTGGCACGGTACTTCCACCGAATCATGCAGCAGGTGGGTCTTCGTGCCTTACTTGCTGCTTGATCGATTGAATCTTGTTCGAATACTTTGCGAAACGTGGTGGTCGGTGTTGTGCTGTAATTTACCAGAGTTCTTGCAGCACAATACCGATTACTCTGCCTACCCCGATTGTCGGGATTCAGCGTGAGTGATATGTATGTATGTATGTTATTTCACTCTAAGTACAGTCTCGGGTCCTTCAAGAGGGGTGCTTTCATGGCACATCTTCTCATCTTGTTAGTATATACGCCATATTAACACTTATATATTGTGTGAACATTTCAACCAACTACCAATTATACGGTTCAAAGGGTACAACCCTTTAACGGTAGGACAAATGGACGGATGGATGGATGGACGGACGGACGGCCGGCGGCGTAGGCTTAGCAATATGCTCCCGTAGGGCACGGAACCCTAAAAATAAAATAAAACAAAAAATGTATGTATGGCGCCGCGCCGGTTCGGGATCCGAGTATAACGCGAACGGTAATACATAATATGAAATACGTATTTCGAAAAATATACATAGGTACATATTGCAGGATGTATCCCGACAATCGGGGTAAGCAGAGTAATCGGTGTTGTGCTGCAAACACTCTTGTAAATTACAGCACAACACCAACAACCACATATTTAGAAAAGTATTAGGACAAGATAATCAAGCAGCAAGTAAGGTACGAAGACCCACCTGCTACTAGACTCGGTGGAAGGACCGTGCCAAGGTGATAGGTGGCTACTGTGTTGCCCTTATGCACAGCATCTTGTCCTTATCCCTTAGTCGCCTTTTACGACATGCACGGGGAGAGATGCAGTGAGGTTATTCTTTTTAAGTACCGACCCCTCACGGTACTAATATCGACAATAACAAAATATCGAAAAGCTCATATAATTTTTACGTGCTGGATATGTGTCGACCTCGTTCCAAAACGGGTTCCATCTTAAATCGAAATAACAACGGCCATCCCAACAAATGTAAGTGCGTCGACTCAAATTAGCTTCCAGCTCGGCGGATCGAACGCGCTCTGACCCAATCGTGCCCCAATTCAGGGCTAATTCTGTAGCAGCTGAGATTCAGTGGCCCGTTTTCACGTGTACTGGCAGATCTGTGGGCCTAATCGATCGGGAGCCGGCTCAGCGGCGGCGCAGGGGGCGTTACTAAGACCGAAAGGCATTCAAGTGTCTTCGTATTTGAGAGGGTAAACGATTCTAGGCATTGCCATATCAACTCTATCTGTTTGAATCCTTTAAAAGGCGTACCAGCTGTCAGAAGATTTGCTTTCACGACTTGAAGAGGTTGGTGATTTACCTGAAACAAAAGGAAATACAGTCTTATTACATTGCAAAATAGGGACATTAGAGTTCAATTCAATAGTATTTAAAAGAAAACAAAAATTATGAATGCACAACAGAGCGATCCTGAAACACGTGAAACTAAAAGACGGCTAAGACATGTGGTGCCACCCACGACCGAATGTCCAGTCCATAGGTGTCTAACGACGCCCATGGACTGGACATTTCGCCAATTCTATCGTACGTATGCGCAAATATTACTTTATTGTATTACTGTGTATCCGATTGATTTACTAAATAAATAACAAAAAAGTATTTTGACAACAATTCATTAATTCATTATAAATGATATATATACATATTGGTTTCGCCGTAGTCGAGTAAAAATAAAACCGGAGCGGAGATTCTGAGGTAAGGGAAGCGGTAGCGGGGGGGAGGGGGGGGGGGGGGGCTTAGGAATTCCGAAAGATCCGATCACAACACACGGACGGTTCGGACGTCCGAGTTGACTTCGCCTGAAAAGGGTTCAAAACAACATTCTGCAAACTACGGTACAATGTCATCTCTTCATTTTTCCTATTGTACTCTTGCGATTAGTATAGAATGGCCGTGTCCTGTAGACATTCCCTTTTATTTTTTATTTATTTTCGTTGCGATGCCTTACAGCCCGCATCTCTAATACAATCATTCACATCACGTCAATCACAGTTACTACACACAATGATCACACATAATACACTCCTACATGCGTCTAATAATAGCTATCTGACAGTTAACTGAGGATCGGAACACTGGAGCGTGGCAGATAAAACTATTGTACTTTCAGTATAACTCATAGAAAACCCAGTACTTGCCTATAAGTATGCATATTATATGTATGGGTTTTCGAGTTCCGTGTCACTACGGGACCCTATTATTAAGCCTACTATGCTGTGTGTCCGTCTGTCCTATCTTTAAAGGGCTGTATCTTTTTTCACAGAATTTGTGTTATTATGGGGATGTCCCCATACAAGAAACGTGCTTTTTCAAGGTTTTTTTAGTGCGGAAACGTCGCGTCGGTGCGAGAGTCAGACTCGCACTTGCCCGGATTATATTCTTGTCAGGTTCACAAAGAGACGTCAACAGTATACATACACAATACTTTTAATAATTCCAAAGTGTCTACAAACTTCAATCATTTAACATTAAATTTTAACCTACTCGTATTCGCGAATCGACTTTGACATTTATCTATATTACAATAAAGTTCATTATCATACAGCATTAAGAGTACTGCTACCACGAAATCTCAAAAACTATTCAGCTATTCAACTTTCACCTTTATTGGTTTAACTTTAGGTCTATAAGGACCATCACGGAACAGGATCAATCTGGCAATGTGAACTATTCAACTTTGTGCCTTATAGAGCTTTCTTTAGGGTGTTATTTTAAGCGTCCACGGAAGAGGATAAAGCTGGTGTAGTTTATACGCACATCACGCACCATTCGTGCAGGCGGGGAACGCGCCATTGCGTGCGGGCGAGGACGTGATCATCAGTGCTACGCCGTACCTACCACGCCCTCAGGTTCCAATCCCGACCAGCGACGAAGTAGACGAAGTTTCCACAACGTATCGACCTCGAGGTCGAAGATTAACCGGTAAGGCAATGACTTTCGGATAATTCGTGTCGTGTTGGGCCGGCGGCGGAGGTAGGTACTTAAAAATGTATGAAATAAAAAAAAATCGAACCCTAGAGTTGAAGGCGGTCGGTTATATTTTGTGCTTGCTTTAGCGCCGCCTTCAACTCTAGGGTTTTTAATTTTTTTTTATTTCATACATTTTTGAAGGCGGTTTTTATATTTTTTTAAATAGTTTTTTATTCACAGTTGTTTTTGTATTTTTTTGCTATTAATGTACGCGGCGATTCCGCCTCGCTTTCCAATCCGATCTTGACCAATGGGACCACACAGGAAGCACCAGCTTTCAAATAAAAAAAGAATTTTCAAAATAGGTTCACCCAGTCGAAAGTTCAGAGGGGACAAACATAAAAAAAATACAGTCGAATTGAGAACTTCCTCCTTTTTTTGAAGTCGGTTAAAAAAGAATATCCACTGACAAAATATGCAGTTCAGTGTAGCCGAAATTAAATGAAGGAAAGTACTGACATGGCACCTAGATCACTCTGTTTTATGGGTTGTTATCACGGATGTTGTAGGTAATGTAGCCAACCGTGCCAGTTTAAAAAAAAATGACATTTTAGTACAATGTGATAGGTATTTTGATCTCATGTATTAATAAATCATCAATGTATCTATAATTTCTGGCAAAGGCTCTATTTGCACCTGATTTTATATTTACGTTCACTTTTGATTGTAAGTATGTGGTCAGAATTATCAAGCTTAAAATATAGTTATCTGGCTCTCAAACTGTAGTTTAACACTCTAAGCGGTGATTATAATGTAGTTACTAAGCAAAGAGTTTGTATATTACGTCGCTGCAGCGACGTAATACAAACTCTTTGTTACTAAGTAGTTACTAAGTAGTAGTCACACACAACGTATTGTAACCTAAGACGTTAAAGAAAACCCCTGCGAAGTTTCTTGTCGGCTCTTCTTTGAGAGTGTAATCGAACCGGATTGTAAAAACAAAATAGGAAGCGTAGTGCATAGTATACGAATGATGATAAAGAATAAATCCCCACTGCATCTCTACCCGTGCATGTCGTAAAAGGCGACTAAGGGATAAGGATGAGATGCCGTGCATAAGGGCGACAGGTTAGCCACCTCTCACCTTGGCACGGTCTTTCCGCCGAGTCGCGCGTCGTTCGTGCCTTGCTTGAGGCTTGATAGCTATCTTTTGGCGGTCTGTGTTGCGCTGCAATTTACCAAAGTTCTTGCAGCACAACACCAATTACTTTGCTTGCACCTATTGTCGGCAGCAGTGCTGTATCACCTTAACACATCATCATCATCAAACATTCATTACTGTGGTATGGCTGTGGTGGACAAAAACCGGCCAATGCGAGTCGAACTCGCGCACCGAGGGTTCCGTATCGCCATGTCATTGTCAGCGCCACTCACGCCATCTATGTATAGTTAGAATGCTTCATACTCTTTTCGGTAGATGGCGCGCATACACTTTTTAGTTCTATGGGGACCCCGTGAATTTTTTACTTTTTCTTATTTTTATTATTTGTTGTTATATCGGCCATAATAAATAACACATATTCTGTGAAAATTTCAACAGGCTACCTATTAGGGTTCAAGAGATACAGCCCTCGGACAGACAGACATCAGACGGCGTAGGCTCAGGTCCCGTACGACGGATACGAAACCCTAAAAACCGCCCCAAAGCCGCAGGAAGACTTACCGCGGTGGATTTGTTGAACGAAAGGTCACTCTGACCATAAACAACATTTAGTTTAGTCCCTCGAAGTTGCGGTTAATTTTACGGTCAGCCTAAACCGCGACCACCTACCCCCATTTTAATTGTGTGACCTAGTCGCTGGTGGGTGGTTTGTGCTTTATGACGACTTGCTGCGATTTGTAAAAATGTTTTCGGGTTCCTATAACAAAGCCTACGTCCTCTGTCCGTCGTCCGTACTTAGATTATCTCGGTAGAGACCTTACAACTCCGCAGGGACGTTGGATCATTGTGTGTGTTCTATCGCCTGTACCACGGAGTGTTCCAATGAGCCGCACGATGCGATCCCTCCATCGCCAATCCCCATTCTACCATCGTTCCGCGCGCAACAGGTTGGGAATGCATCCACACACTGTCGACATTCCCCCACTTAGGACAAAAGATGTTGCGTTTGTAGAGTATACTACTACTCCACACTAACTCTACTCCATACTAAAACTAAATAGACTATTTTTAGAAATATTTTCTGTATATTGTATGTTTCTCCATAACTCTTAAGACGATTTGTTTGTTTAAAAATTATTAGGATTTGTTTTTTTCCAATAATGCTGCATCAGTGTCTAGAAAATTAAATTCCCTATACGATCATTGCTCTCTATTTATACAATGACGTAAATTTTATTCCAAAATTATTTACCAGTATGGAGCTAGCTCGACATAAGAAATTAAAATAGAGTCACATTCAGAAATTTTTTCACCATGAAAAAATACTGTAAATTTAAAAAGCCTACTTCAGAGTTTAGTACATATTATCTAGTTTTAAAAAATAATTTTTTTTTGTCAGTTCTTCTTCGCATTGAATTTAGAACTGGCGGAATTTTCGACATGTCCAAGCGTAGGTTACCTACCTATGGATGAAATTATACAATAAACAATAAACAATTTCATATTATGTACTTCATAGAACTAGATTTTTGTTTGAAGTTTTAAATAATATAAAAATTTTCGTTGTTTTGCCATATGAATCCTCTTAAGGCGACCATAGCCGTAATCATGCTATGTATGGCGGTCTTGAGACAACAATAAGGCTCGAAGTCTCGTTCGGCGGCCGGCTAATAGCGTTTGTCCACGATCCGGTTTTTTCTCCGATAGCGGATGCCGGCTGTCGTTTTGACGGAAACAGATCTCGTTTGTCCGCTGTCCCGGACGAAACAGACGCTCAAGCGCCCAACAACGTCCGTCATTTTGACGGATGCGGCGCCGGCGGCGCACCAAAAATATTGTTCCCATCTCAAAAGCCCAATGTCATAGTTTAAACAGACTAGTTAACCGTCTTCATACAAGTGCGCCGATTTCGCACTCACACAAGCGCGCGCCAGCGCACGCTGTCCGTACACAACCACTACTTACATTCTCACTTTCCTCGCTTGTAGCCAGTGATGGCCGCCCCGCACTCGATTTTTTTTTGTTTTGTTTATTTTTTATGGAAACTGACACGATTGACTACTTCTCTCCCTCTCTCTCTTTCTCTCCATCTCTCTTTCTATCTCGCTCCCTCTTTCTATCTCTCTTTCTATCTCTCTGGAATTGCATTTTCACCATAATGGGCTTACTACCTGTCAATTGTGTTAGTGTTGTGAGTTGCGACAGCCCTGGTGGCTCGGCACAGCGTAGGTAGTTATTTTTAAAATGGGCTCCAGTTAACCTACTCGTCTCCTTTTACTATGCCAATGTGGACAACAATGTAGGCAGCCCGTGGACATTGTTTCGCGGACAAACGGCATTAGAGTGCATTGAACCCGCGCGGCGTGGGCGAACAACACGGCCGATTAGTACGTGGGTTGCGTTCGTCGATGTAGCGTTGCCTTGTCTCAACTGTTTCAACTGGTGCGTAGAGTGGTCCCCGCCACTCTATGCACCAGAATACTGAACCTAATTGTGGAGATTCTGCAACTGTCGTTCGCTTGGCGTTAGGACCGTCCGTTCTCTCTCGGGAGTTACTTGAGATTTTTAGGGTTCCGTATCCGGTACGGGACCCTATTACTAAGCCTACGCCGTCTGTCCGTCCGTCCGTCTGTCCGAGGGCTGTATCTATTGAACCGTAATAGGTAGCCCGTTGAATTTTTCACAGAATATGTGTTATTTATTATGGTCGATATAACAACAAATAATAAAATAATAAAAAGTGAAAAAATTCACGGGGGTTTCCATAGAAGAAACTAAAAAGTGTATGCGCGCGCGCCATCTAGCGCGAAAAGAGTATGAAGCATTTTAAATAATATGAAGCATTTCATAAACACGCCATAGATGGCGTGAGTGGCGCTGACCATGACATGGCGATACGGAACGCTCGGTGCGCGAGTTCGACTCGCACTTGGCCGGTTTTTTAGGATTCCGTAGACAGCGACGCCGGCGGGGACCCTTATAAAAGAAGGCCAGGCGCCCCTGTCCGTTCGTAATTATGGCATGAAAACTTTATCTTCAATTCTCACGCTCAACTCTTTTGCTACTACCACAGATTACTAAATAGTTACTTCGTAACAGATGAATCTCTCCATAGAAAAAGTTACGTACCTTCGGCTTTAATAGCCTAAACTTTTACGACGCCAGTCGCTGCGTGCGAAAATGTACCTAAACGAAAGAGCGTAAAGTGATTATTGCTTTGCAGCTGCGCGCGGACGCGGGGCCTTGAAGCACATTCGGTGACGTTAGGGCTGCTACTTTCGATAAAAATATCAATGCATTACACAATCTTTAATATTATTATATTGTAAAGAGGAAATATGTGTCAATGTTTGTTCGCGAGCTGCAGCACAGATTTAAAAATGTTTTTTTACTGTTAGATAGGTACCAATTTTTTTTTTGTATAACATATAGGCTACTACTAGTTTTAGCCCGCGGCTTCGCCCTCGTTAAAATATATTAAAGGAAGAAATTAGTTCAGCCCGAAAATACTTCAGGTAATCCTACCTACCTACTACCCCTGTAATGTTATTATTGTTACCTGTATGCATGCTTATCTAACCGATTTTATTCGGTATAGATTAAAAATACATCTGCCAAGCGAAGCCGGACTTATTGCCGGCTGTATTTCTATTACCGCTATAACAAGAAATAGTAAAAATATAAAAAATAAAGTACCTACATAGTGTTAAATCTTGTACGGTGGTACGGAACCCTTCGTGTGCGAGTCCGACTCGCACTTGTCCGGTTTTTTAGAATAGGTAATTATTGCTCAACAAAAACAATATACTCACATTTCTTCATCAGCAGGTAAATGGAAAAAAGAGAGATTTTTATCTCTCCTCTTGCTGGATTTACATCCATCTACTGCACATAAATTGCCACTGCCACTATTAACAGAAGCCATGTCAACTTGAATTAAGACATAGGCAAAGAAACTCTTTGGATATAGGTAGGTACGACCGTACGAAGCAGTAGCGTGAGCGCGCGCTCACGTAGGTTAGCTCCACGCGGCTGTCGGCAGCCCAATGAATTATGGATCGCCGGCGGTCCGGTCGGCGGTAGGTAGTTATCGCGCGCAAGTACATAGAGTGCGTGAGCCCTGCTACTACCTACTTACATTCCACTTTAGTATGGAATCTCAAACATCCGAAGTTGACTGTAGGAAATTTATGTAAGGGATTTTTTTTTTTTTTATGGAAACCGACACGGTTGGCTACATCACCTACAACATCCGTGATGTCAGCCCATAACACCGGGTGAACTAGGTGCTATGTCAGTGCTTCCCTTCATTTCGCGCCGGCTACACTGAACTGGACGGAAAACACGAACTATTTACATAGCCGTTTCGACCGACGTTTCGCTCAGTGCGGTGGTACCAACCCGGCCGGGATAAACCCTACCACCCAGTGAGGTAAGAAGGGAAGGGACCTACAGTTTAACGTGGAATCCGAACCACGGTCAGCCTCCAACGGTCGGGCGGTCACCCATCCAATAACTGACCGCACCACTGAGCTGCCGAGGCTGACGATCCCATAGTCGACTTTTACGACATGCGACGGGGAGAGATGCAGTGGGGCTATTCTTTTTAAGTACCGACCCCACACGGTACAAAAGTCCGCCTTTGCACCTTATGTAAATTGTCTAATGCACTTGTTACTGTTTAATGTTTACTGGAGCAATAAAGCATCTCTATCTATCTAACTTTTTTAAAGTTTATAAAATGGGCAAGGCCAATCTGGCTTCTAAAAAGGTAAGTACTATCGAAAATGTCCATCTTCTAAAAGACGAGATCGAAGAGTTAGACTTGTTCTACTTTCATTCACACCAGGCTTCGTGCATAGTGACTAGGGAACGCACCCATACTGTTTACTGCGCCGTGACCGATATGGGGGGAGGGAGGGTTTTGTCAAAATATCGCGCTGGGTCACAGGAGGGGGAGGAGGGTTATTCACCCCTGTCGCGTGGTATTTCAAAATATAGTTTAAAAAGACTAAAAAACGCAGCGACGCGCGGCGGCGGTCTGAAGCCGCGTCTCCTGGGAACATTTTTTTCGAAACATTACACGTAATCGCCTGGTCGCATTCAAAATGTTTAATCCACATAATAAGTACATAGAAAACCCGGCCAAGTGCGAGTCGAACTCGCGCACCGAGGGTTCCGTATCGCCATGTCATGGCTAGCGCCACTCACGTCATATTATTTTTTAAATGTCATGATTAGTTAAAATGCTTCATAATCTATTCGGTAGATGGCGCACGCGCAAACACTTTTTTGGTTTCTTCTATGGGAACCCTCGTTAATTTTTTACTTTTTCTTATTTTTATTATTTCTTGTTATATCGGCCATAATAACACATATTCTGTGAAAATTTCAACGGGCTACCTATTACGGTTCAAGAGATACAGCCCTATGACGGACGGACAGACAGACAGACAGACGGACGGACGGACGGACGGACGGACGGACGGACGGACAGACAGACAGACAGACAGACAGACGGCGTAGGCTTAGTAATAGGGTCCCGTACCGGATACGGAACCCTAAAATCCAGCAAGTTGTGATACCACGTGAAAACTTGGGGTGAGCGGTTAGTCAATATACCACGCATGGTCACAGAGGGAGGGTGTGGGGTGTCCAATCGGTCACGTGGTAAGGCTACGTTCACCTACTTACTTAAACACAGTAGCGCCAGCCACATCAGACCTCCTAGGACCACTTGCTCAGCTAATGAGTGAATGAGCGAGGAAGGCAGTCTAATGACTAATAATGACGGATGACTGAACAGGGACCAGAGAATCAGCCCGCAATCAGCTACCGACGCGCGTAGCGGCACGTAAACATTAGGCTGGCAAACCGCTATGTAGTAACGTAAACATGTACCACTTTCTACATAAAGGGATGTGCCGTGTCAGTATCGATATTTTCAAGCGACTTCCAAAAAGGAGGAGGTTCTCAATTCGTCTGTATTAATGTATGTATTTTTTTTTGTGTGTATGTTACCCAATTTCTCCGCCAATTGTTAACCGATTTTAATTATTCTTATTTTCATGAATAGGGGTGGTCCTTTAATATTTGTTTTTAAGAATACCACCCCTAAGGTTGGAAAATTAAGGGCTAAATTATTTTCACACTAAGGAATTCAATCACCCACTTCCGGTCAACCGATTTTAATATTATGTGATATTACTAAAAAGAATGAAATAAAAAAACTGTATTTTTTTTTTTATTGAAACTGACACGGTTGGGTACATCACCTACAACATCCATGATGTCAGCCCATAACACCGGATGAACTTGGTGCCACGTCAGTGCTTCCCTTCGGTCGTGCCGGCTACACTGAACTGGACGGAAAACACAAACTATTTACATAGCCGTTTCGACCGACCTTTCATTCAGTGCGGTGGTACCAACCCGGGCGGGTTAAACCCTACCACCTAGTAATATAAGAAGGGAGTCATATCCCTTAATCGCCTTTTACGACATACACGGGGAGAGATGCAGTGGGGCTATTCTTTTAAAGTACCGGCCCCACACGGTACATACCGGCCCCACACGGTACAAAAAAAAGCATTGAACCGTCTTCAACCCCTAAAACCACGAGTCAGTAAGCCTGGATACGCTATACATGGAGGACAGGGGTAGCCGCGCGTCGGCGCACACGCGCCAGCGCGTCAGTCTAGCGCCGGCGAGCGATCTTAGTCTCCGTCCGCCGCTCAGGCGGAGCGAACGTGCGCGTCTGTCACAAAATGCCTCATTGTGCAGTGCTTTGGTGCAAAAAGTCGTCGAAAAATTCAAACTTGAACACAGATGGAGTCACCTTTCACGAGTAAGTACTTTCATTCAATTTGATAGCATTTTTCGCTTGAATTTCAGTAACAAACATCGGCGTAAATATGTATGGAGAGCTCTTTTCTGCTTACCCACCATAGGTCGACTATCGTGTTGGATGCAGTTAGCTCTTGTAATTTTTTTTGTTTATTGATAAATATGTATGTTAAATGTATACAGATATTTCATGCATTCTGATAAATTTTGATAATTTTTATTATGGAATACACAATTGTCCATCAATCATTATCATCATCATCATAGTGTCACATTTATAATAAATAATACATTGTACAATTGTATATGTATTTATATTAAAATTTTACCGTAAAAAAATTAAATATCGAAATAGCGAATTTTTCGCGAAGTCATATTGCAATATAATTTGTCATATCGTTGGCTAAGTAATTAGCAAATAGTTGTTAATAATTTAATTTTTTTTTTTTGGTTACAAAACTTTTCGACTTTCTATCATTCTTTTTTTAATTTTGGAAAATTCCAATAACAAATACTCCAATAAGATAATACCAATGTACGAGGTCTTACATATCATTGTTTTGGAAATTTTATGTAGATTTATAATAAAGTATCCGAGGTATCTCAGAACTTAGAACTATGATCGTGTTTATGCGAAAATCTGCAAATTCGCAAAATTGTGAAAGGGGGCCTTTGTTCATTTAAGAGAAAGTTATATTATTCCCTTGATGTAAAGAAGGGTTAAATATTGTTAAATCCGTTTCATCTTTTCATCGCGAATCGACACAATGAGCGACTTATTGTATGAATCCCGTTCAAATGTATGGAAGACTGGCGTCACTTGGCTACCTACTTGCTCGGCCAATCACGGCGTTCCATGCGCCGCTCCCGCCTCAGACTTCACACCCCTTTGGCGGCTACCTCGGTTCTCATACAAACGATGCCGTATTTCGTATCCAGGCTTACTGACTCGTGTACCTACTAATGGGCAAGGGACGACTGTCTCAAAAGACATCTCCACATCATGGGCCTTAGTGACGACCCACTGTGCGCTCAATGTGAGGAGGCAGAAACCAGTGCTCCCTTCGTTGGTCAGTACACCATATTATATGCAGGACCGAGATGGAAGACACTGGGAAAGAACCACTACGGTGAGGAAGAACTCCGATATAGTCTCAAACTGTTGAACTGATCGCCGGACTGACCCCGTCAGTCCTCCCACCATGAACTAAGTATATATATATTTATTTTATGGTAACTGACACGGTTGGCTACATCACCTACAACATCCGTGATGTCAGCCCATAACACCGGGTGAACTAGGTGCCATTTCAGTGCTTCCCTTCATTTCATGCCGGCCACACTGAACTGGACAGAAAACACGAACTATTTACATAGCCTTTTCGACCGACGCCGTTTCTTTCAGTGCGGTGGCACCAACCCGGCCGGGATAAACCCTACCACCTAGTAAGGTAAAAAGGGAAGGTACCTACAGTTTTACGTGAAATCCGAAGCACGGTCAGCCTCCAACGGTCGAGCGGTCACCCATCCAAGTACTGACCGCGCCCAGGGTTGCTTAATAACAGTCGACCGACCGCACCACTGAGCTACCGAGGCTGACACACACGAGATAATATCTAAGTAAGGCTCTAGCTACAGTTTTACAAGGAATCGGAACGGTGCCGGTGGTGGTACGACTTGAGTACGCCAAAACTACTTGGGGACAAATAATGTGCAAATAATGCACCGAGGAAAAGGTAGGGCCAACTCATTGGGTTAACGGCCCACTATCGCCGGGAGTGCCACGAAGATATATAACTACCCTCGCTGCGTAACTGTTGCTGGCTGTCGATAACGGCTGCAGCCTGTTGGCTTAAGTAGTCGGCGATAACGTCGCAAGCGACTTGTTGCAGCGAGCGTGTTCAGTTACACCATTGTGGTTGAGAACGGAAAATATAAAAAAAAATATTCCCGATGGGTAGGCAGAGAAAACGGATCTCCACGTGCCACGATCCTGACACATATCTGCCGCCTCTTCGACTCTCATAATATTGTCCATGCATGCTCGTCAGTTACGTGACCCTAGTCGGGCTATCGGCTCTTTTCCTTTTTATTAATTATTGCAAGCTCGACATTTTGGCGCCGAGTCACCCATAAGGTGTCTAACGACGTCCATTGACATTCGGTAGTATGCGGGGTTTGCGAATGCCATGCCGACCTGTGCCCTCGCAGGTGCCTATTCACGCTCTCTTGAAGGACCCGAAACTGTACTTTACCGTACATTACTGAGTTTACCGGTTCTGTAGAGCAAAGATCTGCAGAACCGGTTGGTACTGCTGTTTACGACCAACTTGCCTTGTTTTCTTCGTTTTTAACCAACTTCAAAAAAGGAGGAGGTTCTCAATTGGACTGTATGTTTTTTTAAGGCGGTGCTAAAGCAAGCAAAAATAACCGACCGCCTTCAACTCTAGGGTTCGATTTTTTTTTATTTCATACATTTTTGAAGGCGGTTTTTATATTTTTTTAAAGTTTTTCATAGTCGGTTTTTATAAAAAAAAAATTTATTTGATTTTGACCATGACAAACAATTGAAACTCTAAAATTTAGAGTAATTTAATTTCTTCATAGGAAAATTTTAGGAGGCCAACGACGACGTCCATCGTGATTAATCAACACCGGAACTATCGATAATGGACATAAAAATAAAACATAGTCCCATCCCTAACGCACAGCAGCAGTTGTACAAATAGTGGTCCTAATACTGAACAGCGGTTTGAAGTCTGCTCAAAATTAGAACTGTTTCCATTTCGTAATGTTTTATTTCTAATTGTATTTCTTTTTTTATAGTAAGCGCGACATGCGGCGCCGAGCCACCCATAAGATGTCTAACGACTCCCATGGACATTCGGTCGCATGCGGGGGATTGCGAATGCCATGCCGGCCGGCATGGCATTCGCAACCCTCTCTTGAAGGAGCCGATCGATATCCAACGATATCCAACGAGCCCAAATATGGTGGATTTATCATGTGTAGTTTAGGAGTTCCTATGGCTACCTTCCGGCTCCATCATCAGGACCCTGGAAATAAAATATGACTAGAGTACTTGCGAAGACAAATCTAACGAGCCCAAACACGGTCGATTTATCATGTGTGGTTTAGGAGTTCCTATGGTGTCATTCCGGCTCCATCATCAGGACCCTGGACACCATATATGACAAGAGTACTTTTTTTTTTTTTTTTTTTTTTATTTTAATTTTGGGTTTTATTCCTTTTACGAATATATCAGCCCCTTCCCTTAACAACATATTATCATAAACAAATTAAATTACACAGTATACACACAAAACACAACACAAAAAACACAAAAAACACAAAAACATAAATGGGAAGGAAGTGCCGTCCCAAACATACCTACCAGATATAAACAAACATAAAATAACACGCACAAAGACAAATAAAGACATCATTACTAAAGCTAAAAATTTTCTTAATCACTTAGGTATTATTCTACCTTCTTGCAATTATTGTCTGTATTAAAGAATAAATCTGTACAGCTTCTTCTGACGTGGGCTTTGCGAGAGCTGGTATGTAACCTCCTACATTACTATTAGGTATGCATATTTGTTGCCTCTCGGCCGCACCCCTTGCACACTCCACTAGGACATGATAAACATTTTCAGGCACCCCACAGACTTCGCAGTTTGGTGAGGAAACCTTCTTCATTAAGTATGCGAACGCGTTAAGTGGAATATGACCGGAGCGCAGCCTAAAGGCAACTACAAGTGTATTTCTTTTTAATTTGCTCTCTTCGAACCAGGGTACTTGTGTAGGTTCGTGCTGAAGCGTTTTGTACCAAATCCCCTTTTCCATTGAAATATTGTTAAAATGTGTCCTCCATTCCTCAAAGCATGCACGCTTTGCTTCACCAATAAAACTGGTGAACACCGGGTTTACATCTGTAGGAATGCCTTCTCCAAGTGCGCTCTTGGCAACGGTGTCCACTATTTCATTCCCGTCGATTCCGACATGTGACGGAATCCACTGAAGCGCTATAGATTTACCCGACTGTTTGAGCTCTTCTACTATTTGTATAATCTCATATGCCGTCGGTGAGCTGCGCTTTCCTGTCACACATCGTTCGATGTCCTGGAGAGCACTCTTAGCGTCTGTCATGACAACAATCTTCTTCGAGGTCAGGGATTTTGCATATGTTAGCGCTTCACTAATGGCCACCAGTTCCGCCGTCATTATGGTCACATTTCCGTTCTGAATGCAAAATTTCGCTCTTAAATTGGTTTTCGGATCATAAAATGCGGCGCCTACTTTGTGATTGTCGTTCGATCCGTCGGTGAAAATAATATGATAATGTTTATATTTTTTTATTATCATTCCATTGTACGCCTGTCTGATTTGTTGGCTGTCCGTTTTACGTTTAGGTAAGGTAGGTAGGTCTTCTAAATTTGTCGTAATGAGCTCCTTAATGTTAATATTGCTTACCCAAGTATTTAAAGTGAACATATCCAATACACTATTAGAATATATACACTCTTCTCTAAACCGGTTGTGGGCCGCAATAATTAACGGTTTCTTCTTGTTTCTCCAGTACCTCAATTCACTCAATAAAGCGAGTTGTTTAACTAAATCTATGGTAGGGTTGTCTTTCCATGATCTGGACCTTAACATATACTTATATGCCAGGTAACGTCGTCGTATGTACAAAGGTTGCACGCACAACTCCGTCTCCATGAACAAGAGTACTTGCGAAGACAAATCCAACGAGCCCAAACACGATGGGCTTATCATGTATAGTTTAGGAGTTCCTATGGCTTCCTTCCGGCTCCATCATCAGACCTTAACTAACCTTTTCCTGATCCCGACTTTCTCGTGTCGCTTAGCGACAATATTTTTTCGAATTCCGTAGATTCAATTCCAATGTGCTCGATAGTCGTATGAGGCACGAAATCTGTGAATTTATTTTTTCAAAAAGGTTGAGCTACAGGGCAAACCCTTAACCCGATCGTCTTTGTTTTAGGCTCAAATTGTAGCTGACTAAATTGTCCAGAGGACTTTTCTCAAATTTTTGATATCATTCTTCGTTTCCAAAATATCGAGCGCCAAAATAAAAAAATCGGAATTTTTTTTATTTTTTTTCACTATTTCGGCCATAACTTTTTTCGTTTTTTACTTTCTCGAATAATTCTTTTTGCGCCTTACAGCTCTCAGGTATACGCGTCTTTTGAGCCTTTTTATTTGAATATCATATCTTCACGAATCTCCAAGATATAAGGGGATCGCACTTTTTCGTGAAATCGGGGCCTATACTGGACGAACCAAAAGACATTTTCAATGTCAAAAAAAAAACGGCCAAGTGCGAGTCGAACTCGCGCACCGAGGGTTCCGTATCGCCATGTCATGGCTAGCGCCACTAGATGGCGTGTTATGAAATGCTTCATAATTAAATGTCATGATTAGTTAAAATGCTTCCTAATCTATTCGATAGATGGAGCGCGCGCATGTACTTTTTGGTTTCTTCTATGGGAACGCCGTGAATTTTTTACGTTTTCTTATTTGTTGTTATATCGGCCATAATAAATAACACATATTCTGTGAAAATTTCAACGGGCAACCTATTACGGTTCAAGAGATACAGCCCTCGGACAGACAGACAGACGGCGTAGGCCGTAATAGGGTCCCGTACCGGATACGGAACCCTAAAAAAGAAAGGTACCTATAGAAAGAATGGCTCAGGAGGAATTTGCTAAAAGCAACAATTATCTGCCGTTAGGTTAGGTAGGTAGGTAGGTGGTAAAAAGACTGCGTGCGTGCCGCCTACCGCAGCCTCGCGGCGAATGCAAAAACACAACAAAATAACAACAACAACAACGAGTGTTGTGGTTGTGTTCAGACTGCTTGCGTTCAGTCACTATTGTTATGAATGTACGCACCTGACCGCATGAATTCTCACTATACATCACACTGGCAAAAATGTCTCAAAATCGTCAAAGAAAAAAAATTTAAAAGTTTAATTACAAATTAAAAACCACCGACCCCTAAAAAGTCAAAAATAATTTCCGTTTACTTACTTAAAGAGTCTGGGAACAGCTAAGTAAATACAATTCAGGGTTTTGTTTATTTGTAATTTAACTTTTATTTCAAGCTTTTAAAAAAAAACCGAATGCAAATCGGTCCACTTTTTAAGATAATTAGTTGTTTTGATTACTTAATTACTTGATTATTTGATTACAAACCTAGCTAACAACCGTCTCGATTAAATCAGCTTTCTAATAACAAAACCCCATCCAAATCGGTTCATCCGTTTGGCAGCACACGCATACACACACACGTTAAACTTATAACAGCCCTTTTTTCGACGGGGGTTAATAAACAAGGCTTCCGCGAACTCAGAAAACGCGAACTATTCAAATAGTCGTTTCGACCGACGTTTCATTCAGTGCGGTGATAAAAATCCGGGGGGGTTAAACCCTACCACATAGTAAGGTAAGAAGGGAAAGGTAAAAATATGATGATCTTAAAGATCGTATCGTTGGTTCATTGAGCCTGTTTTATCGGTACTACTATGGCCGCTGCTCTGACGAACTTGCTTCCCTTATCTCTCCTCCTCCTGTTCGCCTTCGCCAAACCCGCCATAATCTCGCGGAACACCCCTTTGTAGTCGACAGAAGAGTCAGCTTCGAAATGCACGATTCTCTAAATCGTTCTTGTGCCGCACTGCAAAGGTGTGGAACGGGCTGCCAGGGAATATCTTTCCCCACTCCTACAATCCACGATCTTCAAATCGCGGGTTAATAGCCTTTCCCCAGCGACATTAGTCCACCACCAAGCCGGACTGGCACCTCCTCGGCGGTGAAATTGGCTGCGCCTGAGGCTTCGACCTCGGGCAGAGCCACCCAGTTTGGAAGCAATAAAAAAAAAGAGAGCAAGCCGATGGCAAGTGAGTAACAACAAGTAGGTATATTTTTGTAGTCACCGGAGAAAGACGGGCGTCCAGGCAATGGATTTCCGCTCCAGGGGGGCACCACAGTGGACGTGTGACTAACTAATGTTTCCTGCGGTAGATTACTTCCGCTATTTGAAGACGTGCGGCGCTTGTTGGAGTGTACTGGGTAAAAATTTTACCCAGTACACTCCAACAAGCATTTTACCGTAAAATACACGTCTTCAGCCTTTCGTACGTCTTTACGCAAAAACAATTTTTGAAATAGAAAATCCAGTTATAGAGCCTAGTTGTGCTAGACGAGCCTTTCTCGTACATCACTCGCGTAAAAACTTGTCAGCTTCGATAGCTCAGTGGTGCAGACAGAAGTACCGGAAACGGAACCCTAAAAATAAAGGTCCACCGGGCTGAATGGAGGAAATTTTCTAAGGCAATAAGCCCGCCCTTGCCTCACATTAAGTGGCACAAAGTGTACTATTATATTTGCATGTGAAGACAACTTGCGCACTTGTTTACCTAACAGGTGACATGTCTGATAGCGCTTTGCCCCTTCTAGCATTTATTTCGGCGCTTGCAATGAAAAAATGTCGAGCGTAAACGGTGCGCGAACCAGTCGACAATTGAATAAAAATAGTTTTCTCTCTCTTCACAGAGTCGACGATCATCAACTATCACAGACAACAATAGTGCGGTGTGAAGTTGTAGCAAAAAGAGCTGAGAGAAACTTTCACACAGCAGCAGCAGCGGTCGTGTACTGGCCGAACATCTCTAGGTTGCCATCGATAGACCACACCACAACACTGATATAGGTGTATATTTTGTACCGTGTGAGGCCGGTACTTTAAAATTGCATCTCCCCACTGCATCTCTCCCCGTGTATGCCGTAAAAGGCGACTAAGGGATAAAACTCCCTTTTTATATTACTAGGTGGTAGGGTTTAACCTGCCCGGGTCGGTACAACCACCGCACCGCTCTGAATGAAAGGTCGGTCGAAACGGCTGTGTAAATAGTTTGTGTTTTCCGTCCAGTTCAGTCAGTGTAGCCGGAACGACCGAAGGGAAGCGCTGAGGTGGCACCAAGTTCACCCGGTGTTATGGGCTGACATCACGGATGTTGTAGGTGATGCAGCCAACCGTGTCAGTTTCCATAAAAAAAAAACTAGGCATGTGTAACACTCAATGAAGCCGCGGAGTGGAACTGGTAGCACAGAGTGGGAAAGTTCGCCTTATTAATATTCCGTATTCCTTTTTTTGATGTAAATCAACATGGGTGGCTGTGCCGAGGGACCAAAAATGGTACAGTCGACAGAGCCAAAAACACCTCTCCTCGCGAAACCGCGCTCAGTGAGGCTTAATGCCAGCAGATTTGCGGACTGTTGCTAGGCTGTCTAGCCCGTTGATACGACGTTTGAAGACACCCAGGTTGAAGGATTCGGGAAACACACTCGCCGGAAGACAATTCCACACCCTAGAGCGCGGTGCGACAAAGAAACGATTTAGAGCAACGGTTCTCAATCTATGGTACGCGTACAACCAGTGGTACGCAGAATGATTCGAGGTGGTACGCGAAAAAAGGAAGCTCTACAAAATTTAATAAGCGGCGATAAAAGCGCCATAATCCTAATTTAGAAATTTTTGTTGATGAACATAAATATTATTTGAATTCTGATGTTCTTAGCGATATGGGGTACCGTGTGGGGCCGGTACTTTAATAGAATAGCCCCACTGCATCGCTCCCCGTGTATGTCGTAAAAGGCGACTAAGGGATATGACTCCCTTCTTATATTACTAGGTGGTAGGGTTTAACCCGCCCGGGATGGTACCACCGCACTGAATGAAAGGTCGGTCGAACCGGCTATGTAAATAGTTTGTGCTTTCCGTCCAGTTCAGTGTAGCCGGCACGACCGAAGGGAAGCACTGACGTGGCACCAAGTTCAACCGGTGTTATGGGCTCACATCGCGGATGTTGTAGGTGATGTAGCCAACCGTGTCAGTTTCCATAAAAAAAAAAAAAAAGATATAAAAACTCACTGTCAAATGCTCATAGTGAGTTCCGAAGAATATTTTAAACCAAATTTTTCAGAACAAATTCGTTAGGAAATACATTTTAGATTCGTTTCCGAAATCACTTAAATTCGAAGAAAGAATATCATTAATGGAAGTGGAAATATATTTATTGCACAATATGAAATTAACAAAAAAATTTATGACTAATAATAAACTAACCTAAACAACATAAAAAATTTCACATAATGAACTTTGGTGTGATGCTAACGTCCAAGAGAATTTAAGAGTGTAGTATAGAAGATAAATATTATTATTAGCTTCTTGTAGGTAAAGGTGGTACGCCGCCAAACATATTGGTTTTAGTGGTACCTGAAAAAAAAAGTTTGAGAACCCCTGATTTAGAGAACCGGATCCTACCTTTAAAGGGCTGTGTATATTTTGTACCGCAATAGGTAGCCGGTTGAAATTTTCACAGAATAAGTTATTATGGCGGATTATAACTAATAATAAACGTGAAAAATTAAGGGGGTCCCCATACAAGAAATTTATTTTTTTCAACGTTGGTTTGTTTGACCGCGCCAAGGCGAGAGTTGTCGAACCTGTCGCCCTTTAGCACGGCACCTTGGCCTTATCCCTTGGTCGACCTTTTACGGCATGCACGGGCAGATATGCAGATGTTCTATTCACAATAGGAAAAAATTATTATGTATAGTGCGGTTTTCTCAACCGTTCACTTCGAAAGAATGCGGCGCGCACCCTCCGCTCTCCGCCCCCACCGCAATTGCCCGTCAGTACGGCGGAGGCGGAGAGCGGAGGGTGCGCGCCGCATTCTTTCGAAGTGAACGGTTGAGAAAACCGCGCTATAAAATTAATTTTATCTAAAAGGACTGCACTCTGCACCGGTAGAAATGCAGTGGGATCGTACTCCACACGAGACATCTGACCCGACTTGTTACATTACATTACACATCGGGTCCAGCCAGCCTCCGTCGTCCCGGCGACGACAAGCACTCGTACATCACTCGCGACAGCTCACTTCCGAACTGATTGATAGATATAGGCCCGGACGGAGAATTCAAAAAGACAGACGCGGTGCGCCTCACTCGACTCGAGTAAGTGGAGTGTGTGTCAGTTACTCGACCGTTGTAGTTGTTGTTGTTGTTTATTGTTTAGTGAGCATTCTAAAAGGCAGACTGCACTCGAATTTGTCACAATTTGTTCTATCCAATACAATTTACTTACACCCACAAGCAAGAAACTTCGCAGGTTGTTTTTTGTTTTTTTATAAATATTGTTACACGTATTTTAGTGACTATCCGACATATGTAATAAATAGCATCGCTTATAGTTGTACAAAGCACAAAAATACGCCATGAGAAAAAGTTTTAATCATATTACTGAGAGTTCTGACTACAAAAGACTTATTAACGAGCTTATTAATTAAGTTTATCAGGTTTTAGAGTGTTTGTCAAACTTTGATACGTAATTTATATTGATTTAACCATATTACGGAGAGTTCTGACTACAAAAGACTTATTTATTAACGAGCTTATTAATTAAGTTTATCAGGTGTAAAGAGTGTTTGTCAAACTTTGATACGTAATTTATATTGATTTAACCATATTACGGAGAGTTCTGACTACAAAAGACTTATTAACGAGCTTATTAATTAAGTTTATCAGGTGTAAAGAGTGTTTGTCAAACTTTGATACGTAATTTATATTGATTTAACCATATTATGGAGAGTTCTGACTACAAAAAGACTTATTTATTAACGAGCTTATTAATTAAGTTTATCAGGTGTAAAGAGTGTTTGTCAAACTTTGATACGTAATTTATATTGATTTAACCATATTACGGAGAGTTCTGACTACAAAATACTTATTTATTAACGAGCTTATTAATTAAGTTTATCAGGTGTAAAGAGTGTTTGTCAAACTTTGATACGTAATTTATATTGATTTAACCATATTACGGAGAGTTCTGACTACAAAAGACTTATTTATTAACGAGCTTATTAATTAAGTTTATCAGGTGTAAAGAGTGTTTGTCAAACTTTGATACGTAATTTATATTGATTTAACCATATTACGGAGAGTACTGACCACAAAAGACTTATTTATTAACGAGCTTATTAATTAAGTTTATCAGGTGTAAAGAGTGTTTGTCAAACTTTGATACGTAATTTATATTGATTTAACCATATTACGGAGAGTTCTGACTACAAAAGACTTATTTATTAACGAGCTTATTAATTAAGTTTATCAGGTGTAAAGAGTGTTTGTCAAACTTTGATACGTAATTTATATTGATTTAACCATATTACGGAGAGTTCTGACTACAAAATACTTATTTATTAACGAGCTTATTAATTAAGTTTATCAGGTGTAAAGAGTGTTTGTCAAACTTTGATACGTAATTTATATTGATTTAACCATATTACGGAGAGTACTGACCACAAAAGACTTATTTATTAACGAGCTTATTAATTAAGTTTATCAGGTGTAAAGAGTGTTTGTCAAACTTTGATACGTAATTTATATTGATTTAACCATATTACGGAGAGTTCTGACTACAAAAGACTTATTTATTAACGAGCTTATTAATTAAGTTTATCAGGTGTAAAGAGTGTTTGTCAAACTTTGATACGTAATTTATATTGATTTAACCATATTACGGAGAGTTCTGAATACAAAATACTTATTTATTAACGAGCTTATTAATTAAGTTTATCAGGTGTAAAGAGTGTTTGTCAAACTTTGATACGTAATTTATATTGATTTAACCATATTACGGAGAGTACTGACTACAAAAGACTTATTTATTAACGAGCTTATTAATTAAGTTTATCAGGTGTAAAGAGTGTTTGTCAAACTTTGATACGTAATTTGCATCAACTCTTATAATGTTAGTACATTAAACATACTACATGTACAGCAAAATACAAACGTACGCCGGATTACATAAAAAAAAAGTCAGTCAGTCAGTCAGTTTGTATGCGTCCACTGCTGGACATACGCTTCTCCAATTTTCCTCCTATCCACCCGGCCTTCAACGGTACGGAACCACTACTTTCCGCCGACGTACTTGATGTCGTCGTCCCACCTGACCACCTGGTGGACTTTCAACACTCGGTTTCCTGCCCACGGTCGCCAGTGCAGGACACGGTTACTCCAACGGATGTTGTCTCTTCGGATAACGTGCTCTGCCCACTGCCACTTGAGCTTAGCCACCCGGTGTCCAATATCGACTACATTGGTGCGTCGGCAGATTACCACCATATCGCACGTAGCGATATTCCCAGCATGGCTCGCTCCATTGATCGCTTTCAAACTTTGGACAACTGCGACCGTCAAGAGTCTACGTTTTCGCGGAGGGGGTGGGACCGAAGAGGTACAATTTTTAGTAGAACACTGAGAAATATGTGATGATGGTGATTACCTACTAAACTTTAGTAAAACTTTACTAAGCCAAACGCGTAGCGTTTAACTAAAGTTTAGTAATCATAATCAATCACCATCGTGACAATTTCCTCAGCGTATCCATGCGTGGGACTACGACAGTAAGTAAGTACGCTGGAGGCAAATCAGTGATTTCGTACCGCTGAAGGCCGGGAGGACTGGAGAATACACGCTGACTGACTTGTAAGAGCATTGTCATAGGGGTATGTCAAACATTTATACTTTGTATCGACCTATTGTTTATTGTTTGTTCATCATCGATAAGCAGTAACACTGCGATCAGATTTCACATACATTCCACCAGTTCGATTATCACAGCCATTGATATCTATTTTATAGATTGGCCCATCCCATACATCACTCGCGAACAAATATGTTCTCGACGAGAACCGCATATAATGCAGATTTCACGGACAGCCGCTTCATACGGCATGCCCGGTTGCTGTTATAAAGAGTGACAGTGACAAACGTTGTTGTTTGTTTCGCCTGAGCATGTTACGGCGTGTTAAGAAGCCATGCTGTCACGGATAGGATCGTGTGACGGTGCGGTGGTATCGCGTTCTCGTTCTCGCTTGCCTGCTGGTGATGGGAGTGGGCGGAAAGACGGCAAACGCGCCGCATGACGTCTTTCTCGCTCGTTCTTGTCATCTGTGGGCGGGTGGGGCCGAGCGCGCGATAGTATCGTCGTAGGGATCGTGTCACGTATCACAATACTGCGTGTGTGTGCACGCACACTTGTACCGACGTCTAGCACAGGTTGCATCGTACGACGTTCGATCTATAAAATAGATGTCGATGATCACAGCGATCGTTCCGATGAATGTAGTGTTTCCTATTATTGAGTAGACATAAGGCTAGTTTTAAGAATACCTGTGTTATTTTATGTCATGTTGTGTGTCCTACTTGTAGTAAACCAAATAAATAAATAAATAAATAAATAAATAAATAAATAAATAAATAAATAAATAAATAAAGAAGTTAATTGAGCAATGTAGCGAGCCATGCTCGGAATGATGTTTTAGACCAGCGGTTCTCAATATATGGTTCGCGTACCACCAGCGGACTGCTTCGAGGTGGTACGAGAAAAAATGAAACATTATGCTCTACCTACACTAATAAGCGGCAATAAAACTTGCCATAATCCTAATTTAGAATGTTTGGTTGATGAACATAAATATAATTTGAATTCTGATGTTCTTAGCTATATAAAACCCACTCATTAAACGGGAATATTCAGAACTAAATTCGATAAGAAATCAATTTTTAGATTCGATTCCGAGATCACTTACATTGGAGGAAAGAGAATCATTACCTACCTTTTTTTTTTTTTTTTATGGATCCTGACACGGTTGGCTACATCACCTACAACATCCGTGATGTCAGCCCATAACACAGGGTGAATTAGGTGCCATGTCAGAGCTTCCCTTCATTTCATGTCGGCTACACTAAACTGGACGGAAAACACGAACTATTTACATAGCCGTTTCGACCGACGTTTCGTTCAGTGCGGTGGTACCAACCCGGCCGGGATAAACCCTACCACCTAGTAAGGTAAGAAGGGAAGGAACCTACAGTTTAACGTGGAATCCTACTTGAACTACCTAATTGAACTTTGATGTGATGCTAACCTCCATAGAGAATTTGAGAATGTAGATTAGAAGATAAGTATTATTATTAGCTTCTTGTAGGTAAAGGTGGTACGCCGCCGCGCCGCCGCCGCCGCCAAGCAGTCTTTTGTTATAGATATTGGTCTTTTGAAAACAAATTGATTCTCAAAATCGTTCTCTTGCCGCACCACCGCTAGGGTGCGGAACTGTCCACCGGCGAATGTGTTTCCCGAATCCTTTAATCTGGGTGTCTTCAAACGTCTTATCAATAAGCTAGACAGCCTAGTAACAGTCCGCAAATCTGCTGGCTTGGCGCCTCACTCGATAGGTTAATATCGCTCTGTCGACTGCACCATTCCATTGGTCCCTCGGCACAGCCACCCGTGCTGGTTTTCATTCAAAATATAAAATAACATAGGTCGTAACTCGTAACAGTCCTATCCTTTCGTCTCCTTTGGCTCAGCCAGCCCAGCTGCCGAGTAGAAAACTCGACGAGATGAGGAGAAACGAAGGCCAACCTTATTAGTAGATATAGGATACTTAAAACAGTATTTCTCTATAGTTTGATTGATCGCGTCTGCTCACTACGCGTTCTACAGGTACTATTATTAGGGTTACCATCCGTCTGAATTTGTGCGGACATGTTCGGACTTTAGGCCTTCCGTCCGGTCCGCGTACGGCTTTTTAATATTTGTCCAGATTTTTTACTTGGAAGGAAAAATGTTGAATGAATGTTTCAATTTTCGCATTAAATAGTTAAGACGAGACGGAAGTTAACTTTCTCCATACAAAATCGTCTTTCCGCATTTATCTTTTTACAGACATCTCTCTGATTTTCTATTTTTAAAAATTAAATGTCAAAATTGCAAGTACTACTTTTTCATCCATTCAGCTCCCTGCCTCTTCTCGAAGTTAATTTTTCTTCGAAAATGTCGCATTTTGCGTCGCAAGTACAGGGACAAAACGGCATTTTCCACGTGGACCGGGGGGAGGAGGAGGGGGTTATGGAAATGTCCACGATTGTCCACAAGGGGCGATGAGGGGAGGGGGGGGGGGGGGGTGTCAAAAAGTACCTAAAGTGTCCACGTGGTATGTGAACACTTATGGAAGTTATGGACTTTTCACGGGTGTAACAGGAGGTGATGCAGGCATAAAAATTGTTTTTCGGGATATTTGAATTCAACATAATCACATGATATGTGTGAAAAATCTTCTAACGCTGTGCAAGACATTGCAAGACATAGTCGGCGCTTACAGTTGGCGACTAATCCCATTTAAACAGAACTGACCAGTCGCGCCTAATAACTAAATCGCACTATACTCAATCTGTTCTGGGAGGGAATCAATATTCGACCTGACAATCCATATTGTTTCAAAATATTGTTCGGCAACTTCGAAATTTTTATCCCAACCTCAATTTGTTCATTAATCCTCTACCACTCGGGTCATCTGTACCTTAGGACTGATGCAGACATATGAAAAATATGTTCCTTCTTTCACGTATGCACAGCAATCACACGGTCGCACTAGCACGTATCTCTCGTATCACGCCATCTATCGGTGACGGTGCATAATTTTGTAGTTAAAACGTTTGGATAATTCAGTAGATGGCGCTCTTCTACACATTATGATACTTGGTATGGTAACCCTCAAAATGTTTTATTACTTTTTTTCTTTTTTTTTATTATTTCTTGGCATATCGTCGTAACATATATTATGTGAAAATTTTAACACCACTCGGACAGACAGACAGATGGCGGCATAGGCTTAGTAATAAGCTTCCGTATGGTTACGCAACCCTAAAAATCTGTTAAGTGCGAGTTTTACTCGCGCACGGAGGTTTCCGTATCAGTCTATCCGCTATTATCCGCCCATCTTTTGTCTTTCAACAATGCAATGTATAAAAGCCTATGGCGCCATCTATTATTCAATAGTGTGACTAATTGATTTTTCGGACGTTTGTTGTATTGGAGCCCCCCTTAATTTTTAACATTTTCTTATTTTTATTTTTTATGGAAACTGACACGGTTGGCTACATCACCTACAACGTCCGTGATGTCAGCCCATAACACCGTCTTATTTTTCTTATTTGTTGTTATATCCGCCATAGTAACACATATTCTGTGAAAATTTCAACGGGCTACCTATTACGGTTCAAGAGATACAGCCCTCGGACAGACGGACGGACGGACGAACGGCAGAGGCTTAGTAATAAATAAGCTTCCGTATGGTTACAACCCTAAAAATCACGCATAAGCATAACGCAACGCGCTTTCCTGCGTTTTAACCAACGCGTTGCGTATAGCCCCCCGGCACCGGCACCGCCGCGCCGCCGACGCCGCCGCGCCGCGCCGCCGACGCCGCCGCGCCGCGCCGCTGGATGGACCGGTCTCCAAACTTCGTTATCTGTATTTTTATTAGTGAGTCCGCATGATGTCATCTTGACTGGGTCACAATTTGCGAGCGGACAAACCGTTTGAGATCTTACAGAGTAAGGAATACAGGCTATTTTCGTTTGTGTACTGCGTGTTCTTGAATAAACAGATCAAATGGGAGGCAGTTTGCGAAGTATAAACTAAAACTGTTCCTATGCCTACCTACACCCTACACACACACGCGCGCGGGTTGACGAAACTGGATCCGTGCTATGATATGATTGGCTGACTTCATTCAGGCGAGTGCTTATTTTTTTTTTAACTGAATGGTTAATTTATCGTTTTCTTGAGGAGTTTGACTGGTACATTCGTGTTGTCTCCATTTTAAGATGATTTTAGCAGTTTGTTGGAGTATGTCGGGAGTGTTTTGAAACTTTCCCTTCTTACCTTACTAGGTGATAGGGTTTATCCTGCCCGGGTTGATACCATCGCACTGAATGAGACGTCGTCGGTCGAAACGGCTATGTAAATAGTTCGTGTTTTCCGTCCAGTTCAGTGCAGCCGACATGAAATGAAGGGAAGCACTGGCAATGCACCTATTTCACCCGGTGTTATGGGCTGACATCACGGATGTTGTAGATGATGTAGCCAACTGTGTCAGTATCCATAAAAAAACTATTAAATAATATCAGTTTTATATTATATCAAAACAACATGAAGAAATTAGCAATATCACTCTTGATAAGAGTAATAAATAATAAGTAGATTTTAAGTTTGTAAATATTATGTAAAATTAATATAAAAAAAAAATGTGTAAATAAATGGATGAAGTAATAATAAATAAGGCAGCCAATCGCACGCAAAAACATACTATAATCTACTAAGTACCTATTCGATTTATTTTTAGAGCTTCGAAGCTAAAAAAATCATAAATAAACGATAAAGTGTTACAGTTAAGCAAGCGCCCAGGTAGCCGGTGAGTACATATTTTATAGAATATCTAGCTTTTTCCCGCAGCTTCGCTCGCGGTAGACTCGGTTTTAATAGCAAATCAGATTTAAACCCAAATCTACACTAATATTATAAGAGGTAAATTTTGTAAGTTTGGATGTAGGAGTAGTATGTTTATGAAAAAAAAACCTGCGAAGTTTCTTACCGGTTCTTCTTCGTGGGTGTAATCGAATCGGATAGAACAAATTGTGACAAATTCGAGTACAGTCATGCTGTCTAATGAATGTTTAATAAACAATATACAACAACAATCTACGATATCAATATACAAAAACAAGTAATCTCCGAAAATAATCATCAGATTTTTTAAATTCTTTGACCATACATACATATCACACACGCTGAATCCCGAAAAACGGGGCTAGCAGAGCAATCAGTGTTGTGCTGCAAGAACTCTGGTAAATTACAGCACAACACCGACCACCACGTTTCGCACAGTATTCGAACAAGATTCAATCGACCAAGCAGCAAGTAAGGCACGAAAACCCACCTGCTGCATGACTCGGTGGAAGTACCGTCCCAAGGTGAGAGGTGGCGAGCCTGTCGCCCTTTAGCACGGCATCTTGTTCTTATCCCTTAGTCGCCTTTTACGACATGCATGGGTAGAGATGCAGTGGGGCTATTCTTTTTAAGTACCGGCCCCACACGGTACTTCTTTTGGTTTTTTTTTCGGTAATTCTTTGACCAATATTTAGAATAGACCTTCAGGATGGACATAGGCTATCTATGCGAACGAAGCCGCGGGCAAAAGCTAGTATAATAATAATAAACTATCGCTTATATTCTCTCCCTCCCTCCTTTCCTTGTTCCCCTCCATTCCCTCCCCCCCCCCCCTCCTTCACTCCCTCTAATCCCAGGCCTTCTCAATCTAAGCTTATCATCACGCACTGCTGCAACAGCCTGTAAATGTGCGCCAGCAACTTCTGTGGTTTGATTGCTACAACACGGTCCAGCAAGTTACCCTACATGGTCTCCTTTGCTGTGACAAGTCTCCAGCTAACTAACAGAGGCAGATGTTGAAGTTACAGACTACAGTGTGGCGTAGGGTTGCCAACAACCGTACTTTCAAAATAAAGTAGGTATCTTACGTTATTTTAGGTCTTCGTACTTTAAACTTTTGAATAGCAATAAAGTACGCGAAAATATTTTATGTCAACAAGTTCAAATAATGCGTGAAATGAAACATAAACTTACAGCACCTCAATAATCAAATGCAGTGCATCATAATGTGTATTCAAAAATACCTAATCACTGCTGAAATGTCCAGAGAACCCAATGAGAGCCCTAAAAATAGAAATGTTTTAAAATAAATAATACTGCTTTATTATATTAGACTGTACTTTTTATTTGCTATCCCTGAAATCAGAAATACGTTAGTTCTTCTGAAAAAAGTTGGCAACCCTTGTGTGGTGTGACTTGGAGGTAATTTTTAACCGACTTCAAAAAAAGGAGGTTATCAATTCAACACGTATGTATGTAATATTATTAGAACTGCAATATATGCACATAGATAAGCTATTAGGGCTTCCAAACAAATATACCAAATGTTATAGGTGTTTGTTTGTTTGTATGTATGTATGTTTGTCCACGCATTTCTCCGAAACTATTAATCGGATTGAGACCATTCTTTTTTTATTGGCTTACATTTATTTCAAATTAGGGAACATTGCAAGTTTTATACGTGCGTCCGTGTCTTGCGATTGGCTCTTCCCGAATTCCTAAGCCCGCGCGCGCATCGGTTTACGCCGAATGTTGTGCACCCCACCCGCTCACGCCGCCCTCACCACAGCCTCCCCTCTCCTATTTTATTTTTGTGATTAGTTAGTATAGATGCAGTCCTTAAGACCAGACAGCACGTAGTAAACGCAAAACACTAACTAGAACAGGAAACAAAATTAAAAAGATTTTTTTTTTTATTCAATATTCTTAGTATTTTCGATAGTTTTTGCAAAGAGTTTGTATCACGTCGCAGCGACGTAATACAAACTCTTTGAGTTTTTGAACAAAAGTCAAAAATTACTCGTTTTATTTATCGTTACGATACGATCTTCATAAAAATATTATATTTTTATATGTCTAAGCATGTACTCGCTTTTTATATTTTTCTTCAGATACATAAATGCAACGTCGAAAATGAAGATAAAAAATACATCCCGTCCCGGCCAGGATTCGAACCTGGAACTCCGGCTTGAGCCGCCAGCGCGTTGCCAATTTCGCCACCGGGTCGATAACGTATCTCCGCTCCGCCCGGTGGCGGAATTGGCAACACGCTGGCGGCCCAGGTTCGAGTCCTGGTCGGGCGGGATGTATTTTTTCTCTTCATTTTTGGCTTTGCATTTATCTAAAGAAAAATACTTCATAATAATGTTTTCATTATTCAGTTTATTTTATACACAATCGCAATATAATGCGAATTTACTATAAAATAGGGGAAAAATATTCCACACATAATTACAACATTCATCACAGCCGCCCGGGTTTGAATAAAAAAATAATTATCATTAAAAGTAAAGCCGGCGCGAGATAGCCACTCGCTCCGCTGACGCTGCTGGAGTGGAGCTATCAATCCTGGCGACCTCAGCTGTCCAGGCCACTGCATATATGTAATGTGATGAGTATAAACACTACCCCACAACGCCTTATCAATGAAGAATTACTTCATCGCTTCACTGTTCACTGTTTTATTAAATATACAGGGTGTTCGGGACATAGACCAATAAATTTTGTTTTGTAGGTAAGTGTGGTCATTTGCAAGGTTTTGTTTGACCCATGATAACTTTTGTCAGGTGTCACGTGGTATCGAGATACGATTTTTGTTTCTTTATTTTTGAAAATGACCAAAATCCCAGCTTTAAACCCTTGTAACTTTTTTTTTTATTGTATCAGCACGAAATAAAATTTATTGGATTTTAGAACGTACCCTTGTTCTAGAAAAAAATATTATTTGATAAAGTTAATACCATGAAAAGGACTTATGACCACCCAAAGTCCCGAGGACGAGTAAAATATGACAGAATCTTAATTTCTTAATTCATTAAAAAAAAACTGACAGCAATTGAGAGCCTCGTTTTATTTTAAAAGTTTGCTAGTTTACGCCCTTTCCAACGGTATACCACATGTCATACAAATCATTCACTATGTGGACAAAATTTGGGACAGAGACCAGAACCAATACGGGCACTTTGTAACAGAACCACCTTATAGATAGGTGGTCGCTTCACTAATTATTATAGCGCGGTTTTCTCAACCGTTCACTTCGAAAGAATGCGGCGCGCACCCTCCGCTCTCCGCCTCCAACGTACTGACGGGCAATTGCGGTGGGGGCGGAGAGCGGAGGGTGCGCGCCGCATTCTTTCGAAGTGAACGGTTGAGAAAACCGGTCTATATTCAAATCAAATCAAATCAAAATATATTTATTGCACTTGAAATGTTTTTTGCAAAAGGTACAGCTTAACACCTTAGGCGTTCTCCCCCAGCCAACCTTTGGGTTATTATGAAAAAGTGTGGAGTGGCAGAGAAGAAATAAATGAATGATGGATGATAAAATATAGACATATAATTAAACAGATAATAAAACACAAATACAAATAAATGGAGAAACATACATATATATATATATAAATATATACAATATATATGATATATAAACATACATACTTATAAATAACATATACAGGGGAGGTAACAATAGACTCTAGAATCTACATGAACACTAATGAATAACGTTTGTAAGCTTGGATGTAGAAGGTTATCTCCGTTATATTGAGAGCGTTTCAGGAGCATTTTCAAATTTAGAACATGCACCGGTCGCGCGAGCACTTTGTTCAATTCGAACTACTTACTTCGCTTCCATTGGTTTAGACTCTTGCAAATTATCCATAATTTTGGCCACATAGTGAATGATTTGTATGACATGTGGTATACCGTTAGAAAGGGCGTACTTGTTGGGCGTAGACTGTACTTGGGGGGAAAAATGTGGGCGCTATAATGCTATCCTATCATCACATGTATCGATTAAAATCTTGTTGTTATGCTGGTTTCATTTTGTGCAATTTTTTTAACACGATCTTTATAAAAATAGTAACATAAATATTTTGTAAAATCCAAAATTTCGTCAACAATTATTTCTAAAAACATGCTACAATATTATACAAACACTGCAAGTCTAAAATAGTTGGTATAAAGACTATAAAAGAAAATGTTTAAAATTAAATTCAACCTAAAAATATATTTGAATATAAATATGTAAAAAGGCTTAGCTATCGCATCAAATGACTATTGGCCTGGCTTTATTCCAAAGGTAATTAATTTAATTTCAATTATTACGCTATAAGCACCTATGCAAGTTTCTGTTAATTCACATTATTATAAAAAAAAATACACAATTTCTAAAAACAGAAATATAAATTTGCAAAATAGATCAGTAAGTACTCCAAAAATATTATGGCTTTAAAATATGCTACTAGCATGTAAAAATTCAAGTTACTTACCTATACCTACATACTCATTAGAATGTTTATAAACATCGGAACAAAGCTGTAACTTATGTAACTTATGTAATATACAGTAGGCAGTTATGTGTAAGCGAACCACCGGATGAGAGACCCTGTTTCCCATAGCTCAGGGAATCCTATTTTGGGAAACAGGGATCATTTGAAAGTATTCTAATATGTAAAAATAATAAACATTTTCTTTCTTTCTTTCTTTCTGACTAATTTTAATAAAAAACTTTTGGCCATAAGGACCAATATTTATATAGTGACAAGAGGAACGTAAAAATAGCAAACACACCAACTAGAAGGCAACACAATAACATATTCCCGACAAGATAAATAAATAATATAGAGAGGTTATCTCAGATCAACCGCATAATAATATTACCACCACAGGGTTCCTCAGCTCATAGGCTACAAAAAGATTTTATTATTATTATTTTGTTTTATGTAATCCGGTATGGGTATGTATGGAATGTATGGCAACTTGTATGTATGGAATGCTGTGTGAGTGGACAACGTGAATATTAAAGTAGGCATAACTTTTTTTTTATGTAATCCGGTATGGGTGTCTGTGTTGGCGGTATGTGGTGTGCTAAAGCGCATGCTCCGACCAGGCAATATCACCTCCGAGAAGGTAGGATCCACACCTGAGACTTCCCTGGATTGCTGGCTATAATGGACTAGAGGAGAGCACAGCCGAGGCTGCTATGCGGTCATCTTACATCCAGTACAGTGGTACCAACCCAGTCGGCTACAATTTGAGCCTGCCACCTAGTAAGGGGCAAGGGAAGGGACCTATAGTTATACACCGGTTCCGAACGGTGAAGCAAAGGTGACCCTCCGAATCAGCTACTCATACAGGATTAAATTAAAAAACCGGCCAAGTGCGAGCCGGACTCGCGCACCAAGGTTTCAGCACCACAAAAAAAAAACATTGAAAAAACACGTTTCATGTATGGGAACCCCCCTTAATTTTTTACTTTTTATATTTTTTATTATTCAAATTGTTATATCCGCCATAATAACACATATTCTGTGAAAATTTCAACGGGCTACCTATTACGGTTCAAGAGATACAGCCCTCGGACAGACAGACGGACGGACGGACGGACGGACGGACAGACAGACAGATGGCGTAGGCTTAGTAATAGGCTTCCGTGCGGGATACGGAAACCTAAAAACACTGTGTTATTTACAGTGCCATACAATTTGAAATTCTGAAAAATTACACAAAAGAACGCTCTTGAGGTGACCCAACATGCCGCATAAAATCGTGAAAAACTTGAAAACGAAAGTCTAGGGAAAAATAAATGTATAATAACAATGTTTGTAGTAGCCAATATGAGCTGAAAATCGCGTGGACGTATTGTGCAGTCGATCTGGCACAGAACAGCTGCATATAAACACAAGAGGCTGTGTGTATAAATAGAAGCTGACTCATTGGAGCTGATAGATGAAGTAACTACCTATTATTTAATCTGCACTGATAGTGGGAACACATACATACATACACATACATACATACCACACACACGCTGTATCCCGACAATCAGGGTGAGCAGAGTAATCGGTGTACCGTGTGGGGCCGGTACTTTAAAAGAATAGCCCCACTGCATCTCTCCCCGTGTATGTCGTAAAAGGCGACTAAGGGATATGACTCCCTTCTTATATTACTAGGTGGTAGGGTTCAACCCGCCCGGGTTGGTACCACCGCACTGAATGAAAGGTCGGTCGAAACGGCTATGTAAATAGTTCGTGTTTTCCGTCCAGTTCAGTGTAGCCGGCACGACCGAAGGAAATCACTGACGTGGCACCAAGTTCATCCGGTGTTATGGGCTGACATCACGGATGTTGTAGGTGATGAAGCCAACCGTGTCAGCATCAATAAAAAAAAAATAAAAAAAAAATCGGTGTTGTGCTGCAAGAACTCTGGAAAATTGCAACACAACATCGACCAGCACGTTTAGCAAAGTATTCGGACAAGATAACTTATCAAGCAGCAAAGGCACAAAGACCCACCTGCTGCACGACTCGGTGGAAGGACCGTGCCAAGGTGAGAGGTGACAAGCCTGTCGCCCTTTAGCACGGAATCTCGTCCTTATCCCTCCGCTGCCTTTTACGACATGCACGGGGACAGGTAGTCCATTAACCTTAATTCGATTTGTAATTTTAGTAAAATGTAAGAAATTAGAAATATACCTCAATAAAACATTTAATTTACTATAAATTTTTTTTTCTCAAAAAAAAAACAGGTGCAGTGGGGCTATTCTTTTTCAACACATGAATAGATAGAGAGAAAATTCTTTAAAAAAAGGTACCTATATATACTGTTATGTTTACACTTTGCAAAATGTAAAAATATTGTACACATACATACCTACACCTGCTAAACTCTGAAAAAAAAAAACTTGGCACACACTCCCAACAGACACCAACTCTCAAGTTCAGAATGCAATACTTAGGTATACTGCACATTGTTTACGATGCACTGTATTGTACATACGCTCTCATACATACACTTGTTGTTGTTGTTGTTTGCTGCCCAGCCTCTTGGGAAGGCGGGTGGGCCATTCTCCGCACTGAGACCTCAAGACGGTCCGTTGTACGTTTCATACATACACTTAACAGACACCTCTATGTAATTGGAGTAACGGACAGGATCCACTGTGCAGAGCATGCCTGCAGGCGGACGAGACACCCACCCACGTGCTGCTGGAGTGCGAGGAGTTGGCAGACATAAGGGCGAAGGAGCTGGGAGGCCCTACTACACTTCGAGAGGCGTGCCAAGATCCAAAGAGAGTGTGCCGCCTCCTGGAAGAACTCGGCTGATTGGAGTAAGGCCGTAGGACGCGCAAAAGGGGGCTTGTACCGTGTGGGGTCGGTACTTAAAAAGAATAGCCCCACTGCATCTCTCCCCGTCGCATGTCGTAAAAGTCGACTAAGGGATAAGAAAATTCGTCAGCCTCGGTAGCTCAGTGGCGCGGTTGGTTAGTCAACTGTTATTAAGCAACGCTGAGCGCGGTCGCAATGATTGGATGGGTGACCGCTCGACCGTTGGAGGCTGACCGTGGTTCGGATTCCACGTTAAACTGTAGGTCCCTTTCCTTCTTACCTTACTAGGTGGTAGGGTTTATCCCGGCCGGGTTGGTACCACCGCACTGAACGAAACGTCGGTCGAAACGGCTATGTAAATAGTTCGTGTTTTCCGTCCAGTTTAGTGTAGCCGACATGAAATGAAGGGAAGCACTGACATGGCACCTAGTTCACCCTGTGTTATGGGCTGACATCACGGATGTTGTAGGTGATGTAGCCAACCGTGTCAGGTTCGATAAAAAAAAAAAAAAAAAAAAAGGCCTGCAATGGAGTGGGCTTAAGCGCGGAGAACGAGTCCGAACAATAACAACGCATTTATACATTACCGTGTACACTACGTGTGTCATACTATACATAATTAATTATGTACGTAAGTACACAAGCATACAGCAAAGTGTGTTAAGGACAAATGCAAACTTCGACATTTGTGTGAACTCTTGAATACTCGAAAACTTTACACACAGGTAGAGTGTTATCATTTTACGAATGCACGCGGGGTACGAGTTAGGAATCGGTGCGAGAGGCGACCGCGCAGAGCTCAGGAGAGAACAAACTCGTTGCCCGGTCGGTACACACGTTCTACACGTCTCCGCATCGTCGTCGCGCCTTCGTAAAATGAAAACACTCTATCTCGCTCTATCACTAAGAAAGAACATAATTAAATCGGCCAAGTGCGAGTCGGACTTGGGCACTGTGGAGACTATATTTATTTTTCCGTCCACAGTTGAGGTACATTACACACTGGACTTTTATTGTTTTTTCATAATGTTGCCACAAGAAAAAAAGGTTTTTTGTGGCAATATTAAGAAAAGAATGCCCCGCAGGGTACATTATTTCTAAAATTTCGCCCGGCTGTTGAAAAGGTTAGCCATCCATGTCCTAAAACATAATTCAAATAGTTCTATTATTAACAAAGAATAAAAAAAATTTCAATAAAACCTTGAAAAAAAAACAAGTTTCTTTTATGGAGACCAACCTTCATTTTTCACTTTTAAATTTTTGTATATTTATTGTTACCTACATCCGCGAAAAAAAACACATATTTTGTTTAAATTTCAACTGGCTAGCTATTACGGTTCCAAAAACACAAACATGGGACGGATGGGCGGACGGTCAGACAGACAGGCGGACAGAGGTTGTAGGTTTAGTAGTACTAGGCTGTCGTATGGGGCACGGAAACCTAAAAAAATTTAACCCACAAAAATCACCGCTGCATATGTATTTAACACAACTTGACTAGGCTAGGACAACACATTTCCTCCAACATGTGATTCCACCACAACAAACACAAGCTTATCTTGCCCCAACAAACTGTGGGACAGACACATCTGTCCGTCGGCAATAAATCTCATAATCTTATCTGCATCATGCATATCCCTGTGTCAACAGCATCCATTCATGGTTTTCTTCATTAAATTATTTAATTAGGTTACACATGCTCATTAAATAGTAAAAGACGAATATTTTCAAATTATTGTCGGCCCCGAAAGCTCAGTGGTGCAGACAGTCGACTGTTGATATTGATTGTTAAGCAACGCTAGGCGCAGTCAGTACTTGGATGGGTGACCGCTCGACCGTTGGAGGCTGACCGTGGCTCGGATGCCTTCAACGTAGGTAAAACTGTAGGTCCCTTCAACGGCTGTTGTTGTATATTGTTGTTGTGTGTATGTAAATAGTTCGTGTTTTCCGTCCAGTTCAGTGTAGCCGACATGAAATGAAGGGAAGCACTGACATGACACCTAATTCACCCGGTGTTATGGGCTGACATCACGGATGTTGTACGTGATGTAGCCAACTGTGTCAAGTTTCTATAAAAAAAAAAAGAGTTATACATAGAATCCTAACCATAGAACAGAAGGTGTTGAACTCAGCTTGCGATGGCTTTACTGAAAATATCCAGGCCCATTGGCAGTAGAGGAGGGTCAGTCAATCGAGGTCGGCACTAGCGAGCGGCCACTCTGTGTATTTCTCCAACATGCGTTACGTTTCGGCTCCCTGCAAGCCCTCGTCAGCTAGTCTGTGTTGACTAGGCGGAGAACCACCAGTCCCGCTCTGGACCTCCCTTTCTCTACCTATCCATATAGCGTAGGATGCCTCCAGTGACGCTTTCGAAGCTCTCTCCATATCTCAGCTCAACCTCGATCTTGGCGGGCAAGATTCTTGAAGCAACTGTACTTATATTCAAGATAGAAACTTGGAAAGAAAATGGTCCACGGCAACGGATATCGAACCAGCTACTACCTCCCTAATACTTCATATTGGTAGAATGGATGATAGGAGACTAACGAAAGAATTTTATGGAGCGAATGTGAGTAGAAGAGTCAGGAAGGGTCGCCCTAGTAGACGCACGTACCTAGACCAGATCGGGCATGTGCTCAAAAAGGGCCAAGTGCGTAGTACCCGTAACCGACGAGCATGCATGAAGAACATTATGAGAGCGGAAGAGGCGGCAGAGGTGTGTCAGGATCGAGGCACGTGAAGATCCGTTGTATTCTTTATTCATCATTCGTATGGTAGTACACTAGACTTGAATTTGTCCTGTTTAGTTTTTACAATCCGGTTCGATTACACCCACAAAGAAGTGGGTACTGTGTGGGGTCGGTACTTAATAAGAATAGTCCCACTGCATCTCTCCCCGTGCATGTCGTAAAAGGCGACTAAGGGATAAGCGGCCTGCAGACACCCCGGTCGACTTGTGGCTTTCATGGAAGACATAGGCTGGCTGGGGTAGCTGGAGACTGCGGGGTTTTACACGAAGGTCCCCAACCAAGCGGGATTAGTTTGCAGGCCTAGAGCCAACCCCAAACCAAAACAACAACCCACAAACATCGGCATCTATTTTATAGATCGAACGTCGTACGATGCAACCTGTGCTAGACGTCGGTACAAGTGTGCGTGCACACACACGCAGTATTGTGATACGTGACACGATCCCTACGACGATACTATCGCGCGCTCGCGCCCCCCCCCCCCCGCCCACAGATGACAAGAACGAGCGAGAAAGACGTCATGCGGCGCGTTTGCCGTCTTTCCGCCCACTCCCATCACCAGCAGGCAAGCGAGAACGAGAACGCGATACCACCGCACCGTCACACGATCCTATCCGTGACAGCATGGCTTCTTAACACGCCGTAACATGCTCAGGCGAAACAAACAACAATGTTTGTCACTGTCACTCTTTATAACAGCAACCGCGTACCGTGTGGGGTCGGTACTTAAAAAGAATAGCCCCACTGCATCTCTCCCCGTCGCATGTCGTAAAAGTCGACTAAGGGATCGTCAGCCTCGGCAGCTCAGTGGTGCGGTCAGTTATTGGATGGGTGACCGTCCGACCGTTGGAGGCTGACCGTGGTTCGGATTCCACGTTAAACTGTAGGTCCCTTCCCTTCTTACCTTACTGGGTGGTAGGGTTTATCCCGGCCGGGTTGGTACCACCGCACTGAGCGAAACGTCGGTCGAAACGGCTATGTAAATAGTTCGTATTTTCCGTCCAGTTCAGTGTAGCCGGCGCGAAATGAAGGGAAGCACTGACATAGCACCTAGTTCACCCGGTGTTATGGGCTGACATCACGGATGTTTTAGGTGATGTAGCCAACCGTGTCAGTTTCCATAAAAAAAAAAAAAAAAAAAAAAAAAAAAAAACCGGGCATGCTGCACACACGCGTCGCCGACTCGATACAGACATGCGTGCGTTCAACACGCGCCGCACACGCCGTATGAAGCGGCTGTCTGTGAAATCTGCATTATATGCAGTTCTCGTCGAGAACATATTTGTTCGGGAGTGATGTATGGGATGGGCCAATCTATAAAATAGATATCAATGCCCACAAAGAGGAGCCGGCAAGAATCTTCGCAACTTTTTTAACATCTTCGATTACAATACATTGTGACTAGCTACACAGTAGACACCGCTTACAGTGTTAAGATACAGTTTGAGAGCTAGAATAACAATAATTTAAGCTTGATCATTCTGACCACATAAAATCAAAAGTAAAAGTATTAATAAAATCCGGTGTATAGAGCCTTTGTCAGAAATTGTTAATAGGTACATATTGTATCAAGTCATGTCAAATATAAATAATCATGCCACATTGTAGTACAATGTCAAAAAAATTAAAATAAATAAATAAATTTGATACTTAATGTATCAATTTGTCAAATTAGTATTTAGCATGCGTCAGCAGTATAAATTAAGGTACAGGTTGTACCCTGTCAAAATGCAAAATTCATATGCAGTCAGAATCTCAAGTCAACATGTTTGTAACATAGTCAATATCTGCCTACTACCCCACCGGGAAACAGGCGTGACGCTATGTATGTACTACCTCCCACAACGGAGTCACTCAATTATCATCCTTTTAAATCAATGTAAATCTTGCATCATCGGTGTATCTTCTTAAGTGGGCACTAGTTATGTACCCAAAATACACCGGACTCCGCGAATGTCACTCCCGGTCCTCTGTTCATTTCGGACACAAGTGACACCTTCCTGCTGACATCATATGCGGGTGTACAATTGGCTGTTAAATTTGTAGAATACCTGTGGAACCATGTCACGATATCTAGTTTTTTTTTTATGTAAACCAACACGTGTAGCTATGCCGAGAGACCAATGGTGCAGTCGACTAGGCCAAAAACACCTCTTCTCGCGAAACAACGCTCAGTTAGGTTTCATGCCAGCAGATTTGTGGACTGTTGCTAGGCTGTCTAGCCCGTTAATACGACGTTTGAAGACACCCTGGTAAAACTGTAGGACCCTTCCCTTATCTTACTTACTGTCAGCCTCAGTGTCATGAGTGGTGCGGTCGGTCGGATCATAACCACACATGGGCGCGGTCAGTCGGATCATAAGCACACCTGGGCGCGGTCAGTGGATGGATGGGTGACCGCTCGACCGTTGGAGGCTGACCTTGGTTCAGATTCCACGGAAAACTGTATGTCCCTTCCCTTCTTACCTTCCCAGGTGGTAAGGTTTAACCCACCCGGGTTGTTACCACCGCACTGAATGAAAGGTCGGTTGAAACGGTCAAGGTAAGTAAGCCTCAACAACATTCGCACGAACTGTCACCCATTCAGGTGTTTATATCAAGCTAGCTTTTGCCTGCGGCTTCGCTCGCATAGCCTATGTCCAACCTGAAGGCCAATTCAAAATATTGGTCAAAGAATTTTTTTAAATCGGATGATAATTTTCGGTGATTACCTCCTACATCCAAACTTACAAATTTTACCTCTTTATAATATTAATCTAGGTAAGTCATAGTCATCATAAGATTATATATTACAAGCCGTGCCCGCGGCTCCGCCCGCTCTCATATTTCACTTCACTGCTAACCTCATAAGCCATTTAGCGTGATAGTAAGTACCCTATAGTTGATGGGAAGAATCAAGCTATCCGTAGAATTTTTTTTTATTAAAATCGGTTCAGTGGGTCTCAAGTTATAAGCGGACAGACAGACATACACTCAGACAATCAGACACTCAGACACTCAGACAGAAAGCAGACGTTGGATTTTATTATAGGTAAGGATGTCATAATTTCTCTTAGACAATCCATTTTATAAGTTAAGTGAATTTTTTTCTTACTGTAAATAAAAATTCTGCTGACTTTGATGATTCTAATTGTTTTCAAGCATAAACTAAAATTTTATTAATAACTGGACTGAACGCTATGTTCTTCAAAAAAAAAACCTCTATAAGGTTTCTTACCCGGTTCTTCCTTATAGATTGCATTGCTGAACGGGACATGACAAAAAAAAATGATATCGAACCATACTGAATATGCATATTTATGTCTCAATGAAATATTGTTAATGTTGTGTGTTCTTTATGGCGAAATAAATATCTGAATCTATTAAGCGAGCATACTTACATATATCAATTCTCGGGCCAGCCGTGGGCAGTTATAGCCCGGACAGACAAATCGGTGTCTTTGGTTGTCGTATAGTAAGGTTATTTGCGCGGGTAAGGAAGGAAGCACCCACAAACCTTTATTGGATAGAGGCCGCGCACCGCTACTCTACCGGTGGAAACAGGGCAGCGGTATAGCCATGGTTGTCAGATATCCTAATAAAAAACTTTGACTACAAATAAATATAATATTGCAACGCTAGCGCCAAAACGCCCCCTCACTTGTTTCACATCGTTTTATGGGCAATTTCATTCGCTTTATGTGCTAATGGGGTTAAGTGGATGTGGAGAGGTAGCACCTTTGTCCCGGGATGACTGGGCACTGGTCCTCACACACCGCAGGGAATGGAACAACAGGCGATTCAACTCTGCAAGAATGGAGTCCTAGCTTGCCACCCAAGACCGTAGTGCGTGGTGAAGAGCCACATCCTACAAGAGGTGACCCTGTTAACGCAGAACACTACGGATCTAGGCTGGAGAGCCGAAAAACACTCCTGAGGGTGGCGTGTAAGCAGCGCCCTCAGTACTGGGTTGGGGACGATGAGGACGACAGGCGCCAAAAGGGCCCAACACCAGACAGCGGTCGGCGAGGTGCATCAAGCACTGCATCTCGGCGGGCGTTCTGCGAACAACAAAACTCAAAAACACACCATGCAAGCAAGTTTGGAAGATAAACTACCCCAGGAGGGTACCGACAGCTCCGCTGTCGGAGAATCCCTCCTCGAGCAAGTCTCGAGCTGCCCCACGTATTCTGGGGGGGGCACTAACTTGCTGATGGAAGTTGACAGGAGTAGTTCATGCGATCCGGTGTCGAACAGCCGGCGCCTCTCAGTATCCGGGCTGGGAGGTGTGAAATTAGTTACTGGAGGAAATACTACAAAAACCAAGGGTACGGATGCCCTTAGACTCGTTCAACAAACATTCCATCCAGGCATGTTCCTCAACAAAGAACAAACATTCCATCCAGGCATGTTCCTCAACAAAGAAAAATCTGCTTCGGCAGACGACTTAATTAATCGAGCAAATATCTCAAAACAAGACATCAGAACTCCACGAAAACCGAGTGTAGGACAACCATGGCAAAGAATCCCACAAATTCGAAAAAGAGAACGATCACCGTCTTCGCAAACCTTGGCCAAATTTCCTAAGAATACACCTGCCAGCTTAGACAAAAAGAAAATAACCAACAGCCAATCAACCTCCAACCGATTCAGCGGACTTCAGGTTGATGTGGAAGATATAGAGGTTCAAGAAAACAACAAGCAACTTAAGGCAAACAAAACAGTGAAAATCTCGAAACCGCCTCCCATAATTCTTTATGGAATCGATGACCTACAAAAACTATCACAATTTGTCGAAGAAGTCGCCAATAAAGATAGCTATAGCTATAAGGTTATATCCAAGAACCAACTGAGACTATCGTGCCAAACTGTGGAGGTGTACAAAAAAGTTATTGACCACATAAGACAAAAGGGCCTAATTGGTCACACATTCACGAGAAAGGAGGAACGGTGTCACCGAATTGTGATTAAAGACTTACATCACACTACACCAATAGAAGTCATTAAAGAAACCATAGAGGCCACCGGTAACAAGATTAGAGGCGAAATCATCTGTGCTCGGAGCAGGACCACAAAAAAACCCCTGGATACTTTCTTCGTGAATCTGGAACCATCTATAAATAACAAAGACACCAAAATGATAAAATATATCTATAACCAGAAAATTAGAATAGAAGATCCAAAGAAGCACATCGGTTTAGTACAGTGTACAAGATGCCAACAGTACGGTCACACGAAAAATAACTGTATGAGGCCGTATCGTTGCGTAAAATGCGCACAAGGACACAAAACTTCGGAATGCACAAAAATAGATAAAGACACACCAGCAACATGCGCTCTCTGCCTTGGCAAGCATCCAGCCAACTACAGGGGATGTCAAGTTTACCAAGAGATCATGGCACGAAAAAACAATAGATCAGTGAGAACTCCAAGAAACATACAAAACCAACCAAACTATAATGCAACAGAACCAAATAACAAACCATCAAAAGACCGCGACTCCCATACATTTACATTTGCAGAAGCGGTAAAGACACCCAGGGACCAAAACAAGGCCCAGCCATCCAACAGTCTTGAGATGCTTATGATAAAGCAGTCAGAAAAGATTGATATTCTCATTCAACAAATAAGTAGTTTGGTGAACCTTATAACAACGTTGGTCAATCAATCAAAGAAATAGATAATCTGAGAATCGCAACCTGGAACACAAATGGTCTTTTGGCCAATAAAGATGAAGTTGAAAGCCTAATAATTCTCAATAAATTAGATGTATTGCTTATTTCGGAATCACACATGACGGATAGTAAATCTTTTAACATAAAAGGATTTTTGTGCTACTTTACCAACCACCCAGACATGTCGGCACATGGTGGGACAGCAATAATTGTAAAAAATAATATCAAACATCACATCCTGCCTGGATACCGACATGAACACCTGCAGGGTACATCAATTTCAATAGATGAGTGGCAAGGTCCTCTTACTCTTTCGTCTATATACTGTCCACCCAAACACAACATCAGCGATGAAATGTTCTCTGAATTCTTCAGCACTCTTGGTCACCGATTTGTAGCAGGCGGTGATTGGAACGCAAAGCACGTCAAATGGGGATCAAGAATGATACTGACAAGGGGTAGAGCACTTAAAATGTCTATAGACAGAAACAGACTAGAGGCTATATCAACAGGTGAACCGACATACTGGCCTACGGATACGAATAAAACTCCCGACCTACTAGACTTTTACATCACAAAAGGAATCAGTGACCTCTATCACACAGTAGAATCGTGCCTAGATGGCTCATCAGATCACTCCCCAGTTATAATGACCTTGAGCACCAAAATTATAACTAAATCAAATGTGTGTACACTATACAACAAATTAACTGATTGGAGTGCTTTCCAGGACTGTCTTGAAAATGAGCTTGACCTTCGCATACCCCTCAAGGACAGCGACAATGTTGATGAAGCCGTGCTCTACTTTACGAGGACTATACAAGAGATAGCGTGGAGAGTTACACCCTCAGTACAAAATAATGTGACCTTCTCAAAAAATTATACCATGCAAATCAAGGGGAAAGTTCAAGAGAAACGTAAACTAAGGCGGAGATGGCAACTAAGCCGACATCCAGTTGACAAAGCCAATCTCAATAAGGCTAAACGTGAACTGAAATTGCTGATCGCTGAACAGAATAATAAAACCCTACAGGACAAACTGGAAAAATGTGGCTGTGATAATAGGAGTGAATACAATCTGTGGAAAATGACAAAGTCTTTCAACCAACCTCAAAAGCCCGTACCACCACTGAAACGCTCTAATGGAACATGGGTAAAGACTGACTTAGAGAAATGTGAACTGTTCGCAGATCATCTCGAAAATGTGTTCAAACCGAACGACTCCCAAAACGAAAACGAACACACAGAGCGAGAGATAGACGAGTTACTGCAAAGCGACCAGCAGATGTCACCGCCTCTAAAAACAGTAACGCCAAGAGAGGTATTCAGAGAAATTAGAGGCATGCAAAACTTAAAAGCACCGGGATACGATCTGATCACTGCAGAACTGCTAAAAAGGCTACCGAGAAAAGGAATAGTAATGATAACAATTATCTTTAATGCCATCTTAAGAATACAATACTTTCCTTCTATGTGGAAAATATCGCAGATCATATTAACACACAAAGCTGGTAAGCCGCCAACTGATGTCTCATCCTACAGGCCCATAAGTTTGCTGCCAGTATTATCCAAACTCTTTGAAAAAATCTTCCTCGGTAGACTCAAACCCCTACTAAAAGAAGAGAATATCATACCGGATCATCAGTTTGGATTTCGATCAAGGCACTCAACCATAGAGCAGGTACATCGCATAGTCAGAAAGATACGACAGTCTCTCGAGAAGAAGGAATACTGCTCAGCGGTTTTCCTAGATATCCAACAGGCCTTTGATCGCGTATGGCACAAGGGACTTCTGTACAAAATAAAAAAGACATTACCAAACACTGTGTTTATGCTGATAAAATCCTATCTGGAGAACCGGCTCTTCCAAGTCAAATATAATGAAGACCAATCCACTACTCGAAAGTGTCGAGCTGGAGTTCCACAAGGCTCTGTTCTTGGCCCTGTACTGTACACCATTTTCACAGCTGATCTTCCCGAATCAGACCATATGCTCGGAGCAACATACGCAGATGACACAGCTTTTCTATCGAGCAGTTCCGATCCAGCAATGGCTTCAGTAATGCTACAAAACCATATTGAGAAAGTAGACCACTGGCTGGATATCTGGCATATACAAGTTAGCGCTACCAAATCGATACATATTACATTCACGTTAAGACAAGGCGACTGTCCACCGATCAGGCTCAAAGGTAATATACTGCCGCATAAAACTAGTGTAAAGTACCTCGGATGTCACTTGGACCGACGACTGACTTGGAAGAACCACATCACAGCGAAGAAAGAGGAACTAAACCACAAATATAGAAATCTCCACTGGCTCCTGGATAGACAGTCCAAACTTTCACTTACTAATAAACTCCTTGTGTACAAAACAATCCTCAAGCCGGTGTGGACGTATGGCATCGAACTATGGGGATCTGCCAGCACATCAAACGTGGAAATTCTCCAGCGATTCCAGAACAAGGTTCTACGCGGAATCTGCGGTGCCACATGGTTCACCAAAAATAGTGAAGTCCACGAGTACCTGGAAATGGTAACAGTGAAGGAGGAAGTGAAAAATCGGCTGGAAAGTTACAAATTGCGTCTGCAGCACCATGTGAACCCGCTGGCACTACAGCTTCTAAATACAAAAGACGACATCGCCCGACTCAAAAGAAACAACCTACTCCTGTTTAAATAGGAAGATGGAAGGAATATGGAGGCTGTTGTCAATGGATGGCAGCTTCCCCGCGTCACTTAAACAATACCATCAAACCTGATAAAGGCTTATAAAGGCTGATTGCAGGTGGAAGACGAGAGAAAAAAAAAAAAAAAATGTGCTAATATAGTTTATTGATCTAACTTAATTATTTTATATATTTACGTAAGTCTCCGCGCGGCGAAAGTGAAATGAAATCAAGGGGCGTAAGCATATTTTAAGCGTGGATCCAAAGGGTTTTAAACATTAGCAAAAATTATGTAAACGATAAAATTTTAGGCAGTCAAAAATGCACAGCAACCAACATTTTTTATTTTTTATTGTTAGCTCGACATATGGCGCCGAGGCACCAATGAGGTGTCTAACGGCGCCCATGGACATTCGGACGTATTCGGGGGTTGCGAATGCCATGCCGGCCTGACAGGTGCCCATTCACGCCCCTCTTGAAGGACCCGAGACTGTACTTGGGGGCAGTGGCGGCTGGTGACTTCAGTGACCGGTAGTGCGCTAAGTACCTACCTAGGTACTTAAATAATAAATTTCCCAACACATTCCCGTCATGTTATTTTAAGATCGGGACTTCCGAATTTTTTTAACGCCTGCGTTTTATTATGTACGTACCTAGTATCAGTATGAATATTCTCAAGACACTCAATGAGTTGCAAAAAACAAGAAAAAAATTCAAACAAGTTTTTTAACTAATTTTTAGTACCTTTATGAACACACCCATAGACATAGACCACAACACTAACTGCAGCTTTCAAAAAGAAAACAGTGGTAATGTCCCAAAAATACTTAAAAAAATAAATAAAAATAAAAGCATTTGAAAAGTAGGAATTGAACCCGGGATCACCTGATTGTAAAGCCTTACCTTTAACCAACGCTTAGGCAAATATCGGCACCACTTAATTCCAGTATCACGTGACAGAAAACACAAAACCTAACCATATCCCATTTTAAATATTCGCGCGCTAACGGGTATGTGACATCACATGACAGCGCGCTGACTCTAGGCAGACGGACTCGTGCAGAACGAACGAATCGCTCGCGACGTGTCGCACGCGCGGCTATTCACGATATAGCGTCCTTGTTTGGCGCTCGTGCGCCGTACGCAGAACTCCATTTCGGCCCATACTGTTTCTATGAAGTATCTTTTGTCTCACGCGCCAGCGGTGTTTTGCCGATCCCCATACATTCAGTATGGGAGACCCGCGTGCGGTACTCGATTCCGCACGGGGCGCGCATTGAAACGCAAAAAGTGCCTTGTGATCTATAAAATAAGGTCGAATTCACATTCGTATTTATTTGGAGTAAGATCATTCTGGTTTTAATGTAGGTATATTGTAAGATATTATTTATTTTGAGTGAAGTGAAGACTTCTCGTGGAATGGTAGCGCGGCGCACGAGCGCACTTTAGGACCAGCCGCCAGTGCTTGGGGGGAAATATATGAGCAGGGAGAGCGTTCCAGAGTTTACCGGTTCTGTAAATAATAAATACATACACAATTTTCCTTTTTATCAACATGGCATGGCACCTGTAAAAATTATGTAAACAATAAAATTTATAACTACGAGTTTGTGGCCTTTGCTGGAGAAACTCTTGGGGCATGGAGCCCTGACGCCATCAGTTTTCCCAAGAAATTGACATAACTACTCATTGACGCGTCTGGGGACCGCCGCGCTGTACCCGGGCGCATTTTAACCAGCGGATCAGCCTGGCGATCCAGAGGGGGAATGCCGCTTCAGTCATGGGGACCATGCTAATGCTCCCATGGACGACTATTGTTATTTATAGTTAATAAGATTTATTTTTATCATGATTATTTTTAAGTATTTCATGTGAAATAAAGTATTTATTCATTCATAAAATTCTAGTCTGAAATGCACTTCAAACTATTTAAAATACCTACCTATTACACTGATTCTAACACTACTATAGAACCAAAGATGGGTCAAGCGTGTTTAATGCTCAGCAGTTATGTGGTGCCGTAATGGACTGAATGAATGATAGCCACACCCAACCCGGCCGCCTACTAAGAAAACACATTCCGTACTCAAGTAACATACGCACAGAACAGCAACTGCACAGTGATTGATGAGGATTGGATGATGTCGCTGGGTTTTGCAATACACACCCATAATATTGCGATGTACAAATTGTTATCAGAGAATTTTTTATTTTTTATGGAACCTGACACGGCTGGCTACATCACCTAGAACATCCGTGATGTCAGTCCGTCGTCCCGGCTACACTGAACTGGACGGAAAACACAAACTATAGCCGTTTCAGCTGACCTTTCATTCAGTGTGGTAGTACCAACCAGGGAAGGTTGAGCCCTACCACCTAGTAAGGTAAGAAGGGAATGGACCTACAGTTTTACGTGGAATCCGAACCGCGGTCAGCCTCCAACGGTCCAACCCATACAATTACTGACCGCGCCCAGGTTTGCTTATGATCACGACCGACAGTCGACCGACCGCACCACTGAGCTACCAATCCTAGTAATTTATTCCACCTATGGATGAAACATGACATACTTAGTAAGAATAATTTTATTAACCTGTTGCGTTTTTGATGGTTGTGTAATGGTGGGATCCTATGCTTTTAATGCTTTCTTCCGTTGGGTCCGAGGGAGACCCGATCGGCGGCGTAGAAAACATATATATGTCTAGTGCTATTTCTGTTATTTTTTCTTATTAGAACGAGAGAGCACTTTATTATACTATTTACTTTATTATACTATCTCAGAAGATCTAAAATGGGCAAATCATATAGAGACCATAGTCAAACGAGCAAACGCCATACTATATGTTGTACGAAAATCATTTCAAAACCTGACTGTAGAGACATTAATCAAAATTTACAAATCTCACATTAGACCACTCTTGGAATATGGATTTCAAATATGGAATCCTTACTTCGTCAAAGATATTACTCTCCTAGAAAGAGTTCAAAGAAGAGCGACCAAGATACCAAAATCACTGAAGAGGAAACCATACGAGGAAAGACTAAAAATCCTCAACCTGACAACATTGGAGCAACGTAGAGAAAGGGGTGACCTCATAGAAACATACAAGAGTCAAATAGAGCAGTGGAAATGTGGAACAAACTGCCCGAAGATGTCGTACAAGCACCCACCACCAATTCCTTTAAAAACGGGCTCGACAAACACATAAAAAAAAAAAAAACACGAAACTAAACTAACATCAAAATAACAAAGCACCAGTGAACTTAGACATGAACACATCAGCCTAGGCTGTTCGTTCATCAAATAAATAAAATAAAAAAATAAAATAAATAGATGGTTACTAAACCTTTACATTGACATCAAACACATTACCAGAAATTCTGCACTCAAAACAGACAAAAATATATTCAGATATTTTGTCATTTTAGCCTCTAGGTTTCTTTTGCTTTTTTTTATTATTATTATTTGTGCGATGGATTCAAGTCACTTTTATTAGCTGCGGCCTTTTAGAGACAGAGTTCTTTGATATATAATTTTTATGGGTTAATTGTCAATATTAGGTTAGAAAAAAAATTCGGTAAAAGTGTCAAGCTTGTTTTGTTTTACCTTGAATAAAAAAAAAATGACTGCTTCTAAACTTTCTTCTAGATAAGTGAAACCTTTCTTGTTTTGCATTGTTTGTGGTTTTTTTTTCGATTCGACTTTATTATTTTACTAAATATGAGTTATGTCAAGCAAGGCCGGCGCTCGAGGGCGCGGCGCGCTAAAAAGGCCTGGGACTGAAGGGTGTAGCATGTTGAGGCCAAAGGGTTAAGTGCAACAACTGAACTCTTGGTGCCGAAACAAATATTCACAGGAATAACGGTATCCATTCCAAATTCAATTTTCGTCGAAGTCGACAAACAGACCCCGCAACCAACACCTTCACTTGACCTTAGAAGAAACCAGATTCAAAATACGAACGGCCGCGTGAGATCACCCAACAATAATTGGGACGCTGTAAACAAGTTAGACTCGGAATGTGTAACTTGGCGTATGCCCTAATTACTGCAACCGCTGCTGACTCAAAACCGTGTTACTCATGGCGTAGAATAAATTAGAACCATTGTGCCACGGAAAAGTACCGTATTTTGACATTTAAAAGTACCTACACAAGGGATACGCCGTATTTCCGCAAAATTACAACCTCGGTCGCTGCGGAATGCGGCCAAGTAGCGGCTGCGCGGGACGCCGATTCGCTTTGTTCCGGAAGCTAGCGCGGATTTTTAACGGATTCAAGCGACCGTCCACAGGTGAATGGGAGAGAATTTTACTCACCTTCCGAGTCAACAGGCGTCCATCGACCCCGCACGAGCGAGGCGGTCGAGTAGCGATCCTGTGAGAAATAGCACTGTGGTAACGAGCACACACAACACACACTGGAGTATTTAAGGACCGCGCACACTAGATACAATCACTAACACGGCAATTACACGGAGAGTATTCGAATTTTTCGAAATTAGAACAACGTGAGACAACCGCTCGCCGCGCCGACCAAACGAAAAGCTAGGGATACCATGTGTAAGCTTACGATATTCCCCGACCGGCACGCCCAAATTGAGTTAAAATATTTTTAGGAAATGTGAGAAATACTTAGGTTTTTTACTAAAACACTAAATTATAACCTAAGTTTACTTTATTTTACTCTACAACGCGATAGCATCTACTGAAAATAATGTATGTTTCAAAAATTTTACTGAAAGTACACATGTTTTAGGATAGGTTGTTGCACTGGCAAGAAATAACGGTTTGAAATACCGCAACAGAGGGCGTGCGTGGTGGCCATCTTGATGTATTACGTCATTCATAAACATAGGAAATGCTGCCAGGATTGTTTGTCAAAATTTTTATATTGAGTCAATCTACAATAAAATACAAATTGTCTTAACTGTAATTAAATTAAAATAGAAACTAAAACTACCTATCAAATTAAAATTACCTAAACTAAAACAAAATAAACAAACTTTAAAAATAATTAGCCACACGAGAGACTACCACGATCCGGGTTGACCTACCGCCAGAGTCATAGAGCAATTCCCTCAACGGCCTCAGTTTGCTAGATAAAAAATTTCATCCAAAGAGGCCGACGAGGGGAAAGTTCCCATGACACTAGCGGCGTTACCTCGCTGCACCGCCAAGCTGATTCGTTGCAGCAGGTACGCCCGGGCCCGGCAGTCACCCGAGGATCTGCAGAGTCGTGATCCTAAATCGTGCACAAGAATTTTGCCCTCCTCACAGATGGGACCCATGGTCTCTATAGCGAAAGGGATAAAAATATAATTTTGAATGTTTGTCAATGTCTGATATTTGGAGTGCTTGGTGCGGGCGGCCGTCTCAGCAGCAGAGCCGGCTTTCCTGGCAGTCGACACGACATGCGAGGGCGCGAGCGTGTCGGCGCAGGTGGCGTCCCAGACGAGTGCTTTACCCTTTGACCATGGTATCAATGTCATCCCGTCTGGGCGCTTGCCGTCATCCCTGCTGAGACAGGGCTCCAAGATTGACGGTACATTAGACGCGCTAAAAGCCCGACGCAGAATATCATTCAGGGTGCCGTGTCGAGAGTGCCGACCTGCGCTTCTGCTGCAACTTAGGCCGTATTGATGTATTTTACAGAAAAATATCTATTATTTTGGAATAAATTAGGAAGACTACAATGATTTTGATTACAATAACATAAAAAGCAAATAATGATTGTGAACCAAAACGACGTAAGTATGTCTATGTATGTATACAAAACAACGAACGATATCCTCGAAAAAGTGTAGAACATGGCGTGGAAGTCTAAATTTATGGTATTACTACAGACGCCACGCCCGCCCATCATGCTACGCCTTGAAGCCTGGAGGTACTACCACAGATTACTAAATGGTACTACGCCCAAGTGAATATCGATACTTATCAGTAATCTGTGCCCAAGAAAACTATAAATTCTGTGCCCAAGGGGACGCATATTTCCAGAGTCTATATGGTGAGTTGCTCTGATTGGTCGATGCCAGTTTGGCGGGAAATTTAAATTTCGGAAGTATTTGAACTGCACTATGCGAGTTTTCTCCGTTTTGGTGGTTTAAAAAAAAATAACCAGGGTTAAATTATAGAAGATGCATCGCTACGAAACGCATCTTCTATCATTTCTCTACTAAGCCTTCTCTACTAAGGCTGATCCGTTTCCTCTCCAAGCCACTTTTCAGGTCAGCCAAGTCCCCAACGATGGTAGTCTGGGCGTCCTGGGTATGGAGGTGTCCAGGGACGCTGGGTTTCGATCGTTCATAGAGTCCAAGGAGGAACTAGCATCTCGAAAATTAGGGGTCCTTTACCGATGTCGGCGATTTTTCACGCCGGTCCAACTGCTTACACTCTACATAGCACAAGTAAGATTGGTGATGTAATATTGCAGTCATCTTTGGGAGGGTTCCCCTGAGTATCTTCTTTCAGCCTTGGATTCTATTCAGCGACGAGCCATTCGCCTCATTGGTGACTCCGTACTCACAAAGGACCTTCAACCTCTAAAGCACAGACGTATCGTTGGGTCATTGAGCCCGTTTTATCGGTACTACTATGGCCGCTCCTCTGACGAACTTGCTTCCCTTATTCCTCCTCCTCCTGTTCGCCTTCGCCAAACCCTCCATACTCTCGCGGAACACCCGTTTGTAGTCGACAGAAGAGTTCTTCGAACTGCACGATTCTCTAAATCGTTCTTGTGCCGCACTGCAAAGGTGTGGAACGGGCTCCCAGGGAATATCTTCCCCCACTCCTACAATCCACGGATCTTCAAATCGCCTTTCCCCAGCAACGTTAGTTCACTTCCAAGCCGGATTGGCACCTCCTCGGGGGTGAAATTGGCTGCGCCTGAGGTTGCGACCTCGGACAGAGCCACCCAGTTCGGTAGCAATAAAAAAAATAATAATTTTACCCTAACCTAATGTTGAGGCGGCGCATGTCGTTTTTGTTACGTTTGTACAGGTCTGTTAACTAAAGCTGGCACGTACTAACACTATCGCGTAGTGTCTGTGTGTAAGCGCACGGGTGAAGTCGCACTGCATACGCCCGATCTGTCTCACTCGCACTTGCACAATTGCATTGGTGTGAGTACTGTGCACGCGCCAGCTTTGGTTAACCGACCTGTATTTCCGAAAATAAAGTTTTCTTAGGTCTTTATAAAAAAGAACCATAACCTAATTTTAACACCCTAACTTGCTTAAAAAAAACACATTTTGAAAAAAGGGACACGAACCCATGGCCGAGATCGAAAAAATAAAAAACTTATACCGTACCACTGAGCCACCAAATCACATAAACGACCTAACGAATATCGGATTCAGTAGGTTCGCTGGGAGTGCCGGAGGCGGAGCCAGACGAAATTTAAATTTCCCGCCAAACTGGCATCGACCAATCAGAGCAACTCACCCTATAGACTTTGGATATATGCCAAGGGGACACCTAAGTTAGTAATTATTTATCTTAGGTGGACACCTTTGGCCTTCCTAATTACCTACGCCCACGGCCCAACCAAAGCTCTAGAGATGCCGCGTGAATTTGCCTCAAGTGGAAAGAGACAAGTGAGCTAGAGCAAGTTTAACCTTCTTACCTTACGAGGTGGTAGGGTTTATAACGCCCGGATTGCTACCACCGCACTTAATGAAACGTCGGCAGAAACGGCTATGTAAATAGTTCGTTTTTTCCGTCAAGTTCAGTGTAGCCGACTTGAAATGAAGGGAAGCACTGACATGGTAACTAGTTCACCCGGTGTTATGGGCTAACATCACGGATGGGTAGGTGACGACTCGGGGTAGCCAACCGTGTCAGTTTCCTTAAATAAAAAAAAATTATAGCGAGACAAGCACAAGACGAGACAAGATTTCGTTCCCCGACACAAACGCTTCTCCAAATTTGGAGACAGGCGCCAGTGTTGAATTTTGGTTTTTATCAAAGAAAATATAACTAAACTTGTATTGGATTGAATTCTATTGTATTATATTTGTATCGATGTGGGCCACCAAACAATGGGCGGGTGCGCGGTACCTATTATAATTGTGGAAGTAGGACAGAAAGGAATGCAGAAAATGTATCCGTCCATCGGTAAGTGGTACAGTACAGACAGTACAGCTAATTGTTTTATTTATATGTAAATACATATATTTTTTGTAAACTGAGATCTGTTATATATTTTTAAAAATAATGGATTATAATCCATTATTTTTAAAATTAGACTGGTACAAAATGAAAAAAAAACTATTTCTAAATATACAATTTTTGTCTATCTGGCGTATACTTTCACATTCGTTTCGTGTTTACGCCATCTAAGGCATTTCTTCATTTTAGCTTAAAAATGTATATTTTTTATTTTTCAACACACATTTTTATCGCAAAAACCCCTAAAAATTAAGCCACGTCACCTGCGAATGTTTTTTTCAAAACATTAAACATTACACAGAAACACCGAAACATTGGGGCGTGGCCATACACATTTGTATGAAAACAAATGTTTTTGTGTAATGTTTCGAAAAAACGTGCGCAGGAGCGCGGCTACGTTACATGAACAACGCACACACACACTTTCTTTGACAAAGGGTGGGTATGCAATCCAGGGAAGTCTCCGGTATGGCAACTACCTTCTCGAAGGTGATATTGGCTGGTCAGAGCATGCGCTTTGGCCCCTCCGACTCAGCCACCAATACCGGATTACATAAAAAAAATGTATTTCATTCATTTTCCAGATTCAGATTTCCAGTCAATCGTACGTATCCTTGCCTTGGTCGCTATCTGAAAATTTTAAATGCAAGTCAACTAGATTAACAACAAAGACTTAACAAAGACTTGTCTCTATAAACTTTATATTGAAAGACAGAGAGACATACACAAAGAACGCACGAACCTAATGTCGATGTCGTTCGCTCGCTGCCTGTCAGTCAGCATAGTGCTGTCAGCAAGACATATATATTGGTAATCTGTGCTGTCAGCTCTGTCAGGCGTCAGTCTCACTTGTCATTGTTCTCATTTTTATTTCGATTGGTCTTAAATTTTTCAGCTGATTGATTTCGAGTTTTCATTTCATTAGACTTCGTTTTGTACGTTCCAGTTTATTGTTGTGAATCGACAGATTAAACTCAAGTGATGCAGGGTTAGTGAATACGCTGTTTTAAACCTTACCCTTTTAATTGTTTTTGATTGTGAGTCATATCTGCTTTTTCAATTATTTAGAATAGAAAATGTAATGATTATTTTCCATTCCAGACACACGCCCAGAGCTCTATGAGGAGGTGAAGTGCTACAGAAACGCTCGGGAACGTGAAAAGTAAGCACATTTTAATATTTCGAGGTACCACGAAGAATATTTAAGTACTTCATATTGATTGAATTGTTTTGTTGTCTGCCACTCGTTACGTTTCCAGCCACCATCTTACACCTCTCAAATCACTCAGAGCTCAAAGAAGAAGGGGAGGATAAAAGATTTTTTTTTTATATTTATTCATCCCTTTTCGGAACAGGCAAAACTAATTGTATACAGCCTTTTCTTTTGTATTTCTAATGTCTGTTGTTTTCTACTCGTATCGCGAGAATCTCAAAAATATGTACTTTTTATTTACGAAGACGTGGCAAACAAACTTTTTCATCCGCCATCTTTTTTTCAGTATCTTTGACGAGTCCAAGTATAGTTTTTTTTTGTCGTTATATTTGTGTCATTTCTGCTTAGGCAAAGGTCATTTGTCAACCATGCAGCGTCGTATTTTCTTATTTTTATCGTCTGTTCTCGTAGTTACGAGAAACGCAAAAATATAATGTCGATTATTATTATTTACAGACCGTTGTCAAACTTCTTTATGCCATTTCGTTTGAGACGAGATAGGCAAAGGTCGGGCTGTGCTGTAGAAAGAGGCGGGTGGCGGGGGGAGGGAGGGAGGGGGGAGGGGGTTCGTTTGGGGGTATACTCCCCCCGCGGAAGGGGAAGGGGGAAGTGGGGGAGGCAAAAACGTAATATTATGACTCAGTGAGGGGAGACGGGGTATAGGACGGGGTGCTATGCAAATGGGGGGGGGGGGGGGGGGGATAAGGACTGGACTAGGTCATTGCAATCTCTAGACCTAAGCAGCACTTTTCCCAAACTCACTGTCCATCGAGATCGTTATAACAATTTTCAATTTTTGTATGAAAAAAAAAATTTATTTTGATTTAAGTCATAAGTATTTTTTTTCTTCTAATAATGAGTACTTTCTATTCCTGAAGTTTCTCAAGCCTATCCTGAAACTATTGCATGTCTACCAACTTCTAGGCACGACAACATGGCGGAACTGTATGCGGTGGTGAGCACACTGCAACACTTGGAGAAGGCCTACATGAGGGACTGCCTGGAGCCCCAGGAGTACACGGCAGCCTGCTCCCGTCTGCTCGTTCAGGTTCTCTTTATAATTATTATTACTTGTGTTACTTTATACTGCCCGTCCGTCTGTCTGTCTGTCTGTCTGCCCGTCTGTCTCTCTGTCTGTCCATATGTTTGTCGGGATGCCTGTGTTACCTTTAAAGGGCTTTTAACAAACTTTAATTATGTGGCCGGTTAAAATTGTGTGCAAAGCAGGTGTTATTATGGTGGATATTCCGACAAATAATTTAAAAAAATTGTACAAATTTTAGGGGGGCGTGGGGGTCTCCATACGAGAAACATAAAGATTTTTGACATTGAAAATGTTTTTTCGATCGCTTCAGTATAGTTCCCGATTTCCAGCGAGAGTACGAATAACCCGTAATAAAAAAAAGCAAGGTCTTTACCATTTGTGCGCCAGCTTTCATCACACATACTGAATTGTATGTTTGCCCGCAGTACAAGGTGGCCCTGAAGCAAGTCCAAGGCGATGACTTCCCCAACATCGAGGCTTTCGTCAACAAGTTTCGCGTGAGTATCATCACATCATACATCATTCCCTTCCGACATCACAAAAGCAAAGTACAGAGTTACCGGCAGCAATGGTCGAGCTTTTGATTGTGATTTAAAGTATCAGAGTTAGGGTCCCTGAGCCCTGTTGTCACTGCTACCTAGGAAGATCTATTGTGATCTCTCAAAAGTTTAAGAGCTCACCCCCAAGTCCGATTTCCGCTATGAACCGAGTTATGTTCTTGGGGTTGAGTGCCTGCATTTGGCATGGGTTAAAAATATAACCCCCATGAATACGGCTTCTACTGTGAATGAGCACTTCACATTCACAAAGGATGTGTCGAGATTTAGAAAGAGACAATCCTGTTGTAGAGTGCCGTCCCTGTCGCACAGAGACGTGCGAGTTTCCACGTAAAAATGTAGGTCCCTTCCCGTCTTGGGAACTGGGCCTGTTACTGGGCGGTAGGGTTTAACCCGCCCGGTTTGGTACCACCGCACTGAATGAAAGTGTCGGTTGAGACGGCTGTTTATAAATAGTTCGTGTTTTCCATCCAGTTCAGTGTAGCCGGCGCAACCGAAGGGTAGCACTGACGCGGCGCCTAGTTCATCAAGGTGTTATGGGCTGACATAACGGATGTTGTAGGTGATGTAGCCAACTGTGTCAGTTTCCATAAAAAAAAAAATTAAAAATCCAGGCTGCACTTTTTGCGTCGTGACAATTTAATCCTGGCACCGCTTGTTAGGTGGTAACGCTGCCCCCAGCATAAAAAACAACAACAATAACGATGATAAACAAAATGCTTGTTGTGTTGCAGCTGGACTGCCCGGCGGCGCTGGAGCGGATACGGGAGAACAAGCCCAACCTGGTCAAGGACGACAAGGGCAACACCAACAAATACATTGCCGAGATCGTCTCTGTACGTATAGCGGGATTGTCACTCATCTATAGTACTAGATGAGCCATTCTAATTAGTCACGTTACGAGTCGAATGTATGGACGACTCGAGTGACTCAAGTTAAAAAAACATCTATAACTCGAGTTGCGACTCGAATACAAAAACTCGACTCGGTATAGATTTTCCATTTAGTCTCGGAACCATTATTTAATTCTTAAATAATAGCAAGACATTAAGAAGTCACTAATCTCGTACAGCGTGTCACCAGTTCAATCAAATGAATTCAACTGACTCGCAGCAGCAGACCGCCTCACCCACTCGCTCGACTCGAGTGCACTCGGATGACTGAATGCGAATGCGAGTTGACGAACGAATACAAAATACTCGGCGACTCGCGGCATTGAGAGATTCGACTCAAGTCGGTCTACTCCAGTTTGGTCGGTCGGCCGGCGTGGCGCCGTCAGTCAGTCTCTCAAGCTCGCGAGTATTTTGTATTCGTTCATCAACTCGCATTCGCATTCAGTCATCCGAGTGCAGTCGAGTTGAGCGATTCCGTATCCAACTCGAGTTGACGAGTTTTAGGCTTGACTCGAGTCATACGACTATTATCACTTTACTCGTTACAATGCTAATTCTAATATATGACTTCCGAAAAAAGATGTATCCCCTCTAAATTTTCCAACTGTTGATTGCATCTTCTCTAGTAGGTACGACACAATCTCCTGCGTTCAGTCAACTTGCAACATTCAATATTGAATCTTATGTTGTCGGCACCAAAGTCGTATTTGGCATCGGACACTAGAAGTTGACTTGAGATTTTTAATATTATATATTTTACTTTCATTCAACCGTACGGAGAAAGGAAGTATTGTGATCATCCAAAATTTCCAAGTTGAGATTTCGCCTGATTTGGGCTATATATCATTCAACGATCCCAAAAGAGTCGTTTTGAAAAACATGTATGTGTGTTTGTGTGTGTGTCCGTCCAGCGACCTTGCGCCTCAACCGCTCAACCGATTTCGTTCAAAAGTCGTATTTAGTAGTTTGAAACGATTATCTAGAGGTACCTTTTACTAGTGTTTTTAAATTCGAAAAAATAAGGGTAGCTGTCATACAAAATTTGTCTATGGCAATGTGTCCAGCGACGTTGCTTCTCAACCGCTTAACCGATTTTGTCCAATTCATATTTAGTAGTTTGAAACGATTATCTAGTCTAGGGGTACCTTTTTTTAGTTTTTTTTTAATTAGAAAAAATAAGGGTAGCTGTCATACAAAAGATTTCGATAAGGTTGATTTTCTCAAAAATGGCTCTAACGATTATTATTATATTTTCCACATAGAAACCCTATTACTAGTCTAAAAAGATACTATTATATCTGTTTTTCCAGGAAAACTCAAAAAAAGGTGGCTGCCATACAAACAAAGGTTTCTTTCTATTAAATATTGCATCCGCAATGTTTGTACGAGCGCGTCCACCGACCTTACACTGAAACCGTTCAGTTCGCCAAACAAGCGAGAAAATCAGTGGGGTATTACCCTACCATTTATTTTTTATAAATTACATCAAAAATTTAGAGAGATACGTCATCGACCCAGTGGCGGAATTGGTAATTGGTAACGCGCTGGCGGTTCAAGCTGGAGTTCTTGGTTCGAATCCTGACCGGGACGTATTTTTTCTCTTAATTTTCGGCTCTGCATTTATCTAAAGAAGAAATATAAAAAGCTAGTACACGCTTAGTACTAACATATATAAAAAAAAAATCGGAGTGTGACTGTGTCGTGGACATGGCCGCGTGTTTTGCTTGAATACGTGTACCTAACGGGTAATATTTTCCTAGAGCGTACTACGTAATGAATTCTTTGATCCTTTAACTATCGAGTGGTGTAATTAAATTTTGGATGTAGATGATAGATATGAAGCTGCAACACCAAACTATATCCCCCGATTTTGTTATAATCAGTTTTCTGGATTGGCTCCCACTGTGGAAGCAAATTTAAAGACGTATTCACGTCTAAATATAAGTGTACTCTCTTGTCGGCAGTTGTTCATCACGATAATGGACAAGCTCCGGCTGGAGTTCAAAGCTATGGACATGATCCTGCCGGAGCTGCGCGACCTGCGCGACAGCATGGACCGGCTCAGCGTGCTGCCGGACCAGTTCGAGGGCAAGCTCAAGGTTCGCATCCCGCCCGTTGTGTGCGATCCGGTGTGGCGTGGCCGGGACACGCGTGTTTTCCGTCCAGTTCAGTGTAGCCGACACGAAATGAAGGGTAGCACTGACATGTAGTTCACCCGGTGTTATGGGCTAACATCACGGATTTTGTAGGTGATGTGGTCAACCATATCAGTTTCCATAAAAAAAAATATATTTAAGGTCTTTCAAAATTAGTTAATATAGAGCGTTCCAACTAAAAGTTCCCTTCGCCGTTATGTTGGCTCCACTGTCAGTGTCACTGTCAGTGCTTAAATTCGTATTGCCAGATTGTGAAGATTATATTACCTAATAATGTAATCGGTATTTACCGTACAAAAAATACGGTAAATACTGATAATTACGGGTAAATCTGTACACTGTCAAAACAGCGTTGAGGGTTGCTATAACCCTCAACGCTGTTATCAAGAGCCACTTTCTATCTGTTGACAGATAGAAAGTGGAGCCAACATAACGGCGAAGGGAACTTTTAGTTGGAACGCTCTCTAGTACGCTAAGGGGGGGTTCTGTATCGGAAATAGATCACTTTTGAAGAAGAAAGATTTTTTTTTACAAAAAAAATTGTTTTAATGTAAAATGTAAAAAAAAAAAATTTCTTAATAGTTTCAGTGAACATGCCAAGAACAAAAAAGTCTTCCAACACTTAGATCTCTTTCTTTCAGAAACACAATATTTTAGTTTTATTAGTATGGAATAGAAAGTGCAACTTACACGTGGTGAGTTTTGGGACACGTTGTATACATATAAATAAAATCTATCATAAGACAGTGCACTGAACACTTAAAGTACACGCATCAGCTGCAAGCTGCTAGTGCAGGGGTCGGCAAGTAATTTCTAGTGCGGTCCAGATACTTTTGAAAAAATGTATAGAGGTCCGAGAAAAATTAAAAGAAAAACTTCAAATGGATGAATGTTATGAATTTTTTATTTCTCTTATACAGAGACGTTATATTTCGTATTATATGAATTAATGTGAAAAATTACAGCGGCTGTCTTGAGCCAGTTTTTAATAATTAGGTTCTCGCCGGGTAGTAACTTATGCGAAGAGTGTCTTCTACGTGTGCATCCGTTAACCTGCTGCGATATTTCTTCTTCAAAAAATTCATTTTTGAAAATGACGACTCACATATATACTCGTATGTGGAGCCAAGCATAGTTGCCAAGGCCCAAGTTAATAGCCAGTTTTTTTGCAATTTTCAAATTTTTGTGAAACATGTTTACCCCAAAACTCTTCTATCGATGCTGTTTTATACATTTGCAAGGAAACATCTTCTTGCAAGTCGATTTTCTCCATTGTATATTGTTGCATATTGTAGTGAAGCCTTCGAAAGGTTGAACAGTTTCGCTGCCAGGTCAGTCCATTCTGCTGCCGGAGAAACTTCAGGAATTGCGACAGCTTTTCTATGTCCACAAAATTTTGGAATCTTTCTGAAAATTTCTTCCCAAGGTCTGAGATAAAACTTAAAACACTGTAATGTCTATTTCAGCATTCTTCTTTTTTTATTCAAGAGTTGCTGGAGAGTGAATGAACTCTTGATTTTCAATATCTAAGTAAAGGGAAGCGATAGCGAATTTGTAGGCACATTATCAAGGGATAATTTGACGGTCCACGTTTCTGCCCTATGCGGTCCGGATTCGGACCGCGGTCCGCCTGTTGCCGACCACTGTGCTAGTGTATATAAATAAATAAATAATAATATAAAACAACACGGGGGGGGGGGGGGGGGCAGGTGGAGGAGTGGCTGCAGAAGCTGGGTGACATGTCGGCGTCGGACGAGCTGTCGGACTCGCAGGTGCGGCAGCTCATCTTCGACCTGGAGACCTCGTACGGTGCCTTCAACAAGTGGCTGCACAAGGACTGATGAGCCGCGCGGTGAAGCGGTGACGTTTTATCCTTACACATACAAACATACAAATAGTATTAAACTTTAAAATTTGCTTTGCCTTTGCCGTGGAGACTCTTGGGGTGTGGAGTCCGGACGCTAAAGACCTCGTGAAGCAGCTAGGTCAGCTGCTTATTGAAGCGTCCGGGGACCGTCGTCGTGCCAAAGCGTTCCTCACACAAAACATCAGCCTCGCCATCCAGCGCGGGAACGCGGCGGCTGTCCTCGGGACAATGAATGATGTCCCGAGGATGCTGGAATATTTTTATTTAATCTAAGTTGTTACATTTCTGTTTAATTTTTCTTTGTCTAATAAAGATTTACACTTTAAAAACTTTAAAATTTATATGTTTAATTAACTACATATCACACACGCTGAATTCCGACAAGGGGGGTAAGCAGAGTAATCGGTGTTGTGCTGCAAGAACTCTGGTAAATTAAAGCACAACACCGACTACCACGTTTCGCAAAGAATTCGAACAAGATTCAATGAATCAAGCAGCAAGTAAGGCACCACCTGAAGACCCACCTGCTGCATGACTAGGTGGAAGTACCGTGCCAAGGTGAGAGGTGGCTATCCTGTCGCCCTTTAGCACGGCATCTTGTCCTTATCCCTTAGTCGCCACGACATGTATGGGGAGAGATGCAGTGGGGCTATTCTTTTTAAGTACCGGTCCCACACGGTAAATAGTAATTTATACGTTTAATTAACTAGTACGTACTTATATATAGTAAGAAACTAATTCAAGACTGATCCCTTCGCTGTGGAAGTCAGAGCAAGAGGACTACCAGCGAAGCTCTACAGTCTCTTCAAGAATCTAGGGCTGCCAAGATCAACGCTAAGCTCATATATGGAGAGAGCTTCGAAAACATAACTGGAAGCATCCTACAGAATATGGATAGGTAGAGAGAGGGAGGTCGAGAGCGGGACTGGTGGTTCCCCGCGTCCTAGTCAACGCAGACTAGCTGACGAGGGCTTGATGCGAGCCGAAACGTGAAGCATGCGCGGGAAATTTAGAGTGGCCACTCGCTAGTCCCGACCTCGATTAACACCTCCTCTACTGCCGATGGGCCCGGATATGTTCGGTGAAGCCATCGCAAGCTTAGTTCCACACCTTCCTTCCTACCTAGTTTATCATAATTTTCCTTATATTAGGTATATTTTACATTCCCACACTCAAGTCTTTTGCTACTACCTACTTATATCTCACAACATACGACTCTCAAACATCCTAAGGTTGACTGTGAGAAATCCCTGTAAGGGATAAGTCCGACTTCGCCCCTCTTGTAAATTAATTATTGTTTTATTAATTTATTTTAGATTGGCAGTAAAAATAAAAAAAACAGTTAAAATTTGTTGTTTTTATCGTTATCTTAGATTTTTTTTTATTATAATTTTTTTTATTATCATTATTGAGCACTCTTTTTGAGATTATGTTTTATTTGTTAGATATTTATCTAGTCTATTTTTGAATTGGTTGGTACTAAGTGCGCTCATTACTTCCTCTGGAAGCTGATTCCAGTCGTCCACCACTCTGTTTGTTATGAAATGTTTGCGAGTATTGCTGTTAAATATTGTTCGACTTTGTTTGTGTGAAATGTTTTTTTTTTGAGCAATAAGGTATTTCCATCTATCTATCTATCTACAAACATAACTTCTGCACGCCTGTACGTGACAAAGTCAGCCCCGGTAGCTAAGTGGTGCCGCCTCGGTCGACTGTTGTTAAGCACACCTGGGCAGCTGTCAGTAATTGGATGGGTGACCGTGGTTCAGATTCCACTTAAAACTGTAGCTCCTGTAGGTATGTAAACAGTTCGTGTTTTCTGTCCAGTTCAATTTAGCCGACATGAAATGAAGGGAAGCATTAGACATGGCACCTAGTTCACCCGGTGTTATGGGCTGACATCACGGATGTTGTAGGTGATGTAGCCCCAACCGTGTCAGTTTCTGCTCTAATTCACCAGAGTTCTTGCAGCGCTACACCGATTACTCTGTTCACCCCGATTGTTGGTATTTACAGCGTGATGGTGTGTGTGTAGCCATAAATAAAAATAAGGTTTTCTCCTTTCAGATGTCGGAGCTCGAAATTATAACAATTGAAGTGTACCGAGGCGCAACTCTTCGTGTAGTGTAACTGTCGTATCTAGGGGTAATCCATATATTAGGTCATTTGAAATTAGGGGGCGGGGGGAGGTCTTTTTTTTTTGTCATGGGCAGCGCGACATGTGGCATCGTTTCACTTACGAGTAGGTGACTTACGATGCCCATGGACATTCTGTGATGCGCGGGGATTGCGAATGCCATGCCGGCCCGACAGGAGCCTTTTCGCGCCCCTTTTGAAAGACCCCAGGCTGTACTTGGGAGGAAATAGATGAGCAGGGAGTGCGCTGGTCTCCGAATGATGGTAACGATGGTAATATCACAGAATAGAAAAGAGTACTCCGTACAGAAGCTTCTCTGTACAAACACTCACAAAGAAATAGCTACTCTGCGACGACGCGATAAAGTACAAATTGACTCGCACAGAGCTGCATGCCTAACCACGATAACCACCTACATTTCGCTTCTCTTTCTGTCGCGTAACTCTATCTCGAAAGCGCGTCGTTCAGCGCGTGTTAAGAGTTGTGTCTTTGGGCTGTCTTTTTGTGAGGAATAAAATGAAGATGATACCACCAACGATACGATATAATTTAGCTACGGCAATTTTTTTTTTATAAATTTTTTTTTTTTTATTGCTACCGAACTGGGTGGCTCTGTCCGAGGTCGCAACCTCAGGCGCGGCCAATTCATGCGAACAAATTCATGCATGCGTAAGCGTCACAATTAGTTTTTCACATGGAAGCGTGCAACCTTCCAGTGATAGTTTTGTTTGATCAATAAATTTAAAATGACTATACCTAGAACATTTAAATAGGTATGGACGTCGGACTGTCCAATGATTATATGAGAAACAGCGTCGCTGAGCTCCGCGGGTAGCGGAGGGGACGGCGCGCGCTGTGATTGGGTGGTATCGGGCGGTACCGCGCTCCGATTGGTCGGTAACGAATGGCATTTGTACGTTTATACAATTGTCGCGTTAAGCTGGCGCGGGGAAGGTCCGACGTCCTTACCTATTAAATGTTCTTGGACTATAGAGTGATTTTAAAGAGAGGGGGGGGGGGAGGGGGGGGGTGCTCATTAGATACCTAATGACGATAATGATTTTAAAGGGGGGAGGGGGGTCATTAGAAAATGACGATAGAATGATGGGGGGGTGGGGGGGGGGGTCGAAAATCGGCAAAAATCTATGACGTAATATATGGACGGCCCCCTACTCATAATGTATATGTAGTGTTAATTTAAATTCATATCTGTAAACTATTATAATAACGCTACAATAAGTTCTGTCTGCATCCACTCCGACTGTCTCTGGACCTTCGTGGAGGACATAGGCCGGTCGGTTGTGGCTGCGTTTCCGCGAAGTCCCCGACAAAGAGGTTCTCATATTAAATTATGAACTCGGCTTATTGTATATTGTATATTGTTTATTAAGCATTCATTAGACAGCATGACTGTAATCGAATTTGTTACAATTTGTTCTATCCGATTCGATTACGCATCCGGAAGTGATACCTATCCACCACTACAATTTTGAGAAGCAGGCAGGCTCCTGTCAGTTACGTGCAGGCTGCCGGAGGAGCTAGCACGTCCTCTTGAGAAGGGGTCCCATAGAGGACTCGAAACGGCGAGCTGCAGCGATGCGCTCGCCATCATCGCACCGGTAATGGAGCGTACATAAACCACGTGACGGATTTTAGGCTAATTTTGAGGGGGGGGGGGCCCTTAGTGACTTGAAGTGAAAAAAGCCGGAAACCCCCAAGTAGTAATGTGACATTTATGAAATATTATTTTCTGGTATGCTTTAAATTAAACATACCCATTTGCGTTAATTTGCACACTTTGTCTCACTTCTACAATTTCAATTACACATATCGGACCCCCTCCATAAAACCGTCACGTGGTTTATGAACGCTCCCTAAGCCGAGTTCATAATTTAATATGAGTGACGGTGCGGACGAGCCGTTCCGTGTACACAGTCTCTCTATGGGATTTGCTCATACCCTCCGTCACATTTTCGGAAATACAACCGCCTCAACATTAGGTTAGGGTTAATATAAAGAAGATGCGTCGCAAGCTGTTTTTGACGGAGGAAATGAGCGGAGACTTTGTACGCGGAACGACTCGTACGGTGCGGGACTAAAAACTAAAACTAATAAAGTGGTTCTTGTTAAAGGTTTTTATAAAATTATCCGCTGGAAAAAACGCTGTTAAGATCTTGAGAATAACTCACTGAACTAAATACTAGAAGCAACCATGCACGATGAACGTGATGAAACTTCTTACCATGTCGATAAACAAAATGTGTGTGTCTTCACATGCCAATTGTCATCCTGAATACTTTAGTTTATTTATTTGCAGACATAAAATGATAAGGTGAGCCATATAACGCAAGTATCAGTTTTTTTTTAAATCAGCTTATAAGCTCCTTTGGTCAATGACGTTTTTTCGGGAGTCACTGTTTTTTTATGTAAACCAACATTGGTGGCTGCGCTGACGGTTTTTGTTTGATAATATTTCCAATGGCCACTCTATATCCTATTAAACATTTAAATCTCTTTGTAAATTATTGACAATTTTGTACAAACAGAACTTTGGAAAATATTGTGAAACAGTTGTGACAAGTTTGAATGTCGCCAGATCATGTAATTTTAAATTGTTAAATGATAGGACAATACATTTTACAGCCGTAAGAGCAATTGATTAAATATACTTAATGAATTTTAAACTGAAATTGTTTTATTTGGAAGAAGAATATCAGAGTACCACCAGAAAAAATACTTATCTACTATAGCAGGGGTCTCCAAACTATGGCCCGCGGGCCGGATACGGCCGCGTCGTCACTTTATCTGGGCCGCACCGCGCTTGCGACCCAAAAAATACTTTTATTCTTAAAATTGTTCTATTATTCTGATTTAAAAATTATTCGAGGGCAATAGATACACATATTTTTTTATTTCTTTATGTAAATCAAATGTTTTTTTTTTGTATGGTCAGATCAGAGTGGCCCTCCTGTAAAAGTTTGGAGATCGCTGCACTGTAAGATGAATCCCATGCCTTCATACCCATTCACTAAACATAAGTTAGTCTTTAAGCTGTATAATTTATTTTTATTTTATTTTATTACCTTATTTTATTTTTTACATTTATACCTTTTTTTTCGTCTTATGTTTTTTGAATAAAATATTTTTGAATTTGAATTTGACTTATCCCTCAGTCGTTTTTGACGACATGCATGGGGAGAGATGCAGTGGAGCTATTCTTTGTAAGTACCGACCCCACACGATCAAAATGAATGTATGAACGATCTCACGATTTCCAGAGTGATGGATGAATGGTGATTTATTTAGATCCCATTTCGATTTTAGTTAGATTTAACATTTTGACTTTCGGCAACACTAGCAAGCATCCAAGCCAAAAATTATTTAAAAAAAAGATATTCTTTGGGCGTGCCAGTGTTGCCAATTCAAATTTTGAAATTCTCCTAGATTGACTTCGAAAATCTCCTAAAAATCTCCTAGAAAATTTTCGTCATCCTAAAAAATTCTCCTGTTCTTCAAATTATAAAAATTTCACCACATTTTTAGTGTTCCTTATACGTACGGGACCATTTTACTAAGCCTAGGCCGTCTGTCCTGACCTGTAAAGAGCTGTATCTTTTGCACCCTGAAAACCGGTCAAGTGCGAGTCGAACTCGCGCACCGAGGGTTCTCTGTCAGTCAGTCAGTCGGTCAGCGTGTAGGTAAGCGTCTACTGCTGGACATACGCCTTAAATTTTCCTCCAGTCTCTCGGCCTTCAGCGGTACGGACCACTGCTTTCCGCCGACATACTTCATGTCGGCGTCCCACCTGGCGGGTGGGTGGCGTCCAACACTCCATTTTCCTGTCCACGGCCGCCAATGTAGTACATGGTTACTCCAACGGTCGTCGTCCCCTCATTCATTAGTCATTCATTACGCACCATTTCGCCTAGCTATACTCCCATGCCAGCCCAGCATGGCTAGTTCCATCGCTCGCTGGGTAACTTTTGAAAACAACTTTAGTCAGAGCTCACGTTTCACACCCGTACGTCATAAACGGTAGGACGCGCTGGTCATAATACATACAGGTTAGACCTCGGGGCGAATTTTAAATTTCCGAGGCAGCCCTACTCAGTTGAATTCCTCCCTCGACCTTCTTAAGGAGACCTTGTCTACCAAGCAGTATTTAACCGAGATATACGTACATACTCTTCCTTCAATATGTTCTATCACTTCTCCGCCAATAATGATTTGTCCCCCCCCGTCATAACCACGATTGCCATTCTAAGCACCACGTAATTCGTCTGTTTTAATTATTTGTTTTTTTTTTAGTTTTTAACCACACCAAGTTTGACACTTGCACGTATTACCGTTTTTACGTTAGAGCAAAACCAAACCAAAAATTATTTTTTTTTAGAAAAAAAAACAACCACAAACAACAACAAAAATCACAACCAGCTACCTATTACGGTACAAAATATACAGCCGTTTAAAGTAGTGCGGACTGACGGACAGACTATCGACGTAGGCTTAGTAATACTACTGATTATTACAAAGAATACATGTAAATAACATTGATTGATAACAAAGTATTCGTTCGGTTAGGCCCGCCCGGTAGTCGCTTGTCGGCCGATCAATGCACGCACACACTCACAGAGTGTCACATTATCCTATCTAAAGAGCAAGAAGGGGAACCTTGCTCTTATTAAAAGACAAATCCTATCGTATATTGTGTGACTTGAGAGGTTGGTTGATTCACAAACAGTTCATTCATTGTGTTGTCACTTGTCACCGTACATATACCGAAATATTTGTTTGTTACTTACTAGTAAATATATGTTTCTCACTCCTAAATCTTCTCCTGTAATGATTTTCTTTCTCCTAGATTTTCTCCTACTCTCCTGACAGGCAAAAACTTCTCCTAACACCGCTGAAATTCTCCTGAATCTAGGAGAAAATCTCCTAACATGGCAACACTGGGGCGTGCCGTTTGGCGGGCGGGCGACCGGACGGACGGAATTTGCTGTCACTTGTCAGCATTGCTGCCATTTTAGCGCTTTCGGCGCTAGATCTAGCGCTTTTTTGGTAAGCCCGACTCCGAATCCGAAAATTTTGCGCCTAGAGGATAATCTAGCGCTTTTTTAACTTTTTTGAGGGTGTACTGACTCACTCATTCATCTATCCGACCGAACGAAAAACTAATCTATAATCTCTGACAGATTATTTTCTCTGCTCTGTCTTTTGTGAGATCTAGTGGTTTTATTCTCTTTGGTACTTAATCTATAGCCATGTTATTTGTTTATAATGTCTGGGAAGCAGCCCAATCCTGTAAATATATTTTTATTTATGGCAATAAAATGTTCTTTGTCTATCTCTGGTTTACCTATAGAATCAATTCTTTGAATTAGTTTTAATCTAATACACGCAGATAAGCCTAAAATTGGTATTGCTTTTGGATTGTCAACAACAATGAAATTCGTGTTAATTGACTTTCCTTCAAGTCTTAACATTACATCTATTGAACCCTGTCTTGTTGGCATCGTCTGCGATTCTGACCGGCTCGAGGTCGACATCCGTTTTGACGCATCTCCTTCTTCTTCTTCTTTATTTTGCCGGATGCTGCTGCGCGACACATCTTTGTGTAGTGTTTTGGCCAGTGACATTTATTACAAATAACAAGGGTTAATCAGTATCGAAAACTAAGTCAATTCGTAGAAAAAAAGTGACAGCATACCAAAAAAAAAGTTTTAAAAGGGTTAATCAGTATCGAAAACTAAGTCAATTCGTAGAAAAAAAGTGACAGCATTCGAAAAAAAATTTTTTTTTCGTACATAATGGAGAAAGTTTTTTTCTCTCAATTCCAAAACTCGTAGAACACAAGTAGTTCAGTTTGAGATGAGAACAACCCACTGAAAGGCTGTAGATTAAATTATACCCTATATTATATTTATTAAATTTAGCGACGAATCTAGCGCTTTTTTGACCAATAAATTTAGTAGAATCTAGCGCTTTTTTGCAACGTTTTAGCGCTGAATAGGTTTCTTGATCTGGCAGCACTGCTTGTCAGCTGTCTTTACTTTATCTCGTCACCGCCCGGCTAGTCCCCGGTTGGGATTAAAATTATCATTTATTTTGTTTGTTTGTGTATTGTATTTTGCAATGCGAATCATAATGGGTGGTGTTATCTACCACAAAACATTGCGTGAACAGGACAGTACAGTACCTAACCTCATTTGACGTTCTGGGTGGGTGTTGTTTTTGTGGCCGCGTGCCGACTAACAATATAAAGTATAAAGGTATTCCCGGTATTCCTACCGATCTGCACATTTTAGCAAGCAATATAGTCAATAGCAACGAGCAACATGCCTCAAGCTGTGATAAGAATGCTCGAGAACGGTGTCTCCTACGACGAAACAGATCGGATACCGGACAATATTCACGTGTCTATACTCGATATTATACTGTACATTTGGGCAATAGTCGCCCATTTTTTGGACCTGGGACTCGACCTCAATGTAGCTATAAGGTAAGCACACATTTTAAACAAATAACAATCCAACATAATACTAATAAAACAATAAAATAAAGTAAACAAGACGCCAGGCATAATATGTATGTATTATCTATCACAGATTACATAATAGTTACTTCATCACAGATAAATCACTCCATAGAAAAAGTTCCATACCTTCAGCTTTAATGGCCTACTGTTTCACGTCGCCAATCGCAGCGTGCGAAAATGTACCTAAACGATCGAGTGTAAAGTGGTCATTGCTTTGCAGCTGCGCGCAGTTGCGTGGGCGAGCGTGTAGGTATGCTTCGCGCGGCTGACGAATTTCCACTGAATTAGATCGCCGGCGGTCCACCGGGCGGTAGGTAGTTAGCGCGTGCAAGTACATAGAGTGCGTGAGGCCTGGTATTATGTACTAACAATAGATTCTCGATACACACATTACATAATACTTCATATCTGTAAATAGGTCATAAAATTAATCACCTTTATTCCTTGAAGAGATACAATTCTTTCAGACGCTTGCTATCTGGTACGGCTTAATCCAATCGGATTGGTACCACCGCACTGAATGAAGGGTTTGATCGGACAGGATATGTAGATAAATAGTTTGTAGTTTTCCGCCCAGTTCAGCGTAGCCGGCACTACCAAAGGGTGACACTGATTTTATAACACTACACTAATACTGCACAACACTACACTACAATACACTACACAACCACCACAAAACATTACGCTACACCACACTACATTACACAACACTACACTGCATTGACACTCACTACGTACACACACACACACGTTGATCCCACTAACTAAACTATAGCCTAATCAGGGAAACAAAAAATGGCCAGACGTCAATGTATGTACAATTTACGCTTTATCTGTTTGTCATGCCGATGGGCCCGGATATGTTCGGTGAAGCCATCGTAAGCTTAGATCCACACCTTCCTCCTTCTGTTTTCTAATAAATAAATAAATAAATAAAATAAATAAAACAATGTGACAATCGGCAGATACTATATGGACGGATTTCTGGCGGAGTTCTTGTGGACGCTGGCCTTTATACTGACCCCAGCTCTCATCAACTCCATCATATCTGCATATATGTAAGTACAATGGCACCATACACCAGATATAGGCAGCGGCGACTCCTGGTCCTGAATATTGGGTTGGCTCTGGCTAAGGATTTTTTTTTTTCATAATTTCATAACTTAGGTACCTACGCGTTAATTTATTTCTACCACAATGAGTTCAAAAACTGAAAGACGATTACGATATAGATAGTTTATAATATTTAGTTTAAATGATTTATTTTGCTCACTTACGATTTATTTGTCTGTAGATAGGTACCTACTGGTTACGTCAAAGCTGTCGAGTTGCAGCCGACAACAGCGACGTCTCCTCTGGCACGACGACGACGAGACAGGCATACAAGCTTGAATTGTTACATTTTATTTGTACATGAAGTCCACTCTTCGTTCCACAGACAAGAAATTTTCGATGACTCGATCGTGAAAATCTTCTTTCTTCCTCAATTTTGTTAGCAACTCCTTTTCCCCAGATATGTAAGAGTGCCAAATTATTGAGTCTCTCTTGTCCTTGAGTGCTCCGTAGATAGCTCGGTAGGAGTTTGCCATTATAATTACCAATAAATCACTTTAAATTTAACAACACTGCACAGGATTCCTCCATACAAAGTCCATACCTACATAACGGAATATATGCAGCTATCAACTCGCGAGCCAATGCGCACACACACGCGCACACAACACACCTAGCCTAGCTCGCTAGTCGCATCGCATCCCACTTCGCACAGCACAAGAATACTCGTCGTGTGGACGCAGCGCGCACACACCCACACACGCAACACACACACACACTAGCTCGCTCGCTAGCTCGCTCTACTCGCTACCGCGTCACTAAATGCACTCCCCGCTGCGCCAACTCGAAAGGCTGATCAGCGGGTCCGCGCGGGACGGGGGGGGGACATCGGTCGCTTCCGCCTTGTATGGAATACGATGGCGCTTCAAAATGTAGCCAACCGGCCAATGAATGCCTTGATGTGTCGTCATTCGTCGTCGCCCGCGTTTGACGCGCGCGAAATTTCAAATTATGTAACGGGTACGGGATTGACGTTTTATCTTATTAATCGTGGATTATATGACATAAATAATATAACTCCGAAATTTTTTCACATTTATTTTAGCCTGATACTTCTGTATTAATGGTGTCATTCATTTTATTGGGTTTGGCGGCGCCAACCTCGCCAACTGAGAGGAGTCGCCGCTGGATATAGGTAATGTAAATAGGCAGAGTGGTCAGATTCTTGAGTATTCATGTTTATGCTGTAAATATTAAAGCTCTTGTGAGCGGTAGTATGGGTTAATTATTTTTAAGTTACTATAATTTAATACTTATAAGGTACTAACAAAACATTGTGACTTGCAAAGTTTGTTTTGTCAGTTCTTCTTCGCATTGAATTTAGAACTGGCGGAATTTTTGAAATGTCCAAGCGTAGGTTACCTACCTATGGATGAAATTATACAATCAAAACAGTACCATACCTCGTAAACTCTCATTTTTAACCCCCGTTTTTTTTTATTAGAAAGCGGGTTTAATCGGGATGGTTGTTAGCTATGTTTTTTAATCAAGTAATTAAGTAATCAAAAAAATTATTATCTTAAAAAGTGGACCGATTTGCATGCGGTTTTTTTTTTAAAAGCTTGAAATAAAAGTTAAATTATAAATTTAAAAACCCCCGACCCTTAAAAAGTCAAAAATAATTTCCATTTGGTGACTGAAATGAGTCGGGGGACCGCTAAGTAAATAAAATATAAAAACTCAGAGCTGCGCGAGGAATTTACTTAGCGGTCCCCCGACTCATTTCAGTCACCAAATGGAAATTATTTTTGACTTTTTAAGGGTCGGGGGTTTTTAAATTTGTAATTTTATTATTCTCAACTTATGATTTATAATTTAAAGTATCAGGGCACCTGAGTCCTGTGATCATTGCGACCTAAATAGATCTATTGTGATCTCTCAATAGTTCGGACAAGAAAACTATCAAGCAGCAAGTAAGGCACGAAGACCCACCTGCAGCGTGACTCGGTGGAATGATCGTTCTAAGGTGAGAGGTGGCTACCCTGTCGCCCTATAGCACGGTATCTCGTCCTCACCCCTTAGTCGCCTTTTACAATATGCACTGGGAGAGATGCATTGGGATTATTCTTTTTAACTACCGGCCGCACACGGTAAAAGTTCATAAAGTACATGGCTATGTCCCGGGAATGCTGACATCACATCTGGCCAGCCTAATCTGATGTGACCTCATCGGTTTTCTGAGCAGGTACTCGCAGGACAAGGCCCTGAAGCGGCCCGGGTCCACCGGTGACGTTGGCAACACCGAGAGAATCGTGAGGGTCGTTGCGCTAGTTCTGCTGATGGCACCCGTTCTACGATACACTGAAGCCCTCATGTGAGTTATTTTATTATTATTTCATACATTATATCTACTACATTATACTACATAAATATCTAACAAATAAAACATAATCTCAAAAAGAGTGCTCAAGAACAATAATAAAAAAATAATAATAATAAAAAGGCAGCCTAGTGCCTGTCTAAAATAAATAAATAAATAATACAATATTTTTATTTTATTTTTTTTATGGAAACTGACATGGTTGGCTACATCATCTACTACAACATCCGTGACCTACAACAATCGTTGTTTGGTGTCGACCGACCGACGCCAAACAACAAACTATAGTATCTGCGCTCCAGTCTGAGAATAGCGGTCGTTCACCCCTTCCTCTCAGCACGAACACATGCGCAGAGAGGCGTGTGTATCATAACATAGTACGAACGGTCAGCGGCCGCCCGGCTACCACAATAAGCTAGCGACAGTAATTTCGCTCGATACGCAGAACATAGGGAAGTATCGCTTCCGCAAATACGAGTACATTGGTAGGAAGGGGTGAATGACCGGTATTCTCAGACTGGAGCGCAGATACTATACTTACAGTCTCAATGCGGAGAATGAGCCGCCTAGAACCGCTGCATAATTGTTGAAAGACATAAAAACCCAATATTGACAGTTACGCAATAAAGTCGCGCTGCGCGGGGCCGGAGCGGCCCGGCGCGGCGCGCCGCCACTACAAGCGGATGCTGGACGTGGACTCGGACGCGGCGCTGCTGAGAGTGGTGGAGTGCTTCCTGGAGGCGGCGCCGCAGCAGGTGCTCCAGCTCACCCTGATGTACGCCAATATGAACCAGTACGCCTGTGAGTACCCAACTCCCGTTGACAGTTACGCAATAAAGTCGCGCTGCGCGCGGCCGGAGCGGCCCGGCGCGGCGCGCCGCCACTACAAGCGGAAGCTGGACGTGGACTCGGACGCGGCGCTGCTGAGAGTGGTGGAGTGCTTCCTGGAGGCGGCGCCGCAGCAGGTGCTCCAGCTCACCCTGATGTACGCCAATATGAACCAGTACACCTGTGAGTACCCAACTCCCGTTGACAGTTACTGTAGGCGGTGTTATTATATGGCTAGTCACTAAAGTACTTGTTTTTGTTGTTGTTGTTGTTGATTTGGTTTGGGGTTGGCTCTAGGCCTGCAAACTAATCCCGCTTGGTTGGGCACCTTCGTGCAAAACCCCGCGATCTCCAGCTACCCCAGCCAGCTTATGTCTTCCATGAAAGCCACAAGTCGACCGGGGTGTCTGCAGGCAAAGTACTTGTAATAATATGTATTTTTTTTTATGGAAACTGACGTGTGTGTGGCTGGTAATAATTTGGTGTGTAAGAATTTGTAAATTCTTTCGTATGAGACCGCACAAAGCACGTACTGGCAAGAAATACTCTCCTGGGAACACAGCCAAAGCAAGCAGCACTAGTTCCAACTGCCCGGACAGAAGCACGCGAAGGCACTACTTTCTGGGTACTCGCGTAAATTCACTTCCGACTTATTAAACCTAAACCTGGAAACCTGGAACCTAATAAGGACCTTTAACAGAATACTCCAGAGTAAACAAACACTACACCGAATGGGCCTTAGCGACACTCCTGGATGCGGATGTTTTATGCAGGTTCTGTATAAAACATCCTTTGTGAATGTGAAGTGCTCATTCACAGTAGAAGCCGTATTCTTGGGGGTTTTATTTTTAACCCATGCCAAATGCAGGCACTCAACCCCAAGAACATAACTCGGTTCATAGCGGAAATCGGACTTGGGGGAAACTTTTGAGAGAACACAATAGATCTTCCTAGGCCGCAGTGACAACAGGGCTCAGGGGGCCCGAACTCTCACACTTGAAATCATAATAATGAGACCGAACCTCCTATGAATGTTTTCATCGAAAGTTCTTCCTAGGCCGCAGTGACAACAGGGCTCAGGGGGCCCGAACTCTCACACTTGAAATCATAATAATGAGACCGAACCTCCTATGAATGTTTTCATCGAAAGTTCTTCCTAGGCCGCAGTGACAACAGGGCTCAGGGGGCCCGAACTCTCACACTTGAAATCATAATAATGAGACCGAACCTCCTATGAATGTTTTCATCGAAAGTTCTTCCTAGGCCGCAGTGACAACAGGGCTCAGGGGGCCCGAACTCTCACACTTGAAATCATAATAATGAGACCGAACCTCCTATGAATGTTTTCATCGAAAGTTCTTCCTAGGCCGCAGTGACAACAGGGCTCAGGGGGCCCGAACTCTCACACTTGAAATCATAATAATGAGACCGAACCTCCTATGAATGTTTTCATCGAAAGTTCTTCCTAGGCCGCAGTGACAACAGGGCTCAGGGGGCCCGAACTCTCACACTTGAAATCATAATAATGAGACCGAACCTCCTATGAATGTTTTCATCGAAAGTTCTTCCTAGGCCGCAGTGACAACAGGGCTCAGGGGGCCCGAACTCTCACACTTGAAATCATAATAATGAGACCGAACCTCCTATGAATGTTTTCATCGAAAGTTCTTCCTAGGCCGCAGTGACAACAGGGCTCAGGGGGCCCGAACTCTCACACTTGAAATCATAATAATGAGACCGAACCTCCTATGAATGTTTTCATCGAAAGTTCTTCCTAGGCCGCAGTGACAACAGGGCTCAGGGGGCCCGAACTCTCACACTTGAAATCATAATAATGAGACCGAACCTCCTATGAATGTTTTCATCGAAAGTTCTTCCTAGGCCGCAGTGACAACAGGGCTCAGGGGGCCCGAACTCTCACACTTGAAATCATAATAATGAGACCGAACCTCCTATGAATGTTTTCATCGAAAGTTCTTCCTAGGCCGCAGTGACAACAGGGCTCAGGGGGCCCGAACTCTCACACTTGAAATCATAATAATGAGACCGAACCTCCTATGAATGTTTTCATCGAAAGTTCTTCCTAGGCCGCAGTGACAACAGGGCTCAGGGGGCCCGAACTCTCACACTTGAAATCATAATAATGAGACCGAACCTCCTATGAATGTTTTCATCGAAAGTTCTTCCTAGGCCGCAGTGACAACAGGGCTCAGGGGGCCCTAACTCTCACACTTGAAATCATAATAATGAGACCGAACCTCCTATGAATGTTTTCATTGAAAGTTCTTCCTAGGCCGCAGTGACAACAGGGCTCAGGGGGCCCGAACTCTCACACTTGAAATCATAATAATGAGACCGAACCTCCTATGAATGTTTTCATCGAAAGTTCTTCCTAGGCCGCAGTGACAACAGGGCTCAGGGGGCCCGAACTCTCACACTTGAAATCATAATAATGAGACCGAACCTCCTATGAATGTTTTCATCGAAAGTTCTTCCTAGGCCGCAGTGACAACAGGGCTCAGGGGGCCCTAACTCTCACACTTGAAATCATAATAATGAGACCGAAGCTCCTATGAATGTTTTCATCGAAAGTTCTTCCTAGGCCGCAGTGACAACAGGGCTCAGGGGGCCCGAACTCTCACACTTGAAATCATAATAATGAGACCGAACCTCCTATGAATATTTTCATCGAAAGTTCTTCCTAGGCCGCAGTGACAACAGGGCTCAGGGGGCCCGAACTCTCACACTTGAAATCATAATAATGAGACCGAACCTCCTATGAATGTTTTCATCGAAAGTTCTTCCTAGGCCGCAGTGACAACAGGGCTCAGGGGGCCCGAACTCTCACACTTGAAATCATAATAATGAGACCGAACCTCCTATGAATGTTTTCATCGAAAGTTCTTCCTAGGCCGCAGTGACAACAGGGCTCAGGGGGCCCTAACTCTCACACTTGAAATCATAATAATGAGACCGAACCTCCTATGAATGTTTTCATCGAAAGTTCTTCCTAGGCCGCAGTGACAACAGGGCTCAGGGGGCCCGAACTCTCACACTTGAAATCATAATAATGAGACCGAACCTCCTATGAATGTTTTCATCGAAAGTTCTTCCTAGGCCGCAGTGACAACAGGGCTCAGGGGGCCCGAACTCTCACACTTGAAATCATAATAATGAGACCGAACCTCCTATGAATGTTTTCATCGAAAGTTCTTCCTAGGCCGCAGTGACAACAGGGCTCAGGGGGCCCTAACTCTCACACTTGAAATCATAATAATGAGACCGAACCTCCTATGAATGTTTTCATCGAAAGTTCTTCCTAGGCCGCAGTGACAACAGGGCTCAGGGGGCCCGAACTCTCACACTTGAAATCATAATAATGAGACCGAACCTCCTATGAATGTTTTCATCGAAAGTTCTTCCTAGGCCGCAGTGACAACAGGGCTCAGGGGGCCCTAACTCTCACACTAGAAATCATAATAATGAGACCGAACCTCCTATGAATGTTTTCATCGAAAGTTCTTCCTAGGCCGCAGTGACAACAGGGCTCAGGGGGCCCTAACTCTCACACTTGAAATCATAATAATGAGACCGAACCTCCTATGAATGTTTTCATCGAAAGTTCTTCCTAGGCCGCAGTGACAACAGGGCTCAGGGGGCCCTAACTCTCACACTTGAAATCATAATAATGAGACCGAACCTCCTATGAATATTTTCATCGAAAGTTCTTCCTAGGCCGCAGTGACAACAGGGCTCAGGGGGCCCTAACTCTCACACTTGAAATCATAATAATGAGACCGAACCTCCTATGAATGTTTTCATCGAAAGTTCTTCCTAGGCCGCAGTGACAACAGGGCTCAGGGGGCCCTAACTCTCACACTTGAAATCATAATAATGAGACCGAACCTCCTATGAATGTTTTCATCGAAAGTTCTTCCTAGGCCGCAGTGACAACAGGGCTCAGGGGGCCCTAACTCTCACACTTGAAATCATAATAATGAGACCGAACCTCCTATGAATGTTTTCATCGAAAGTTCTTCCTAGGCCGCAGTGACAACAGGGCTCAGGGGGCCCGAACTCTCACACTTGAAATCATAATAATGAGACCGAACCTCCTATGAATGTTTTCATCGAAAGTTCTTCCTAGGCCGCAGTGACAACAGGGCTCAGGGGGCCCTAACTCTCACACTTGAAATCATAATAATGAGACCGAACCTCCTATGAATGTTTTCATCGAAAGTTCTTCCTAGGCCGCAGTGACAACAGGGCTCAGGGGGGCCCTAACTCTCACACTTGAAATCATAATAATGAGACCGAACCTCCTATGAATGTTTTCATCGAAAGTTCTCACAGTGTGCCCGTGGTGATGTAGTGCACCAGTGGCTGTCGATCGGTTCGTCGATGGTGTCGATAGGCTGGTGCCTGGCTGGCTACCAGCGCTCGATACGCTTCGCGCAGGAGGACAAGCGCAACATGAGCTGGCTCAACAGCGGGCTGCAGACGCTGTGGCACTTCCTCGTCACGCGTGAGTTGTTTCATCTTTATATTCTGTCCAGTTTCTATATTCTGTTTGTTGTCTGTCCACCAATGTCTATATTGTGTTTATATTCTGTCCAGTGTCTATATTCTGTTTATACTCTGCCCAGTGTCTATATTCTGTCCATTGGCTATTTTCTGTTTATAGTCTGTCGGCTGTCCATTGTCTATATTCTGTACATACATACATACCACACACGCTGTATCCCGACAATCAGAGCAAGCAGAGTAATCGGTGTTGTGCTGCAAGAATTCTGAAAAATTGCAGCACAACATCGACCACCACATTTGAAATTTGTATCTATATTCTGTCTAGTGTTTACATTCTGTCCATTGTCTATTGTCTGTTTATATTCTGTCCAGTGTCTATATTATTGTGTTTACATTCTGTCCAGTGTCCCGGATAACAGCAATCTCCATCGCAGCGACGTTCCTGCAATACTGGTGCCTCGTCGCCGTCGGCATTCACGTCCTAATCATGCTCCTGTGGCTCCAGTGCTACGACCGGCCAACGTTCTGCGGCCGAAATCACCTAGCCGAGTTCGCATTCTCCGTCGTTATGGCATTCGTGTATATATTTTCATACGTCATTCCGACAGAAGGACGCACTAGATATCGGTACGCTATATTTTACACTCTGTGCTTCGTTGAGAACATTCTGTGCGTTATCCCGTGGTTGTTGCTTTACCCTAGAGATGAATACTATATACCGGTTATGGTGATCAGTATCGTACCATTTTTGCTAGGTATAGGTGTCATGGTGATCTACTATGGCGTTTTTCATCCAAAAACTAAATGTAGAGAGAGGCCCGGAAAGGTATTCGCGACAGAGGCAAGTAATGATTTTGTCGCGACGATTAAATCTCATGGTCACGTTGAAGAGGACAGTTAAAGGACGTCGGTGCTTACAGCTCTGTGATTGGTTTTTAGGGTTCAGTAGCCAGCGATGCTTATAAAATCCATCCATACATCTTCTTGAAAATTTGTACGTAGATTTCCAGGAGGTAACAAAATTGCATGTTTGAACAATGCCAGTGGTCCTCAACTTTATTTAATAAGCACCGCAACAACTTTAATTAACAGATTGAGTAGTGTATCGATAAAAAGGGCATTTAAATCCATTTTTTTTTTTAAACCTATAAATTGCATTTTATGTTTATGAAAATGTAAATTTGAAACAGTCATATCTCAAAAATCAGGCTGGCCGGGTTGGTACCACCGCACTGAGCGTAACGTCGGTCGAAACGGCTATGTAAATAGTTCGCGTTTTCCGTCCAGTTCAGTGTAGCCGACATGAAATAAAAGGAATCACTGACATGTCACCTAGTTCACCCGGTGTTATGGGCCGACATCACGGAGGTTGTAGGTGATGTAGCCATTTTCCATATTAAAAAAAACCAGGCCGTTTAGGAAAATTATTTTTTCACTCTTTTTCTCGGAAAAGTACACACATTTCTATGATAAATTTAATGTATACGCCGAAAATACAACTGTATAATCAGAATATGACTTTTAGATGAAAGAAATCAGTTCTCTTCTGGTCTGGTGGAGAATCGTATACATTGGATATCAAGAATGAAAAATTACTAATCTATTGCTGGTAAATTTGATTTAAAAAAAAGATTGAATTTAAGTATGCTTAAACTAACAAGAGCCATGCTCAAGCGGCATTTACCCATTGCCCCACTACATTGACCCATTGGTGGGTCTACGGGTATTTTTTTTCCCGCTAGTCCCACCGCACATGAGATTGAATTTATCTTCATCAGTGGGTCAAAATAGTGGGTCCGCGGGTAAACGCAGTGCTCAACAAGACGTCTACTTAGCAGTGATACGTATACTATATACCTACATATACACGGTGTTGCAGTTGCCCCCGTAATATTTTTAACTGACATAAGGTTATTCTATATGTGAAACTAAACAACTTCTGTGAAGAAAAAAAAAAAATTTAAACAAAAACAAAATTATTTCCATACAAATTTAAAATACCTATTCTCAAAATGTATGGAGAAAAAAAATTTTTTTTTCTTCAAATAAAAAAGTCGTACAAAAAAAGTTGTCCTATTTCACGTACAAAATCACCCCCTTTCGGGTTTTACGGTTGGGGTTGCAACACCGTGTATACATGTAGAAACGAAGTATTTTTACATAAATCCTAAGGTTTAATCAGTGAAAAAATGTGGCGCAAAGCAGCCAAACAAGTACAAGATGTACAAATATGTTATCTAAGAACGCATTTACATTATAGTTAAGTTTTTATAGAATCCTAAATGTTTTTAAACAGCTGTAAGCATAATTTTATTTCGAGTTATAAGTATTTCAAGTTAAAAAAAAAACAACTAATGAACTCGACCAGAGTGAAAATGGCCAAATAAAAAAATGTGCCAAGATAATGAAAGTTGTAACTTGTAAGCCGCAAGTGTGCTAGGTGCTTTTACCTTAGATTCATTTGATAACTATTTTAATATTGTTTAGTTTGAGTTTTCATTATGTATTTATAGTTTCTTGTTCACTGTATGGCCCTAGTTGGCTGAAATAAAGATGTTCCAACGAAAAAAAAAAAAAAAAAAAACTTGTAAGTATGTCAAACGCTTACATAATAAAATAAATGTGATCTGTCGAATCATAATATTCATAAAGAATCTCTCTACACTAACATAAGTATGTATATTTTTTATAACATTGTACTAAAAATTAAATAAAATTGCCATCTGTAAAATGTTTTATTATTTTACTAATGTTCAGAGAATCTAGTATCTCTAGGTCTTTTTTTTAAATGGCGAGCCTTAAAGTGGATGTCTTGTATCGCAAATAGATCATATTTAAATTATAAAAAAGGGGGGTAACATTTTTATATTTTATTAAATATAAAAAAAAAAATACAAACAGACTCACCTGAACATAGTAAACACCTTTTGCTTAGACAAGTTGTATGTAATGTACAGTGTTCATATAAATAAAACAAATCACTCTTAAAAATGTACACACAAATTAATTTATTAACCGCAGTTACAAATTGACACTACGTAGTGTCAAAACAATAACCACATCAATCAATCAATCTAAAAATTATGTTCTACAAATTCAGTTTATTCTAAGAATTGAAACGACCATCGATCAAACAAACCCCATTTGCTCTGCTCGACTTTTTAATGGATACGTGAGACACTTGGCACCGTCAGCGTGGATTGTTGAGCCGACGACGCCCAAAAGCATTCGGTTTAGAACTGGGGCTGCGAATGCCGTGCCGGCGTGACATATACATTTTTACGCTCCTCTTGAAAGATCCTAAGTCATACACTGAAGGAAACACATCGGGAGGAAGTGCATTCCAGAGTTTCACAGTGCGGAAGATAAAAGAAATACTGGAGCGTATAGTCCACACATTAGGCAGCTCTACAGTAAAGGGATGCATTCCCTGTCCGCAAAGCATGGTATTTTGACAAACCCCTCCCTCACCCCTAAATCAGTCACATGGTATGGTATGCTCCCTAATATATTACTAATAACATGTTCAGTTTCTCAATTAAAGTCGCCCTGGTTGGTTTTTTTTTTCGAATATATTAAATGTACAGACTTTTGCATTTACGTTTTTTTTTATTATGGCATTAAAAAAAAATTACATACAGGGCCAGTAAAATTAATACCCCACTGCATCTCTCCCCGTGCATGTCGTAAAAGGCGACTTAGTGATAAGGACAAGATGCTGTGCTAAAGGGCGACGGGGTAGCCACCTCACATCTCAGCACACTCCTTACACCGAGTCGTGCAGCAGGTGGATCTTCATGCCTTACTCGCTGCTTGATAGTTATCTTGTCCGAATACTTTGCGAAACGTGGCGGTCGGTGTGTGCTGCAATTTACCAGTCCTAGCAGCACAACACCGATTACTCTATTTATCCCGATTGTCGGGATATAGCGTTTGGTATGTGGGTGGATCAACTTATCTGAGAGTTGCTGTAGCTATTAAAATAAGGTGAATTTATCAAGATATCCTTTTTTCAGACAGATACCAAAAACAAGAAAAGGTTGGTCCACCCATGTATCCTTACCTATAATAAAATCCAACGTCTGCTTTCTGTCTGAGTGTCTGAGTGTATGTCCTGTCCGCTTATAACTCGAGAACCACTGAACCGATTTTAATAAAAAAAAATCTACGGATAGCTTGATTCTTCCCATCAACTATAGGCTACTTACTATCACGCTAAATGGCTTATGAGGTTAGCAGTGAAGTGAAATATGAGAGCGGGCGGAGCTGCGGGCACAGCTTGTGTAGCTATAAAATCAAATTGAAACATTTTAATTCACCAAATAAATGGCGCCCTCTCCCTCAATACTTTCACACCAGACTTATTCCACTCCCGCTGACTGACCCACAGTTCGGCCGCCGATTCCAAACATGACATAATGGCCGCCCCTTTCCACGCGGTCGACGCCGCGTCAATATCTTTCGGACTGCCCACAATCTCCATTTGTTCCGTCTTGTAAACGTAGGGTATTTGCAAAAACAGACGATTCTGCAGCCAAGAAGAGAGGCCTTGCACTTTTGTACCGCCGCCGACGATTAGAATATTATTGTACATTTTACGTTTCAATTCTTCCGTTGGGCAACGCTCGATGCTTTGCAAAATCGCTGCGTCCAATGGCAACACTTGTCCGGGTGCAACAGTCACACCATCCGGTGGCGTCTCCAGTGTGTCCACTACGATATCCTCGTCGGGATTGCCAGATTGCTGGATCTCCGATATGGTAACGTCGAGTTGCTGACTATCGTTCGCCGGGTCTGCAGTTTCTTTTTTCCTGCCGGTTTCGCGTAGATATTCGGCATCGAATGGATCTTCGGGATCGCTCGGCTGTCTGAGTTGAGTTCGCGTACTCTTCGGTCCGGTTATCGTTAAAAGATCCGTGTTGAACATCGCTAGAGGCGAAATGAGGCATTCGTCGCCGACTTGCAACGTATATTTATAAACAGTTTCCCCCGGATGATCGACGAGGAATGTTTTCTCCTGCGCTCCGCATATGTCTAAATTGATATGACAAAAGTCCTGGTACAAGTTTCTCATCAGCATAACGTCTCTCGGTATATTTTCATTCCAGAGCTTGTATGGAAATGCACTTTTGTGAAAGAGCCACGAGAGAGTTTGGCACACGTCTCCCGTGCCGTAATCTACGCGGAGTCGCGTCGTTTTATGCGAGATGCCGTCTTCGACGCAAGAAATAGCCGTCTTCTGGTCCCCGACGTCCACGACGCAAGTGCAACCGATTCCGGCCCCGAACGCCGCGCTCACACTTTCCTGGACCATGAAGCTATGTCCGAAACCGAGCTCCTTCATCAGCAGCGACATTAAATATTTCAAATGTGTCCTGTTGTATATGTCCGGGATGAGCAGTACGCATCTGTACTTCGCGAGTTCTATCAATGGTATGCCGAGTTTATACTCTATGATCCAGCTCCAAATCGTGAACATATCATTGAGGATAGACGACGCAGAGCCTCCGACTTCCGAATGAAGGTTAAAATCTCCCCTCTTGTACGGAAAGTGTATGTTGTACGGCAGTTCTGGATCGATGTCGAGTACGGAATCCCCGACGACGATGTCTGACCGCACGTCGGGCCAAGACAAGCCGTCGTCGACGTATTCGGGGTTGGAGCGCCGGTTGAATGCGGCGATCTGTTGGGGCGGTGTGGCGTAGCGACGCGCTCCCGACGACTGCTGACAGCCTTGCAGGGCGTGCGAAACCTGGAGCAAAACAAGCGATATGATAGTGGTTTTTATATATACTACCACGCGCTGTATTCTGACAATCGGAGTAAGCAGAGTAATTGGTGTTTTGCCGAAAGAAATCTGGTGAAATACAGCACAACAATAAAATGAAGGGAAGCACTGACATGGCACCTAGTTCACCCGGTGTTATGGGCTGACATCACGGATGTTGTAGGTGATGTACCCAACCGTGAGTTTCAATAAAAAAAAACAACACAGACGACAATGTTTACCAAAATATTAGGACACGCTATCAAGCAGCAAGTAAGGCAGGAAGACAGTTGCCTATCTATCTTTCACTATAATTCATCTTTTAACTCGGCCTACACAATAAGCATACCAGCAATTTCCGGTCAATGTAGCAGTCTTCTCATCCACCATTTAAAATAATGAGAAAGAACCAAAATACGGAACACCTAAATATGACTAGAAAAAATGCAATAAACAAACACCTGAAGCCGGCATTCCTCCAACTCTTCAACCAGCTCCTTCGTCTTGGGCACGCTGGACGGGATGAATGGGTCGCGGTGTATTTTGCCGTTCGGCCTGCGTCGCCGCGCCACGCAGTGAAGCGTACGGGTAGGCACTAGGTCCGACGCGCGGCCCGCGCGCACGTAAAGCGAGCCGGGCTGGATTACAATGATACGATGAGACGGCACTGGCCCGGCGGCCACTCCGCCTTCGTGCACTGGCATCGCATTCACTATTGATGGCTAGGTGAAACGCTGATGGAAACAAACTTGATAATCACAGAGAAATTGAGATTTTTTACAACCAAATTCTTTCAATTCAATTCAAGCAATTGTGGATAATCAAGTCCACAGTCCACAGATTATAAATTTCTGATCAAGTCAAGCCAATTTGAAGATATGTCAATTTTGACAGTTACCCTATATTTTAGCCAACTGTAAATTGATTACAGGTAAGTAAGTGTTTTGTTTACCCTAATATAGTCAATTTGTTATCATTGTTTATTTCTCTTGAAGCGAGAGAATGCCTAAAAATAAGTAAAATGTAAACAGTTAAAAGCAACTAGTTGTTCAATACCAGTATTCGATGACATCGGATCAATCGGTATTTAGGTACCAAATAAATAACAGCGCTTGAAACGCTGCAGATGAAGTGAAGTGCAGTCATTTATTTGACGTTTCTAAGTGTTTATAATTTATACACCCGTATTGTAGTCGCAAACAATATGGTTTTGAAAAGTCTCATTTGATTGCATAAACAAGTATTGTTAAAAATATATAGTAATAGTAATAGTAAATACGTAGTATAGCAAGATTGTGTTTGTGTAAGATGATTTTTTTTTTATTTTGCCAGGAGCGAGCAGCACCGAGCAGGCAGTATGTATGCACGGCACGGTTTCTTCCCATGTTGAACATCGCAAACAAACCCAAAAATGTCAACAGATGATTGTCATGTCATTACTTCCACTTTCATTCATGTCAATCAATTGTCAAACAGCAAACTGAATCACTTGTTTGCGAAACACTTGATAAAATTTAATAATAACAACAATTTCTGTGCTCTAGTCTAAACACACGGGAACCATGGTGACTCGCAGTCTCACCGAAGTGTTCGTCCTGATGCGAAACAATGCTGCCCACAGCCGTCAGGTGTTTAGCGAACAGGTACCCGCAGTTTCATTACTGAAATCACCAAATATTTCAACCTACCTACACTTTATAGCTCAAATACTCATTCTTTATGCTTTGTCGGATGATCTGTCAATTATTTCAAAATACACAGTATTCGAATTCATTGTAAAAGTGACTGAATCTTGATGCAATATGTTGCCACTGATAATGGTGTTTTTCGCAAATACTTCGATTTTCTAGTCGAATAATTAACTTCTGGTGAATGTAAACATCTCATTTGTGTCGCAGATAAGTATGTAAATAAATATAGAAAATGCTAGAGTGTTTGTCGTTTGAAAAATGCAAAATTTATGCCGAAATTAGGTGATACTTTCACACGTAGTAGGTACAGTTCCCTCAAAACTTTAATGCCACTCGACCTACCTGCGCAGTCAACGAATTTTAGCTCATAATTCGTAGAACATAGAATAGAATAGAATAGAAACTCTTTATTGCACACAATGGAAAGAAGAACAGTACACGAGTAGAACAAATCAATACAGAAGTGCGCAAAGGCGGACTTATCACTGCAAGTGATTTCTTCCAGTCAACCTTTGGGTGATGAGCAGACATCGGAATCCGCGGGGCACGAATACGACCTTGTTAGGGATTGACTACGGCGATCAATAAACAATCGACACTGTTATCGATACTCATATTTATTTGTTTATTGTATTTTATTCATGTCATATTTCAGACCTGAATACTTATATACCTACAGTACTTATATAAACATGTATACTTTATGTTAACGATTAAGTAAATATAATACATATTTATATAAGGTCTTTGAAAATTAGTTCATAGTACGCTAAGGGGGGGTTCTGTATCATATAGGGAGTAAAACCTATATAAAAATTTTTGGACCTTGGGCTTTTTTTAAGTAAAAAAATTTTTTATGTAGGTATTTAAATAAAAAAATAGGTGGTTGATTTTTATAACCTAATCGATTCAGTTTCATAACAGTAACAAAAAAGTCTTCATGACCATTATGATGTAACACGTGTAAGTTGGTAAAAAAAATTAAATTCTTTCTATTCCATACTAATAAAACTAAAATTGTGGTTTTTCACAATTTCTGAAAGAAAGAGATATACGTGTTGGAAGACTTTTTTGTTCCTAGCACGAAACCGAAACGATTAAGAAAAATTTTTTTTTTACATTTAAAATTAAAAAAAAAAATTTGTGAAAAAAAAAATTCTTTGTTCTTCAAAAGTGATCTATTTCCGATACAGAACCCCCCCTTAGCTTACTATGAACTGATTTTGTAAGACCTATTTTTTTGGACCTTGGCCTTTTTTTTATGTAAAATATTTTTTTATGTGTTTAAATAAAAAAATAGGTGGTTGATTTTTATAGCCTAATCGATTCAGTTTCATAACAGTAACCAAAAAGTCTTCAATATCATTATGATGTAACACGTGTAAGTTGGTAAAAAAAATCAAATTCTTTCTATTCCATACTAATAAAACTAATATTGTGGTTTGAACAGATTTGTATTGTACCTACAAAGTAAATACAACATTTGTTTATTATATCTTATTTTCTATAGAAATACTCTTAGTTTTAATAATCGACATTATTTCATATTATTCTAAAATAACGATCGATTTTCGATATTTGTGAATACATTGTCCCATCACTAAACAACCTTGAATCATTCGTGCCCCGCGGATTCCGATGTATGGTGATGAGCAGACATCGGAATCCGCGGGGCACGAATACGACCTTGTTAGGGATTGACTACGGCGATCAATAAACAATCGACACTGTTATCGATACTCATATTTATTTGTTTATTGTATTTTATTCATGTCATATTTCAGACCTGAATACTTATATACCTACAGTACTTATATAAACATGTATTATACTTTATGTTAACGATTAAGTAAATATAATACATATTTATATAAGGTCTTTCAAAATTTGTTCATAGTACGCTAAGGGGGGGTTCTGTATCATATAGGGAGTAAAACCTATATAAAAATTTTTGGACCTTGGGCTTTTTTTAAGTAAAAAATTTTTTTATGTAGGTATTTAAATAAAAAAATAGGTGGTTGATTTTTATAACCTAATCGATTCAGTTTCATAACAGTAACAAAAAAGTCTTCAATATCATTATGATGTAACACTTGTAAGTTCTTGTATTGTATTGTATTGTATTGTATTGTATTGTATTGTACCTACAAAGTCAATACAACATTTGTTTATTATATCTTATTTTCTATAGAGATACTCTTAGTTTTAATAATCGACATTATTTCATATTATTCTAAAATAACGATCGATTTTCGATATTTGTGGATACATTGTCCCATCACTAAACAACCTTGAATCATTCGTGCCCCGCGGATTCCGATGTATGGTGATGAGGAATAAAATACAGAGAAAGAAGTATCGGTAGTGCAAACGAAAGGAGGAGGAACATAGGTGTCGCTCGCATCTTGGGTTCACGCATGTGCAGTGAAGCAATTATCTACCCTATAATCTACGGGTGGTGAGCTAAAATTCGTTGACTGCGCTGAGGTAGGTCGAGCGGCATTTGAGTTTTGAGGGAACTGTACACGGGATTTACGCCGTCTTTAGTTTATGGTCACAGTGTATACACGCAGCCATCAGGACCGAATTGTCAGCATCGATAGCTCAGTGGTGCAGTCAGTCGACTGTCGCTATTGATGGTTAAGCAACGCTGGGCCGGTCAGTACTTGGATGGGTGACCGCTCGACCATTGGAGGCTGACCGTGGTTCGGATTTTACGTAAAACTGTAGGTCCCTTTCCTTCTTACCTTACTCGGTGGTAGAGTTCAAACCCGCCCGGGTTTGTACCACCGCACTGAATGAAACGTTGGTCCAAACGGCTATGTAAATAGTTTGTGTTTTCCATCCAGTTCAGTGTAGCCGGCACGACCGAAGGGAAGCACTGACATGGCACCTAGTTCACCCGGTGTTATGGGCTGACATCACGGATGATGTAGGTGATGTAGCCAAACGTGTCAGTTTCCATAAAAAAAAAAAAGGTTCATTGTCCTATTTGTTGGAATGTGTCCGGATCGTAGTCTCATGCCCATTACAATTTTTTATTATTATATTTTCATTGCAGTCTTGGTCGGAGCGAGCTCGACTGGTGGACATGGAGCGAGGGGGCGTGGAGCTGCGGGGAGAGTCGCTGCCGCCGCCGCCCTGGCTGGACTCGCTCGAGGAGGCGCAGTACCTCATGACACGGTATTTGCGAATATGTTTTTTTATTTTATGTAAACCTGCATGGGTGACTGTGCCGAGAGACCAATGGTGCAGTCGACAGAGCCAAAATCAGCTCTCCTCGCGAAACCATGCTCAGTTAGGTGCCATGCGAGCAGATTTGCGGACCGTCGCTAGGCTGTCTAGCCCGTTAATACGATGCTTGAAGACACCCAGGTTAAAGGATTCAGGAAATACACTCGCCGGAAGACAGTTCCACACTCTAGCGGTGCGACAAAGAAACAATTTAGAGAACCGATGGGTTCTCAAAAGCCCGATGTCAACAAAAAAAGGGTGCTGAGTCTCTCTGCGACGAGTCATGCGGAGATAGGACGGGTGGCAGGGAATAAGGGATTTTACTGTTGTACGTACCGTCTGGGACCGGTACTTAAAAAGATAAGGGATAAGGACAAGATGCCGTGCTAAAGGGCGACAGGCTCGCCACCTCTCACCTTGGCACGGTACTTCCACCGAGTCATGCAGCAGGTGGGTCTTCGTGCCTTACTTGCTGCTTGGTCGATTGAATCTTGTTCGAATACTTTGCGAAACGTGGCGGTCGGTGTTGTGCTGTAATTTACAAGAGTCTTGCAGTGCAACACCGATTACTCTGCTTACCCCGATTGTCGGCATTCAGCGTGTGTGATATTTATAATAATAATAATAATAACGGTAACCTCGTCAGTAAGGAAGCAGAGAAGATGTTAAAATATCTGGATCTGCAGCACGAGGTTACCAAAATGTGGCCCGTCGACTCGACGATCGTTGTGCCCATAGTCGTTTCGGCGCATGGGCTGATAGCGAAGAGCCTCGACGACCACCTTGAGAGGCTCTCGCTGAGTGGTTGGGTCAAGGGCCAGATCCAGAAGGCAGCCCTGCTCGACACTGCACGCATCGTCCGGAGGTTCCTCTCTTTGGGACCCGACTATCGGTAGCCTGGGCTCGCCCCGCCGCCGGTGGTGGAAACTCCATTTTTTTAAGGTTAATTTTGTATATGTTTTTAATGTTAGGTTTTTAATATGTACAAAATTAGTTTTAAGATAATGTGTTAATAAAGAAATAAAATAATAATAATAATAATAATTGACATCTGCCGCGCCTGCCACCAACCTGGCGAGTCCCTCAGACATGTGATTTCCGGTTGTTCGCAGCTTGCCAACACCGAGTATCTGCATAGACACAACCTAGTAGCCAGGATTATCCACCAGCAACTTGCCTTAAAGTTCAACCTTGTGGGTACTGAGGTGCCTTACTATAAGTACAATCCACCGCCAGTTCTCGAGAACGGTCATGTCACACTCTACTGGGACCGGTCCATTATCACAGACAGGACTATTCTCGCGAACAGGCCTGATATTGTGATAGTAGACCGGGAGGCAAGGCGCGCAACGCTCGTCGATATCGCCGTGCCGCACGATGGTAACCTCGTCAGTAAGGAAGCAGAGAAGATGTTAAAATATCTGGATCTGCAGCACGAGGTTACCAAAATGTGGCCCGTCGACTCGACGATCGTTGTGCCCATAGTCGTTTCGGCGCATGGGCTGATAGCGAAGAGCCTCGACGACCACCTTGAGAGGCTCTCGCTGAGTGGTTGGGTCAAGGGCCAGATCCAGAAAGCAGCCCTGCTCGACACTGCACGCATCGTCCGGAGGTTCCTCTCTTTGGGACCCGACCATCGGTAGCCTGGGCTCGCCCCGCCGCCGGTGGTGGAAACTCCATTTGTTTTTGTATTAATTTTAGATTTTAAGTTTGTAAATATTATGTAAAATTAATATAAAAAAAAAATGTGTAAATAAATGGATGAAGGAATAATAATAATAAAACTTTATTTCAGGTAATACGTTTTACCTATAGTTAATTAAATTATAATTAAATATGATTAAAATTGTAATTAAATTAAAATTAAACATAGTTGAAACTAAATTAAATAAACTAAAATCAACTAAAATATTATAAAATCGGTATAATATATTCGCCTATATACATTTTCAATTATGGCATTGTTGCATTTTGCCAGTCGCTCCATGAAGGCTGCTCTTGTTTTCCGTATTACGGCAAAGAAATCATCAACCCTGTTCTCAGCAAACATACCAGACGCACTACATCGCCATTTCAAACCCAGCATACACCGGAAGCCATTATTGTATTGTACACGCAACGAATTTATTGCTCGCTGCGTGTAATTACTCCATAGTTGACTGGTGTAGAACGCCTGGCAGTATGCCTTGAACAGAGTTATTTGAACCAGACGAGAGCACCGCCTGAATCTCTTTCCCAGCATGTTGCTCCGCATTGCAATAGACCGTCGTTGTCTCTCGATATCTTCATCATCACGCAGATTTTCAGTGAGTACGTGCCCTAAGTACTTAAACTTTGTGGCAATGTTCACTGGAAAACCACGTAAAGTTACAGGTGGAACATTATCTGGTCCTGCACCAGATTTGAACACAACGAGTTCCGTTTTTTTAACATTATAGGTTAGACCATGCAGGGCCGCATACTGCTCGCAGTTTGCCAGCAACCGTCGGAGTCCCTTCACAGAGGGACTCAGCAGGACCATGTCATCCGCGTAACTTATGTTGTTAACGCATGTGTCACCGAGGTGACATCCTATACCCGTGCTGCTCAACTCCTCTATGAGCCCATTTACATAGATGTTGAACAGGACCGGAGATGTAACTCCACCCTGTCTTACTCCACAACTCAACTGGTATTCATCAGAGAAGTCTTCACCCCATCGCACTGTGTTTATTTGATTGCCATACCAGTACGCCAGCAGACTTATAATCTCTTCCGGTACACCAGTTTCCCTTAGTTTATTCCAAAGAACATCATACAGTATTGTGTCAAATGCTTTACTTAGGTCAAGGAAACATGCGTAAACGGTAGTATTTCTGTTTGTGTAATATTTCACTGTTTGCTTAAGAGCAAGTATTGCCATGTCTGTCGATAGACCGGGCCGAAAGCCAAACTGAGCCGGGTGTAGGTTGAGGTGTTCACATAGGTGCGGCTGAAGAAGCCTTTCGAAGACTTTGGAAAATACCGTCGCCAGTGATATAAGTCTATAATTAGACTGACTCGATATATCTCCGGTCCTGTTCTTCACCAGTGGAACGACTACCGTCTTCATGAACTCCGATGGCAGGTAACTATGTGCAATACATTGGTTGAACAAATCAGACATCGCTACCCACAGCGATGGTCCAGCGTACATTAAGTGATCGACACTAAGAGCATCGTGGCCTGGTGACTTACCTCGTTTCATTTTTCGCACCTCTGTCTCCACCTGCAAAGGCGTGAATTTTACCCAAGTGTGCTGGCCATGTATCACTTCGTACCAACGATGACAGGTGTCGGTTGCGGCCACCACCGACCCTTCGATCTCACTTTGAGGACAGTCGATTCTGAAATGCTTTGCAAACATGTTGGCTATTTCTTTTCCGCCTTTTACATCATTTACTATTAACGGTAAGTCCGTTTTTATATTTGATTTTGTCGCCTTCCAAAATTTTTGAAAATCTTTTTGAGCCCTGTTTTGTGCAACAATGTCCATTTTTATTCTTTCCTCATTTCGCTGACACCATTTTATTTTATTTCTAAACTTATTTCTACTATTACGCATGTCATCAAATGTCTTCCCTTGTGTTGGTTTTCCCTGTAAAATCCAAAGTTTGAAGTGAAGCCGAGCTTCCTTGTGCAGGCCGTGAATGTGTTCATTCCAGCCCGCGATTTGTTTAAAGGTATTTTTCTTACTTACATAAGTATCACTCGCCGCTGTCCTTACCGCGCTCACAATACCTTCATAGAATGAACGAATTTGCTCTCTATGATTAACATCCGTGCAGGGAAAATCAACACAATTGAGCTTGTTTACAGTACAATTTGTCAATAGTTCATTTAAAATTAATTTATATCTTTCTATTTGACATTTCGATCTAGTCCCCCATATTGCCTTGTCAATGCTGCGATTACTCAATTCTATCTTTTGTTGAATTACATTGAGATCAATTTCTAACAATAATGGAAAATGATCTGACCATGATACCTCGTTATTTATTTGACATTTATTAATAGTTCGTAACGCAGCATTTGTCGTTAGGATGTGATCAAGCCAGCTAGTTGTATTATGTGCATCACTTAAGTACGTGAAATTGTTACTGTTAATACATAGTAATTTTACATCGGCACATACCCATTCCTGATCGTCACAATAACGTGTTAATTCATCATAAAAAATACTCTTAGGTTTTGCATTAAAATCACCTAACATATATACACATTCATTCTCACCACTCTCTATTACCGCACTCAATATACCTAGACACGATGTAAAGTCAGGCAGATTATCTATAGACTCAGTAGGCATGTATACCGACATTACTGTAACCGTCGAGTTGTCCGTGCACTGCAGGTGTATCGCAGCCACTCGAGTGCTTCCTGTATCAATGGGCGTTGCTTTATGGAAGGACCGTTTGCTCCAGAGAAGAGCAACTCCTCCGTAAGGCCTCCCTTTCAGAGTTCCAGTTTCGATGTCGACAGCAGAGACACCATGGTAGCTGAAATTTGGGTCGATCTGGCTCAGTAGATCCAACTCGTCCGGAAGAAGCCAATGTTCCTGGAGGGCTATCAAATCATGGGATCTGCACAGCTCACGTACGTGGTGCATTGACCTTTTTATGGACCGACAGTTAAACGTGACGAATTTCACTTTACGGCTTGGATTGTCCTGTTCTGTGGGATTTATTTTATTATGTGTAGTTGTACTATCCATTTAGAGGTGTGGTAGGGCGGTTTGAATGGCTTATGGGCCTTTTCGTTTCATAAAATCTCCTAAAAACAATTCCAGTCGGCCACAAGTCTCCGCAAAGGAATTCATCGAGCCGATAAGTTGGTACTAAGATTTTGTAGGCATTAAAGTCGTTCTCATATGTGTTGATCTTGATCGCCCTTACTACTACGTTAGTTTTAAACTTAATGTATCCCTCAATGCCCTCAATGGTAGTATTTTTTTGTACTCTGGATATGTAAAGGGACGTAGAAAGCGCATTATCAACTGCTGTAAATTTAAATTGCTCCACTTTCTCATCAATTTTTGCTGTACCTCTTTGGTTTTTGTATAACTTTTCTTTTCTTTTCTTTTCTACAATAGTCCACTCGCCGTTTTCAACCTCCTTCTTAGATGACTTGGTTGCAGCTGCATATGAAGTAGGGGAGGTGCTGGACGCCACGGCTGAGGCGGAGTATGCGTCACAGGCTACAGTGCAAGATGAACTGTCATTTTGGGCTGATGTATGGCTGTTAGGGGCCATTATGTCTTGTCCTTTTTCTCCATTCACCTTTACAACGTCAGCTAACGTACGTTTACATCTTGGTGTTACAGATATATTTTCTTTTGAATTGTTTACCTGTCGTGATGGAACCTGGGGTGGTGGGATTGGCTCATTTAGCGACGGCAATATTGGTAACTGGGAGACACTTCCTGATGTATGTGAAGGTGGCGCTGGCGACGAAGGCTGGGGCTGTAAATCGGTTTGAGCAGGACTAGATATGAATGCAATCCTGTGGTTCGCCCGCACAGCCCGCTCTTCGGTTCTAGTGCATTCTACACCACGCGCGGTAGGTAGTTTGCTCTTGGATGCCACCTCTGGGTAAGTTTCTGCAGCTAGTGTTACCCCGTTCATTGTTAGTGTTGCAAGATCGCGTATTGATTGTTTCAGTTCAGCGATCTCTTTTCTAACCTCATGTAGGTTATCATCATGCGTCTGCTCCTTGAGAGAAGAGACATCCCTCTTTAATAGCGTCATGTCCTTTAGGAACGCCGTGACGTCAACGTGATCGAACGTCACCGGCGGTAATTTATTAAGGTCGCGCGCCACGAACATGGGCAGCGCATCCGGCTCGTGTTCCTTCATCATCTTGATGATGTCCTGGACGCTCTTCTTCTCCCGACCCTCGGCCTTGCGCAGCGTGCGCTTGCCTAGCCTCACGGCTAGGAGTTGCCGCGCCGTCTCAATGTCGTTGTCGCTGTACGCACTCGCACATATCTTAATTATATCTGGCTCAGGTAGCGTGTCTATTTTACAACATATGAACGTCAATAGTTCGTTGATAACAATTTTCTCACAATTTTCACATGTTTGTGAATCATTTGTCTGATCCTCGCTGTTTGTAGTATCTATTGATCTGCGTAGCGTGGGAACCATCTTACCGCGCGCGCGAGACAGCATATTTATTGCACTTATACATTTGTTACACTTCCAGTTATTAGCGGTCATTATTTGGAACAGTGAAAATGAGACCCCGGCGCAATCTATATCATATTTCGCTGTGCATGCTGTGCATGTGAGGTATTGACTGTTTTTTATTTCTTTTTTACATTTCTCGCAAGAACCGACGGGAATACGCCGTACAGAAGACATTTTTCTAAACTGCCATATATGATGTTGGTATATCGCGCTAGTTCAGCATCCAGAAATCTTCACCTGATATAGAGATTTTTCTCAATGTACACATAAGCAGCACTAGTCGTGACGTATCGGCGATGCAGTTCTAGGTAACAATCTCTAGGGGCCTTTCACGAGTTTCACCAAGCAGCGTTGCTCGTGCAAATAAACATTGTTTAGAACATATAACTGGTCAGGATTCAGAAAACCACTTTTGAATATCACAGAATATCATGAAAACTATCTTATTACAATTTTATAAATTTCAGATAAAAAATTTCACTTTGGCAGATTTGACAGCTGACATAACATACATATATGTATATGTATGTTACTGCTGTTGTCGTCTAACCACACTGACCCATGAGCCTCAGGGTGCAATATTGAAACCGAGTGCCAATGATAGAAGTCAGTCCACGGTTACACCAACGGCCGTCGTATCTTATATATATTTATCTATTTATTTATATTTAAGTTGTATAATTTGTTAAAATTATCATTCTTATTTGTTCTCTGCCACTCCACACTCATTCATGATAACCCAAAGGTTGGCTGGAGGAGAACGCCTATGGCGTTAAGTTGTACCTTTTGCAAAAAAATTTTTTAAGGCAATAAACATATTTTGATTTGATTTGATCTTCGGCTAGCGGGCCCAGCCTGCCACTTGACCTTAGCCGCATCCAGTTCAGTGTAGCCGGCATGTCCGAAGGGAAGCGCTGACATGTCACCTAGTTCACCCGTTGTTATGGGCTGACATCACGGATGTTGTAGGTGATGTAGCCAACCGTGTCAGTTGCCATAAAAAAAATAAATCCGAACCACAGTGAGCATCCAACGCTTGAGCGGTCACCTATGCAAGTACTGACCGCGCTCAGTGTTGGTTGCTCAACAACAGTCGACCGACCGCACCACTGAGCTACCGAGGCTGACGAAATAGTTTCATCACCATTATTAAAAAACTTAACCAGACAGCTTCTAACACAAACATCCGAAAGCACTTCATAACAAATCGAGTGGTGAACGCCTGGAATAAACTACCACAGGATGTGATTGACTCCCCAAACACAAACACCTTCAAAAACCGATTAGATAAATACATAAAAAGTACACCAACAAACAAATAGCAACAGTGCGCAAAAAAAAAAAAAATTAAAACAATCATTCATTATCAAAAAAAAAAAGAAGACTCATATGAACACATCAGCTAGAGCTGTTTGTTCGTTAAAAAACTAATAAATAAATAAATTATACCATAACGGAAGCAAGAAAACACTTCCTGGCTAACAGAATCGTAAACAGCTGTAATAAACTGCCCGAGGAAGTTATTGAAGCACCTTCAATAAACACATTCAAAAATAGGCTTGACACTTACTTAAAAATCAAAGAAATATGACAAATAGCAACAGCAATGATCATCATAGACATGAACACATCAGCATATGAAGCTGCTAGTTCATTAACGAATAATAAGAATTATGTTCACACGCGTCACCAGGTTGCGTAGAAAACTGGAGGAGCTGAAGGAGGCGCAGGTGCGACACCTGCAGCGGCCGACGCTGGACGAGGGCGGCGCGGAGGAGCAGCACGTGTCGCGTCTCACCGCCGAGCTGAAGCGGCACCTGGCGAGCGCGCAGCGCATCGTGCGCGACGTCAGCGCGCACGCCGCGCGAGGTGAGCGTCTGCGGCACTTGTTGCACCAGGTTGCGTAGGAAACTGGAGGAGCTGAAGGAGGCGCAGGTGCGACACCTGCAGCGGCCGACGCTGGACGAGGGCGGCGCGGAGGAGCAGCACGTGTCGCGTCTCACCGCCGAGCTGAAGCGGCACCTGGCGAGCGCGCAGCGCATCGTGCGCGACGTCAGCGCGCACGCCGCGCGAGGTGAGCGTCTGCGGCACTTGTTGCACCAGGTTGCGTAGGAAACTGGAGGAGCTGAAGGAGGCGTTGGTGCGACACCTGCAGCGGCCGACGCTGGACGAGGGCGGCGCGGAGGAGCAGCACGTGTCGCGTCTCACCGCCGAGCTGAAGCGGCACCTGGCGAGCGCGCAGCGCATCGTGCGCGACGTCAGCGCGCACGCCGCGCGAGGTGAGCGTCTGCGGCACTTGTTGCACCAGGTTGCGTAGGAAACTGGAGGAGCTGAAGGAGGCGCAGGTGCGACACCTGCAGCGGCCGACGCTGGACGAGGGCGGCGCGGAGGAGCAGCACGTGTCGCGTCTCACCGCCGAGCTGAAGCGGCACCTGGCGAGCGCGCAGCGCATCGTGCGCGACGTCAGCGCGCACGCCGCGCGAGGTGAGCGTCTGCGGCACTTGTTGCACCAGGTTGCATAGGAAACTGGAGGAGCTGAAGGAGGCGCATGTGCGACACCTGCAGCGGCCGACGCTGGACGAGGGCGGCGCGGAGGAGCAGCACGTGTCGCGTCTCACCGCCGAGCTGAAGCGGCACCTGGCGAGCGCGCAGCGCATCGTGCGCGACGTCAGCGCGCACGCCGCGCGAGGTGAGCGTCTGCGGCACTTGTTGCACCAGGTTGCGTAGGAAACTGGAGGAGCTGAAGGAGGCGCAGGTGCGACACCTGCAGCGGCCGACGCTGGACGAGGGCAGCACGTGTCGCGGCACCTTGTTGTAGCGGATTTTCTTTTTATGTAGCAGAAACTGACACTTCTGCCCGGGCAGAAGCGCGCCGTGTAGCAGAAACTGACACTTCTACCCGGGCAAAAGCGCGCCGTGTAGCAGAAACTGACACTTCCGCACACCGTGTTGCAGGAACTAACACTTCTGCCCGGGCATAAGCGCGCCGTGTTGCAGAAACTGACATTTCTGCCTGGGCAGAAGCACACCGTGTAGCAGAAAATGACACTTCTGCCCGGGCAGAAGCGCGCCATGTAGCAGAAACTGACACTTATGCCCGGGCAGAAACGCGCCGTGTTGCAGAACCTGACACTTCGGCCCGGGCCGAAGCATGCCGTGTAGCAGAAACTGACACTTCTGCCCGGGCAGAAGCACGCCGTGTAGCTGAAACTGACACTTCTGCCCGGGCAGAAGCACGCCGTGTAGCAGAAACTGACACTTCTGCCCGGGCAGAAGCACGCCGTGTTGCCGAAACTGACACTTCTGCCCGGGCAGAAGCACACCGTGTAGCAGAAACTGACACTTCTGCCCTGGCAGAAGCACGCCGTGTAGCAGAAACTGACACTTCTGCCCGGGCAGAAGCACGCCGTGTAGCAGAAACTGACACTTCTGCCCGGGCAGAAGCACGCCGTGTAGCAGAAACTGACACGGTGGACTACACTGTGTGCTTCTGTCCGGGCTGTTGGAACCAGTGCTGCTTGCTTTTGTTGTGTGCCCAGGTGAGTATTTCTTGCCGATATGTTCTTTTTAGGTTTCCGTATCCCGTACGGAAGCCTATTACTAAGCCTACGCCGTCTGTCTGTCTGTCCGTCCGTCCGTCTGTCCGAGGGCTGTATCTCTTGAACTGTAATAGGTAGCCCGTTGAAATTTTCACAGAATATCTAGGGCGGATATAACAACAAATAATAAAAAAAAGAAAATGTTAAAAATTAAGGGGGGGCTCCCATACAACAAACGTGCAATAAAATCGATTAGTCACGCTACAGAATAATAGATGGCGCCACAGGTTTTTATACATTGCATTGTTGAAAGACAAAAGATAGGCGGATATTATCCGCTCAATTGCCATCGACCTCATTGAAGCTTCTCTCCGATTTCTATTCTCTCTAGGCAACTTTCTTGAGCGGTTATTGATAGCGGTTGGATACGGAAACCTCCGTGCGCGAGTAAAACTCGCACTTAACTTTCATTTAGATTTTTTGGTATTCCAAGTATCGGCTCTAGGCCGAGTAACAAGGCATCTCTAGTAGGGCAGGACTGTTAAACTTCAAAACTCTATCCCTTAGGGACTCTGGGCTCTAAGTGATAGGGAAGATGAGTACTATGGGCTGATATTAACAAACTATTGTTAAAAGCCCTAAAAATCTATAATAAAAAATTAAATAAAATTATGTGTCCACTAACACACAAAACTCTCCCGACAGGTAAACAGATTGAGCGGCAACTGGCGCGGAACGTCGTCACAGCGCTCGTGACGTCGATGCAGGACATCAGCCTCTCCTTCCGCGACGCACAGACGCGCTACCTCAAGTCGCTGACCTCACGCGAGGAGAGGTCAGTTATAGAAGTATTTTGTCGTGTTTAAACTGTGTGTTGTTATAAAAAAGGTAATACTAATAACTTAAGAATTGAAACCTACCTAACAAACATTAAAATAACTATCACGAAAGGGGCGTTTTCAAATGTTCCTAGAACACTTGCGGGTTCTACCGATCGCCACAGGTCCAACGCTTACTTCTACCGATCGCCGCAGATCTAACGCTTACTCCTACCGATCGCCGCAGGTCGAACGCTTACTTCGAGCTGCCCAACTTCGAGGAGCTGAGCCTGGAGGACGAGCTGCTGCCGGGGCTGACGAGCAGCAAGGAGACCGATGACATGTTCACATTCGGCGCGAGCGTCTCCGGACTCATGAACAAGAGCACCGGTATTGTATTGTATTGTTTATTGATCATTCATATGGCAGTTAGACTGCACTCGAACTTGTCACAATTTAAATAAATAAACAAATGAGAAATATAATTATTTTTGACACACATTAAACATCACATGGGCTGACATCACGGATGTTGTAGGTGATGTAGCCAACCGTGTCAGTTTCCATAAAAAAAAACTTTTTATTATAATATAATAATTTGTGAAATATGAAGATAAGAACAAAACAAATATTCAAAACACAGCAATATTTATTCGCAGATATTGAAAATCAACAACATTTATTCACAGAAACAAAATCTAAGGTGGACTAGGTAACGGTCACCAAATCCCGGGAATAGCACTCACTACCTACGCCGATCACTGATGATGAGGAATAAAATATAGAGAAAGAAAGTATGGCTAGTGCAAGCGAAAAAGCTTTACCTCTCCCACACGCGGTCTTCCGCTCTTCTCATCCATCCACTCACAGCTACCTTTTTTAGTTCGGTGATTAAAATTATTTAAATAACAAAATTTTCAGGTTTCTTCGAAGAGGAGCAAGAAGTCGACGAAATGTTTCAAAAGCCGACGCTGAATCAAAAGCAGCTCCTCGCTCTACAAGAGGAGAACACCAAGATGGCGGAGGAGAGAGAGCAGGAGGTGAACAATATCGTCAAATCTATATTCGACCTCAACGACATATTCAAAGACCTCGGACACATGGTGCAGGAGCAGGGGACAGTTCTAGATAGAATAGATTATAATATAGAACAAACGCAAATTCAGGTCCACGAAGGCTACAAACAGCTGCAAACGGCAGATCGGTATCAACGGAAAAACAGAAAGATGCATTGTATCCTAGCGTTGGGCGCCACTGTTATAATATTAATTATCGTATTGATCTTAGTGAAGAGTTAATGTACGTTAGGTAGGAAAAAAATGTATCCCTTTGTGTGCACAACTGTGTTTCGTTCGTGCGACGGTGTGCTCTGTTTAAGGGCCGTGCGGAAAAAAAGAACATTGACGTTTGTGTTCCGTTGCACAAAATCAACAGCAACAGCAGCGTGGCTCGAGAAACGCCATCTTTCTCCCGCGCGCCGGTGTTTTGCAGAGGACACGGCGCGAGAGAGAGAGACGGCACTTTGCTCGAGGAAGCTCAACCGCTAGCGTTGGCTATGTCTGATTTTCGCTTGCCCTAGGAACACGCTTGTGTTGTTCGTGAACTGAGTGACTTTTGCATAGCAGCTTTTAATTTTGAGGTTATAAAATTGTCGCACTGACTCACGACATCATAGCCCCACTGTATTTCTCCCCGTGCATATCGTAAAAGGCGACTAAGGTGTGTTCGGACTCGTTTTCCGCGCCTAAGCCCGCTCTTGTGCAGGCCTTTTGCGCGTCCCACGACCTTACTCCAACCAGTATAAGGACAAGATGACGTGCTAAAGGGCGACAGGGTAGCCACCTCTCACCTTGGCGTGGTCCTTCCACCGAGTCATTCAGCAGGCGGGTCTTCGTGCCTTCCTCACTGCTTGATAGTTATCTCGCCCAAATACTTGCTGATCTGTGTTGTGCAGAACGTGGTGATTTGTGTTGTGCAGTGATTGCGAGAGCCCTTATTATAACACAACACCGATTACTCTGCTTACCCCGTATGTCGGGATACAGCGTGTGTCGTATTATGTAAAATTGTCACCATCTTTTTTTTCTGAAATGTACGAAGTGGAAAGCCTTTGAATAAAAAGTTTTAGTTAATAAGCCGTTCAGTATCGTGCACAGAATGGCCGCCTGCTAGTATGGTGCCTCTTTGAGCGTGGTTTCGCGATGGAAGGTGAAATTGGCTGCGTCAAGCGCCTCTGGTCCTTCGTAGCATAGCAGTGTGGCGACGACCAGTGGCGGTGCTAGACCAAGTAGACGTCAGCGATGTCAGCTTTGCGAGGCCTCTTTCAATTCCCAGCCAGAAAGAAAACGATAAATAGAATGAGACTGATGTAACAGTATATGAGTTTTATTGCTAATCAAATGTTGACAAAAATTACATGAACAATCACAAATTAAAATAAATAACCCAACAAGTAATAACCCATAGTGTGCGACCATACTTTGAAGAGAATTTTTGGGATTGCGCGATCCCAAAGGGAGTCAGCTAGGGTAAACGGATTTTTGGGACGCCCCCTCAGGCGCGAGGCCGTCGGCGGTCGCCGATGTCGCCTATGCCTAACACCACCACTGGCGACGACAAGGGCTAGCATGCACAACGAATATTATCCGAGCGGAATAAAATGCTTGAAACAATCCATACAGGCATTACGAATAAAGTTCCGTGCCCTTTGGTCACATATTAGACCATAATGCACCGCATCTCAGTTGAGAGAAAGAAAGAAAGAAAAACGTTTATTCAGCTAAAACTATAAAATAACAAAAGCGAAGTAATCAAAATGTAAAATAATTTTTTTTAGCAGAAAGGCAGCAGGCACAGCACGATGCAAAACCTAACAAGTAGGTAGTTTCGGCTGGTTTTAAGTCTGCCCCCCTTACATTACAACACAAACAAACTAATTATATTTAATCAAATATATTAAACAATAAACAAAATATAAAGAATTAAAAAATGTTATAAAAAGTTATGGTAGGTAACAAGAAAAAGGTAATAAATGAAAATCACATTACTTATACACTATTATATAAAAAAGAAAATAATAATGTATTAACAATTTTGAAAAAAAAAAATCTAATAAATGAGATACATATAAAACATACAAAGAAACAAAAACCCTAAAAAATATGGTATTTATTATATAAACAGAACAACGGTTGCTATAGCAATTGTTGTGTCATCAACAACAGTTTATACAGGGTGTTGTAACGGTCACTACATTAAATTTAGGAAATGATTAATGGGATCAATAGTAACAAAAAAGTGAAATATTTTTTTTCTGAATTCCCTTTAAACAAAAAGTTACAGTTTTCATACAAACTAATTGATTAATTTAGTATATAAAAAGGATCTAATGTTCCACACGAACGTGGGAATGAAAGGCGCGCGGTGAGTGAGCGAGCTAGGAAGAGTGCGCGGAGCGAGAAGATGCGCGGCGGAGGCGCAGCGTGAGTTTTTCGACCCCGACCGTTCCCGCGCCAGCACCCTCCCCCCGCGCGCGTCAAATTACACTTGACGAAAACATAGATGTCTAAAATTAATATTTCCAAAACTAGACACTTTAGAGAAAAACTTCATTTACTTTTTTGTCTCAGAAAAACATGAGGATTGTGCAAAATTAATAAACTGGCCGTTACAACAACCTGTATTTAAATTTAAAAGTGACATTGCACCAGTGAACTTAGACATGAACACATCAGCTTAGGCTGTTTGTTCATCAAATAAATAAATAAATAAAATAAACATTTCTAAGACCTTTCAGCGGTGGTGGTATTTTGGTTCAGTTTTCGCAGTTAAACCGCTCATATAATTTCCATGTTATGGAATTCACATGTTTCTTTGCCGCTGTGCATACTAGCTCTTATGTCACACTTGCAAGCAGACATCACCTTTCAGATTCTATCATATATTTGTGAAACGCACTATTTTGTAAATTGAGAATATTATATTATGTAAGTAAGCTAAACGGCTGTAAGTGGAGATTGTAAAATATTATTTAATTTCACACATTTATACTGTTACTATTATTGAAAGTATTATCAATGGATTTTGCCAAAGTGGAAGACGGACTCTAATGTACATATGATTAAAACATTCCACTGGTTATCTAAACAGCTGATTATTTTATGTCATTGACTCTGATGGCTTCGCGGTGCGCGCCGTGCGCTCAAGGTCATTGACCCTGCGCGCACGGCGCGTGACCATGAGAGTCAGGGACCTCAAATAATCAGCTGTATAGGTACCTAGTGGCACGTTTTCATCGTTAGACATGCTTTGTTAAATTTCTCGAAAACTAATGCTAAAAATATTTTTGCTTTGTTTAACACAGGGTTTCTCAAACTTTTTTTTTCAGGTACCACTAAAACCAATATGTTTGGCGGCGTACCACCTTTACCTACAAGAAGCTAATAATCTTTTTAATTTATCTTCTAAATCTACATTCTTAAATTCTCTTTGGAGGTTAGCATCGCACCTAAGTTCAATTAATGATTCTATTTCCTCGGATGTAAGTGATCTCGGATGTAAAAATTAATTTCTTATCAAATTTTGTTCTGAAAAATCTTCTTTCAAATATTCTTCGGAACTCACTATGAGCATTTTGACAATGGATTTTATATTGCTAAGAACATCAGAATTCAAATTATATGTATGTTCATCAACAAAACTTTCTAAATTAGGATTATGGCACTTGCCGCTTATTAAATTTTGTAGAGCATAATGTTTCATTTTTTCGCGTACCACCTTTTTTTTTTTTTTATTGAAACTGACACGGTTGGCTACATCACCTACAACGTCCGTGATGTCAGCCCATAACACCGGGTGAACTAGGTGCCATGTCAGTGCTTCCCCCTTTGATCGTGCCGGCTACACTGAACTGGTCGGAAAACACAAACTATTTACATAGCCGTTTTAACCGACGTTTCATTCAGTGCGGTGGTACCAACCCGGGCGGGTTAAACCCTACCACCAAGTAATATTAGGAGGGAAGGGACCTACAGTTTTACGAGGAATCCGAACCTCGGTCAGCCTCCAACGGTCAGCGGTCACCCATCCAAGTACTGACCGCACCCAGCGTTCCTTAACATTCAATAGCGACAGTTGACTGTCTGCACCACTGAGCTATCGAGGCTTACAAAGCAGCCTACCTCGAAGCAGACCGCGTACCACTGGTGGTACGCGTACCATAGATTGAGAACCGCTGGTTTAACATGTTTATTATCATAGACGTATATTATTTCTCTATTTTATTCATGTCCCTTCCAAAATATTTGCAGTTAGTATGGAAACAACCTTTATCCAACTTCTCCCAAAACGCAACGTCAAGCGGGAACCAGGGAGTAGGCCAGTTTATGAATACCCAGGGAAAAATAAGAAAAAAATCGGAGTCATTTGTTTTTTATGATGAGCATTTTTTGAAAAAACACTCGTACAACATTTTTAGGTACTACAACTACAAATATGCAAATATAATTGTAAAATGTTTTTTATTGGTAGCCTAAATAACTCTGCTATTGATCAGTATCCCAAATAAAACCAAAATGCCCATAGTTTTATCACAAAAAAAAAACAAATGACTCCGATTTTTTTTCTCATTTTTCCCTGGGTAGTCATAAACTGGCCTACTCCCTGGTTCCCGCTTGACGTTGAGTTTTGGGACACGTGTATATATACAGCAATACCCCGCTTTATGCGACCCCGCAATGCGCGGATTCGTTACTATGTGAATTTAAAATTTCACGCTCAAGCCAAAAATTAAATTTTTACAAAATTTTGCAGTGCAGAAGACCCATTTGTTTCAAATGTTTTTGCACATATCTGCTAACTGCGGCCGAGACTGGTTTTAATGTGGTCGTGTTATACATACACAGATCGAATGGTGACAAGAATTAATTAAATTTGCATTTTTTGAGACAATTTCTGATCCACCATGTCGAAATTTGTGTGCCAAAATTTCATGAATGTGTTTTTTTAAATGTTTACTTTTTATTTATAAATATGTCTCTAGGGTAATAAGATCGCACTATCTTTCCACTAATAACTCTAGTCTATAGAATACGTGTATGGTGTGTTGGTTATGAAAATTATTTATTCTTTTTCTATGGAACAAAAAGTAAAAAAAATATCAAAAATTTAGCCTAAGAGACGACGACCGTTGTCCGAACCGTGTCCTACACTGTGCGGCCGTGGACAGGAGAATGGAGTGTGAAAAGACCACCCGCCAGTTGGGACGACTACATCAAGGAATGCAGTGGTTCCGTACTGCTGAAGGCCGGGAGGGCTGGAGGAAAATTGGAGAGGCGTATGTCCAGCAGTGGTCGTATATACGCTGACAATGACACACTCACTAAAGAGAAGCTGAGATTTTTGTTTCCTGTATTTGAATAAAACTTTAGCCGCCTTGCGAGTAGTTGCGAGTATGCCAGCCCCATCGTACATATTAAACAAATTCTCCAAAACATCTCTAACCTCTGAGAACTAGAGATGCATAAATAATTTTTCAGTGAGTCCCTGTGGATCGAAAAGAATAATTTAATCTGTCTGTCTTTTGTGAAACGTGAAATTGATCTTCGACTTTAGACAGCAAACGCTGCAATTTGGTGAATCTTATTTTCGCATCATGCGGGGTGCTTTAAAAAAAAACTAAGTATGAATTCAAAATTTTCGCCCCGAGCTCATCCCATCCAAGGCTACACATGTACTTTAAAAAACAGGTCGAGTCTGTCAGTTAATAGCTTCTGCCTCAGTTTCATGGATCCAGGCGCATTCCAACAATATATGGTGTAGGTCCTCTTCTATCCCACATGTGCTGCAGTTGGGTGATTGTGTGTGAGATACCTACATTGTTATACAGCTGTTCATGTTTCATACTTCCTACATTCCATACTTTGTTCATGTCTCCGCTGCTCCTGCAGTTATCGTACAGTGTACAAGCCGCTATTGTGTGTTTACAAGCTAAATAGAATAACTAATTTGAAAATACACTTTTACTGCAAACTTAATATATTAAGTATTCTGCCTAGTAAGGCTTGTATTATTCGTGTAAATATTGTTGAATATTGAGAGTTCCATGTTGGTAGAGTGTTTTCATTTTACGAAGGCACGAGGGGTATGAGGTAGGAAGTGGTGTGAGACCTCGCGGAGCTCAGTAGGGAACGACTCGGTTTGAGGAAGCGACACGGAGACGTGTAGCAGGGTTCGTAAACGTTAGAAAATATATCCGTGCACTAACGTTTTGATAGGTTGATTTTGGTAGCGTTTGAAGACAAACGCTACAAAAACATCAGAATAGGAACCGTTTGCAAACTAACATAAAACTAACGTTAGAAATAACCCTACGCGCAAACATTATTTCTATCAAAACGCTAGAGCGCCGCGGCGGCGCGGCGGCAGCCTACCTAACTGACTGAATTGATAGTTTAAACGTTAGTTGAATCGTTATTTTGTTTCGTTATTATCATTTCGCTATGGCAGTGGTTTTCGTGTGGGGGGAAAATAACTATCACTAACACAAACGAATAGAATAACGTTAGTTTAACGATTTTCAAACGTTTGGCGGGTAGCGTTTGATAAATTTCAAACGTTAGTTTGCCTTCGTTATTTTTTAGTGATAGTTTTTATTTTGATAGTCTCCTAACGTTTGCGCGAAATAACGTTATTACGATCCCTGATGTGTAGAACGTGTGTACCGACCGGGTATCGAGTTCGTTCTCTACTGAGCTCCGCGCGGTCGCCTCTCGCACCACTTCCTACCTCGTACCCCGTGTGCCTTCTTAAAATGAAAATACTCTACGTGAATTACTATAAATAAAATATAATATATCCGAAGCATGTGTTTTATTTACTGACTTGACATAAGTAATCCCTATTATAAAATAATATGATTTTGTCAGCCTCGGTAGCTCAGTGATGCGTTCGGCTGACTGTTGTTAAGCAACCCTGAGTGCGGTCAGTTCTTGGATGGGTGACCGCTCGACTGTTGGGAGGCTGACTGTGGTTCGGATTCCACGTAAAACTGTAGACCCCTTCCCTTCTTACCTTTTTTTTTTTATGGAAAGCGCGACATATGGCATCGTTTCACTTACGAGTAGGTGACTTACGATGCCCATGGACATTCTGTGATACACGGGGATTGCTGATTACTTTTTTTTTTCCTTATGTGGTAGGGTTTATCCTATATCACCTTACTATGTGGTAGGGTTTATCGCACCCGGGTTGATACCACCGCACTGAATGAAACGTCGGTCGAAACGGCTATGTAAATAGTTCGTGTTTTCCGTCAGTTCAGTGTAGCCGACATGAAATGAAAGGAAGCACTGACGTGGCACCTAGTTCACCCGGTGTTATGGGCTGACATCACGGATGTTGTAGGTGATGTAGCCAACCGTGTCGGTTTAAAAAAATTGAGTACAAATTAAATTAAAACAAAATGTTAATAGCTCTATTTTTATTACATGCTCAGAAATGCGTATTTTACGAAAATTTTGACTTCAGTTGAACACAATTTAAAGTTATTTTTTTTTTGTACACAGATTTATTAGTAATTAAAAAGTAAATAAAGTAATTTGTTGGTTTTATAGTAATTGTACACAGATTTTTGTAGTAAAAATAAGAAATCTAAAAGGGTGCTGTGCCCTTTTTTTGTCTCGAGAAACACATTTTTACTGACAGAGATCTCACAGACCAAACAAAATGAAAAAAAAAAAAATGCAGATTCAGATCTTATTGACATTGTTCTAGGCGACTATGAATCTTTGTGCTTATTATAGAATTCGTCTAAATACTGCTTATACGCAGTTTCATTGGCCCACATGTAAGAGGCCTGTTGGTTTAACGGACTTTGCGTGTTAGGCTCGGCGAGCAAACTCTGTATGGACAATAGGATTGTGCGGACGTCGTACAATGCCGTCCATTTGTCTTTCAAAATGTCGAGACATATCAGGCCGCACGTGTCGATGTTGGGATGGAAGCACGGCGTTACAAATTTGACGACTGGAGGCGCATACGGGTACGAGTTGGGGAACTCTAGAGATAGCTTGTATTTGTGGCCAGTGTAGACAGTGTCCAGAGGTCCGCTGATTGTCCCGATCCACTTGAAGAGGTTCTCCGACTCTGGAAAGGCCGATATTCCCTTGTCCGCGCAGCGCATAAGTTCCATCAATTCCTTCTGCAGTCTGCAAAAAAAAAAAAACTGGTCAATTGCAAGTCGAACTCGCGCACCGAGCGTTCCGTATCGCCATGTCATGGTCAGCGCCACTCATGCTATCTATGGATTAGTTAAAATTCTTCACACTCTTTTTGGTAGATGGCACTTACACTTTTTAGTTTCTTGTATGTGGGACCTCCGTGCATTTTTTACTTTTTCTTATTTGTTATACAGGCTGTATTTTAATTGACTGCGTTCCTTTCAGGGGGTTGTTCTGTATCCTAAACTGAGTAACTTTTGTTCTACAGCTTTTGGAAATTGGAAAAAAAAATTCACTTTCTCCATACATTTAACCCTTCGAGTCTCAAGTGGAGCGCGCGCTCCCGTTTTCGTCGCCTACCCTTGGCTCCCAAGTGGAGCGCGCGCTCCACTTATTGCGCGCCGCTAGTTTTAATTCAGTATCTAATTCTACCAATTTTCTAACAAAACACTCAATACTGGTATCATTTCTTGGTTAAAACTTACTAATAACTATTCTCAGACACGACTGGGCACACAATAACCTTCACACAGAAAAAAAATAATGAAGTTGACAGAAAATAAAATGTCACTTTTGGCAGCTGACATTTCCACTGACCCTGGAATAGACAAAGATTGTACCCGTAAACGTATTTCGGTATTTGATAGTTCGTTTCAATGCGCTTATTTCGGTATACCATATGTAAGACGAAATTGTACAGTTTTGGTCAGAAAAATTCAAAAAAAAAATTCGAGTGTGTTTTTTTTTGCCTGGAGTTCAAAAAATCGGTCTGTGCTTCTAAATAAGTGAATCCTGAAGAGTTTGGTATCACTGAACGCGTAATTTCAGTACAAACAAGACAGAATAACGAGTATTGATGGATCGATCGATTGAGGCGGGATATTCGAATTTGTGTGGGAGCGCGCGCGCCAAAATTTTGCGTTTTTGAGCGCCGCCAAAAGGGCCTGGGAGCCAAGGGGAGGTAGGACTATTTTGAGTCAAAGGGACTCAAAGGGTTAAGGGCAGACCTAACCTCCAAATGTAGGTATGGGGAAAGTGAATTTTTTTTTCCAATTTCCAAAAGCTGTATAACAAAAGTTACTCAGTCTAGGATACAGAACAACCCCCTGAAAGGAACGCAGTCAATACACCCTGTATATCGGCCATAATAAATAACACATATTCTGTGAAAATTTCAAGGGGCGACCTATTATTACGGTTCAAGAGATACAGCCCTCAGACAGACAGACAAACAGACGGCGTAGGCTTAGTAATAGGGTCCCGTACGATGGATACGGAACCCTAAATAGAGGTTTTCGAAACAACATTTAATTAACTTCGTGAGCGCCATCCTGGTGCTTTTCTGCGACAAAAAAGTTTTGAGATTTGAATTTTTTAAGTGTATTTTTTCTTCTAATGTGATAATGATGCCGCACACTTTTTTCAGCACGTGCTTCGGAGCGACATCACCTGCGATAAGATACCATACTGGAGACTTCCATTTGGATTCTTGGCTATACAGGGTGTTTCAGGATAGGGTTTCGTAACTTCAGGGTTCGTCCATATTTGGAAACGAAATGCTCTGAAACTTTTTCCCAGATTTAGTCGTTTTATAGCACTTTTTCGTGAAAATATTTTCATCGAGATTTGGTGGACGGTTAACTATATTATGACGGCATTTATTAACCCTGCAGTACACGCGAATCTAAGTCACACAGACGCACGCGCGCGGACTCAGACTCTGCAAGTGTGCCCCCCTTCTATTATTAGGCTCTGTTTAGGGTTGATTAAAAACAAAAATATAATCATATAAAGTACTTATTGTATTATTAGACCTAAAACAATTAACTTCTTAGAATCATAGTGTCACAAAGAAAAAAAAACATAAACGTAAGTACACATCTACATTGATATAATTTTTTTGTTTACAAACAACGTGATTTTTTTTTCAATTTATCGAATCTACATGCTCAAGGCAAACAGATGTTAGACAATTTACCATTATGGCACCGATATCTAGTGGGTCTGTTTTTACATACACCCACACATATAGGGCTTGCAATCGCGCATACCCCTGCGGGATCTCGGTATGGGCGGGATCCCGTTTTTTTCCCCTTGCGGGATCTCGGTGTAACGGGATCCTTTGCATTCCGGAACACTCGCGTGGGTTTCAGGCATTTCGCTACGCTTGGCTTCCAGAATACCCAAGCGGGTCGCGAAATTCCAATTGCAATGTTTCGCCCAGTGGTATTTCAGTGAATTTTTACTTTAAAACAAGTGGGAATGACGGCTGTTTAGTTAAAAATTATCGCCTTCCCCATCAAACGCACTGTACAATATTACGATGAACAAAAACGTTTATTATCTTTTTATATGCAATTTGTATGTGAGAATTGTCAATTTTAGGTTAGAAAACATTCTGAAAAAATTATTTTACTTTTCCTGAAGTTAAAAAAAGCGTCTGTGCTTCGAAATAGGTGAATCCTCACTTGTTTTACATCGGTTTGTGGGTAATTTCATAGGCTATAAGTGAGAATAAAGTTTATTGATCTGACATTATTATGTTGCAAAATATTATTGCCTGCAGCTTTCACCGCGAAAGTGAAAGTGTCGTGGGAAACAGGGGTTGTAACTGGTAAGCATTATTATAAACCGCGGGAGCTAACAGGTTAAATAGTGGGAAGCCAGAGTTAATGTTTCTTTCTAGGTCACTCCAATAAATCGGGCTTGGAGGGATGTCATTGGTACTTTTTGGAAAATGTTTGAAGAATGAAGGAATCAGTCACCCAGAAAGTATGAAATCTGGTACAAAACCATACTTTGATAGTCGACAATACTAGCGACCGTTTCAACAAAACACAAAGGAGTACAAACCGTTTGCTCACTGCATGGTTGTCCTTCAATTGTACGGCGTCCTCGCTTTGTTTGGCACTGGGTGGGGCGGGCCCGGCGCGCGGATTCACGTTCTGAGCCATATGGGGGTTCCGAGTAGGCGGCGGGAAGACCAGCGAACGAAGAACAAGCCTGGCCAAATCGCCTATTCAGCTCGCGGAAAATACAAGACGACGAGACAAATTTGACAGAAAAGCGGGCAGACGCCTCGAGAGTCAAGTCAAACGTCAGTTGGAACAATAATTTCAAAACGGTCCAATCAAATGATGACAGTTCAGTGTTGCCATAACTGGAACATCGAGTCACACGCACACGGTCGAGCAAGAGCAGCATGACACAATGTACATTTATTCTCAATTTTAGAGTGTAATGTAAATTGGTAAACTTTCTCGCCTTGCCTTGGCTAGTTTTCGCGACAGCTACTGACCGCGACAGGCAGAATTTTATAACGGGCAATTTCAATGTGATTGTGATTTGAAACTAGAGAATGACAGCAGTAGAAATCGAAAAAAGAGAGATAGAACGCAAATGGACCGCAAGTCGCGCCCGTCATGCAAGAACGTTAGGTTAGGCCGAATATGCCGAACGCATCTGAAACGCAATCATCCCCTCCCTTCCCACTGGTTTCTTTTTTTTTTTAGATTAATTCGTCTCCTCCCGAAACAGGCAAAACTCATTAGAGTATACAGCCAATTCTGTCGTAGCTTTTAACGTCTGTTGTATAAGTTCTCGCACCGCGAGAACCACAAAAATATATTTTTCTAATTACAACGACGACGCGACAAACTCCCGCCGTCCGCCATCTATTTTTTCCCCACTGGTTTCTTCCCAAATCCCAGCTGCCAAGGACGATTAAACTTTTAGGGCTTCGTAGAAATAAGAATTTCACAACGATATAAAATGTTTAGTATTCATTCATAATATGGTAATGTCTGTCCGTTACAGCCTTCTATAGATTGTAATCAGAAAGTAAAGCCTACTAAATATGCCTTTGTAAATTGTTAAAAAAATAAACTTGAATTTGGGACAGAAAACAAGAGGCATTAATTTTACCAATTTCCTATTTAATGAGGAAATATATAGGTAGGCACCTCCTCAAATCTGGATAGTATTTTATTTTGTTTACCCGTGCTATTTTGTGTTTATGTTAAAATAAGGTTAAATATAAGTAAACCTAACCATACTTCATTACAATATGTTATCTATTAAGTACCAGTAATTTACCAATTTGTATCGTGTACACAGGCAGTAAACTTTTACGGAACCCTTTTGAAGTTTTGGTAGCGTTATACATAGGTTTGTTCGTTCAGTTTCAGTTCAGATTCAGTGAGTTTGTGTGTGTGTATCTTCCTTCCTTCAGTCGGCCAGCTGTAATCTGTGGTGCTGTCAGTATTTGGCATCACGCGATATTGTTTCTTTATCGGCAACGCTTTTACCTGAACAAAGCACGTGTAAGTAAGTATCCAGCTCATTTCAGTAAAAATGTTCTTTCAATTTCTTATCGATATTCGAAATTGGCGCAAATCGCTTGCAGCGCCATGTACTTGAGGCGAAGTGACTTTTGGCAATCCCAGCTATGTTCGAACGCGCCAAGATGGCGCTGTGTGTTATAGTTTGCAATTGTATCTTGTCAGTGAGCTCCTTTGCTAGTGAACTTGTTTCTTGTTTTCTTATCAAAGAATATAATTTTATTTAGACTTAGTTATGTATATTTACGTTTCCTTATTATTATTATTTTGTATAAAGTACGAGTTTTGTGAATTTTCGTATTTTATTATTAAATTTTCTCAATTTTCTTACCGCCACAATTCATTAGGTAATGTATAGAATAATGGTGTCAGTTTTGCTGCGTGGCGCTGCAAGCATCGTCGTTGTGGCTCGGGTATACTCGGGTTTTGGCGCTGGCATCGATTTATTGACACCGATTTCCAGGAACAATACACACAAGTAACCAAATTAGAAATAATTTAGATTACCTAGGCTTATAAATGGCCATCAATTATCTTCGCGTTCGTGGTGGCTTCATCTTCTTTGGAGCATCACCCAACCACCATCTTAGTTTTTATTTGGACAATGTATTTAGCATTCCTTGTGTTCCATGGTAAGGATATAATTACATAATTATTATGATGCAAATGAAAGACTGGATACTAAGAAAATAAATCGTTATGTATCCATCCAACTCTGGGCTTTACAAATATGTACGAACATGAAATACATAAAGGCACACCTGTTTGCCAATGGGGTGGCGAACGATCCTGATTCCCTGAAAAAATTCTGACGCCTGTTCCACCCATAATGTTTTTCATCCATGCCTTAATTTATAAATATGATATGATTGCCATAACCTTTTCTCCCACATATTAGCACTATGTTGCCCATAGAAGTACACTAGGTATGTAATACCTAAATTTTTTCCAAGTACAGCCTGGGGTTTTTCAAAAGGGGCGCGAAAAGGCTCCTGTCAGGCCGGCATGGCATTCTCAATCCCCGTGCATCTCAGAATGTCCACGGGCATCGTTAGACACCTACTTGTAAAAAACCCCTGTGAAGTTTCTTGCCAGGCTCTTGGAGGGTGTAATCGAACCTGATACATGCATACATACATACCACACGCTGCATCCCGACAATCGGGGGTGAGCAGAGTAACCGGTGTTGTGCTGCAAGTACTCTTGTAAGTTACAGCACAACACCGACCATCACTTTTAGCAAAGTATTAGGACAAGATAATAATTCTTAAGAAGCAAGTAATGCACGAAGACCCATCACCTTAGCACGGTTGGTGCTAAGGTGAGAGGTGGCTATCCTGTCGCCCTTTAGCACGGCATCTCGTCCTTAGTAGGGGTGAAACGAAAGTTCGGTTTCGTTAAGGCGAAAGTTTCGTTATTTTTTGACATTCGGTTTCGCTAAAAAAAATTTTTTACATTTTGTTTCCGTTTCGGTTTCGCTAAAATTTTAACGAATTTTTAATGAAACTTCGATGGGTGGTGGGGCTGGTCGAGGCGGTGCGGTCAGGGCACTGCGGGGCAACGCGTGGGTGGGATCGTATCGTAGGTAACCTCTATCGGCCAGTCAGTCAGTTGTCAGTCCTGCCTGACACCTGCCTGTAGCAAGACTCTTGTGTGTCACTGCGTAAAGTGAGCGAGCTACCGTACGTATGCACGTACTGCAAGCTGGTTTGCGTTGCAACGTATTAGTGTTTTATTTATATTTTCTCATTCATTCGACTTAATTTTTTTTTGTACGGACTACGGATGCGTACGGCATTTCTCTGTACACATACATCATGAATACATAAAAAAAACGAAAAAAAAACACGCTTTTGGAGCACTAAAAAGTAAAACATAAAATTTTATTAAAATAGGTATAAATAAAGATTAACCCATTGATTGCCACCACATCTTTAATACACTACACCTACATGCCACTACATTTTATTGATGATTTAGATAAATTATTATATAAAAATGAGTTTTTTAATATATAAAAAATTTAATGATAATAAATACCCTGAAAATATGGGTGACCGCACCCTGTGCGTTAGTGGCACTGGTGAAGTATTTTTCATCCGGAGTGCCACTCAACGCACCATTTGCGTTCGAATCTAGAAAGTATTATGCAACATGCAATTACTTCTTATTCTTTTTTTATTTACTGTGGCAACCAGCAAACTTGCGTCGTTTATTACTGTTTAATTTAAAGAAAAAGAAAAATTTTACCCATACATTTTGAGAATAGGTATTTAAAAATTGTATAGAAAACATATTTTTTTTTTGTTTAACAATTTTTTTTTCGCCGCAGAAGTTGTTCTGATGTCAGTTAAAAATATTGTGGGGGCAATTGCAACGCCGTGTATAAATAATTTATTATATAGGTAATTTAAATTATAAGTAATTATTACTTAAAAAAGATTATACCTAAAATCATTTATTCATCATGCATAAAACCATCCAACAAGGATTTACCCATGTATGCCAGTGAACGCACCGTATGCGTGCATATCGTTTTATTCTATGATTATACAATGAAACAATGAAAATTATTGTGTAAAACGAAGAATATTGCTCATCAATTACTTCCCATAAATTTGTGTAATGAACACCAGTGTATTTCTTGATTTATTTGATAATAAAAAGTACCGCAATTCAAACCAATTTTTTTCCAACTGAAGAAACGAAACTGACCACGCGCACCTAAAACCGACAGTGTAAAAACTATTTCCCTTAGCCTGTGTTGCCAGAAATTTAACCAAATTTATCCATTTTTTTAACAGCGACCATAAATAGGCAAGCTCCACATGAACGCACACGGTGCGTTAGTGGCACCAAATCGAAATCTCGTTCAACGCATACGGTGCGTTGGTGGCAATCAATGGGTTAAAAAAAAAGCGTGGGGTGCTTTCTTTATCTTTATAAAACATCAGAGCAATTGATATCACGCACCTCACGCTTTTTTTAAATCTTAATATTTAATTTTTCACTTTTTAGTGCTCTAAAAGCGTGTTTTTTTAGTTATCTCATCAGTCATCCATAACATCATCAATGAATTTACACATAATAAAATAATTCCATAACTCGGTATTAATTTCATAAATACAAATAGGTACTTACCTACGTTTAATATAAAAACAAATTAAACAAACCTAATTTAGTTTATAGTTTTATACAATTTCCGATTTCGATTTCGGTTTCGTTAAAAAAAAATTTATTCACTTTCGTTTTTGTTAAAAAAAATTATTCATTTTCGGTTTCGTTTTCGTTTCGTTAAAATGACTTTCGTTTCAACCCTAGTCCTTATCACTTATTCGCCGTAAAAATAGGATCTATATCCTGGTTCGGCTTCGGTTGTACACCAAACGAAGCCGCTAGTTATGAATAAATTAGAATTTTAAATGTACTGTTTGAATGTTTCAGCCAATGGAGGGGCTTCAGAAGCGGCCGTTCGACCACACCGACCATAACTATCAACAAAATATCACCAAAATTCCGTGTAGAGGCTGGTGGTGCGTACATTAAACAATTTACGGTTTTAGGTTTCCTTATCTCGTACGGAAGCCATTACAATCTCTGTCTGCCTGTCTGTCTGTCTGTCTGTCTGTCTGTCTGTCTGTCTGTCGGTCTGTCCGATTATAGTGCAAACTGTAAAGTAAAACAACAACAGCAATAAAAAAAACCAGCAATTAAGTACGAGGTGGTACGGAAACCTCGGTGCGCGAGCCCGATTCGCACTTGGCGGGTTTTTAGGGTACCGCACCGCATGTAGTTTTTTTTTGTTTTTTTTTATTGCTTCCGAACTGGGTGGCTCTGCCCCAGGTCGAACACTCAAGTGCAGCCAATTTCACTGCTTGGAGGTGCACTAATGTCGCTGGGGAAAGGCTATTAACGCACGATTTGAAGATCCATGGATTGTAGGAGTGGGGAAAGATATTCCCTGGGAGCCCGTTCCACACCTTTGTAGTGCAGTTTACTCCACACAAAGAATATTTTTATATAGAATGTAATAAAATTAAGCTATAGCCTTTCAGGGGGTTGTTCTGTAGCTCAAACTGAACTACTTTTGTTCTACAAATGTTGGAATTTCTAGAAAAAAAATTCACTCTCTCTTGAGGTTAGGATTTTTTGGAAATAAATTTTGTCACAGTTTTTTCTTCGAATTGACTTATTTTCCGATACTGAATAACCCCCTTAAAGGCTATAGATTAATTTAATTACACCCTGTATAACACAGTGCCGCACAGTGCGGACTCACCTTTAAAACAATAATTGGAAATACATACATACATACTAACTAGTGTCCGACCGAATTCGGTTTCGGCTTTCGGCTTTCGGCCTTTCGGCAAATATTTGCAACATTCGGCAAACTTACAGTTACGGCCGAAAGTAGTGGTCACTTTCGGCCGAACCGAAAGTTGTTAGACAGACAAACCGACCGCCCCGCGACGTGATTACGCGATTGGCGGCCGGGGCGCAGGCATACACTGCCTTAATATACTTAAATACCATACATACTTTCGGCTACGGCTTTCGGTTTCGGCTTTCGGCTTCGGCTTTCGGCTTTCTGCCGAAAGTAGAATTTTGCCGAAATTCGGCTACGGCTTTCGGCCGAAAGTGAAAGTACACTTTCGGTCGGACACTAATACTAACACACGCTGTATCCCGAGAATCAGGGTTAGCAGAGTAATCGCGTGCTGTGCTATAAGGACTTGGTAAATTACAGCACAACACCGACCACCACGTTTAGCACAGTATACGGACAAGACAACTATCAAGCAGCAAGTAAGGCACGAAGAACCCACCTGCTGCATGACTAGGTGGAAGGACTGCGCCAAGGTGAGAAGTGGTTAACCTGTCGCCGTTTAGCGCAGTATCTTGTTATCCCTTAGTCGCCTCTTACGACATGCAAGGGGAGAGATGCAGTGGGGCTATTCTTTTTAAGTACCGGCCCCACACGGTTCAATTGAAAATAACCTGAGCAATTTTTTTTTTTTTTTATGGAAACTGACACGGTTGGCTACCTCACCTACAACATCCGCGATGTCAGCCCATAACACCGGGTGAACTTGGTGCCACATCAGCACTTCCCTTCGGTCGTGCCGGCTTCACTGAACTGGACGGAAAACACAAACTATTTACATATCCGTTTCGACCGACCTTTCATTCAGTGCGGTGGTACCAACCCGGGCGGGTTAAACCCTACCACCTAGTAATATAAGAAGGGAGTCATATCCCTTAGTCGCCTTTTACGACATACACGGGAAGAGATGCAGTGGGGCTATTCTTTTAAAGTACCAATGCAATTTTCAAATTGCAGTAATAACGCAAGCTTCTACTACCGAGCACTGGACAGAGCGTACACGTACCTAGCGGCCATACGGGCAAAGCTCAACGGTGGCCTCACTCTGACCTTCGTGAATACGACCAACGACGCGGTCGATTTGATCCGGCGCGACGACGACGGAGCCGAGTTGCCGATCATCAGAGTCGACCCAGGTATAATACTCGTCACTGCTCTAAAAGACTGACATGGTGACCGCAACACAGTTGCCTACTTCCCTATTAGAGCTTTTTGCATCTGTGGAGTACTGCAGCAGTTATCTATGTCCCTTTTTAGGTTTCCGTATCCCGTACGGAAGCCTATTACTAAGCCTCCGCCGTCCGTCCGTCCGTCCGTCTGTCCGAGGGCTGTAAACCTCCGCGCGCGAGTAAAACTCGCACTTAACAGATTTTTAAGGTTCCGTGTCGTACGGAAGCCTATTACTAAGCCTACGCCGTCGTCTGTCCGTCTGTCCGAGGGCTGTATCTCTTGAACCGTAATAGGTAGCCGTTGAAATTTTCACAGAATATGTGTTATTATGGCGGGTATTCTAACAAATAATAATGTTTAAAAAAGTAAAAAATTAAGGGTCCCCATACGAGTATCATAATATGCAGAAGAGCGCCATGTACTGAATTATCCAAACATTTTAACTACAAACCATCACCGATCGATGGCGTGATACGCGAGATGCAATCGCTATACGTGCAAGAAGGGACATATGGCTATGTGACCCTCGCCTCGGTGCGTGAACAACCTTCTTACTTAAAATTTTTTTTATCTTTATGTTTTATGTTTCTTTTATGTATGTTTTGTAACCTCTTTTCTTACCTAATTGATATTTACAGCATTTTTAACTTTGCAATGTGAGAGAATGTATTAATGCATACATACATACATACAGTGGCGGCTGGTGACTTCAGTGACCGGTAGTGAGCTAAGTAGCTACCTACCTACTTAAATACCAAATTTCCCAACACATTCCCAATGTAATTTTAAGATCGCGACTTACGAATTGTTTAAACGCCTGCGTTTTATTATGTACATTCTTAGTAGTATGAATATTCTCAAGACACTCAATGAGTTGCAAAAAACAAGAAAAATAATCTAAACAAGTTTTTTAACTCATTTTGTTACCTTTACGAACACACGCATAGACCACAACTGCAGCTTTCAAAAATAAAACAGTAGTAATGTCCCAAAAATACTTAAAAAAATATAAAAATAAAAGCATTTGAAAAGTAGGAATTGAACCCGGGATCACCTGATTGTAAAGCCTTACCTTTAACCAACGCTTAGGCAAATATCTGCACCACTTAATTCACAGTATCGCGTGACAGAAAGCACAAAACCTAACCATATCTCATTTTAAATATTCGCGCGCTAACGGATCAAACACCAGCGCGCTGTCATGTGACATCACATGACAGCGAGGTAGACGGACTCGTGCAAAACGAATCGCTCGCGACGTGTCGCAAGCGCAGCTATTTATGATATAGCGTCTTTGTTTAGCGCTCGTGCGCCGCACGCAGAACTCCATTTCGGGCCATACTGTTTCTATGAAGTATCTTTTGTCTCACGCGCCAGCGGTGTTTTGCCGATCCCCATACATTCGTATGGGAGACCCGCATACGGTTTTCGATTCCGCACGCGGCGCGGGTTTACTCGCAATAACGTACCTTGTGATCTATAAAATAAGGTCGAATTCACATTCGTATTTATTTGGAGTACGATCTTTATGGTTTTAACGTAGGTATGTTGTAAGGTAAGATAATATTATTTATTTTGAGTGAAGTGAAGACTTCTCGTGGTATGGTAGTGTGGCGCACGAGCGCACTTTAGGACCAGCCGCCAATGCATACATACATGTATTAATGCATACATATACATACACATACATACATGTCAGTCAGTCACTCAGTCAGTCAGCGTGTAAGCGTCCACTGCTGGACATACACCTCTCCAATTTTCCTCCAGTCCTCCAGGCCATACATACATGTATAAAGATTTATTTATTTTTATTTTTTTTATGAACAGCAGCTCCAGCTGATTAGTTTTTTTTTTTTTTTATGTAATCCGGTATGGGTGGCTGAGTTGGAGGGGCGCATGCTCCGACCAGCCAATATCACCTCCTAGAAGGTAGGTGCCATACCGGAGTCTTCCCTGAATTGCTGGCTATACTGGACTAGAGGAGAACACAACCGAGGCTGCTATGCGGCCATCTTACATCCAGTACGGTGGTACCAACCCAGTCGGCTACAATTTGAGCCTACCACCTAGTACGGGGCAAGGGAAGGGACCTACAGTTTTACACCGGTTCCGAACGGTGAAGCAGCAGGTGTAGGTATGCACGTAAATTTTTTCGTCAGAGAAAACTCATTGGTACACGCCGACTGGATTCGAACCGCGGACCTCTCGCATGAGAAGCCGATGCCCAAACCACTCGGCCACCCGCTGCTCTGTTTATTGTTTATTTATTGTATAATTTCATCCATAGGTAGGTAACCTACGCTTGGACATGTCGAAAATTCCGCCAGTTCTAAATTCAATGCGAAGAAGAACTGACAAAAAAACTTCACTAGTCTGATGTCTTCATATCAAGTATTTTCTTTTTATTTTAGTTTTCGTTCTTGGGCCCTTGTTATTATTTTTATGAAGAAGATGTGTTAATAAAAATATATATTTTTACTTCGCAGGGAGCTCGCAAAGGATCGTCGCGACCGCGTCTCACAACTTCATCTGTCGCGACACGAAGCTCGGTCACTGCTATCTACTCAACTCGAATTACTTGATAATCGGTAACTCCCTAATCGAGATTGGCAAAGTGCACACAGTACGCATAACGCCGTCGAGGTGCCCAATGTCGCTGCGAGACTGCGCGATTAACGCGACCGCCGAAATTATAACGCATCCCAATGACGCATTCAAACTGAAGGCGCCGCATAGCTTACAGACCGACGTGTACTATTGTAAGGTGTACTCCACTGAATGCAGGGAGTATTACCTAAGGGACGATCAGCCGGGGTATAATTCATGCAAGTCGAGCAACGCGGGACCCTGGCTTTATCCGGAAGGCGACGATTGGACGGTCGGATGAGGGGCTCGTTTGTGGAGATAATATGGGAGTAGTTTCGACTCTCAAATTGCGCGTGTTTGCAAAGTTGTGTGATATTTTATTGTGTACCTTAATGGTTAAGCCTCGGATGCGCTAGGGAGCAGATATGTGCCGCGGCAAATGTTGCGCGACATTTACGTGCCTCGGCACATGTTGCGGGCGATATCTCCATGCAAGATGTTCCCCGTAGAAGTTACTATGTCCTTCAACGTTTGACCGCGGGGCCCCCTAGTGGATTCAAACGCTTTCGGAGATTAGGACCCATAGACATCGGGTCGTTTCGCTGCCTTGCATCTCAACCACAGAGCAGAGAAGTAATGCCAGGATGCCCTGTATTCGTCTTTGATTTATTAATCTTTGGCACCGAGCACTTCTAAAGAAGTGATTACATTTTTCGGTACTGTGACGTCAAATGGTACAGATGTTCTATCTCACGAAGTCCGTTTGGTTCTGGTTGTAGTAGTGACGTGTAACTGATAAGTGCACTTGTGTGTGTGTGTACGCGGACCGCGTCGCGATCGTGTGTGACTGAGCTCTTTCGAAGTTACGCACACTAGAACAATGTGCATGTTGTCAGGCGTGCGCCTGACAACATTCACAGCCAAACTGACTTCGCGAGATAGAATATCTGTAACAGGTCAGGTTATTGATGGAAATGTGACTTTTTGGCAACATTTGATTTATGAACTTAACTTGGTTTTTGTTCATTTTAATAAAAAAGACCGATCGCTTCAACATATAAGCGTACCTTTGAAGCAGGTAGACGTCTTAACTTGTAGCGAAATGGGCTGCGGGAATTATTTCTCCTAGGAGTGAGTTGTTCCGTGTTATGAAATATGCAGAGGTGTTTTATCCCTTTTATGAAATAAATTTAAATTATTTGCAAACTGTCACGTATCCGAAAGTCATATGACAAACGCACACGCACAGATATATGACAGACCCTTCAGTGTGTTCTCTTAACTGAGTTGTTTGGTATCTGTCAGTTGGATCCACAGAGCATCAAATGCCTACCGCCCGCGCCCCCTACTAGAGGCGCCCTAAGCGATGATATTTGAAACCCAATTACCGTACGCTGAGCTGCTAGCGCTTCGTGTGTGCTAGTATCGACACTACACACAAAGAGGAGCAAGTTAGGCACACTCACAAAACAAATGCACACGCACAACACACATATGTAAGTCATAGGCCACGCCCACAGGCTTCAACGGCGTTGGAGAGAAATCGCGCTCACGGCGCCTCTAGTAGGGGCGGGCGCGCGCATTTCATGCTCTGTGGTTGGATCCAATCCTCGTCGCCAACTGACGGGCAGGGCTATTCGTAGGTACGCCAAACATAGATTATTAACTAAGAACTCGTAGGTATGCCAAACAGAGATTATTAACTAAGAACTGGGAGTGTCCTATTTGATTTCCTGCGAATAGACCTACCAGGCGGGACAGTGCTATTCGCAGGTATGAGGTATTCTTAGGTACGAACAGCACTATGCGAGTAGGTTTAAAAAAAAAATAACCAGGCTTAAATTACAGGAGATGCGTCGCTATCTATAATTTAACCCTAACTTAATGTTGAGGCGGCGCATGTCGTTTTTGTTACGTTTCGTTTAAAACTTCCATAGTGCAGTTTGCATACCTGCATGCAGGTTTACCTACAAATAGACATTCCCGATCTGACAGGGCTATTCGTAGGTATACCTGCATGCAGGTATACCTACGAATAGACACTTCCCCAACTGACAGATACCAAACAACTGAGTTAAGGGAACACACTGAAGGATCTGTCATATATCTGTGTGTGTGTTTTTGTTTTGTTTGTCTTATGACATTCGGATATGTGACACAAACAAATGTTTATAGATTATTCTTACTTAAATTGCAATTGAAAAATATTACCTCAAATATTGCCTTTAGCTTAGGTTCGATTCACAATTAGGAAATTTATTTTTTAGATACTTTTGTGTCAATAGACTTGTGCTAGAGTTGACCGCTTTGATTTTATAATACAAAAAAAAAAAAAAGCAAAAATTATATTCTTTGCTCCCTCTTCGCTCTTAACACGTTCATCCGCGGTACCTTCGAAGCGGGTGTTCAAGATAAGTGATTCGGATTCCACATAAAACTGTAGGTCCCTTCCCTTCTCACCTTACTAGCTGGTAGGGTTAATCCCGGCCGGGTTGGTACCGCCGCACTGAATGAAACGTCGGTCGAAACGGCTATTTAAATAGTTCGTGTTTACCGTCCAGTTCAGTGTAGCCGGCACGACAGGGAAGCACTGACACGGCACCTAGTTCACCAAGGTGTTATGGGCTGACATCGTGGATGTAGTAGGTGATGTAGTCAACCGTGTCAGTTTCCTTCAAAAAAGACTAGCTCCTTATAAATTGTTAATAAAATTCAAGAGTCGTTGCGTCATCTTAGAAGTGGTCGAACGAACTTGTCATATCCTCGATAGGCATATGTGGATGGACGTACCGCAGTTGAACGTGTTACAAATGTTTTTAACTCACAAAGGCGTGCGAGCGATACTTGTAGAGAGCGTTTCAACTAAAAGTTCCCTTCGCCTTTATGTTGGCTCCACTGTCTATCTGTCAAAACAGCGTTGAGGGTTGCTATGTGTACAGATTTACCCGTAATTATCGGTATTTACCGTATTTATTATACGGTAAGTACTGATTACATTATTTTATTAGGTAATATAATCTTCACGATCTGGCAATACGAATTTAAGCACTGACAGTGGAGCCGACATAACGGCGAAGGGAACTTTTAGTTGAAACGCTCTCTGGTTGTGACGGGCGTGCATGTGTGCGGGCGCGCGGCTCGGGATTACGCACACAAACACAATGTGAGTGTGCATATACACTCACAACTAAAGCCAAACCGCATTCGTGAGATAAAGCAACTTTAAGTGAGTGCTGATGCAAAAATGGCTTAAAAATTTGTGTTAAATTATTGTGATCAGTGTGATCTTCTGTACAATACTTTTGAAATTTTTTTTGCTGTTTACTTTGTAGTTATGTAATATCTCAGGTTTTTAGAGAATATGACTCTTATATTTAAATAAACTTCACTGCTGTCCCTAGAACAGGCTGGACCTAGAAGTGGCAGTGTCAAATTGTAACTTTTTGAATATTATGAATTGAATACATAATATTATAAATTATGGCTATTTTATATAGGTACGACATGGAATCATTGGGCTGTCGTTTAGGTTTTTCGTTTTAGATTTTTTTTTTGCCTTTATATTTTTAGTTTAATGTGATGTTGTAACTTTTGTGATAACGAATGAATGAAATGAATTGTGTTTTTTTTTTTTAAATCGTTGAAACACGCGATCACCCCTTTGAGGGAGTATATACCTATGTATGTATGTATGTTTTCATGAACTGATATTTTTTTCTTATATTTAAATGTGAATTTGTCGAAAAAGATAAATTAACGTTCAAAAGAACAGAAAAATATTTAAATGAAATTGTATATTTAAATATTTTTTAGTACTTTGTGGCTGTGTTGAAGTGAGTAAGTTCGTTATAGTTTATATAAGGGGGTCCCTTCAAACTACGCATTAAGAATATATATATAATTTTTTTTTTATTAGTGGCACATAACTCCCGGTGAAATTAAAAATCTGCTAACAGTATGACGCGTCGTACGATTTTCGGAAACTTTTCAAACCTTTTTCCAACTTTCACCTCGGCGCGGTCCTTCCACCGAGTCATGCAGCAGGTGGGTCTTCGTGCCTCACTTGGTGCTTGATAGCTATCATGCCCGAATACTTTTTTTTTAATATTATTATTTATAGCACTAACAGCTTGAAGCTGATGCGTGCATATCAATTTTTATTTTATTTTTTTGCAAAACGTGGTGTTGTCTGTATTTTACTGGAGTCCTTGCGGCACAACACCGATTACTCTGCTTGCCCCGATTGTCGGGATACAGCTTGTGGTATGTATGTATACGTATGTATGAGGAAGTCGTATTATATAAAAGGTTGGGAACCCCTGGTATAGATAGTTTATAAATTAGAAATAATTATTGTAGTTTTTAATTTTGACAAGTTTGGTTGGTCATTGTGTTGCGTATTTATTTACTTTTGAAAATCAAATTATTGTTAAAGTCAAAACGGTAAACTTGCATGTAAGGAAAACAAATTTTTATGTCTAGATCTGCAGTATTAGATTCTACTCCTGTCTCATACAGCGTGTTTCAGGATAGGGTTTCGTAACTTCAGGGTTCGAAAGGGGTCCATATTTGAAAACGAAAAGCTCTGAAAGTTTTCCCAGATTCGGTCATTTTATAGTACTTTTTGGTGAAAATCGTTTCATCGAGATTTGGTGGACGGTTCGTCGTCATCCGCCTTTATTAAATAAAAATGAAATGACTAAATTGCAATTTTAACTAGTAGAATTGAACTGCATGTAGGTAATTTCCAAACACTTAAAGTAAATGAAAGATAAAGGGGACTGGAATAGGTCACTGCACTCCCTAGACCTAGACAGCACCCCCCATACTCACTGTACATCGAGTTATTATAACAATTTCCAATTTTTGTATTAAAAAAAAGTATGGAATTTCGATTTGAGCGATAAGGAATTTTTTCTTCTAATAATGAGTACTTTCTATTCCTGAAGTTTCTCAAGCCTATCCTGAAACACCCGTATAACATTAAAAAAAATGCGTGACATCGTCTAGCGCAGCACAGCGCTCTCCAACCAGTAGTCCACAGGCCCCGGGTAGCACGCGGCCTTATTTTGAGGCGCACAGACGTTCCAATAAACATAAACATTGAAATAATACAGCGAAATGAAAAATTTAGGAATACATTGACAACATGTTAAAAATTGCCTAATGCTGTCATGCTGTCATATGGATTATTATAGCCGATTTTGTAAATTTGTCTGAAAATCAAAATAGCCAGGTGTCCCAAAATGTATAGGTGAACGTCATACATAGGTACTGTCTCTCTCTACTTGAAGGTGCCTCCGCTGGGCTTGACAGAAATATGGAAGTACTTAAGGCCGGCTCTTAAGGCCGTATTAACGGGCACCATTTGTCTCTCGGCACAGCCACACATGCTGTTTTACATAAAAAAAAGGCGAAACCAGTTGTTTACCACTGTTCTAGTGCTCAAGCAGAATATAAAAAAATCTGCCAAGTGCGAGTTGGACTCGCGCATCGAGGGTTCTGTACCATCACGTAATTTTTTGGTTGGTTTTTATTAGTTGTTTTATTTTCGAGGTGGCCTATAATAACATCAAGTTTGACGCTTGTATCTATTACCGTTTTTACAATATATCAAAAACTTTGAAAAAAACCAGGTTTCTTGTATGGGGACCCCTTAGTTTTTTTTTGTTATTTTATTGTTTGTATATCCGCCATAATAACACATTCTGTGAAAATTTCAACCAGCTACCTTTTACAGTTCAAAAGATACAACCCTTTTAAGGTAGGGTAGAATATACAGACATCAGTCAGACCGCGTAGGCTTAATAATAAGGTTAGTTAATGGGAACCCTAAAAAGTTACAATGAAAATCAAATTGTTGAGTAATGTTTTATTATTTCAATATTACACTTTTTTTCTAGAATCGTTTTTTGCGACCGGAGTCCTGAATAACTTATCGCATGATTAACCGAGCTGTTTTGTGTTCTATTAAATTAATCTGTCTACATTATAATTATACGATAAAGACTGATGTTTTAACTTTATTTGTATCTTATCTTATCGAATGAAATAAACTATACAATTAAATAACATTCTTTTATTTTGCGATAGGTTTTTTTTGTTCTAAGTCCATAGTAAGAACACTCACACACCACGGGCAACAAAATGTTACAGCTAAAATGCACTATAGTCCGTTTTTTGCAAGACGGACGGAGGAGTGATGTTTGACTGACGGAGGGTTGCACGTTTCACACAACTATTGTTCGTTGAGTTCACACAGCTAGTGATTTTTAGGTTCACACATAGTGATAGTTGAGTTCACACTGTATAACATTGTCGATAGCAATTACTTTACTGGGTATTTATAATTGGTCGGAAAAGTCTCGTAGGTAAGTATGCAAAATAAAATTGCTGTTGCGTGGTAGGTACTACCGGTTGCAACCGCTTGTGTCAGCGCCACAGATTACTTAATAGTTACTTCGTAACAGATGAATCACTCCATAGAAAAATTTCCATACCTTCGGCTTTAATAGCCTACTGTTTTACGTCGCCAATCGCTGCGTGCGGAAATGTACCTAAACGATCGAGTGTAAAGTGATTATTGCTTTGCAGCTGTGTGCAGTAGCGTGGGCGAGCGTGTAGGTATGCTTCGCGCGGCTGACGAATTTCCACTGAATTAGATCGCCGGCGGTCCACCGGGCGGTAGGTAGTTAGCGCGCGCTAGTACATAAGAGTGTGTGAGGCCTGCCGGCGCTCATAATGTCCCATGTGTGTTATCGTTTGTATAGAAATGACTGCATTATGTCACCCTACATATTATAAGATTCAACGTCTGCCATCTGTCTGTGTGTATGTATGTATGTATGTTCGTTTATAACTCAAGAAAGGCTCAACATATTCTCTTGTGGTGTTTGCCTATTTAATGCGACATATCTCCGCCAAGCTATAGGCTATATATCATCACGCCATTGTTCATATGACCTGAGCAGTGAGCGGTGGGGTTGAAAGTGAATGCAGTCGGGAAAGGTTAGCTTTGATGTGATTTACTCGAAAACTAATCTACCGATTTACATAGTTTTCACCGACTTTAGCGCGAGCGGAGCCGCGGGTACAACTATTGTAGTGTAGCGAAAGAGGACGACCAATTTCATGTTATGTATGATGCAGTGTGGGCTGAATGAGGGCCTGAGAAAATATTTAGTCAGCAGGTTACATTGAGAATAAAAAATAAATAAATGAACTATAAACTAGTGTATGTTGAAATGTATGTTTATGGACCTGCAAGCAAGTAAGTATTTTTTTTTACTCTGTGGTTATGCATTAAAAATTTTGCAGTAATTTTGCGCCACCCATCAAGCATACACACAATCCCAGGCATGACTGGTAGAAAATGCCTTTAGATTTGAAGTCCACCTTTTGTCACTGTTTATCGTGCCGTGCAATAAAGTATATATAAGTTCATTCATGTCAATACAACAGGTACGAAGGGTAAGAGCAAAGGCTTCAGATCTACAGTCATCTTTGCATTTGTAATTTATATTTGTTTACATACTTTGTTACGCTGAAGGCCGGGAGGACTGGAGGAAAATTGGAGAGGCGTATGTCCAGCAGTGGACGCTTACACGCTGACTGACTGACTGACTGACATACTTTGTTACCTAAAGCAGGCCTTCGTCACTCGCTCAAGTTCGCGCGTTAAATGCCTACCGCTTGGCGTACCGGTTAATGTACAAGTTAACAGTGGGCTGTCGCTATCCAGCCAGAGCGAGCGTCCGCCAACGCGCATCTACTACGTTTCGTTTCGAATTTAGAAATGTCGAAATCACGTCATTATTGTGCAGCATTTTGATTTATTTCTAGTAATTTATTTATTCATATTAGTAGTTAGGAGGTCATAGATTTAAAATAATATTATCATGTTGACAATAACATTAGTTAGATGACGCCGAACAGCATGGTATGTAGGTATGGCCTAATTCGTATAAGGATAGAAATAGAACATTCATTCGTTCTCTGTCTCAATGTGGATTTTTATACAGTAAAAACACCAATAAAACAATAGGTACATTGTAGATGATCATTATATTTATTGATCAAACAAAACTATCACTGGAAGGTTGCACGCTTCCATGTGAGAAACTAATTGTGACGCTAACGCATGCATGAATTTGTTCGCATGAATTTGCCGTAGCTAAATATCGTATCGTTGGTAGGTATCATCTTTATTTTATTCCTCACAAAAAGACAGCCCAGACACAGCCCTTACACGCGCTGAACGGCGCGCTTTCGAGATAGAGTTACGCGACAGAAAGAGAAGCAAAATGTAGGTGGTGATCGTGGTTAGGCATGCAGCTCAGTGCGAGTCAATTTATCGCGTCGTCGCAGAGTAGCTATTTCTTTGTGAGTGTTTGTACAGAGAAGCTTCTGTACGGAGTACTCTTTTCTATTCTGTGCCTAAAGGTACTGTCCGTTTTTATTGTGGTCATTGATTTTATGATTGTGGTGCAAAAGTAATGTTTGTTAAACTTATAAAAAAAAAGCTGTTGCACTAACAAAGTTAAAATTCGCCCTGAGGTCTAACCTTTCGCAAAATTTAAAGACCCTATATGACCAGTGTGTCCTCCCGGTTATGTTATGATGTACTTACGGTTGTGAAGTGGACTCTAACGATTGCTGTTATTTTATTTTTATTTAATCCGGTATGGGTGGCTGAGTCAAAGCGCATGCTCCGACCAGCCAATATCACCTCCGAGAAGGTACGTGCCATACCGGAGACTTCCCTGGATTACTGGCTATACTGGACTAGAGGAGAACACAACCGAGGCTGCTATGCGGCCATCTTACATCCAGTACGGTGGTACCAACCCAGTCGGCTACAATTTGAGCCTTCCCCCTAGTAAGGGGCAAGGGAAGGGACCTTCTCTCATTGGTACACGCCGACGGGATTCGAACCGCGGACCTCTCGAATGAGAAGCCGATGCCCAAACCACTCGGCCACCCGCCGCTTGTTGTCCAAAGGTTGAAAGTTGCTCAGCGAGCAATGGAGTGAGCCATGCTGCTGGGTATATCGCTACGTGATATGGCGCGTAACGAGGCGATCCGCCGACATAGGTACCAAAGTAGTCGATATTGAACACCGGGTGGCTAATCTCAAGTGGCAGTGAGCTGGCCACGTTAGCCGAAGAGACGACGACTGTTGGAGTAAACGTGTCCTACACTGGCGGTAGTGGACAGGAAAACGGAGTGTGGGAAGACCACCCGCCAGGTGGGACATCAAGTATAGGTACGTCGGCGCAAAGCAGTGGTTCCGTAGTGCTGAAGGGTCGGGAGGAGTGGAGGACTGGAGGAACATTGGAGAGGCTATGTCCAGCAGTAGACGCATACACGCTCACCGACTGACTGACTAACTGACCCCTCAGTCTATAGGTTTAGTACTTTTTTCACCTCTAGTGTAACTATTCACTGAGAAAATCGGAAGCTAGAAAACATGTTACAGCATACTTTCGCTTTCGAAGTCACCATTTCGTGTATGTTTATTTTTCTTCTAAAACCAAGCGCCGTGACGCGCGGACGTGCGTAACGATCGTTTGTCGCTTTCTTTGGTCATGGGTTAGATAGAAGGCTATAAAAGCTTTTATTGCGTAAGGAAATTCTTAGTTATTTGTTGGAAATTCAACTTGACGCGACGCGAGAATGGCGTTCAATGTGAGTAGTATCTGCTGATTTAATTAAATTTTACAATAAGTACGTAATTAACATTTAGTTAAAATTAACTTTTACAAGACCAATTAACATTTTTAAAATAGTCATCATTACCGCGTTTAGGGAATGACTTGTAAAATACGGTTTGCTTATTTTTATGTTGCGCGAAGGGTGACGTGACGTGCCGTGCGCGTGCCGTGCGCGTGCGTGCACGGCACGCGCACGGCACGTCCGTCAGTGCGCAGTGCGTGACGTCTTGCTTGCCACAGATCAATATGCCTATTATAGTGGTATTTCTTTCATTCACATTGATAAGTATGAGAAGCACTAGTATAGCTTGCCAGGTTTTATGCATGGTGCATGGACTTGTTGCTTGACTTGCTTGTGTGGGTGGGATATCCTCGTTGGGGTGGGACACAGAGCATCAAATACCTACCGCGCGCGCCCCATACTATAGACGCCTTAAGCGATAATATTTGAAACCCAAAAACTACACGCAGTGCTGCTAGCGCTTCGTATGTGTGTGTGTGTGCTAGTATCGACACTACACACAAAGAGGAGCAAGTTAGGCACACGCACAAAACAAATGCACACGCACAACACACATATGTAAGTCATAGGCCACGTCCACAGGCTTCAACGGCGTTGTAGAGAAACCGCGCTCAGGGCGCCTCTGATGCTATGTGGGGCGCCTTTGATGCTCTGTGGGGTGGGAGGACGAGACGTTATTCGTATAGCGAAGGCTGGCTCATGATCTCTGTCAACGAGAAACGAAACGTAACAAAAACGACATGCGCCCGCCTCAACATTAGGTTAGGGTTAATTTATAGAAGAAAGAAGATGCGTCGCGTACCGTAACCCTGTAAATTTTTTTTTAAACCACCATAACATTCACCCATCTATTTGAGGGATGATGAGGCCGGCTTTCGCTGTACGAATAACGTCTATGTGTGGTAGGGGGACTCATGGGACTCCCAAGGGATGGGAGCGCGCGCGAGCGCGCGACGCGCGTCACAGATTACCAATTTATAATATAAATTGGTAATCTAATAATAAATTTTATATGTCTGGAGACTGGAGAGCATTCCAGTCCAACTAAATCTTCCCTTCGCCGTTATGTTGGCTCCTCTGCCAGTGTCACTGTCAGTGCTTAAATTCCTGTTGCCAGATTGTGAAGATTATATTACCTAATAATGTAATAGGTATTTACCGTATAATAAATACGGTAAATACTGATAATTACGGGTTAATCTGTACACATAGCAACCCTCGACGCTGTTTTGACAGATAGACAGTGGAGCCAACATAACGGCGAAGGGAAGATTTATATGGAACGCTCTTGCGTGTCTGGAAAGCGTTTGCGTGTTTTTTATGCAGTCAGTCAGTCATTAGATTAGTAATCTGTGTGTTGATGCAGTGACAACTCAATGAAATGAATGATAAGTTCATTTCTGTCCAGTGTTGCCATGTTAGGAGATTTTCTCCTAGATTCAGGAGAATTTCAGCGGTGTTAGGAGAATTTTTTGCCTGTCAGGAGAGTAGGGGAAAATCTAGGAGAAAGAAAATCATTACAGGAGAAGATTTAGGAGTGAGAAACATATATTTACTAGTAACAAAGACATATTATGTCGGTATGTACGGTGACAACACAATGAATAAACTGTATGTGAATCAACCAACCATCTTCTCAAATTATTACACAATATACCATAGGATTTGTCTTTTGATAAGAGCAAGGTTCCCCTTCTTGCTCTTTAGATAGGATAATGTGACACTCAGTGAGTGTGTGCGTGCATTGATCGACCAACAAGCCGACTACCGGGCGGGCCTAACCGAACGAACACTTTGTTATCAATCAATGTTATTTACATGTATTATTTGTAATAATCAGTAGTATTAGATACTAAGCCTACGTCGACAGTCTGTCCGTCAGTCCGCACTACTTAACGGCTGTATCTTTTGTACCGTAATAGGTAGCTGGTTGTGATTTTCACAGATCATGTGTTATTTATTATTGGCGGACATCCTATCAAATAATAACAATAAATAAATAAAAATTAAGGGCTTCTCCATACAAGAAACGTGTTTTTTTCAAAAAAAAAAAATTGTTCGGTTTGCTCTAACTTAAAAACGGTAATACGTACAAGGTGTCAAACTTGGTGTGGTTAAAAACTAAAAAAAATTAAAAAATAATTAAAACAGACGAATTTAATTACGTGGTGGTTAGAATGGCAATCGTGGTTATGACGGGAGGACAAATCATTATTGGCGGAGAAGTGATGGAACAGATTGAAGGAAGAGTATGTACGATTGTACGTATATCTCGGTTAAATACTGCTTGGTAGACAAGATCTGCTTAAGGAGGTCGAGGGAGGAATTCAACTGAGTAGCGCTGCCTCGGAAATTTAAAATTCACCCTGACGTCTAATCTGTATAATTATATTATGACCAGTGCGCCCTACCGTTTATGACGTACGGGTGTGAAACGTGAGCTCTGACTATAGTTGTTTTCCAAAGTTGCCCAGCGAGCGATGGAAGTAGCCATGCTGGGCGCGCCTGGAAGTATAGCTAAGCGAAATGGTGCGTAACGAATGAATGAATAATGAATGAGGCAATCCGCCGACGCAACAAAGTAATTGATATTGGAAACCAGGTGGATAAGCTAAAATGGCAGTGCGCTGGGCACGTTAGCCGAAGGGATGACGACCGTTGGAGTAACCATGTACTACATTGGCGGCCGTGGACAGGAAAACGGAGTGTGGAAGACCACCCGCCAGGTGGGACGCCGACATGAAGTATGTCGGCGGAAAGCAGTGGTCCGTACCGCTGAAGGCCGAGACTGGAGGAAAATTGAAGGCGTATGTCCAGCAGTAGACGCTTACACGTTGACTGACTGACTGACTGACAGAGAACTCTCGGTGCGCGAGTTAGACTCGCACTTGACTGGTTTTCAGGGTGCAAAAGATACAGCTCTTTACAGGTAAGACAGACAGACGGACGGACAGACGGCTTAGGCTTAGTAATATGGTCCCGTACGTATTAGGAACGCTAAAAATGTGGTAAAATTTTTATAATTTGACTAACAGGAGAATTTTTAGGAGGACGAAAATTTTCTAGGAGATTTTTAGGAGATTTTCGAAGTCAATCTAGGAGAATTTCAAAATTTGAGTTGGCAACACTGTTTCTGTCTGTCTGAAAAACTGTTTTCGCTTGCTTTGCTTGCAGTAATCTCCAAATATTTTCATTGAATTTTGCCGTTTAGTGAGTTATTTTACCGAAAGTATTCGGTCTCCAGTAACATCCATCAGTAAAGTGAACCATAAAACAGCTACCATGCCGCCTGTGTATTTCGAAACGGCTCCACTCCAGCGCGCCCCTCTCGACTCGGTACTATCTCTCAAGAGGCACGTCTCCGATGTCTTCGGAGTGCCCGAAGGCGATCTCTACGTCACCCTCAACGGCAGAACGGCCACCGGCGACTGCAGTCTGCTGGGATGCGACGCCGTGCGTGTGTTTTCGCGGCTGGTCGGCGGGAAAGGCGGGTTCGGCTCGATGCTCCGAGCTATCGGAGCCCAAATCGAGAAGACAACTAACCGCGAGGCGTGCAGGGACCTTTCGGGACGTCGCCTGAGGGATATTAACGAGGAGCAGCGCCTCAGGAAGTGGCTGGACGGTCAGGCAGACAGGGAGAAGGAGGCGGTCGAGCGTAAGATGAAAAAACTCGAGCGGTTATGCGCTGAGCCAAAACTGAACACGAACATCAATGATCCGGTGTATGAAAGCGAGCGGCGGGCCTTACCCGAGCGTGTGGGGGCCGCCGTCGACGCCGGATGGGAGGCGAGCACCAGTGCGGGCGTTAAGCGCAAGTCGGACGGTGCATCAGAAGTTCAGAAGAAGAAGAAGAAGTTGTTCATCGACGAGGACATGTCCGATTGCTCCTCGGGAAGCGATGAGGAGGCGGTGCCGATGGAAGCGAAGCCGGGAGTGTCAACGGACAGCGGGAATGAATCTGATCGTACTTCCGATAGTAGCAAGGCTATGTCTTAATCTAGATTCGACAAATTACTTATTACAAGTTTATTATATGTATATAAGTTTGGTTATGTACAGTTTACGGAGATTTTCTGCACGTTCTGTAACATATGGAAATGATTTGAACGTACCTTTTATCTTTACACGCACTGCAGTTTAACACCCTCAGCGTCTGATGCACAGAAATTATGCACCTGTCGCGTGGTATTTCAAAATATCATTATGTATAATGACTAAAAAACACAGAGCGGCTGTCTGAGACACAATAGCTTTGTTGGCATAGAAAAAGTCTAGAACGTTTGTTTCATTGGACGGTCGCGCCCTGGCCCGTCAGTCTGTCATCGGCTGCGTTCGCAAAAACCTGTTTAAAATGCCTGCATGCTCTGTTTTTACGTGTAAAAACACTACAGCCAAGTTTACTGTGCACAATAGTGCTGGAATATCATATCATCGGTAAGTACACTCCGCTCACCGCAACTCGGCGATGCTAGTTCTCATACAAGCATTTGACAGTCCGGCGTCCATAGCTTTTTTATCGTTCTAGGAAAAAGTATTCGCCTGGTCACATTCAAACATACAACCATTGAAATAATATTAAAATACACATTCATTGTAGGCTAAGTCAATTGTACAACCGTAATATTAGCTTAATCCACATAAATACATTGAAAAAGCAGCAAGTTTTGAAATACCATGTGAAAACTCTGTTAGTCAAGATATCCCGCATGGTCACATGGGGGGGAGGGGAGGGGGCGGTCAAAAAGTGGTGGTATCAGAAACGATACAGATGTTTTATCTCACGAGTGCGGGTGAGCCATACTTGTAGTTGTAATGCGTATAGACACGCGCTCCTGTGTGTGTGTGAGTTTGCTAACGCTACCTGTACTTACTCACACAGGAGCGCGTGTATACACATTACAACTACAAGTATGGCTCACCCGCGCTCGTGAGATAAAACATCTGTACACAAAACCAGTTTTGTCTTGCAATTAATATGCATCAGAAATGAGTACGCTTTTCATATCATTTGTACAGTGTGGGGCCGGTACTTTAAAAGAATAGCCCCACTGCATCTCTCCCCGGGCATGTCGTAAAAGGCGACTAAGGCATATGACTCCCTTCTTATATAACTAGGTGGTAGGGTTTAACCCGCCTGGGTTGATACCACCACACTAAATGAAAGGTCGGTCGAAACGGCTATGTAAATAGTTCGTGTTTTCCGTCCAGTTCAGTGTAGCCGGCACGACCGAAGGGAAGCACTGACGTGGCACCAAGTTCACCCGGTGTTATGGGCTGACATCACGGATGTTGTGGGTGATGTAGCCAACCGTGTCAGATTCAATAAAAAAATATATTGTGTGTGGGGAAAAAAAGGGCCTAGCTTAGGCGAGTTTCCCTGTACATTTGAAGAATTTGCCAAATGGGCTTAGCGCTGAGGGTGTTAATCTCCGCATTGATGAAAATCTGCCACGCGGTCTTCAGCACCTACGATGCTGTATTTTTTTGCTCGAATTTTATTCCGATAATTTTCCCAGTGCGTGCTAGCCTTTACGATACATCTTGTAAAAATCTAAGAACACTATATATAATATGCGATTGTGTTTGTGACAGATATATCTGTAATTTTAAGCCATCGATTGCGCGAACTGTTGTCCTTGGACATTCATAACATTTAAGGTTGCGTTAAGAATTAAGTAATGTAACTACACCTTTTTGCATACACTCTACAATGCAAGTATTTGCATTGGCGGCAGGTATTTGTGGTCGAATGGTTTGGGCATCGGCTTCTCATGCGAGAGGGCCGAGGTTCGAATCCGGTCGGAGTGTACCAATGAGTTTTTTCTGACGAAAAAATTTACGTGCATACCTACACCTGCTGTTTCACCATTCGGTACGGTGTAAAACTGTAGGTCCCTTCCCTTGCCCCTTACTAGGTGGTAGGCTCAAATTGTAGCCCGGCAGCATCGGTTGTGTTCGCCTCTAGTCCAGTATAGCCAACAATCCAGGGAGGTCTTCGGTATGGCACCTACCTTCTCGGAGGTGATATTGGCTGGTCGGAGCATGTGCTTTTGCCCCTCCGACTTAGCCACCTCGTACCAGATTACATAACAAAACAAAAAAAATATTGCTTATAGGTTTTTTTTTATTTATGCCACCCAGACGGGACATCTGATATGCATGACTTGTCGCAGAGAGACTCAGCACCCTTTTGTTGTTGACATTGGGTTTTCGAGAACCCATCGCTTCTTTAAACATTCTTTGTCGTACCGCTCTAGGGTGTGGAACTGTCTTCCGGCAAGTGTGTTTCCCGAATCCTTTAACCTGGGTGTTTTCAAATTTGTATTAACGGGCTAGACAGCCAAGCAACAGTCTGCAAATCTGCTGGCATGGCGCCTAACACTGAGCATGGTTTCGCGAGGAGAGGTGATGTCGACTCCACAGGCACAGCCACCCATGTTTGTATACATAAAAAAAATCTACTTGTAGGTATGTTTTTTTAGTATAATGACATATTATAACAATGTAATTTTTCTGTTCATTCCTGTTTTTGTATATAATTTTTGTATAAATTATGTTAAAAATGTAAAAAGAAAAAAATTAAATAAAAAAGTTATTAAATTCATCTTTTTTTAATTTTTAAGTTTAAGTATCAAACTCAGTAACTATGAAAATGCATTAAGAAAAAAAAAAATAAAAAAAGTCACAGGGTCCCCATACAAGAAACTAAAAAGTGTATGCGCGCCATCTACCGAAAAGAGTATGAAGCATTTTAACTAATACATAGATGGCGCGAGTGGCGCTGACCATGACATGGCGATACGAAACCCTCGGTTCGAAACGAAGACTTCGGTTCGCACTTGGGCGTTTTTTTTAGTATACACTCTACAGTCGACCTACATGCAGAGCGAACCTCTGAAAAACCGTCCGTGTAGAACAAACCTAACGACTAGATAGTTGTGTTGTAGAGAAATCCGACGTCATGCATGCCCAATTCAACTAAACTTTTTAGTTGTTGATACAATCAGTCGTGTAGCTGAGCCCTAAGTCGGTCTGTATGTTTAGAGACAGTTGTTGCGGCTGGTGTGTGTGGCGTGTGTGGTGGCGCTGGTGTCATGCCGGCCGCAGGAGTACGAAGACGATGACGACGACCAACACCACGCGCCTTCACACCACGGTCAGTACCTGTACAATAGGGCATACCATACTCCTCTCTAATTCTCTCGCCTTTAGGTGCACGGAACCATTGTTTATATGCGACGATATACCAATAAATACCGTCTCGTCATACCTTGGCAGGTGGTCTACCCACACTGTTTGTCTGTCAACGGCCGCCACTGTAGGACACGAGTGACCGTCGTCGTTACTTGGTGCGAATATGGCAACCCTAATTTTAAATGACAGCACAATTTTGGGGTTATTCATTTTCTGTCAGTTAATCTTTAAGAGCAAGAGGGCTATTAGCTCAGTCATTAATTCATTATATCCAAAAAACCGACCCTACCCGTGAATAATTAGTTTTTGGATTTTTTTTTCGTAGGTCCCTCGGGGGCTCACTGGGAGTGTAAATTCAAAAAGTAGACTGAATTAGGCTCCTGCGTATATTCGAAAAACGGTTTAAAAAAAAACGGTTTTTCTTGAATAACTCGGCCATTTTTTTTATTTTACAGTAAAACCGTAAGAACAAAAATTGTAGAAAATTTGATTCTCTACAAGTTTGGTCCTCACAATTTTTCTTCTAGGATCGATATTTTGGAAATTAAATTTGAAAAAAAGCGACAAATTCAAAATATTTTCACCATCTCGTTTATTTTCAACTTTACGGCATAAATGAAGAGGACTAAACTTGTAGAGAATCAAATTGTGAACAATTTTGGTTCCCACCTTTTTTCCCCCAAAATCGATATTTTGGAAATTAAACCTGAAAAAACGCGACAAATTCAAAATATTATCATTATCTCCTATGTTCCACGTTTTACGGCATAAATGAAGAGAAACAAACTTGTAGAGAATCAAATTCTGAACAATTTTGGTTCCAACCCTGGAGACAGAGCTTAAACTCGTTTCAGGTTAGGTATATAAAGGACGCTTCAGGTTAGGTATATAAAGGATCGCGCGTTTCAGGTTAGGTATATAAAGGACGCTATGACCGCCACTCCTTTTGTTCGCACAGCTGCCTATACCCAGTGCCGCCAGCGTCTGGGGCACACTGGTGAAACAAGTCCCACTACCTGAAATGGGTAATTAATTAAGTTGTAATTAATTAATGGGTAATTAATTAATTAAGTTTAATTTCCAAAATATCGATTTTGGGGGAAAAAAGGTGGGAACCAAAACTGTTCAGAATTTGATTCTCTACAACTTTGTTTCTCTTCATTCATGCCGTAAAACGTGGAACATAGGAGATAATGATAATATTTTGAATTTGTCGCTTTTTTCAAATTTAATTTCCAAAATATCGATCCTAGAAGAAAAATTGTGAGGACCAAACTTGTAGAGAATCAAATTTCCTACAATTTTTGTCCTTACGGTTTTACTGTAAAATCAAAAATGGACGAGTTATTCAAGAAAAACCGTTTTTTTTTAAACCGTTTTTCGAATACACGCAGGAGCCTGATTCAGTCTACTTTTTGAATTTACACTCCCAGTGAGCCCCCCGAGGGACCTACGAAAAAAAAAATCCAAGAACTAATTATTCACGGGTCAAATCTATAATGACTGAACTATATAGAGCGAAACTCAGAACCCATAAGATGGTGTTTTCCCTTTGACAATAACGTTGACAAATTTCGTCAAAGGAAATCCCTTTGTCAAAGAGTGTGTGTGCGTTGTGTATGCCTATTTAGTTTAGTAGTGATAAGTGTGACCATTGAAAAAATTAAGGTTGCCATATACGCACCAAGTAACGATGGCCACACTTTTTAACTTGGAGCTAAAAGGCTTAAAAAAAACTAAAAAGTTATGTAATATATTCCAGAGCACCACGGCCGAGTACAGATAAAAGTATACCGCGGACCAACTGACCACGACGGTCACCACGCCTTCGCTCCGTGGGGCTTCTGGGTGAAGCAACCGGCTGATGAGGACCATTGATCTGATACTTGACCCGAAGCCGGTCTGATAGGCGGCCATCTCGAGGCCGGCATTTCAAAACTTGTGACATTTTAAAGTCATGACTGCAAGGTCTTTGTCGATGCAGAATTTTGTGTTGTCAATTTTATAGTTGTTTATCATTGTCGGTGTTTTTAAGAGTGAATAATTTGTGCTTTTGGAGAAACATATTGACTCTTTTAACAAAACATGGAAGCAGTGTCCTTGATATAATATAATATTTGTAAAATCATTTTTCTTCTGGTGCCCTTCGGGGAAAAAGTAATTACCTACAGGCGCTGTCTCATAAAAAAGAATTCACAAAAGTGTCGCACTAAAGTGTTAACAATTACATACAAAACATGAAATTGGCAACACTTTCGTAGGACAAATGTAACCTACCTACCCTAAGCCTCTATTTATTTTTTCCTCGAAGCTGTTATCGAATAGGTACTTACTTTAATAATAATATGTACTTAGTTAGTTAGATAATCCCAAATTAGATAGTGTGTACTTTTTTTTAATTGTGACTTTTATATACAGGTACACCAAAGAATATTGTAAGAAATTTGTATGTTTTGTTAAAAAAAAAACATTAGTCTAAGTAATAAAAATGCTTATATGTTACGAAATATGTATGTTTTATAATAATTTTAATAATGGAATAGAATACCCATCTAAAGCCTAAATACAATTTAGTAAATATATTTTCACAGCACTTTTTATTTTTACATAATTCAAATATAAAATAGGCAATAAAAAAATATCAATTTATATTCGAAAGAGACCACTTTGCAAACCAAAGTGCAACTAAATTCAAGTAAGTAAGTACACATTATATCTAGCCTAGTTACTTAGCACATAAACAGATACAATGCCCAGATTAACAATCAAGAGAGCGTTTCGTACTGGAACTAGGGTTGCCAACCGTACTTTAAAATAAAGTATCATACATTATTTTAGGTCTCCGTACATTAACTTTTGAATATCATTATTGTACGCGAAAATACTTTATTTCAACCTTAAAGTTTCAAATTTCTAACTTATTAAATGGAATGTAAACTGACAGCACCTCAGTAATGGAATGCATCATCATGGAAGCATCTGTCACATAATGTATTCAAAAATACTTCATCAATGCTGAAATATGCAAAGAGCACTAAAAAATATTTACCTATGTATCAAAATAAATAAATAATACTTTTTATGAGACCGTATTTTATTTACCATCCCCGAAATCAGAATTAAGTAATAATTTCTTCTGAAAAGAAGTTGGCAACCCTAACGGGATCACATATCTCAAAAATTCCTACCAATCAACTTATACAGCGCAAGTATACAGCCAATTAGAGCACGTAAGTATGTTGACATCCTCTTCCATAATGCAGCAACGATGCATGGTCTTCGATCCAGCAACAATTTTTATCATCGGGATCCTGATGAACTGATGAGTTCACCAGGATCACCTGGGGGATCCTTCTAGGGGATCCTGGTGGCCTCACCCCTAACTCTAATGTTTTTATTAAAACCTGTTTACTCCGGTGTTATAATAATGCAAATTAATTTTCTTTAGGATGGTAGTAATTCGGATTCCCGGTTTCATGAATATTGAACAAATTAGAGTTGCCATGTCAGGAGTTACAACAATCAATTAAGTATTTTCTCCACCTCCTCGGTCCGCATAATATTACCACCACCCGGTTCCTCGACTCATAAGCTAGCTACAAAAATAGTTTTAAATTTTATTTTTATCGGGCTTATAATAAATATGTTTACCGTTTTAAAGGATACTATGCGGCAAGATGGTGTGCCAAGCACACTGTCATACAATGTAGGTATGTATGAATAAAATATTTTTCATTATTTATTATCAATAGTTAGTTAACTAATTGGTTTTTTATATTTTAATCAAAGACCGTACCTACCAACTAGATAGACGCGGTGCTTGATCATCAGTATTTTCTCGACAATCACGCTCCAAAACTACGGGATTCCCTCTTCCTTGCTTGCAACACCTACAATCCTCGTAGAGCGGAGAATGACGGCGAGAAAACTATTTGTCTCTTTTTAATACATTAGTGCCTTATGCATCGCTTCTTCTTACCGCTCGCTTGTGCGCGGTAAGACCACTAGCGACTAGGTCAATCATATTCCTTTATACGTTCATATTCCTTTTGGCGGAGCAAGCGCAGAGCTTCAGCAATGCGTCTATCTAGTTTGGTACGGTCTTTGATTTTAATGCCTTGAAAATTTGTGTATATTTTACAAAACACATTTCTTCTTACATACTTAGGTATACGTGGGCTGTTCCGAAAATTGTTAGCCACAGAATAAATAAAATTTTTTTTTTCCTGAAACTATTTTGATTTGACGGCTAATTTAAATACAAATCTCCTTGACGAAAATTATTGGCCACCTATGTGTAGTTCTTTTTTTAAATATTTTTAACGGTTAGCCGTCCCTCATAATTTATTTGCAACAATGGACGTCTCGCGAGAAGCTTTTCGTGTTATGATTTTCTATGCTTATAAACGAGGGTTAACCTTCAAGGAATCTCACGAAAATTTGCAAGCTGCTTTTGGAGAGTCTGCTCCTGCGTTAGCAATAGTTACTTATTGGTTTTGTGAATTTAAACGTGGTCGAGAGAACCTAAACGATGACCCCAGACCCGGCCGACCATCAACTGCAGTCACTCATGAAAACGTCATCAGTCAGGGTAGAGTGGCTATTGCGGGAGATTAGACACATTACACATCGAGAGATTCAGGCTGAACTGAAGATTGGTATTGCGAAGTTTGTCTGCCTCAAGCTTTCGGGGAATTAAATAGAGAGCGCCCAAGGAGCGGCGTCCGTGGCATTCTTTTTCACCAAGATAACGCGCCCACTCACACACCGGTAGAAACATGGACTATTTGACAACTTCGGGGGTACAAAGGTTATCCCATCCTCCGTACAGCCCAGATTTAGCTCCATGCGATTTTCTTTTATTTCCCACGGTAAAAAAAATGCTTCGCGGGCGAAAATTCAACACTGCAGACGAGGCCGTCGAAGAATTTCGGAATTATTTTTCGACCTCCCGCAAGATACGTTTTTTAAATGTTTTGAAACCTGGTTCAACCGAATGCATAAGTGCATAGGGATTGGAGGGAAATATTTTGAAAAGCTGTAAATAAATTTTTTTCATATTCTAACTAATTTTCGGAACAGCCTATGTATTTCGACTTCAGTCATCATCAGTGTTATTATTTTTTTTTTTCCTTCCCAATGGCATTGGCAAGTGGCCTCTTGATTTTACAGTTGAGGCTCAATGTGCCAATATCAAGTTCCGGCAGATCCAAGCGAATCCCAAATATTGGAATAATGTCTAAAAATATGACTACTAGTCATAGAAATAACCTAAAGTCAATGCTACTAGTCAACACATTGTAAGTAGGTATATAAAAAATTTCAAATCTTAGATAAATCCAAAGACCCCTTTTAATCTCTTTGGATAAATCTAACAATATTAAGGTGTTCTCGAGGTGTCAAATGATGATGGCGGATGATAGATGGGTTAGAATTTTTGTAATGAACCTATGATTTTAAATGGACAATAGTTATATTTACAATGTATGTATGGAATTCAATTTAATTTACACATTGCACAATAATCCACCTAAATGAATTCAGCTCTTGAAAGCTATTAGAACATTTGACTTTCATACAATAGTATTTGAGAGAAAAAAAAAATTGCAACAGCAATTTTGTCATCCCACCTTGCCGCATAAAATCACTTGGAAACTATAAGCCGGATTAAAACATAATAATAATTTTTGTAGCTTATGAGCTGAGTATCGATGATCATCCGTCCGACTGTTGAGGCTGCCCGTTATTCAGATTCCACGTAATACTTACTGTAGGTACCTTTCCTTACCTCGTTAGGTGGAAGGGTTTTACCCAAAGATTCTAGAAGGAGAGAAGATGTGTCATGAACGCAAACTCGTATGACGGAGGTTACACGCACAGTTTGGTATCAGTTCAGTCCATCAGTCTGGTTAAACTGACGCCAGTCTGACCGTTTAATCTATTGACCGATGGACTGATGGACCAGACTGATGGATTTTTAAATTTTTTGATAATTTACGTCAGTCTAGCCAGGGTAGACTGACGGCAGACTGATGGTGCGAATGCATTTTACGTCTGTCGTCAGTATGGCGGCAATCTGGTCGTGATCAAGGTCACGGGCTGAACTGATGCCAGACTGAGCGTGTAACCTCCGTCTACCGGAACCGCTGTCGCCAGTTTCCGATCGCACACAATCACAATTCACACACACGAACGCACGTACACATTCACAGCAGCAATTTTTGGCCTATCCAAAGCGTTGCATTCACGTGCGGTCACGCACACAACGATCGTTAATATGGGAAAATCTCCCCATATTACCATGTCGCGGATACTCCTTCCAAAATCTTTGGTTTAACCCGTCAGGATTGGAAATGGCTATGAAAATTTTTCGTGCTCCTTCCAGGTCAGTGTAGCCGGCACGACTAAATGGAATAGCCGACGTGGCTCCTGTCTGTAGTCGGGTACTTATCATAAAAACAATCTACCCTGAAAGTTGAACGGTCAAACTAAAAGCATTTCCCAAGAGAGGAAACCAAAAAATATATCAAACACCGACACCGAACATGGATCTACTCCATTCTGCTCGTACTGTTCGGCCAAGACACATATTTTGTACCAAATTTTTAACATCTGCCTAGGTTTTAAGCTATGCGCCGAAGCCAGTCTCCAATAGGCACACCCAGATAGCACTAGGGGCTTGTACGGGCTGAGCCTAGGTTCGTGAGTGAGAGGAAGACCCAGCTTCTGTTTTGCTACTAGATAAGTTAAGTAAACGTCTTCTAGGTTTATGAGAGGCACTTTATAGGCGGCTTCGTATATATTTCTTACGTGATCACCTGAAAATAGAAAGATTTAATTTTTAATTGTTTTTTTCATGGAAACTGACACGGTTGGCTACATCACCTACAACATCCGTTATGTCAGCCCATAACACCGAGTGAACTAGGTGCCAAGTCAGTGCTTCCCTTCGGTCGTGCCGGCTACACTGAGCCGGACGGAAAACACGAACTATACATAGCCGTTTCAACCGACGACGTTTCATTCAGTGCGGTACTATCAACGCGGGCGGGTTAAACCCTACCACCTAGTAAGGTAGGAAGGGAAGGGACCTACAGTTTTACGTGGAATCCGAACCACGGTCAGCCTCCAACGGTCGAGCGGTCACCCATCCAAGTAGGTACTGATCGCGCCCAGCGTTGCTCAACAATCAATAGCAACAATCGACTGTCTGCACCACTGAGCTATCGAGGCTGACAAAATTTCAAACTATAGTCTTGCTATTAAAATCAAACATGATAGATAATCCACCAACAATTTAGTATCAATAAAAATTAGGTATATAAGGTGTTTCGTTAGTCATGTCATTAACTTCGGGAGGGTTACATACGCACCCAAACAAACACTTTACGCAAAAAAAAATTATAGGTATGTTTATATAGTATTACTTTTCGAGAAATTTAACAAAGCATGTTTGCTACCTAAACATTAACCTGTGTGTAACAGTAGGTAACTTGCATTCTACGGGGTCAATGACCGAACTATGCTCAAACGCAGAACAACTGTTTGTTGTAAGTAAGTCACAAGGTCACTATGATTGGTTTTTACAGCTACTTATTTGATTTTATTTTTTTGTTGGGAGAAAAAATGATCCTATATAAATATTGGGTGCGTATGTAACCCTCCAGAAGTTAATGACATGACTAACGAAACACCTTATATAGGTCACACACACATAAATTTAGTTTTTATGTTCACAATTAGCTAATTAACTTTTTTAATTGACTTGGTGTTCCGCCAACAGAAGGACGATGATTTAGGGTTCCGTAGACGAAAATAATTGGTAACAGCTGCAAAAACTAATAGTTGAGGGTAGGTACCTACCCCTGATGAGATATCCGGTGCCGGAGAGGTATTCCGGGATGAGGTCGGCCCGGTACAGCCAGCGCGGCAAGTACCACTTGTTCTCTCTGTCGCGGTGCGGAGTCGACGAGTTTTTCTTGTACCCTGTAGTCATTGAAACATTACATTGTCAAACATGGAACGTTACATTGTCAAACATCTGGAAATCTGCGTTTGTGCAAGCGGTCCCCAAAAAGGGCGACCGCTCAAACCCGCCAAACTACCGACCTATAGCGATTACTTCCCTTCTCTGTAAGGTGATGGAGCGCATTATCAATGCGCAGCTCATGAAGCAACTAGAGACAAATGACCTCATCAGCGATCGGCAATACGGCTTCCGGCCAAAACGATCTGCTGGTGATCTCCTATCGTACGTCACTCACCTTTGGGGGGAATCGCTTGAAGGTCATGGTGAATCCTTGGCAATTGGCCTTGATATTGCCAAAGCATCTGACCGGGTTTGGCACAAGTCGCTCTTGTGCAAATTGCCGGCTTACGGACTTCCTTCTGGCCTCTGTGACTGGGTCGCCGACTTCCTACATGGGCGTAGCATTCAAGTCCTAGTGGACGGTTGCTCGTCGGACGCCATGTCAGTGAAAGCCGGCGTACCACAAGGATCTGTGTTGTCACCCACGCTGTTTCTTCTGCATATCAATGATATGCTGTCTCTGGGCAACATACATTGTTATGCAGATGTCAGTACGGCACACGGTTCCTACACCAGTCACCCTTCAGCCAGTCGGGATGTTTTGGATGAGAAGAGGCGTAGACTTGTGTCTGAGCTCGAACACACACTCGGCTCTATTTCCGAATGGGGCCGTAGTAATTTGGTCGAGTTCAACGCGTCTAAGACACAAGCACAGTACCACTTTACTAGTGGTTTGCGCAGTGCGAAGAGAGCGGCGTTTACACCGGCTCCTTCATTTCAAGGCACCTCGCTTAAATTAAGCGAACACCTTGGGGTCCTCGGAGTCGAACTGTCGCACGACCTGAACTTTCGTCGCCATATCGAGGGGAACACCGAGCATACCTACGGGAGTGGCAACCGTCGAGCGCTAGTATATAGGAAAATTAGCCGCGTGTTAAAGCATTGGCACTAACATATAGCGCTGCTGCGGGATCGACCGTCAGTGCGCTCGCGACTTGGGAACGAAGAACACGTATATGTGCACTACGCAAAATGGCGATTTGTGCAGTTCGTACTTGTTGAAAGAGCTCAAGATAATCAGGAATGACAAAAGATGGCGTAACCTTTCATAATTAGGTCATTTTAATGATAATAAAATGCTTAAACGTGTAAAATACAAAAATTCCGCGAGTTAGGAGCACGACTGCGCCCCATACCGGGCGCGTACACATGATAGGCAAATTTGACAGACGGAAAGAAATTTGAAATCAATTATTGTATAAGGGTGTTGTTAGTTTTTTTTATGGCTATGGAATTCAATTTAAAATATGTATGTATTATTATTATCAGTGATAGGAATAGGTAGGACTTATTTACCTAAACTTCGAGGAACAGAGTAAAAAATTGGAGACTTCCTTACGACAATATTTTTGTTCGGTTTAATAATATTCATGGTGTTTTAATTTCGCGATTTTAAAAAAAGTGGCCGCCATTTTGAACTTTTTAGTAATTGACCGATTGCTTTCAAAATCGATATCTGGGTGTCAGTGTGGGCTCTGAATACGAATCTGTAGTCAAAATTTAAAAAAGTGGCCGCCATTTTGAACTTTTTAGTTACTGGACCGATTGCTTTCAAAATCGATATCTGGGCGTCTGTGTGGACTCAGAATACGAATCTGTAGTCAAAATTTAAAAAAGTGGCCGCCATTTTGAACTTTTTAGTTACTGGACCGATTGCTTTCAAAATCGATATCTGGGCGTCTGTGTGGACTCAGAATACGAATCTGTAGTCAAAATAAAAAAAAGTGGCCGCCATTTTGAACTTTTTAGTTACTGGACCGATTGCTTTCAAAATCGATATCTGGGTGTCTGTGTGGGCTCTGAATACGAATCTGTAGTCAAAATTTAAAAAAAGTGGTTGCCATTTTGAACTTTTTAGTTACTGGACCGATTGCTTTCAAAATCGATATCTGGGTGTATGTGTGGGCTATGAATACGAATCTGTAGTCAAAATTTAAAAAAAGTGGCCGCCATTTTGAACTTTTTAGTTACTGGACCGATTGCTTTCAAACTCGATATCTGGGTGTCTGTGTGGGCTCTGAATACGAACCTGTAGTCAAAATAAAAAAAAAGTGGCCGCCATTTTGAACTTTTTAGTTACTGGACCGATTGCTTTCAAAACCGATATCTGGGTGTATGTGTGGGCTCTGAATACGAATCTGTAGTAAAAAATTAAAAAAAGTGGCCGCCATTTTGAACTTTTTAGTTACTGGACCGATTGCTTTCAAAATCGATATCTGGGTGTCTGTATGGGCTCTGAATAAGAATCTGTAGTCAAAATTTAAAAAAAGTGGCCGCCATTTTGAACTTTTTAGTTACTAGACCGATTGCTTTAAAAATCGATATCTAGGTGTATGTGTGGGCTCTGAATACGAATCTGTAGTAGAAATTAAAAAAAGTGGCCGCCATTTTGAACTTTTTAGTTACTGGACCGATTGCTTTCAAAATCGATATCTGGGTGTCTGTGTGGGCTCTGAATACGAATCTGTAGTCAAAATTTTAAAAAAGTGGCCGCCATTTTGAACTTTTTAGTTACTGGACCGATTGCTTTCAAAATCGATATCTGGGTGTATGTGTGGGCTCTGAATACGAATCTGTAGTAAAAATTTATAAAAGTGGCCGCCATTTTGAACTTTTTAGTTACTGGACCGATTACTTTCAAAATCGATATCTGGGTGCCTATATGGGCTCTGAATACGAATCTGTATTCATAATAAAAAAAAGTGGCCGCCATTTTGAACTTTTTAGTTACTGGACCGATTGCTTTCAAAATCGATATCTGAGTGTCTGTGGGGGCTCTGAATACGAATCTGTAGTCAAAATAAAAAAAAGTGGCCGCCATATTGAACTTTTTAGTTACTGGACCGATTGCTTTCAAAATCGATATCTGGGTGTATGTGTGGGCCCTAAATACGAATCCGTTGTCAAATTTTAAAAAAGTGGCCGCCATTTTGAACTGCCTCGAACTTGAACTTGAACTTGCATTTTGTCAGCCTCGATAGCTCAGTGGTGCAGACAGTCAACTGTCGCTATTGAATGTTAAGCAACGCTGGGTGCGGTCAGTACTTGGATGGGTGACCGCTGACCGTTGGAGGCTGACCGAGGTTCGGATTCCTCGTAAAAATGTAGGTCCCTTCCCTCCTAATCTTACATGGTGGTAGGGTTTAACCCGCCTGGGTTGGTACCACCGGACTGAATGAAACGTCGGTCTAAACGGCTATGTAAATAGTTTGTGTTTTCCGACCAGTTCAGTGTAGCCGGCACGATCAAAGGGGGAAGCACTGACATGGCACCTAGTTCACCCGGTGTTATGGGCTGACATCACGGACGTTGTAGGTGATGTAGCCAACCGTGTCAGTTTCCATAAAAAAAAAAACTTTTTAGTTACTGGACCGATTGCTTTCAAAATCGATATCATATTTTTTTATGTTAACTACATATTGCTATTCAGAGCCCACACAGACATGTAGATATGGGTTTTGAAAGTAATCAGTCCAGTAACTAAAAAGTTCAAAATGGCGGTCACATTTTTTAAATTTTGACAACGGATTCGTATTCAGAGCCCATACAGACACCCAGATATCGATTTTGAAAGCAATCGGTCCAGTAACTAAAAAGTTCAAAATGGCCGTCACATTTTTTAAATTTTGACAACGGATTCGTATTCAGAGCCCATACAGACACCCAGATATCGATTTTGAAAGCAATCGGTCCAGTAACTAAAAAGTTCAAAATGGCGGCTACTTTTTTTAAATTTTGACTACAGATTCGTATTCAGAGCCCACACATACACCCAGATATCGATTTTGAAAGCAATCGGTCCAGTAACTAAAAAGTTCAAAATGGCGGCCACTTTTTCTAAATCGCGAAATTAAAACACCATGAATATTATTAAACCGGAAAAAATATTGTCTTAAGGAAGTCTCTAATCCTTTACTCTGTTCCTCGAAGTTTAGGTAAATAAGTCCTACTTATTCCTATCACTGATTATTAGTACAACTTTTCAAAAATATTAAAACAAAAGTCTGGTTTAATTTTTCAATATTTTTTTCGATTCAAACAATAATTTTCGTTCAGTAAAAACTATTTGAAATAATATTACAAATAACAATTTCAAAATTCACAAATATACCGCACCATCATCGTCCGTCAGACTGGCATTCGTAGTGATACCGTCAAGTTGCCGTCAAGCAAGGCTTCCGATTGGTTGGACGGTCGGCTCCAAAGAGTTTGTATTACGTCGCTGCGCTCCTTTAAAGGAGCGCAGCGACGTAATACAAACTCTTTGGTCGGCTCTTACTACCAGATACCCGAGCCAAGCCAGCGATAACAAACCTGTCGCTCGCCTTGTTCGCTCTCTCTCTCTCCATATCGCGGGGCGCGATATGGGTAATGAAGATAGACAAGTCACGTCATAAAAGATTAAATTGCGATTTCGATTTTCGTAGTAGTAGGGATTTTTGGCTAGCCGTGCTCCGATACAAACGCAGTAGCGTTGCGTCTCCCGTCTGTATCCTCCTTGGAGGGGAAGGCCAAGCTGGCTTCTAAAAAGCTCGGCGTACTCAATAAGGTGCGAAGGTACTTCACACCGGAGGACCAAGAACTGCTTCTGTATAAATCGCAGATCGGGTCAACCCCAAAATGTCCTGCGATCTAGAACCACTGCAACACCGTAGGGATGTCGGCTCCCTATGTGTTTTCTATCGCTTATTCCATGGGGAGTGCTCGGAGGAGCTGTTTAATGCGATCCCGCCGTCCCCTTTCCACCTTCGCACCACGCGCACTGGGCAGGGATTGCATCCCTACACGCTGGACTTACCGCGGATGCGTACCAATCGATTCTGCAGATCTTTCCTCTACAGAACCGGTAAACTCTGGAACGCTCTCCCTGCCCATATATTTCCCCCCAAGTGCCCATGGGCACCTGTCATGCCGGCATGGCATTCGCAACCCCCGCATACGACCGAATGTCATGTGTTCATGATGAAGTCAGCGTGGGAACAACTCCTCAGACTCCACTGCAGCGGGTGAGGTTCTCGTATGAGTCTAGGCACAGTGATACCGCGCCGGCAGTGATCGCGCCGGCTACACCGAACAAGAATGCACTTACCGACAAGCTTGTGCGCGGCGTTATCGGCCAGCAACTGCCGCAGGGTCCAGGGGTTGACGAGGACGTCGTCATCAGTCTTCATGATGAACTCAGCTTGGGGACAACTCCTCAGGCTCCACTGCAGCGTGTAGTATGTCTTCAGGGTGAGGTTCTCGTATTGAGTCTAGGCACAGTGATACCGCGCCGGCAGTTATCGCGCCGGCTACACCGAACAAGAATGCACTCACCGACAAGCTTGTGGGAGACGTGCTCGGCCAGCAACTGCCGCAGGGTCCAGGGGTTGACGAGGACGTCGTCATCAGTCTTCATGATGAACTCAGCTTGGGGACTACTCCTGAGGTTCCACTGCAGCGTGTAGTATGTGTTCAGGGTGAGGTTCTCGTATTGAGTCTAGGCACAGTGATACCGCGCCGGCAGTGATCGCGCCGGCTACACCGAACCAGAATGCACTCACGGACAAGCTTGTGCGCGGCGTTATCGGCCAGCAACTGCCGCAGGGTCCAGGGGTTGACGAGGACGTCGTCATCAGTCTTCATGATGAAGTCAGCGTGGGAACAACTCCTCAGGCTCCACTGCAGCGTGTAGTATGTCTTCAGGGTGAGGTTCTCGTATTGAGTCTAGACACAGTGATACCGCGCCGGCAGTGATCGCGCCGGCTACACCGAACAAGAATGCACTCACCGACAAGCTTGTGCGAGACGTGCTCGGCCAGCAACTGCCGCAGTGTCCAGGGGTTGACGAGGACGTCGTCATCAGTCTTCATGATGAACTCAGCTTGGGGACAACTCCTCAGGCTCCACTGCAGCATTTGTGAAGTCTTGAGGGTGAGGTTCTCGTACGAGTCTAGGTAGTCGCCGACTACGATGTCGCCGTGTTGTTTAGCCTCCATGTAGTTTTCTACCTGTAAAGATGGATATACTTGCAGAAATTAATTTCCAGGTAGAATCACCTAGATGATCATGGAGATGATTCCAGGGAGAATCATGGAGAGATGCAGCCCCACTGGATTTAATATTTTTTTGAAAAAAAAAAACAAAATTTCTCCGAAACTACGTATTTCCGGCAAACAATTCTTTCACTTTTAACACGGCCTACACAATAAGCATACCAGCAAACTTCATTTAGTTCATTCGCTTAATTAACTTCATTTACTTCATTCATATCATTCTTTACAAACTGATTACAAACATAGCTAACAACCACCCCGATTAAACCAGCTTTCCAATAAAAAAAGCCGCATTCAAATCGGTCCAACCGTTTGGGAGCTATGATGCCATAGACAGTCAGTAGTGATGTTATGCTTAGCATTAGCAAAGTGAATTCACAATGAATACCCCGTTCGCGCTTAGCACTGCTAAGCGCCCTGGTGAATAAAAATTAATGTTAACGCTTAGCAATAAACACAAAGCAATGAAGTATGTGCTATTGTCCTGTGCTAGTGCTGGCTGCGCTAACAGCTAAACAGCTAAGCAATGCGAATGCGATACGAGCGAGCGAATTAGTCCGTCCAGTGACGAGGACGCGTGTCGCTGCGCTGGGCAGCTGGGATTGTTTACATTTGTTAGTAATATGGTTCGATGTTTGGAGTGTTGTTTCTTTATTTCGTGGACTGATTGATGGCATTTACTGACCCAATAAAATTCAGATACGTAAATAAACTCTATTATAACAACAAAATAACTAGGTATTTCGTTCGTTAAGTAGGAAAATAAATCAGTAAATATTTCATTTCAATAATATCAATTAAAATCCTTTTTTTATATAGAAAGGGCGACATGTGGCGCTGAGCCACCCATAAGGTGTCTATTATTCATTATTAGTTAAAATGCTCTTTCATTCATCCACACTCTTCAGTGAATTTTCACTACATTCATTGTCGAAATGAAGTGTGAGTTCATTGCATTTCATGAACTGTCAAGCGATATTTTTCGCATTCGCATTATCATTCAACGTCAGCATGCTAATGGTGTAAAATTAGCAAGTGAATTAAATGAATGCTTTTTCGCATTAATTAACAAGACTAATAGAACATAGACACCGATAATAGAACAGAAACACCCATACACACATACAAACACACGCGTTAACTTATAATTTAGCCTCTTTTTTCGCCACCACGTTTACCATCTGCTCGTCCAAATTGATGCGTTCGGTCCCCGCTCTGCCCATAAAGAAGTAGGTGGGCGTGACCGAGCCCCATGTCGCTCGGATCGCGTCGCGTTGCTCCACGTTGCCCGGCGCGCTGCTCACGAGCACCACGATGGGCACGATCTCGAGTGACGTGCAACCGCCGATCTGCGGTGATATTAGCGGTGACGAGCTGCAGAAATAAATTATTTATTTTATTTTTATGTTCCTCGAAAGTAAAAAAAAAAAAACGGTTAAGTGCGAGTCGAACTCGCGCACCGAGGGTCCCGTATCGCCATGTCACGGCTAGCGCTACTCACGCCATCTAGATGGCGTGCTATGAAATGCTTCATATTAGTTAATGTCATGCTTCATACATAATCTATTCGGTAGATGGCGCGCGCGCATACACTTTTTGGTTTCTTCTATGTTTGTTGTTATATCGGCCATAATAACACATTTTTTGTGAAAATTTCAATGGGCTACCTATTACGGTTCAAGAGATACAGCCATCGGACAGACCGGACGGACGGACAGACAGACAGACAGACGGCGTAGGCTTAGTAATAGGGTCCCGTACCTGATACGAAACCCTAAAAAGGGATCCTTATATGATCGCTCTGGTGTCTGTCTGTCTGTCGGTCGCACGCAGATATCTCCGGACCTACCGAACTGAAGATACGTATGAAATGAAATGAAAATATTTATTAACACATAAAGTCATACAGTTCAATTAACGAGTCTCCTGCACTCGACAGTTTCTGTCTCGCAGAAAGACTGGCATATCTCACATTTTTCTGAAAACTCCATTCAAATTGATTTAGTCAAGATTTAGTAGTTTACGTGATGAGTGCACAAAATATGCAAATAAACTTCAATACAACATAATTGAATTCACTCAGCTGATGTAACCGCGCCATAATATTTCCTCGTAGGTATGTGTTATGTAATGTATAAAAGATTATCTAGAAGGAAAACCTAAATATATAATGTCAAAATCTGTATATAACAGCACACGCAGAGCTCTCTGTTTGCTAATATGTATTTGTGTGTGTGTATATTTAAGAGGCGGGTGGCCGAGTGGTTTGGGCATCGGCTTCTCGTGCGAGAGGTCCGAGGTTCGAGTCCGGCCGGCGTGTAGGTACCAATGGGTTTTTTTGGCTGCTCGATCGATTGAATCTTGTTCGAATACTTTGCGTAACGTGGTATGGTCGGTGTTGTGCTATAATTTACCAGAGTTAGTGCAGCACAACACCGATTACTCTGCTTACCCCGATTGTCGGGATTCAGCGGGTGTGATATGCATGTATGTATTACTACTATTTAAATTTTAATAGTTTAAAAATTTTAATTGTTTTTTCACCAAATTTGCTCTGTTGTAGACGACATTACCAAAACAAAATGTTCAATAAATCTAAAATAGAAAATAAGTATATGTCGCGTTTTATATATAAACAAAAATAATATTAGGCTTCTTTTGGGTTCCGTATCCGGTCCCTATTACTAAACCTACGCCGTCTGTCTGTCTGTCTGTCCGTCCGTCCGTCCGTGTGTCTGTCCGCCCGTCTGTCCGAGGGCTGTATCTCTTGAACTAGGTAGCCCGTTGAAATTTTCACAGAATATGTGTTATTATGGCCGATATAACAAGAAATAAGAAAAAGTAAAAAATTCACGGGGGTTTCCATAGAAGAAACCAAAAAGTGTATGCGCGCGCGCCATCTACCGAATAGAGTGAGAAGCATTTGAATTAATCATGACATTTAACTAATATGAAGCATTTCATAACACGCCATAGATGGCGTGAGTGGCGCTAACCATGTAATGGCGATAAGGAACCCTCGGTGCGCGAGTTCGACTCGCACTTGGCCGGTTTTTTTTATTATTTGAACTAGGTATGCAGTTGGTCGCGTATAAGCGGCGGGTGGCCGAGTGGTTTGGGCATCGGCTTCTCATGCGGGAGGTCCGAGGTTCGAATCCGGTCGGCGTGTACCAATGAGTTTTTTCTGACGAAAAAATTTACGTGCATACCTACACCTGCTGCTTCACCGTTCGGAACCGGTGTAAAACTGTAGGTCCCTTCCCTTGCCCCTTACTAGGTGGTAGGCTCAAATTGTAGCCGACTGGGTTGGTACCACCGTACTGGATGTAAGATGGCCGCATAGCAACCTCGGTTGTGTTCTCCTCTAATCCCGTATAGCCAGCAATCCAGGGAAGTCTCCGGTATGGCACCTACCTTCTCGGAGGTGAAATTGGCTGATCGGAGCATGCGCTTTGGCCCCTCCGACTCAGCTACCCATACCGGATTACAAAAAATAAATAAAAAAAACCGGCCAATTGCGAGTCGAACTCGCGCACCGAGGGTTCCTTATCGCCATGTCATGGTTAGCGCCACTCACGCCATCTATGGCGTGTTATGAAATGATTCATATTAGTTAAATGTCATGATTATTTAAAATGCTTCTCACTCTATTCGGCAGATGGCGCGCGCGCATACACTTTTTGGTTTCTCTTAACGGAACCCCCGTGAATTTTTTACTTTCTCTTATTTTTATTATTTGTTGTTACATCAGCCATAAAAAATAACACATATTCTGTGAAAATTTCAACGGGCTACCTATTACGGCGGTTCAAGAGATACAGCCCTCGGACAGACAGACGGACGGACGGACAGACAGACAGACAGACAGACGGTAGACGGTAGACGGTAGGCTTAGTAATAGGGTCCCGTACCGGATACGGAGCCCTAAAAAAACTGACTCTTCATCCATGTACTGAGCCAGATGTCGCGAGCGGCGCAGGTAGCCCAGCTGCCTCTCGGCGACAGGGGGCAGGATGCCGGGAGTACTGCCCAGGCTGCGCCAGACCACGGCCGACCAGAGCCCCAGATTGATCAGGCAGGCGATAAGAATCAACCGACATCCGCGACCTGAAACAAAAGTTTATTGAAGCGAAGCTTCGATTCCATCCAGTGGTTGCGCGCTCGGCCGGGCGGAGAATAAAATGAGAAAAAATGTAGCCGTCACCGTGACCGTACGCGGTAACCGAAACAGCCGCCGTCACCGTTAACTTTTTCTAATACAAACCGGTGCTGCCGGATAGATGATTAAGTCGCAAATTCGTACAGTTGTTCGATACAGGATTTTTCGTACAGGGTGTCCCAAAACTCAACGTCAAGCGGGAACCAGGGAGTAGGCCAGTTTATGACTACCCAGGGAAAAATAAAAAAATAAATCGGAGTCATTTGTTTTTTATAATATGAGCATTTTTTGAGAAACGTTGAAAATTGACATTTTTAGGTACTACGACTACAAATTTGCAAATATAATTGTTAAAAAGAAATTGGTAGCCTAAATAACTCTGCTATTGATCAGTATCCCAAACAAAACCAGAAGGCCTGTAGTTTTACCAAAAAAAATATTCAGTTCAATATTTTTCTACAAAAATAAATGACTCCGATTTTTTTTTTCCCCCCTGGGTAGTCATCATAACATAAACTGGCCTACTCCCTGGTTCAAATTGTAGCTTTTTCCTTTTAATTCCCGCTTGACGTTGAGTTTTGGGACACGGTGTATGTCGCGGTGCCGCGCGGGTGGGTGGTGGTGGTGGACACGAGTTCGAACCCCGAGTACCTAGGGGTATAAAACCTTTTCCATTAAAGTTTTTTTCTCTTTTATTGTTTTGCGTAGACGCCTCGACGCCACCAATTTTTAAACCGACTTCAAAAAAAGGAGGAGGTTCTCAATTCGACTGTATTTTTTTTTTAGAGTTTTGTAGCTAAAATTAGGACACGATGCCGCCGTACTAAAGGGCGACAGGCTGTGGCGACATCTATTATTCAATAGTGTGACTAATCGATTTTATTGTACGTTTGTTGTATGGGGCCCCCCTTAATTTTTTACATTTTCTTTTTATTATTATTTGTTGTTATATCCGCCATAGTAACGCATATTCTGTGAAAATTTCAATCGGCTACCTATTACGGTTCAAGAGATACAGCCCTCGGACAGACGGACGGACAGACGGCGCACAGTGGTTTGGGAATCGAGCTCCATAGACATAGAACCTTAATGTCAGGAATAAAAATTAAAACAAATTTAATGTCTCTGGTATACTTCCCTTTATTTCATATTATAGTATGAAGGGTATAAGTAGCTCCACGAGTGAGAAAAAAAAAGTTTTGTTTTTTTTTGTATGGGAGAAAACACTTAAAGTAATTTTTTTTTAACTGAATGAAACTGAATGGCTGGTGCTCACATCTTCTATTGCACCTTACACAGCGATCAAGATGACATACAATTCCTTCACCTTTGGGTGCCTATTTGCGCGTAGCAAACGTTGGAAATTTGGAATTTTCGATAAATTATTTTTTAAACCTTAGTCGTAATTTAATGAAGTTGCCTATCGCTTTGAATATGAAAATACTTTTCTCATGTTGTTATTGTACTGAGTAGTACTGACAGTACAGTAATTAACCATATTTTATAGTAAACACAGCGTAGCACTGTTAAAATTATAAGAATAACATACAACACACACAAGCGAGCGACAACTAATTAACGAGTTAGTGAAAACCGGTTTTTTCCACTCGCAGCGCGTACTAATCCCCAACACATAACCAGTCCCATGCCTTCTTAGTTTCAGCGAAATTCTTTCAGTAGCTTTTAGCACTTGTGCGCTAACAACTATACTTATTACGTTCTATTTGTTTTCGTGCTATGATGGAAGGTTTTGGTACCAATTTGGACATTTTCGTGTTTGTGGCAAACAACAGTTGTTTCTCACAGCCCAGGGCGTTGTTTGAAGTTTTTAGGAGTGCCCTTGATCTGTCAGAAAGTGAAAAGAAAGAACTGAAACAATTCTGTCAGACTTATGTGTGTTCGTTGAGGAACAAATGGATCTCGTGTAATCGCACGAGACATGCATTCACGAAGAAGTACGAGACGTGGCTGCAAGAAAACATATAATGGCCTGAGTTCATGAGGGAAAAGATGACACCTTCTTTAGTGTCAGTAGAGCGGCAACCATGTTCCAGTGACTTCGGTGTAAATGAGGGTGCATCAACGTCCTCAAAACCAGAGACGTGCACTGTTGGAATATCACCAAGAGTTGTGAGTGAAAGGAAACCGTTCTCGGAACTAAGCCCTAAACAGAATAGAAGGAGAGTGGAAGAGCTCCTAACGCATAGCACTGAAAGCCTCGCTCATGCAACTGTTTTAAGTGTGAACAACAAGGATGTGGCAGAAATAATAAAATTGGTCACAGAGCATCCCGAAGAGGCTACAAAGATAAAACAATTGTTGAAGCCCAAGAAAGCTGTGCCCGTATATTCCGTTGATAAAGCTTTAGGTATGTGTAGGATTAGTACGCGCTGCGAGTGTTTTCGCTAACTCGTTAATTAGTTGTCGCTCGCTTGTGTGTGTTGTATGTTATTCTTATTATTTTAACAGTGCTACGCTGTGTTTACTATAAAATATGGTTAATTACTGTACTGTCAGTACTACTCAGTACAATAACAACATGAGAAAAGTATTTTTATATTCAAAGCGATAGGCAACTTCATTAAATTACGACTAAGGTTTGAAAAAGAATTTATCAAAAATTCCAAATTTCAAACGTTTGCTACGCGCAAATAGGCACCCAAAGGTGAAGGAATTGTATGTCATCTTGATCGCCGTGTAAGGTGCAATAGAAGATGTGAGCACCAGCCCTTCAGTTTCATTCAGTTAAACAAAAATTACTTTAAGTGTTTTCATCCATACAAAAAAAAAAAATTTTTTTTTCTCACTCGTGGAGCTACTTATACCCTTCATACTATAATATGAAATAAAGGGAAGTATACCAGAGACATTAAATTTGTTTTCATTTTTATTCCTGACATTAAGGTTCTATGTCTATGGAGCTCGATTTCCAGACCACTGTGCGGCGTAGGCTTAGTAATAGGCTTCCGTACGGGATACGGAAACCTAAAAATAAATAAAAAAAAGAACCTCGAATAGAACAACACAATGCTGATTCTCAACATTTCCTAACAGACAAACGTTGTTCGTGCTAGTCTGAATACGGGCAGCTTGACATTTCAACAAAACTCATTTGGCTGCCGTTTCATTATGCATGCCTTGGCTGTTGGCTCTTCGTCGTGCATAACTGTTCACCTATTCACTGATAAAAATTGGTCAAGTGCGACATGCACTTACGCATCGAGGATTCCGTACCGCCACACATTATTATCTTTGTTTTATGTATTTATAAAAAAAAAGTCGGCAAGTGCGAGTTGGACTCGCGCACCGAGGGTTCCGTATCATCAGCATCACTCAGTATATTTGTAGGTATTATGTATGTACAAAAACAATTGTTTTGGAAAATCCCGAACCGCCTAAATAAACACTACAGCAATGGTTTTTGACTGTGCGGCATTCGTGAAGTTGAAATATACAAAAATATAATTCTTATATGACATAACGACATATCCTTTTCGGATTTTATCTTTACTTGTGAGACCTTGCTTCTTGCCAAATTTCAATACTCTAGCTAGGTCAACGCTAAGTACCCTATAGGTTTTGATTTCATTTGAGTGAGTTTGCAATTATTAAAATTTCCCATAAATAGCCGTATCTTTTGATTATATTGATTTAGAAGCTTTCATTTTCTATAGCTCGAAGGGATCGCAGACGTTAGTATTTCATATTTTTTTTTTTTTTTTAAATACTAGTATATTTATTAATCAATCAAAAAATGAAGATACAATAAAAATTAAACTAATTATCTAAGCTAAACTAATATAAAATATAACTAAGTTAAAAACTAAAATTAACCTAAAATTAAAACTAACCTAAAAAATATAAAATATTTCGTCCAGCCCGTCCTCCGTGTCCTGTCCGCGAAGCGAGCCCATTACACCTGCTGCATTCCCACGCTGGATCGCCAGGCTGACTCTCTGCCTGAAGTATTCACCAGCGCGTTTGTCATTTGCTTTTTCTATAAATTTTTTTGATAAGTTGCCAATAAATTTCTTTGTATCGCCGCACCACGGACCAAAAGTCTCGACAGCGAATGCGATGAAGTGGTAGTTAGTTCGCCTTCACTGACGAGTACTTTGTGTGCTTTAGCCGCGCAGCTGTTTCTGCGGCCGCACCAGCTGTTTTCGAGGTGCGATCAATGTAGGACGCCGCAAGTGTATCCACACATGTGGCGTCCCACACCAACGCCTGACCTCTCTCCCAAGGCATCGCCCTATTTCGATAACCTCACTCTTCACTAATGCTATGGAGCGTATGGTCAACTCAGCGCTCCCGACGTACCTAGAAGACTTTAAACTCCTCGACGACAAGCAGTACGGCTTACTCAAGTAAAGGTCGACTGGAGATCTTCTAGCGTACGTCACACATTTGTAGGCTGAAAGGCTCGATGGTTTTACGGAATCGCTGGCGGCCGCTCTGGATATTTCCAAAGCATTATCGCGCCGCCGGGCACGGGGAAATACTAAGCAAGCTTCCAGCCTACGGTGTCCTAACAAAACTGTGCACTTGGATTTCCAGTGTTTGAGTGGTCGGTTGATCTTTGTTGCCCTAGATGGTGCCTGTCTGGTCGATTAATCAATCAGCTTGTGTTTCACAAGGGTCCGTGCTGTCGCCAATGCTGTTTCTTTTATTTATCAACAAGGGTTCACCAACGACTGGAAGGGTAGAGGGGCCTCAGCAGCAAATGCGAGGCGCTAAACTGTTGCTCAGGTTGACTCGTTTTCGAAAAAGTATCCTCTTGGGAAAGGAGAACTTGGTCAACGTCAAGGTAGCCAAAACGAAAGCTTGCGCCTTCTCTACTAAGGCTGATCCATCTCATCTTCAAGCTACTTTCCAGGATGTCTCCAACCAAGTCCCCAACGACGGTAGTCTGGACGTCCTGGGTGGGGAATGTGTCCAGAGACGTTGGATTTTGATCGTTCATAGAGTTGAAGGCGAAACTATTGTCTTGAAAAGCTTATAGGGGTACAGAGACGTGCGAGTTAGAACGACAGAGAGATGCTCAACAACCGGATTGTCTCTTTTTAAATCCCGATTTACTGCCACGTACTGTATAGTAAACAATAAATGTGTGTCTTCGAGATGTTTAATACAACGACAAACATGTTTTAGTTAATTTATATGTGACATAATTTAAAGTATTGAAGTGTACTGTGTTCATTAAAGTAATTTAAAGTAAAGGTGTACTACGTTACTTATTTCTTCTATGTTGGCGTCTTTGGGACTACATGCAATCCTCATTGCCTCTTCCGGCTGAAAAGGCTATTGCAATATTTGTTTTTTAAGATGTTCATTTTTGAAAATGAAACTTCTCAGAGTTACGTCGAAAGAAACTTTGTTAAAATAGTGTGGAGTCTTGAAAACATTTAAGGGTGCTAGGCTTTCTCAAAAATTTTATGTCCTCCTGCTTTTCACGATGTTCGATGAAGTGAGCTTTAGGTTGTGTGCCGTGTTTTAGTTATTATTTCGTTCATCAACTGGCTGAATAATTTCATGTCATCATTTTCAAAATGTTACGGGCTTTCTTTGTAGAAATAAAGCAATTATTAATACTTTTCACATCGTTAATTCTTTTTTTAATTTATGTCAAATATTCCTTCAAATATGACACCATATCTTGATAGATATTAGATATGTCGTAGGTATCGCAGGGCAGCAACAGTTGGAAAATTTGCCGAAACTCTTCTCCCGCCAGTCCCGCCACCCGCTCACTTGCTCTGCATATTTCCGCGTCAGTTTTTGTCGTCAAGTGCGCACACACACTCACAGCGCAGATAATATTTTCATACTGAGTAAAAGCTAAAATATATATTATTATCTGCGCTGTTTGTGACAATGCGGACAAATACCGCCCGCGGACCGCATGCGGCCCGCGGGCCGCGCTTTGACTACCACTGGTATAGCTGGATTAATAAAGTGTTCACAGTTTTATAATAAATATATCTTTAAACGGTCCTATGATTACACATGAACGATTTTAGAACTTAGTAACAAGGCGGCTATCCGATATTCAACTTGGCCGACTAGGAAATGCTCCAAGGTGAGGGCAGGCAACCAAGGTTTTTTATGAATTAGGTTATCAGAACTATCGAATGGTGTGACTGTCATCTTGGTACTCGATGACGTAAATTTGACCATTTTTCACCACTCTTAAATTTGCCCGACTCCAAAAACTGCCAAGGTAGGACGAGGCAACCTAGTATTTTTGTGCTCTTCTTGATGACCTTTATCGAATGTGCCAGGTCTCCAGTTGGTACTCGATGACGTAAATTGCACCAAAAAAATGACATGTTTAATTACCTTCTACACAAAACGTGCCAGGATTTGCTCAGGCAACCCTGTATATTTTAGATGCCTATCCTATTCTAGACCACCACAAACTAGTCCCATCTTGGTACTCGATGACGTTGGTTTTTTACGGTGCGCTCTCGTACTAAATGGTCATACCGTCTGGACGCTTTCCGTCGTTTCGACTCACCCCTGATGGTTCTAAAATTGCCGGTACATTCACAGAACAAAGGCCTCTTTTTATTATGTCATTAAGTGCAGCGTGTCGTGGGAGACGACCCGCGCACTTTAAACAACTTAGGCCATGTCTTCCCTTTGAGTCTACAGACGACCCGCAAATGCACACGTGAGGCCGGCAGATGTCGCATCCAAGTCGTAGAGCTGTGGCAATGCGAAGCGTGTTATCATATCATCTAAAAGCGTCCCGATGTTGGAGGACGGTATGACCTTAAGCCAGAGGCCAGACTCTACGCAAGAAACAGCGCGTAATCTTGCACTTTCAGTCCGTGAGGACGAATTTGCAAGAAGTGCATCGTGCGACTTTTTCACCAAGATCATGTCCCATTCTTTTTGTGAGAAGATGTCAATACAGTTTGAATCTGGGGAAATTGTGGACCATAAACTCCTTGCCTCCACCAAATGGGTGATCTCTGAGCTGCTACCTATTTGGGGTAATATGTTAGCAACCAGCCCAGAAACCCCATTAGCAGAACCAAGGAAGGCAGGAAGACCTATATCGGCCACACGACGCACTCCCAGACCTCCGAAATTTATTGGCAACGAGGCCTGATCCCACTGACATTTATCAAGTTGTATGTTTAAGATGTTTTCCAAGGCTGATTTTATAGCATTGTCGATTGCACTTACATGTTCTGGGAAAAGCCATGAAGGTGTTGTTCTAACTAAAAATGTCATTTTTGGGATACCCAGGCAGTATTTTAGCAAGACGTAGGCAACGTGAGAATGCAACTCTGGAAATTTCGCATATGCTTGCTCTAAGACTTTTGTTTTATTTTGAAAAAAGGCTGGCATTGCTTCCAATTGTATCGGAGCGCCAAGCAGAGATAAGTTTTCCCTATTCATGGTTCGAATTCCAGGAAGAATATTAGTTATGCTTTCTGCTGTTACTAGCGAATCGTTACAACAATATAGTTCACATTTGTCTGTATTAAGAACCAGACCAAGCTCCTTCATTTTGGCAACTAAATATCTTAAATCATTAGTCACATCCTCTACGGTACCACCTAACGTACCATCGTCAAGGTACCATAAATTTAATTCGGATTTTAGATTTTCTACAATAGGATGGATTGCTAAGCTGAATAAAAGAGGTCCGAGGGGATCACCTTGTTGGGCACCTACTTTTGATTTTATTATATGCTCCCCGAAAAACAAATTAGTCGGCTCTGAATAACATTGCCATAAATATGGATAAATTTTTGGCGTTTTTTCTTTCACTTCTCGAAGCAAACTATCTCTCTCTAAAGAATTAAAAGCATTTTTTACATCTATTTTTACAATAATTTTTTCTGTATCCTGATATTTCATATTAATTTCAATTTGATAGCTTGACTCGTTACTGAGAAAAAGGGTCTTGACACACAAAACAAGATTTTTTTTTTAATATCATATAACTACAAGTTTAAAATTTTAGGATTTTTTCCTTTACGTGTGCTATGAGACCTTGCTTCTTACCAAATTTTATGATTATAGGTTGACTTGATTGGAGTGAGTTTGCGAGTATGAAATCTGACATAGATGGCCGTATCTTTTGATTGCGTTGGTTTAGAAGCTTTAATATTCTACACCTTAAAGAGATCGTAGATCTTAGTATTTCATATTAATTTCAATTTGTTATCTTTATCCGTTCCTGAGAAAAAGGGACCTTGACATACAAAACAAACATTTTTTTTTATGTCAATAACTACAATTTTACAATTTTCGGATTTTTTCCTTTACTTGTGCTATAAGACCTTGCTTCTTACCAAATTTTATGATTCTATGTTAACAGGAAATACCCTATAGGTTTTGATTTGTTTTAAGTAAGTTTGCGAGTATGAAGTATGACATAGATGGCCGTATCTTTTGATTGAGTTGATTTAGAAGCTTGAATATTCTACACCTTAAAGAGATCGTAGATCTTAGTATTTCATATTAATTTCAATTCGTTATCTTGATCCGTTCCTGAGAAAAAGGGACCTTGACATACAAAACAAACAAAAATTTTTTTTAATGTCCCATAACTATAAATTTACAATTTTCGATTTTTTCCTTTACTTGTGCTATGAGACCTTGCTTCTTACCAAATTTCATTATTCTAGGTTAAAGGGAAGTACTCTATAGGTTTTGATTTGTTTTGCCGGTAGCAAAATATGAGTCTTAAATGGCCGTATCTAGTGATTGCGTTGACTTAGAAGCTTAAATTTTTTACACCTCTGAGGAAACGTAGACCTTAGTATTTGATATTAATTTCAACTTGATACCTCTACCCGTTCCTGAGAAAAAGGGTCTTGACGGACAGACACCCAGCCAGACGGACAACAAAGTGATCCTATAAGGGTTCCGTTTTTTCCTCTTTTGAGGTACGGAACCCTAAAAACGGTATTTTTTTTTCAAACATAGTTTTCAGGGATCCGTAACCATCGTACGGGACCCTATAACTAAGCCTACGCCGCCGTCTGTTTGTCTGTCTGCTTGTCTTGTCTGTCTGTCTGTCTGTCCGTCTGTCTGTCCGAGGGCTGTATCTCTTGAACCGTAATAGCCTGTTGAAATTTTCACAGAATATGTGTTATTATTGCCGATATAACAACAAATAATCAAAATAAGTGAAAAATTCACGTGGTTCCCATATAATAAACTAAAAAGTGAATCTACCGAAAAGAGTATGAAGCATTTTAACTAATACATAGATGGCGTGATTGGCGCTGACCATGACATGGCGATACGGAACCCTCGGTGCGCGAGTTCGACTCGCACTTGGCCGGTTTTTTTACAATAGAGAGAAAAAAAAACAAGTTTCCTGTATCCCAACCTTTATATTTTATTTGTTATTTTTATTATTAATAGTTGCAATATCGGCCATAACTACAAATATTTATTGTGAAAATTTAAACGGTTCAGCTTTAGAAAGAGTAAATTCGGTTGTAGAGCGTCGTCCCTGTCGCACAGTGACGTGCGAGTTCGTTCATTATTTACTGCCGCCACTGTACCTTGTGCGGAATAGTTCCAATAAAATGCATTATCTATCTAGGTACTTCATTACAATATCTAGGCCAGGGTTTTTCAACCGTTGACTTAAAAAAAAAAAGGAGGAGGTTCTCAATTCGACTGTATTTTTTTTTATGTTTGTTACCTCAGAACTTTCGACTGGGTGAACCGATTTTGATGATTCTTTTTTTATTTGAAAGCTGGTGCTTCCCGTGTAGTCCCATTCCAATTTGGTCAAGATCGGATTGGAAAGCGAGGCGGAATCACGAGCGATTCCGCCGAGTACATTAATAGCAAAAAATTACAAAAAAAACTGTGAAATAAAAAAACTATTTAAAACAATATAAAAACCGCCTTCAAAAATATATACGTATGAAATAAAAAAAATCGAACCCTAGAGTTGAAGGTGGCGCTAAAGCAAGCAAAAATGATGCATGAAAGAAAACATGAGTGGATGATATCCTTTGTGATTTGTGTAGCCTTCTTTAGCACCGCCTTCAACTCTAGGGTTCGATTTTTTATTAACAGGCACACTTTTTCGTCTACGAAAATTTCACGGCACACCACATTTAAATTATGTTCATATAGAAAGCATGTGAAATTAAGAAAACTAAAAGCTATTGGCAACTTCGTACGTAATGTTCGCTGTATATGTAATTTATCAGTGAAAACCACCGAGCATACCTACGGGAGTGGCAACCGTCGAGCGCTAATATATAGGAAAATTAGCCGCGTGTTAGAGCATTTGCACTAATATATAGTGCTGCTGCGGGATCGACCGTCAGTGCGCTCGCGACTTGGGAACGAAGAACACGTATATGTGCACTACGCAAAATGGCGATTTGTGCAGTTCATGCGTGTCGAAAGAGCTCAAGATCATCAGGAATGACAAAAGATGGCGTAACCTTTCATAATTAGGTCATTTTTAATGATAATACAATGCTTAAAGCGTGTAAAATACAAAAATTCCGCGAGCTAGGAGCACGACTGCGCGCCATACTGGGCGCGTACACATGATAGGCAAATTTGACAGACTGGAAAGAAATTTGAAATCAATTATTGTATATGGGTGTTGTTAGTTTTTTTATGGCAATGACATGGATTAATTCAATTTATAATATGTATTATTATTATTTCTTTAATATTACGTTTTCTATTTTTTATAATTATAAAACAAATATACCTATACAAAACTAATATATTGTATATTATGTATTATTATAATAAGTATTATTATTATCAGTGATAGGAATAGGTAGGACTTATTTACCTAAACTTCGAGGAACAGAGTAAAAAATTGGAGACTTCCTTACGACAATATTTTTTTCCGGTTTAATAATACCTATTTATGGTGTTATAATTTCGCGATTTAAAAAAAGTGGCCGCCATTTTGAACTTTTTAGTAACTGGACCGATTGCTTTCAAAATCGATATCTGGGTGTCTAGTCTATGTAGGCTCTGAATACGAATCCGTTGTCAAAATTTAAAAAAGTGGCCGCCATTTTGAACTTTTTAGTTACTGGACCGATTGCTTTCAAAATCGATATCTGGGTGTATGTGTGGGCTCTAAATACGAATCTGTAGTGAAAATTAAAAAAAGTGGCCGCCATTTTGAACTTTTTAGTTACTGGACCGATTGCTTTCAAAATCGACATCTGGGTGTCAGTGAATACGAATCTGTAGTCAAATTTAAAAAAAGTAGCCGCCATTTTGAAATTTTTAGTTACTGGACCGATTGCTTTCAAAATCGATATCTGGGTGTCTATGTAGGCTCTGAATACGAATCCGTTGTCAAAATTTAATGACTTGCCAGATTATGTCCCATCTCATGTGGCAGATATCGTTCTGTTTGCAGACGATACATCAATTCTCTTTGAAGCAAAATCACATGAACCTACGCCTCACATACTCAACAATGCTTTGTCCAAGGCTCACAACTGGTTCCAAACTAATCAATTAGTGCTCAACGTAGAAAAGACAAAGTATATGAGATTCTCTCAGAAAAGCAATACAGATTCATGTGATATCAAAGTGGGAGATAATAAACTTGCAAGAGTCCCAAATGTAAAGTTTGTAGGCCTAACTTTGGATGAAAAACTAAAATGGGACAAACATACTGAAAATATTGCAAAGAAACTAAACTCCTCAATATTTGCCATACGCAGGATCCGGCAACTGTGTGGGTCCTCCACAGCGAAGAGAGTATACTTCGCATATTTTCACAGTGTCATGTCTTATGGGTTAATGTTTTGGGGAAATTGTGCTACCAGACATAGAATATTCAGACTGCAAAAACGGGCTATTCGTGCAGTAACGGGTATGAAACCGAGGGAGTCCTGCAGAGATGTATTTGGCCAACTCGGTATTTTGACTCTAGCAGACGAATATATTCGCCAAAACCTTCTATATGCACGTAAGAATATAAATAAAACTCCATCAAATGGCGACTTTCATGCCCATAATACCAGAAATAGAAATCAGATTAGGCCCGTCTACTCGCGATTGGCTAGAGTACATAAAAGTTTCCTGTGCCAGAGCGTTAAGTTCTATAACAAGCTTCCACTTGCATTTTCAAAGTATAGTGACAATTGTTTCCAATTCAGAATCAAAGAATTATTAATGAAAAACTCTCACTACTCGATAGATGAATTCCTTAATGACACATATAAATAATTTTGTATTAATGTTAATATTTTAATATACTCAAAAAAAAATATTGATTCACTGTTACTTTAAGTATTTAATTGATTTTATGTTATGTTATTTTTGTTTGTTGAACCTGTAACTTTTTTAAGAATTGTATGCTTTGTTTTTGTATTGTTGTATTTTGTCTCATTTATACCATGTTTTGTTTGTTTGATTGACTTATCTGAGAGGCACCTATTGTGTCCAAAGATGAATAAATAAATCTGAAATCTGAAATCTAAAAAAGTGGCCGCCATTTTGAACTTTTTAGTTACTGGACCGATTGCTTTCAAAATCGATATCTGGGTGTATGTGTGGGCTCTGAATACGAATCTGTAGTAAAAATTAAAAAAGTGGCCGCCATTTTGAACTTTTTAGTTACTGGACCGATGGCTTTCAAAATCGATATCTGGGTGTTTATGTAGGCTCTGAATACGAATCCGTTGTCAAAATTTAAAAAAGTGACCGCCATTTTGAACTTTTTAGTTACTAAACCGATTACTTTCAAAATCGATATCTGGATGTCTGTGTGGGCTCTGAATACGAATCTGTAACCAAAATTAAAAAAAGTGGCCGCCATTTTGAACTTTTTAGTTACTGGACCGATTGCTTTCAAAATCGATATCTGGGTGTATGTGGGGGCTCTGAATACGAATCTGTAGTAAAAATTAAAAAAGTGGCCGCCATTTTGAACTTTTTAGTTACTGGACCGATGGCTTTCAAAATCGATATCTGGGTGTCTGTGTGGGCTCTGAATACTAATCTGTAGTCAAAATTTAAAAAAAGTGGCCGCCATTTTGAACTTTTTAGTTACTGGACCGATTGCTTTCAAAATCGATATCCGGGTGTCTGTGTGGGCTCTAAATACGAAGCCGTTGTCAAAATTTAAAAAAAGTGGCCGCCATTTTGAACTTTTTAGTTACTGGACCGATTGCTTTCAAAATCGATATCATATTTTTTATGTTAACTACATATTGTTATTCAGAGCCCACACAGACATGTAGATATGGGTTTTGAAAGTAATCAGTCCAGTAACTAAAAAGTTCAAAATGGCGGCCACTTTTTTAAGATTTTGACAACGGATTCGTATTCAGAGCCCACACAGACAAACAAATATCAATTTTAAAAGCAATCGGTCCATTAACTAAAAAGTTCAAAATGGCGGTCACTTTTTTAAATTTTGACAACGGATTCGTATTCAGAGCCCACACAGACACCCAGATATCGATTTTGAAAGCAATCGGTCCAGTAACTAAAAAGTTCAAAATGGCGGCCACTTTTTTTGAATTTTGACAACGGATTCGTATTCAGAGCCCACACAGACACCCAGATATCGATTTTGAAAGCAATCGGTCCAGTAACTAAAAAGTTCAAAATGGCGGCCACTTTTTTTAAATTTTGACAACGGATTCGTATTCAGAGCCCACACAGACACCCAGATATCGATTTTGAAAGCAATCGGTCCAGTAACTAAAAAGTTCAAAATGGCAGCCACTTTTTTTAAATTTTAACAACGGATTCGTATTCAGAGCCCACACAGACACCCAGATATCGATTTTGAAAGCAATCGGTCCAGTAACTAAAAAGTTCAAAATGGCGGCCACTTTTTTTAAATTTTGACAACGGATTCGTATTCAGAGCCCACACAGACACCCAGATATCGATTTTGAAAGCAATCGGTCCAGTAACTAAAAAGTTCAAAATGGCGGCCACTTTTTTTAAATTTTGACAACGGATTCGTATTCAGAGTCCACACAGACACCCAGATATCGATTTTGAAAGCAATCGGTCCAGTAACTAAAAAGTTCAAAATGGCGGCCACTTTTTTTAAATGTTTACTACAGATTCGTATTCAGAGCCCACATATACACCCAGATATCGATTTTGAAAGCAATCGGTCCAGTAACTAAAAAGTTCAAAATGGCGGCCACTTTTTTTAAATTTTACAACGGATTCGTATTCAGAGCCCACACAGACACCCAGATATCGATTTTGAAAGCAATCGGTCCAGTAACTAAAAAGTTCAAAATGGCGGTCACTTTTTTAAATTTTGACAACGGATTCGTATTCAGAGCCCACACAGACACCCAGATATCGATTTTGAAAGCAATCGGTCCAGTAACTAAAAAGTTCAAAATGGCGGCCACTTTTTTTGAATTTTGACAACGGATTCGTATTCAGAGCCCACACAGACACCCAGATATCGATTTTGAAAGCAATCGGTCTAGTAACTAAAAAGTTCAAAATGGCGGCCACTTTTTTTAAATTTTGACAACGGATTCGTATTCAGAGCCCACACAGACACCCAGATATCGATTTTGAAAGCAATCGGTCCAGTAACTAAAAAGTTCAAAATGGCAGCCACTTTTTTTAAATTTTAACAACGGATTCGTATTCAGAGCCCACACAGACACCCAGATATCGATTTTGAAAGCAATCGGTCCAGTAACTAAAAAGTTCAAAATGGCGGCCACTTTTTTTAAATTTTGACAACGGATTCGTATTCAGAGCCCACACAGACACCCAGATATCGATTTTGAAAGCAATCGGTCCAGTAACTAAAAAGTTCAAAATGGCGGCCACTTTTTTTAAATTTTGACAACGGATTCGTATTCAGAGCCCACACAGACACCCAGATATCGATTTTGAAAGCAATCGGTCCAGTAACTAAAAAGTTCAAAATGGCGGCCACTTTTTTTAAATGTTTACTACAGATTCGTATTCAGAGCCCACATATACACCCAGATATCGATTTTGAAAGCAATCGGTCCAGTAACTAAAAAGTTCAAAATGGCGGCCACTTTTTTTAAATTTTACAACGGATTCGTATTCAGAGCCCACACAGACACCCAGATATCGATTTTGAAAGCAATCGGTCCAGTAACTAAAAAGTTCAAAATGGCGGCCACTTTTTTTAAATGTTTACAACAGATTCGTATTCAGAGCCCACACATACACCCAGATATCGATTTTGAAAGCAATCGGTCCAGTAACTAAAAAGTTCAAAATGGCGGTCACTTTTTAAATTTTGACAACGGATTCGTATTCAGAGCCTACATAGACACCCAGATATCGATTTTGAAAGAAATCGGTCCCGTAACTAAAAAGTTCAAAATGGCGGCTACTTCTTTTTTATTTTGACTACAGATTCGTATTCTGAGTCCACACAGACGCCTAGATATCGATTTTGAAAGCAATCGGTCCAGTAACTAAAAAGTTCAAAATGGCGGCTACTTTTTTTAAATTTTGACTATAGATTCGTATCCAGAGTCCACACAGACGCCCATATATCGATTTTGAAAGAAATCTGTCCAGTAACTAAAAAGTTCAAAATGGCGGCCACTTTTTTAAATTTTTACTACAGATTCGTATTCAGAGCCCACACTGACACCCAGATATCGATTTTGAAAGCAATCGGTCCAGTAACTAAAAAGTTCAAAATGGTGGCCACTTTTTTCAAATCGCGAAATTAAAACACCATGAATATTATTAAACCGGAAAAAAATATTGTCTTAAGGAAGTCTCCAATCTTTTACTCTGTTCCTCGAAATTTAGGTAAATAAGCCCTACTTATTCCTATCACTGATTATTAGTACAACTTTTCAAAAATATTAAAACAACAGTCTTGTTTAATTTTTCAATATTTTTTTTGGATTCAAACAATAATATTCGTTCAGTAAAAACTATTTGAAATAATATTACAAATAACAATTTCAAAATTCACAGATATACCGCACCATCATTGTCCGTCAGACTGGCATTCGTAGTTATCCCGTCAAGTTGCCGTCAAGCAAGGCTTCCGATTGGTCGGACGGTCGGCTCTTACTACCAGATACCCGAGCCAAGCCAGCGATAACAAACCTGTCGCTCGCCTTGCTCGCTCTGTCTCTCTCCATATCGCGGGGCGCGATATGGGTAACGGAGATAGACAAGTCACGTCATAAAAGATTAAATTGCGATTTCGATTTTCGTAGTAGTAGGAATTTTTGGCTAGCCGTGCTCCGATACAAACGCAGTAGCGTTGCGTCTCCCGTAGGTATTCTCCTTGGTGAAAACTATCATTTTATCACTGACTCGTGATTTTATCCGAGGAGGATGTCAAAGTGTTCTCATTACTTCACTGCGAACTCGCAGTTAATTTGTTCAGGTGTTCAAACAAATCAGTCAGAAAATGTAATCGTGGATAATCTATCTATATAGGTAGACGAAAAATTATGCTTGCTCTTTTCTTCCGCTGTTTCATGCAAATTTTTAATCGAGTTATCCACGGCACACCTGGTTGTCACTCGTGGCACACCGGTTGAAAACCCCTGATCTAGATACTAGATATCACATCAAGTGATTTGATGTGATATCTAGTTGTAAGTGGAGAAGCACTATTTACTGATTAGAACGAATGCTATATTTTTACTCTATCTAAATCCTTACATACTTAAGTGGTAGGTCTATGCATTGGCGTATCTAGGGATATTTTCCAGGGTGAACCTGGGCCTTGACCCCTGAAAAGCGATGGCCGATGAAGCTGAAGCCCGATATACCTACCTACGCAGTAAAAGTAATTTGAACTTGAAGTGTTGAGCCGTAATTCGGCCATTGATTTCGGAATGTTTCTCTACTCTCTCATTTTTCGTGAAAAGCCTTTATTGTGATTACCAACCAACTTTAATTTTCGATTTTTCTCGGCAAAAATATTAAAAAAAAAAAATTGGGCGTGGGCTTGCTTGAACTCAAGCCGGAGTTCTACGTTAGAATCCTGGTCGGGACGTATTTTTTCTCTTCATTTTCGGCTTTCCATTTATCTAATAAAGAAAGCGAGTACATGCTTAGTACTAACATATAAAAATAATATTGAAATATGGTCGGTTATTCAATACTAAGCTGCGTTCGTTCAGCCAATGCCGTACGCATGCTCATTGCATTGTGGCTCTCTTCTAGTACGAGAGCGCACCGTAAAAAACCAACGTCATCGAGTACCAAGATGGGACTAGTTTGTGGTGGTCTAGAATAGGATAGGCATCTAAAATATACAGGGTTGCCTGAGCAATTCCTGGCACGTTTTGTGTAAAAGGTAATTAAACATGTCATTTTTTTGGTGCAATTTACGTCATCGAGTACCAACTGGAGACCTGGCACATTCGATAAAGGTCATCAAGAAGAGCACAAAAATACTAGGTTGCCTCGTCCTACCTTGGCAGTTTTTGGAGTCGGGCAAATTTAAGAGTGGTGAAAAATGGTCAAATTTACATCATCGAGTACCAAGATGACAGTCACACCATTCGATAGTTCTGATAACCTAATTCATAAAAAACCTTGGTTGCCTGCCCTCACCTTGGAGCATTTCCTAGTCGGGCAAGTTGAATATCGGATAGCCGCCTTGTTACTAAGTTCTAAAATAGTTCATGTGTAATCATAGGACCGTTTAAAGATATATTTATTATAAAACTGTGAACACTTTATTAATCCAGCTATACCAGTGGTAGTCAAACCGCGGCCCGCGGGCCGCATGCGGTCCGCGGGCGGTATTTGTACGCATTGTCACAAACAGCGCAGATAATAATATATATTTTAGCTTTTACTCAGTATGAAAATATTATCTGCGCTGTGAGTGTGTGTGCGCACTTGACGACAAAAACTGATGCGGAAATATGCAGAGCAAGTGAGCGGGTGGCGGGACCGGCGGGAGAAGAGTTTCGGCAAATTTTCCAACTTTTGCTGCCCTGCGATACCTACGACATATCTAATATCTATCAAGATATGGTGTCATATTTGAAGGAATATTTGTCATAAATTAAAAAAAGAATTAACGATGTGAAAAGAATTAATTATTGCTTTATTTCTACAAAGAAAGCCCGTAACATTTTGAAATGATGACATGAAATTATTCAGCCAGTTGATGAACGAAATCATAGAACTAAAACACGGCACACAACCTAAAGCTCACTTCATCGAACATCGTGAAAAGCAGGAGGACATAAAATTTTTGAGAAAGCCTAGCACCCTTAAATGTTTTCAAGACTCCACACTATTTTAACAAAGTTTCTTTCGACATACCTCTGAGAAGTTTCATTTTCAAAAATGAACATCTTAAAAAACAAATATTGCAATAGCCTTTTCAGCCGGAAGACGCAATGAGGATTGCATGTAGTCCCAAAGACGCCAACATAGAAGAAATAAGTAACGTAGTACACCTTTACTTTAAATTACTTTAGTGAACACAGTACACTTCAATACTTTAAATTATGTCACATATAAATTAACTAAAACATGTTTGTCGTTGTATTAAACATCTCGAAGACACACATTTTTTGTTTACTATACAGTACGTGGCAGTAAATCGGGATTTAAAAAGAGACAATCCGGTTGTTGAGCATCTTTCTGTCGTTCTAACTCGCACGTCTCTGTACCCCTATAAGCTTTTCGAGACAATAGTTTCGCCTTCAACTCTATGAACGATCAAAATCCAACGTCTCTGGACACATTCCCCACCCAGGACGTCCAGACTACCGTCGTTGGGGACTTGGTTGGAGACATCCTGGAAAGTAGCTTGAAGATGAGATGGATCAGCCTTAGTAGAGAAGGCGCAAGCTTTCGTTTTGGCTACCTTGACGTTGACCAAGTTCTCCTTTCCCAAGAGGATACTTTTTCGAAAACGAGTCAACCTGAGCAACAGTTTCGCGCCTCGCATTTGCTGCTGAGGCCCCTCTACCCTTCCAGTCGTTGGCGAACCCTTGTTGATAAATAAAAGAAACAGCATTGGCGACAGCACGGACCCTTGTGAAACACAAGCTGATTGATTAATCGACCAGACAGGCACCATCTAGGGCAACAAAGATCAACCGACCACTCAAACACTGGAAATCCAAGTGCACAGTTTTGTTGGGACACCGTAGGCTGGAAGCTTGCTTAGTATTTCCCGGTGCCCAGCGGCGCGATAATGCTTTGGAAATATCCAGAGCGGCCGCCAGCGATTCCCTAAAACCATCGATCCTTTCAGCCTACAAATGTGTGACGTACGCTAGAAGATCTCCAGTCGACCTTTACTTGAGTAAGCCGTACTGCTTGTCGTCGAGGAGTTTAAAGTCTTCTAGGTACGTCGGGAGCGCTGAGTTGACCATACGCTCCATAACATTAGTGAAGAGTGAGGTTCTCGAAATAGGGCGATGTTTTGATGGGTTCGCTGGGTCCGAAACCGACCGGACCGAAGCTCTCTTCCAGCAAGAAGGTATTGAACCGGAGGAATAGGGGCATTTGAATAGGCTGGTGAGGAATGGCGCAAATTCTAGTGCACAACTTCTCAAGACGATCGCTGGAACGCCGTCAGGCTAGCTCCTAGCTCCTCTTCGAAATATTCAACCCACGTGCGTTTTATAGACGACTGTGGGGCGGAACGTAATATTTGCCATCATACGGCCGCAATGGGGTAATGACGGGGGTTGGCGCCCAGGTCATCCATGTTGGAGTTGGATGCGAAAAGGCGTGCAAAGACATTTACCTTTCCTTCGCGAGTATAGCGAGAATTACGTAGTCGACACCGGTTATTTACTTTTTTTAAAGTATTTGATTAATTAGTAGTAATTTTACAGAGTTGTTTTCAGGTCGGCGATAGCTTACAGACTAACTAAAATATATCGGAGTCTTCAGTGAAGAGAACAATGCAGGCGGCCGGCCGAGGTGCTGTCCTCAGAAGTCGTCTGCATCGTCAGCGGGAATCGCCTGCTGCTGGGCACATAACTCGAGCAAACCATCCGACCGAACGCTCCAGCGGAGGTAGCAAGACGGTATAAATTCCGATCAAATGACGAGAGACCAGAAGGCGCGGCTACCCGAAGAGGTAGGTGCGAGTTTCGCGCCAATTCCACGGCCGCGTCTGAACTTGGCCAAGTTTTGCGTTCCTTTGTAGAACCTAGCAGCGACGTTTAGAGCCAGGTCTTCATAGAAATGGAGATAGGATATGTGCAAAGATTGGTATAGGAGAATTGAGCTTGAAACATAAGATCAATTTAGTAGGACATAGATAGAAAATAATTTATTGTTCCAAGAAAAATTTAACAAATGTAATTGCATATTTACATGAGGAACAAAGGCAGACTTATACCTTACAGAGATCTCTTCCCGTCAACCTTTGAATGTCTTCAAAGGTTGTTATCTGTTGTTGTCTGCTTATTATATGTTTATGGAAACTGACACGTTTGGTTACATCACCTGCAACATCTGTGATGTCAGCCCATAACACCGGGTGAACTAGGTGTCATGTCAGTGCTGCCCTTCATTTCATGTCGGCTACACTGAACTGGACGTGAAGCACGAACTATTTACATAGCCATTTGGACCGACGTATCGTTCAGTGCGGTGGTACCAACCCGGCCCGGATAAACCCTACCACCTAGTAAGGCAAGAAGGGACACCTACAGCTTAACTTAGAATCCGAACCTTGGTCAGCATCCAATGGTCGAGCGGTCACCCATCCAAGTAAGCGCCCAGGGTTGCTTAATAACAGTTGACCGACCGCACCACTGAGCTTCCGAGGCTGAAAGACCTATTTTGCAGCTATTTCCTATAGGCCTAGTTCTTAGCGTCAATAACCAGCCTGGAATGACGATCGAACCAAGGCTTAAGGCGTCCGCCGATGGGAACGACGGATGGAGAAATTCATACCCTGTGCGATCACATCGACGACCGATTGGGCACACAGGGGTAGGTCTGAAAAAGAGAAGCAAACGTCGCGCCAAGGGTATGTACCCAGGAAGGAACGGAAGTCATCCCATTGTGCTAACCGGTAGTGCCAAACTGTCCGCCTACTACATTCACGTGCTTCTGCGAAGTGTACAGTTGGCACAGTTGAGCGTATAAGGCAATGGTCGGAGTTACCGAGGGGAGCCTCAATCCTCACCCTGTAGCCATTTGGCTCAGTAGTCAGGACAAGTCCAATAAACTAGGTCGATGGGCAGGGTTATCCGATATCCTAGTAGTTCCGGACACCAACTGCGTCAATCCGTGTGCAATGGCTAAGTTACCAGCTAGGCTGACCTCCAAGTGCAGGAAAGTGACATCAGGAGTTTTTCGCCTGCGACCTGTGGTACCGAACCGGGCGACATGGTGGAGAACCTGTCTACAACATATTGAAGGTGAAAATAGATCCCGTTTCGGCGCAGGATGATTGCCTGTCGCCTGACATTTCTCAGCTGTGCGAGGTCTAGGAAGGTGGCAAAGCCTACAGACATCGTCGCAATGAATGTCGGACTTGCTGAGCTCTACTTGAGTGTGAACCGCCACTGGCATAGTAGATTGCTAGATTCCTAATTTGGTGAACTCCATTCAGCTCCAGAGAACACTACCAAGGCTTAACACAGCGACCCTTCGGCCAAAGGACTCATCAACAAGACGAGGGTCAGGCAACACAAATTCTTGTGCATCACCACAGGTGCGCCCTGGTCCACAGAAACGCCAACCTATACAGAGACCGCACCGTACACCGTACGTACAGGGATAGCACCGCTGGAGGAGTTTTTCCAGATGCTGTCCACGGGCTTCTTCAAGGCGCGTACTGACACGACAGCCCGCTGATCGCTAGCGCTTGCGACTACCGACTGTCAGATCCATCAACACGGCGCTCTCTGTCGATACTATACTAACATATCCGTTTAACTTCGCAGGTCCGGAACCACCTCGCCGTCCTACCGTCGAAGACCAGGGTACGACCCAGCGAAGTTTCTTGCCAGTTCTTCTTCGCTGTGGTAATCGAACTGGCGGAACTCCTTCTAGCACCATCGTCCCGGCGGTCGCCGGGGTCGATGTCGAGCAAGCAGGCGGTTTGACTGACATTCGCTTCTCATTGGCAGTTCTCTTCACCACTCGCAGCTGCAGCAGCTTCGATGCCGCTCGCTCTTAGCCAGTAGTCAGTCACTGCGGCCGCCCTAACTTATGGCGGACAAAGTGACCGCTCCTACCCATGGCTCCTACTCACCAACCAGCCGACCACGGCGACTGTGCTATTTTATATAGGGCGGACAAAGTGACGGCAGGCCTCACGGGGTTACCGGGCAAAAAAGACTGGTTACGGTGTGAGAGGAATAATACCTTGTTTTCCTTCGCAGATTCCAAATTCCAGCGACCCTTTAATCTTTTTATATTATTCTTTAAATATTTCTTCATGTATAACCATATTTTGATAGATAATATCGGCAATAGATACGTCGAATCGCAGAGCAGCAACATTTGGAAAATTTACCGAAACTCTTCTCCCGCCAGTCCCGCCACCCGCTCACTTGCTCTGAATATTCACGCATCAGTTTTTGTCGTCAAGCGCGCACACACACTCACAGCGCAGATAATATTTTCATACTGAGTAAAAGCTAAAATATATATTATTATCTGCGCTGTTTGTGACAATGCGTACAAATACCACCCGCGGACCGCATGCGGCCCGCGGGCCGCGGTTTGACTACCACTGGTATTGCTGGATTAATAAAGTGTTCACAGTTTTATCATAAATATATCTTTAAACGGTCCTATGATTACACATGAACGATTTTAGAACTTAGTAACAAGGCGGCTATCCGATATTCAACTTGGCCGACTAGGAAATGCTCCAAGGTGAGGGCAGGCAACCAAGGTTATTTATGAATTAGGTTATCAGAACTATCGAATGGTGTGACTGTCATCTTGGTACTCGATGACGTAAATTTGACCATTTTTCACCTCTCTTAAATTTGCCCGACTCCAAAAACTGCCAAGGTAGGACGAGGCAACCTAGTATTTTTGTGCTCTTCTTGATGACCTTTATCGAATGTGCCAGGTCTCCAGTTGGTACTCGATGAAGTAAATTGCACCAAAAAAATGACATGTTTAATTACCTTTTACACAAAACGTGCCAGGATTTGCTCAGGCAACCCTGTATATTTTAGATGCCTATCCTATTCTAGACCACCACAAACTAGTCCCATCTTGGTACTCGATGACGTTGGTTTTTTACGGTGCGCTCTCGTACTATTCCATGTCGTTATAATATTTGCGAATTTATTAATTGAAAATTTACCAAATGGAATTTAATGTTGATTCCTCAGCTGTAGATGATTTATTTAAGTGTTTTTGTGTGAAATTATTTAAGTGCCATGGCCCAGCCTGGATATATTCCTTTATCCAACGAGCCCAAATATGGTGGATTTATCATGTCTAGTTTAGGAGTTCCTATGGCTTCCTTCCGGCTCCATCATCAGGACCCTGGAAATAACATATGACTAGAGTACTTGCGAAGACAAATCCAACGAGCACAAACACGATGGGCTTATCATGTGTAGTTTAGCAGTTCCTATGGCTTCCTTTCGGCTCCATCATCAAAACCCAACTAACCTTTTCCTTATCCCGACTTTCTCGTGTCGCTCAGCGACAATATTTTTTCGAATTCCGTAGATTCATTTTCAATGTGCTCGATAGTCGTGTTATGGCACGAAATCTGTGAATTTTTTTTAAACCACCAAAACATCACTACTCATACATAATAAATAACACACACCACACCATCACATACCACACATTCCTTAGAGCCGAAGTTTGCCGAAAGGATCTAAAGGATCCGTAGTAGGGGCCAGCAGCTCTTTCAGGTGGCGGACCGAACATCCTGGGGTGGGCACCAGACCAGTGCGTAACTACTAGGTAATCTGTGCCCAGTACTAATATCTATTCTGTGCTATAATCCTTTTCGAAGAAAGTAAGTAACTAAGGGCGTGGCCAAGGACGAGCTGTATCCTGGAAGACGCTAAACCTCCTTGATGATAGTAAGTAACTATGGGCGAGGCCAAAGGCCGAGCTGCGTTCGGATAATTATAATAAACCTACTCGATGAAAGTAACTAAGGGCGAAGCCGAAGGCCGAGCTTCGTTCAAGTTAACGATATTATTCTCGATGTTCAGATAAACGATAAACCTTTTCCAGCCCCCGGGCCTTCTTAGATATAATATATATAATATCGTTTCCGCGAACTCAGCAAGTACAAACGTAGCAAGCTCGACCAGACTTTCGGATGGGGATTTTGTAGCCACATATAGTCGCAATATTCTGTTTGCACAGGTTAGCCATCAAGAGTGTGCCAGCTTTCCTGGTTGCTTATATGCCAAGACAGTTGTCACGCTACCTTGCGAAATAGCTAGACTAATTTGAAGGAGATACTTTTGATCAGTGCTTAAAATGTTCGCATCAATCTCACTCAGGTAACGCTGTCTCAATCTTCTCAAATTCCACCACAGGTAAGTGTTGTTACATCTTACCTAAGACTCCTGCGAACCTATTGGGGCCTGACGTACAGCCCTCCAAAGTGTTGAATAGATGACGCAGTGGTCATTCGTTGGCATGCAACAAACATATAAACCAATGCAAGGGTTGATTTAACTGTCATTCAATTAATGCAATTGCTTCATTCCCGGACCCCGTGTTGACTGCAGTTCCGTCGCATCCAATAGCGACAATGGTCGAGATATCTCTAAAGTTCAAATTTCGAAACTCAATTAATTATGCTATTTTTGATAGAATTAGCAGCTCCAGAAAGAGACGTGACATGGCCAATGTACTGAGAATCTGGCTCGGAGAGAAAAACAACATATTCTTCTGTTATTGTTTTTCTGCGGTACTTAAGGTGATCCCTAATCCAAAACGTTCTTGAGATTTGAACTTGAGCAGTAAAAGTGGGCGGAGAAATCGCGATATTTATTTCGTAAAAGCGCGCGAAAGCGGCTCCGCCGGCCGCCCGTCGCGCCGCCCTCCGCGCCTCCACCGCGCCTCCCCGCGCCCCACGATGAACGCGGTACGCCACACGAAAGACATTCCGGCTCCACGCAGGCCTGCCAACTCGAACGAGACGCTGACCAGACACCAGACCAGAATCTGATGATGACACATTCGCACAGTGGTCGCCAATAACCAAAAATCTAGACAAATATTTTTCTTTTATTTGAGGTAGGTATTTAGTATTTTATTTATGTATTTTTTTTAATATTTTACTACTGGTTTATAACTTTAGGAATTAGATTTTTTTTTTGTGACTTTTCTAATTCCTTTGATTGGGTAGCATTAAATTAAGGGCGGGTAGTCTCAGTTCATTCAGTTCAGTCAACCAACTGCCTCCGCGTTATACTAAAACGCTTAGAGACTAGGTAGCTTCACGTTTGTGCCACGTCGCGCTTGTTCTGGAGAAAAATTTCCTTGGTCTATATAAAGTCTTAGGTAATAATAATATGTCATTCACTCTCAGTCGTTTGATTGTGAATTGTTTGATTTATAGGATTTGGGTCGAGATTTCGAATATGTGAGAGATCTTGAGTTCAAATGTCAAAATTTTGTAACAAAATGTTGACGTTTTATCGCAACATCCCTTACATATTCGAAATATCGAAACAAAACCCAAATAAGTATATATAATAAATCAAGTATATACAATAAATCAAGTATATTGAATGACCGAATTTGAAAATTTTATGCAGCGACAATTTTGAAAAAAAAATTTACATTTGATAGCAAAATCTCTCACATTTTCGAAATCCTTTTGTTTGATCTAAATAGGATGTATAAACGTAAAACTGTGGTTAGAACTATACGTAGTCTAAAAATACAGCCAATTATGTCTGTATTTTTGGACTATAGTTGTGCAACTGTAGTATCTGTTAAGTATCCTTATAAATAAATAAATAAATCCCGAACTTAAACCCTATAAATCAAGTATAATGACCATTTTTGAAAATTATATGCAGCGGCCATTTAGTTAAAAAAAAAATTACATTTCATCTCAAAATCTCTCTCATATTCGAAATCGAGCCAGACATCCAAAACCCTACAACACGTGATGTACAATGTACTAATGTACAATGTACTAATGTACATTGTACTACTAGTAATTTCTGTCTTTTTGTTCAGATAACAACTTGAATGAATAACAAGCATCCAAATTACATAATATTTGAATTATTTTATTTAATACATGTTATTTATTTTATTTATAAAAGACTTCATATATAAGGTGCTTTGTTATTCATGTCAATAACTTCGGGAGGGTTACATACGCACTGTTATTAAGTCGTACGTAAGAAAAAAACATATGTTTATAAGAGCATTTTTTCCCCTAACAAAAAAATAAAATCAATCAACAAAAAATCAACAAACAAATCAATCAATCATAGTGACCTTGTGACTTACTTACAACAATCAGCTGTTCTGCGTTTGAACATAGTACGGTCATTGACCCCGTACAATGCAAGTTACCTACTGTTACACACAGTTTAATGTTTAGGTAGCAAACATGTTTTGTTAAATTTCTCGAAAAGTAATGCTAACGAAGGGCTAAAAACATATAATTTTTTTTTGCGTAAGGTCTATTGAGTGTGTATGTAACCCTCCCGAAACATTTGACATGAATAACGAAGCACCTTATATATGTATGTGTATGGATGGACGGTAAGTTCATAGAGGTCCTTAGATTATTTTTCGCTTGATGAAACACAGAATGAAAAAATAGCATTTATTTTAATTTTTAATAAATAAATTGTTGCAAATCAAAGAATTCTTCATATAGGTTCTTATTTTATTGATGCTTTTCCTTTAGTATAACGTTTTTTGCATCCTACATATTTTTTCAGTATATTTTTCTCAATGACATTTTAAACAGACATTTACTTTTTCTTTCTAATTTAAAAAATGGAACATCCTCCGCACCCTTGAGCTTGTAGCTCAAAGTCAAATACATTTTACATACCCTTAATACATTCAAATAATAATTAAATAAATTGATATTTTACATTTAATTTTAAATTATGTAGTCGCCCCATCGCTTGGGAATCTTGACTATGCGCCCCGATTTTGTGACCGATGCTGCAGGAACTTCTTTCATTGCACTCACCAACTGCAGTTCCCCCGCCTCATCTTCAGTAGCACTCGCTAATTGTAATTCCCTCGCCTCATGACTGCTTACCTCCATTGAGTATAAACGTTTGAAAAGGCCTGATCTTTGTTCCATTAGTAGACCTGACCTTCGCTACTCTGGCGATTCCGTTTGCTCCTATGAGGATTTCTTCGATTATTGCTAATGGCCATCCGATTCTTTTTGTGTCTGTTCCAATTAGAACAATATCTCCGATTTTTAGTTCAGTATTGTCATTCGCTTTTCCTCTTACAATCAACATGCTGAGGTACTCGTTCTTGAATCGTTGCCTTAGGTCTGCTCTCAATTTTTGTAAATATTTTAATCGCACATTCAAACTATTTGCGTCGACGGTGTCAATGTCCGTAACATCGTTATGCGGAAGTCCTTGAATAAATAAACTTGGAGTAAGGGGTCTCAACATTTTGCTGTCGCTGGCAATGAATGTAAGCGGACGAGCGTTTAGTGTTACTTCACAATCGCACAGTATAGTTTCCATCTCGATATAAGTCAGCGAAGCTTTTACCAACACTCCTCTCAGCTTTTCTTTCAAGCTCCTTATCAATCTTTCCCATCAGCCTCCCCACCATGGGGCTGCAGAAGGCATAAATCTTCAATGTATTCGTTGAATTGACGTTTGCTCAATTATCTCTTTCCAGTCTAAATTTTTCAGTGCATTTTCTGTACCAACAGAATTAGTAGCCTTATCAGAATATATGGTTCTCACTCTTCCGCGACGTGCGAAAAATCTTCTTAAAGCCATCATGAACCCTTCGGTTGACAACGTATGTACGAGCTCTAAATGCACTGCCCTATAGACGGTGCAAGTGAATAACACCACCCAACATTTTTTTTGTGTTCGTAATAATAATGGTCCAGCAAGATCTATGCCTGTAATTTCAAATACTTCACCACATATGACGGGATCAGCTGGCAAGGGTGATGCAGGTGTTTGGCTGGCCCTGGATTTGTCTCTTTTGCATACCACACATTATGAAATAATCTTCTTGACCAAATTGCAAATACCAATTATCCAGTGCTCTTCTCGAAGCTGTGAAATAAGCATTTATGCGCCTGCGTGCTGTAATTTTTCATGTCTGTAACGTACTAGACGCTCGACTATCGCATTTTTTGGTGAAAGTAAAACTGGATACTTAAATTCGGGCGTCTCTTCACTAAAAAATAACCTTGTCTTCAATTTTATTTAACAGCCCATCATCATCCTGTAATATCTTTAAATTCTTAGTAGCATTATCTGTATCCTTATTTTCAAAACTTTCCTGTTGCACCACTTTTATTATTCTCTTTTCTGCAGTCTCGTACTCATTAGAAGAGAGTTCTTGTTTTTCATCTATATTTAATATTAGATCTATTTTTAAATCTAAGAATCCATGCTACCATTCTCATAATCTTCGTATATTTTGAAAAATATAGTAGCTTCTCACTGAATGGCACCACTGTAGTCGTGGCACAATTTATTGTGCATTTCTTACATTCTACGTCAACTTACTTTTCGTCTGCAAAAATCTCGGAAACAACCATCTTCGTTCAACGGTAAGAAGTTTTTAGTTTCAATTTTTCCAGAAAAATCTGCTCCGATAAGGATGTCAACATCTGGTACATTCGCCAAAATCTGTGAATTTTATACCACGTGCTCGAAGTGTAAATAATATGCTCTCGTCATTTACTCGAGGTAAGTAGCCACAGATCTTTTCAGTAGTGTATGCGAGTATCTCATGTTGGAAAGTACTGGTTTTGTTTTTTAGAGTAAGTTCGTATATATTGTGGTCAACTTTCTCAGTTTCTATACCTGAAAACATTATATAAACATAATTTTATTGAACACACAACATTAACAAAAATAATTAAATCTAGACCTAAAAATAAGTAAATTAACAAATTAGGCTAATTACAAAATAAAATATAAACCTGTAAATAAATTATGTCCCATCTGGTCTGTGCCGATAGGTTTCAAATCCAGTTTCTTCCCATACTTTTCGTTATATTATAAGAATGTTGTGAAGCATTGTCTATCAGAACTCGAGTGTTTATTTTACGTCTGTCATTTGTAACGCACTCTACCCTACCATTGTTTCGAGTAGAGTTGTACTGTTCTTTCGACAAAGAAAAGTTTCTGATTTTTGTTTATCGTTCTTTTCTGGTTTCTTCTCATTTCCCAAATGTGTATGTATACATGACGTTTTCCACAATTCAGGAATTTAGGATAATTTTTACATTTATTTGCAGTGTGACCAACCTTTACACAAATGAAGCATCCTTTTTTATCTTTCAGCATTTGTAATTTTTCATTATATGTAATTTTTGTTTGGTTCTTTGAAACATTCAATCGATCCATGATTTGACACTATAAACATAAATTTTGTTTTCCCCTTTTCTATTCTTCTCGGTGTGTATCACTTACATGTATTGTTGCAGCAGTTGGTAGTGATATATCTCCTTTTGATCGAAACATACTTTTCGCTGCTTTCACTCGTTCAATCGTCTCAACCTCTTTATTCATAAAATTTACCAATGACTCGAGACGATCATGCAGACTTCTTTCGTAATGTTGACTACTTCTCTCCCAAGCTACGATGGTGTCTTTTGGTAGTGCTGATTCTATAAGAGGATATTACATGGCAGCGTATTTATCTGATGTAACTCCCAGTGACTCCAAAGATCTCAA